>JAEMBT020000007.1:6557128-7937128 GCA_018873245.2 Archegozetes longisetosus
TTTGCTTCATTTTATCATAAAAGATGAATTTTAAGACATTTATTGTGACTATGATAAAGAAGTTCGTTTTGATTAATCGTTTCTCGTATAAGTTTTGAGAGTAAAATATACTCTACACTTGAGAACTTAATAATCATTGATAGCAACAAGAAAAGATGTTTTGTCTTCGCATTCTTTTATCAAACCATAACATGTCAGATATTTAAAAAATTATGGAGTATTCAATATAGTAGTCAAAGAAATTTAGAAATCAGATTTGGTAACTTGATGATATGTATTAGTCATGAGACGAGACGTGTTCGCAAACATTTAAACATTTGTTCACTACAAGTGATAAATTGATTACATATCAAAATTAAAATTTAAAATGACATAAATATCATGTTTAATGAGCAAAAATGAAATGAAACGCATACTTTCTAAATGAATACTTTAACACCAGTCATACGTCCTAATCCCAAGATTAAGGGTCAGTAGTTACAAGATTAAGACAAGAGTTTCCACGAGACGAGATTAATATTGATAAAATCAATAATTTTCATGATTAATGTACATGACAAATTGGTTAAGGTAGAAACAACCTTTTTCACTTTGCTGTCGGCGATTTTCAAGTCTTCAAGTGTATATCTATTATTGTGGTAAAAAATAGTTTACTTTGACCCAAGCACCTTTAATGTTTTACATACGTCTTTCACCATATGAATATATCGATTCAGAGAAATATATTGTCATTGAGTTTTGTTGTCATTTGAGTTTTAATCATTTTTTATTTGCTGTCGCTTTTGTTTGATATTTCACTTTCAAATGGATTTATGTCATATTGATTGTTCGCAGTGTCTACAAATATTATTTTATTAAATCAAAAATCACTGTCATACGATTTTTCAGATATTCTACAGTCTCACATATTATTCAATACATGAAACGTCAAAACAACTTATATGTTCTAAAAATAATCGTTCCTTTCCTCTGCTTTAAGCTAAGAAAATAGATCAAACTTTTAATTCAATTAAAAGGAGACGCTATACTTCATTTGCATACCCTATGAATAAATGAATAATTTCTCCTAAATTGATCGCATCGAGAGTTAACAAATTAAGGGATTGTACGCAAAACTAAATGTGCCATCGAAAATATATTTTCTTGTAGTATCGCAAACAATATTATGATTTGAAGATGGCGTATTCAATTCTATAAGCTAGTGGTACTAATAATCTAAGTTTTCAATAGTCTTTTCTACTGAGTGATAAGTAGAGTATTACAGTAAAATGTGGCTACTCTTGTGTCCATCAATTATTGGACGCTCAACACAAATGATCGCTTTACAAAATTCAACTTTACCCATATAAAACATCAATAAATAGATTATATAATTTGCAAATCACTAAATAAAAAGTTACTTTTCAATTGAAATAATAGTTGTATTGGAGGCAAAACTTATCCATAAGACAAGTGTTAATTACAATAAATTATGATATAAAGAGAAAAATTAGCTAAAAATTAGTAAATGATGTATTTAGAGTTTTAAAAATTTGTGCATTCGCTCAGCTCAAGTAGTATTTATGTTATTTATGCGTAATCTGTTTGTGAAAAGTGCAGTCTCGATTAGTGATCAACAAAGTACTAAAAGGGAATTCCTGTCCTGTCCTGAGCCCTAAATTTTCATTTCTGTCCGGTTTTCCTGACATTCAATGTGTTTTAAAAATTATTTATTCAAAAAATCAAATGAAAATACAATCGATGAATGCACATTCCATACAAATCAAAGTTAGATCTAATAAAAAGCAATTCATTTACGTTCTGTGAACTAAGTCTTGAACGATGGTCAGTGAGTGTTAGACCAGCGGCACTGAAACTCCTTTCGCTTGAAAGGTTGGTCGCAGGGATAGACAGCAAACGAATAGCCAACCGATAGAGTCGGGGATAAGAACTTCTATTTTGTTCCCAATATCCGAGTAATGAAGAATTTATGTCAAACTTATGTCCAGTTTTCATTTTACAGGTTTTTTACAGGAATTTAGAATCGAACAGGAATTCCTGTCTTGTCCTGTAGTTATGATTCCTGTAAATTCCTGACCAGGAACAGGACAGGACAGGAGTTCCTGCAGGAATAGGAATTCATGTGAAACACTAGTCTCGATCGCAGAACTCGAATGGTCGCACTACTTAGATGCTTACACATAAAAATTAGTTGTGGCGTCTAAGTGATTGGTCGTAACTTGAGATGGTCGCGCTACTCAAATAGTCGCTTCCTAAGATTTTACCGTGTCGGAAGTAACGCTCAGTCCCAATAAACTTAATGTAAGTAAAGCGATCACTTTGATATGGACACGCTCTCAACAATGCATAACTTTTTAGTTTGGGTTAGGACTTATAGAGCACACTATAAGTGAACTTTGCTGTTTTCGGATAATTAATATATTTTAATTATAATATAATTTACTCTATCAAATGTTTGACATGAAGAAAGCTTTGTTTTTTGGGAGTTTCATTTAATTTATATTAGCATTGATTGCTCTATCGGTGAGTCTTTCATCTAAATTATAGGGTTGACTCTGATTTCCTATTTGAGTCAGAATTCATTTTATGATAAAAATCAGAATGTTGCAAACTGTTCAATAATTTGGACACAAAATACATTTCTTCTATTTTTTGGTGAAGATACCCTTGAAGTGAAGCCAATCAGTCTGAAAATGTGAAACTGATTGATAAGAAACAATTGAGAGATTTCTCACAAACCAAATCAGAGACTACAAACAGAGAGTTCAATCAATGAGACAGACTATTGTGAAAGTTGAATAATTTTACTGAGTATAAGACTAAATGCTTAATAATCATAAATTATAGAATTGAGTAACTTTATTCTTGAATCAAAGTTAAGAAAGTCGAAAGGACTGTATCTGTTTGGAAACAAAACATTTTAGGAATCTTTTAGATTTGCAAATTTTCAAATTGAGTATTCAGGAATTTATTCAAAATAACGGTTACAGGCTTTAGATATTACCTCAACAATTTTAACGATAGCACTTTGACTTATGAAATCTGTGGAGATCATAACCATCTCTTAACTCAAGTCATTGGTGGCAACAATTCGGTTAAATAAGTTCATAATACAACTGAATCTTTCACCCAATACAATTAATGTTGGATTTCTATATGAGAAAAATTGGTATTTATTTAGCGAAGATTTTTATCTGTAGTGGTAGTTATAAAAAGTGGAATGATTTCTGCTAAATTAAAGATATCAGTGAATAGATTAAGTGCGAAAAAGTATGAGAAGAACTGAATTTAAAGCCAGTGATACAACTTGGCTTCGATCTATTTCTACTTCAGCAAGATTAAATACCAATGGTAATACCAATGGTAATGACTTGAACACAAATACAGTAATTATAACTACTGTTTACCCAACAACTGCTATAATTATTACTAGTGTGGCTAAAGTGTCGTTCTTTTAATGGCTCAAACACTGAAAGCAGTCTATATAAACCTGAGCTTAAACAAAGCAAAGTAGAATCTCAAACAATTGATAACAGCATTCGGAGATATAACGAACGATATATCTTAGTCCATCAGATATCTCTTTTGGTAAGCCAACGGATTTGATCTGAAAGTCTGTCACTAAAAAGAAATAGAAAAATAGAATATTATCGGTCTTATAGATAATTGAATTGATGTGTTTCACATTAAGCTGAATATCATAAATTTTTTCCCAAAAGTATTTAATTTCTCCCTTCAATCCAAGACTTGCTTTAAGCTTTGTTCGTAAGCTCAGAGTCACAATCATGTCACGGTTTTGAAAATCTTTTAAAGCTCAGAGTTTTAGATCAATAGTCGCCGAAAGACATTAAAAATTGCTGTAAGTCATCATTTTATTTTTTAGGGCAGTTTTACTCTAAAATAAGATACAGTTTGTATCAAAATATTTTTATTAACTCAATTAAAAATTTCAATAAATTTTATTAATTTTACAACAATTGTTTTGAATAAGTTTTAGATTTTGCCAAATTGACTAATGATGGCCTTCTATAACGTATGAAATTTGATAATTGAAAAATAATTTATAAAATGAATCATAAGTTCCTAATCAGAATCACTTTCAATCTGATAGTTATCGTCATTGTCAGAATCAGTCATCATAAGTGTTTCATTTTGACGAGAACTACAAAAGAGTTCAGTAATGAATGGCCTAACACTGTTAGAATTTTGTTCAAAGTCATGAGAAACCCTCGATTGAGATAAAGCGTTACACAGTTCCTTTACATTGATTCTATTTTGACTTTCATCATAGTCAACCACTTCATTCAATATCCTTAAGAATTGAGAGTTAGTCTCACGTAAACGGTTCGGCATTTGAGAAACAAAAGGCATTAAATCGATAACAAGGCTATCAATGCCTGAAAAATGTGTCAATTCGGGCATTGATTGACAGATTTGATGCTTGAGTGAAGTGAGGGATCGATTGACGGCAAAGATTTGGGGTTTGACGAAGGGTTTAAATTTGCGATTAGTTTTATTAGAGCACTGTTGAGAGTCTGAATCACTTGACCGAGAATTAGGAGTCGATAAGTTAAACATAAGACCACGGATTGCAAGCGATGACTGATAAGAATCACAAATAGCCTTATTTGCCAAATCTTGACCTGAAAACATATAATCACATTCACTCAACCAATCTATGCATTGCTCAGCATTGGAAATATTGTCAACGAAATCCAGATAATTCTCGTGAAGCCATGCATTCAGGACATCACTCGAAACAACTACTTTTTCTGCTATGTTTTCCGCGTTTTCAATCAGAGGAATCCGTTCATTAGAGCTCAAGTGTTCCGGCATTTTAAATGAGTTCTGTTGATCTTCACTGGTGGTATCAGTTTCTGGATCTTTTCGTTTGGCGTAAAGTATCTTGCCGATCGCGTGATTCAACGTTAGTGATGTATCTCTTCCTCCAGACTCAAGGTCTGATTCGATCGAACTCTTGATTTTCTTGGCTTTTTGGGATTTCGTCTGATTCTTGCTGGCAGACTTTGGCTTATTATCAAATAAATGCATATACTTTAGTTGCATATTATTTATAGCACTTCTTATATCACCAGAACTACAGTCGACTATTTTCTGAATTTGGTCTTTGGACAACTGATAGTCAGATATTTTTGATAATACTTTATGTAAAGATGTGTCCGAAATTGACTTAAAAGTAATAGTTTTTATTCCAAGATCTAATTGAACTGATTTTGGTAGTAATTTATATTCATCTGATTGTCCGTTAATAGTCTCTGATATTATGAAAACAATAGGAACACAACGTCTGCCGAAACGCTTCTCTAGTAGTTGCAGCTCTTTGTGAAGACTTTCCGGTTTATGATAGAACAGGTTCGGAAACTCTTCGATTAGAATCAATCGCTGCAATCGATCACTTGTTCGATTGCTGTTTGAAGAACTCATAACTCCATCGTTTGACTCGAAATCTAAACTATTGCTGTAATGGTTTGAATCCCAAAGAAATGATTTAAAACTTTCGAGTTGATTGATCGATAAAACACTGTTTTTGTTGATTTCAATCAAATTGTTGTCAAAGAGATCTCGTTCTAAGTGTTGATTGTGAGCTTTATATTCAAGTACTTGAACATTGAATTGACTGGCCAATACTTTCAAAGAAGTTGTTTTCCCTGAAAATAGTTTAGCAAACATTGAATTAAATGCAAAACTAATATAAAAAGTGTTGAATCGCAACAAATCTAACGAGTTTTAAGTTTGAAAAACAGAAATATTAAAAACTAGAGAAACCAGTAATAAAGTTAAACAATAGTAAAAGTTATGCAAATAGTATTGTTTTATATTTAGATGTATTTTAAAACTAGAAATAGATTAAAACTAGTGAATAGTTGTTTCAAGTGCAAGTCAGTCTTATGGAACACATTTGTTGGACACTAGAAGCAGTTATTAAACCTTTTGGGTAACTAATAAAATTAATTCATTAATAAAACAAAAACTTGTTCAAAACTCTTCCTAAGTCTATTCAAATTCAATTTAAGCTAAATATCGATTTGAAAACTTTGCAAACTTTGATCACTTGTCTATGACTTGTCTCTATCTAATTAGATTGAGATAAAATATGAATAAATGATTAATAATAGAAATGATGTATAAAGAATATATAATTGAATACCAGAGCCAGTGGGACCATTCAGTAGAAGAAATTTAGATTCATATTGGCAGTTAGTAGTGACTTGTTCAAATTGCTTTCTAAACCAATCACATAACTGGTTGAGCTTTTGTCTACTAAATGCTAACTCATCACTACTCGTTGGCACAAACAGATCAATAAAACAACCATTCAGTTCATTATTAATTGATTTATTATTAACTATATCTAAATCACTTTGTTCACTTTGATTACACTTGTAGTCATCTAGTACTCTTTTAAGGCATTTCTGCTTCTTTTTTGCTATTTCTTTCTTCATTTGTGACTCAAACGATGACGAGACCCAAACTTGCGACCACTTCTCGGTCGACATTGTTATAGTTTATTAGTTAAATTGTTATTTTGACAGTTAGTTGTTCTGGTTTGAGTAAATAAACACTAGTCAATAAGGTTTATATCGGTATAAGAGAGATGGCGTCGTATGTCTATTAATTACTAAACTTTTTACTTAAACCTAATTTTCAAGTTTTCGTCTTAAATATCAGTATTTTATATCAATCACTCAAAATCTTATAAAGTATTCATACAAACTACTTGTTTATGAAAAGTCAATTGAGATATTGTGAGAAAAACACAGATTTAACTGGTTGTGGAGGCAGTAAAGTGTTTTAGAGTAAGACTTGGGAGAACTCTGCATCTTAAGCTCAAAAAGGTTTTTTCTAATAGTATGGCAAAGCTTAAAATCCCGCAACAGATGCAAATTTAATTGTTGATAATTATAAAAAATTCTAGATTTCGGTAGAAATTATCTTTTTAAAACCCATCAGTTTTGGCTGACCTCTGAGAATTCTCAAAATCAAACCTAACTGTTTGAAACATAGAATCTGTCCATCTGCTTCAGTTTATTCAATTTATTTAATTGTGCTTCAAATATTGACCGTATTTATGCCTGTAATAGTTTGAGTGCACTGATTTTGATAATTAACATGATTGAGTAACTTTTCTGAATTGTAGCTTGAGCATATTTTCAAGCCTTTTGTGTAACTGTTTTTGCACACTTTACTACCAAAAAGCACATTAATATTCTATCATTTGCTGTCAGTCGTTCATATAACAGACATTCATTATTAGTTACTATTCGTGAATACCTTGATAAATGAACAGAATTTCTATGTTATCATCAATTCCTAATAGTGACTAATTATTTGACATCGATGTCATTAAACACCATTAAACAAAGTATAATTCTCTTAAACTCACAAAACTAATGATTAGATTAAGAAAAATCTCAATTAATTTTAATTTTTTTGTTTAGACTTCAAGCAAAAAATTTAAGATCTAATAATACTGAAAAACACGATTCGAGAATCAAATACTCAAGAAATAATTTTTAAGATAAACTATCTTTAATCACGGAAGTACTTGTGAAATTCTGTACTCTTAATAAAAAGAATGGATGAAATCAGAACAATAAAAAAGTTGATCTATTTGACGAAAAGAGAAAAGCAGATGTAAATAAGCTCTAATACAAATGGATTTATTAGAAGCATTTTTGTATAAGAGATATTCTTATGCTAGCTTATCATTCATTTTAGTGCAGCAAGATAAGATTCTAATCATCGTTTGATAAAGACATTATCTGAAGCACTAAATTTAATGCTCAATCAGTAAAACGACTTAAGCAAAGTAGACTTAAGTACAGTAATGTGTCGCACATCAACTACTTTATTCTAGTATAAGAATAAACTTCTCATTTCCGAATACTTGGTAAAAAATTGTGTTAGTAAAGCACTAACTATAATATTGAGCTCATGTATTGAGTTATAACTTCAATAACTGATATCAGAATAAGGAAAGTTGAGTGAAGAAAAAAAATGAGCGAAAAAATGAACAATAATTTTAATTCTGATGTCTGCTATATAAATAATTGATCAAATCGATTGAAAAGAGTGTTCTTTTGCAGCATATGATTTGAAACATGAGATGACTGCTATTTTCTGTTAGTTCAACAACAAGAGGTTATCTGTTAAGAAAATCTCACGCATTGATCATTCTTGAGATCATTGAATAGAGTGGGAGATTGAAACGCGAATAATGTGAAGCATTCGTTTACTCACAAATTTAATAAAATACAATCATTAGCTCGAGTTCGAGTACTTTAGGGAATAGTTATTCGTCTTTAACAACAATTGTTGGCCCTGGTCAAAAGAACTCGGATTTCTCTGCAAATACAAGTATTTCAATGAATCGACTACTTCAGTCGCCAAGCCAGTAGAGGTTCAGGGTGCACAGACACCTCCAGCTCAAATCTGTGCCTAACTTAATCCGAAATCCTGTATATCTTCGGAAATGAAACTTTCTCTGTTTTCTATAGTTACTAGAAAATAAAGTAAAACTGCATCATAATTCCTAAAATTAAAGCTATAATACAATAGACCCTAATTGGAAAAGTATATATTCAATCGAACTGAATACGGTCGCCATTAGAAATTTGTTGGCTTAGCCACAAAAAAAATATAGACGAGAACATTATTTAATCAGAGTTGGACATAGAAGAGCAAATTTCTATAAATGGCAAGAATTGTTTTAGAGAGAAAATGTATTTTGTATATGAAGCAAGTGTTGAGAGTTGAGAGTAGATGTAATACTAGTATACCGAAAATTGTCTGACAGCAGCAAAAAGCAATTAAATCAAAGAATAGGATGGAAGGCAAGATATCTTGTTATAATAGTATACTTGTGTATAGAATTATTTCTTACTATTAGAACAATATTTATAGCAATATCGCTTATTACTCAAGGGATATCTGTTGTTCAATAACTAACCAAAACAGAACAAACCAGTCTTAGCCGAGTTTTGCTTAATTGACCTAAAAATTTGCTGCATTCCTATCTTTCAGGAACGATCTTAATGAAAATCTTGGCAAACATATTGTTTTATCTATTGTTCTACTATCAATGGAAACGTGAGATAGGATTTAGGCACAGAATTTGTTTGTGAATCGTGATGAATATGGAGACGAGTTTTTCAAATCAAAATAGCTTCCGTCCACAACCCAAAGGTTTCGATTGTGAACATTTAATTCAGACTCAATTCTATTGAGTTGATAAATAGATTTAAGAGTGTTTGATGGGATGTGGGTCGAAATGAGACCATAAAAAGAAGCGATGGCTCAACTAAGGATTATTCATGTTCACTGCCCTGTAGTTATCCTTCAATATCTGTCTAATCAATCATTGTTAATGAAGGAAATAGGATTTGTAGCCTTATTGTTGTTCACTAATACCTGAATAATGATCAATAGTTTTTTAGTTTATCAGAGCTTCCATTCGATGTATTATTCAGATAAACAACTTTCTAATGATCGATACAGATAACACAATTTCACTAAAACCAACAAAGTTCTCAAGTGCAACCAGTGAAAGGAGGTCTTATGACAAAAGTGTATAATATTTTCTTGAGCTTAGTTACGAAAATATTTGATTGGACGAAAAGCAATTAAGAAAACTGTAAAAGCGTTTATCTTCAACTGATCTATCACTAATCGATGAAAAAATATGTTTGCACAGTTAGCTCTACTTTGACTTTAATTGAAAAAAATCTATCTTTCTGTATAAAAGAATTTCATACCTATTGTATATATTTTAAATTTACGGAATAATGTGTTTTTTCATGCGTTCCAAGATCGATATTTTTGTATTTGAGCTCTTAGAAGAAAGCTCAATCAAGTTCTTTATAACAGTTAAAGGACTAAACAAAAATTGCTTTACGAGGAAAGCTAACTTAATTGAGTCTAACATAAAAAGAAGTTATTTCAAGTTGGCTGATATTTAAAAGTATTATCAATGAATAACTCAATTAAAGCTTTAAAAAATGTCTGTAGCGTCACTTTTTTCTATGTATTCTTTTCATCGGTTTTAGATTTTAATCTAGTAAATCAAAATCTTATTAAGCTTTCCATAAGACTATAATTTGGAAAAACTATTGACTGAGAAGTATAGCATTGATTCTCAACTTCTATCAGATGTAGCAGGATTCCTCGAACCGCGACCTGAAGGCTACATGCGACCCTCAAAATCAGAATTTTTAAGTTTAAAAAGTAAACTTAACGAAATAAAAAATGTTGGAAAAGTTAAAATAGAAGTTCAGCATTGATTTGCGATTCATCTTACAGATAGAAAATGGCCCGCGAGATAAATGTAAATGGATGCAGTGAGCTATAGTGAATGTTTTTTACAGCAAGCAATAGCATAGTGGTATTGTATTAGTAACAAAACTTTCTGATGAATTTTTGATGAGCTAAGTCTATGATACAAACTTGAAGCTATTGTAACAGAATCGCTAATGAAAACACTTCCTTGACTTGGTATAAGAAATCATTCTAAAATTGAAGAAATGTCAGATTTCACGCTTTAATTAAAAAGGATAACTCATGAATGCGAAAAGTGTCAAATTAAGTCTAAGTTATATAAATATATAGTTTATTCTCCATTCAACGCTCTTCAAGTCCTTAAATGTTTGATAACTTAAAGAAATTTTTTATAATTAAATATTGTTAAATATTTTCACCATTTGTGTGCATCACTTCTCAAAGTAGCGACATATTTCATCTCATAGTAAATTTAGTTCGCTGTTTCTTCAAAAATTTGATTATCACTGCTCTTATCTATAGACAAAAGTGACCACTGATTTGCCAATCAATCAGATGTCAAACTTATTGTAATGCGAACTGAAATGCGTCTAGAAGCCTAAATTTGTTGGAGTAGTAGTTAGAGTAATTGATTGAAAATGCTACAAGCTCAGATTTTGAGACTGAGTCCGTGTAGTAATTCAGTTATCTTTGCTGGTTTATTTAAATTAATTTTTAACAAATAACAATCTTAAAATGAACTGGTATCTTGTAAAATTATTACTGTAATAATCGATCTACATTTTTGTCATAAAGCGTAGAATAATTCCTAGAATCATATTTTTCAGACTTTAATAAGAATATTTATAAAAGTATTTATTAAAATCTCTTGCCAAGTTTTAAACTTTGTTAAAAATTCTAACTAAAATACTTTTTGTATTTCATTCATTTGAGTTGTTTTATACCATTTTATGGGATTAAAAACATCTTTCATCTAATGAAAATGAAATATTAAATTTGTTGCAGGATTTTCTCAATCAAAATCTGTTAGTATCTCGAAATAAATTGAAAATTCTGTGAATATCAAAAAGATGGTAAATTTTAATAGTTGTTCAGTTTTCGTGATTTGCTACAGAATTGCTACAGAATTCTATGCTTATGATTGAGAATGTATAGCAACTGAAGCCTGATTAGATTAGAATTTTTGAATGTTTGTAGTTCTGTAACATATTTTATGTTAGTAGCAAATCAAATATACGTTAGAAACGAACACAGATTTAAAGCAAATACTCTTTCTTAAAATTTCAAAGTCAATTTCATGTGAGGGATTACATGATAAATGTAAGTAGACTTCACAACTGTTATCAACTTTGTTTTGCTAATCGATTTATAAAAATGAAAGAAAAATTCTCTCGTATATAACGAAACTATCTAAAAGATATTCTAAGGAACGTTCAACTTGTCATTAACGTCTAGTTTAATCAAAATTTTGTACTTGAAATTCTCTTTTTTCTGTTCATATTTGGTTTTGAATAAAGGGCGATACCAAAACATAGTCGTATCTAAGGATTTATCCTGTATCTTAAGAATTTCCTGGATAAGGAGTTGGAATCCCAGTGTAAATATTAAGGTAATAAATTTTGAATTTTTCCAAAATAATAAGGTTTAAGATATATTTTAGAACGAACTAATATTTAGGTTAATTAATAGCTATCATATATAAGTATAAGGTTGGAGAGAAATGAATGTCGTTTTTGGTACGTATATTAGAATGGTTCAAAAATTCATTTAGGATTTGTTTACATATCTTTTGTCTCGTGAATAAATACATTTAATATTAGTCTTTATTTCTATTAAATTATTATTTTAAATTGTGATTTGATTTCGATTTGAGCCATGTCTTTCGATGACAACATATTAGACATTGTATGTTGTATGAGTTTAAGCGTGGTAATAATGCAACGGTTGCCACCAAGAATATCACCGATACATATGGTGATGTATTAAAGGTTCGCACGTGTCAACGTTGGTTTGACAGGTTTCGATCAGGCGATTTTGATCTGGAGAATCGACCTGGTTCTGATCGACCTCAAGAGTTGGATGATGACGAGTTGAAAGCTCTAGTGGAGTCTGAGCCTCGCCAATCAAGTCGGGACATGGGGCTGATATTAGGCTTCGATATTTATATTGTATTAATAAAATTTATTTGAATTTTGTGATCAAATACGTCATTCATTTCTCTCTAACCTTATATATTGATGAAAATTATAGCCGTTTAAAAAATTAAGTACAACATCATATAGATTATCTTATTGAATTTTCAGCACTTTATTAATCAAAAAATCATCAAATCGGTGTCCCGGAAAACCAAAATCATATTTGCTGAGAAGAGTGTTTGCCGGTAAGGTGGACTCCTAATTGCGTCTAAACTTATTTCTTTTTCGTACAGCTCATTGTTCTTTCATTAGTTTAATGTCTCATATTTTTGCTACCTATGTCACATCTATTTCTGTGTCATACTATTGCACAATTAGACAATGTGCAATATTTTTCAAAACTTTCGCAGCCAAAGAGCAGTCCATCGAAGTTAATACAAATTAATTACTATAATTATTAATTCTGACTTCTAATGAGACCTCAAAGGAGCTTAAGATTATTATGGATCTATTGGATTGTTAATGGTGAAGCTAACAGAAAGTATTTTCATTAATGTAAGCGACAGAATGTTGAGTGAACTAAAATATAATTTTAATACTAATATAATAACAGATTTTTGATACGAAACTATTGTCCAACTCTGATTGATATCTCAATGATAACTGAGTTGTTGGTGTTCAACAAAATTACTTTCACCTTAAAAGCAATTAAATATTCCCATTTGTACTGTACACTCACTTTCGCTAATGAGATAAATTTATTTTTGTCCTAACATGTTGGATGTGTTGAAAACTATTAACGAAAATTACAAAAATCGATCTATCAAAACTAACTTCATTTGTGCTTTACAACAAACACTTTTTCGGCTTCTTTGCAAAACTCTAATCATTGCAGAAGATGTCAACTAATGAAAGAATTGGAGAAAAATTATGAGATATTAGGGGAAAAACTATGAGATATTGGATGTAAATATGATCAAAAAGAGTGCTCTTTAGTCAGGTTAATGGAGCAAATATGAAATGCGTTGATTTTGTCAATAAAAGTTTCAACATTTACAATGGGTTTGAGAATAACAAAGATTTGAAGATTTCTTTTACGAATCACAAAATTAGTAGTGATAGGAAGCAGTATTAATCGAATGCATTGTTGTCATTGTATTCAATCCATTGAAGGTTTAGCTCAACTAAATCAGAATCAATATTCTTATAGAATTCAATCTCAGAGTAATGTCTGATCACAATAGACCAGAACTTGAGAGCGAGCAAAAAACAGCTAAACTTAAGTAAGGAATTGTATTAGAGGTCTGCACCAGATACTATCCAGCTTATCGAAAAAACATTGAATCATATTCAGTCACATTACTAAACTTAGTTTCACTCCAAACTTATTCCAAGTTCTGATCTTTTTTAAGTGACTAAAACTTGTTTAATTGAAACAAACTTAGAAAAAATCATTAGTAGAACTCTGAATATATTTTTTACTGTAATCCATTAACTAATGATTGATCAAATAAGAGCAGTACTTCATCGACTGGTATCACAATAATGTTTTATAATGTAGGATATAAATAATAGACATGCTTTTCTTGAACAATACCAGCCACTTTAATTCGGTTTGCTTTGGATGAGAACCAAGTAAAAAACTTTGACTTTCACTATAAATCAATTCTCGTACTGATTTTAGACATGTATAATGAAGAATTTTGATTTCTATTTAATTATATAGGATTTGTCATATTTAATATAGGTATCTAGACTACAAAACTAGAGCCTATAATACATTGATATTACAAAATTGAATGGTCGATATTAAATTTAAAATTAAAATCAAATTTGCATATTATTGCCAGACCTAAAACTTGCTTATTTAATCAATAATTTTGGCTAAAAAATCTATAATTCATTTTGATGTACTTTGATATTTGAATAAATTTGTACGTAAAAATTGAACCCAGTTTTTCGTTAAGATCAACTCTGATCTTTTAGGTTTGAATACATTTGCAACGTGTCAAACAAAACTCGAGCGTGAATCACGTTATGGACAGATCTACACCATATCAGAGCCAATTTCCTTCATATTCTCCCAATTTTTTGCTTTTCAATTCTTCTCAATGAAGTGAAGTTTTAGAAGATAAAAAAATGTATTCAAATATTTGGAGGTGACTCAAATATGAAGAAGAGTGAATATAATAGATCGCTTATTATCGATCATTTATTATGCATTGCTGCCATTTGATCGATATTTTGCAGTGTAGCCATGCAAAACTTATAATTCCTATATTCTCGATTACTCAATAGTTGCTATCATCTCCATTTGTCTATCTTATTATCGAGTGTTTACTCTTATCCAACATTTGTTCGGTTATAGCGTAAAATCATAAGTAAAGACAAACTTCTCCACTAGAAATAAGTAAAAATAATTTGATTGCTCTAACTATCATTGAATGATGGTTAGATTTTGCCAGATTTTCTCAAGTTTGGTCAAATAGTTCACTATGTATAGGGATTGAGAAAATAATTATTAATAAAAATAATTATTAATAAACATACTCGAAATTTTTATACTAAGTTATAGAGTCTATTTCTGACTTTTTCAGTACGAAACTTGGATTAGATGAAAAATTTTTAATCGAAAATTTGGTTGATTATCGTTTCCTCAAACATATAATTAAATTTGTTTTAAAAAGGTTGAAGATTCAAAAAATATTCAGAATCTAAAAAGAGATTCAAGATCCAAAAAAGATTCAAAAACTAAAGCAAATTTGCATTTAAAGTGAAAATTTTACTCATTCAAGTTTTTTATTACCTTTTATTCAGACACTGAATACTTAAGCAAAGCATTAATTATAAAAAAAACTGTAATGTTGAATAGAAGTTGAGATTGTTTTAAAGAAAATCTGATGTTAACAAAGAGATAATTTGCTAGAATTAAGGAGTACTCGAGCCTCTAATGATGATTTGTTTGAAAACAAAGTAGGTTTAAAAATACTACTAATTGTTTGGCAAAAAGTACTGATGAATTTTTATAAAGCTTTCCTAAAAATTGATTAAACACTTTCTTAAGTTAACTTTAAGCCAAACTGTTTTCAGTATTGAAACAGTTTCTCTAAAAGCAAATCCAAATTAATTGAATAGTTGTGTACTTAGAAGAAAAATAATTCATTTTAATAGTAATAAACGGCTGATAGACAATACTTTAGTTGAATTAGTCAACTAAGTACTAAGTAAGAATACTTAGTAATAAATTTAAGAGCATTCATAGTACAATAATAGGGAATTAATTATCACAAATAGTAGATTCTCTCATATGATGACAAGGTTTGGATGAATTTGGAAATCTTATGCAACATAACATGAAATCTGCAGATCTGAGTCCTCGTTATAAAGAACGGCAAACTAAAATCGACAAACAATGCTTCTAATTATTGGATGTTCTGTTATTTTGAAAAAGAAGCTTTCCAGACTTGGTAAAACGGGTTAGAAATAATTGAAATCTCTTGTAAAGTAATAAGTATTAGACATTACTATTACTTGAGCAAGTTTCAGATGTACTGTCGGCATCTCTTTCTAAGGTTGTAGTAGAGCTGATTAGTCTAACGAATGAAAATATACTGTTTCGGTTAATAAAACTTTGCTAAGTATTAAATAACATAGTTTTGTTATAATTTATCAAATTCTTTTATATTTTACTAAGTATTACAATTTATGTCTTGGATCATAATCAAAATGTTTCTTTTAGTCTTCACTGGCTTATAAGCTTACGTACAAACATCATATGCAAGATTACTTATACAGATATGGAAGATTACTTGGTATTTATTCAGTTAAAACATTCAGTACTCATTCAATCATGAGCTCGTAAGTTAGATCTTTTGAAACTATCTTCTCCAACTTCTTTCTAGTAGTCCAGTATTACTTTGAGTCGTTTTTCACTCTAATTGTACTTTTGGAACCGCATACTTATATGAAATTGGTACTTATAAACTTTGTTAATCACAAGAGTAACCTTTGTTTATATCTACATTCGCTTTTCATTATTCTTCAGGCCGTAGCAACTGCAGTGTTAGACGACAATCGTTTAGAGATAAGACTTTATCTCTTCACTTGTAAATCTCTTAAATTTTATTTATTGCAGAGAAACGACTTCAGACGCTCTTTGATGACTTTCGCTCAAGTTGTTATCTATTTTTCCTTCAAAATAGAAAATATATAAAATGTATTTATTCTGACACTCTTTCAGGCGAATAATTCAGCCGTATTTTAAACTAAGATTGTTGAACGAAAGCATCTGTGAAGAGAATTGATATTTGCTGTTAGAAAACACGTAACTTTTCTGAATAAATCTTATATTGTTTTTTACATTCATAAAAGTGCATTTCGTAAGTGCAATACTGTTAAGAATAATGGTTGACAAAAGTTTCAGTCATTTGGAAGTTATTCTAAGTTACTCTAAGTTACTCTAAGTTACTGAAAATTTCTAAACTCCGATATCGACCATAAGTTCGCAAATCATTTTTGCAAAATAAGAACTAATCTATATTATTGCTTTTAAGATAATTTCAAGTACTGAGAATCAATCAGGTCTAGTCAAATTGACGTGAAGAAGAAGTTGCAAATTTCAATATTAATAGCAGAATTCCGGGTTCAAAATTGATGTTTGTTTGTGATTTAGTTATATCAAAGTTTGAGGTAGATTATGGAAACAAATAATTGACTTTAGTTTGAAAAATGCGTTTTTATCCTTTATATTCTTCTGGGAGTTTTCAAAGGATAAAAAAATTTCACGGATCAGATATTTGAATAGGTTTTTCAGATAAAAGGCATGTACGAAAATGGATAATGAAAAACAAATTAGTTTAATGCTTAGAGAGTTAGTTTCTGAAACACAAGATTTATTTGAATATTAGAACTGAAGACATGAGGCGCTTTAATCATATTTCGCCAGACATTCAATGCCTCTAATTTCAGATAATTTCAGCTTTCAATGCATGGCTGAACAGAAGCGTAGTTGAGTTTTTATTGTTTAGTTCATTGAGATGAGTATAATGTGATGTAGGACAGAACCCAATGGGATTTCTCTTAGATTTTTTTAATTACTATGAGCTCAAACTTTCTTCATTTTGATTTTACTTTCAGCAATAGGGAATTCAATACTGTCAATGAGCCTGAAGAAGAGATTGCTCTCGAATTTTCTAAAATCAATCTGAATATAAATTAGAACCTATTCCTAAAATGTTTACTATCGCAAAATCAAACTATCAATCAGTACTTGTTCTCTGATTGAATAGATGATCATTTTGTCATTGGTTGTATATTTTTGACAGTGCAGTGATTGATTAAAAGCTGAATTTTCCACTTTTGTTCACCTCTAGCTATCTTCCAAATAGAATACTTCTACAAAGAATATGTTCAGCCTGACTCTCAGTGGTTTCTTTTGAAAAGTTAACGACAAAAAGTTTTCAATCAAATCAATCTACATGCAATATTCATGATCTCTTGTGAACTTATGCCAAAACAGTCAATCTATTGAATCCAGAAGTTTCTGAAAGATTCAAGATTCAATATATCAGCCACATATTCAAATTCAATTTGATATTATAAGTTAATTTAGGTTCTGATTGAGCGTCACTCTAAAAATATTATTCCCATATCTCATAATATCGACTAAACCAGAAATTATTGGATACTTGGCTGGTATAAACTTTGTTTTCGAAACATGCGATCAATATTTTACAATTTGAATGAGAAAAACTTCGATTCTGAATCCAATCACAAGTGTCCAGAGGAATTAAATATTTCAAGTCAGGCATTGTTCCAGCCTTTAGGTCATAAAGTGTCCAAATTTGAACTTTCATATGCTCAGCCTTAAGTTGAATTGCAGCAATTTTCGGGGAACTTAAATTGAAACAGACTTAGTATCACTTTAACAAAAGTAATATTACGACTGATAATTCAGATAAGTTTAAGCTCTTTTATAATTGGCTTCAAGTTATTGCATCGATAGAGAAAAAAGTCGTTTTATAGAATGAAAATACAGAAAATACGAACAATAAACCATTAAATCTAGAATATTATCGATAACTTTAGGAAAACCTATGAGTTGATCAGTTATTTCGGTCTCGTTTTATTTCTCTATAGACTCGGCCATTATATCAAATTAAAATTGCACTTGGTTTTTGGCTCTGTTGCAAAAATCGTGTGCAACTTCTTATTCAGTGCTATTTTGGTCAATTCTCTCTTGAATACAGATCTGTTTGTTAAGAGCTTGTATTCTACGCAATTTTCTTATCTTCGAAAATTTGAGGCTGTCTCCAACTCTAATTTGATTGAAATATAGACTTTCCGTGTTTCATGAATTTTTCGTATGATTTTTCTACTAAATTTTCGAGAAACAAAAATTAGATCTTATTAATTTTAGTTGACACTAAGAAAGTAATCAGTCTAGCTTTGACAAGGACTCAAGTGGTTCTTAGAAAACAATATAAAGTGCCACTTAATTGTTATTGATTTTCTAATCACTCGACTGCATATTGAACAACATAACTTTTTTGTTGTATGATTAAAATGAAGTGATAGGTGAAAACTGTCAGTTAATTTGAAGGTATTTTTAGAGGAGGAAAATGAGCATAGGTATATTGGTCAAACTGAAGCTTGCAGTTGATTTAATCCTCGTACAAACAGAGCCATTTCTCTACTTGAAAGCTTTGCTCTTAAGTTTCTAGCTTACTTAACAGCGAATGACAATCTTTTAATATCAATTTATAAGCTTTTCGGAGATGGTTAGCGCTAATGGCGGTGTTTTTCCTTAAACTTTTAATTTCAATTTATGTGTCTGAAAGAGATTATTAGTATTAATTAAGGATTGGATTCTCAAAATATCTAAGTATAGAAAAGTTGGACCTTTAATGAGATTGGAAAATAACGATTTATTTTTTCTGCTACTCGAATTGAGATAATGACTCAATCCATGGAATATAAATCAACGTCATACTTTGCGACCATCTATTCAGTCAATTGTTAGAATTGTTTACTTTTGGAGATTTATATAGAATCTCATAAAGCTATCAAATGATCAATTGTAGATTTACTCTTTCTTTCTTATTAGCCCACTCTATCAATAAGAGTTGCAACCACACAAAAAATGGTAATCAAGATATACACTACCAAATCACATTCAACTTTCACATCTTATCACTACTTTTATACTTTTCATTTCCTATGTTCTAGGAGGTCACCAAAATCAATACTTTTTCATCGCTTTATATTTGATTGCAAGACATCATACCCTAAGCGCCAAAACTGTTTTCATTTTGATAGAGTTTTATAAACAATAGTTGTAAGTGAAGCCAACCGCTAAAAGATAAAGCATTACCGAAGATGAATTTGAAATATTTGATGCTGACACATAAATGGTAGTATATTTTACTAGTGGTACAGTTCAAAAAGGCTATTGTACTGTTGTAACAGGGTACATGTTAACTATGCTTTCATATTAGTTAAGACCAACTTATGTTAATTAAGTGTTTTAAATGAAAACTTTAATCCAAATTCTACAATTCAATACAAATATACCTGTATTGGCGCAAAGAAAATATAGTTTCTTAGATCTAGCGTGTTATATGTCTATCCATTATGATTGGGCGATTGTTTCACTATTAAAAGTGACCACTTCATGCGATATTTCTCAAGCCAATTATTTAACGATTGACTCTCTGTTCAAATGATAAATATTGTACGTTACTAGATAATTGTTGATCATTTTTTCTTCATTGCTTTCATTTTGATGTCGATTGAGACATAGTTTGTAAGTAAATGCATTTTAAACTGTTCCTCCAATAGCTCTTATTCAAATCAATTATAACACCTATAACTTAAAGAAATTTTTGAAAAATTTTCTCTTTAAGATGCATTAACCATTGAATATCTAATTTTTAAAAAGTTTTTAAATGTTTCTATCGATTTAAAAATACAATAAATACATTATTCAAATGGATTAGATTAATTCAATGAAAAATTGATAACTTGTTTTATTACACTGTATGTAAATGTTTAAATGTACTGAAAAAAATAAACAATCACAAAACAAGCACATATGATGTGTATTTTCGATTCAGTTATATAATACTATGCAAATGGAAAACTTATATCAATCTTGGAATCGAGCTCTTTATCGTTTCAGAAAACAGATTTGTATGAATTGTTTGATATCGAGAAAGAATAAGAGAAAATAATACTATGGTCTAGTCCACTCATAAATAATGTATAATTGCATACATGAATCATATCTGAAGTTAACATATCGTCTGCTTAGTGCTATAAAATGCTATCTCTAATTCAAATAACGTTACTGATAACGCTTTATAACTCTGGTTCAATCAACTCATGATCTGCACACTATTCAAATCTGATCAATAAAACAACAGATAAGACAGTTTTTGGACCACTTAGAAACCCAAGTTCTTTACGATCAGAATATTCCGTTAAAGTGACTCCCTCACGTGAAATATTGGTTCCAATTTCTATCCAGTTCATCATCAAATCTTTGAGCTTTTGATAACTAGTTTTGCCATTTGTGACAAAATAATGAATCAACTGATTATGATTTTTGCTTCAGATTTAAATTCAAATAATTTTAGTCTATTAATTAAAATGTGTTAAGTGAACTTGTATTCAAGTATTTGTTACATTTTGGATATTCACAGTTTTAACTGTAATGATTTTGGAAAATTACAGTAACTTTTTTTGGTTTAGAGTAAGTCCTAAGTAGATTTCTCCACAAAAAATCCAAACAATCCAAAGAATTGAAGGAATCCAAGGAATTGAAGGAATCCAAAAAACACTAAAAATAGTCAGCTATTCATTAGTATCGAAGACGTTGCCAAATCCAATTATTAATTTAACTGAATATTCGATTATGGCTGGCAATAAGTTATTCCTTGTCTCATATGTTAGTAGAATTAAATCCAGGAAGAGAAGTATGATCTCTTTCTCTTTATTGATGGACTTCTAAAAATACTGATGAAAATTGTGAAATGCCTAATTTAGAGAAATAAATAGCAGGAATGAGAGGAAACATTGATTCGATTGTTGCCTAGTGTCTTCTAATGCGGTATTCTTCTGGCGTGCTCTTCAATGTTTTCAACTATCAGACAAAGAGCATAACTGTTGGAATAGAAATAATTGCGCAACAAATATAATAACTTTTTGCTTGTTGTTCAGTTGCTTTTATTTAACAAAAGCTCAAACCTTATGTTTTTTTTCATGGTTTACTGCTTTTCCTGGTCATCAGTGATATATAGATTCCTTCTCTATGGCAAATATCATATCAATACGCGTTCAACAGTCCTCCAAATCGCTCAAAACTACAAATACATTCACTGATTCTTGACTTTCTTGTCAGAGATGCGAAACAAATATAAAATGTGAGTGAGAAAGAGGAAGGGGGAGAGGGAGAGGAAGAGTGAGAGAGAGAGAGAGAGAGAGAGAGAGAGAGAGAGAGAGAGAGAGAGATTGCATTAAGAGTATTTGGATGAAATGCATAGCATTGTTCATTGTAATAATAAGGCATACCTAAAAATCGATCATTAGAATAGCAATCGTAATAAAAAGAGGGTCATTTATCAAAAGAACATTTTCTTTTATTAATCCCATTTCAAATGAAATCACTCGCAATTGTAAGGGAGAACTAAACTCATTTCCTAAGCAGCTCATTATTGGAAAAAAGTTTACTCTTCATAATTGATATCAAATGATTTTGGGTGTAGGAAACTAAAGCAAAGTTTAGTCATAATGAATAATTTTTACCAAATTGACAGTATTTTCAAGTGCAGATTTATATTTACTTTGATTTACTAAGAACTTGAAACAAGTTCATGACTAAAACAGAGTTTGTTTTTTGAGTTTCAACTTTTAATTCTGTTTGCTCTAAAAAATAGCTTTGCCACTAATTTCAAACAAAGTTTTATTATCACATTGAAGCCATGCCCTACTTTATAGTTTAATATACTTTACAAATTTGACTCGAAATCTCGTTAAGTTCACAATGATTATAATCAAATAAAAATTTGCTTACGATGAACCAGGACTTGTTTGATTAGTCTTAATTATGTACGATTTGAAAAACAGCTAGTTTACTCTCAAGCTAATTGAGAGTCGACAATCTAACTTTCACCACTCATTAGTCACTCAGCAAGATGTTTATACAATTGATCATAAATTCAAAGTAGGTCTAGGTCTTTTTTTTCCTTCCACATTAAATGCATTATATTCTGTTTTTCTTCTTCAGTATTATCTCCTGTTTGAAAAGAAGCGCACATCTGAGATAAATACTAAATCAATAGATCTAAATATGAAAGTATTAATCGATACTTTATTGAAACTTAAGCTAATATTGAACTTGATTATGAAGAATGAAAACTGTCTGTAGATGTAAGTACAACGTTGATTTCGGGAGCAGTTACAAAACACGCGATCGTATAGATCTACTCAGAAATAATTGTTAGATGGATTTTCATATCGATTCTGGTTATTTGACCCAAAAGACAGATCCAAAAATTGAGCTAAATTAAAAATAACTGGATCTGAAATGCTTTTTCTTACTGACAAATTGGTTTAATTTGTTTTAGTGATTTGAGCAAAACTTTTAATATAATAACAATAGATATCCTGAAAAGATGGACTGATACTAATAGATATTTCAGTCTATATCTTTAAGCATTTAGGTTTCATACAAGATTTCATTTGTTGTGGAAGAGTGAAAGGAAGAGTAGGTTTTGGCTTTTATTCTCAAGAGATAACTAGTGTGCGCATTGTATCTATGTTTATGTCATTCACAATATTCTTTCATTTCATCCTTTATTCTACTTCTCTATCAAACCAATTCTCACTTGTATTCTATACCATTTTATATCCTTTTACATATTACAACTAAAGAGACAGAAGAATTAGTTTTGTAATAATACTCAACGAAACGTTTGTGCACTTCTCTCCATTTGGCGAGTCAGCATCACCTTATGGCGAGGCTATTCTAACCTCAATCCAACTTCTCAACGACATTCACATAACAATCTCATTAACTTTTATTAACAAACACTTCTACTTAAAATATATGTCCCATTCAATTGTATAAGTTTATTATGAAAGTTTTCAATTCCAAAATCTTAGACTGATTCTAGTTTATTTGCACTGAAAAATTAGTAAAAGTTCTCAAATAAAAGTTTATGTTTACTAAACGTGATCTGAACTCTAATAGAAATTAATGATTTACTTATAAGATCTGGTGATAGATCCAATTTCCGAGAAAAGCATTTCATTCCAACTAATGTTTCGATTTATTATGTTTGAAAATTAGTTGTTCTATGTCTTTATTTGTGATCATATGAGAAACTTTAAAAAGTTTAGGTTTGTTTAGTTTGATAGAAAGTTAGAGTAACACTCTCTGATTTGTATGGCTTTCATAAACCAAGACTTAATTATTACTCATTTCCACAAACCACATAACTAGGCGTTAAACTGTATTTGCATTAGAGGAGAAAATGACTGATTTGGCTCATTATCCACCATATTATTTGAATTGAGTGAATAAACTGAACCGTGGTTTAGGCTACAATTGAGGGAATCGGCATTAGATTATAAATGAAAGCAAATAAAAGTGACCAATCAGTATTAGTTTGTATTGAATTTAATTTCTAGTCTTAATCTTGCGTTGGTAGTCATGGCGAGTATTTTTAATAAAACAGAACGTCTGGGATACAGGCATAATAACAGTTGAAAAAATAAATTTTTTCCTGTTTCAATCATAACAAACACAAAAGGATCGTAAAACGTGATTAAGTTAATAAGTTGACCCAAACTTTTTATTGACTTTCCATTATTGAGCATCATCTTCACCAATGTGACATAACTGCTTCACTCATAAATATTTTGATTTCAAATCTTAGTTTTGTGATTCTTAACAATAGCCAAACGAAAAAAGGTTATAAAATTCAATTTAAAGTTTAATTTTATTTCTTGAATTCTGTTTGAATTTCTTTTTAATAAACAAGTATTGAAATCTAAGGCCTCCCGTGAATTTCAATTGCCATTCTACGTAAGTACACTTGAAAAGTTAATAATAGGTGATAGCGACAAGAAAAGACCGGCGTCAATTTCTTTCCAAATTCTGTTGAAGTTCTTTTACTTTGAAATTGCAAATATTGAATATTCCGTAAGTTTGTTAATATCTGTTATATTATGATCTGATGAAAGCACCCTATGACAACGCAACATTTCTGGTTGCTATCAACGTTTGTTAAGCTCTTCAGTGTAAGTCTGTCTTTTCTGAAATTCTTCTGAAATAACCTGAGCATAAGATTTGATATATTAAATTCAATTCATATGGAAATACACTGCCATTTAAATGTTGGTCACATAAAACTTCAAATTAAAATTTTAAGTTTATATCAAAAGTGAAAAGAAATCAAAATATTGTCCGTTACCAGACTATTAATTGGTTTTTTCAAATAGAGTAAGCAATGACTAAACGAGAAAACGACTTAACTCAATATTTCATTTGATTAAGTCCTAAATGAGAGATTAACAATTTTATACGAGTCTCACATTTGAATTCCACTTAATATTAGTTTATGATCAAATTGAAAACTTTCAAAGTGAAATCATTGCAAATTCAGAAGAAACTTGAATCACAAACTTTGTTTTAGATAAATAACACATTACTTTAGTGAAAATAGATTTCAACTATGATTTATATAAAATAAAAAGTTTGTTGTGAAATCTCTGCCTGCAAATTATTTACACAACAACTCTTTTGTTCAGTTCGAGCCCATTAGGAGTGCTGTTTCAGATCAATTTCCAGTATAGCATATAATCAAAAACGAGTTATTCTGACAGAAAAAATATTATATCAAAATAATTGACGAATTATGAACATCGATTGGGTCAACCAATAATTCACAAAATAGAGGAATTTTCTATCAATCAATAGAATAGTTTAAGAAACGTGAAGGATAAAGGTTTATGCCACCAAAACTATATATCATAAGTTCCGTATTAAGCCGGTTAAGCATTAATCTTTATCTTTGCACATGTATCAAGCTGCATTCCTATGCTAAGCTGTTTTCTTATTAATAGGATGACGACTTAATTCACAACTTACGATTAAACGCTTCATTCAAGTAACACAAAAAATATCCTTCAACATGACTTTGAAATAGCAAATATTCGGCTTCCTTACTTAACAATATTTGACTGCTAAAATCGATCTCAATACAACTAAACTTCAGTTTTGTGATAACTGATCTTTTATCGATATTTTTATTTAAACTTTTAACTAGTAATATATAGCCTTTAATTATACGCGACCGTTTAATTTCGTATATTCTTTAGTTATATTCGTATATATGAGAAAAAGTTAAAAACTTTTTGGATTTCTAATAAAGAAGATAAAGCGCAAACTGAGAGGATGGATCTTCTGTAATTATCCTAGAAATAATGGATATAAATATTGTTTGAATAACTTGTGACAGTTTAATATCGATAAGTTACTTGCCGCTTAGATAACTTCAATTGTAATATCTATCCCTTAGTAGTTAAAATGTTACAGAGAAACGCCTCAAATACGTTTTCTATACTCACTGACACATAGTACTTCAATGATTGATGAAATTTCATTAAATGTTCATCAATTTTTCGGATAAGTATGAAAAAATGTTCAAAATCGATTATAATTAGAAAACAGAAGTAAAACAGAAGTATTTGCCGATTCCGATTTTTTGATGGCATTTTGAGCTTTTACGAAAACTCAAAACATTAAATCGATATTTGAATATTTTAGAAAACTTAGAATATAACTCAAATAATATGAGAGGCACGAAAACTTATTTATATTTCTACTGAACGCTCATTAAATCTCACATCCTTTCAAATGTATGACATAATTCACACAAAATAAGTTCAAATCCTTATCACTATTGAAGTGGTGAAATATTGAATTGATTTATGCATAAATATTTCAAATTTGTTCCATTTTGGAAATATTGCGCAAACTTTCATATTAGACATGAGATGCAATGTTATGGCATATATAAATATTCTTTTAATATTAATACCTCTATTATTTTTCAAAACAAATATGTCTCTCATTCTTAAAAGCTTTCAACCAAATGTTTTGGTAGAAAGTTTCAAATGAAATTCTTGATAATATCTATATATCTACTCTAAATAGAAATGAATTCCTGAAAACATTGATAGAATTTTTCTGAAATAACAGACTCAGTGAAAAATTATTAATGATGTGGAGATATCGCAAGTTTTATCTAAAAATCTACATTAATTTTTCCATTTCATACAAGGTTCTGTATATATTTGCCTGAAAATATGATTTATAAAATCTATCATCAGTCAAACTGTAACTCCAAACAAGTCTAGACTCGTTTTAAAAAAACTGAAACATTTGTTACCATAAAAACGAGTTTCAATAACCATTTCTTATTTATTGAACAAAAGTTTCACTTTAATGATTTTTTGTTTTATACCTA
This sequence comes from Archegozetes longisetosus, assembly GCA_018873245.2. Lineage (NCBI taxonomy): Eukaryota > Metazoa > Arthropoda > Arachnida > Sarcoptiformes > Trhypochthoniidae > Archegozetes > Archegozetes longisetosus. Next base: position 6,584,094 of record JAEMBT020000007.1, read on the forward strand.
TAGAGTATTTCTAAAGTTATAACTTTCACAAAAGCCAGCGAAGCATAATTTTTTAGCAACTTTACCATTGGTTCAAATTTTGCTATCGCTATATAGGAATAAGTTTAGAAAAATGGATAAAATTAATTAATTGATGAATTAATGTATTATTTGATAAATGGATTACTATAATAATTGAGATATGATGTTTAAGTCATTTATGTATGAATGAAAAAGCATTCTGCTGTTTGTGGCACAATTTAGATAGAACTACTTTTGACACACCATTAATACAACTATAGTTAATTTAATCCATACTATCCCAGTAATTGCTTTAAAATTTTACCAATATTTTTACTCTTTACTTAACTTTTTAGACTAATCGATAGATTCTTGTTAAATATATTGTGTTAATGATAACTTTAATCAACTGTGAACAATTTTATTATATGCAAAAAATCAAATCTGAAACAAAAATGCTGGAAAAATGAAATATTAAGCGATTTATATTTGAACGTTCTGTAACTTACATGATTTATTAAAATATAATATTCAATATAATCTATAGTGAAATAATTAACATTAATTACATTAGATTGGTTAAGATTACATATTTAAAAGTAGAGGAAAAGGTTAGATATATTACATTAAAATGATATATAATACATAATTAAACGTAATAGAAATAATGAAAATCTATTAAATTTTATTATCATATAATTGTAAGCTAGTAAAAGAAGTAATTCGAATAAATTGGCTATAATTGCACATCTTTATCCCAGCTGTTAATCACAAACTCGATATTGCTTGAGCCGCCCAAACATCCATTACTGTTAGTTTGAGTACCAGTACTTACTTTACTTACATTACTATTAATACTACACCGAAGCTTTTCACTCATTTCGTATTCTGTAAAACAAACAGAAAATCTCTATAAATTTGTTTATCCTCCTTTTTCTTACTTTTCTCTATCTCTCGTCCACAACCCCAGAACAAGACATTCGCTTAAGATTTTTGTTATTTGTAGTCAACTTATATTGTGTTAGAGCCTAACCACAACCCATTTAACCGATGTCTGAATGGATCGAAGATTCAGACGGTCTAAAACGTGTCGATAGGTTTAAAGTCAAACTCAAAAGTAACTTTTACTCTAATATATTATAAGAATTCATTGGTCGCTTAGACTTTCAGTTTTTGATTTGTTTTCAAATTTGTTTCTGTAAAAACTGTCGACAAGTTGATGACAGACATTATAAAATCTGATTTTGAATGCTCTTTAGTCAATTCGAAAAGACTTTCAAAGGGAAAGTAATGGCAATTCTGTGAAAAATTGTTATATTTTATCATAAATTTCTTAGTAGTGATTATTTAAGGGACTTTTATTGCAACATCAGATATGGTTATCCTTTATATGGATCGCCAAATTGTTCAGGCAGAGGATTCATGACATTATATATGAAGTTTTAAGACATGGTTTTAAACAAATTTCATAGGATCTTCCCATTTGTTGCGAACACTCTCTTAAATACTTAATTATAAAGTTTATAGATTAAAAAGTTGTATATGTTCTGAAAAGCTAATAAATTATTAAAACTTGAATTTAAGATTTGTACTAGTGTCTTTTAAAATAAAAAGAAACGTTATTTATTAATAAATTTACTGAATTAGTAATAGTATTAAAGTACTTTCTAAAACATCCCGTAGAAACAGCATTAAACAGTGATTAAAAGTTATGAAACAAAGCATAAATCCTTTTAATGGCTCATAAAAGTTAGTGCATATTAACTTGTATGCAGTCATTAATTATTAATTTTTCAAATTTCAAGCTTTATTAGTTAGACTTTGTTTACTAAACCTAAAAATTTAGATTGAGTTATGGTTATTGTCAGGCATTATTGAAAGTTTATTATCTGTCTCTATCCAATTATAAAGAGTGTATAAATTATAAGTTATGGTTTTGTTTGCTCTCACTTTTTTCCAACCCTTTTATGCAAATGATTTGAATCTCCCAGATCAAGCAAATCTTTTGTGAAAAACAAACCAATTCCAAACAAATTAGACATAAGGGACACGAAAATTTTACTTCAGACTCCATTCTCAAAATAACTTATTCATCTTGCTAATACACTGAATTTTCTTTTCTTAATTTGTCTTCAAATTTGTTTCTTATTTTTAGATTTAGCCCAACTTCAAGTTTTATAAACATCCTTCAAATCAACAGCTGCTGTACTTCTACACTGAGGTAAAGCTCAACTTTAATGAAAGACATTCTCTTTATTATCAAAATAATTTTCATGCTTCTGATCGCTTATTGAAAACTAGAGCATTGCTGGATATGTAGTTGTCTATTGATACTGCGCGAGATATTAGAGAATTTTGTTCTCTTTCTATGTGCTGTTGTTAGGGTTGTAAAAAGTGATCTTTTTGAAAAATGTTTCACAACAAAATTGTTTTAGACTAGTTTCTGCTTTGGCAATTGAATTGAGTCGACCACGCTTTTTACTCGCATTCATGTTTATTCATTAATACTTTTATTCATAAAATCAAAATATGTTTAATCCAAATGAAAGTCATGCGTTTGTCAATAACACAATACATAATTTGGGATTAATTGACGCAATGGAGATGACGAGTTTTCAATAAAAGTTTATTTTAAAATGTTTTGTAACAATTTAAACAACGCTCAAATTGTTTTAAAACAGTGTTCTAAATTGTTATAAAACACTTTTTAAACAATGCTTTGAAACATTTATAGCCCTAACTCTAGTTTAACAACAACTAAGAAAAAAATGGTCAATGGGATGATCCAAAAATAATCTCAATTAATGATTAATCACGTGTTAAGATATTGATGGGTCTGATAAGACTGTCAGGTATAGAATAAGTCTAAAGGGAAGCCAAGTTTGAAGCACCTAACAAGTGGTATATGGACAAGCAAATATTTGAAACAGATCAGCAAAACTATTTGAGTCCCTTCTAAGGTTTCATGTCAAAGTCTGAAGCTTTACAGGACTAGCCAATCACTTTGACCACTAGTCCAATAAGACTTAAATTAAATATTTGATTAAAAACTCGTTTCTTTAGTGACATTTCAGTTCTTGTTATAAAAAGTTTAACATCTCTTCGGAAAATCATTAGTCACTTATATCTATCGATAATCAAATTTTGAAGAAATAGAAAAATAATCTGAAATCGATCTGATTTAAAAGAAATCAAATATATCGCTATTTTGAAAAGTGATGTGTAGTAGGACAAAAAGAAAATACTGAAGCCTACGTTTGAGTTCTTATTCGATGTTCAGTTGGATTTCGGGAAGTCTTATTGATTGGGTTAAAAGCTAACATACTTTTTGACTTAGAACTAATACCAAAGTTATAGGTTACTGAACGAAAGATAGTTTTAAACGGACAAATGAATTTACTGAATGGTTTGGAAATAGTTACTCTGTATTGATATTCGAGAACATAAAAATATATTGAGGCTGAACTAGCATTCCAAATGATGACTAAACTAAGTAATGGTAAATACAAAATGATTCCATGTTAACACATGTATTTCTCACTACACTGATTATATTCAAGTTCAACCATAAGTATTACGGCAAATGTGGATCAAATGTAACTGAATTGGTAACAGTTTCAGTATTAGATTGAATAATTTTCTGCTACATTTCGATAAGCCGTGAAACATGTTTAACCGCACATGTTTGTAGTTTTTACTTATGAATGTCAACATTTAGTTTACATTGGAGTAAATTTAGGTGGGCTTTATTTTTTCAGTAATCAATCAATCTTAACTTTAACTAACCCAATGCTTCTTTTCATCACTAAAATCTCTACTTCCTCTAAATTTATAGCTTTTTCTAGGGATTTATCCAACAAATAACAGATTCCATTGTGGTTATCTCCCAATTAGAAGTCGACGAGGGAGTGGACACGTGATAGATATTAAAAGCTAGTTAGAAAATGGAGTAAACCTACCATCTGACTGAGTCGCAGATTCGACTCGAATCGATGAAGTGGTGGCGAGAGTGGCAGTGGCCGTTGTTTGAATGTTATTCTTCAGAGTTCCGTATTTGTTTTGAGGCATCATTGACTGCCTGACGTTCTTTTCTGGATGCAAAATGATAATATAGACTTTTGGTGTAAATAAACATAAGAGAGTGACGGTTGCACTCATTGAGATGGCGACCGACATTGTTGTCAGGTTTAATGCGATGTGATTGCTTTGAGATGATGTGAAGTAAATGGGAACGAATGCCAACCATATTATGCATGTGGTGTACATTGTGAATCCTATGTATTTTGACTCGTTGAATGCTTCAGGTATCTTACGAGTCAGTACAGCGTAAACCGTACAAATAACTAAATAATGAAATAAATTACTTTATCTTACTACAAATTCTCTCTTACTTAACACGCAGTTAAGTAGGCCCTAAAAGCAGACTAAGTGAATCTTTAGAAAATCAAGGCTAATTTGATACTGCTTTTAAAATACATTTAACTGCGTGTTCAACTTCTATGCTTTCACTTGTTCTCTTTGAGCAAATTCAAGCCATTATTACTACATATAAGCAAATTACAAGTTTCTATCATTTTCTTTTTCATAACAATGCTATAAATCATTCTTTTGATTGATTTCTTAGATATTAATGTTTTATTGATCAAATCCATTATAATGTTCCTCAACTTGAATGTAATTAAATTCTATCGAAAATTTTTTTAAAGCTTTTCATTAAAAGAAATAGTGCGTGCATTGTAAGGATCTCAAAATGAAATCCCCAAATTCCTACAAAACCTATAGTAATTCAAACGCTTTTCACATCAACTAACGTGATATATCATTTTAAAGTCTGTTTATCAGATCATTAAACTGCTTCAATCAAAGGAATTATTACTGATTTATTTAGGAATTGTTGGTGTTCAAAGAGCTGTAAGCCTTACGATGCAATTACATTGCATTATCAATCCCTGTGGGATTTATAATGGGGTCAAAATTTATGTAATTTCAAGTTTAAAGTCTTCATGTATTATGCATAAAATTGATATTCTTGACTATTTTCTAGAAAAATTGAAAAGGAAACCAAAAGACCTGGTCAGTGAAATATGTCCATAAAAACGGCTATAAAGACCTACTAGAACGTTATCAAGCGCGTGAAGACAAGCCTACTAAAAGCTTCAGGCTACTAGTGTATAGTAGGCTTTGCTCAATCTATAGCAATGTCTTTAGTTGACATGAAGTTTTCATTCAGTATTGAAGTTATGATAGAATAGAAAATTGCGGATTTCAGAGGCAGCGCCTTATGTTTAGGGGAATGAGCTGATTGTTGTGGTCAGACTGATAAGCGAGAATAGCAATGTGTTTACTCTTACCAACGAGAATTATTGGATAAATGAAAGCAACAAAGTTTCCCGCGTTGATCGATGCTTCACAAACTAAATGATTATCTTCACGTGTTGGATAGAAATGAATAGCTTTTGGTGGAGAGAATGCTAACCAGACGACAGTAATGAAGACTTGAATCATAACGAGACCTCCACAAATTAGGAGCTGAGACTTAGGGCTTATAAAACTGGGTCTACGCGCCGACTTTTTGCCGGCTTTGAAAATTCGAGCGATTCGGTTAGTCTTAGTCAGTATAGCACTGTATACAACAGCGAAACATAAGCCAATGCCTGCTTTTTGAGCACCGCAGAGAAAGTCAGAAGGTTTTTGGACCAGAATGAAAGTCATTCCATAACACATGAGAATTCCCGCGAGAAGCACAAAACACAACTCACGTCCTGACGCACGAACTACAGGAGTATCATTGTATTTAATGAAGACAAATATCACGAATAAAGTAATAAAAATGCCAGTCCAGGAGAATAACAAGGCGCCAATAGACCACACGCTGTCTGGTCTCATATATTCTTCTGGAATTGGTACACAACGCCCTTTTTGGCTGTCAGGAAGAAATCCGTCCGGACATTCAACGCACTGTGTCTCTGTTATTAACACTTGATATTTAGTGCAATTCAAACAGTGGAAGCAACACTTCTCTCCCTCCAAATATGCCTTTACTTGTCCCCTGTCGCACGGCTGACTGCAAACCGACACCGGTATTGTCGAATCATCGAAATGAAATTGAACTTCACTCAAATTCAAGTTGAGTACTCCATCTTCGTACTCTCCTACTTGTATCCAATCGAATACTCCTTCTGATATCTGCTTGTAGTGGATTATTCTATAACGAGCTGGTCCGTCACCATCAGCTGCAAAGTGAAAATCGTGCCCATCGAGCCCTAGAGATTGTGTCAAAATGGAATCAACAAAATTGATGGTAAATCTACTCTTAAGTTCTAAAACAATGGTCAAAAGACAATTTATTAAGTTGACAAAAGCTAAGACGTAGTACAAAGTGTTTATATTTGTGTATAACTGATACCTAAGCCTTATCTTAAAGAGAATTTTAACTGTTTTTGGCGACTTCGGTTGCGAATAAGTACATATTTTATATTAAACATTATCTAAGCCTATAGAGGAAAATGTAATGATTTCCATGAGGACCAACGGGTCATCAAAGCCCATACTTTTTTAATGCTCTATTTGATTGGAAGAAATGAGAGCCAAACCGTAGAAATAACTTTCGTTTTGATAGAGCCCCATAAACAATAGCTATAAGTCATGCGAATCGCTAAAAGATAAGGCATTGCTGAAAATGAATTCGAAAATTGTTGACGCGAACAGAAAACATTCATAACTTTAATGTTAGAATCTATTATCTTTCTAACAATAGATCGACAACACCAATAAACTAAGCAAATAATGTATAATTAGTTGAAAGAAGTTGCATTTTTCAGATTCTTATGTTTCTATTTATGCTTAATTTTTCTATTTTAATCTAATTATGAGTAATTAAGTCAAGCCAATGGTAAACTTAAAGTTTATGCTACAGAAGTCAATAATACTGTTGGAAACTTAATGATCCGCGATAGCAGCAAGCAAATGATTGTTGCTATGCCAACATGCCTGTCATGTGCATCAATTTGTTCCCAAATTGGTCTCTAATTTACCTTGATTACTATATTGAATATTCGATATGTTTGTTAGTATCTTCAACGTTATAGTCTAATGGAAAGCATGCCATCACAACTCACCACTCTGGTTGCTAATGTGGATTATTAAGTTTTTGAGTGTATGAAGTAAAATATAGAGAACAAGATTGTATAGTAATTATTTTGAAAAATAATAGTAACGACTAAGATATTTAAGTGTTCCATAATTGAATTTAATTATCGTATTAATTTGATAAGACGTGGACCACCACTGAGTCATAAATGCAAAAACAAACAAAGCAGTTATAGTTTACGCTTGAAATAAATGACTCTTTGTAGTCACATTTGATTTACTGAAATAAAAATAATTACAACTTTTGAGAATCAGTTTGGTTCTACAAAACACTTAGAAAAAGCAAGACTTAATCCAACCATTCCTTAAAACAATATAAAGTTAAGAACATGTTGTTAAAGTTTGTTTGAGACTTCTAACAGATAACTCTAATTTATAAAGATTAATTTGAAATTCGTGTCATGCAAAGTCTCTCGCATGGAGACCCTATTGTCTTTCAAACAGTCTCATTAAGCAAATTTGATCTGAACTGAAATAAGCATGTTTAGTGAATCAGAAGTTAGTCTGAATTTATTTTCTGTTTCTTGCATTGATCCATCAGTGCTATAGTAGTCCAGCTTAAATGCATGGCTCAACTGAACTCCATTAGGCAGTAATGCAATACTGCTTTTGAAACTTACACCAAATAACTCCTACTATCAAACCCATTGATGAAATTCCTATCGAGTCATTAATTTTTTGAAAAATTTAGTGCGAGCTATTATTAGTGGATATCTTATCTCAAAGTTGAGCTATTCCTTTGGATTTGGTTTAAATGCTTGTTATTAGTGGCTTTAATGATGAAATTTTGTTTAGAGCTGTCTTTTGCACAACTTTTAGAGTTAAAAACCAATCGAACCAACGATTATGACTCGAGACGTAAAGAATGTTTCATGTTTTAGGCAGATATGAAAAGTATTTTTTAGAACGGTATAACATCGAAAATTGCATCAACTCTTAAGGGAATCCCTTCAAGAATACTAAAATGGTTTGCATTTTTTTTATTGAATCAATTTTTCAATGGGTTTCATCATTTCGTATTATATGTTGACTTTTATTGTTTGACCACTATTAAGATAAAACAACAAATAGTATGCAAAATCATGGCGTAAATTATAGAGGCTATAAATTCTAGATTCTCTTGTTCCCAGTTAAGACATAACTTGATTTTGAAGATTTTTTTATTTGATTTTAAATAAAAAATGAGCCCAACATGCACTAAACATTCTTATTAGTGAGTAGCACATCACTAGAGCTCTCTTCTAATGGACTGATTGCAAAACTGATACTTCGTCTGATTGATTGCTGCCTCAGGATTGTCATGTTCTACATGCTCTTCTTATAGAAGAACCAATGTAACTCTAACTTAATGTTTTCTTCAAAGTTAGTTTACTTCATTTTGGCAAACAAATTGATCTCTCTCTCTCTCTCTCTCTCTCACACACACACACACACACACACACACACACATCTCAAACGTTATTTGATTACAGAATTTATTGACTGAACTTCAAATTAGAGGTGTTACAGTCTATATTGAACACTTTTACTGAAGAGTTTGAAATGCTTTTTGTCAATAAATTGAGTATACTTTAGCCTAAATATTCTAAATAAATAAATTTATTGTTCGTTGCATTCAGTCCTATCGAGTATTTTTTGATTTAGTCTTCCATTCTTTTATTTTTGTATAGAATTCAGATAAAGACAAACAAAGAGTTCTCATTGAATTGAAAACATGAATGAAATGGTTAAATTGAACATAAAACAAATTATTTTGAACTGTAATTGAGTATCTTTAGATGAATTTTTTCTTTCGTTTGTATTTGAGTAATGTGTAAACAAATCAGTTTTTGATGAGCACGTCAAGTAATATTGAACATGAAAATGTTTTAATCCTTAATTCTACGGATAACCAATACATCCATTTGAAGTTTTCGTCTATATAACAAAACTCAATATTCATTATATGAATATTTCTAAAATTGCTCGAAAGTTCATATTGTTTCTAAGAATTTTGATTATTTTTCAAATTTTAGCATTAGCTCAAACTTGCAAATTTAATCTTAGAGTCAGAGAAGGTTTGTTGAATACTAATATATTCATTAGAATTTATAGAATATGCTTATGTATGAAAACTGAGAAAATTTCAATTTTATCATTCACTTCATGAAATCCGTTCTCAAATTATTTACATAATTAAGTAGAAGAAATATTCCAAACAATACGAAACTTGTTTTGATGGTATTTTAAGCTTTAATACAATCGAGTAATTCATGCAAAATAATGCAACCGCTTTGAGCGCTTTCATGTAATTTTTGAAACTATAACTTCTCAGTTCCTTTGGAATTGGAGTTTGAAGATAAAATTTAGTTTTTATGTAGATATAAAAATAGAACTTGTTGGTTTGTTAACATTATTTCACGTATTCCTAACTATATATATCTAACTCAACGCACTGTAAAGGCTTACAGTTTGTTCTAACAGTTAGTTCTTTTCAAATATAGACTAACTTTCCTACTTCTTCTAAACCTTTTCTCATTTATTCTCATTTTCTTCAGACAAAATAAACTAATGTCAGAATTATCACAGAATTTTTCCGTTATTTATGTCACTGGGGACCAAATTTAGAAACGATGTCGACAATAGCTTAACGAAACTTATATATCAATATAAAAGAGTGTCTTTTATTTATTAATAAATAAGTTTGACTGACTTTTATTGGTTGAACTTATAAAACTTACCAGACTCAGTTTTCACACCCAATAAGGCAAATAAACCAATGATAACTTTAAATGAGAAACATTCAGCTGGCAAATAATTCGTACCGTTTGTTTCTAATTTTGTCAATTCTTATTCTGTTTGATTTAGCATTTCAAATAAAGAAGCTATGAAATGCTGTAGTTTTTATTAGATGGCTTTTTAACTCATACCAGAGAATGCAAAACAAATAAAACTAATCAAAACGAATATAAGAAAGTGCATCAAATTGCTTTGATCAACCATTAGAATAGAAAATCTTGAATTTTCAAGACAAAAATGAATTTATTGATAAACATTAATAATAAAATAGATACGACAATAAGTGAAATATTTCAAACTAACCTCTAAACTGGACTTGTCTTAAATAGTTGAGAAGTTCACTGCCATCGCTATCTCTCATTCTGGGACATACACCACGATAGCTATCTAAACAGAGATCCTTCTGCATATCTCTTAAAGCATAGGCAAAGGCAAGAACAGCATCGCTGACAAATTGCAACTGTCCCTCCACTTCATAGCCATTATCATAACTCATTCTTTCATCTCCAGTACAATTCCTTAAATATAATAATGAGTCAATCGTATGTTTAGCTGAATATGACATGTAGTTATGGTCATAAGTCTTAGTTATTGTGTCTAACTGCTAGTCTTTATGGAATCGAATGCTTAAGTATATCGTTTCTGATAATAGTCATACTTTCGATGGCTTATCAATAATTCTTCAAAGTGTCAGACCGTTTTAATTGATTAAATATTACTGAAGATAAATGAGCGAAATATTCAAGTCTAGATCCGATTCTAGGCTTGAAGCTCTACGTGATTGGTCAATCACTTTGACCACTAGCTCAACAAGATGTATTTTAGATGTTTAATTATAAACTTGTTTCTTTAATTGCGTTTCAGTTTATGTTATAAAATGTTTGTTATTCCTTAGAAGAATCATTAGTCACTCATGTCTATTGATAAGAGTCTCTTATATATTGATAATAAAATTTATGAAGAAATAGAAAAATAATCTGAAACGGATCTAATTTACAAACAAATCTCATGTATGACTATTTAAAGAAGTTGAGTGGGTAGAAATAAAAGCTATAAAAGTTGTAAAAAAGCATACTTATTGAAATTGCGATTATACGGAGTATCAGTACTGTTTTCCCATTTGCACTGAAAGTATTGTTCCCAGTATTCAATAAACCACGGATTCCTCTTATTATTTTTTGGAGTCAAACTCAGGAAATAGTCATCAAAACCTGGTACAGGATTGGCGCGAGGCTGAACGGAAAGAGTTCCCTCTACCTGAAGCTCATTTCCTGCAAACACTAACGATCTGGCACTCCAACCATCACTTCCTATCCAAGTGAACTGTCCGGTCGCATTATTACGCTTTACCGCCTTCATTAACATTCCTACTTCTTGATCCGATCCAAATACTATTACACCTTTGGTAATTAAAATCATTTGAATCACTTAGTTTCAGGTATGATATTAACTAAAATGTAATTTAGAAATGTTACGAGAAGTTTGGATTTGATATTTGTTGCTATTCTATTACTGAAATGAGAGTTTTTGATGTTATACAGCTGGAAGCTTAATAATCTTATAGAAACAAGAAAAAGGCTGTAGCTTTGTCTAGCTCCCTGTGATGCGCATCAATTTGTTGCCAAATTTGATTTGTAATTTACTTTCATTACTATATTGAATATTCTGTAAGTTTCGCAATATCTCAACATGTTAAGTCTGATAGAAAGCATGTCGTGACAGCGCATCACTTCTTGTTGCTATCAACAATTATTAAGTTTTGATTGTACAACAATAATAGTTTATATTGAAAGGCAAGAAAAATCAAATCCGGTCTCTTTTGAAAATATCAAATACTTCACTGAATAGCTCGAGTTCTAAATTGTATCCTCAATAATGTTTAGATTCTAAAAATGTTTTAAGTGACGGAAGTTATTAAGCTATAAATGATGAGTCCGTTTTCAGTTACTCGTACGAATAATAGGTAGGATTTGGCAAATATATCAAAGTTATTAAGCAAATAGTGGTGAAGTAGATGAATATTAAGTTGGATTTTGATGCATATAAAACACGCGACTAGTTTGTCGATATATCAGAATAAACTATATAAACAATATATCTATGCACTAATGAACACTATGCATCAAATAAACTACTGGCTAAAATAAAAAGCTTATTTCTCTTATAGATCAATATGTTGTACTTATTTCAATTGGCTTAAGGCATTTTAAAGAACAGTGTAGTTAAGAATACTCTTATCCTGATTATCATAAGCTTTAGCGATAGCTACTCTGATCTATAATGTTAACTAAGGGTTTGACTGGTAGAAAGCTAGTTCTGATCTATGATACTCACTAAAGGTGTTCAACGAAATAAAGTTTGTTTTGATGTAAACTTAATTTATAAGAAATAACCAAGTTAGATACTAGCAAATGAATCAACTCACCTCTTGCACTTTGCTTGGTAACTAACTTCTTAACAATATTATCATAAGAACTATCTTGAGCAATGCCTGAATCCTTTGTAAGCCTTTCTTTAATAGCAATACAGATATCGTTTTGGTCTAACAATTCTTCGAGATCATTGAAAGCCTGTAAAGAGAAGTTTCTTTAAAATTTGTTGGTTCACTTAAACTTATACTTAACAAAAGAGAACTAAATAAGTAGTTGTTATGTACATTTGACTTTCAGACACAAGTTTGAGCTGACTATATTTTCAGTTGCCAGATTTTGTAACCAATTTGCAACTACGTTCGAGGTATCATACATACAGAATTCTTCATACATACAAAATTCTTCATACATACAAAATTCTTACATCAATAAATTCAATGCACTTTGTATCGGTTGAGAATTTTGATTGATGATTCCTAAGTCGAATAAAGTCGACACATCTAAGTGACCTTAATAGCTTCTAGCTATACCGAATTCAATTCCTAAGTCCAAGAGATTTTTAATGTCAAATTTTTTGTGCGTATGACACCAGGAACGCAGTTTATCAAATTTGTATCAAAATTTCATGACCGAAAATGTCGTGAGTCCGAACTTGTGTTGGAAAATATAAAGCTGCAACAGTATATACATAAGCTAATTATTTTAAATTTCTCAAGAAACTTGCTCGGCTTAAGTTTATAATACTTTAGAAAAGCTATGACTTATATGCTTTTTATACTTTATTTTATGATTAAACTAAATCTAAAGCAAATCTAGCTCAACGTAAGCAGATTTGATTTTGACGAATATTTGTCGCAATCAAGTTCTGACTGGATACCTGAATGCATTCAGACTAGATTGAATGTATAGATCAAATGGAAATGTGAGTTATTTTGTTTAGATTTCTGATTGGTTGAGTTGTAGGGTTATCTATATTTAGTTTCTATTAGAATTGATAAATAGCTAAATGTCTAAATGCTAATCGAATACTTATTTCCATAATGTTTATGCAAATATTAGTTACAAACGTGACAAATAAGATATAATTTCGATAGTTTTGGTTATTAATGACTAAAGAGAAGAGGAAAATGAAAAAGGCGTCAACAGATAACTAGAGGGAGACTTTAGGTGGAAGTAATGGAAATAGAATAAAGAGAAAAATAGATTTAGTTGGGGAGTATTTGATAATGAACTATAGCTCACCCTAATTCCATAGATGGATTCCTCATATATTATTGAAACGTAAGTCCAATTCAGTTTCTTTACGATCTGAACCATAGCGTTCGCCTGACTCTTATCGCTTGGAACAGTGCGTAAGAAAAACTCGAACCTCTGTTTGTTGCTTAGCTCCGAACTTGTTGAGAAGAAACTCACCTAAATTTTACAGATAAAAACTATGTACATTAATCAAATTGTCTACTTCACAATTGTCGCTTCATTTGCTTTATAGCTTTGAAAAATAAAAATTCTTTTTAAAGCTAAATTCTGTTCTACAGCTATACCGAAATATAGTTAATCGTTGCCAAATCATAATTAACATTCATTTTAATGAGGTTTCATTATAATGCGATTATTTTACGTTAGGTCATATGTGTCGGCAACAGAACATTGCTCTTACTATAACGAAGGTTCACTATAAGGAGGTTCAGTGTATCGAGGTATTACTGTAATAACAAAAACTGTTAAAGAATTACTGAATTCAATAAATATCACTGAGAGACGTAGAAAAATAGACATTAAAGCCAGTGATTAATGGTAGTTGAAATAAAATAAAAAATTGATCATCAAACTTAAAAAGCAGTGAAGAATTAGAAGTTTTTCAGCTCTTTAGAAGATTAACTATGTAAATTTCAATTTAAACTTTATATTTATTAACGCCAAACTTTCAAACTTTTAATTAGAAAAACGTTTGAATAACATAAATAGCTTATCGAATTGTTTGCCCAATTTTTTATTCTGTTTTCTAGTCAGGCCTTCATCTTCCTCCTACGCTTCAAATTTTTAACTCCATTCAATACATTTCAACTTTCGAATAACGTTAAGAATAGCTTCAACATTAAGAACGAGTTAGTAAAAAATTAGTTCAAAGTTGAAAAAAGGAATCTCCGAGAATATCTAGAATCAAATTTCGCAACTTCTTGTTAAATGTTTGCTTGACATTTACTTTAGAATAGAAGCTGAGATTGATGCGTGCGAGTTTGATAATTTTGTTCATACCAGCATATCTTAATTTTTTTCTATTTACTTCCCAATCAAATGCACAAATATTTAAACAACTCAAATAATCAACAGAATCACGATAGCATTGTTTTACAGAAATTTCATTTCATTATTTGTTTTAATTCACTTCTATCTACATTTAATCAAATCTTAGAAAGAGACAATAAGAATCGTTTATAACAAAGCTGACAGTTGTTTACGAACAATAATTTCCTCTTATCATTTGTTTAACTGATTTCAGTAATAAATTTTCTCCTAAGTTAAAGACAATTATTTGAATCATTCGTTTTCTTTGTCAGAATCCATAATTGATTAATAAAGTGAGTGAAACAAATGTATTTTGTTGCTTAAATCTTATAAATTACTTAATTATAATTACATTTATAAGATATGACTTCACTCTAACAAAATTGAACTATTGCAGCAGTTGCAAGTTAGAAAAATCCATCAAACAGAAACAAAGCATACAGTAATTACAAACTTTCCCAATGCTTGAAAAAATCGCGCAACTTTTGCTCCCATTCACTTCTATGACAAAAGTTTAAAAAAGTTTTGGCTAAAAACCAATGATCAGGTGATAAGAATTGATTAACTTTGAGAAATAGCGACAAAAGGAGATATGAATTATGAAATAGTGATGACATAGTGACACTAATTCTTATGGAAAGAATCTAAAAATCTAAGAATCTAAGAAGGTGTCAGTAAAGAAAGGAAATAGAAAGATTGACAACTTAGTAGAATTTAATGTTAGAACTATGATCTGATAGATGTAATGGATGAGTAGAGTGATAAGGAGAAGGATGTTATTTATCTTTATGGCCACTACTCTATTATAGTTTGAATATATGAATTCTAAAGAGTCAAATTTGCATCAGACTCATCACTGTTCAAATGAGTGTTACATTAATCTGCATCACTATAAATTGTAATCGCTTTGTATTCCATGAGTGGTATTAGTTTTCATACTTGCATGCAATGTGTTTAAATTATAATTTGCCATCACTGGTTCTTTAATGCTCTTGATAATGGTTCCTAATTATAATAACTCCTTAGTGAATCGCTGTATCACTTATGTTGAGCTCTCAGCAAATTTAAGGACGTACTTATGCTCAACATTAGCAAACATTATATCTACAGTTCTAATCTTAAACAGATATAGCAATAAGGCATTGATGAAGAAATACATGTTTCAGATTCTCTCATTTGATTGATAGTAAGAGTTAGGAAGAAATGAGGATTGATTTTAGTAAAAGAGATAATTGATAATTGAAATGATAATTTAATACTTGAAGCATGCTTAGCATGATGAGCAAGATGGTTAAGATGATGAGCTAGATAGTTAGCATGAAAATCAATTGAGTTCTTATTTAATTGCTAGCAATCTAATAAATTAGCCTTCAATTTTGATCTGATATAACGAACACTTGATTATATCCCCTATACTTGCTAATGACCAACCCTTATATCTTTTGATAATACCAGTCTTATTCTCTACTCTTAATGCTATTACAATAACGGATCTCTATGAACCTAACGAATTGATCGAATACCCACCAACAAGTCATTAACTCTAATATCAATGGATTAATTGACACAAAAAATTCATTTATTTCAATTAGATTCACTAGAATGGTAACTAATTGACAGCTTGGACTAACAATCGTAAGTTTTGACATACATTCCTACATTTGGGTAAATTATCTTAAATTTTCATAACTATTCATAAGTTTTTATTCTTTCAAATGATAGATGGTTTGACTTTGTTGTTTGCCTAAGAAAATGATATTCTGTAAATCTTCTCAATCACTGTAATAAATATGAAAATCACTATTCTGATTCTGGAGAACAATTTAATTCAAAGAATGGTCACTCTATTGGTATCATAAATTTTTTACTTTTGAAACATCATTTTTGAAAATTCAAATCTTTGGTAGTCTCAATATTGTATATATTTGATTTGTTCAGCTTAGGATTTGTTTAGTTTTGATTTCTATTAAAACGCCACTGAAACGAAAATGAAATTATTTTTGTTAATTTATAGCACTTTAGGACGCTTCTAAATATATTTGTGGCACTCAATAATCGATAAATATTGAAATTCGGTCTTAGAGTAAATCTTACAAATGTGAACTGTGTTCTTTATTGGTATCAAAATACCACCATTCAAGGTTCCTATTCAAACTGCTTTCTCACAATTTATTCAGTTTGAAAGCATTACTAAATATTTTATAAATTTTTAGCATACCCTCTTTCAAAGCTTATACTACTTTGGAATAAGTCTAACTTCAAGTTAGGCGATAATCAATAAATTGAATTATTTTCAAAATACTAACTTAACTCTAACTTCGCAAGTATATTCAAATTTTGAGAATTTTGTAAACTTTTTCATAGATTAAAATCTTTAAGCGTTTGAATCGTTTTCATGAGTAGATTTTTAGATAAGAAGGACATGAAAGTTTATAGTATAAAAAATATAGAGTCTTGTGAGATTAATTTTGTTAGTATGACTAAAATTAAAAGCTTAGATAAAGATTGCGTAATGTCATGGAATGAATATTCCGATTGAGTGATTCATCTTTGAAGTAATATATACTATATGTTACCACATATATTTATTCTATATATAGACTGAACAAATGCTAAATTTTGATTGAAATGTCTGGAATTATCCGTTGAGTACAATAAACAAAACTAATACAAGTTGTTAGAGTCTGTACTTATACAAGGCTAGTATGGTTGTTGATTGTTATCAAGATTGTCGCGAGCATAGTTTGTGCAGCACTTATAAATCTGGCTTACTTTCCAATATTGGTTACAAAAACTACGATATCCTGAACTACTTTCACTGCTTTCATACAATTTCCGAACCAACCTAAGGATTAAATAAAGGACTTATTCTTTTAACATCATAACACTTACGGGCATAAACTATCTCAATATATCTCTGTTGATGAGATGTTCTACACTTTAATTTCAACTTTAATGATCGCTATCACAACGAAAGAGTGACATTTACTTTGACTACTTCGCTAGACTTCAAACATTGTGTTTTGTCAGCGGAATGAATATTAGCTTTAGCTGAAAAGGAGAAGTGAATCGATTGTATCTTATTTTTCTTATATGGAGTCGTTCTGAGCGAACAGAAGTTACCGCTATTTTCTTCTATTTTCTTCTATTTTGATAAATACTTTACTCGTTTGGAAGAGTAATACGTGTTTGTAAGTTGAACGTGATCTCATGTAGTGTCATCTTCTCAATGCTCAAAGTCTTTATTTAATTGTTAGCTTTACCTAACACATTATTTTTAACACATTCTAACACAGTTTGGTCTCATATTTCTCATTCTCGAGTCGGATCAACGCTTTCACATCAGAAATCAGCCTTTGAGTCAAAGTGCAACTGTTTCAGTGGAATTTCAGCAGAATTTCAGTAGAATTTCCGCAGAATTTGTGTCGTAAGGCTATTAATTGTGAAGAAGAGGAAAAATTTAGCTGTAAGTCACAACAACTTTGTTATAACCTAAGGACTACATTAGAATTCCGGACGACAACATGAAGACCATAAAAAGTGGATTTTTCACATTTCAAGCCCACTAGACCATTATTTAAGGAATAAAAGGAATATATCTCTCTACTCAAACTACTCATTCCTCTCAACTAATGTTGTGAGGATTAACTCTATCTTATACTTTCACAAAATATCCTATCTATCTAAATACATACTTTGGTTCAATGAAGGGGATAACTGAATCTCAAACTTTATGTAACATCAAATAAAATCTAATGCCACACATTATTCAGAAGTTTGCACTGCTTCAATATTTGCAACAATTTATGCTGTTTACACTTTTACGACTATATTCTTGAGCCAAGGACTTAGAATTGTAGAAACTTCATAGAAATATCAGACTCTAGTGCTTTTTATAAGAATGTTATATGCTCTCAAATCGAAAAGTTGTGTACATTTTAACTTTAGATATATACTTGACTGTATCACTTTGATTAGCCGACCGTATAGACTATAGATGTTTCGAGATAAACAGTTAGGACATGATTCGTAAATATTTAACTTTTATTCCTATATAAAACACATAAATGCTACAATTAAGTCGAGTGCAACTTTCAATCAAAAATGTTTGTTATACACAAAAGTATGTATTCTAAAAAGGTAAGCTCTAAATCCAAAAGAAGTTACTCGATGAAACAATGAGCCTAATAGCGCCACTACCTATAAATTGATAACTTTTGAATTCTCGTAGACAGTGGTGCCATTAGACTCCTTGTTTCCATCGGGTGTCTAATTCTTTTTGACTTAGAGTTACTTTGACTTACGCAACTTTTCGACTTGATAGTATGAATAATAAAAGTATATTTTTGAAACCCTAACATCAATTCTACTGAACGCGCATATGAGATTTTATGATAATTTGAGTTTTCAAAATTTTCTTCTTATTGCAAACTATTTCGAAAGTACACAAATGTTATGATCATGAAAATAAGCAGCAAAAAAATGAGTGGCAATCATAGAAATGTGTTTATGAGTATTCACATAGAATCTGTTCCTCTTTTTTCTGTGTAAATTTGAAATTCAAATATTCTCTGAAGATCACAAATCGGTTTATAATGACATTCGTTGAATTATTAAACAACTTGATTCTGCTATCTTTCGCAAATTATTATTTTGTTGCAATCTTTTTGTATACAACTAATAATAACTTTTTGTGTATACGGTTTGAAACATTTTATACAAATACATTTGCGTGAAGAAATTTTGTTGAATTTGTAGACGTGAAGGACAAATTCTTAATCCATATTAATTTCCACTAGAATAGAATTATTGACAAATTTAATTTTTCGGCTCAACTTATTAGCTGCAAAATCGAGATAAGAGTGTAGCCTACATACAGATTTCTGTTTTTATAATTTTGATATTTAGTCAAACTTTCGCTCAGCTCATAAGTGGTAGTTCATCAACAATATTGCTTCTATTCAGAATAACTCTAAGAAATACTAAACGAGATTCTTGTCATTTTGAATTATCAATTCAATTGATTGTTCGTTAAATGTTGTGTCGTGATAATTTAGAAAGTAGAAATTCTCGGTCCTTATCAAAATTTTGGAATTTTTGCTTCAAAACGTGTAGGTTTTTAAAACTTATCACTCAATAAATCGATTTTGTTACTCATGAAGAAATGGTAAATAAAGTTTTCTTGAGAGCACTTCCGTCATTTCTATATCAGTAGTCTCTGTAAAAACATCGAGAGTTTCAAATATTTACTAAAAATAATTCAAACTCATTACACATACTGGAAAGTTGATTTAAATGATAGAATACGTTTTGAAGAATGTTACCAACAGATGCAAGCTTAACTGAAATTATCAATTCATAAGAGAGAGAAAGAGAAAGAGAAAGAGAAAGAGAGAAAGAAAGAAAGAAAGAGAGAGAGAGAGAGAGAGAGAGAGAGAGAGAGAGAGAGAGAGAGAGAAATCACGTAAAGTTCACTGATTTGATTTTCAATATCTGAATGGGATCCGAACTGACACGTAAGAAGAAACATCCATTAAAGAGAAAAAAAGAGCGTCATTAAATTTGTTTCATATCCTAATCTACTATTTGAGTTGTTTACAAAGCATAAAGATTGAGAATAAGTTGAGTTCAATTTTAAGTTGACAAGAAGAGGAAAGTTAAACATCACAATAGAGTTTGAATGATATAGCGATAGCTTTAAAGTATTTGTCTTCCGATGCAAACGATGCTTATCGCTCTCAGAACACACATTGAAACCTAGAAAATAGTCCTCTATACTCAACTTGCATCTCATATCAATTCATTCTGAGCGCTAAACAACGTTTCGAGACGATTGAGACTTGTTTGCATTCTGTGTTCAATTTTCTCATTCACACATATTCTCAATCCAAATGGGTATACAATGCATTCACATATGTCAGGCTCAGTAAATCTAACCATTAAGTCGATGGCAAATTTAGACACTTTTCAAATCTCATGTAAATTGTTTTCAGTAGTGATTTCACTTTCAGGTGAGAAATAGAAACTCAAACTGTCATTGATTGAGTGGTTATATAAATGTATATCTAACAGATAATCACAGTCCAACTCCGATTGTGGCAATCAAATTTTGGCGAACCTAAAAGTTCCATAATCAGTGTCGGACTGTAAATTTTTAGGTGATCTTTTCAAAATAAAATGTTAAATTTAATTAATTTGATTATCAAATTAATAATAAGTTTTTCCTCATTTCTGTAATAATGGCAACAAATGTTCCAAGTGTTGAAATTTGTTACAACTTTCAATCCTAGAGCCAAAACTAAAACCAAGAATCACTTAGAAATGTTTCGATTGGATGTCTAGAATCGTGTGAAAGTTATAAAACCTGTGATTAGGGCAAAATCGCATCTCTAGTAACAAGCATTTCGATCGAAAATTGCCGAGAAAAGACTCAACAAAAGACAAAAGTAGTTAATGAACACAATAGTTATAAGGATTTGAGAGTTTATGTCCAAAGTCTCTTACTAGTGTTATATAAATACATTGCCATAGTTTGACAAATTGAACCCATTAACACATAAATAATTTCAAATCGATTGACTCTTATAAGAAATGGCTTTCTACTTAGTTTCGGGTCTTAACAAATTGTGGATCCAAACTAAATTAGACTAATGATGAATAAATTAGAATCTCATTTATTAATTGATGTGTACTTTCAGCAATGATATCTGATAGTTTTTGTGTAACCAACAAATAAGAAATAAATTAGATTTTGCCAAATACTATATGAGTTAAATTTCTGTTTTGCATCTAACTAGATCTTCATGCTCTACACCCATTCATGTAATATAAGGAATATAAACAACTTCATAATTAATAGCTTTTTTTCAACAGTAAAAATAAGAAATTGATCATTAATCAAAAATATATTAATAAATAGAGTTTTAAAAATCTTGCCCATTCAATCTTTTTTTAAATTAGCAGAAGCTAATGGAAAAACTAAATAGATACTAATATGACAAGTCATTAAAATTTCATATGAATGCTGAATAAATTCCATAATAAATATCTCTTTTCAATTTTATTATCCCCTTTATGTATCAACTCTAAGAAACAACTACTTATAAACATAACACATGCCAACCATTGCCTTGCATCTACTTATTATTTGTCTAAATTGTTCATTTTCATCCATTACTTCTTCACAAACAATGTACGCATTATTTAGTTGTTCATTCAATTTTTATAATCAAAGGGACTGAACAAAGTTTTTGTTTCAAAGCGAACCCATACAACTATGACATTTTATAAATTAAACTTGACATTAAAGGACTAAATTATTGACTTATAGATAAATCAGACTCATTAAGAAGTCAGACGCTCAAGAGAAAAGTCCTTAACCTAACCTAACCAAAGAGATGTTTAATGCAAGTCATGGTTCACCCTACCAGATGTGATGAGTTTGGATCATTTGAAATTGGTTTACGAGAGTGTGATAACGAGACTGACTGCATATCAGGATTCTGAATGAATTTGCGAGATCTGACTGCTGTTTACACAATAGAATCTAAATGGACTAATTTTCTGGAAGTAGTTATTATATCCATAGTTTTCTGATTCTGATCCAGAATACAACAGAATCCAGAATACAACAGATTCCAGAATAATCAGCTTAACTATGAATCCAATTAAATCTCATCCAATTCAGCAAATATTTATCAGCTCAAAACACCAATTACCTTTAAACTATCTAATCATGTCATGTATCACGTATTCCAACTCCATTTCCGATAGCATTGCATTACTCTCTTCATTGAAATCTCAGACCAATCTTTGGAGAAAGAAATGGTCTTTCAATAATAGGTGTCAATAAACTAATTGTTTCTAAGCTTCAGAGCGAGTGCTAAAGATTAATAGTGTAAGTGCTAATGGAATCAGATTTAGTCATATTAACGCCATTTTA
Organism: Archegozetes longisetosus; assembly: GCA_018873245.2. Classification (NCBI taxonomy): domain Eukaryota; kingdom Metazoa; phylum Arthropoda; class Arachnida; order Sarcoptiformes; family Trhypochthoniidae; genus Archegozetes; species Archegozetes longisetosus. The sequence goes on from JAEMBT020000007.1 coordinate 6,606,621, forward strand.
TTACAACTAACTATCAATTGCTCACGCTTGAAAGCTTGGAATTAATGGAAAACATTAATTCTGCTTTCAATTGCAATATAAGTGTTTTAGTAATCTCTCTTCGTCAACCAAATACAAAGCTTTAATTAAGTTTGACTTTTATTGGATTTACATAAAAAACTTATATTTTCTAATATCATTCATGTAAATATGATTCTGTGTGTTCAAACTTTAATTCAATATATTAAACTATCAGCTAATATGTACTACTCATTAACACATTTTCTACCAAACTCATTACTTTTTTAATTACAGATACTTTTTGAGTCGAGGCCAAAATTTCTTACTATTCAGAAGAATACAACTAGTCTTTCAACTATAAATTGTTTTGTTAAAAATTTGAATGAGTCAGAAAGTTGTAAAATATCTATTAAGTTTATTGAGTGAAGTATTGTTTGATGAGACTTATTTTCCCTGACTTCACAAGATCAAAGCAACTTACGGAAAGTGTTTCTCTCCATTATCATACAAAATCTAAAGGACTTATTAACACATTTTTCAACTCTATTATTCGTAGTTTTTGAATCTTTCAAGAGTTCAAATCCTTTACGTAGCTTTCTTTATCATCTCAACTCAAAGTTTAAAATACTATCGAATAGCTATCAAAAACTAATAATTAAAAAACAATTGTTCCGAAAGATATATTTTTATCATAAAAACACGTTTTATCTAAAAATTGCAAGCTATTACCCAAGTTTTATGAATTTTCGAGATAAAAACTCTCTATCATTAAAATCTTAATGTTCAAATGTAGATATTATGCGTTAGAGTGTTATTTTAAGTTAACGTTTTGTTCAGAGCACCTGACAATATATTAGCAAAAATATTTTAGCCTCAACAGAGATCCTATATGAAAGCCTGAAGCTTTGTTATTTTTGGTTGATCACTTTAACAGTTAGTCGAACGATAGAAAAATGTAACAATTAAAAGCTTGTTTCTACTATAATACTTTATGTGACATTGTATAGTTTATAATAATAGTAATAAGTTTGACGTCTGATTGCAAGCTTCAATTTTTTGCAAGCTCCAATTTTTTCAAGTTCTTTTTCAATTCAATTAAATCCACGATACAGTACCTGAACGTGTACAGAAGCCTCTAATTAAAAAACAGTTTTTCTAATTATGGCTTTAGCTACTCTAATGATTCAGTCTTATCCTCAATAATAATCATTTGTCATTAATTTTTACTGGTTTTTTAATTAACAAAACAAGAGGTATTCACACGATTAATTTGACTATTTTTCACAAAATCATATTAGAAATGTTTCAATTCAATCATTTCTACATTTACTTAGAATTGAAGTATGATTTTATGGTTAACTTTCAACTTTATAATGCCCTCAATATATCGGTCTTACTAGTAATTAGTTGTCTTCTGTTGAGAATTCAATTATCTCAGAGCTTATCATTAGACACAAAATGGATATTTAAACGATATTAATGAAAGTTTATGATATTAAATTTGATATCAAAAACTAATTATGATTTTATTATATCAACCATAAAACATCTGTCTAATTAACAAAGAGTAAATTCACGAGTCATCAATCATGACTAAATCACACAAAAGAATAAATCCAGATTTAAAAAGCTTTTTTCTCTCATTTTATTCCATCATCGATTTGAAACTCATCTCAATTACTTGTCCTGCGTTTTCTTTATATTGGTATTTGTCAATTTCCTCAGTGCTATTTATCAGTGCTAAGGGTTGGTTAGTTTTTTGTTGATCAGTAATAATGTGAATTGTACACGATCAAAGTACCGACGTTCAATGTATCGGCAAATCAAAGTGCCGATAGTCGAAGTACCGACAATCAATGTTGTAGTGTACTATGAATATGCCCTCAAATTAAACAATACTAATTGCGAGTTATTGTGAGAAAAATTTGTGGATGCCCAACTTGTGCACATCTTTTAGACAGCATAGTATTCGCGCGCGCTACTTGCAAAATAATACAGAGTGATACGAAAGTCTTTAGCAGGGAATCACAGCAAACACCACAAATGATACGAAATGTTAATTAAAATAAACGTTAATGTAATTCTTATTTAAACGGAATTAATGTGTATAAGTGAAATATTTGAAAAATATTAAAACTAACAAAGTTAATTTTTTCATTACAAAAGGGCAGTTGTCGAGCTAACGAGGCGGCTATTCTCACATTGTTGACCTATCACGTGTTAGTTGCTTGTTTTTGACACGTTGTCTTTATTGTTTTCTTGCTTTGTTTGTGACTTCAAAATGGCTGGCGCCTATGATAAATGGCATCCAACTATTTGTACGTCTATTTGCTCTAACTCCAGAGTTGTTAAAGCCATTTTAGCCAAAATGGCGAATACGCCGATTTTTAGATTCATATAGGTCATCTCTATTTAGAATAACGTTTCAAATAAAGTTTATTCTGAGTTTTTATCAAAGATTACTTTGAAAGATGTTATACCGGATGGAGCTAAACAATTAGTGCAATGGTTTGAAGAAAATTACTTCAGAAAGAGTTAGGCAACATTTTCATAATAGTAGTGTTAATAGATCATATCCTACTTTTAAAACCAGATTTGTGGCCCATTTTTGAAAATAACGGAATGCATTTGACATTTTACATTGTTATGTTATTAATAATTATATTTTCTATCCAATATCTACCAATTTTTGATTTTTCAATCGGAACTAGTAATTCCAAAAACTCAAAACCAGATCGAAGCTTAGTACAATCGTTGTAAGATACTGGTTGGGGGGCTCATGTTGGAGCTCACCATTTAGTTTGTAAACTTCAAAAGGAACAACAAAATATCAAGAGTTAGGTTGAGGCCATTTTAAGAGAACCGTAACCCAAGCTGAGGAAACGAAAATTATGGTTTCGAACAATTATTAGTGATTAAAAAAATCTCTCTGTTTTAAACTTTTCAAAGGAATTGCTTATAACTTATACATGTAACATAACTTGTATTTCTTACTTGTTTTATTAAATATACCCATTATAAGTTTACATTTTTTCCTCTCTTTCATTAAATTTACTTTAGACTAATATCTTAATTTTTCAGAACTCAAACCTACCAGTACTTTAATTTGTCGGTACTGTGACTCTGTCAGTACTTTGACAGTCGGTACTTCGGTCCAGATCCTAATATAAATGGAAACTGAATCACAACTTTCGATAGAGCTTTATTCAGAAATGTTTTATAATAAACAAATTAACTTTAAAAATATATTTTAAAAGTAAAATTTGATATTTAACTAATTTGCATGATTCTAATTTCTAATGTAAAATGTCATATTGAAAATTAGCTTTATATAAAACGCCTTAATTATAACATTATATTAATGCATTCAATGATGAGTTGTGTATGTTATTTAAATAAATTATATAACATATGCAATAACCATTAACTCAATTTTGGATTTGCAACATTGACTTAAATATGTAACTAAATTTAATTTGCATCAAAAATCAATAAACATTATTAAGTTAGAGGCAATCTTAAGAATTGTTGCATTTATCAAAAGTTATAGAAAGTGTGAAATTTTTAACAATATATTTAATTTAGTTCCTTCTTCTCATTAGAATTGATTTAATTACCCTATAGATTAACAAAATCCAGAAATGTTTTGATTGTTGAGAAGAATCGCACTTTGTTTAGAAGCTTTACCTTAATGACATAATTTTTAAGGAATACTAACAAACTTACAGTTTGATCGAATTTTTGAAAGTTCGAATCAATAAAGTATTATGAAAGATAAGCTAAAAATATGTTATCTATTATGATAATCTAATCAAATTGATTGACGATGGACGAACACAGATTTACCATGATTTGAAGCCGTAAAAGCTTGCCTAATATAATTTGATGGCTCTCGCAAATTTATTAGCGGCACTTCAGCTATAAATGGAAGCGTATTATTTGCCATAATATATACTCGTCGAGCAAAACACCAGATAATTGAAGAGTCGCAAATCTGAGATCTGTCGGATCCTAAAGACTCGATTATTCAACTCAATAAACATGATTGGTAATTGCACACCATTTTATTATTGATTACTCATAATGAATGTATTTTAGGTTCAAACCACAGTCTATTGGTTATATGCCGACTACTGATTACTGTAACCATTTGTGACTTCTAAGAGCTTTACTCAAATATTACTAATAATTGATAATTCTTTTATTTTCTTAGAAGTCACAAATCTTCAGTAGTGATAGACCATCTATAATTGAGAGTAGATTAAAGGATTGACCAAAATTGGATTATAGTTTGATGAGTGACAGACTGAAAAGGCTTGAGCTAATATAGCGCTAGTTCACACGAAAATCCATATTGGCTTTAAACGATGTCAGCTCTAAATTCAGGATTTATTGATTCGACATTAAAGTTATTTGAAAACAAAAACCGTTTTTCATTTGGCAAACCTATCAAATGCAGTGATTGTTTGCAATTCCATCAAAAACAATTCATCATCATTAGGAATATTTCAAGTTCTACATTAGCTTATCGTTCGTATGAACAGCAATGCGACTAATAAAAAATTTGTTATTTTCCAGAAACAAAATCACAAAGATTTTTCTTTCTTACTAGTGCTAAACACGAAACTTAATCTAATAAAACGTGATTTAATAGATCCATAATTGCAAGAGAAAGTCTTTAAAGCAAAGCATTCAATGTATTTTTTCTCAGCAACTTCAGCAATAGATCGAGTTTTGAACGAAATGACCACCGAACCGATTGCAAATAGACCATTGATTTGAACATAAGAGCTAGAATAATGACACTTCATATGCTATTTGCATTTATATTCAATTTAGTGTAGTTGCTTGAAAACTGGATTCTTCAATTCGTCGGAATCCGTTAGCGAATCCAAGAATCTGTTAATGAATTGAAGATATTTTCATGTTTAACAATCGTATGTTCGGTAGAACTTATTGATTTGAGAAACAATTTCCTTTCCTTATTGTTTTCTTATAAGTGAAACTTAAGAAAAAGTGTTGCTGACAAACGCTTCAACGAATTACTAAAGAAATAATGACAGACTATCGATTCAATAGTGATACATTTGACGAGCTCAAATGATAAACAATACAGCCAAGTCTTGAAGGAAATAAGTCATGAAAAACTTAATTAAAATGAATGTCTAGTAAAAAATAAGCATTAATTTCAATATTATGGGTTGTATTTGATTCTTAGGCTCTTCTGTTAAATGATAGTGTGCTCACTAAGCATCACAATTAAAAGAAACATAATTCTTCCTAAATTCATGGATAAATGGATAAATTGCATTTTTTATTGAATCACAAATAAAAAGTTAGCTCTTAACTCAAACAAGTCTTTGTTTGACTGGAAACTAAAAAGTTTAGGATAAAGTTTTAAATTGAATGTTTCGTGTGTAGTCACAATATAACTACAGAATAATATACTATAACATCGCATAACTTCAATATTCAACTGTTTTAAAGCAATCTTGTCAACTTTGTTTCATTAAAGTAACTTGCTTTTTATGTAACTCGATTCTAGTGCTGTTTTCGTTTTAGTTTTGGCGCTAATCAGTCATGTATTCAATTAACGCTCAAATAACTTTGTTTTTCTAAACACTTTAGAATACAATTGAAAGCTTTTCAACCATTTAAGTAATCATAAAAGAAAGTAATTTCTGATTGCATTGAAAGTTCACAACAAAACAGTGAAATATTCGTGAATTTTTGAAAAGACAAAGAATCCAACCACAAGCAAAGAGTTAGTAAATAGAAGCAAAATGTTCAATCACTTCACTGAATGTTTGTATTAGTAAAGGAGATCTTAAAACTAAGCAAAGATTGACATAAAATTTGAATATAAATAATTTGAATATTATTTACATAGGACTTGTTCGCAAGCACTAAAGTTGAATTATACACTAAATTTGATTACCCTCTGGATTATTTTTTAGTCTCTCCTCAAATCAACGTTTTTTACAACATTTGATATTTAGCGGATTTTTATTACTCTCGGAAAAATAAATAAGTTTTCAACAACTCTGCAAATTGAACATTTATTTGCGGACTAAGGAGGAATATTCAAACTATGTAATAGTGTTTATTGAAATTTGCGACATTTGCGTTTGCGTTATTTGACTAATAACACACCTCTTTGAAAACTCATTATCTATATCCCTTCGTGTCAAACAAATATAAGAGGACTAAAATTAAATGTTAGCTTCATTCAATATTTATTCATCAGCTGTCCAAGCTTAAAAGTCAAGTGTATTTACATAAACAACTTTAGTATTTTAATCGTCAAAAGCAGAGATCAATTTAAGTACAATCAAATCTATTCCAGTTAAAGTTTGACAGGTTCTACGGTATCTCATTAAAACTTGGGCATTTCAGACCTTCTTATATCAAGCGACGACTGATTTCATACTCATTAATTATTTCTGTGAACAAATTTTCCAAAAAGATTGGTATCAACAATCGATCGACAAGTTATTGAATCGAAATGAATATTCGATTAATAGGTTGAGTGGATGCCATAAAATTTTGACACGATTGAAACTGCTAATAAATTGATTTTATGGGCGACAATTGACCCAAATATCGAGAAAACCGTTAGGATTACTTTAATGTAATATGTAAGACATGAGGTTACTATAGAGATCGAGAAGCAACACTTTTCTATAAACTGTCCATTAGATTACAAGATAGCGTATGAGTTATGCCAAAATAGTTTACTTTGACACTCGTCTATTTTTGCAAAAGTGGCTAACTTTCGCATTGTTTTATTATCAGTCTAAATTAAACAAATCTCATTTCTTATATAGGTCTGATTCGTTTAAACCTCAAATTAATACTACTACAATATGGATGCTCATATTAATCAATACTCAACTGCTTTTAATAGTTCATTAGTGCGTTATGTGCTTTTGACAGCTTTAGCAAAATTAAAGTTCAAATATTACACTTAAATCATTTGATATTATGATTACAGGTGATTTGAGATATTTTTCTGAAATCTATAAATATATTCAAAATACATTTACCATTAGCCTTTTATAAAACTAATTGCGGTTCAAAAGTCATACAGAATCTTGAACCAGCATTAAAATGTTGATAGACTTAATGATCTATAAAATAGGATTGCATTCATCACTTACTATAAGTTTTAATATTCTATGAGCTGATAAATGTGCAACAGTATTAAATAGGTTTTACGTGTGTAAATAAATAATCTCTCGAGTGCCGTTACTAACATTAGCTATTAGGTAATGTAAGAGTTAGTAAAAGTTATGTAACTAATGATGGATGACTCTAACTTATGAATACATTTCAATTAATGCTAGTTCCTGTCACAACTGTTCAGATATATCACAAAATAGTAATTAGAGCCCAACATTTCTTAATTTTGCTAATTTAACCTATCAAAATTACTTTTCATTCTAGAATTGTTTATCTTACGTATCATTTGAATTTCTGTACAAACTCGCAAATCTCGTCACTTCTCATGTCATAATATTACACAAATCAGATCAATAGTAGAGCATAATTTGTCAAATTTATAGTAGCGCTAAAATGATAAAACATTTCAGTTGTTGTTTGATTCGTAACACAAATTGTACTAAAAATGATTGGTAGGAAGCGATAGTCCAGCTTACTGCTGCCAAACACACAAAAACAAATATAGGCTTTCGGGTATCAACTCAACTAAACTTCAAAGTGTTTAACTCAATGTTTACCTGTGGTATTTTGAAAAGTCTTAACAAATTGGCCACTTGTATTGATGTAGCACTTGATGCCGCGCCTAAGACTCCAGTGATTTTTTTCTGTCGCACTGTTGGATTTGTTCCGTCGGGACATCTATAGCCTTCGTCTAAATTATTTATTGAACCTGAAATTGGATAATATAAAAAACTTGAATTATTTTGTTAATCTTAGATAAATATTATTATAGTTATCAATGTATTCCGAGTTTCGGTTAAGTTTAGAATTTTTTTGTTTACTATGAGTTTATTCGGATTGCAAGAAATAAGTTCTCAATTGATACAAAACTAACATCCTTAATGTGAATGACAAACAAACCAAAATATAAATTATTGGCTTTGATTCTTGATTGCTTAAGGGTCGATTTACATGAAATTCCGGTCGAACAGAACTTCTATTGAAAAACAGATTCAGTGCAAATAGATTTTATGAAGCTCACTGTTATCGAACTTATACTCAAATAGCAATAAATCCTCGGAAAATTCAAATATTTAAACAACGTTTAATTGAACAAGTATTAACTTTTATGAGATAAGTTATTTCAGTGCCCTATCAGTTGAAGTTATTTTTAGAGCTGATCTGAAAAACTTCACAAATTTTTAGCCATACAGAAAAGTGTGGTTTGTTTACTTGTAGTCATGTTTTTACTAAAACTATGTGACGCTTATTTGGTTTGATAAAAGTATTCGAGATCCTCAGGTTGTTTGTTCTCTATAAGCAGAACATTAATTATACTTATGTATGTGCCTTAAGGGTAAAGTAGTCTATATGTAGGGTGTTTTATGACTTAGATCTTCTCCCATGTTAATTAAGTATTTAACACCTAACTTGTTACTAACAGTTAATTATTATAAAAGCTCAGATCAAAGATCTATCCAACATGAATTTTTAATGGAATCAAGCTAAAAATAATCATACTCCATCATAAAAACCATACTACAACTCTGGTATCATGCCTGTAAATCAGATCCAAATCCCACTAGTCAAGCATTTCTTATCAGGGTGTCTTTCGTCGGTTACTCAAGCATTTTCTGTCCGAAAAATCACAATATCTGCAGGTGAGTGTCATAAAATGCTATTTCTAATTGAAATAACATCAGAGATATGAATTTGTAGCAATCACCTGACGCTATGTCTAATTAATATGCAAAATTATTTATCTTTTTACTTTTCATATTCTATGACGTTAAAATGTGCAAGAAATTCACTATTTTTATTGTCTTTATAATTTACTCATGGAGAAGGTGAGGAATATATACTAGATAGAAATGTATCTAGTTCAGAAAATACGTGATTAATATACAGACTCATATAGTTATTAGACAGAGATATCAAAATCCATAACTATCCTTGAGATGTAATGTGAATATAGGTATGAATAAATCAGTTATCAGATCTTTCGCAAGAAAAGAACCGAAAGAATTATGATAGAGTTGATGTGCTCTAAGTCTCCATTCCGTAAGAATCAATTTAATTCAATGTAGATGTACAGTTTTCCTTCTGAAAACCCCTATCCACAACCCGTCTCAACCAGTATTCCAACTATAGATTTGGTATTTTATACAACAGAACCTAAGAATAAAATTTTGTCATGCTTCCAACAGAATTTGGAAGTTCAGAATTTTGGCAATTTTTCGTTTGAGATTGCACTAACTCGTAAGCAATTCAGTGTCACATAAATAAGAATTCCAGTCTATATCGTCTTATTGACAAGTTTACTATCGAGCAACAATAAGATGAAAACTATTTCACATCCAAAAATCGTATCTTAACTCATCCAATGGAGAGAAGCCTTTTATTAGTCATGAATAATTTACAACAGTGTCATAAAAAAGCTCTTTCCTGGAGCTAGTAAAAAATATCGAAATTTTTAAATACTCAGTCAGCTATTTTTTGGATTCAATACTTAATTAATTTTTACTAATTAATTGAACATGTGTTCAGAACAACTTTTCAAGAATTATATACAGCTAAAATCTTACTCATGATCGATAGCAACTAGAGTAAACAGATGAGTGGGAATGTATCCAAGGGGTTATTCATATATTTATAAAACTACATCTAATAAGAAAAGCACATTATGTAAATGTATTAATAGCTAAGAGCGTATGTTAGGAAACGTGCCCTAAAAGCACAGGAACGGGCTGTCCATCATACTCTATCCGTATTTATTGAGGATTATTAAGTTTTGGGGTGTACGCTATTCATTATCACAATTAGTTGGAAAAGAACCAAATGATATTCATTAATTATCCTTTATTTGAAATTTTTAATAATGCTATATGAGTGTGAAAATTAAGCAATGTATGGATCATTCAGTTGTTTGTATGCAGACTGTTCTGTCAGTTAGTCATTCAATCTAATGATAATATTGAATAGTCTTTGTATTTAATTATTATGCATTTTATTCATGTTTGCATGAGAAATGTAAGCATTCATTGTATTAATCGAGCTTAATTTGGAGTTAATTGAGGCAGCGCTTTGCTTACAATTTCATCATTGAATGAACAGAATGGAATGCTTAGCAGGATTTGCTTTACTATCTGTCAAATCAAGAATAAATTCAAGTTTAGAATAAATTCAAATCTAGAATAAATTCAATTTTAGCATAATCTTATTATTCCCAATTCTAATGCTCTTTTAGTCTAAGGGCATTAACGCAATTACATCAATTGATTATTAATTAAAATTGTTTCTAATATGTCTATTAAATAATCAAATATACTTTGGTTCAACCATACTTATAATTTATTCAATTTGATTCTTTAGTTTGATTTGAGGAAATTAGTTTTAATTCATCTATTTTGTTTCATAGCTTTCTCTAATTTAATAGAATTGAATGTTTCATTTAGACCTTCATTACCAAATGACATTTTTTTGATAAATATCAAACAGTTCTTCTGTAAAAGTTCTCATAAAAAATCGCATAAAACATCATTTTATTTGGTTCAAGCGCTATTAAAGGTAATAAAATCACCTCAATTACGATAATAGACAGTTGAAAATAGTGGTCATATTTAGAAATCAGTTGAACGTTAAAACATTGCTATAACCATTCATTCTACATAATCATTTTCGACTCATACTATTAAACCTATCTTCCCTAACTTTACATCTAATCTATCAGATGGAATATTTCTCACTCAATCATATCTCATCTTAACTAAATTTCAACTTCAAATATCAACACAAATATTGTTCAGTGCTCTAATTGATGATTTTAAAACTTAGTTATTACTAGAGATATGAAAATATGTATTTACTCACGAATTGTGTGTCGGATATGAGAGTATTTCTAACATAATGTAATAAAGTGTAGTAAAAGATACATAATTTATAGAATGATCCACAAAACCAATGTTAATTATGTATTAAAACAGTGATAAACTATAAGTAATGCAAAGTTGAAGGAACACAACCTTTAAGCATCTCACATGTTACATATGAATAAATATATGTTTTCATTGCTCTAGCTATCGTACTTTAATTTTATTTACTTTTATCAGAGCTCAAAGTTTTTCAAACTAATAATTATTTACTTTGATTTAAAAAAGCATTTCATTCATTGAATTGAATTGAATTGAAAAAAGGGAACAAAATTGAAAAATTTATATTGGAAAATAAGAAAATAAAAGAATGCAGACTTTGGTGCAAATTTTTAAATAATGGCTTGTTTTATTCTTTGAATAGTTGATCCGTAACTAAATATTGCCTCTCTTAAAATGAAATTTTTGCAACCTTTTCACTCATACAATAGCACTAATAGAAATAAGAAAGCAAAAGCAAACAAATATATCAAATGGAGTAACATAAAAGCAAGTTTTAAGAAAGCTAAAATAAGAGTAATTGTATAATCAATTTTCAACTAAATATGCACTTATAAAAGCAACCATTCCGATGCATATAATGGCGATATCTATGTGAATAAAACATTTTATTTGTCTGGTCTATTTTATTATACTTGCTGAAAAGTATCTGATCTATGTATTAATGAAATTGGAAGTAATAAAATTCACATATGAAGCATATTAAACCATCTTAAAAAGACTATCCAATAAATTTCAGGTCAATAGAGTAAAAGCAAATTTGATTCCTGCAAAAAAGCTAATCTAACATTAAAGTCAATTCAGTACATATGCTATTCTCTGCTTCTACTTTCGAGAGTTTGATCTAATTTCCACAAATACCACATGTGAAATATTGAATTTTTGTTATGATCGCATCACATTCCAAGTTAAATACTCAGCACTGATATAAACTATATAATGCTCTGTATCGACAATTCCGTCACTACTTCAGTACAGTCCTTTGAAATAGTCTCCAAAATATTCTAAGCATCTATGTATTTGAGCCAAACCACTTTAAAGTTTTGCTCAAGTTTATTCATAAAATTCATCAATTAATAACTTAAGATCTTGTCAAAATTGAATATCAAATGAATTGGGATAGCGATTATATTGAAAAGCCATAGCTGATTTAATTTGATTATCTAAAAGATTTAAAATGCATGAAAAGAGGAAGTTGGCTGCATTGAATAGCATTGAGTCAATGTTCTAAGCAGTTAGTGACGCATGCGCCTAAACCATAGACTGCGATAGATTGCACGGCATTCATTGCTATAAAAATGACTACTGATTCAGAAGTTAATTATCTTTTAACATCATCATTGGATTATGTTCTAAGACCTCGGGATAAATTTATTTAAAGGTCAAATAATCTCTTTAAATGTAACCAAAAACCAAACACTATATACTTTAACGACATATACTCTACAAGTTAAATCAATACTAAATTTTAAAAGTACTTACAACTAATCTATCAATCAGCTCAACCTATAGATAAAGCTCAATAAAACTAATTAATAGTTGAGAAGAGTATCGAAATTTGAAAATTGATTGATGAGATGACCTACTTTTGTAATATTGATCAGAAATGATTAGACGTTTGAAATGATTTTCATGATGATTTAAGCTATACATGAAAGTAGATTTATGTATTAGATTACCAACGTAATCATTCAAATAGAATACTTATTTGATAATAAAATTTTCATATACTATCGGGAGTATTTCAAACGAAAATAGTAGTAGCATTGCAGGAATAAACCAATTCTTTTCATGTTAATACTTGTTTGAACTAATAGAGAAACATTAGTTGTGTAACTGATAGTAGCCAACAATACGATACTTTCAACAATGAAATGGTCACGCAAATGACATATCTAATTATTTTCCAATATTTTATAAGACTATATCTCTATCTTTATTTAGCGCTGCCTTTTTTGGCCTTTAATACGTTCACGAAGCTTTTGCGAGTAATAGATGTACAGCAGGAATAAGATTCACAATTGTATTGATATATCAGATAGAAATTGATTGTTTCCCAGAATTATTTATCAGCAAAACTCTTTTCTGATTCCATTCTCAATCTTCTCTCTTTTCTTTGTTGAATAATTAATCAATCAGAATTTATTTCTGTTACTGTACGCCTTTTAAGAGGTCATTTTTAGAGGTCACCTTTTAAGAGATCATTTTCTCATAAATAGCTCTAACTTAGCTCAGTATGAAGTATCATATCTATTTAGTTTTGAGCTAATAATTAGTAATTAACATATTCAATCAATTTATTCAAGAACTGGTTTACTCTTTAAATAATAGGAATATTCTTTAAACCGCCTGCTGTCAACTCAAATGCATTTATTAAGCATTTGAAATATAAATTTACTATTTTGTAATTATTTAATATTATAACATCGATCTGAACATCTACGAATAGAAGTCTTGTAAAAAAAGAGAATGCTTAATAAGTCAACTCAGATGTCAACTTGGTGCATTTCAGTTGACAGTATGCAGTTTTAAGAGTATTCTTATTATTTAAAGCATGAACCAGTTCTTGAATACGCTAATTGAATATGATAATTACTAATTATTTGCTCAAAGTTAATTGGGTATAATTCTTTACATATAGCTAGTTTTGAGCTATTTATGGAAAATTGTTCCTTAAAATGAGTATATAAACCTCGTTATATTCTAATTATTTGAGTATTAAAGACAGTATCAAGTAGAGTATCTATGAGTAGAATTCTTGTACAAAATAAAATACAAGACATAAATTGAAATCAATAAGATTACAGTTTATCATGCAATGAAAAATGGTCTAATTAAAGTTTCACCAAAGAAACGTATCTACATTTGACAAAAGCATTAATGAATCTGTAATCGAAAAGTTGTATTAGTGCGGAATAATTTGTTAGATAAGCTCATGTTATGTGTTCTCAAAATATTGGTCTTGTTGCCCTTTACTGACTTTGTGTCCAATTAAAAGCTTGAACCACTAGATGCTATTTGTTTTAATACAAAATAATTCAAAAAGACAGTATATAAAGATCTAGATTGTATATTAATTGAAGTAATTATTTAATGTCTTATTCACAATCTATTAATATAATAGAACAAAAGTATAGAAATCTCTCCAGAATAGCTGCGAAATTTTTGTTTATACGAAATCTGCACTTCTAAGATCAAACCTGTAAATTCGAGAACATTTTTCAAAATTTCAGAACAAATTGTCATTGAAGTGAAAAGATTTCTACGCAAGTTGTTTCTCCAGTTTTTTGAGCACTTTTCGAATAACTTTTATGCGAGGTATAACTATTCGATAGAATATGAAATATTTAATTCAATCACCAAATCAGATTTTCTGGGATCCTTTCTCTATAGTTTCTGAGCTTGGATTCTGAGCTCTCATATCTAACCAACTGCAGCAAACACAAAACCAGGTATATATGAATTGGAAAGAATCAAATGTAATAAAAAAATAAACCGGCTTTCATTTCAATACTAAGAACGAAATAAGATCAAACTTCATTGTTAATGAGCTTCCAAGGCTTAACTATGGAGCTCAAAACTACAAATTGACAATCTGTTTTGAAAAGAGATTGTAATTTTCAGGTTTCTTTAAAGAAGAATAGTCAGTAGCTCATTCCTTAATCAGCTAGCTTCAGATCAAGCTTCACAGAGTAAGACTAATTTGTTTGACACTTCATTCTTCTTCTCAATTTATGAGATTGGAACCTTTTTCAAGTAAATCACGGCTTTCTGTCAATTCTATTAGAAAATAATTGACAGTATATTCAGTGATCATCTCAAATTGTCCAGTTTATTTCCTTTACTGATGTGAATTGTGAAAAAGTCTTATTTTGTCACTAAATTCAAACAGTTTTGATTTGGCATTATCTGTTTGTGCAAAAATGATCAGTTTTCAAAAGATAATTCCTCACTTCATTGAACTGTCACGCATTTGAAGTTTAAATTGAATCAAATTGATTGCTTTATCCGTCAATGACCATTGGCTCGAATTGAAAGTAATTTTTCACCACTATTTTCATACGTACTTCAACTTAAACATGCAATAAAATTAAATATATGCTTTTCTAGATCAATACCGTGTTCACCCATTCAGCTATTTTCAAATTTCAATTTACACTTCAGATCATTCTGAACAGAAATCAATTTTTGAATTTTTTATTTCCGCTAGAACTCAAGTTGATTAGGCGTTCAAATATTAGTTACCATTTGGTAGACATTTTTCGATTACGAGATCTCAAATTGTTTGCATAACTGGCACGATAACAATCTAATTAAATTTTGTGATTGGATGGCATGAGTTCTGTAACTAAGTTATAGGAAGGAAAATAGAAACTATAACTTTTAAAATGATTATTTTAATAATAAAAACTAAAAATAAAAATCTTTCAATGCATAGATATGTTCATAAATCATTGAGATTTTTGTTATATTGAAAAAGAGTATAAAAAATTGATCTGTATCTTAGAAACTAAACAAATTCCAGTAGTGAATAAACTTATATGAAATGCATAACTAATATCTGTACGAAATGAAAGAAAAAAGTTTACAATAATTTCGGAACACATAACGTCTCTAATATGAGTTATTTATGAAAACAGGAATAAATGCAACATACCGTATAAAATACTATATTACAAAAGAGAAATAAAACCCAATGAATGTTTTACATGTAGCTCTATGAATATTATTATGACTTTTCTCCCACAGGAACAAGGTTTTCTTCTTTCAAGATCTCCTAATATCATATATTTGCTTTTTAGGCACATTTCTTCTTGATTTAACTTTAATGTTCAATGTTATGAATCCCGCCTTGAAGACATTGTTTTATTTGGCTTTCATTATTGATAGAAATTATATGCTGTATCTAAAATATATTATTATAATAATATGCAAATGAATAAGTTGTTTTAAAAATAATACTGTAGAATAGTGTGTACAATCAAAATGGTTTGCACTGTGGAATTACAATTACTATCATTTTAGTCGTACAGTTCAACATGCGGTTTAGGTTTAATGTCCTGAAAAAATCATATATAAATAAGTTTCACTTTTCTACAGATTTCGCCTCTTTTTTAATAATCTTTCAACTTTATGTTCAACTTAGACAGATTTTACTATATCTTCTATTTTGTGAAGCAAACGAATGAAAAACAAAAAGAAAAAATTTCAAACCTAATTCAGCTCAAAAAAGACAAGTTTTGAATAATAAGACAAATTAATGAAAGAATTTTGTACATGTTTCAAGCTGAACAATGACTTTTGTTAAAACGTTGAGAAATTGAAATTAGATTAAAGTGAGTTAATTGAATGTTTGTTGATTTATAGGCCAAGATTTTACCGCATAATCAATTTTGCAAATTTTTGCTAAACTGATCAGTAGTTAAAAATTTTCTTCTTTTCTATGCATAAATACATTGAATTTTATTGTGAGATGCATTGAACGATGTCTTATACACCCTAATATATGGTAAGTCTATGAAAAATAAGATATTAACTGAGAAACAGTGTTGAGATGTGATGAGCCGTGCATTTGGGTAGACGTGACGGGATAACAAAATAATAGTTTATGAACTTATTTATAGAATGAAGTGATGGCACATCAAAATTACTAAATACTCCTATCTATAGTTTGTATTATTGGGGATTACATCGCAAGTCATAGCAAAGAATCCACATTCCTGAAACTGCTTCATGGCAATGGCAATGATTGATTACAATCAATTATTAAGCCTTTTATTGCTTTTTGTTTTTCAACATTTACCAATTCTTCAACAGTTAAGGTCCAAGCTCGAAATTTAAACTTAAATTCTTGAAAAATCTAGCTTTAAATATAGGAATTTGGAGTTTTATTCACACTTTTGATGAGAACATTTGGCGAGATCAATGCTATAAAGTTGTGTGTTGTGGTGTTATTTGAGCTAGAAATAACATTTTATACCAGTGATCCAACTATATGAAGCAGTTATAAAAAGAGATAGGCTTTTGAGAAATTCAGGTAACGAGAAAGCTCAATGAAAACATCAATTTTATTGATATACTGAGTAATCGATGCTCGTTGTAGGTCAGCTTATAGAAATTCTTATCAAAGTTTATCTGAGCTACTAATCAGTACTTCAAGTTCATTTTATCCAACATGTGAACAAGGATAGAACATCAAATTTAAGATAAAACGAATTAGTACTTAACTAGGATTACGAAATGCATTTTAAAATATTTTTAGTTTGAATCTTTTTATTCTTATGTTCTGTTAGAGCATGACTTCTAAAGAGAAATCTTTTGATTAGTCTGAAGAATAAGTTGATGACAAAACAAGAGGACGAGATAGAAGTTTAAAGAGTAATAAGATTTATGTTTTTCAATAGAATAAAACTGGAGCCATTAGGTGAGTTTACTGAATACTTCACTGTTGGTATAACTGGTTCGTATTCGCTTACACCTGTTATACCGTTATGATATTACGAAATAAGAGCACAACAAAAGTACTTATTTTAATCAGATTATCGATCATTCTCTTTTCCAACAAACTTTTCCAGACTAAAACAAATTTAAAACTCCATTTGTTTTCATACAACTACGGATGATTGAGGAAGATTGTTATTTGAATAAGAAATTGTTTTTTCAGGTAAATAGATTTTAGAGCAACCTTCTAATCTCTGCTAAAGTCTGCAAATTCGGATTTATTACATTATTTTGTTATTGCGTGATAGAAGACATACTTTTGATTCTTGAAATGGTCTCAATATTTTACTTTTATAAAAGAAAAAGTAATAACTTTTTCATTGGAATGTCAATACTTATAAAGATGAAAATTGAACTGAACTTGAATGAGGTTGGCCATAGACTAGTTAGAAAACTAATTGAACGTGATTTGTATATCTGAAAAACGATATTTCCTCTATTGCTAGCATTTGGTACTCGTTTTTTATTGAAGTCTGGAACATTAGACATTGTTCAGAGTATTTGCCTCTAAAAGCATGTATGGTATTTTCCATTTAGATTTGCAATTGAAAAACTTGTTTTCCAAATCGATTTTCTGTCTGCGCTTCAGTTGACCGATCCTTAAATTTGTTGTTCAACCTTCAATAATGATATGAGAAACCTTGTCATGAAAACTAAACTAATTTTGAAAATGTGTTACAAATTTTGAGTCAATAATCGTATAGAATTTGGAGAATTAAAAACGACCTAATGCTAAATTGTAATAAACCTTCATTAAAACTACTGAAAAGTTTCCTAAAAAGCTTTTAAGTGATAAAAGTCATTTTGAAATGGGTTCAACGTAGAGAACTTGAATGGTACCATGAATTTTCGAGATTCTAGTCAAATAGAGAAATAAGGAAACGAAACGATCATTTCAGGCAAAACATTATCGAGTGGTGTTTTTAATGCTAATTTAAGGTCGTATAAGCCATTTAGCTCACAAATTGTCTTAGATTATTCTCACATGGAATTCATAATATTCTTTATGAACCAATTTTTTCAAAAAAATAATAATTCAATAAGCTTTCAGAAAAATATGTTTCAAAGACATGTTTTCCCGTTTCGCAGCTTAAAAACTAAAGACTTATTCGTTTTTAAAGCGAGGAGTTGTCAAAAGAAGATAAATCAGTAAAACAGGTTCTTATAATGAAATCTGAGATGAATTTCTTTTGAATATTCTGCGTTAGATCGACAAAAATGATATGAAATATGAAGACATGAAATCAAATGTAAGAATATGAGCAAAATATATGAAAAATGGTACAAAACAAGAGAACTAATTTAGATATTGAATAGTTGAAAATCTGAAAATAAAACTAAGAACTAAATAAAAAGTTAATAAAAAGATGTAGTTTGGCGTGATTTATCAATCATTTTGAGATATTGAAGGAGCCGTTGCAAGTCTGGCTCGATTATGCAAAAATATGTTAGTTCTATAAGTATTTGTGGATAGAAGTAATGTACTTTGGATATCTAAACTTGCTTCTGGCTCCATTAGAAATATGCTCTCATAGTCAATGATCCTTTCATTGAGTTTTAGTTTATCAGAAAATGAATTCCCATCTGAATTTTGATCTACTACCAAATGATGCATTACATGCTAGTATAGTGTTAGCAGCAAAGGAACAGTTAAAATAAAAGAAAACTGAAGAATGGTAACCATACAAAATAGAAAGCGAATATATTTGATCTCCTAAATCAGCTCTTACGTGTTAGACTCTAGACCCAATGCTAACTCCTATGTAATATTCCAGTACTGTTTCCACCACTTCTCGCCCACTATAGATTCGTTGACTTTTTACATGCATAAAAATCTCTTTTTATGGTACGTAAGAAAAGTACCGTTAAAACAAACAAAACTAAAGCTGCTATCGCTTTCATACACATTGCACTATATCTCTAGTCTATAAACACTATTATTTTTTAGAAACAAATTTTATAAACTAAATAGATTTGGTTTAGTAAAGTTAGTGTAGTATTACATTAAAGTAAGACTACTATTGATTATACAGTAGAGTTCATTATGATCTTAAAAGCGCTTTTATTTTATGTAATCATAAATTTTGCTCAATGTCTGTTCTGAGATCCTTTCAATATTTAGTTTCATATTTGAATGTCAACAAATAAGTTACGCTTATTTTGGTTAAACAAACTTAGATTACTCTGACATTGATTATTACAGTGATGAGTGAGGTTCTCGTTGAAAAGGTTTCTTGTTTTGCAGTATACCAGAACAAGCATTCACTCAATGCTTTTATATGAATGTGATCTAAAAAATAGTTTCACAGCAAACGATCAATATTGAGATGCATTCTTTTCCATTATATTAATTGTGATCAATCTTGAAAATGAATAGAATCGCTTTAGGAATATGATCCTAAGTTTTATACGACTGTATTTTTCGTTTATCTAACAAGTAAAGAATGCCTATTCCTGCTAAATACACAAGACTTTGTAGTCAATATTTGTTTTTTGATTTGTTCTCTTCAATCGAAAGATATTTTGAAAAAGATAGTTGTTTACAAAAGATTCATAATAAGTGGATAAGTAAGAATTCTGGTTTTATCACTGCAAAAACTGTTTAATTTCCTCAAGTATTTGATTTTATTTTTAGGCTATATCAACAAGACTCTGAAATTGATATTTAGATACGTTATTGATTTTGAGAAATAATTACTGTGAACTGTAAAAGGTACTGTTATTTAAATGATCAACCTACAACAAATCTGTAATAAATGAATAATTTATCAAATTTCATTTGTCCAGATATTTATATTTGAACTAAAATCTATTTTTATCTATAGCTATAATTCAATAGAAGTGAACATCAAGTGGTGTCGGAAGTTGACATAAACCTTCGAGTACATTGTCACTTAATATATAAAATAAAATTTTATAAAACCAATCCTCTAAGCCTTGTAATAAAGCGAATTGAAATAGATAAACGGTCAAACTAAGTCAGAAACGCAGTCAAATTGTAAAGTGTCTCTTATAATCATTGTTGTTCATGAATTTCTAACAAACAAAAGGCTTATTAGGATTAAATCTAATGACTATTTTTATGTTTTTAAACTTTTTAAGTGTCATTTTTGTCACATAGATTATGATTATTAGCAAAACAAATGACTTGAATGCTATTTAACAACTTGTTTGAACAAGAAAATTGTTCAATTCTCACTAACTTTGGGACAATTGATTAAGAATGTTCTAGTTTGTATAACTTGAAATCATTAAAATAGGCGATTACTGCTCTAATATTGAAATTTTAGGAGAGAACAATTAAGACATATGAGTTGGAGACAAAATTGAGATTATTATTCAAATTATTATTCAAATAATGCTAATTGCGTGACAGACATACACCAATTGATTTCAGTCTGATCGTAGAATATATCGAGCCATTACTTTGAGAGAAGAATGTTCAAACTAATTAAGTACAGAAATGAGTATTTGATATTTATTTGAAAATTCATGTTCCACCCTTAATGCTAATTATACTAATCTATATGTCTTTAATGTACATATTCAATCATTATTGGTAAACCATTATCCATCAGCTCTGCTAACTATCGCAAACACTTTAGCTTCAATTTCTCTATTCATATGCCTACAAATAAGTTTTAATTTTACGTTTATGGCTAAATCAAGTCTCAAATAAGTTTTATTGATTAGTTTGATTGTTTAGCTTAGAATATGAGCTAAGTTTGTAGTGAATATAACAAAATGGTTGAGAACATAAGAATAAAACATTTGTCGTTTAGAACAATATGTTAAGTAAACAAATTTATATTATATCAATTGTAATAACCAACGTGCTATCAAGCAATAACATAATTGTTAATCGCATGGTATACAAATCGACCAAAGTTTATGTCATGATAAACTATTTGTATTATTGTCCTTTTGATGGCAATAAATTAATGAAATCAAATTAAAGCTTTGATTACAAGCGATATACTTCAATACATAAATCAAGCTTAGGGTCAATTACCAGGAAGTAAGATAAATATAATATAAGAAACCATTTAAATATGCTATAAAGTCTTACTTCTAACACTAATCCTACGACAGATAGAACTTCGTAGCACTTAGTCTTCGATACGTTGACAAAGCAATGAAACGCGTCAACAGTAGACGATCGTCGTATGTTAGTTCTGTTCGACAAAATCCTAGATATAAATAGGTTCTAAGCTAGACTACTGGCACATATGCCAGCAATTGCAACTAAATGCTAACAGAAATAATAGAGATAAAAAACTATTATATACGTTGATCATATTTTGTCGTCTTGAATGTTATTACAAGTGCTAATAGTGGTAGAAGTAAAATTATTACTACTACTACTCTCATTATTGCTCTAAATATGCTTTCTCTCCATTTGTGCATGTTTTTAGGCCAACTGCCATTCAGTGTCTATTTTTCATTTGACTCCTTTAATAAGATATTTACTTTTAGCATATATTTAGTACTAGTAAATGCCATGATTTGCTGCTATCTTACAATCAAACCAAATATGTTTACTGATGCATTATAGTTAAATGAACCAAAATACCCTTCCGAATCAATAAAACCCAATTTAAAGTTTGCTTCCGATTGTACTCAACCGCTCTAATTAGCAATACATCAACTCAGTAGCAAAACTTTATTTAAACTAACAAAATACTGTTAACCGATCAATGGATTGATTGTGGATTAATTCCTAATGCTTTGGGGTAAGATAAGAGCGCGAGACACGAACTGAAATAATGATAAGTTCGTCATTGCAAAGCATAATCAGTATCATAGTGCCTAGTCACAGAAAAGTCAATCTCAATCTCAATGGGTTGTCCAGCCACTTAATCAACTCGTCTACATCTTTTCAGGATTGATAATTACATAAGATTTTTCGATTATTCTGCTGTTTGCGTATTAATCTATTAAATCTCATACTATTTCATTTCATAATGAGTAATACTGTTATACTATTCTAAGGGATTATCATTAGATATTGTGATTTGTTCAGTTCGCTTCCAATCTTGTCATAATTTTCAATCTTTATCCTCAAAATAGTTTAATCATATTAATTAATTCTGTCGTGCTGCATTTTGCATGCTTTTCATAATACGGTTTGAGATTTATCTGAAAAAGTCCTCTATAACCTGAAAAGGCACTTCTTGGTCGAGCTCTCAGGTTATGACGTGAAGAGGAGTGTTTACAGTTGATTAACTGTAGAAAAATTGTTAAGTTTTTCAATATTACCCTAATTTAGTATAATAAAATGCAACCTTTTTGGGCGTTGGAAAGAAAAAAATTTCTTCTAAGAGTACTTTTGAAAACTTGATAATCAGTTATAGAGACAGGAAAAAGGCAGTTGCTATATCGACCTGCCTGTAATGCACATCGAATCTGTTGTCAAACTTGATCTGTAATTTTGTTTGATTAGTAAGTTGAATATCATATAAGTTTGTGAATATGATGTATACTATGATCTGAAGGAAAGTATACCATCATATCTAGTTGCTGTCAAGGGTTATTGAGGCTTTGAGTGTATTATATATATATATTATATAGTAATATTGAAGCTATACTATCAAAATACCTGTTAGAGGCTAATGATCAATATTTAATTCAATATATTCCATATGCATTTTTATTAGATTAGGTTCTATGAATAGAAGCAAACGATTTAGATATAGAGATAGACTCAAATTTTAATTTAATCAAAATTCAATTATATAAGAGCTTTACTCAGTCAATTAGTTATTAGTTGGAGAAAAAAATCCGAATTACGATAAATAGCTTTAAGCAAAAAATACGAAAAGTACTGTCAGGTTCTGTCGAAACCGACTTTGGATCTCTTGAATGTCGAAAATTCTACAATAAAATATTTCTGATTTCTCTTACTTTATATACGAATTGTCAAAGTTATATAAAATTGGTCACAAAGATCACAAAGTGTTTATTCATCTACTTGTACAGTTTGTATTAACGCATCAAATTCTAGTGATAGATACTAAGAGTTAGCTTAAAAATGACTCAAGCTTTTTTAAACATAAATTAGCTCAATCTAATTTCTACAGGTTTACACAAACTGTGCGACACACTATTCTTCGATTGATGTCACATGAAAAGCTATGTCTTGTATATGAAAGTGAGCTTCAATTGTAATAGCATATCATGTCAATCAAACAGTTTGTAATCATAACAACGAAAAATAGTTTTCAAAATCTATTCACTTAGTCATAAGTATGTGATTATCCATTTAGTTATCAATCATTTGAACACTAAATACGTTTAGAAAGCCTCTGAAAAAGAAATGAAAAAATATTTTATCAAAAAACCAGATTACGTGAAATTTGCTTTGAAAACATTGAATTCAATCGTAAACTATTTATCTTTTACTTTCTGGTCTTCAGAGCAATAATTCTATGAACCATATATCTAATAGATATAAAACTGTTCAGATTATGTCCTAATATTCCTAAATTAGGAAACCATTAATGTCAATGATTTTATTGATACGAATCAGACATTAGTTGCCAAACTCATAAATTTATAGGAGAAACCAATGGCTTTAAGGATGGTTCAATTATTCATTTTTCACAGACATAGAAACACATTGGAAGATGTTCCTTTTTCAGTTGATCGTCAACCATTCAAGATAATAACTGATTAATGAAAAATATTGCAAATAATAAATCAGAGATGTTGCAAATATATTTTGATTAGAGGCTTTTTTCATTATTTGTTTCAAGTACTGTTTCGCCGTTTCGACTATTAGTACATTTATGGACAGCATTTCCTGGCATTAATCATATTTTTTGAAGGCAACTCATATTTACCATTATTAACACAATTACTTGTCATTGATCTGAGAAAGAACAATAAAACTCAATTAACAAGCAAAATAACCAATTTTAGCCAAACTCATCAATTCCAAAGTTTTACCATTGATGGTAGATATTCACTAAGAATAACAGATTTAGGACTTTACGACATTATTAATAATTGCCCTGAAATTAAATCGATTCGATTTGATAGAAGATCGAATACAACTGATCGAACAATCAATACCTTAATAGGACTTGCGTTTGTTTTATCATAATTTGGGAAAATACGGATCGGATTCCAGATCAATTCATACGAACTGTTACTAAAGTCTACCAAACAACTGATAGCCTTGAACAAGATAGTGATTATGATGGTTTTAAACGCTTAGCATCCATTGATTGTAGTTCTTCCACTAATTAGTTTTGTTATTATAGTCTCTTGTTTAGGATGTCTTTAGTCAATAAAACCAGTATAAAAGTATCTTAAATATGTCTTAAGAGCTTAGTCTTAAATCTATTTAATATGATGTTTGACACACAAACAATAACTTATCAAATTTAACTGAAATTTCTCATCTATAACTCAGCAATTTTTTGCTGATCTTTAATTACGAAATAAAGCATTCAGTTTACATCAATGAGTATTGCAGTGAATGATGTCTTCGAAATAGTCTAAACATTCTTACATTTTCTTCGTCACCTCATTCAATGTTCAAAGTGCGTTAGGCAGACATTTGGAAATGGTTGACTCGTTTTGAAAGTTAATTTACTTGGTATTGAAGCATTTTTGTCGATTTTGGCTATAATCGCAAAACAACAGTTTGTGTCGATAGAGTTGGCTATAGAAAAGCTGAACTAATTTCGTTAATTGAGTCACTAATCAATTTTTCATTAATCTCATTCTCGAATTTGGTAATCAAATATTTCGAGTTATTCTAGAAAGTATGACTGAAAAGTGTTCAAAAGTGCAATTTATTAATGAGTAGGATCACTGAAGATTTGTCTGGGGGGGCTAAATGTCTGAAAATTCTCAGTTAAGCTTTATTTAATCAAAATTGAATACAATAAGTCTGTCTGTTACAATTTTTTACCAAATAACGGCAAAATTATCTAGATTAATAGATAATGCAAGTTTCTCTTTCAATCAAAATAAGAGCCAAACCGTTTAATATGTCATTAGACATCGAAATTCTCAAATAAGCTTTAATTCTTCTTAATGTTGAAAAACTCTTTTCACAGAAACATTACACATCCTATAGTTAATGATATCTTAAAATACTTTGATAAATCTGGCATAGAGTTTGAATAATCAGTTAATTTTTCATAGACATTAAAAGTATCTTCGCATTCATAGAATAATAATTTTGGAGTTTCAGAGTTTGACTTTAAATTTTCTAGATTCAAACAATAATGAGTAGCAAAAGGCTTCATAATTTCAAAGTTTATGAAATGCTTAGATATTGGATAGCAAGCGCTAACTCCCATTAAAATATCTGTTAATTTATTATCAAAGTTTGATTTAACTTAAACTTTGAAAACCTTTGCTATAGCCCTTATCAGCTAACTGTGATAGGATGAATGAAGATTTGATAGAGGCTTCATTTAATAATTTATGTTCATATAAGAAAATGCTAACTCTTCACTAGTCCAAATAAGTCTGTCTTACAATTAATAAACAGTAGCGGTGGGATCGAGCCTTGAGCTTCATTGTCGAGTCTCAATTTTTCCTCAAAAT
The DNA here is from genome assembly GCA_018873245.2 of Archegozetes longisetosus. Taxonomy (NCBI): domain Eukaryota; kingdom Metazoa; phylum Arthropoda; class Arachnida; order Sarcoptiformes; family Trhypochthoniidae; genus Archegozetes; species Archegozetes longisetosus. Next base: position 6,632,777 of record JAEMBT020000007.1, read on the forward strand.
ATAGAACACCTATAGGGGTCACCATCTCTATCATTAAGGCATTTAAAGAACATGTGTTTTTTGCTTATTAGCTAAAAGTACTTAGGAATCGCTTCAACTTTTGTTTCATCTGAATGTGCATTTTCAAAAGTTGATCATCTAATCTTAAAGAAACGTGCAAGCTTATCTCCAAAACTAGTCAATAAGCTAGTATTGACAAATAAAAATATTAATTATATATAATAGCATTTAATGATTATTATTTAGTATGAGATTATTATGATTATAAAGCTCATTTTAAGGTACAATATACGTTTTTGATTGTTACTATTTCTTTGAATTTTTCAATACTATAAACCATCGGGCCTCGAACTTTAAAAAGCTCGAGAATTTCCACCACTAATAAAACACGATAGAAGTCGTATTTGCGATCAAAAGCCTTGTAATAACTTGGCTTCAAGTAACCTCTGATTAAATCGGGAGATCAGAACATCTGAGACCATTATCTGTTATTTATTGGAAAGCCTACCTTTTAGTAAAATGAGAGATATTTATAAACTAGAATCAAAAACATGAAATAAGAATCAATGAGAAAAATTCTGTATTTTGCTAACATTATGTTTTAGCAGAGCACAAGTCTACCCTGTTATTCCCAACTCTGAGAATATGATTGAAAATCTTCTACAGTATCCTTTTATTGCAATCAAACTAAAAGTCAAAACACGAATTCCATGCACTCAACTGACAGTGCAATCAATTTTGGCAGGTTTTAATAATTTTATTTTTTATACAGAATCACAATATTAACCTAACGCTTAATAAATCACGCAAATCCAACAGAAATATTTCAAAATAGACTATTTAGCAGGCATGAATCAAATCGCAACTAAAAATTGTGATAGATTTCAAAATAGGATATTTAGTAGACATGAATCAAAATTTTGGCCCACGCAAATCTTTTTATGCAATAACTAGGATTTGACAGTTCCATCTGTTTGCTAGTGCGCTCCTCTTATCGGCTACGATTTTGAATATTTTCGTGTCATTTATTATTAATATATTGTCTCAAATAGTCCTATCATTTTATAGTCTGATGCGCTCCATTGCCTTATTATGAAAAATCTATTTCACTGTTGGCTCACTCGCATCATGCTTATCTTTATTTTATTCCTAATTCTATTTTCCCATAAAGGTTTCGATATACAGTCTGTTCTGGTAGCAAAATAACTTCAAATTGAGAGTTGACGAACTCTAGTTTTTAGCTCTGGCATCGGTTTTAGGTCTCATATGATGTTCCTAACTACGCTTACAGTTAGTTTGATATCGTCAAGTTACTACCATACAATCCTATCTCTAATTGAAATAAGACCACGGATAGCACTTTATAGTACTGATCAGACGATATAAAAATAGTTTTGTTCATCAATAAATGTTTCTCTAAGGCAAGTCGTCAACCTGAATGTTGTTTAATTATTCAGTATCGATAATATAGACTCCAATCGGATATTGTTATATTGCGTCAGTTTTGTGTGTTATGCCATCCCTTATACTGAATTACTTTCTTTCACACTGACTGTCATTGATCTTAACAGTAAGACATCAATACTTAAGCATGTGACTTGTCCAGAAGTCGTTCTAAACCATTTTTGTCATGTCTAAATGATCGAAAATTTTGCTCATCTTTCGAAATGGTCACGTCTAAACACTCTCATTAGTCTAATAATAAATGATTTTAGTTTTAAATACGAGTTATGATTATATTTTCAAAAGATTTAAGTTTTACAAAACTGCTTGCATTCATAATTACAACTTAAATAGTTTTGTCATAATTTGTCTTAATTTTTAATTACACTTATTTCTCAGAAACTCTTCAAAATGGATATACATTTGAGCCTAAGTTCTAGTTAACTAATTTCAAAATCAATACTTTTTACAGCAAAACTTGAATTCAAACAGTGTAACAAAAGATTTATTCATCCGATTTTGACTTAATTTTTTGAAATATTATCATGAATGTGACGATTCGAGTGAATACAGAACTACAAAACTAAGTTAGCGTTTTATGCCATTAATATAGTCAGTCAATACAAAGTGTCAACTCATGTCCACCTTTCACTAGAAAACTCTGAATCGAGATCCTATAATTGTTTTTATAATTGTTTCTCCTTTTGAGACACACAAATCTTTTAATCAGTAAGTTTTTATTGCAGTATTGTTGCAAATTATGCTCAGATTAGCGCCTATTGAGCGACTATTGCTGAGCGAGACCTGCAATAAATAATCAATAAATTAGTTATCTGCAACTAAATTCATGAAAGCATCAGATTTTTAAAATGGACAAAATCGTCGCCGATCCAAATGATGCAATTTGTTATCTTTTGCAATAACTCCATCAAATTGATAGCATATCATCTGGTAAAGTGGTAGGCTAAATGACAAATGTTAAATTGATAAAAAGCTATAGTTCGAGCAACAACTAAACCCACTAACAAAGTCGATGCAATTGAACTTAAGAAAATTTGTCTTATCAAATTCACTAGTATCATTTGACATGAATTTTTAAGTGTTGAAAATAAATCTATTACAAGCTAATAAGTTATTCAAATTATCTATAAATATAAGGAAGTCGTTCCTTTACTCAAAAAGTATATTTTAGATTCAAATAAATGTTCGAATAGTTAAATGATTTAAGCTTTGAATAACATCTATTTTAGTTGACTATTAGCTTGGGACAAGCTAGATGTAAATAAATTAGTTATTTGATTATTCGACTCTAAAAACATGGTTTCTTCAAACAAAACAACAACTGGCTTATATTTATATACAATTTGAATAACTTATTAATTTGCAACCGATTATTCTAAGATCGAAAACGTGATATGAAACGATAAGTAAATCAATGTCTCATCAAACTTACTATTAAGTTAAATTACAGGCAGTTAGTAAATGTACATACTTGGAAAGGCACTTTTACTGTTAATGAGCGTGATTCACAGCAATATCTCAATTGTAATTGTCGAGCCGTACAGAAAAAGGCGAATCAATTTCAAGTTTCTCTCTTAATAGTCAATAAGGATTTAAATCAGAGCTTACTTAATAACAGATTTTGATTCGATGCGCAATTATGAGAGCAAATAAGTATTGTTATAACTGTTAAATATGAGTGTAGTGCACGCGACAGTCCAATTGAATTTTATTCATCGTTAAGAGGGACAATTGCTACTTCAATCACATTATTTATTAATAGGTAGTTGTGTCCAGGCCTTATAGATAGTTACGGTCAGGCCCTATGGGTAGTTACGGTCAGGTCCTAGCTGTTTGTCCCACACCTAATTGCCTTTTGTTACACTTAAATACATTTTTATATTAGATTTGACGCAAGTAGAGCCTAAATGATTAATAGATATTAGGAACAGTCCAGACTTATCACTATCAATACTTAAATCTATAAGCTCTAAGGTCAAGGCTTTTCAAAGCGACCACTGTCTCTATGGTTTTGTATAAATACGATGTTAACAGAAAGTCGATCAGTTGTCTCTAAGACATAATAGAGTAAAGAAGAAATTTGATTTCTATCATTTTACTTATTGACTTTTCCTACTTCTATAGACAAGTACTTTCTATAATTAATTAATTTAATTACTAGGTAACTTTACTTATTTATAGGTGATAATTACATAGTTGGACTAATGGCATGTCGGGCTGATCCCATTGAACAATCATTCTAAATGAAGCCCAAAAAATCAGTTCTACTCCTATTTGGCAACCAATAACTCTCATCACCTATTAATGGAGTGTTGCAAATATCTTACATCACCTATTAGTTGGTCAATGTAAATCAATTAATGATCATATCCTATAATTGCTATTTCTACATGTTTTCATTGCTTAAGTTCTGCGATATTCCCACACAATGTCATAATCGTATGTAATATTCAGTTATTGGTTATTACATGACGTTTTGTTCATTTTTCTCACGTAATGCCCTTATTGAAGTAGACGTAACTTCATTTTCTTTTGCAAGAAAGCTTAGAGTCAATGAAAAACTAATATTGAGCTTACGTAAATTAAGCCAAATTTCAGCAATAATTGACTAACACTGAAGTTTGATGGCTTTTCTCAGACTGATATAAGTTTCATACTCAATATTATATATTTTCTATATTCTGTGCATTCTGTGTTCTCTTGCATTCTTTGTACTCTATTCTGTTTTAATTAAAGTGCCTTAAAGAGAGAAATTCCACATTTTTAGACGTCTGAGGTAATTTAGTCAAACTTTTAAAGAGTTGAAGTATTTTTTCATGAAACATGATAATTAGAGTGAAGGTGCAGTTAAATATAAACAAACATGAATTAAGAAACTGTAGAGTTTATTGCTTACTCCCAACCGTTAATTAGAGCTAAATAATTATTGTTGAAAAAGGCTGTTACAGTGCCACAACTAGGGGAACAACAGTCCAGTCTTCTCTCATTTGATGAAGACTAACTAAAAATCACGCTTAAATCACTCCACACATCTGTTAATCTCTCTCATACTCATTATTTATTTGATTTGGGGTAACTTTTCAGATTTAATGAATTTCGTTAATTAGAAGTTGTGCACTAAGAACGTTTTGAGAGTGAGTGAAATTTTTTTAATTGAAGTAATTGCGACATTAATCAAATTTGTTTTTAGTATTGTATGATTTGAGCAGTTATTTCTACCGTATACACGTGATGATATGAAGTGTGATCTAGAAAATAAAAACGTGACTCCACATCACGCTATAAACATCTAAACTCTACTGTCAATTGACTGAAAGTTAGGTATTTCAAAGTGAAAAGTGATCATTTTGGTAAATATTTTATTATTCATACAGAAGTTTGTTTATTGTGTATACTAGAAACTACTAAACCATGAGCTCAACAAAAATGTTATCTATATTAATAATAAATTTGATGTATCAGATTAAAATGGTTGCAATTTTCAGTTTTGTCTAGTTCAATTTTGTCTAATTCAATTTTATTCTTGATAATTGCAAAACTCGTTAAAATATATCAACAGATTTTAGATTTCATTCACGCGTAACAATAAAAGTTAATATATCGTTCAGTCGTTGTTATCAAGTCCTGCTTCCAATTGAAATCAAATTACAGATAAGGTTTTATAGAACTGATGACATTTAGACTTAAAATACGAAGTATTAGAAAAATTTGATGATATAATAATTTAGTGTGTTATAAATTTCAGAACCAATTTAGCTGAATGTCTATGTGTAGGAAGAATAAAGTGATCAGTTAATCAATTTGAAAGGCATTTTGTTTGATCAAATAAATTTAATAAATTTCAGTAAGCCATCAATATATTGCTTCAAAAGCATATTTCCGCAATTTTATCGTTTCATATTTTATTCCTTACGACATACTATTTTATCTTATGTTATAGTCTATGACTCCCAAATTCTTAGTTCTAGTCATCAAAAGATGGTAATACGCTTAATATTACAACCTGTATCTAATTTGAAATAAGAATAAAAACTAAACTTAATATTTCATAACATATAGATTCCTTCATATGATGCAATTGACACTTGAACCCGTATCATGGTTGTTTGCATTTAAGGTTGAATTACAACCAAAAGCTCATATTTATTGAATAGCATACACCTAAAGCACGTATTCTGCTGACAGACACATCAATTTTTTATGAATTTGAAGCAGTGTCAAAATTTCCGGTACTTGACTTCTTTCAGACAACTCAAACTCACAGCAAAAATAATATTTCAATAAAAGAAATTTTCGTTTAAAATAAACAAAGTTATTCTTCAGATATGAAGACTTATCCTCAAGTTTACTTTTGAACTTTAAACAATTGAAATATAAACAATTAGCTTGCTTGATAGCAAGAAACTAACTAGATTCTCAGAACTTGAATTAGCCAATGGTATTTTTCATACTTAGCGACCATTTGTCTCGAAATGTTTAATTAATTTTGTTACGTTAGCTCCAAGCTCTGAGATTGTTACGAAACCTCATATAACAATGTGCTGAAACTTTTAGTATACATTGCTTAGGGTTAAAGATTCTTTAAGTATTCACAATTCTAATTATCACAGAGTTAAAAATAAATCATAAGATATTAACAACCCAAGTTTATCGCTCATTAATTAGACCTCTAGGGCTTCAAGACTTACGTAACGATCAAAACATTGAATTTTTGGTATTCAAAACAACCAACTTTGCTATGGGATTATTGGGTGTAGTATTGCTGTAAATTAGGCTCATCAATAATACGTTTTAGGTTGAGGTAAAGTTGGGTTAGGTCAGCCACAATCAGCATTAACTAACTTAACGGAAACATGAGCTTGATTCTCAACGATACGATTATTGAGAGACCTTATAGTGAGGCCTAATAATGAAGCACTATTAGTCCGTTCTTGAAACTTTTTCAAGTAGTTGTAATGTTCCAAATGGGAGGCCAAGATTGGCTTTATCACTGTTACTTAGTAGACTCAGATGTCACATTTGTTTAGTAATCGCTTTACCAAATTTTGTCTTACAATCATTTTAAGATGTTTTACTAATCTCATCATTCCAGTAAATCTTATTTTCAGCCTACATCAGGTTCAACTAGAGCTGATTAAAATGCTGTTTGTTTTCTCAATTTATTTGATAGTTTTTGCTTGTAATATGTCCCAAGCTTTTATGTTTATTAGCTAATTACAGATCTTGCATGCACTCTATCCTAAATTTTTAGTAATTAAATAGCTCTCATCTTAATCAAACGCCTCAGTCAATCCAATTACTTGTTGACCGAAAAATGTTCCAAATTTTTATTATTCATACTTTTAAAAGGCTGACAACTGGCCAAATCCAATTTAGATCTTATCACTCTTCAAACCATTGCTCAGTTTATTCAATTTGAGTGGATATACCAAATGAAAACACTCTTGCAATTGAAAACTTTAGCTTTTCATAAATCTTATTTTTAGCACTTCTTTTCATTGTATTTTAGATTTTGTCAATTACACTTGAACTTGGTTTAAAGATCAAAATCAATCTCTCTTCACTTCCTAAAACTTGATTTTAGTCATCAAATTGACAACCTTATGATTTGAGTCTTAAAATCGCAAGTTTTGCAGCAATTTAATAATTGGTGGCATTATTTAGATTAAATTATAATGATTTATGTAGTTCGCCCGTCAAAAGCTCGCAAAATGTTGAATCTTCTCACGCGAACTTTACATTTGAGATAAACTATTTTATAATCAATACAAATGCAGCAAAAAATGAATATTTCTTCCTAGCTAATTAGCAATAACTATGACACTTAACCTTAAACAAACCATAACAATGTGTGTGACTGTCACATGAAGTTTGTTAATCAAAATGTATTACTGAATTTAATTACATTTTGACATTCTCCAAATTGGCTCCAATTCGACAATTAGTCAGTCCCTGCCTTATTATAATTGACTATTAGACTAAGTAACGGCTTAAAAGTTCTTTATTTGGTTTTCGCTCTGCTTTTTAATCTATATAAAAGCAGCAAAACACACCTTTAATGCATACAAATTCGACATTGTTGCCGAGGAGTAGACGTCTATTAATTTTTTAATAGAAAACAGTAACTGGGAATGGAAGGTATAAACTGATACCCATACTAATACTCTACACTTGAAAAGCTAGTAATCCGCAAGAGCAATAACAATAAAAGCTGACGCACGTATGTCAGCTTACCTGTCATACTTATTAACTTCTTGCCAAGTGTCATTTCAATTTATCTTATATTACTACCTTCTATAACTCCATAAGTTTCTTAATATCTCATATTATGATCTGACGTAAAATATCTCATTACACATGACTTCTGGTTGTTATCAACAGTTATCAAGATTTAGAGTGTATTCTACTTGTAATTCAATTTAAACTCCTAGTATCACTTTGACAGAGGTATTCAATTCTGAAAGTAATTCAGTACTTTTGAATAGATGATTAGATTAATTATAATAAATCAATTTAAATTCTAAGTTACATAAAAACATTTCTCATTAAAATCACTATTAGTATGATTAAGATATTCAAATGTGATGTTTAATGGAATGTTTTGTATAGACGAGATTTGTTTCAATTTATTAGTACTACAACTACTGACAAAGTCAATGTCCAAATATTTTAGTTGGAGTATGAAATAAATACTTTGGAAAGTGACGACAAGTTTAAAAATCACTCTGGACACTCATTCTTATCAATCATTCAGAAGTAATAAATGAAAGCACTCGTTATTACCACGTCTGTACAGGTATAATTATGTAAGATAACTGCTGCAAAGCAAATATATTCAGATCATATTTAAGTTGTTTCATCATCAACTCGAACACTAATGATGATAAATAAAGCAATCTTCTGAATATTCAATTTAACAAGTGATTTATCCTGGAAAAAATGATTTTCTCAAGTCTCCTATGAATAATAATTCCTACTTCAGGATGCTTATGAAACGAAATCATAATAAAAATCATAATAAATTTCTATTTTGTTTTGCTAAATAAAACTCAACAGAATCGAGCACTCATTTCTGCTTTTCCGATGTATGAAAGCCTTTTAATCATTTCGCAAACTCTATACACCATTTTGTAATCATTACTTTAATTCAATGTTTCAAATCTGACAGTTTGTATTCATTGGATCTAATCTGACGTTTAAATCTCTGATATCTTATTTCATAAGAAACTTATTGTTAAGCAATGTTTGCTACAATTAGAATGAAGTTGTTTTTATTAGTTTATGAGCTTTTGTACACATCTGTTTTATGAAATCGATTTGCATTTTTCGGTTTGTGAATTCATAAGTGAGCCTCAAAATAGAAATCAAAATAGTAGTGATACTTAACTAGAATAAAAATGATTGTGTTATAGATATTTAAGAATAATGTCGAATCGAATTGATAGCAATTGTTTTACAGTTGATTAGGAATAAAAACAAAAAGTATCTGATATTCGATTGGTGTGATACACACAAAACGTTGTTATCTTTTACTTAAAAATCCAAACAACTCTGACTGCAAAAGATAAACCTTATTATAGATACAGTAAACATAACATCAGAATTCATTTGCTTTAGTGCTATGGTTAAGGATTTGTATCGATATTTATCCAGGACTGTATATTCTTGTCATGTGTTGTTGACCTTTCCTATCAGTGTTTGATTTATCTCTTCAAAAATTCACATTAAATTCCTTTGCAATTAAGTTTTTCTTAGTTTTGCTATCAGTTGACCCGTTTCTTAATCCTTTCCTTTTTTAAGAATTGGACGTGAACTAAGTTTCAAATAAAAACCAATCTCATGAACAAATATCTGATAATAAAAGAATAAATTGGTACTGATTTTATCAGCTGCAAATTCAAAGCAAAATCTGATCAACGAGTAAGAATTGTGAACTTTGAAACTTTTGTTCGTAATTTTCCAGTTTGTCGATTCTTTCATTTAACAACCTTTCAGATTTCAGGCTTTGTTCAGATTCTTATATACATGAGAGTCTCCTCATTCAAAAGATTGATATAACAATTTCTGCAATTTCTCCTTATATGTTAATTTCGATCTTTGCTTAAAGTTTTTACTTAAGAGCTAAATCAACATCTTGAAGGACACTATGCTCTGAAAATTAAAATTTTTTCAAACTTCTAATTAGTCGTGATAGATATAAGTTGAACTTATGTCAAATTTAATAATTAGACGAATACTAGGTTGCAAACTTAATTCAAAACTATTGACTTGACACTTAAAGTATAAGCCTTGAGATACTTTTGCTAGTATGATGGAATCAATCAGTTTAAACCCATTATTAAGTTTGTACTTTATTTTTATGAATGCTTAGGAGACAACTGCTATTTATAAGTCTGATAATAATCTAAAGAAAAAGTAGAATAACTTTGTTATAAATGATAGAATGCTAAATTTATAAAATATTTTTTCCATAATGCATACATCGCATACTTTTATTCAGCATTCAAACTTAGAATTTATTCCCAGTTTGAAATGAACATCAATCAAATAAGAATGACTTTTTGTGCTGAATTTTCTGCCTAAACGCGGAATGTTCTATCTAGATTAAGCGTACTATTCATCAGTAATTCAGATAAACAAAAATGTTTAGCTGGAACCCATTGGATTTAGTTATATTTAAGGAGATGGACAGGAATTTCCTAATATATTTAACTGACTATAATCATGATTTCCTGTACTTAAGTTAGTATTAATATATTACAAGCAAGAGACATTTTTCCAGCATTTGCCTCAAATAAGAAATTCAAACATAACTTTGCTACTTATTTATTTAAACTTAATTTGGGTCATTTGACCCAACTTTGCGATAAGAGCCTATATTTTCTTGGAGTCGTAATGAATTTAACGCTTATTTTGATAATTTTAGAGATCATGTTATTCTTACTGCACATATTCGGCAATAAAAATTGAGAAAACGAACGCTTAAAGTGGAGACTCTGCTATTACCTAAACTTTTATCGACTGTTTTCACAACATTAGGCAACAAAAAGATATAAAGCAATACAAGCAGAGACTTTATATGAGGATACGTTTGTGGAAACGCGGTTTAAGTCAATTTTTACATTAAAATCTCTGCTTCAGATATTAAGCGTCAAAAAGTTTAATCTAACTAAATGTGGTTCAATTTGGACAACTAGCTAAGTTGGGTAAAAATTAAGTTTTTCTTAATTATTTAGCAGTCAGTCATTAAATTAAAGTGAAACTCACTTTAATTGAGAAATATTCTCATTCAAATCAGGTATCAGAGTATAGAGTATGCAAATATGTATCATGAACTTTCGCTATTCAAACTCCTAACCTGAAAGCTATGAGATCAGGTACTTTGTTGAAAACCACGAGTATAAGAGTTTGAAATATTTGAAAACAAGATTCGTTTATGAATATAGACTTATAGTAAACTAAGGCTTACTCAGCTCAATCTAGCTAAGCTTTACAGCTAAAGCCCTCCCTATAAATCAAGTTTGGATTTAATTTTGCATTGAAAATTTGATCAAAACTTTTCAAATTCTACCCTTAAGTATCTATTCAAACGACATTTGACTTTATCTTTTGTGGAATGTATCCCTTGTCTGTCGTACCAATTTATTTCAGTTTACCTACTCTAAAGAGTAAGTCACATAGATTGCAATTTTTCTATCAGCAATAACGATCAAACTGCATTTAGTTTTACTCTTTCAAATGATAAAACACACAACACTTTCCAAAATTGTTGCAAATAATATTTGTTTCTCGTAACTAACAGAGTACGACGTTATGACACAATTGACCACAAAACATTCTGTTATTCTTATGTTTATGAAAAATTGCTATCCAAATACTATTAATAACTCAGTCACAGTGGTAGCTACAGCCAAACTTATCTAACTCCAACGTGTAGTTAAGTGGTTTTTCAGAATCAATTACTACTAAATCATGTTGTTTCTACACAATTTTTATATTGATTTCTAAAAACCACTGAAGTGCGTGCGAGAGTTAGACAAGTTCTGCTGTCTATTCAAATTGATATCTATACAAGTAAGTTGTTAAAGAAAATAACAAAATACATTGACTCTGGTATGCAATCTTATTATAGAAAATGACTGACTTCTACTATATATATATATATATATATATATTAATAGCAAATCCATGAGAATCAAACAGTTGTCGCAGAGTTTGGGCTCCAACCCCTCTCATGTTTATACAGTGAGTTAAAATCTAATTTGTCATTCGATCATCTGTCAAGTTAGTTAGAGAGTAAAATGTCATTATATTTATGCTTATATTAATTATTGTGAATGCTATTCGATTGCACGATTAAGAAATACATACAAAATGGTTGACACGTATTAACATATTTTCAGACGTCACCGTCTACTCTCACGCTAACCATTTTAATGAGTCTAACAGACGTTTTAGAGCATATAATGCTTGTTTACACATCTAAACAGGAATCTTGGTTTCTTATCTTCTCGTTCAACAAGTCCTTTAAATCAAATAGTATTACTAATACCTGCGCAACTTGAATCACCTTAACCAACTATGCTATTACAGTAATACCTCTCTATAGTGAATTACCAATCTACCAAACCCAATGGTTCTGTTCAGGCATTTACCGCTCTACTAATCAACTTATACATTGAACGTTTTTTATAGCAAATGTGAGTTGTTGGTCTGAAGTAATTGACTATATATCTAAATATTGCTCCATAAGTAAATAATTTTGTTCTTAAATTAGCAGTCTGTACTGGCATATTCACGAAGTGAACACCAGCAATAAATGATCAATATATGATCAATAAATTTTACTCAATTCAAGTCCTACTAGTAGTACGAACTCATTCTTTTATCAGTTTAATATTGATTTGAAGATAGCTTTAAATGTTCTCTAAGTATCAAATATATATGCTATCGAAACACAGATTTCACACGCATTTCATTATATGAATTAAAATTACTTTAGGTTGAAAAGTGAATCTAATATTGTTTTTGATAAATGAAGTGTCAAAAATTAGTAACGCTTTGCATTCAAGTAGACTCCAACAATAATTGCGGTTCTGTTCACAAAGAAATCAACTTTAATGATACGATTTTATACGATTTGAGACCTATGTTTCTGACTGAAATGCTTGGATGAGCACTATTGTGTGCTATCTTTAATTCAAATAACATTACAGATAGCACGCAATAGCAGTTTGCCTCCCAAATAGTATTACTTCAATATTCTATGTAGCTAAAGTTCAGATACAGTCCTTTTATTTAACTCTGAAGGCACAAATATCGTAACATTTTTCGATTTGTACTTTCCCTATCAAACATTTGGAAACATTTGATACTCAAAGAAGCTTTGGTACAACCACTATATAAGTAACATTTTGTCGTCAACAGCTATACATCTTATCATAAGTAGCCTAATAACAAAATTCAATTAAGTTTGTCTCTTCAACGCCAAATAAATAATGTTTATTCGGTAGAAATAAAAGTCTTTATACTAAGTCTTACTTTTGATCAATCTTAGAGTGTGTTTGAGCTAATTGTATGGACTAAACAAAAGTGGAACAATAGGGATCTATTGCAAACAGGGTTCTATCGCAAACAGTTAGAGATCCCTATTGCGTGCTTACCTTTAATGAAATCAACGGACTGTTCGAGACCGTAAGTATCCTTATCGCAGTCATCTAATACATAAGCGCCAATTGTGATATCAGGCAAGAATTCTTCGCGGGCGTTAATCCAATCAATCGTGTGAAGCATACACTCGAGAGCTTGAATTCCGCCCTGAGGCATAATCGGACCGCAGATCTGTTTGTCTTCTCTCTCATGAATCATCATTAGACCCCCTAATATAATAGTCCCGTCCACTTCAGCCACCCGTTTGACCGGCCACGTTATATTCAAATTATTTGAATTTTGCGCGTAACGTGATCTGCGAGAGAGCACTGCTTTGGCTATTATTTCCTCTAAATTAGTTTGATTCGTATTAAACATTGTCAACTGCTCTTTAGTGATGATTCGCTGGTTTATATGAAATTCACTTTCACTAAACTCTTTATCATTGGCACTATTTTTGTCAATTATGTTCGCATTTTTGAACAGCGGCAATGCGAACGTTTGCTGACTATTGACGCAAACAATACTCCCGAATAGAAGTGCGAAAAATGCTGATAATAATAATATCACTCTATTATGCGCTCCGATGCCAATCCACTCAAAGTTTCTATTCATCTGCAATAATTGCAATAATAGACAAACTCCTTTACGTAACTTTCGAATTTGAACACCGATTGACATCTCCATTTAATTTCTAATATTGAACAATTCTCAACTAAACTAAATTGGTATGATTCAACACTTTCTAAAAATTGATTATTATAATCACATAAAGTTTAAATATCACAAACTTAATGAATTTCAGTTGAAAAAACTTTTTATAGAAGTTAACAAATATATTAAAAAAGAAATTTAATAAAATCTAAAATTGAAACAACTTTTTAAATATAAGCAACAAGAAAACATGATTTGAAAAACAGAACCAAACTTTTAGGAATGATCAAACAAAATCAATTTGAAGAACAAATTTCATGTTCGATAGAGAATACGCACGTAAAGCAATGCATGGTTATATAACTGATGTTCGCGATTGTTGTGGCGTTGAAGAGATGCCAAAGGCTTAGTTGAAATGCATTGGCGCAGTTTCAGAGGCATGCGATCGGACTCTCTTCTATTCGATCCAATGTCTCCGGCGCATGACCTAATACATACTTTCCGAATATTACGCCACTATTACTCAGTCATCGATGCACTTCAGCTCTTCTGGCCATTCAAATGATATATTACTCACCGATTCATATGACAAGTCTCGCTCTCTCTTAAGGTTTTCGGTTGTTGTCTGACAGATGAACACAGACTCCCCCACCATTAACATTGGCTTATAGTGGTTTTAGTCGATTTTGTTTGAATCATCGTCCCCATCATAAGTATGACATGAGACAATTCTTAAATAACTGCTTCTTCTTTCAATCAAATCCTTCTGATAAGGGTTTCGTTGAAAATCTAATTGCGTTCAACACTTTCCAATAACTCTAAAAGCTTTCAAATAAATGAGCGAAAACTACTTTATTTAAAGTATGAGTCTTTCACCCCTCAATTTCGTACATAGCAAAACACATTTAAACCAATCGAACGAACAAATGACTTATTTTTTTGAATATACACTTAAAACTTAATTGTTCATAGCAACCAGAAGTAATGCCTTGTCATCGGATGTTTTCCATCAGATCATAACATCTTCAGATAGCAATGTAAGCAAATTTGAGAAGAAATTTAGCAACAAATCATGTTGATGATAGGGAGAGGTTTGCATAACAGCCATTTCTTATTGCTATCTCGGATTATTAAGTTTTGAAGTGTACACCAATGATTATGTACCATTTCGCCGAATTTACATACAGGTGTACCTATCTATAGATTTTTTCGTATAGAGAAATATAAATTGTGTATTTGATGAAATAAAATTGATTCTACAACAGTAACTTAATTTGAGAGAAAAGGGCCATTCAACATTTTCATTGCATTCAAAAATCTAAGGGTTTACAAAAAATCTTAAATTTACATAGTTTTAAGTCTATACAGAGATACAGCATCTTAAAAATAATATAAACAATTAAAATGTCCTGATTTGGGCTAGGATTTTGCGATATTTTGTTGAAATATTGAATTCTGTCCGCACTTGGCCTCATTCCTGACTATGACGCTGCTCTGAAGAGCAAAATATGTGCTGCAACTTATTAACAGTGATTGAGAATAATGCTAAAATTCACTCAAATTCGTATTATTGATTGAATCACTCTATTGCAAAAAAACTTCGTTATAGAACAATAGATCTTACTATTTTATTTGGTTTAAATATTTTTTTGCTAAGTTATTCGCATAAAATAGTTATCCCAATTACGCTTGCTAATAGGGAAGAAAAGCTTTTATAGGTAGGTACACCTGTATGTAAATTCGGCGAAATAGGAATTCGGCGAAATGGCATTCGGCGAAATGCAGTTCGGCGAAAAGAAATTCAGCGAAATGGAAAATTACCTACACCAATCTTTGAACTTTTAATCTAATTGTATGTGTCTAATACTTTGCGATTGTGTTGAAAAGCTTTGTTTATGTTATGCTAGTCTAATGTTTAGTTTAAAGAATTAGAAAAATAAATCAAACATTTAGTCAGGTCGTAATCAATTTAAATTACTTGAATTGAACGATATAAATCAAGGAGTTATCTTATACAAATTTGCAAATTCTTAACTGAAAAATTATAATAAATTGGTGTGAAAGCTCTGGAGTTTTCTTGTAGTAAATTGAAATTGACTTTATTGGAACGTAAGATTGATTGTGGAAAAAATGAATACATGCAAATAAGCGTAAATTTCAATTATTAGTACTTTAAAGTGATAGACTTCAATAACTCAGCGTTATAACTTATCTTTTATGTATTCTTCACTAAAACTTGAATGCTCACATAAATTAAATCTAAATTTTATTTCACTGTGTAAAAGCTTCTTTTTCAACTTATTTCTTTATGCTTCACAAATCTCAATATTTCGCTTCTATTTCAAGGATTAATAATTTTCAAGTGAGATTTCTTCATCAAAATGCGCTCAATGTATCAGAAGTTTAAACTTAGCGAAAGAACAAAACTAATAGCTTCTGACTTATTGCAATAGTGAGTGATTTTTGATTGAATACAATGAAATTAAAAGTTAGTTGCGAGTGGGCAGAATTGAATTGATTTTAAGACAAAAAATAGACTGATTCAGCTGAATCGACATAAAACTTTAGAAGATAAATGTTGGACAGTATTTTCTCAAATTGATTAAGGTTATGATAAGCTGATAACAATCTAAAACACATTTTAGTCTGAGTGTTTCCATTAGTCCATCTTCTATACCTTAAATATGGAATCCGCTAACTCGTCCATATCAAATCCTTTTTAGATGGCTCCAATTCATCAAAACAAACATTTGTTCTTTAGTATCATCCAAAGAGAACACCGGACAAATCTCTGTAAAACTCATGTGGATTTACGTGAAATTTATATATAATAAATATAATAAAAGTTTTTATAGTCAAGCTCAATCATAAGTAAGTTAAATTAAATACCTAATTTGAAACAATTTACGAGCATTTAATGGGATCAAAGTATATTCTTGACTTGTCAAACATAAGCGTAAATACTGTAATAAACAATTTGAGTAGATGCTTTTCATAAATCCATTGTTTTCTCCATCTTAAGGCGTAAAAATTGCGAAAAATTAACCAATATTTTATGATTAAGGGTAGTGCCATAGCAAGGTTATTAGTCTGGGATAGGGTGACCAAGTCAAAAAAAATGGAACATTCTTTGACTAAAAAATGTGAAATCAAATGTTCAGATTCTGGGAAAGACTAAAAATGTGAAATCAAATGTTCATTTGTTGAAGCAAACGCTCGTTACCATTAAAATAGCTGTCAATTTGTTATCAAACCTTTTATTAATGTTTAGCAACAAGCATTGAATTGATGCATCAAGTATAATTTTAAATTACTTTAGAAAATTGTATTTCCAGCTCAGATCAATACTAAAATTTAAAAAATTCGAGAGATTATGCAATCCGAGCTGCCCACTAGCTACGGCTGTGATAAGGGCAACATTTTTTTCGTGAAAGCATTTCTATTGATATCGTATCACTTACAGCAGACACTTAGCTGAATAACATTTATAGCAAGCACTCTTTTTTTTCCATTAAATCATCCATTAAAATGTGTTTGATTCAAATAGATTTTTCTTTGATATTTAAGTAGTGCTTTTATTTGAATGATTTCTAATTTAAAACCAAACTATATATTGAATGAGGAAACATTTTCTCTAGAATTCGAGAAAGAATGAAAAATTTATATTTAATTCAATAACATCTTCTGTTTCAAATCTCATTCTTCTCTCACCCTTATATACAAAGCAATTTTTTCAAAATGATTCAACTATTTCAGAATCTAATTTAATGTTTTGGTCAGTTTAAACTGATTGAAGGAGAAAAAGGTGTCAAATTAGATAAGTATTTTTCTTATTATTTTTAGTATTATTCTTATAAATCGACTCGCACTCGAGAGTGTTTCATAAATTCTCAATTATTAGTTTGCTTTCAGGCTTTTTTCTAGATCTGTGGCTTTTTCGAGTTTTATCAGTCTTCTAGTTTTCATATTATGAGAAATTCATGAACTATGTTGCCATCATAACACTCTTATTTCATTCATTTTGTTTTGAAAAATAAATGAGTTCCATAAATGCTATATAAGAACTAGTGTTGAAAACTCTCAGACATTGAGCAATAGTTGGAAGTAAAAGAAATTTGTTTCTCAAGAGACTTGGATCAGTTTTTAGATGAAATGTAAGATGAAACTGGAAGTGCCGGAGGAAATTATGTAAAGGGTGTTAAGAAGTGTTTTTCACATATCCACAGACAAACTGTAATGGAGATGAATCGGTTTCGAATCCTACCTCAAAAATACATAAATCTCATTTTGATCCAACTTTTTAGATTTTTAACTTCAAGTTTATCAGAAATTAGAAATCAGTCTAATAATTAGTGCATCGATTCCAGTTGTGAAATATGAATTTAGGTAGCGTTCAACGAGGAGTCCATTACATAGATCGAAATTTGTGCTGAACCAAATTCATGAATAATGGAGTGAAAAATAAAAGCTTTTATTGTAGTGCATTTTTGACAAAATGTTGGAAAAGAAACCATTTGTCTCTATTACAGTTTTATCTATAGATAAGGTCAAAATCGCTTCTTCATATCTTTTACACGTGTATTGTAGAAATTATTTTCCGTGCCTTCAATACAGAGATTCTTCAAAAAACGTTTGAAAAGTCTATTTAATATTCTGTCAATTCTGGCATAGAATCGTAAGTTTTGATAATCAAACAAATTAAACATGAATATTATGGGATTAAGAATTAACAAAGTCTTAAGAATTTTGATTTCGATATTTCGAACTTCAAAAATGAGATTGAGATTTTCGAATTTGACGAAAATTATGAATTGAAAAAAATGCAAGACAAGCTAACGGGTAAAAAATGAGTACGGCACTGTTCATCGACAACCAGTTCACCGACATCTTATAAATTGAAAGGAGGCTTTTTATTTGTAACCAAACCTTAAGTGACCCATTCTAATAACATAATAACATAACGAACTAGTCTAATCTAACATAACATAACCTAATAAATGATTGAAATTGAGAAATAGAAAATTTGATGTAATTTATAAAAAACGTTGTCGAACAGGCTGTTGGTGAACAGGACCCATGAGAAATATATTACCAAACAGCATATAATTTACTGCGCTTCGAGATGTCGAAGTCTCGTTCGTGATTTAGAAATTAAAAATTAATCTCGAAAGCTCGAGTTCAAAATTATATTTCAATTTAGAACTCGATTCGAGATCATTTCAAATTATTAGCAAACGCGAAAACTGAATTTTATGAACCTCGAAAATTTAAATCGATAAATTACGACCTCAGGGACTTTAAATCTAGCTTAATCTAAAATCGAATTACGAATTTTTCGACTTTAACGGGCTTTAAGTTCTCCGAAATTATAATTCCAGTTGCTCTTCTTCCGATTTAAACTTTCGAGATTCATAAAATTCAGTTTTTGATTTTACTAATAATTCGATATTTGAAATAATCTCGAACTCAATCTCAAAACAGGTTCGGGTTTAACATCGACTTTGAGATTTTATCCCAAACTTGAATCTCGGAAATTTAATTAAGCCAAGGCGAATTCAAATTTATTCTTGAAGCTTTAGTTCGAGAGTCAAAAATCAGAATCTTTTCTAGCTTTTTATTCTTTCATGTGAAATATTTAAAATTGAAGTTTATAGATTGAGATTAAAATTTTTTGAAAATCTAATTTTCGAAAATTGATTTTAAAGCGTATGGAGAGTAGAATCGAGAACAAAAAGAATTTTTTAAAAATACGATGGCTGAGAGGAGATATGAATTTTTAAAGATTTACGTTTAAAAAAATTAAAAAATCAACGTTTTAACCAACTTTGTTTTTAAGCAGAAACCTTATTGATCGATACTATAAATTATTTTGATCAATTATTTGTCAATCTTCAAAATTCACATCTTCCCTCAGCCATCGTGTTTTTGAGAACTCTTTTTGCATTCGACCCTACTCTTCACAGACTTTAATTTGATTTCCATATTATCTTGATGTGCGATTAGGCCAGATGTCTATATGCTTCTGATTGACTCCTTTCCGAAAAAATCAAGTTTGAAATTCATTATAGTGTATTTTTCGAAATTTCGAGAAAAAATTCAAGTACTTGAAGATTTGACTATATATTAAATGAGATCTTGGAAATATCGGGACGAAACAATCTATAATACAGAATTTTACCTCTAAAAAGATCTTCGAATCAAGAAATTTTTTTATAAAATTTCTGTTTGGTTATTATATAGCGATTTTATATAGAATTTCAGTATAAAGTTTTATTTCGAAGTTTTTCGATCTGGAAATGGAAAACTTCGAATTCGATATCGAAGAAAATTTTCGAAATAAAACCTTAGAATATATTAAAATTCTATTTATAAGACTTATCGAAAAATAGCATAGAATTTCTAAATAATCTAGATAAAACTCTATAACTATGTAAATTTCGGTCTCGGTTTAACTCGAAACTTTAGTTTTTTTATATAAACCGTTCGAAAATAATTCAAGATAAATTAAAGTTTCTATCTTTAAGTATTGTGATTCTACCTCGAAAATTTTATTTTGATCGCGAAAGTCAAATTTTCGAGATAGAATCTCAAGCCTTAACTGATAAATCGATTACCATTGAAATCGACTCAATATTTTGATTTAAATCTCGAAAAGTTCTTAAAACGTTTCGAAATTTTTATCTAGAAAATATTTTCAATTTTGATTTTCAATCGAAAATTAACTCGAAAATTTTCTTTTATTTTGATGAGGTTTCAAGACAATCTTGAAATTTGTTCTACTTAACTTTGAACATGAATTTTATAAATTCTGAATATTTTAGACTTCGAAATTTTCAATTTAAACTATCTCGAAAATAGAATTTCCTGCTATTTTTTTTCCTGATTTCTGCCGATTCACAATTGTTTTCTGATACAAATAAAAGTTGACAACAAAACTCGTTTGCTTTGTTTAACGTTTTCAAGTAGCTTATCAGACAAACGTAAACTTTAAATAAGAATTGTTCGTTATCAGAGTCAAATGTACCACAAATAAACAGCTTTAGTTTATTTTAGTTTTGGTGTTCTCCTTATAAAGGATACTTTCGTGTTAAACATATGTATTTTTGAATACAAGAATAACTCACGAATTAAAACAATACGTCTACTCGACTAGACTGCAACCAATGCTCGAACGCACTGCTATTTTATTTAACAAGATTTATCCACTGTAACTCACTTGTAATGGTGCGTTGGAAAACTTTTGCGTCATATTTCGAGTGTAGATCGTTACTATTTTCAAATTGAATACTATTCAATTTTTTAGAATAATTGATGAGTTCTTATGTAAGTAGTGTTCTGATGTTGTTTCAAATAGTCTGTTCTAAGAAAAAATTATTTAGACGTAAACAAAGTCTGATTTAAGTATTATGGTTATTTATGGAGAACTTTTACGAAGGATCTGAAACTCCTACTCTTAGTTGATTCTCTCTCCTCTCCCCATTTTTTCAAAGCTGATATTGCTATACAAAGTCATCCTATGGCTTAGAATCCTCATCAAATCGGATAAGTTTGCTTTTATGATGTCAAACGGAAAACCGATTACTATTTGACGTGTTACATTGCAGGATAGCAGAACATTAGAAACTCTGATTTGATTTTTGCGAACAAAAATTCAAACTTTCAGGTACTTGCCTTTGATTACTATTACTCTTAAAGTTGAAAAGCGGTCACGAAATGTCCTGTTTTCTATGCAAGAAGTATTATGAATGAGCTAAATATACGTTAGATAAGAGTCAGTTTGACTTTTGATGAAAAATAGCTTAGGAATAACAAAAGACCAAAAATCTATATATGCATTAGAGAAATACAATTTCATTTGAACTACTTATCTATTGAAATAAGTAAAAATACAAATGACTAAATAGTTAAGAAATATTGGTTTCCAATAACTTAGACAACAATACTATTTCTATTGAACACATGCATAAGTTAAGCGAATACATCCAACAAATGCAATGTTAGTATTGATTGAAAAGATATAGAGTATAGAGAATACTCTTGAGTAGCGATATGGCTGTGGCTAAACATGAAACAACACTTTTGACAGATGGATGCAGATTATATTTGTGACACTAAAACAATTCAATGAACAACTATTAATCTAATCTAAAGCACAAAGTTTAATATATGGCACCCGAAAGCATAAGTCATATCTATGGATTTAGTTGAGCCAATATGATCTTTTTTGTTCATATACCACTAGTTTATTATTCATGGATCACTAAATCAATCAAATCTCTATTAAAGGTTACTTTTTTGACTTTTTTACATCGCAAACTCTTTCAATAATAAACATTTATCACAAGTGTATTTCAGACTATTACTGTTGCTCATTGAATGTCGTTATTGTGGTAAACATTTTTCAAATGAACATCAGTGATAGCTACTAGAAAGATTAATTACCAAATTGAATTTCTTAATCTATGGGATCTATTTATCATTATTCTTTATGCAATTTATTCGGAATTGTGCTGTTAGAGAATAAGTTCATTTATACAAGTATTCAATCAAGAGTATGCATTTTGCGTTTATTTTATCAATAAAGATTTGGTTCAGCTGGCAGTCAATCTTCTTTTAGAAAGTTCAAACCAGAATCAAGCTAGACGAACGAGTTTTTCAATACTTAGGCAATAATGCAAGAGTGTAATGAGATTCTTTTGATTATTTACATGCACTTGTGTTCCAACTCAAAACACATTTACAAAAATATTGTCAAAAACTTTACAGATAACTATATTCCATAATTACTATGTGCGCCACCAACATTTAGCTTTTCATATTTTCTAAATCGTAATCATTAAACTTGAACTAAGATTAAGTTTCTTATTAAGAGTGCAATTTTTGATGGAAAATATTCGAATAAATATTGTTCTTTTCAATGTTTGACATCAAGTATAATATTGAAGTAAAAGTTAAAACTGATTTTTCTAAGTAATATGCTCTAATTCCTATTCCATCCTTGTATTTTGACACACAATCATCTCATAAAGTTTAATATCTGATAGCAACATAAATTCAAATTCAATAAGTTTTTATTATTTAAACAAAACTGTTGACTTTTATACACCTCAATAGGAACTCTATTTGAAACATTCAGTGTTTGTTCAGCTCAAATATATTTGAGATGGACAAAAGAAAATTTGACATTCTCAAAATTGAAGCTATGCCACTTTATTTCAGCTCTATTGCGTTTGCAATTTAGTTTACTATGTTTACAATAAAAATTCATCTTAATTTGTCGATTGCCTTAAATCACAACCTATTGACCCCCTAAAAAATTGATTCATTTTATCTCATCAGAAGTATAAATCAGCAAAATTATCTTCAAAGTTTTATTACAGTAGAATCCGTCTAACTTTCACATGCACTTAAGTGGATTTAAAACCAATATGAAAATTGCATAGATAAACATGACTTAATTATTACTGATTTATAAAAGTACTTAAATACACGTAAAGTTAGACAAGTTTTACTGCATTACTATTTAGTGCCTAAGAGTAATTGAATTTGATGTGTAAAACCATTTGAAATAAATTGAAAACTGATTTAGCCTTTCAATACACAGATGAGGCGTTTATATTCAGGAAGAAAGATATTAAACTGCAGTATCCAAAAAATGTATTCGAACTTTACGGTCCGATCACGTTTGCATTGAATTGTATTATAATTTATTTACTTATCTTTTTCAGAGAATATCATAAAAGAAATTTTGGATACAATTTCGCCTTAAACTCGAACTTCAATAGAGGATAAAATAGTGAGAATAAACTCAAAACGTGGAATAGGAATCGATTTCACATTTTATAAATCCTTGGAGTCAGTTATGTATGTTTATGTTGAAAAAGTTTGTTCAGATACAGTCGGGGAAGAGAGTATGGAATGACTGGAATTATTTGAGATGAGGATCAGCTCAACATCGCTGCGATCAACATGTTATGACTGAAATGACACTTTCTTACAATCACCTCAAACTTTTCATGAATTCTGTTCAGTTAGCTTTTATGGATTGGTTCACTTTTATGCTTTTTTTCTTACATTCTTTATCCAATCGATGCTCTTAACTGTATAATCAAAGAGTATATACTGACACTTATTCTTTTATGGACTATCGATGTTTGTTTTAAAGTTGTTTTTCAGATACTGTATTAGAAATCAATGCCAATTCAAACGAACGAATTGACTTATCTTAGTGAATACCATTTCTGACAATAGACTCAATTTTGACAGAGTATAGAATAATGCGCAGAACAACAATTTAAGGCTAACTTCGAACAACATAGTTATTATGAAAATAATAAATTTTAAACAAAGGAATCATTGTATTAGTCATCCAAAAGTAAAATAAATGTAAGAAATGTTGCAAGTATAATATTAGTTCTAGATTTTTTTTCGTACCTGGTTAGTGAAAATTTAAATTCTCGCTATTAAGTCATAAGCTTCACGCATACCTGTTTCGAACGGTTAGTTAATTTGAAATATTTTGAAAAAATATTTGAAAAAATAGTCGTTGAGGTACAAATTTTACAATTATCTTAAATAGTTTGTGGCTTTTAAAAAGATTGAGGTTGCTGATTTCGAATTTTTCACCTAAGTTTCAGGTTTAAATAACTTATGTAACCAAATATTTAGAGACTGAAAATATCAAATTCAATCTGTTTTGACTACTATTCCTGAACAAAAATTGTTGCTGTGTTCAAATTAACTAAAATATAAATGAACTTACATATTGTTGGGTGAGTGCTAGAGTGGAGATACTATGAAATTATTTAAATTAGAGGTAGGACTTTATGGTACTTACCAGACGAGAACTTGAAGAAGACATAGAGAAAGTGAGTTTGAAGTAGAGGATATACCCGTATGTACTGTATAATCCGTATTCATAGTATAAATATATAGTCAAATAGTCAGATTTGTTCTACAGGCAAGGCCAAATTGCTTTGAACCCTCAGACTTTAGTTTAAGCTACTGTACCTAAGCAAGTTGCAAATGAAATTTGGCGATAGATTCAAATTTGGTTAGGTTAGTTTAAAAATAGAAATAGATTTGATGAATCTCGAAAAAATCATGAATTCCGGCAGATTAAGCAAATTTGTTATGAAACTCTATTAAAGAAAAGAAATACTATTACTACCAAACTCAATACTAAATGGCTTGTTGTAAAATAATATCGATCTCATCTTTCAATTTGTTCTCATATTTCAAACACTATGATCAGAATTTTGCTTGAATTGAGTTATCTTATTTGCTTTGTGTCCGAAAACTAGGTTTAGATTTTATTCTTTTCGATAAGTACTGATTCTCTCTAAAAGCCTTATTTGAGTTTGATTTCAATTTCATCTATGAAGTATTAAATTAAGCCTACAGATATTGTTTCTTATATTCGCATTTGTTCAGATATGTTCAATAGAATAACGTTTGAAAGTGTCATTTCTACCTTTGCTTCTACTTGCCATTAAGACATGTATTGATGCGTTTCTGACCAATGTTACGTCTAAATCAATATAGACCTTAATTCAATATTACAAAGTGTTCTCACAGAGCCCAACCATAAACATGCGCCTTAATCAACAGTAAACTCTACTTTTTAGTTCAAAAATATTAATTATATAACGTGAAACTGGCATGGATTTTAGCTGCAATTAATTATTTGGTACTTATTGTTGCAGATTTGGCTCTTCAATAATACTTTGTGTCAACTTAACATGTTAGCAATTCGCAACAATGTGGAGCAGATAACCAACTTAGGTCTATGCTTGTTTAGCTTCTTATAAACAATAAGCATTGAGTGGTCTTTAGATTTTCAGAAAATACATCAATTCATTCCTAACAAATCCTGTAATCTTTTCAAAACAAAAATAGTTATTCGATAAATTTGTTGCTCGCAAATCTCTTACACACATAATGTATAGCATCGCGTACTTGTTGAGTTCTTGTGATCGACAGAATCTTGGATAGGTAGCTGTGAGGTTTGAGTTCTTGTGATCGACAGAATCTTGGATAGGTAGCTGTGAGGTTTGAGTTCTTGTGATCGACAGAATCTTGGATAGGTAGCTGTGAGGTTTGAGTTCTTGTGATCGACAGAATCTTGGATAGCTAGCTGTGAGGTTTGAGTTCTTGTGATCGACAGAATCTTGGATAGCTAGCTGTGAGGTTTGAGTTCCAACGTCAAACTCGTTCAGTCTTATGTCTAAAAATGCTTCTCCGTAAACACTAAATCTTTATCTCCATTTATTCACTTATTCATCTCCAAAATTATAACAATATTCTATTAATTGATTGTTAGCAAAACTTTCATCAAACATTCTGTTAGATTCATTCAGATTGAGATGGAAGTCGAGAAATTAGTATAATTTATTACCTTTAATGCATTAGTATTTCCGACTTTGAGTGTCTGAACCATAAAGCTGTCCATCTCTGCATTGAAGAGTACAATCATTACAAAGAAAGTGATAGCTATCACATATTGGATAATAAGCCAAATGATCTGCGATGCTTTCACAGCAGTACTTCATATTTACATCAGGAAATATCATAATCAATATTACTTGTGAACAAATATTGATACCAGTATTGACACAGCTATATACTAGGCGTTCGCTATAAACTGTCTGCTAAACCATACCTTTCCATGCCTTTAACTGCTCTATACCTGCATTCACTCTTGGAATAACTCTGCAAATCTTAATGTTCATTTTTATTCATTTTATCTCTTATCAGTCGTTTTACGTAAGTTTTGTTTCAATCAGGAAGTTACTTCTGGAAGTCAAACAATACTAGTGATCTGACTGTAGCTTAGCACTACTTTTGCTGTCTATTCACTTATACGATGATTCTCAATGTGATTCTCAATGATAGGAAGTTCAAAATTAGAGTCACAATTCTATAATCAAATACACATTTAGTAGTAAATGCAAAGTTTCGAGCCCAAGTTGTGCTACAATTGAGCAACTGGTTAAAATTACTTTGACCATTGCAATCGTATTTATAGTTTGTTAGGTTAAGAAAATTGTGTAACTTTGATGAATTTGATTTGTATGAAAATGAATTTTCTCTTTTATGGAGTTTTTTCTTAAGCTTTTGAATGAAGTTAAGAAGGTCTATGCCTCCTCGGTCCCTACAAGCTTTGCCACTGATAATCAATCAAATAGATACAAGGAATAGATACAAGGTCTTCGCGAGGCATGGTTACAACTAAGAATTGATTTGACACAAGTTTCGCTAAATTCTCAATGGAATTTGTTGTAAATTTATTGTTATTTCAAATTACGCTTTAGGAATAATAAATTTGAAACAAACACTTTTCAGAACAAAATTCTAGACAAATTCAAAATACTTTAAATTGATTTTTTAGCAAAAGGGATAAATAGAAGATAAGTCTCCTATCAGTGAAAACAGTTTGTTATCAAAACTAGAATTGAAAGGTATATGTGACTAATGTTTTCTTAGTCATGTTTTAGCTATAGTAAAATGAACTGAAACTCGATCGTTAAAATGCTATCTAAATTATTGATCTACTCATTAGTTTTGGTAGCTCAGGCAGAATCGACTCAAAGCTTGCATATTTTGGCAGCGATAATGATTTTGGCAAACTGTTTTCAGTAATTTTTTGTATAAAACACTTGAAAATCCATATCTGATATCATATTGATCAATTTGATGTAAGTGATCAATTTAACGCTTTTTTCAATTAGACCTCATAGATTTGGATCTGAAAAAATTTGCTTCAACTTTTTTGAAACTCGTATGTCATTCTAATACATTAAATCGAATAATTATTACAACGAAAGCTATTTCCATATCTATTTTTATGATTAGGTAATTGATGTAATTTGTTGGACATGTTTAAGCTTTAATAATGTAAAGATCAGCCGATTGTAGGTTAGATTTCGATGAATGAGTTAATTGAGGCTGGTCCGAAAATGCCAATAAAAATCATTAATATTTGATTAAAACAGTAAAATTGCTAGACGGTATATGAAATAAATAATGGAGAAAATTTGTCAGTAAACATATAAATGATAACAAATGGTTTCTAAGGCTGATACATTCAGAATGCATTTAACCCTACGAACCGAATCTTTTCTTCAATCAAATATCAATCCATTTGGCTAACACCTAAACAAGTTACTACAAGTTTAACTATCACTCGTGCATTCTAACTAATCCTAGTCGTATATTTTAATCATGTCATATGTCTTCAATAGAGTGCTACTACAAGTTACAGTAGTCAGAGAATACTACCATTTCACTAAGTATAACATGTTTGTTATGAGCTCATCGATTGGTCAGTTTCATTGAATTTTAGGTACAAGCCAACATTTAGTTTAACTTTGATTTTAAAAATAGGTAATCAACTTGTTAATAATCAACTCTATTAGTGAATCTCATAATTTGTCAAACAAGTGCCATTTAGAGTGAATCTAATTTATTTCTAAGGGAATAGTTCTTTAAAGGCATCGTCAGATTTGGGTTTCAAGTCAGGTTTGAATGTACATTCCCAATAGGTAGATAATTCAAACTTTTGCTGTATATCTCAAAGATTATAGCTTTATTTATTTAATATATTTATAACCATTATGAGGTCTAATAATAGTGACATTATTAGCATGGGTTAAATTATGTGTATCTCCATTATTCTACTAATACGTGATTTTAGTCAATCATTCAATTGTTTTTAGAAATCTGAAACTAAAATTATTACCAGATTAATTGCTCTCACAATAAACCATAAATTAGTCCATTATAACAATTAGTGATCGCTCAAACCTGATGCCTCGTAAAGCTGTAAGCCTTTACTTCCAGTTTTGATTATCGCAAAGATGTTTTTTCGTATCATAAGTACTGTAAAGAGAGTTAGCATATATTTTACGCGACAGACTCTTAGTACAGCAAATGACAGTTGACTGAGATTCAGCTATTCATATATTCAAACATTGAATGTTACAGCTTTGGCCGATGTGAAAAGTTCTACACTGATTTTGCTACGATAATCTGTTTGTACCATTTATTCGCAGCTGTTTTGACCATTTATGGCTTCAACTCTATAAAATATTATGTAAATCCTATACCAGACCAGCACTTTTTACATGATCATTTCTCAAATAAACTCTATTTATCTAGTTTTAATACTCAATTACTCGAAATAATCCACAGACGACTGACTGTCCGAAGACTCGAAATTGCAAAATAAATCTTTTGAGAAATTCATGTCAAATAAGTGGAAGGATATTGAATTTTGCTTTCTAACAATATCCTTCTATTGGTGTAAACCTTTTCCTGACAAGAAATGAAAAACAAGAATGAATTGACTTTTTATCCTCATTGATAACTGACTTCCGAGAAACCAAGAATTGAGTGAATTGAAAAGTTTCTTAAACTTTCATGTTTGGGACAGTGTCCGGAGTAAGGGTCTAACAGACTTCTTAAATTCAATTAATACTTCATTCAATCCTGTTTAAATGTTTTACACATCAATATATGTTGTAATCGAAGCTTTGACTGCTCTTCTAATATCTTCAAATATTAAAACCAAAAACTTGGCATTCAATATCAAATTGTAATCATTTAGCTTCATTCACTAATAGAATATTTTTTGAATCTGAACCTCACGTTTGTGACCAAAACAACAAAACGTATACATTAAGACATTTACATATAAGCTTTGATTTGGGTTAATTATTCAACTCTTAACTAATGGCAAAATTATATAGAAATAAGACTTCAATAAGTCTTATAATCAAAAGTTTAATAGTATAAAAAACAAAAATAAGATATAAATGATTAGTACAAACTCTGACTCATATCAAACTGCATTCAAGTCAAGATAAGTTGAGGTCGAAAGTTGGACTTAGCTCTAAGCTGTTGATAATCTTAAGTCCCTTCCAATTTAAAAGTAGTCTTCAATACTTCTTATAATCCTAAACTTAAGGTTCTTAAAAAAATACTGAATTAGTAGATCTGAACGACTAAAGCGGTAAATACAATATATAAGTACTAGTGCTTTAATAGTTAAGCCCTTTTTATATTTTTCGATAGAGAAGATACTTCTCTTTCAGTCAAAGCTTCAAACGAAAATTTGGTGAGTATAGTTCTTAAAATAACTAATATTGATTATCGTACAGCAGTCAAAATGATACTTGGACACAAGAATCAAGCATTAACTGAATTTAAGGATAAAGTGCGTTGGGTCCTTATTTCGGATACTTTTATCATTTCATTTACTTTAGTAATAGCTTTCAAATCTATAGAAAAACAAATTTGAATCTTATACTTTTTCAACATTTTCAACTAAAATATGTTATCTATAAAGTTGAGAATTTCATTCCAGATCATATGTAATTTAGGAAGCTATCAAATCATTGAATAAATACTTAAAATGAATTCAGTACAGAGTCCGTATAAATGAATACTTTCTACCCATTTTTGCAAATTGGAAAACATGAATGTCTCCATGTTTATGGTACTCACTTGGCTCTGTTTTTATTCACTTAAAATTGATGCATATTTCTAAAAATACTCCAAATTCACAAAAAATTCAAATTTTAGATTGCATTTTAAGGTATCTAAGAATCTGTTCACTTTTAATCTAAACCAGTTTTTCGATTCAGTCTAGAGCTCTACTTATCATAAACTCATTCTGAAATAATTGCTGAGAACTTACTTTCCTATTTTTTATTTGTATTCTTTTGACACCACCAAAATGTTTATTATCTATTCATTAGTAAGGCCATGAAATGTATTTAAAATATATGTATTTATTCACAAATTATGTGTGAGGTAGGAGAGCGCTCCATTCCCTTTCTCCAATACTGTGATTATAAACGAAAGTTAGCAAAGATATATTTTATGGATTGATCTACAATAATAACGTCAATCATTGATAAGCTGTAAAAGCATTGGCATAATTAGGGCAAATTTAGGGGGAGACAAACTTTAAGCATCTGGCATATATGGGTGAATAGATATGTTTCATGGCTTTACTCATTAGATCTCTGAATCTTCTCAACAGAACAAAGATGTGTAAACATGTGTTTAGTGTTTCGAAAGACCGAATCTGAGTTTTATGCCTTTATTGCCAAAAGAAAAATTCTGGAAAGGTCTTGTTCATAAACATAAAGAAAACAATAGAGATGTTGAAGATTTAATTAAAACTTAATATTTAAGTAGTTCTTGCGCGAAACACTTGAACTGGTCGGTGAGTGCTACGAACTTCTATCTGTAATTGAAATAAGATTAGAGACAGCGCTTTACAGCACTGACCAGAGGATATATGCTTACAATCTCGCTAGCATTACAACTGTTTCAACTATACTTTATTGAGTATTAAAACTAAGATTAATATCAAGATAAATATCAAAATGTGAAATAAACCAAACAAAAGCCCATGAAGAATAAATATGTTTTTGACACAGTTTGTTATCTAGAACAAATTCAGGAATGACAAACTCATGTCCAGTGTATCCGATATTTCAACCGAATAACCAAAATTAATTAATTATCAGAAGGAATATAGTCAACACAAAAAGTCAAATATCATTAAAACTAATGTCATAATCTTTCGGCTTTTGATCGTGAGCTAAATATTGCATCCGAAAAAAATTCAATGCAAACAAATATCATATAAGCCGAAGAATACATTTTTTATATTAATTTACGCAAACTTTAAAACAAACGAGAAAAGAGAATAGTTAAGAAGTTGATATTTTATGATTTAAGTGACAACTGTCTTGATCAAGCACTTAGTCTACATTTTATAATTAGTGTGTCAACTGCTCAAAGTGGCCACTATTATTGTACTTTAATAACCATTATGAATTTAACATGCAGTCAATTATGAAGTCTGAGAGTTTATTTATTTTGTTAAATAATTAATGTATCTTAGTATGTGGTCTGCATATGTTGTGGTCTACATATTTTTATAGTCTAACTCACACAATCCTGTGTCAACTAAGAATTTGTGCTTAAATTAACATTTTCTACGTTTAGCGCTAAACTTTGACATAAAATCAATAAAGTAACCTTTAGTCAACTGTTTTGTCTCATATACCGTTCAAATAAAGGATCCAATGCCGCCAAATTATGGTTTTTGTTTATTTTTAGCAGAGCGTAGGTTTGGCCCAAGTCAATTTTCAAATTGTACAAATCAAATTCTCAATCAAATAGGAATGAAAGGGCAGTAAAACTCGCATTTGATGGTGTTTCTTATGAAGTTCTTTATTCTTTTGTTGAGTTTTAAATTCAAATATTTTTATAAACTTTCTCCATAGGAAAGCAATAGTGAACGAATGCATGAGATTTTCCTTTAAATCTCATCTAATATTTCAATGTTTGTAAGTTCAGACTTTAGATTGAACTCTATTTCTACGATCAATTCTTGAGAATCTAATGGAATTTTTTAATTTAGGAAATTGGATACACAGAATTTAGTTAAAATACAAAAATTTGATCAAATATGCAAACATTGCTAGAGTAAAAGCTAGAACCAAAAATAAGCTCAACAATATGATTTTGTTTGACAGATAGCTTGCGCGAAATTGACTCTGTAAATTATCAAACTAAATTATTAGACAGTATTTACGGAAGTAATGTTTAATCACTATAATTTCTTTATCTTCGATCAAAATTTCAAAGTTTCAATCTATTGTTAAAGAGCGGAACGACTCAGTTTTGACACATAGGACAAAAATCAATATCTATTTATTATTACAATCCAAACAAAACATCGGAAATTTTGCTCAACTTGCATTCATTAAAACAGATTATTTTCTTTGTACTCTTATCGTTATTATAATGTATCCAATCCTGTAATTTTGACTTGAGTCAGTTATTGTTCACATTTTTCAATGTGTGGTTAAGCGATAAGAATCTGAACTTCCTTTCAAGTTGACTTTTCTCCAAAGTTATCGATAGAGCTATTTTAAATCTAAATTTATGAATGAATTTATTTTTATTGGTTAATCTTTATATAAGATCAGAAGTGTGGATCAATAGAAAGAAAGGTAAAACTGGTGTAAAATAAATGAGAAAGGTGAAACTGGTGTAAAATAAATGAGAAAGGTGAAACTGGTGTAAAATAAGTAATCTTAAGATGAGTGCAATCTGTATAAAGAGAACAAAGTTATATAGTTATATAGAGTATAGTTAGAAATCGATTTTAGATTTAGAAATGCAGAAAATAGAGTTATTAAGTTCAAATATTTTCTAAACTGGTCTGATTTTTTTCTGTAAAGAATATTATAACACTTTATAACATATCCTAATAGGATGAATGATTGTCAAACCTCTAAACTCCTCCATTTTCTTCTCATATAAATGTTCAAAAGCAAAGTTTCTCAAATTTCTTTCTTAGCTTCTAATGCTTTACTAGTTTTTAGTGGAAAGACATGACATGAAAAATGCTTTTGTTTAAAGTTTCGTTTTGACAATACATTAAAAGTTGTGTATTTGATTTTGTATTTTGTGCAAAAACGTCAAAATAGTTGACAGTGGCTAACATTAATATGGAGAAAAAAAATGTTTCAGAATCAAACTCATGATCACGTCTCGCAATACATTTCTACCATTATATTCACTTTTATCAACTTTTTCACACTTTTATTAACTTTCTTAATACTTGAGCTTCTATCAAATATTCCTATATTAGTAAACATATAATTTATTTTCGATCTTTAGCTAAGTTCTAGTTTATTGGATTTTGCTTCAGTCAATATTATTGAGTCAATAATTGGCTGATTTTGTTGAGAAACAGATTTAAACAGTATTTACAGAAATTTAGTGAAGTTAAATAAGAAGACAAGCTTATAATATAGTTACTCTAAGTCCTCTTTATTTGATAGATAGCCTTCTCCATTGAAATCTCTAATCTATGACCAATTGGTTGACTTAAGATGTTAGATATTTAAAAACTAAATATCTCCTTCATTAGTTTTGTTCAACATTAATATTAATAGTGAATATTTTCCCAAATGAAGTTATCAAATAAAACAGAGCTGATCAATACTTGCTTCAAGTATTGACTAAAACTTAGTTATATTTATAGTGCATTTTAAGATCTAATCGATTTTAACTGACGAAAGATCCAATGTTACTCTTGGTAGAGTAGAATGAGTAGCTAAATATTTATGAATATTTTATATGGAAGAACAAAACGGATGTGAGAGAACAGATTTGGTTTGTTTAATCATATGAGGTTATGATTGATCTGTCTGAGAAATTCATTATTGTAAGAGCAGTGGAATACGATTTATAAAAATAACCCATCGCTTTAGAAGTAGTGTCTACGCAACAGCTCTTTTCTAATTTCATGTCTAAGCTCTTCAATCGATACTAAATGTATGTCAGGCCTAGCATTAAGTGACCTTCAATTGTAAAATAATCAATGTGTGAATACCTTATTTGAGGGTATTTGTTACCTGAACGTCGTTTAAACGGTGTCTAATGACTTGGGAGTTAACTTATAGAGTAGATAACAATATATATGTCACTAACTTGTAGAGTACACAACAATATATATAACTATATATATGTTACTAACTAGATATCAAAATAACCTATTCAAATGCTAAACTCTTTGCACAATCGATTCTTTTCATGCCATTTAAGCCTCTTATCTTTGAGCTCTTCTCTACGACATAAGTCACTTAAAAATTATTTGCTCATTCTGTAATAAACCTTTTGTGCAAATATTCTTTCAATAGAGATTAGGGAATGAATCAGTTATGTACTCCAATTAGTATTTTATACAGATATGAAAACTTTCCAAAACAATCTCTATCCTAATGTCAAAGTTTTGTTGCAAATTATACTTAGCCAAGCACAATTTTGAGAGAATCAGGATATAATTCCTAGATATGTATCTGAAACGCTTCGATATGAAAAGCTTAATTCACGTTATTTTTATTTATAAAATTTATATGATAAGCGACTTATAAAATCAGATTCGTATTCAAAATCAGATTAGATATTAGAATCAAATAGTATAAAGATTAATATGAGTCATTTTGGCAGAATCAGTTAAGCCGAAAAGGGAAAGTGCTTTGTTTTTGTATTTTCAGTTCAGATTTTAAAAAACGCATTACTCTTCAAAGCAGTTATCAAGAGCTCCGTTTTTCAAAGCTTCAATTTCAGGGATGTGAGTTTCGGGTACAAATGATTTCGAGCATTAAAAAATATTTCATCCTTCATGTATGAGACTCTGAAAATTGAGTCAACAAATAACAGTTAGGAGCTATTAAGTAAATGAATTGTAAAAATTTGGTACAATTACCCAAAAAGAATAAGTGAATTATTTTGACGGTTGCTAATAATTAAAGAATTTAGACTATTTGAAGTTTCAAAACTAAGCTATAGTATTGAAAGAGGTGAGTAGACGAAGAATACCTAGTGCTCAAGGATGAGAAAATCAGTTGTAAAATTGATTTTCCCTTTTTGGTTAAACGGACACCAATCTATAAGGTTAAGAGTCTTTCCAATTGAATTGAGCCAAAATTTGATTCTGTCATTTCATGGGCTGATGAATAAAAATTCATTATTTCTTACTTCAAATCTTAAAGGAATTCTATTGCTGAGAGGCTTTTGTTGACTGCTATTTCAGAAAGATTCCTAAGTTTCCTAAGCTTCCTAATAAAAAATCTTTCTTAAACCTGAAATATTCTTAGAGTCAGCTTTAAAGAAAAATAAAATAATCTTGAATGATAAATTATTTGGCCATTACTTTCTAATGCCTGACTAGTCTTGCTTTTTCAATAATATTCGTCGTAATGAAAGCCAGTGGAGGTATAAAAGATTGTATTCTAAGATAATAAATATGCGTATGGTATGCAGAATATGATAATCCAGAAAAAATCCTTCCAGATTCTTATGCTTACTATTTAAGCAAGTATTGCCTCGTATCAATCCTATCGTGTTATGGCATGTATTTTACAAAACTTTTAAACAATTATTTGCCTCAACTTTTCACGTGTTAATTCATCGAAAATGTCATTTAAGGCAAGAGAAATACACTTGTATTGCATCTGAATGAAAGTGTTCTCCAATATGGCATTCATTATAATAAATCTCATATAAAAAGACGACCAAACGGTGTCTTTGTCATTGACTCAAAGAAATATTGATGTCATTCGACGATATGGAATGCGGCTGAAAAAAGATAACTCTATTGTGCTGGTATTTGATTGAAGAGGGAGGAAATGTGGCCCATTGACCAATTTTATTAGGTATAAGATGCGAACTTTTAGATATCACAAAGTAGTACAGATCAATGCCACACATTATGACGCACAACAGCTGCTGCTCTGTCAATGGTTAATTCACTCCTTATCTTCTGCAATATTACAAATTATTCACTTTTTATAATAGCCAGGCACTAATTATAACTTATAACCATTATATACTAATAATTGTGTTTTATCCCACCAACAGACTCGTCGTTATACTTTTTTCCAGTAAAATAGACTTGACTTAGAATATGGAAAATTATTCTTAAGATTTCATTATAACTAAAATGCATTCTTTTGTTTGGGTTCCAAAAATTTAGTCTAAAGCTAAGAATTATGGGTAGAAATTTAATGGCAATAATTATTAGGTGGTTTACGGCAGAGAAAACCATTGATTTTCTTGTGGCAAAACTTGAAAAAATTAAATGAAAATTAAGACTTTTACAATATTCGTAGTTATCTCGTGTCTTTTAATAAAAAATTCTCTCTTTTGATCGAATATATTCTTAACCAAAGTTCACGCAACAACAATAGAGTAGTTGAATGGATTTGAAAGCTAAAAATTCTTCATAAAGGGCAAAAGAATGCTAGCAGTAAAAGTGACAGACAACAAGAATTCTATGATTGAACAAAATGAAAAGATTAGACATGGTGAGGTATATCTGTTTCTATGATAAATTATGAAAGATTTTTGCCTCAAGAAAATCAGAATTCAAAACATATTAAATATAAGTCATGTTTATAAAAAATATATAATTTTTAGTTAACTTTAGGCAAGAATAGAAAAGAAATATAAGTTTATATTAAGTTGTAAACAGAACAATAACAGAATAATATATGTGGCTGACATTAGTTTTTTAATCCAATGTGATAACTTAATAGTTTTTCTTTATTAATGGATTTTTTAATTGACAATTTTTTAGTGTTGTCGTAACAACATGTTATTAGTAATAAATCACCAGTAAACACAACAAAATCACTAATCTTTTAATCATTCAAAATATGAGATAATATCACTTTTTTCAGCATCAATTTAAGCTATAGTTATGATTAAGCAAAGTTTGCGTAGATTTGGGAATACTTCAACTTTATTAATACTTTGAAGCCTATAATTCAAATTTTTTGACATGTACTTTAAAAATGATCTAAAGTGAAATCAATGTCAAAATCATTAAAAGTAATAACTTGTACCAAGAATATGAGCTTTCATTATGAAAATATATTTTAATGTTCAGTCATCCGTAATAAGCTATTTAAAAATATTAAATAAATTGTCGCCAAATATGAAATATACAAAAAAATTGAAAATACTTCTGATTGAAAGTTGTGATTGTATTAATGGTAGAGTTTTGTAGTATTGAGCTGATTGAAAATTATTTTCCATAATAGTCTATATGAAATGATATTTGGCGATATAGTTATATATAATTAAAAAATTTGTTGCGGTCAAGCCCAATTTCCTCCTGATGAGAAACACAAAAATAACATTTAGTTCCAACAATCATTGATAAAACATATAACAAATAGATTTGTAAAGTCATAACTAATCCCTACGTTTTATGGATAAACTCATATTTCATGTCTCCAGTCGTTATCTTTCTTATGATTGATCTCGAAGTTGGGCTCATTTTGTTCTCCCAATTATGAACAAATAGTGGATATCCATTAATAACTGCATCTATTCATCGATTGATCTTAATTTTAGTCCAGAATTATTGGAATTGTTTCTGAATCAGATAATTGTTAACCTCGAGTTGACTTTCAAATAATGAAGAAGAGTTATAGAAAAATACTTAACGATAACAAATGCAATACTTTTCTGGCCAAATGATCAATAAATGAACAGTTTTGTAACAATAATCCTGTTAATACACTTAAATTTATTAACCACTAATTGTCAGCTCAATCCAATATAAATGACAAGGTATAATCATAAAATAGTCTTAAGATATGCTATTCTTTACTGATTCGTTTGAAGATTATATACTTGTGAAGTCTGTTTTGTTAAATTTATAGATTTGGGTTTTTCGCCAACAGAATCAACGTTTACTGAAGGCCTCAATTCAGAACATATAATCGATTTAAGCTATACTAATACTTATCATAGACATAAAGACAAGAGACTTGTGCGAACATGTTTTTTTGAATGCAATTTCAGACATGAATGGTTTAGGAAAGAAGAAATTGCAACGTTATGCTGAGCTAACTTATAGCAAAGTAGTTATTATTTGACAGCGCATTAAACAAGTTGACAAAATTATTTTAATCAATGCTTAAATAGATGTTATGAACATCAATGAAAATTTAATTCGATCTAATGTCTAAACATCTGTAAGCATAGTATTCTAATAAATCAGATCTCACCTAACTTAATATTGAGCCAATTAACGAAAAATTAAATCAACAAATTTATGGACTGTCACATGAAATTAAACTTAACTCTAGCAA
The DNA here is from genome assembly GCA_018873245.2 of Archegozetes longisetosus. Taxonomy (NCBI): domain Eukaryota; kingdom Metazoa; phylum Arthropoda; class Arachnida; order Sarcoptiformes; family Trhypochthoniidae; genus Archegozetes; species Archegozetes longisetosus. The sequence continues at coordinate 6,671,245 of JAEMBT020000007.1, forward strand.
AAAATAACTCTCAAAGGATTTAAAAGAAAGTTGTCTCTAGGATAAGATTATTTACATGAGTAAGGGTTTTAATTTAGAGTGAGCTAAATCCCAAGAGAGAAGCGCAAGAAATTTGTATTGAAAGTAGTGATGATGCCATGCTTGTTCGTAGCATTACTACTGATTGCACATATTGTTATTGTAAAGAAAGTTTGCTCATCCAACTAATGACTCTCCTTAGGGTATGTGCACTGCAAAGATTAAAACTAATATTCAACCCTCTCTCCCATCATTTCTACCCTAATAAATCAAACCTGAACATTGAAAATTGCCATGCTCAATTCTCTGCTCTTACATTATTAACTTTAGTTTTATTTTTGTCTGTCTTTTCCCAAACATAACTTCATTTTTTATGCCATTTCTTCAAATAGATAGCTTATGCTGTTTTGTTTGTTCCGATTTGTTCTATTTGTTCCGATTTTTTTGTTACTTAATGCTGTTTTCTTATTGCCTGCAGTGATAGTATGTACATCGATTTTGATCATAGACTTGAGTAAGTTCAAATTGAACATTTTTGTATCGTGATAGTTCATTTTGCCTGACATTAGTTTCTAATGCTCGTATCTAATAAATTGTCATTAAGTTAATCACATCTTTTATGTTTTTTTGAAATTATTGTCAGATATCTATTCTATGCTTATTTGTTAAATACATCATTAAAATGATTCTAATCAAATGAGGCCTAGTAATGAGTGAGCGTGTGGCTGGTCCTGTTCGACTCGAAATACCTTGAACATCAAGCATATAAGAAAAAGTTTCCAGAATTTAACCCGATACACTTCATGAGATATGAAATTTTTTATCAACTTTTCTATAATAAGATCTATAGAAAAAACTGGATTTGTAAAGCTACTCTTCATAAGCATTCTTTCTTCAAAATTGGCTCAACCAAAGAGTATGATAGGCAGATATTTTTTGAAGATTTCAAGTCAGCCCAAGAAATGAAAGTGAGTCAAAAGTTGAATTTTCAATGCAACTTCAGTTCAAAAATCAACAACTTTAATACAATTTTGAGAAAATAAAAGTTTCTAATATAAGGATTCATTCTTCTGGACACTCTCTAATTCAAATTTGAAGCACGCAATTCAATTTTAGTTCATTGTGTCATACAATTTGGAAAGAACTCAAAAAAGATAATTTGCATCTCTCTTTGAAGCTTTACCGCAATATGAGCCTCTTCTCTATTGGGAATTACCAAAAGGGCTCAACTATTAAAGCATTGTATTTAGCACTTTAGTCATTGAAGATTCTTTTGAATACGAGCCTTACATTTAAGATTATAAATAGTATTGAACACAGCTTTTATTGAGCCGTTTGAAAAGTCTGTCACAACTTCGATCACTTATTTTTTCATATTTACTGCTCAAATCCATTTTATGCGTAGAGTCAAGTTACATTTCTTTATGTTCACATGTCTCTCATTTGATTAACTTTTTGATTGTAATAACTGATTTTTTGAAATGTCTGAGTTTATAGCTAACATTACTCCTCAAGAGCATAGACCTTTTATCAAAATCTACTTCTTATTGAATACGCCTGACTTCGAAAGAGAGCTTTGGGAGAGTAGACTTTTGATCGGACGACCTCTGTGCAAGTGGCTCAAGCTTTTCAGAGAAGGTCGCACAAGCGCTGACGATGATCTGCTGTCTGGGCGACCACAATCATCTACAAACGAAGAACATCAGCAGCGGTTACGCGAGTTGCTTGTTAAGTCGAGGTCCTGGACAACTACTAAACTCTCTTGTCAACTTGACACTTCAAAAGGGTGTGCCAATTAGATGACACACAAGGTTTTTCAAATGAAAAAAGTGAGTGCAAAGTGGGTGCTAAAAGAGTTGACAGTTGAGTAGATGGTCCGTAAGTCGATTATCGGATCTCCGGTCACACGATTCAAGTCACCCGAAACTCCTTCAACGCGTTTTGGCTGTAAATGAAACGTGGATCAGATGTTGTATTCCATCAAAGTCAGGACAAGCTAGAGAGTGACGCAGGTCTGATGAACCAAGGTAGGTCTTTTATACTTTTTTTACTTGATATTCATTTGATCGCTAGATCCTGACCTTTTCGTGCTACGATTACAAATATTCAAATAAGGCATTTGAATTTTACTTTCTAATTCGTACATCTCTTTTTGAGGTCTGTTTAACCAACGCCAGCGCAAGAAGAATAGAAAGTGAAACTAATTACGGCTTTCGAATCCACTGTGTGGCTTTCTGGGAGTTGTTAAGACAGAATGAGACAGTTGATGGCAAGCGGTACAAGGCATTCCTTGAGCGTTTTGTTCCAAGTTGACTGCAGACTAATGTTTTTCGCTTCCCACTCATCTTTCACAACAAAGCGCACCCACAAACAATGAGTTGCAAGGGAGTTTATTGCGAGTGAAGGATGGGAGGATCTAATTCACTTAACTTATTCTCCAGATATGAGTCGCCAGATTTCGATGAAATTGCGAAAATAAAAGATCAAATCCGTGGGAAGCGATTTACTATGTTGCAAGACATGAACGACGCAGTCAAAGCAGTAATCACAGTGGTCAACGGCTTGCGCCTTGCGAAAGGGTTGCTCGACTAATAGAAACCTGGCGCCGAGTAATTAATACAGGAGACTACCACTAACTTTCCATGTTATATTTATTTCATTTTCTGTTTTCGATATAAAGCATAATAAAATCAAATTTGTGACGAACTTTTCAAGCACCGTAATAAATTGAACAAATCTCAATTATTAACAATTTAGAACTAATCCAACTTTTGATATCTTTATCAAACTTTTAGCTTGACTTCAGTACAGTTTGATATGAATCAGAGTTTGTGCTAATAATCATTCGTATAATATGTAAATTATTTACATGTTGTTTTATTTTTGTTCTTATACTATCAGAATTTCTGACTACAAGACTTATTAAAGACTCGTCTCTATATTATTTTACCATTTGTTAAGAGTTCAAGAAATAGCTGAAATCAAAACTTATACAAATATACATCTTGATGTATAAGTTTTGGCGTTTTATTCACAAACGTAAAGCTCAGACTAAAAAAGATACTGAATTAGTGGAAGAGGCTAAATGACTGAAACTTAATATTGAATATGAATTTTTTACATTTGAAAGTAGAAAAGAGGTTCCTCTTACAGTCAAGACTTCAAATATTCTGTCATGAATTGAATATTTTATTCTGATTTGCCTAAACTAATTTTAAACTTCAATTCAACTTCTGAATTGAGTTAATTCTCAAGAAAATAATACTTTTGAACTATGTTTTAAGGTTTGATTTTTTACATAGAGCCAATTGTAATGAAAATTCATATTTTTAACAATTTTCTGATACTTATTATTACAAGCAAAATATTTGAAACCTACCAGAATTTTCGCTCACTCACTCATAACCAATAGCTTCTATAATTTCCATAAACTTCATAATGAATGAAAGAATTAATTTTTGCAAACCGTTCAGTTCGAATAATAGGTTTCAAATTGGGTAGCAAAGCCTGATTAGGTTGCTTGGTATAAAATTAGAATTATTCAAAGCATAAATATGTGTATTCTGTTCACCAGACCTAACCTGAAATCTGTATCATATTCAGAAATCTTTATGCTGAAGCAGTTATAATCCAGAAAGTGACGAGATATCAAAATACTAATTATATGTAACTCGATAACAAGTAAATGATATCGCTTCCACTAATTCATTAATCACGCAATGATAAGTTTGATGAGTTTTATAAATTAGTTATTTATATGTTTGTACACATATTGTGAAAGAGTATATGTTTCACAGTTTACCTCATCTGGAAACTTCTAAGTATACAATATCTGAGAAACAAATTAGCAAACAGATAAGATCAGTGCCCCATTCAATGCAATCATAATAAATGATTGATTCTATTAGTTAGAATTACTCAAATCTATTAAAGACTAGAGCTAGATAATAGTCCTTCATAAGTACAAGTCTGGCCTATTCAAGTTATTTATGCGATCAATTAAGTCTAACCATAAGATGAATAAGCTGGACAAACTTTGCTTCTTCTACAGTCACAAAATCTACTCAGTAATTTGATCGTGATTTTAATTGTTATTATGTCAATCAGTTAATGAATCTGTCATTTACTGATTCGTTGTCAGTTCAGAATTATCATCAAGTAATTCATTTCTTTCTCTATCTAGAGGCTGTTCTTGTTCTAGATTTGACAAACCTTATAAAATATCTATTTTCTATTTCGAAATCAAATGATCAGAGGCTCTCAAAGTATTTTGTGTCGAGATATCTGCGATAACTTATAAGTAAATTTTGGTTTGAAAACTTCTTTATACTTATTATTTTATACTGCACGCAGAATTCTTAGCCCATCAGGAATTGGTGTTTTACAAACCTTTTCGTGTGTATGTGCAAGTGTTGAATAAATTAATAAGATTTCAGTTTTTATCTCAAAAGCTTTCCGAACTTATTAAAAATGCATACTTTAAAATTAAGACTTGCCCAGCAGTTAGTGCGTACCAAATTATTTCTGACATTCCTGTTTATTCTAGTATTTCACTCTGAATTTTCGATTATTCTTTATTAGATCTCGAGAGAACCCAACTACTGATCATTCAATGCTATCCTAAACTATTTTTGCAAAAATTATTTTAATAGAGTTCGTGAGAGAGAAGAGATTTTATTATTGAATCAAAAACGCTTTTAGTAGTGGTAATAAAAATCAAAGTTTTATTTAAACTTTTCTTCTAACTACTGTTACAAATTGAGTCATAATAATTTCTAGGCAAATTGCGAAACTATTACCCTAACTACACAGCAGAAATGATAATTTAATATTGAGTTTCAGAATGATAAATATGTTGATTTATGTGAACTGTGTATTATTATTTAAACTTTCTCTTCTTATGCGTAAGCAGAATAGTTCAGGCCAGTAGTTGCGCTTATGCAGAGCTTTTAGAGCGTGTAGGGCTCTTAGGGGGCTTATATGATACATGCACGCATATCTATGAGCCTCCCTAAAAGCACTACATACTGGTGCAGATACATCAAAAAATAGACAAACGGTAGTATTACTGTTTGATATCTTAAGCATATCATATAGTCATAATTAGAACGATCGATGTTTTGTTAAAATAAGATATCATTTTTTAATTAAATAGATCATTTTTCCGTGTACCTGCATTTTTATATCTTTCCAACTTTTGCTCTATAAAAGATTGATATGAATTCAGAAATAAATAAATTTTGAAAACTGAAAGTTATGATAAATGAATGTTGAAAAACAGTATCAACAACTCTATGATAAGGTGACCAAACGTCCAGCTTTTGACTGAACAGTCCCAACTTTTGATTAGAAATTTCTCAGATTCAGTTTTTCCAATGACTTTAAGGTTGACAAAAAGTACTCATCATTTAGGTAAAAGCAATTATAGAGAAATTGACGTAAAAAATTAGCAGCTTGCTAAAATTAACAAGATTAAATAAAGTAAACAATATATTAATGCATGGGTATGTTAATGAACAAATATTAGACAGTGAGAGTACTATTCTAAGATTTCAGTATGAATCTCTTGTTGATCATTTTTGTCCAGCTTTCTGTATAACAAGAGTTGACCACTCTACTCAAAAGCTGTTCCAATATTATTTGACGAGATTTTGCCATTCATCAAAATATGCATTAAATGCAAATTTTCTAACACTCCATACGTAAGCCAACGTCAGTTATCGTCGAATGGTGGCCGCGGAACAGATTTGATAAACGATTTTTCAGTCTCTGAGAAATTTGAGAAGTTATAGAGAAATGGTATATTCTCGTCGAATAAATCATTGAGAAGCCATACACTCCATTAACCTTTTAATATACATAATATAACACACATTAATTGATAAGATGTATTCAACTTTACTAGATATTTGAGGTTTCAACTTATGAATTTTGTTATTTGGAACTAACATACACTTGAAAACTTAATGATCCTTGATAGCAACAAGAGAAAGCCGCTACTATATCAGCCTCCCTACAATGCTCATTAATTTACTGCCAAATTTGATTTCTAATTTTCATTTATTGCTGTAATGAATGTTCTATAAGTTCCTTAATACAGGGTGTAAATTAAATAACTGATGGACTTGTTTTTGAAATAACTTAATAAGTTTTAAAGATTTTTACATGAAATTTAATATTCAAATAAAGGAACAACAGGAAATTATGTGAGGATATGCTCGATATGCCAACCATTACGCTGATGGATATTTTTGAGTCGTAATTGAAAATTGCTGATCACATCATTGATAGCGCTCATTACATTGGGGAAGGTATTGATTGGCCAGCTTATTCACTTGACCTTAACCCCCTTGATTATTTTCTATGGGGCTATCTGAAGGAAAAAGTTTATGCTCAGGATCCTCAAACAATTGAAGAACTCGAAAAACTAATTGAAGACGAAATTAAAGCAATTCCAAATGATGTTCTAAATGATGTGATCAGCAATTTTCAATTACGACTCAAAAATATCCATCAGCGTAATGGTTGGCATATCGAGCATATCCTCACATAATTTCCTGTTGTTCCTTTATTTGAATATTAAATTTCATGTAAAAATCTTTAAAACTTATTAAGTTATTTAATTTACACCCTGTATCTTCAATATTATGGCATGATATAAAGCATAACATGACAACTCATCACTTCTGGTTGCTATCGAGGATTAATAAATATTTGAATGTAAAATAAATAATTTTTAATGGTTTTCTACTATGAATATATTTAGCTCACAAGCATTTGTGTAACTTAATTTCGGTTGTTCTTTGCAGCAAATTTTTTGATCACAGCCGTAAGACATTCTAGGAAAAGTATAGTTTTTCAAAGCTATGTTTAGTCTACGAATATCTCTGAATAGTAAGATAACTGCTAAACTGAAATATAAGTTTTTCATATCTTAACCTAAGTATAATTGAACCATTGTTATGCTAATGAATCCTTTGTGTACAATTTTGGACGATAATTGTTTTAAAGATAAGCCTATGAAAAGTTTTATAACTTACACAAATATTTATTTGAATAGCGAATTTTTCTAAAACCTAATTACAAACCTATTTACATTGACTTTGAACAAAATTAATTTTAAGCTTCTAAATCTCCACTCCATAGTAACTCTGCTTTCCATATCTTTTGTTATAATCCAGTTTTAATTAAGTAGAATTTTCATTTTTGCACTTTCTGATAGTATTTTTTTAAACAGCAATCTAAAAAGGCAACAGTCGTACTACAAAGATTTCGATTTCGAAATAATTTTTACCAGATAAATGGTATGCGATATGATGTTCAAATATAAAATTCAAAGTGCTGACCGCTATCTGTCCAAAAATTATGACCATTCAAAATTGCGATCAATTGCTATTGAAACACTAGTATGAGAGACACGTCAGACTTATTAGCATTGTATAGCAGAGCTATTAATCATACTTAAGCTTTTAAAACCAAAAACAAGTCTAAAGTAATATAGTGTTAACTATGAATAAAGGACCTATCTTATTTAGAATCTTAAAAATAGCGAATGATCGATAGGTTTGAATAATAGAAATTAATATGAGGAATATCTAATTTGATTACTAATAATACAACATGCAATTTCGAATCAATAAATATCAATAGAATCAAATCTAACCCACTATTGATTCGAAAGATAAGAAATATTATTAAAAATCAATTAATTAATGCCAACAGTTAAGAATAATTATTTAATAATAATAAAATGAATTTAATAATAATTTTCTATTTGACTGTATCTCAAGTGTAAATAAATTAAAATTGAGTAAGTTAAGTCAATAATTGTTTATCTCGCTTCTAATTAAAGAAAGATTTTCCAAAAATAAATCAAAATTGATTAGATTATTAAAATCTTGAAAAATCTATTGTAGGTGAGAAGTTCAATGACTACTTTATAGTAACGAATTTGCAAAACAGGTCACTCATTTAATCTCTATTTTTAAATGAGTATAACTTTTGACCAAGTGGCGGTCAGCATATTTGAATATAATTTTTAAACGTGATATGACATGCCAGTTATCTGATAAATTTTTTTCGAAATCGAAATTTTCGTGGTGCGACTCTTGCCCTTTAAAGTTATATTTTATAAAGTAGTGCTGACTTGTATTTTAGAGCACTAAAAATGTCGCAACTCTGTGTTGAACCACTATTTCACACTTAACTTCTGTAGATATTCACACAAAATAGATTTTCGATTCTATAGACTTTATGTATTCTGAGAAAATACATCGTTTTATACGTTGGTCTCAACTTTAAATTATGTGAAGACAAAGCTTAGGCATAGAACATCGGATTAACACAAAGTGAACTTTGATTTTTGAAACGAAAATGTTTTTCATAAAAGTTTTGAAAATATTTTAAGGTTCATATATATGTCAGACTAAAACTCATTTAAAATGATCTGTTTTTGGAGAAACTCGTATAGGATTTTTATCTTTTATGTGCACTTGTATTGATCTAAACTTTGCAGAGCTTTGCGTAAAGTATATCAGAATAATAAGCATTTGATTTTTCAAGTATTCTGTCAGCTTTCAATTCCTCAGAGATACTCATATCTTCGGAACTAATTAACAAAAAACTGATGATAGGATAGAGAATCGGATAACAGGCTTCTGGAGAGTTGAAATAAAGTTGAATTTACTTTTTAGTTGATTTTGATGAGAAAATAAGCTCTCATTAACATTGTAAATCATTACGTCAAGTTGAGTAATTTGCATTTTATCTAAAATTTGTTTCAGTTTAATTTCTCATATTATTTATGTTTCAACTCCAATATTGAACATGTCAGAAATGATTTAGCGATTCAATATTGGAGAAATCAGAATTTTGAGTGCAAGTGCACACGCTATATTGATTTTGAAACTAATTTTTCCCATTAAAATCTTTTATGTAATAGTTTTAATCTTCAATTATAGTCTACTATTACTTATTTTGTAGCAATTCTCACAATAAACTAAAAAATTTCTAATTGAAAAATATACAAATTTTTACGTGGAATCAGCGACAGATTTGAATTGGGACGCACAGGCATCCAACGTCTTTACTGACTTTTCCATTCATATTGAAAAACTAAAAATGCATTCCTATATCTTTTCATCTCCAAGTTAACAGAGCTGGTACTCTAATGAAATTCCAGTATAGAATTGATCGATTCTTTGATAGCTTTATTTGATTTTTGAATCAGTCGTTTCTTATGTTCTAAAGGATATTCTCTGTTGACAACTTTGAAACACTTATTATATTTTGACTGAAAATTTTGGTTTATTCAACAAAAACAAAGACTTTTGTTCTGTAGATATATTGGGTTTGATGCTTCAATAAAGAAACATTAAGTGATGAAAAATTATTTTTAGTCAAATATTGCTTTACTTTTATGTTTAATGACAGCTGATTAATGGTTGTGTATTTCTGACAATGGACTCGTTGGAAATATATTACTTCTTATGCGTCTATGTGAGAACATCAGAGTGACCAGATCTGATTATGTTATTCCTGGACACTTGGTGATATCACAAGAGGCATTAAAGGATGTTTTACGGCATTTTGAAATTCTTACTAAAATCAAAAGGGTAACCAAGCAATCAATTTTTGAAGTTGATCGATTCCGGGGAGTCTGGTAACCCTGGAAGGCATGTATCAAACTATTTGTATAGAGCAAACAAATATAATTAGTTATCAGCAATAAAATAAAAAATTTCATTTATTTTTTGATTCCTCGCTTTTCAGAATCAAGGCCATAATTCGAGTCGTAAGCTAGAGAACTAGATTCATGTCTTATAGGTTTAGTGAAAGATACTCGAATTTTTTGCTGTTCGAACAGTGTCTATTATGTAGACTCAAAAACTTAATAATCCTCGACGGCGACAAGGAAAGACCGTTATAATATCAACTTGCTTGCTATGAGCATCAATTTATTACCAAATTTGATTTTGAATCTGCTTTGATTACTATATTGAATATTCTTTAAGTTCGTTAATATCCGAACATATTATTATCTAACAGAAAGCACGCCATGACAAGCATCACTTCTGGCCGCTAACATTGATTAAGTTTTTGAGTGTGAAGCTAATAAGAGTTAGTTTAGAGCATCAAAATAGAATTTGCATTTGCATGCTAAAAATTAGCAGCCATAGAGTTTTAGTTGATAAATTTGGTATTCAATTTGAAAGGGTTTTTGGCTTCAAATTGCACGGCCTTTAATCAAACTTAATGCGAAGTTATAATTAAAATTTGCTTAACTTTTCTCGCTTCTATAAATAGTTTTCCTCTTTATGAACGCATAGTTTGATTTTAAATAAAAGGAATTCACAAAATCTGTTCATAACAGTTCTGCAAAGCATAGCATTGTTTAGAATAAGTTAAGAGAAAAAGCTCAAGAATTAAAGTAAAGTATTTTGGTCATATTGATCAAAGAGCGTACTAGAAGAATGTTAATGTCTGATAATTTTCGAACGTATCATTAATTATTTCTTTATTTTTTAAGTCATTAATGCCAACACTGGCCTAATTGCTTATATAGTAGAATATCATTAGTTTATCAACACTTTTTTTGGCTATTCATCTCATTCATTCAATAATAATTCATTTAATAATACTAATTGAAATTCCATAAACAGATTTTGTAAATTAGTTATGCATAGCGTTCAAGTGTTATGCAACGCATCAGTGTTTAATTCATGTCTTTCACTCTGTGTATTTATTTTGTTCAGTCTTTTATATCTTACAGTATATCCTACTTATACTGAGCAGGTCGACGCAGTCAAAAGCTTTCACTATGATCAGGACGGTCTATATGAGAATTTCAGTTTATTTATTTCTATTTGTTGATTACTGTCAATTCTGAAGATTCTGAATACTGTGGCAAAACTCAGAACGACTAATAGTATTTCTAGTGTTTAGTTGAGGCAAATAGAAGTTGTTTATTCATATCTAAAATCAGTTGAGTGATTTGATCACTAGAGGTTCATCAATCAACAGTAAAGGTGCTGTATTTAGCTTTGACAGTAGCATACAATCCAATTTATAAGGCTTTGGTTAAATTAAAAGTGATATAAAGGCTAAGAAGCTGTCTTCAAATCAGAGCTCATATATCTCTATGCCTTAGTGTATGTTGACTTTGACTTGATTGTCAAGATTGAAGACTAAAATAATTTGTCAAGATTTTGTCTTAATTGAGGGATTTTCTGGTAGAATAACTACTGAGTTGAGTACATCAAACTTGACTATTCATTATCATTCTTATAGAAAATTTGATCACTTAATAGGAAATACGATTGGATTCAAGCTAAGTTATTTCCATGCAAATTAAACTCAATAAATAATTATGCTATTTACTTATGCGTGAAATAATTTGTCCAAACAACACAGAAAATGTTCATAATACCAAGATTTTCATGGTTTGGCATTATGTCAAACTGCTGCCCAGAATTGAAGCGAAAAATTCAGAATTCAAGTGTGGAAAAGCTGAAAATTCAAAAAGTTTAATTTTGAATTAAGCTTATATGATATTTAAATTTGAACAGCACCAAATTTGAGTTATATTGCAACTCTAAAAATGACTTCAATGTATGACAAACGTTAAGCATTGCTAACAATATGTATTGATATTTTTAAACAAATTGAAATACAATTGATTGTTTGGAGAAGCAATTTAGTATAGAAGTAGAAAATAACTTGTCTTCCTTTTGCTTAATACTTGTAATACATAGTTTGACATCTGGCTGAGTCTCAATACTCCACGTGTCGTAGTTGTAATTGCAACAACTAAACATAATTAATCAAATTTTCGTCAACATTAACTTTTGTAATAATTGAAGTTTGTTTTGTCAAAAAATCGCCTAAACAAGTTCGTTTAACTATTGAATTTGAGAAGAATTGCGTTGTTTTGAGTTTTGAAGTTGCGAGCAAAAGTTCATTATAGTAATAGCGAGTTATGAGTTAGTCAGAAAATAGTTAAGACTCAGTCAACATAATGAAAGGATATCAACTTTATTATTACTATGATTGAAATTGAGAATAGAAATGAGTTACATTTGTTAAATTACGTCATTTAAAGCTGCATTTACATTTGGAAAAGTTTCGGAAGGTATTAATGTATACCTGATTGCAGTTAGTCTCGTGTATTCCTATAGTTCAATATTAATGTTTCATTTTGTTATTGCATTTCCAAGGATACAAACACTGTACATGGCTCTAGGATTCAAATAATATAACTATTGATTCTCTCCTGTTAATGAATATATAGAATATTTTTCAACACAACTTCTCAGAGCAAATCCAAAGAAAGAATGACACACGTCAAGCAATTCTAATCAATGCTACTTTCCATTGAAACAACTCCACCTTTTAGCATTTAATTTACTGCTCTCCAATTGCTTCATTTCACTTAATCTAAACGGATTCTATGAAAATCTAGTCGCGAGAACAATTTCTTTCATTTTCTATTGTATATGGAAATTATAGTGCATTTCACGATCATATTTATTCTATCATTAGTCTGGATTCTGCCAAAAGTTTCCTCAAAGAATAGCAACAATGGTATGTAAATCATATTTTTGCAAGTTTTATATTTTTACTCCACGAAAGCTTGGTTTTACTGATTGTTAGCGGTTCCGCTCAAGTCCTTTACTGTTCCCTAACTGCATCATTTGCCACGAGAATTTTTTGAGAAAGCAATATTGAGTCTTGTTTTCACAATCTATCAAAGTAAAAGTTTGCAAAGCATTAGATTTGCTTCGCTTTCGTTATGTGAAAAAAGGATTTATTTTGTACTAGATAACAGATGAATAGATTATGTAGAGCTTGATTGATCGATTTTGCATTAATAATCATAAACTAATGGCAAGATATTAACGTAATTCATATAAATTTCTAACACAAACATATTTTTTCCAAATCAAGTTCAAGTCCAGATCTAAATGGGTTAGAATATAGCAAGAAATGAATGTTTGATGCAAGTTAAATGTGAATTATGGATGCACGTAGGCTAGCTTTGGGTTGCGCTGCGTTTCAAGTTCGACTTCGAAGCTCAGCTCACCAAATCAAGACACTGAACTTAAATCTCAGACTAATTATAACGTTTGTATATATTTCATAGAAAAATCACATCTGATACACTGAATAGTATTACAAAACTGTCAGTAGTTATATTTCTAATGAAGAAGATGTGTTACTTTGCGTGTTGTATTTACTTACAAGAAGTGAGTCTAAAATAGTTTGAACTGTACTCAGCTTGGAGCTCGAGCTTCAGGCTCATACTTTGAAGTAGAGGCACGACTCATTCTATGAAAATTTTAAGCTAGTGTGCATTGATGGACATGAATTCGTTAGAATTATCCAATCAAATGAAAACACAATAAGCCTTCTCGGTTTGCAAAACAATGCTGTGAATTAGTGCTAAACCAGTCACTGATCATTACTATTTGTCTAAACATTGTGATAGATTTGATTTAAAGATGAATATTTTGTAGGATTTACAAAAAACAGCTTAAGTAAAATAAAACAGTGTCGCAAGAATGAACGCATAATTACTAAAAGAATTGCATAAAAAGTGATATCGACTTTGTGAATGATCTGAAACAATAATACTTTAACTTTACAAATAATTGAAGGCATGACCCAATTTATAATGCAATTGAGCTGTTATTCAAGTTTATACGTAGAAGAGTCTTAAGGAATATTAACGGCTCAGGAATTTTTTCAAACAATCCATTTATATTAATCATAGCAAACGACTCTTTTGTTGACACTTAAGACTAAAAACTTTTCTCTAAAACTTTAAAAATTGAAATTTTCCCAATATATTAGTGATGGAGAATTATGGATAGAATCATAGTGGGAACAGGTGTCCACATTTCTTTATTGCTATTCTTTATTCTCTAATTCTTATGGATTTCAATTCCTCATTCAAATCATAACTTTCATACCATCTAAACCAGTCAAGCAGTTATTTAAAATTTCAAACTGACTTAATCATAAATTTGAATCCAAGAATCTATAGTAAATATAAATCTCAAGATCAAGAAGTGTTCGATTCTACTGAAAGAAATTTTGAACCCAATTAAACTTAATGGTATCAAATTCTTGATTGAGTGTCGTTACTGTAATGACCAGCCATGAACTTAAATGGGTATTTTTTATCGAAAAAATTTATTTTCAACTGATCATAAACTTAAAAAGCCTTAAGCCAGTTTCGATTGCCATTTTTGCTGCTAGAATCTATGTAAATAATAGAATTCTTGCTGTTATACTTACTCTACTGTCAGATATTTGTATTTTTGATGCATGTATTCTAGCCTTGATTCTGAAATTAGTACTAAGTTTCACTTCAACAAATACCAAATCTATCGAACAGAAGGGTATGCTGAATAACCAAAAAAAGTTTTATTTTGAATAATTTTTCCATTGAAATTGATTTTTTGTGGCTATTTGAAATTGAATTGAAGAACTCATTCAAAGTTTGTTGATGCTTGAAGCTTTTTGTTGAAATTTAGTTACCTATTGAAATAACAATTATTCTATAACTACTTATTGCAAGCATATATAATTTACAACTCATTTAATTCTCTACTAAGCTCGCAGAATGTGCTTATACTTCAAGATTACTCTTTTATTACGAAAACTTTAATTAATTTTCTCTCAATTTGATTGTGTTTCTTTCAATACTATTCTTTTGACATTGAATCAAATATTATTCTATTTATGTTTCTATAGGGAACAAATAATCTTTGAAACTAATTTCTTCAATAGCTATGAATATTGTTATTATTGCAATAATATTTTCTTTTCAGAATCGTATCTGTCGTACAACAAAATACATTTTGCAAAATCATTCAAATCAAATACAAGACTTATTAAACGCTCTATCAGTGAAAATCAGACAGACAAATTATCACTAGAATCAACAAGTGATAATTCTGTCAAAATTAAAGAACATGATGAAGAAAAAGGCGTTCATTTGATTGGTTGGGAATGGGAAAAAAATAAACATCAATGGCTTTTCTGTTTATTCTTACTGATTGCAGCCATTGCTAAAATCGGTTACCATTACAGCAATTTTTTAACCAATTTTATACCAGAATCATGGTATGAAAATAAGAATTTCTTATCCAATAGAAAGTAATACAACAATAATATCAATTCTAGCATTCTTATCGTTCTTGGATTGGGCTTTGGTGCGGGAATACAGTAAGTAAACACAAGGCGCTTCAGATAATATTTGATCATTTTGTTATACTATTCAACTATAGTGTGCTTCAACAAACACATGAAGTCCCTAAGTTTACAGTTGACCTATTCTTCTTTGTTCTTCTGCCGCCGTAAGACTTTTATATCAATCAGTTATAAGAACATTGGATAAAGACTTAAGGACTAAACTAAAGCTTAATCTTAATAGAATAATATTGGAATCGGCTTTTTCCTTACATGATCGCGCATTCTTTACGAATTTAGGAACAATATTACTCTACGCAATCATGGTAAGTAATTCCGCATAATTCAATTCTTTTTCCTAATCAACTAAATAGTAATTACATTAATGAACATTTTTGTCTTCAATTGAGAAAATTTAGTAAATGTCAAATCGTTCAAATTAGGGCACTTTTATCAATATAGCATTGATTGGGCCCTCTTTGTATTTAGTCAAAATTATTAATGTAGAGTGGATGGCATTCCCAAATACATCATTTCTTGAACTAATGATTTTCGGGACAGCTATCAGTGCTGTGGATCCGGTTTCGGTAAATCTAACTCAAACTGATCCGATTTGTGATAAAGAGTAAGTTTTGCAGGTTTTGGCTATATTTCAAGATTTGAGTGTTAATAAACCACTATATTTTCTTGTCTTTGGAGAATCTCTTCTCAATGGTATTTGATTTTTACGATTAGTTTTATTATACACCACATCCTATAATACCGTAAATATATTTTGACAGATGCAGTCGTTATTGTTGTTCATCGGATATTAACATCAATTCTCGGAAAATCAGAAGTTTCAGCCCTAGAATTCGTTAAGGGATTCTTTTCTTTTTTCTTAGTCAGTTGTGGGGGTTTTACTATAGGCGTCTTTTTTGGAGTAATCACTTCTTTGCTTACGCTCAAAACAACACATGTTAGAGGTATTCTAATATTTATTAACTTATTTTCAACACTCTATTCCAACATTTGTTTCTTCGTTTGCGTTTCTTATTCTCAAGTCTCAAAACTAATTATTTCAGATACACTTCCACTGAAATTGTCTTATTTAAAATTCAGATTGCTACAAGTTTCAAATGTTTTCAACTCACTTCTATCCAACTGATCAATGAAATAACTAAATGAAATCTAAAGTTTCTATCTTTTTGTTCGGTTGAAAACTTAGTTTTAGGCATAAGATTGTTTTATTGAGTTATGGTTATGCTCGAATAATTTCATGATTAAACTAAGCAAATTTACTCAAAATTTCTTTTAAACTTAAAATCGGAAAATATTCCCAAATGTTTGCATTTGCTAATTTAGTGATAGAGCCATTGGTTGTGGTAGCGATGGCATATGTCGCATTTTTAACCGCAGAAATCGTTCACTTTTCAGGAATAATTAGCATAATTGGATGTGGTCTTGTATGTAACCAAAACTTGATTGACCTTAACTCTTATTTATATAAGCTTATTGTGCAAATAATTTCTATGAATTAAACGTTAAATGTAGGTTCAAGCGGAATACACTTTCAAAAATGTGTCCAGAAAATCTCGCACTACTGTTAAATATTTCGCTAAAACCTTGAGGTAAGAAATTATTTCATACTATGTACTAAAAGTGGTTTAGGTCTTAATAAAATGGCTAAATTTGAATTGAATAACTAAGCGAGAGGTTATTATTTAATAGAGTTATAAGTTGTTCGGTGGTAATATTAGTTACGAAATGATACCAAATGATACCGAACATTGAAAAAAGTCTTTGGGAATATCTGAGACTGTGCTTCAATCATTAGTATAGTAATTATGCTTGCAAAGTGATTTAGTATTTCTATTAGTACTGAAACCTTAGTACCTACAGTACGAATGCATTGTTACTTAACTGAATTTTTGCTATAAATTATCGAATATATGACGCAAAATATAATCATATCTCCAAGTCTTACAGACAATATCATGCAGAGCATAATAGAAATGAATCATTTAATTTTTTGAAATAAATAAATAAATAACATTACAAATATCACATTTAATGTAAGTGTAAATGTAATCATATTGGCTTAATAACTGAAGTAATAAGATACTAACATTTTGCGTGCATTGCTTTGTGTTGAATTGAATATAGAACTTGAAGGATAATCGATCAATTGATATAATTAATATAGCATCCTTCAACACAAAGCTAATTATTTGTTAGTTCATCTTTTCAGAATAAAGTTGTTAATAATTAAATATTCTCGTGCGTCTGTATTAGCTAAAGATAGTTGTAGATATTTCAAGTTTATAGCTAATTTAGGATTTGAGCATTAGCAAGTCATATCATTATCACAACTATGTTCTCCTGCGCCTAATCCCTTTATCTAATCTAATCCAATTTAATCTAATATAGTTCAATCTAATCTAGCCTGATATAATCTAACCTAACTAAACCTAATCTAACTCAAACTTAAATAGTGGTACTGATGATAAATTTATATTGAGTTAGGTTAGGTTACGTAAGAAGAGTGCTAGGCATAGGAGAACAATGATTCAGTAACGACATCACTCCCTAACATTCAAATTCTGCACCAGTTATAGACTGAACTATTTGTAATCTAAGTGAACGTTATTGAACTGCTTGATTATCAAGCCACAATGGAATTGAATAAATAATAATTTGAATATATTTAAGTAAATAAATACAAAGGCATCGTTTATTTGGGTTAAAACTTAATATGAAAAATTTCAATGTAGTTTATTCGATAATAGCAAAGCATAAGTTTTATAATGAATAGAATCTTATATGACAAATGAATGTACACACTGAAACTTAATAATCTGTCATAGATACGGGTAGCATCTTATAGACAGCTCGTTTCTGTGTTTTTAGAGTACGTCTACTCGCATACACTCTTAGCTATTAATACATGTACATAATGTGTTTTTCTTATTAAAGTAATTTTAAATATATATATGTCTTCAGATGCATTTTTGACATGACTTAACTTTAGTTGCTATCAACTATTTTAAGTTTATAACTATTTGGCAATCAGTTTGTCTATGTTATTAATGAGATATATTATTGTTTTGAATGGATAGCACGGTGTCAGACTTATTAATATTCTTTTTTCTTGGAACTATGCTCATTAACGAGACACCAGACTGGAACACATCATTTGTTTTATTCTCTCTGCTCTTTTGTATAGTGTTTCGATTTGTCAGTAAGTGAACCAAATATGAAAACTGAATCCAAAAATCTATGCTCTAAACAGTGAAAGCTATATACTTTCAGGCGTTTTTCTGCTAACTTTCGTATCGAACCATTTGTTCCAACGCGTGCCATCAATTAAATTTGAAGAACAAATATTAATGGTATTAGTGACAAAAGAATGATTGATTAGTTTAATTAAGATGAGAAAATGATAATAAAGTGGTAAAAATGGTTTAATATTGATGATAGGCATACGGAGGACTGAGGGGTGCCGTGGCTTTTGCGCTGATCGCTATTCTCCACACAGAGCCAGCAATTGCAAACTTCCGTTTATTACGAACAACAACTCTTTTTATCATACTTTTCACTGTTTTTGTTTTGGTATTTAGTCAATATTATCATAATTGTATATTAGCTCTTCTCTTGTCCACTTATATATGTTCATTATTTATCTGAAAGGGAGGCACAACTAAGCCTTTGCTCAATTATCTGAGAATCAGAAAAGAAATCAAAGAAGACGCTAAGTTATTCCATTTACTCAATAATAAGGTAATACAGCTTTAGATTCAAGTTGAAAGTTAGCTAACTCCTCATCAAGACTATTATTGTAACATTTTTCTAATTTGATAATGTAGTTAAGTGGTTCTCAAAGATCAATCACAGTTATGCTTTTTCTTGTAGTCTTTTTGTATTGTGTTTCACAAATCACTTAAGTGCATGTCATACTCAGAGGAGCTTTACTTTTCTGTATAATAAAACATAATTAGATTAATTGCATTGAATTTTGAATTCTATCTATTGAAGTTTATCGAGGAAGTTGTCTATGGAGTTTGTTATGTAACTGGAGTTCACACGTTTAATTACTATTGGATGGTAACTACTAATTCACATTTTTCACGTCTATTTGTCATTTAATTTATTTTTACTTTCAATTCCTTTGTAGCAAAAACTAGTTTATGTTAACGACAAGTACATTAAAAAGTTCTTAACTCGTGGCAAAAAATCCGAAGCAATTGAGGATTTAATTCAAAAATTGATTTTTCAGTGAGTTTTATACTTAATATTACGTTCTATATCATAAAATTTAAGTTACTATTTATGAGAAGTGTTTAGCTATAGGAATTCAATCTTAGCCTAACTTAAGAAATTGACATCTTCTCTTCAATTTTCTTTTCAAGTATTTATTCTTAATCATAGCTGAGCTCCATCTTGAAGTTCTTCTAGGATAAATATTAACGATTATTCGTTCAGGTCCTCTATTCATCATTTAGATTTGATTGTTTTGGTTGAGCAGAGTAAGAGCTGATCAATAGATCCGAAATGACAGAAAATTTCATTTCACAAATTTCTGCCCTTTTCAGTACTAAACAATAAAACAGATATAGGTTTTCAAGCAACTTTAGTTTACTTTACATGTTCCAAATGAATTTTGATTATCGAACAAATCCTTCCTTCACTATGACTAATGATTGTTTGCAATACTCTATGAAATGCTATTGTTGTTGATTACTGATATCTTACTTTTCATCGATCTAGGGATGAAATGGAGAGATTATGGGGAATGCAAATCAATAAGAGCAATCATGTTACTGACAGTACGATAAACGAGAAAAATAAGTGAGCACCAATTTCAATATTCACTTTATAGTTGCTTTATACTTTAGTTATGGTTCAGTTTTCGGTTCATATAGTGTTTGGGTATATGTGAGATATGTGAATGCCAAATAACGCTCTCCTATGCCTAACGCCCTACACGCGCCGCTCTGATTACCTTATCTAACCTAACCTAACTTAACCTAAATTAATGAATCAGCGTTGTATCTAGCTAAGCATTGTGGCTCTAGGGCTCTAGATATAGGAGAACATCGCTTTAGTACCACGTCTCTCACTTATACCCAAACACTATGTGCACTATGAACTGAACTATAACCGAATCATTACCATATTCAATTGATTTCCAGTTATGATTTACACAATCGGAGCAATGGAAGAATACCGAAAACATCTTCAAGTGATTCACAAATTGATATGGTTTCATCTAATACTGAATTAAACAACAATCAATCAGATAAAGATAAAGGATTGTTTAAGAAATGGGTGAAACGTGTCACGGTTGTGTTATCAAGATTTAAAAATTCAAATAAAATATCATTATTTAATAAATCAAATTCAGTGATAAGCGCTTCGATCAAAAATTCAATCGACAATAATGTGAAAATTCTAACAAATCCTCAAGATTTGAACCATTTGTTGCAGAATGCATTTGAAGAGAGCTCAATTACTCAGGTTTTAGTCTTTTAAGTTTTAAACTAATACCTTTTTTAAACTTTTAACTTTCTAACTAATGCTTTTTCAAATCTCTAATTTGCAAATTAATACTTTCTCAAGCTTTCAAACTAATTGCTTTTGAGACAAAAGACGAAAAGTTTCTCAAATGAGATAATAGACTCTCAGATGAAATATAATAGACTTGAAGTCTAATTGAATTTAAATATTTTTAGAATGTTCTTCGAAACAGTGTTAGTAAAGGACAACTCGTGAACAGGGAATTAATTAAGAAAAACATATCATTGCAACGAAGAATGTCTGTCAAAGCAATGATATCTGGAGAGAACAAGTCTGGTTCTGGGATCTCTCGAAGTTTAAGTCGAGACAGTGCAGTCCAACGGAACGCACTTTACAATGACATCAACTTAAGGCGTCTATCAGTTGTATCTAATCTTGATATTATTGAAGACGATTCTAATCATAAAAATTAATAGTTTTCAAATATTAGCACTACTTTATTAACTTATAAAACTCTTATTATAAATGTTTGTTGATTATAAGAAATTTTTTTAAATATAATTAATGACTCAATAATTAAGTACAGCTTTAGCTCGAGGTTTATGTTTCGTGATATCGATTATTCTTTTAAATAAATTAATGTTCAATTGTTTATTCGGATTGGAGACTAAGTTCTTTTGTTATTGAACGTTCAAACTTCATCAGTGTTATTAATTTATTGTGATAAAACCCAACGAGTAGCAAATTGAAGCTTTGTTAGCTAATATCTACCTTGAGCCAAATTTAATTTTCACTATTTATTCATTTGATTGCCTATCATTTGCCACAGGTGCAGACAGCTGGAGGCCAGCGGGACTTAGAGACTCAGATCAAAAATCTAGCTAAAGAAGCGTTGCGCTTCAAATCTATTATTGAATGTAATCATTAAAATTTAGTTTAATTCTATTAATTAGTTTAGTTTATCTGGCAACAAAGGCAGGTCTTTCATATATATGGCAATTATACTGGAGATAACTAACTTTTGACAAAATTTATTCATTAGATCTGGTCCTTCAAAGAGAAAGTTTCAGACATAAAACCCATTATTGAAGAGACACCAGATTATTCTGCATTTTGCTTAAAATTTCTAATTTAATGCTAACATTATTAAACTTGAAGTACTTATCCTAAAATTTCAGTCGATTTAGGCTCAAAAATCTGTTATTGAGTAAATACTTGACTGAAAGTCAATCAAAGCATTCGTTGAATTATAAAAATGTTTGATTTTAAAAATGATTTATGAGATTTGTAACAATAAGATTTCAAAAGCATATGACAACTTCTCAGAACCAAAAACATGAAAATTATATTATCTGCGATTTGCCGAAAACCCAAACAAATGTCGGAGAAGAGATCAGAACTTATAAATAAAGACGCTATTGTCAACATATTTCTCTATTTGGGTGCCAAACGATTGGTAGCAACAGTTTCGCAATAGTCTTCGTGAAGTCTTCAGACAACAAAAGGGTTACAATTGAGAGAAACCCATCAAATAATGTGTTTATACGATAATAGAAAGCATTTGACATAAACTCTAAATGTTTTGATGTGTTTACTTGAAAAATGCTCAAACATTTAAAGCAATTACTGACACCTGTAAAGGCATTTGATTTTCATGTTTGAGTCGAGTATTTATTGAACCAGAATTGATGAAATGCTAACCAACCATATAAATGTTGATAAATGAAGTGATCCATGTCTCAATGAGTCATTCACCTAAGATGGTAAACACTAGCGAAGAGAATATTCATCTCATTAGACACTTACCAAAAGGTGAGAAACTAAAGATTACTTAGAAAGAAGACTGACAAGTTTGGCCGGTGTTTTGGTGCCAAAAATAATCACATGTTTGTATATAAAAGTGTGACAATTATGCAAGCCATTTGTCAACATTAACAAATTCAGTGGATTAGTTCATTTCATTAAGATTGGGACTGGAGAGCCAGTCAATTAGTTAGTCGTTGCAAGTTGTCACGCGAGATATCAAGTCCTGGATAACATTTTATCGAATTGCAAAAACATTTGCGGCATTTCATTGTAAGAGAATAGCTTCGTATGGCTGACCAAAGTTTAGTTGTTACTCGTCAAAAAGAAAGTGTTTCAAGTTTGAAGTTGTCTGGTTTGCTTTTAAAGCCATCGCATTGTTGCGCTTCGCAGAACTGTTTCTGAATTAGAAGATATTAACGATTGTTGGAAGAAATTGCAACGCTTTTGTAGATGTGATGCGGAAAACTATTTTGATTGCGAGGCTTGTTATCGTCGAATGTCGCTAATTCCTTTATCAAACGTTTCGCCTAGCACTTTTCAATCTTATCTACTCTTCTCGTCAGTTATTTCTCCACTCAATCGTCAATTATCAATATCCACATATGATTTTAGTTCTTCAAATGCCTTAATCTTTGGGTTCGACGATTTTGTTGACGCAAAAAAAGTGAGGAAAAGAAAGCGGCCTTTAGATTAGAAGAAAAAGTTGAATGATTGGAAAAGTATTGGAAAATATTTGGTAAAAATAGAACCATTTTTAATAGTAAGCAAACGTTGCAAGTGATTAGTTATTATAACTAAACAATAATACGCGCTCAAATCATTTTGTAAGCAATTTCTAATTGTTAATCAATAAAATATTGTTGACCATGTGTGTCTCACTTATTTTCCATATTTTATTTTCATTTTTGACCAACTATTAAGCATATTAACCAAATTGTGATGTACCCCTTATTTGAATGACTTTACTGTTTCATTCAATACAAAGATTAGGGATTTTAATGTCTAGCGATGTTCTTATTGATCACAACTTTAAAATGAAATCAATTTTGATTTGAGGAATAGAAAAATCTATATTCTATTGATATTCGCAGAAAAAGTAAAAATCAAAGAGTTTTCAAATTGAAAATTTATTAATTATTTTTCTCAGTGTAGAAAACGTCTGAAAAGTTCTAAATAAACTCCTTATAAATTCATTAAATACTATTTAATATATCAAAAGTGAAATAAACAATAGAAAAAATTAAGTTAAGTTGAAAGCGCACCCAATCCTAGAAAAACTATAATACAATTGAAATTTACAAAATGGCAATCATTGAATGATTCTCGATTCATTTAAACAAAACTTGTTTCAATGATTCAAATTTACATAAATGTCAGTCAAACTAATTACAAATCAATGATTCGGAAGGCTTAGAGAGTAAAGTAGTGAAACATTTGTTCAGAAAATCACAACATTATTAAATCTACTATAAATAAAGTTTATATGAAATAAAGTTAGAGCTATAATAATCATGAGATTCGGTGTCACATTGAATGAACCGCTGAATATTGGACAATAGGGACACTGATATGAGCCGCAAACGTGACAAACACTTAAATAATAGAGATTTTGTGTGTTGAACATGGTCTCATTAAATCGCTCTGTAAAACAATCATCAAATCAAGGTTAGACCAGATTTAGGTAAATCAATCAATATAGTTGTGTCAAATCTGTATTACCTGGAGCGTAATAATCATAGACTCTAATAGGTATATAACGAGTTAAATTGGCCACAGGATACCAACGCTGGACCGTGAACGATACACATGTGTGCGTCGAATCCAACTGTAGTAATCAATTAATAGATCAATTGGCAAATCTGCTTATTACATATGTCCGTTAACTCTTGCAACACATCAATTAGAAGCTCTTTTCGATAATCTTTAAACTGATATACCTGTACGTAACTAATTTTTGTCTATACTATTCTCCGACTACAAGATTGTAGCAAACTTATAAATAATCTGAATTCAAATTCAAATATTGTATTTATAAGAATGGAAAGGCTTCTACGAATAAATAGTTTAAAACTGAATGATTGGTTCATATTTGCAAGAATTAAAGGACACTTTATTTGTAGGAATAGCTGGAAAGTGATCAAAAGACTCACATAATCAAAATAAAAAACAACTTTTCTATCATAAAAACGAGCTTCTTGTAAATTTCTTAACGGTGTACTCTTAACAATAACATCTAATTCTTGTTGCTGAATCATATAACCAGTAGGTATAGTGACTTCAAGAACAGTCATTCCGCTCATTGAGCTCTCCTCGAGATAAGTCCATCGCTGGCAAGACCTGAAGGTTATATGAGAGCTATTGCGTCCAGTAAAAGTTGCGATTACGTCCAGTTCGAAAGCTCTGACTGGAGGCTGAATTTGTAGATGAGGCCAATCGACGTTGTACTGGACATCCAACTGAACTATAGCTAACCCCGAACCTTGTGCTTTAACAATAACAGCTCCGAATGGGTTTGGAATGTCGAACTCTTGCAGTTGCGAAAGATTGTCCTCACCGATGTGTATTATCTGAGAAAAATTTCTAGAAGACGGCGCTTCGATTGTTATCGTGATGTCAGTCACTTCTCTAAGTCTTGATTGCATCGCATATTCAATCAGAGCCTGTAATGCAATCACTGTGTCCTGAGTTGAAGCCCAACCCGCGTCATAGAGCCGTTGATTATTAAGCCATTCAACTATCTCTTTTTGAATGACAGCCTGTTTAGCTATATGAACTAATAGCCCATAAGCTGTTGTCTCGATGTTAGACGAGTCGTATTTATTGGGCAAACGTGGCAATAAAAACGGCCGATTATTTTCGATTTGTGTTTTAGGCGGTGGTATCGGATCTTTGCCCCAGTACCTCATTCCGCTCACTTCTCGCATTTTCTGATCTAAGTAATTGAAGGCTTCATCAGTTTCGACTGAGTTGACTAAACTCAACGCATACGCAGTGATGGCCAACTCGTACGGGTCGTCATAGTTGGCAATCACATGTAACATCCGTTCAAGATATCGTTGCGCTGCTGTCCTTGCAGTCGATGCCTTTGCTCCAGTATCACCTCTAAGATCACGAACTTCTGCGAGTGTAATCAAGACGTGAGCTGTCAGTGAAATATTTCTGAGATTCGCGCGATCGCTGTATACTTTTGACGTCAGATTCATTCTCCTATTATGAGGATTAATAGAGGTCTCAATAAAAGCTCCTTCTTGTGTCTGGTACTTAAGAAGCCATGCGATAGAATCTTGAATAATGTCTGGGTCGATATACAAAAAGTTTTCCCATTCTTGAAACGTTGCCTTATGTAAAATACGAGCGCAAAATGCAGTCATCCAAACACTGGGCCTATTATTCCATCGAAAAGCTCTAAAAGAGCCGTCACTGTTCTTATAACTTAATTGTCGCTGATACTGAATGTTCAGATATTTGAAGGCTTGCTTCTCAAGGTCTGAACGTCTCTGACCGGTAAGTCTTAAATAAAGTAAAGTATACATATTGATAGCAAAGTTGAACATGTTCTGTTCAGCGCAATCGAATGGTTTCCTCAACATAGAGCTGGCATTCATGGGCATATTTGGAAAAGCAGGTCCGACAACATCGCCAACGACTGATACCTTGGCTTTATTGGAGCCAAATATATATCTTCTTTCTTGACGGTATGGTATTATCGGATTTTCAGTAACATTAGTTTCCAAATACTTGATCAGATAAGCGCCTTGAGATAAGTCCAATACAACTGAAGTGTGTGTATATTGTGGTATTCCGTCTGCTTCTACCAGCAATGTTTTTGTAACCACATCTTTAGCCACCTGTGTCTTCGCCATAACTGTTACATTAATATTTCCTAAACGTTGTGCAACAATTGGCATGTAGACAACTGATGTGCGTCCCGGATATATCTATTTTAAATAACAATTCAATTTAAACAAAAGTTTAACTCAATTTTCAAAACTTTAGATCGAGTCTAATGATTACCAAAATTAAATGTTGATGTTGCCCGTAAGATGTTCGTGGATTATATGACTGCAAATATGAGTTTACGGTTAGAGCTTGATTTCAGACAAATGAAAAGTTGACAAAATCAAACCTGAACTCTTCCGAAAGGTTCGACGTGAACAAACTTATAGTCATTAGAACGCGCCAACACAACTATTACTTCAATTTCATAGGGCAAATAATTAAAAATACTAATTCGGATTCCAACTTGTTCTCCGAGCAGACATGTTGGCGGCATCTCAACATTCATATAAAATGGTCGAACACTTGAGAATTCGATGTTTGACTGTTGAAGACCAAAGCCATGTGTACTACTCATTCCAAAGGCACTTACAATCCAAGTGACTGGAGCATTAGGTACGGGAGCTTTGAATATATAATAACCAAGTGGTCTATATTTGAGGAATAAGTATCAATTCAAAATCAATTAGATCATCGCCAAAAGTGAAGTAGAGTTAATTGAAGTAATTATGAGGCAAAAATTGAATTACCCAATATTAATATCTTTCCAAAGCCACGAATTGTCATATAAACGCTGTAAGCGATTTGTGCGCGTCATCCGGAATTGTGCCAAATTGTACTGATCTCTCTCTACGCCTAAAGACAAAATATGCAACCTATACTATCATCAACATATCAACTAATCATCTTTTAGTTTAATTAAATTATTTTCGCTCCAATCGTTTCAATATGGAATTGGATGAAAGTCAGGTTTTGGATAAGAAACAAATAGTCAAAAAACTTTCGGTTCAAATTTATGTCAAGTTTGTTAAGATTGTGCATAAATTTATGTGGGGCTTAGTTAAAATTATGCATGAATAAACAGTTTTAAGACTTACAAGATCCTTCATCAGTCCCATCTCTGCAGTCCATTCTTCCGTCACAAGTTTTGGAAGAATGATAACAAGTGCCGTCCAAACATGACAGAAATCCTTGAGTTTTATTGCAATTATCATGTCTTCGCGTAATATTAGCGTCAGTGAAGATAACCAGACCCGCATGCTATAAACAAATGACTTTTAGACAAACTTGAAATTCTATCATATAATCAAAATTTCCAAATTACTAACTCTCAACTTTTCATTTCTATCCACTGGATCTACTTATAAAACATGTGAAGAAAGATATAAATACTTCAACTCAAGAACGCCTCGATAGTGCACAGAAACTAAATAAATAAAATGTTATCTTATGTACTGGTGTCGCCTCATCAAAGCCTAACTCGTAAGTCAACTGGATTTTGCTGTCTTATGATCGCAACTCCGTCAAAATCTTACTCAAAAATTCGATTTAGAGTCTGAAATAGTTTAAAAGTAAGAACGTTTTTGTTGATGTTCAAACTAAACTAGCTGACTCTGACTTTGTGCGTAGACTTTTGAAAGAAGTTTATGTCAATATAAGACTGAGAATTTACATATAAATCACTTAATTAAACTTAAATGCAATGTATTCGTTAGTTTAATAAATGTAAATTATGTATTGTTTGAGCAAATATAGGTCTGAATGTACACTAAGCGCTAGGTCTCAACATTCAATATATCTTCGAAGAGATTAGTTAAAGAATAGTGAAATCCCATTGAACTTAAGCAAAAGGAAAGTTCAATAGTATGATGTTCTAAACGTTTGGTAAACGTTATCTCTATTCCCTCAGAAATAGCGGTTTTCTATCCAGACCAAAGTACATCGAATGCTTACTTTAAATTCATACACAAAATAGATATATGACAAGGTATTTTAGACTTACTTCAAACGTTTTGTTAGCATCAATGCCATAAGTAGGAGAAGGAAAATGTAGAAATCGATCAACTCTTCCCTCTCTAGAAAGCCATATGTGAGTCAGGGTGGCATTAGAAGAGTTTTCTGATTGATCGAATGTGCTCATCTTTTTTAGGACATCGGCATAGTTAATTTGATTACCAACTTGTAATGAATACAAATCTTTGTCCAAAGCAGACAACCCAATATAAGTTCCTGGTTGTCCCAATACTACCACTTCTATTGTATCTCCTGTTTTATCTTTTCTGTTATTTAGTGTCACTGAGAAATTGTTTCGAGAAATACCATCCACTGGGAATGTCAGTGAATCTGTGATCACTTCACCACCGCGCGCTATATCGTAGATCAATATTGTCGACGATGGAGCCATTTCTGGAGATAGACTGACCGCAAACGTTTTTATAGACGAAGTCATTTCTTCTCTTCCTGTCATCAAAATCATTCCCTTCGAAATTATAACATAAGAGAATAACTTAACGTAATAATTAGTGCGAACATGAAATATTATGTATTCGCCAACTTTTGGCTGTTTAGTACTCGTCGAGATGTGTATTAAGCGCTCTGATGGCGAATATGTTGCATATGCTCTGAGTTCTGGTGCACGAATCGTGTCTCCATTTGCATCCTTGAAGAAACCGTCTAACGCTAAGTAATGAACGTCATTAATAAGTTTTTTGTCATTAAGTTCACTCTTTAAGTTGATTGAGATTTCCCACAACCCTTGGTTTGTTAAAGACATTGGCACTAATATTGGCGATAAACTTCTTGAGCCGCTTCGATAAAACTGAACTCTGGGTCGAATCTCGAGTTTTTCATAGATTAGTCGATCAAAAGGAAGAGGTGACCCATCATTGAACGAAACAGCGGCATATGCTTTAAATGGCATCGGAGGTTTGAACACTTGTGGTGATGAACCTAAAAACTTAAGTTTCACTTTAGAACTGAATATGAAAGCGCGTGCATGTCCTGGATAGACTAAGTTAAGAAAACGTTCGCCAACAAAAGCTGTCACTGTTATCTTTGCTCCGTCCAATGATGACCCTTTGGCCAATTGATCAATTATCTCGGACATCGGACGACGAAACTCACAGTATCCGTTAAACTATCAAAACAAAAACTCCAGTTATTTGCTACGTATTAGTCGTGAGAAGATCTGATGCGTGAGATAAGACTTACAAATTTTTCAGTAGTCTCGATAGCGGGTCGATCGAAATAGTTTTGAGAACCGTGTTTGCTGGATGAGATTAATGTATACAAAATAGTCAAATTGCCGACAACAGGAACACCACTTGTAAAGCTGTGGAAGCAAGTAATGTCATAAATCATTAGAGTTACACAAAACCTATTTCTAGTGCTTTCAGACTCACTTAGCCATTATCGACCCATAAATATATCTATCCGTTTGTAAGAAGAATGCTGGCATCGATACATTCACTTCAAATCTTGTCTGATCTGTAATATATACAAGTTGCATTCTAATTTAATATGCAATATAAACGCATCTCTTATACTATTTTCCAAGCTTTCTTATGTCACACGCTCTCAAATGGGCTTAAGTTTACATGAACGATATATAAGACTTCTATAATCTATTTTTAATTACAGCATCTTTTCTTCTCCCTAAAAGACTTTAAAACTATCTATAATTCAATTGTTTGACTTCTATTTGTCTTTCATGTATTCAGGTTTAAGCAAAACAGTTAAGTAATGTTTGCAGAGAAAATTGATTTTATTAAATAAGAAATAGGAAAGCAAAATATTTTTATTATCCAAAGACAACAAGAGTACATACAATATTCCTCAACAGCAAATTGTTTTTCCTCAACCTGTCCTTGAGCTATAACACGAATAGTCCAATTTTGTCCATAAACCGGTTGCAGAGATAATGGATACTCAAGACTTACAGCTCCTGAGATATTGAGTGAAAATTGAATAAGATCTCAAAATTGTCAGCAATGTAAGGGAATGAAGTAATCAAGAAAGTAGCCAAAAATCATACCAAGATTGCTCTGTCGGGATAGCCATCGTCTCATGATTGCACCTCTCGGATCTATCATATAGATATCGATAGCATCGGAAAATGCCTTTAAATCAGTAGTGATTGGGATGGCACGGAATCGGACGGTCTGGCCTTGCATGTAGATCGGCTTGTCTGTGGTGACAAAGATAGTCATAGAGCGCTGAGAAAACTCCAAATAAGTCTCATTATGAAAGGCAGTCCCTCCCAGAACACCATTAACATTGCCCTCCACTCTCAGCTTGTAGACACCCGGTATCGAAGTTGGAGGAACGCGTAGTAGTAATGTTTCAGGAATTCGCTCTTTGCATTCTTGAGCTGAAGACGTTAATTCAACTCCGTTCCGCTGAATCGATGCTCTAACAGTTATTGGCAAGTTTGATCGATAGACTGTCACTGAAACACGGTAGACTTGTCCTGGTCTTAGTGTCTTTGATGCCAACACAAAGTATGTTCTATGCAGTGAATACATACAAAAAAACATACATCAATATATAATATAAATTACTTACTATATAACACATTGACTTTCTAAAACAACTTTGTGTGAAAGTTATCCAATGAATTTTAATCAAATACTTCAATACCACTACAGTAGTAGTAGTACTAACTATTGTTTCATTTAAGGCACATAAACATTGCAATGCGTGCGTACGTTTCTGTTTGCTCTATAGGCACAAACATTAGACAAGACTTTTAGAGTTTCCTGATTTTTATAACAAGATTATGTTAAATGCACTTTCTAGACATTACTCTTATTTTTCATTTTTAATATTAGTTCTTTCCCGTATTATCGATTCAAACATTAAGTCATCTCTAGAATCAAAATTCAAGTCATCCCTAGAGTCAAGATTCTAGCCGTCTATAGCTGAGAGTAACAAAAATCTCCTTAAAATTATTGACCAATTTTCAGTTGGAAAAACAGAAAAACCTAATAAAACGCATGAAACAGCAGATTGTTTGATGCAATAAATTTAGGCAAAAATTAGAATGAGTATCAGTTTTAGATCTAGTGTGCAATAATATAAATATGAAAAGGATGTGAGGGTCTGCGAGTAGAGATAGAGAGAGTCTAAATGTGGAGATAGACTAATATAACATTATGAGTATTACAATAGAATATGGGATTCTCTGGTTGAGAGTATAAAAGCTTATCTACCCTAAAACTGGGAGTGAATTGAAAGAACAATATATTTTAAGGATGATTGCTATGTCATGCTTTTGATGTTATCATTCCCAAACTGAAGCATAAGTCGAACATCGATTTTTTACAACTCCCTTATGTAACATTTGTTGAAAATTACATATCAAAATAATTCTGTTCAGTTCTGTCTTGCCCTATTGTCTATTCCGTGACTATTATTCATTGCTATTATTACTACTTTCTCATGTCAGTTATTGTGTAGTATTTATAAAACCCAATCAGAAATTCAATACTAGCTGCAAGTTAAACAGAAGTTCGGTTTGAAGTTAGCTTTGGAGTTAGCTCTGGAGTTTGCTCTCAAGTTAGACTGAACTTCAGACTTAAATTCAATTGATGGGTACCGGCATATAATTTATCTTTTTAGACAATTAAAGCCATAATTGTTTGGGAGAAGAAATATCGATATCTATGATTTGAAGTGTGATAATTGGAAAGAAGCGAACGGAATTAGATGAGTAAATACTGTTTAGTAGGGCAGAGAATGAGAAAGTAAAATAATGTGACACCTATAGCTTGATTATAGGGCGCAATAATTTACTAGTAAGCCAATTATAGTAAAACCTGTCTAGAAGACTCTCTTATATCGTTTTATATTCAATAATTATTAAGCCATCTCTCTCTCTCTCTCTCTCTCTCTGTGGCATATTTATATTGTGCTTTAAAAACAATTTAACTACGTGTCAAAGTTAGACAGGTTTTACTGTACATCATAGCATTTGGGATATGCTTTACTATATATTCGGCATATGTTGCCATCACTAAAATCTGAATTTAAAACGCACTATAAATTTAGCCCAAGGCTCAAAATCAGCTCAACTTAAGTAATGTCAGAAAATAGTTTTCTATTGAAATATAGCCATTGGAAGGAAGGAAACAATAATAGTTATCATATGTATGAGTTTGTGCTGTAATATCGATACTTACGGTTCTTGTTGTATGAGATCGCGGTTTATTTCATTGCCTGTTGGGCCAAAATACTTTGATGATTGACAATTGGACGGCTCAAAAAGTTGGATATTAAGCAGTAGTGAGACCAAACTGATTGATGACAACCACATTGTGTTCCTAAGAATAGAATCGAATATTCTATATTAATTCAAACATTGTATTGCGTTATAATATAAATACAATTAACTCAGAGGAACGAACAGTGGACAAAACAATTCAAGATATTTCCTATTGAGCAATCAGTCCAAGGCATGGCAAGCATGCTAGGGATCTATTACTCATTCATGTGCAATGAAAGATGATTTCATCCCAAGGGTGACAATGGATGGATTCATGGATTCATGGCTTGAAATTTAACAAAGTCAGCGTTTAGTTCATGTGCTTGAAACCAATCACAACAGCCCACTCTTCCACTCACTTTCAACTAAAGCTACATTCAGTGCAAACTCAACCGTTCAATGAGTATTTGAGTATTTGAGCATTTAAGCCACATTTGGCACCAAGACTACTAGATCTCATCATTTCGATTGGAAATTAATAAGTTTTCAATGCTTTCGGGCTTCGGACTGAGCGCTTGATTCAACGGTCCGCATACAGATTACTGACTTTATAAGTCTTCCACTGGTTGAGGGAAAGAGAGCAACAACTGTATAGCTATCCTAAATTCAACTTTAAACAGTTTAGAAAATTTTTGAATTATAGACTCAGACCAACAAAAAGCTCAGGAAAAGCAGCAGCAGCGACAGAGAGAGATACAGACACACGCGTCAAGTTTTTATCCCCTCTATGGGTCGGCTACCGATGTGTGGTTACAGAGCTTGTGTTGTGTATCGTTCAGACCCGAAAGCTGAAAATACAATGCTGTATACACAATCACACTCTCTATTGCTGTACCGATTATAGACAGTTTTGGGCTACAGATTCAACACAATGACACAACAAAGTCTGCTAACCTCTTAACAATATCCCAACAGCTGCTATAATATCCTACACTTCTTCAATATTGAACACTAAGCTAGTTCTTAATAAGCGTTTTCACGATTTGACTCAAAATCTATTTTAGACGAAAAGACAACAAAATTTTTTGATGACTACTTAAATTTGAAGTACACTTAAGTTAAATATATTTTAGCTGTAAAAAAACATTCGTAAAAGGATGCCATCAATACAACTAAGCTTCTATTAAGTCATAAATGTAATAAATAATGACATTGAATGCATTGATATTTTGATAGATTTTCTTAATTTGACTTAAGCCAAGCTGATCTAAACTTGAAAATAGTGAATTAAAAATGAATGCTAACTAATTGCTACTTGTTTGTATTGAACATTTTGATGGATAATTGTCTTTTTGATAGAAAAGCATCTAACCAAAAGTGGTAATCACTTAGTGAAAGTTTGTCCTATTTTGCAACATGTCTACTCAGAAGATTTTTTTTAAGCAGTAAACGTAATAATTAACTGGAAATAAAAGTGAATCTTTACAGTTTTATGATAGATTCGATTGTTTACTATTGGTTTATTACAAAGTCAATACTTAAGTCAGAGAAATGCTAACAATTTTAAGGACAGGCTTTAGTCGTAAATATTGATAGAAAGTGAAAACAACCAATAAATAACAAGATTCAATGTAAAGACTAAGCTTTATTCAACTCCATAAAATCATGTGAAACTAGAGAGGAAGTGTTTTTGTGCCAAATACTTATGGCTAAGCTTAATTTAGTGATAAAAGAAGAAAAGATTTTTAATTAAACGACTTAAGCAGCAAGAGAAGACCAAAGACCAAAGACCTGCAAGCTAAAATGAAAATACATAGAACATAGATAAATGAGAAAGAAATTTAAGATATTCTTTTGTGGAAAATAACGTAGTGAATATTAATGTGACAAACAATTCATTAATATCCATTAATATGATGCAAGAATAGGAAAAGACGTTGTGATTTTCATGGGTATAATGCTAGAGAAGAAGACTATAGAGTAAGAGTATAGACCAAGTGAATGAATAAATAACCATAAGAACATAGATCACAAGATAATAACAGTGTTTTTCATATTAAAAATAGATAAATTGAAAGATGGTCTATAATTTTGTCAGTACGAAATTATTTAAATAGATATTCATAATACTAGTGGTTCACATGATAAACTCAATACCGTCATTAAAGTATCATCATTGAATTTATATCAAGCAAATTTCTAGTCACGAACCTCTTTAACTTAAATATACACATTCTAATAAAAATTTCTAACTTCAAAGGGATTTCACTTGAAAGGGACCTCTTCCCGAACACCCAAACAAGTTTTGAATGGCAACATCTCAAATTTCAATCTCGTTATAACTGAACGATTCAATGGTATTTGTAATATTTGAAGTTAATTGATTAATTGATGATAATTGATGATAAAATTGATGATAATTTAGTGGTAGACAAATATTTCTATAAGGAGAAATATTAAAGGTAATAATGGTTTATAACTATGCTAAAGTTTTCTAAATATTTGTATAGACAGACTTAAAGTAAGAAAACATTTTCTCTCTATTCATGTCACTATATAAACCAAATACAAATCAACCTTTCTTATTCTACAGTGATTACATTTGACAAGTTTTCCATTTGCAGATATTTGTGAAATATCAATAAATTAGAATATAAGCAAACAGTTCAATAGCCTATCAAATCAACTCATCCATGAATAGGACCAACACAATAAAACACCGACAAACTCTTCAATACGAGTAACAATTGGTTCACTAATAGAAACGCAAACTTCTTTCAAAACTACTTCATCCTAACTATCACTCCATCGATTACATCCGACACCTAACTCAACCAAACGGAATAAGCTGTCATGTAATTAAATTTCATTTAGTACATTATGAGTGCAGCTTGTGTTATGTCATACAGATACAGTAGTTTCTGTTTATAGTAAAGCGTTCACTATAAAAACACACTTCTGTGTGGCATTTGAGAAATAGAGCTCGTTATAAGCCAAGATCGACTATAGCCGTACGTCTCAGTATGGCATCTGAAAGATTGTGTTAAATATAAGCGAGAGTGACAATAATAGTTTACTATAAACAGGATTGATTATTAGAGGGTTGAC
Source organism: Archegozetes longisetosus (assembly GCA_018873245.2). Taxonomy (NCBI): domain Eukaryota; kingdom Metazoa; phylum Arthropoda; class Arachnida; order Sarcoptiformes; family Trhypochthoniidae; genus Archegozetes; species Archegozetes longisetosus. Next base: position 6,706,847 of record JAEMBT020000007.1, read on the forward strand.
CATAAGTAGGATTGACTGTACAAGTTTTCCTAACGTCGCAATGATATACATCAGAAGCTTAGACATATTAGCTTACAGGTTGATAACAAAAATGCCAACAAAATCGATAAGATGCTGACATTTAATTTTAGCAGAAATTAGTTTCTCTTCAATAGAGTTATGAAAAAAAATTACTTATGTTTGACAATTTAACCAATTTGCTTTTTGTAGGTATTCAACTGTTTATGGGCTTATAAAGCGTTAGCAATAAATTAGATGCAAATATTTATTTTGACGATTCAGACATATGTGTCATATTGTAAGCGACATAACAGTTACAAATTTGAATAATAGCTATCAATTTTAATAAAAGTTACCAATTGCAATAATTGTTAAATAAAAATCAAATATTTATCATATGAATTTTCTAATTCGTATTTGGCATATTTGAGTACAAACAACTTAAACTTATTGTATAAGTTAGGAACGTTAAAGAAGGCATGCATTACTAGTCGTTCGCATATTAAGAAGTCGTGCGTTCACTCTTGCGCTTACATTTCAAACATTTATTTGTGAGCAATGGATCACTCATTTCAAAGATAAATGAGAAACTTCTGTTCAAAGATTGCACATAGGAATTGGTGCACTGTTTCTAAAAGGCATAGCATCCCAGTTATCATCGTATGTTCACAGTTCCGATAGAGACTCACTCAGACATGAAGTGACGGATAACTACATTAGCAATTTCTTAGTTTTAACTCATACCAACGCTAATGCTGTTTGTGAGTAACTGCTCTTGCACGTTATAGCTTGGTTTACCTTATCTTAGACTTTAATACTATCAATTAGTGTACCTATAATACTGATCAAACTATGAGTCTGATGTCTTCACCAGACCATGCCTATCAGTCTGGAAGACATCAAACCGTATCAATCAATCTAAAAGATTGAACCATCACACAAATATTGGACTAATTGATCACTATATGAGCTGTAATTAGAAGCCACATAAAAATTATGGAACTAAGACAATCCATTGATGTGTTTTGAAGCATTTAATACATTAAAGTCGCATTATTTGGTCAAATAAAAAATATAACGACTGTGCAAATAGTCTAACATCCGAAATATTATCTAAATAAAACTGAATGAATAAAAAGAAATTAAGGGATATTTCGTGATAAGAGAGCTATTACGAAGAGCTCATCAAGTAATTTAATTAACATTTTGCAAACAGTGCCTCAATACTAGTGAAGTTAGGAGTCGTTTATAAAAATGAATATTTTTTGTAACTCTACGATTTATGTTTCCTGTTGGAAAACCGATATCAGATACAAATGCTATCATTTACTCTACATTAAACTGTTAGTATTCGCTTAATAAACTGATAATTTCATTATAATGACAAAACTGTCTCTAAAACTTAACATCGAGTCGCTTCGTCTATATCAATGCATTTATTTGAATCTTTTTCACTAAATCAAACAATTTTCCTAAATAACTCTCATTATGATTAATAGAAGACTTATTTTTAGAAAACATTTTAATTGAGAAAGAGTCAAATGAATGGGAGTTGCGAAAACAACACTTTGTTTTCTGAAATTGTATTGGAAGCACAAGCTTGGAAACAACTTTCAAACAGTTAATATATATTGAGTTGAGTCAAATATGTTTGAGCCAATACTATGACCGCTAACACACTAATCACTCATCCATCATGTCTTTCTCGCTCATGAGCGCGTGGATATGGAAATGGGAAACACGAAAAATCTCAAGTCCTCACTCCGTAGCTGAAACATTGGATGGGTAGGGCGCTTATGAAGCGGTGAATATTTGAGAGGAGACTGACTCAAAGTGTGCTTATCATAGAAACAGATGCGGACCATATATTGTGCATCCAATCACGAGTCTCTCCTTCTAGTAGTTATGCGGTTCAACTCTATGCGGTAATTTATAAGTTATTATTTCATATCGTTATTTTAAACAAATACTAAGTCAATGTAATTCCAACCGAAAATAGTTTGTAAGGCTGGGAGTCTGGCTGCTAATATGAACTTTTGGGATAGTTTTGCTATCGAGGAAAAAATATTGAGTTATTAACAGAATTTTAACAGCAGTTTCCAAAAACGTTATGACTCACACACTTATATTAAAGATAAAGCTTTTCGAAAAGCCATTATCGGACTGATATTCGAAAGTAAAGCAAAAGTAATTAATATTCGTTAGTTCAGTTTAAAGTTAGTCAATTTTTAACATTCAGCTCCAACGTACTACTCATTCGTCTAAATGTTAGAAAGAGCGCAACAGCAATACATTAAAGATATATAAACTTAGGCTCAAATCAGAACGGGAGAGAAACTCAGTCAGTTTTATGCTCTAAACAGCACTTAATAAGAAAATATTTAGCAGAATAAGTATTGAACAAGTTGTTGGAGAATCACATGGCTGGCAATTTGTCTCGAACCAGTAAACATAGTCTGAAATGCCAGAAATGGCACATAAATAAAAGATAGTCTTAAAATATTGTTATGCAATAGAGAGAAATATAAGCTGAATTGGCAGGTCATCAAATGCTCACTGAAGGGTGACCTCAGACCGCAGAGTTGACTGAGCATCGCGTAATATGAATTTGGAAACAGATCTCAAACACATCTCAAACGTCTATTTCATGCAATTCTGACTAAAAGCTTTCGCATCGATAGTTTGCTATATTAACTGATAAACACTTTTCAAATGTTTAAGTTTATGCCTAAGTGTCAAATATTATTAAATGAGTTGATGATAACCATTGATTAAATAGTATGAGTTGACTCGATATTAGTAGTAATAAATAATTTGAATCGGTTCAACTTTAGATTGGAAGACAGGAGGCTTTATTAGAATTTAGATGACACTTCAATTGCTTATTTATTATGTCACGAAGATTTGTATATCGGCTTTTCAGGCATATCTACATTCATATAGACTTCTTCATATGCTCTACTCGTCTAACTTTTCAATACTTTTTTCGTTTTAAGATGAACTCATTTTGAAAAACAGCAAAACTCATTATACTCGAGTGCTTTGGATCAATAGCTATAAAGAATGATGAAAATCGCGGCAATCATGGTAGTGATAATCCTTTACTGCTTTCTATTTTTTATTTTTATTTTTCATTAAAAACTTAGATCAGATAACGAGTTGATTTTAATTATTGTAGACATCGTGTTGATTACAATAATTAAAATTTGAAGATATTCCACCTCAAAGAAAATGATAATTACTCTTTTGACCGATTTCGAAAATACAATTATCACTTTTGTTAGTTTGTTCCTTAAAATAACACTTTTTTAAGTGATTGTATCAAGAATTCAGTTAAAAATTTGGCAACTTTTCTAATAAAAATCATCATATTGACTTTGAAAGATTTGTGTCCATTTTTCAGTGACAAAATTTAAACTAAATGTTTGATTTGATAAATGGAAATTAAAATTAGAGAATAATTACGAAATGACATATGAAGTGGGGCTTATAGGATGAGGACTAGCGAAAAGAGATAGAGAGTGAAAAGAAGATAGAGAATGGAAAATTCAATCTGGTTTTTTGGCTTATAACATGAATAAATAATAGTAAGCTTAAACTAATATTATCCAATGCGTGCCTCATCTCCTCTGTTATGGACCATAAACTCCAGTGAAGTCAGCTGAAGAGTAAGCCTCGTGATTTAGTGTAAAATAAATTTTGAGTATATTATCTAGTATTCAGATAGACATTTGTTTCCAACAATCAAGACTACATTTGTTTAGACATTCACTAAATAACTTTTAAACCAAAATAAGAGCCCATTTGTTTCTTTTTACTGTTCTCCAACTCTAGTTCGTGTAATAATTGCATGTTTTAAGTGACCGACAGTTAAAGTTGAAAAGTTAGTGCTCCGAAATGTAGGTGAGTAGAAAAGAAGACTTTGAACGGGGTCTAAATAAGACAATCAAATGAATATTTTCTTAATTCAAGAGTATTTCATTTATGGTTATTTTAAAAATCGTTTATCAGTCATCTTCGAATCCATGTGCAGCTGCACTAATCTTTTCATCATTCACTACAGTTCAGAGCATTGTTCGGAACTAGCAATCAGGCTATCATAGAAACTCTACTAATAAAGAGTTCAAGCTTTCAACTAGTGTTGTATTTCTTGACTTTATCTCATTGAAAACTTCATTTCTGAGATTCCATAGTGTGCGTTTAAGAGCTGAACTTTAAACAAAAGAAAACCCCTATGCAGTTAAGGGTTGCTAAGCTGGATTCTTCAATCAATGCTCATTATTATAGGAATCGTTTCAAAAGTACAAAAGTCGCACAAACATTAAAGAATTGCTGCTGAGCTGAACAAACTTAACCAAACACAAGACATTAATTTGAAAGTTAAATTAAAAGTAATATTACTCTAATGATCATAAATAACTAAATGATTAAAAGTTCACACATTGAAATAACTTGAAGAGAATTATTAATGATATGAAATAAATCTGGAAAATATGAAATCTCACAACGCTATACAAAATTTTTAAAGTCAGTTAAACTTTAACTATAAATTTAGAGTGAAGTCAAGTAAGCAGAAGTAATAAATTTTGAAATTATAGTGCATCCGAAGACAAGATTATTGGGAACACTTTAGTACAAGGAATTGAATTAGATTAAAATTAAAAATAACTATTATTTGGAACATTTGTCTACATAATGATTACTTGAAACTATAGTTATTATTTTGAAATTAACAATGGAAATCATTGCTAATATGTAATTAGATTTAGTCAACCAATCTTTGGATCAATTACGATTTTCATGAATAATGTTTCCAACCATAAATAATCTAATTTTTCAATTAATCTTTTGTCTCTATTTTCATCTATACGGAATCATTTTAGCCAATATTCATTGTTATGAAGATTATAAACAATTGCATAATTATGAGAACTGAAAAATATGTAAAAATTACTTATGTTAATGCTATCAAATGCAGCATTAAATTAATTAAATGTTTTTATGATGAAAAGTAAGCACTTTATACGTGAAGTACTTTATTAGGAAATTATTCAATTTAGTTTATCAGTATTTATGTCTTTGCATAAATTCACTTAACAGTCTTAAGTATTTATTTAGAGCCATAGTTCAGTTTAAGTTTAGAGAAGGCTAAATGTCTCAAATGAAAAACTGAAACTTATTGAGGCAAGCGCTAATCATCATTCAAATATCTACTAATTTGTTACTAAACCCTTCATTAATATTTCATATTAAGCAATCGATTGATGCATCAAAACACAGTTTCACAATGGTTGCAATCGTTTTATTTTCAGTAGAGATCTATACTTGGATTTTGAGAAAATAACGAACAAGATATAGCCCCCTGCTGACTACGGCTGTGTATTTATTACATCAAATCTTCTGATTGATGTCTAAAGAGCTTAACTGTTTTCTTTACTGGTAATAAATTGATTAATCAGAAAATTAAAGGATTATTATAAATCACTTGCAAAGTAGGAGCTCAACCGTCACTCAAGATGTTAGATATCTTGACACGATGATAACTGCAATAATTGACAAATATTTTTAAACATACCATCAATAATTAATCAGGTTATATTACATGACAACTCACTATATATTTAGCTGTTTATTTTTCAAAATTTAATCGCAGCATAACTGAGTTGTAACTGAATATAAACAACTTTATTCTCAAGGCATATAAGATTGAAATCATATTCTGAATAAAGAAATATATGTCATTTCAAACCGAATAACTTATATTTAGCAAATCAAAACGTATTATTCAAGAGAATCTATTTTGCATGACTTAACAAAAACTGTTTCATATCAAATGTCATATAACTGTAATTTCTTACTCTCAGTCTATAATTGAATAAAACTTGAATTTAATAAGAGACCAATGGAAGAACGAAGCGATTAAAAGGTCTGAAAATTTCAGTTACAAACGCAACACATTCCGAGAAATATCTGTTCAGAAATGAAGTCAATAATAAAAACACTCTTTGTTTAGTGAGACTAATTTCAAAGTTAAACGTAGTTTCAAATTAATACTAGAAATATTGTGTACACATACATCTGCTTCAAATTAAGTTCAGGTCAAGGATTAGGTCAGCACTTTCGCCTTAAAGGAACTGATAGTTATGCAGAGAGTTCAGTATAGTTAGGCACAGAGTATAGTTTGCCATAGAGTTGAAGCATAGCTACGCATAGAGTTATAGTTACGTCGAGTTACAGCATAGTTATATAGTTAGAAAATAGTCACAACACGAGTCTGTGTGTTGTGGGATTGAATACCTGTAGACGAACACCTGCTCTCATACCAAAGCGGTCACCAAAACATAGCTGGAGAACTATTTCTCACAATCAGAAATAGGAATCGTCATGATTTGGGGCAATCACGCTAGAGTTCAGGTCCTGATTGAACCAAACTTTTATGCATTCACTTATTAGATAATGCCAGTTAATAATTATGAATTACACGCTTGAGTATGAACTAATTTTGCAATAACTTTTGCTAATGTTTTAGAGAGAAAAATTATACTTTTAAAAATCAAATACACGATAAAGTTAGCTGTTTTAATAAAAATGGCTAAACATAAAAACTCTAAACATGAAAGCCCTATAATATATCCGGTAGTCGACAATTTGCGAATCATAAAGAGGTGCCATAGCTTTAGATGATTCGACAAAACTAGCTAAAACGTCTAGATCGATGCTAATTTACTTTATTCTCCAATTACTATCTGTCAAAAGAGTAAAACTGAGAAAAACAACCTTTCAACCAGACCTGCCACTTGTAAGTAGTAGATAAGAAACTTTTAATTTATGGAATATGACAATCAAGTCTGGATTGAGTCAAAAAAAGGGTCAAAAGTCTAATAGAAAGCGATACCAAGAACTGCTTTTCTTATACTGAAATAGTTTTGAACTAACTGTAAAAGGAAATCAATGTGAAAAATGTGAGCATATTTTAGTGACGCATCAGTTGGCGTAAGATTGAGAAAGCAGCAAAACAAATATTTTATCTTCTTTCTCAATAACTAATTCTGGACATTATCGCGAGCTAAGCGTCTACTTCTGCTTATCTTAATTATAACTTACATATCAACTAATGCTTATTGTTATATCGATCAAAATTCAATATAATAATAGCCAAATATTGATCACATCTTTATACTCGGATCAGATACTGTCAGAAATAATAACAATAGTTGTTCAATAAATCAACTATCGATGAGTTCAATACAAACACTATTGAAGAAACAAAAGAAGTTGACGGACAACTGACAGAATGTTGATTATATGCACATTTTTTACAACACCGACTAGAAAGCAATAGAATCTAGTTTTAGTCTAAGATTTATGTCTCAGTTAACAATTGATTCCTTTTGAGTTTGACGATTGCCGCCAACGTATGTGTGGCCGAAACTGGCTTTTAATGGATTTGTTTGAGTGAAAATCTGATGTAAATTCAGATGGTTTTATCTTTGGAGAAATAGGCGCCACAAATGGAAAACAGCAATAAAACAACAAAAAGAAAGAGTGATCAAACGCCTACAATCCAGATCTCGGAATTATATCTGATTAAAATAGCATCAAAAACATATTTATACTCACATAACGAGAGATAAGAGTGTATGAGATTTGAAAGGAATAAAGTTAGTTGTTATTAAATGGAATATTCAAATAATTGGTTGTTTGCACGATAGCTCACAAGTAATACATATGGGTCTGAACGTACACCAGTTGTGTAATACATATAAGCCTGAAACATATATCAACTATTAACTACTGCTATAACAACCTGTAAACTAACATTCATTATATCAATCCTACTTATTCTTATTATAATTCAAATAATCCTAATTATCAAAATTGTTAAATATTTCAAACTATTTCTCAAAAGCCACTCAACATTTGAAAGCCTGTTCAGGAGAACTAATCACTGGTTTGATTATTCATCTGCAGCGAGAACAATAAGAGAGTGATTTAAGTTTATGGTCATTGTGTTTCTATAAATAGATCATAAACAGAAGATTGCAATCAACAGCTCGGAAGAATATAAACAAACATTAACCTAACAAAAATACATGAAGAGCTTCTTTATTGACGCATTTAGTTAGGCGTTAATTTCTCAAACTGTTAGACTTAAACACCAGCTGCTTATGAGTGAAGATTTTTGAATAAATTATCTGATACTGAAATTTTTTAGATAATCTCGTAATTGATGGCTCTTTTTTGAGTCATGTTTTTCGAGTAGATAAGTTGCAATTTGCATTTAACGCTTAGTTTTTCTATTCAAAAATAGTTTCAAACAATACTGTATACTACCAAAAGTGTTTCATTTTTAATCTAAACTCATCTGTCAAATTAGATCAATCCACACTTTTATTGATTTTAATTAAATACATTCACATTTCAAGTGTCAATAGACATAAAACTGTTTGACTTCAACTGAAAACATAGAAATTATTAAATAGAAGAAAATTAACATTGGAAGTGATGCATGAATTCAATTAATTTCATTGTGTTCATAACATTATCATTTGTGAGCGGAAATGTCAACACAAATGTCAGTATAAAAGCTATTCCTTAAGTTAGGCTTCAATTGACAAGAGTCTGATCTGAGATATTAAAAAAAGAATCTGAAACACATCAAATCTCGAGATATAACTGCGTGAACGCTGAGCTTGAATTTGGTTTCTGGAAACGAAAACTTGAATTTGGTTTCTGAAAATGAAAATTTGTTCCTAAAAACACTGAGAGCTAATGGAAAGATAGGGAATTAATTTGCGCACAACCAAAAGTAAAATGCAACAAAAAACCAAACATTGTCTCATAAGTGTGTAATTGAAAAGAAAGTTCAATTTAGTTATTCAATATGGAATGACATTTGTGTAGCTTTTTATTTCACGTATCAAATGGTTGAGCGATTGTCTGCGATTCCTCTCCTCTTCTTTTTCCGTTACGGCCTATTGTTAGGAGTTGGAGACCAGGCACAATACTATTTAATGAAATACTAAATTCTACTCACTATTCATACTATTGGAATAATATGTAGTCATTAATCGCTCTATTGCCCAATAATAGATAATCAACAATTATAATTATAGGCAAATCTGCCAATAGTTTGTGTTATAGGACGGAAAAACCTGCCTTAATACCATTTTTAGATACATTCATCCTAATGTTTGTTAAATCTATTTTAGATATGTTCATCTTAATGTTGTTTAAATCTTCTTTAGATTTATTTATCTCCATTTTGTTAAATCTTTTTCAACCATAAAATCCTGATAACGTCACTCTGTCAGCAATTATCTAACCAACTGCTTATCGGATTTAAATATATTATAGGCTTTTCGATCAGGAATTAGATTACGTTTTAGACTCTTATAGTCAAAGAACTTAATTTGAAAAGTTTGTTCAAAACTAGATGAAAACATTTTCAATACTCTTATTGTATTAATTGTTTTATTAGTGTGATCGAAACTTACAAATGTTAGGTTTTTATCATCTATTGATTGAAATTCAATGTCAGTGAAAAATGAAAGCAAATCTCTGCTATTATGAAACATCAATAAACCAGCTTTCTCTTTAGCTGATTGAATCTTAAGAATTTTATGAAAAACTTTCATCTCATACGACACATTTTGCTTTTTCGAGCAATTTTGATGTCGGAATTCCTTCAAAACCATATATTGTGTGTTGTCTTCAGATAAGAGAAACAAAGCATTTGTTATATTTTTAATTCAATACCATTTGTTTCAGTTGAGCACAAGCTTCTTGTGAAAAAGTATAAAAGTCATGACATAGAACATGATTTGCACGATTTCTAAAATTTGTTGTTGCTTTGAATCTCAACACTTAATTTGTGGATTAATTTATGCGCATTCAATAGATTTGAATAAATAGTTTCGATTAATCTAACCTCTATTAAAAGTAGTTAAAAGTGATAAATCCGAGTCTAAACTAGTTACGAGGATAACTGGAGAGTATTGGCAACAACTACCGAATACTTTGGAACCATTAAAATGAATATTAATGGTGTAGTTTTGTAAAACATGAGCAGATAAGTGTTAAAAAATCATAGGTCTTTTTATTCTCTCTACTCATCATCGCTTAGTCGCAAAAATATCTCCAGCAAAGCATTATGTCATCCCAATGAAATGCCAGCAAATGCCAACTCTTTCCACTCCCTAATAACTAGTGTTCAATAATAATTACTTTGATTACGAGCCCACTTATGCTAAGCTTGATTATAGACAAAACTATTCAATTCATTGTATAAAAAAGGAATAATTGATTTTGATTACTCTGAAACCATAAACAAAAAATAAGAATAGAAAATTCAGACCCAAGAAAACAATTTACTCGAGCAAAAGTTAGCAGAGTTTTAAAGTTGATTACATGAATCAAAATAGTATTTAAAGTAAATTAAGCAAAACATGGTAGAAGTAATGCGAAAGTCATGCGATAACTTAATGGACAGGTTGTTGGGTTTGCTCAATATTTTAGTGAAAAAGTGAGCAAAAGTGAGCAAAAGTTAGCAAAACAAGTAAAAGATAGACTAACACTTAATGGCCATTAACACAAACATAAGGGTTTGTCTGTTTAGGAGCACAAAGGTGCTGTTAGAGAATAAAACACTACTCAAAAGACTATTGTCAAGTCTTTGTCATGTGTAGTTATAATATCTCAGTTATTTCTATGCTGTTTTGATTTTTAAAATCCAAACCAACTTCGTGACAACGCCCTAACAATACAGTAATATCAGAGTCAATATAAACACAAACCTGTCAGACCTTCTCCAATGGATTTACCTGTATTTCTATAGGCAAAGCATTTATATGCTATTCATTGCTACTCATTTTGCTATTCGTTTGGCGGCAATACCATTGCCACTGAATGGCACTATGCAATAGTACCCAATAAAATACCATTTGTATTAACGTGTTTCAACAACAATCATTTGTTTTGTAATTATTTCTATATTTTTTACCACCATTAGTATGTGTTTACATACTCGACTACATGATAACCAGATATTTTCAAATTAGATTCCTATGTCTTGTCAATTAGATTCATGTCTTATGGCAATCTATGTTAGCGACTATTCGTTAAAATCAAGTAAATTAGTTTTAAACCGCAAAATAACTCTTCTTTTGTTTTCAAACTCAACTAATATTTACTTAAAGATGTCTCAAACACTATTTCACGATTAAATATCAAACTATTTTTTTAACTTTTTTCATACCAAACACTTCAGTCACTGAGAAAAGTTTCCAAAATTCGGTTCAAATATACTACTAATGGTTAGAAAAGTTGAGAAATTGATGGGAAAAAGTGAGAATCATTTCTTACCAAAAGATGATTTGAATTGATTCGCGATTTAGTAGTGAAGCACTGGTTTGCCTTCAGGGCTAATATGAAACCCCACTCAACATAGCATTCAATCTACTCAATAATATTTGGCTTCAAATCATCTTACAGATCTTCACATCATTACACATCAGTTCACTTCACAAATACATCACTTCTTATTCTTTAAAAACACTCGACTAAATCATATAAACGAGATTAATCGCAATTTGAAACTCAGTGCTAAAAGTTTTTGTGTTGTGAAAGTTTCCTTAGAAACTATGGTCGGCATCAGAAATCATTGACTGGTGTTTCAGTTGGAGATGCGCTCAACTCTCTCTCATTGTGCTTAACTTTTCCCTAACTCTAGTCGTCACAGGAATGTCTTCTACTTCTGGAGTCATTCTTCACTTCTATGCTCTTTTCAACACGATTTACCCTAACTTTCATAGAGATTCTCTGCTTTTGTTAGGATGAGTAGGGATTTTTGAAGCATAGATTCAACTAACTGAGGGTAGAAGCGATGAAGGAGTTCACCCCAAAAGTTATTTTACTGAATGAAAGTCATCCATTTTGAACGCATGCGCAAAGAGAAATTGGCCGGTATCACATAGGTTTAAACCTTTATTTAATGCGCTTTTCAGTAATTTACTAATTCTTACAATTTATCCAAATATCACCCTTAGATCTCATTTAATATTTATTTACAAATTCATTCGATTTAATTATTAAATATTCAAAATGTTGATCAAAGTCAAGGTATGTTTAAATTGAAATTGATTTTAAATTTAATTAATTATATTTGATATATCTTGCCATCAAATATTGGTTTGGAAAACAAGACTCTTACTGGAAAAGAGGTATTGACTGGTTGCATTTGATTAGTATTTAATTGATATCATCAGCTTTTGATACTTATTAATAGATTGAGATTGATATCGAACCAACGGATAAAGTAGAAAGAATTAAAGAGAGAGTAGAGGAGAAGGAAGGAATCCCACCAGCTCAACAAAGGCTCATCTTTAGTGGAAAACAAATGTATCTATCACATTTCAATCATATTTTTCTCTCTTCAATCCTTTCATTCATACTGCTCCCTAGCCTTTCAACTGTTCTCTTTCAATCCAAATGCTTATTCAATTGAATTGTATTAAATTGAAGTTTAATTTGAATTTCAGGAATGACGACAAAACTGCTGCTGATTACAAAGTGACCGGTGGATCAGTTCTACATTTAGTACTGGCATTACGTGGTGGTAAAGCTTTTCTCTGTTAAACTCTAATTTATAAATATTAATTTTTTAAAACATGTTTCACTTATTAACTACTGATTGTCTTTTATCTAATGATTTTATACTTGTATGAACTAATGTAAAATGTAATTAATCTCCACTATCAAGCTATACGATATGTTTATTCATTAAATAAAAGAATGATAAGTAGAAAATGTATTTTTTTTATCATTTATTCCGTCTCACTTCCATTCTCAATGCTAAAACATTACAAATATGTGGTATAACTAATGTCTTAACTTTGATCATAGCTTAGTTCGATGACAAAATTATTGAATCTCTTTGTAAAAAACTATAGGAATTGAAAACTATTGCTTGTTTGTGTCTATTTCAATACTAATACTGAATCATTGAGTACAAAGAGGTAGGAATGCTTTTTCTACCATTGAGAGCAACCAATTCCATAATAACCATACACTCGAGCACTTGTCCACCACAATCTTTAATCAAATTGATTGATGCTACCAAAGAGCCACCCGTTGCTATCAAATCATCGACTATGACACATTTCAATCCATTAGTGATAGACTCGCACTGAACCTCAAACGAATCATTCCCATATTCAAGAGAAAAGGAGGCTCTCTTTACAGGTCCTGGAAGTTTACCCGATTTTCGTATTGGAATGAATGGCAATTTCAATCGAAGCGCTAGGATTGGGCCCAGAAGAAATCCTCGCGATTCCAAACCAATTATTGCTTCGACTTTTTGACTAATAGACTGAATGCGGTCTATCATAATCTGAATGAGGTCTTCGAATAGATTCGGGTCTCTCAGTATCGGAAATAAATCTCTAATTACAAGAAGCGATTATAAGAAGGATTAATGATTTAGTCCCTTTATATATTTAATAGTATTGTTATAACCTAAGTTACAAAATATTGATTCATATGTTTGTATTATATTTTAATCGATTACATAAGTTTATGAACTTATAATTAAATGCAATACAAGAAGTGAATTAAATTAATTTCAATGTTTATGAAAATGAAAATCTGCGTAACTTTGAACTAATCACTCTATAGTTTTAATTAATTGAGAGACAAAAGAGATCTAAAAGAAAGAACTGAAGTGTTTACGAAATAAGATAACATAAAATAATATTAAACTCGAAATACCTAAAAAGAATGCCTTCTTTAGGAAAATTTGGGTAAGACTTAACAGTCCTTTTAATTCTCTCTAATCTATTATCACAACTATTATTATTATCAGACATTACTTAAGGAATTAATAATTTGCACAAAACCAAAAAATATTTAATACAAAACTGAAAATTATTGAAAAGTCCTTCAGATAAAGTGTTACTCAAATGACAGATAAGTTAATGAATGTCTTATCAAAACATCAATTATTCATATTTATTGTAAATAAAATCATGATTTGGCGCCAAATTCGAGACAATTATTTAGATTTTTTAGATCTTTTCAGTTTTGGCTCTTCTGCCTGGTCTTCGATGGAGTGATCGCTGTCTTGGCTGTTGAGTCTGTCTTTAACTTGTCTGCTGTTATTACCACTAGTGTTAGTGTCGTGAGAATCAGTTTCGTTCTGTTGATCAATAATTTGAGTTAAATATTCATTAAGTTGTGTCTGCAAGCGATTCACACAATTAGATAATGATTTCAAATGAGAGACATTGTTGTCGCCATCCTTTTGCACGTCTATTGTGAATGATTTGTCCACCACATTATTGTTATTAACGCTTTTTATTGTTGCCTTCAGCTGTGACGCTTCTGATTCACTCATTTTTACATTTAATTATTTTCAATCTTCTCGTTAATCGTATTGTTTGCAAACAAATGGTGTAAATCAGAGTCAAACATATATTATGTAAGCTTTATATACATCTATTTTGTTCCCTTTTATGCATTCAATTTTACGTAAGCTTAAGTTCAATTGGGTTTATATAATTGTTTAATTAACAAATCCTAAATCCTATTAAGTTAAGTCTATTTCTATCCAAAGCAGTCTTAAAATGGATTTCTAGAGATAAGCCAAAAGTTGTGAATCAATGATGAATAATGATTAAAGCCTTTTATTAAATTTACCAAATAAAGTAGACTAACATTGAAGCTATGGAAGCTTGGGCGTTTGTGCTCAACTAGAACAAAAGCATTAAACCAAACAACCTTATTAGTATAAGTTCTTAATTACAAATTATATATTAAAGTGCATAAAACACTTCTCGTAAAGTTGATAAGAACTGTTTTATTTTGAACTTTTAGGCTTTACTTTAGAGTTCAAATGGGCGTTAGAAATCTATAAAATTTTGATAAAGTTATGTTAAAGTTATGATCAAAGATATGATAAAAGATATAATAAAAGATATAATAAAAGATATAATAAAGTTATGATAAAGTTACGGTAAAGTTATGATTATAGTATTTATTTTAGTAAGGTAAAAAAGTCATCAATCAGTTGATCTTGATGGTGTTGAATGCTTCCAAAAAGTTGATACTTTGAAAGAACGCTATTCAATCGAAACACTGTTTCTATGGTTCCAAGAACGACAGTTTTCTAAACAAATCGAAAAATAAATTTAATGATAGAAAATGGCATTTTACACGATATTTTCACATTCTGTTAAGATTTCATATAAGGCTAAATTGTTTTCTGAGTCAACAATATTTTATAGTTTATGCATAGCTGCAAATTTATTACTACCATTTCTAATAACTTACAGAAGTGATGGATTGTGGAGGAAAATTGAATTCTATCGCGAACAGCCAGATATCAATTTCAAGCACAATCTCATCCTTATATTACAACTCAAAGATTCCTCACCTCAATTCAAGTTCTGGAGTACTTTCCCTCATTTGAACAAAGCCATCCATTCTGATCAACTTTGTGTCCCTTATATTTCAGTAAGTTTTCAAGTTGTTTGTCATTTAAAATCATTTTAAGATATATTCCTTACAATAGAATACAGAAATTGATGTCAATAATGATGGAAAGTATGATGAATTGAATATGAATTTGAATGTCCCAATTGATGAAAATGATAAAGTGGTCAGCGTTAAACTGTTGCTATTTTTCGATTATAAACTTCATGTAAGTTTAAAGAATCGTTTCTTTCCTGCATTCCTATCATTATGGACATGAATTAATATTTGTTAAGATTGTTTACTTAATTCGAATCTCAGACTAAAGTTGAACTTAAAATGGAAACTCTGACACATATCGAGTATAATTCACCAAATCCAGGAAAAGGACTTCGTATGATAGGAGAAATAAGATTACATCAAAAAGAGCCACTTGTATATCGGGGCTCAGATTTTAGATTCAATCAAAATTTACTAGCTTCTCAACAATTCACAATCGAAGATATGATGGAAAACTATATCAGACGAAACTGTGAGTTATCTAATAAATCAATAATTTATAAAATTGATTTCTTTCTCAATTCAACCTAAAATTCAGCCATAATTTCACGCAATTTTACTTTTAGTGTCTACTTTTCTGGGTTCAAATAGTTACTACAACTGGCATTTGAAGCGCAACAATGAGACACAATTTGAAATTAAAGCTACGATCATGTATCCAGAAGAAACTCTTCATTATAGACCAGGATTTTGGTACCTTATCAAATGGGCATTCATTCAATACTTGTCGATTTATGTGGTCTTATACTTAATTATAAAACAAATATTGATATTTGTATTTGAAAATCGTTTGTTGAATTGTATAGTCAATTGTAATAGTCCTGTAATTATGAGTAAATAATGTTTTGTAAGTCCCATTCTGAACCTCATTCTAGATCTCACTCTGAATTTCATTCTTATGCTAATCATAAAAACTTCAAGCTTTCTCAAAACGTAAGAACTTAGTTCCCAAAGAATTTTGCATTTTCAATCTTAGCATTCAAGCAATTTCTGGTTCAACTAAAGTTATCATTGATTAAATGTCGGCATTTAAGAAGTGTCTTGTACAAAGTAGAATCCTAGTCCCATTTGATAAGTTTTAAGACTAAGTTAATGCAAACGATTATGCGTTTAGAGCGAAAAGATACAGTAGTTAAAGGATAAAACGATACGACTTTTATTGCTTTGAGTCCAGCCAATAAAAAAATCTATCTCGAAATACTTGTTTATTGAGATAAGAAAATAAAATCTTATTTTATTGAGAATCAGCAAACAATTCAATTATAACCGTTTCATTAGCTAAGGAACATCTTTAAGGAATTCTTCAAGTGCTGCCTCTTCTGATTTCTCAGTTTCAATAACAATCTCTTCAATGGAAGTCTTTTGTATTTGATCATCTCTGAAACTATGTTTCCGGTCGATTTTGCCCTGAGTTTTGTACAAATGGAGCTGGTCTTCGAAGGCAGCTTGAAAGGCTTGTTGTCTTTCTCTAAGAATGTTTTGCTGATGTTTTTCATATTGTTGGACCTTATGGGAGTGTTCGAGGGCAAGTTTCACTTTGATATTTTCGAATTCACTGGCTTTGGTCTCTTTATAAACAGATAACTTATACTGCTGGTCTAATTTCAATTTCGAAAACTCTTCCTCTTCTTTCTGATCCTCTAAACTGATAATAATCTGTTCGACTTGTATCATCTGTTTCTTAGTTTGCTTCAAATCGTTCTCAATCAAATCAATTGTTTCCTTGATTTGAGGCAATGTTGACAACTGGCTTAACAGTTCACTCATTAATAAATACTGTTGTTTAGTAGTCATATCGAGATGATTAATACTTTTAGCACAATCTGCAGCCAGTTTAGCGTTATCTTCATTTAATCGATGCATTTGTTGCCACTGAGACTGATATCTTTGTAGAAGATCTGCGCCAGCATTCAGATTAACTCTACTGCTCTTATCCTTTCTGTTATTGATACCCAACTTAGTTCTAACTTCTTCTTTGGTCTCAGGACTTATGGCTAATCCTCTCAGACTAGAATATAGATTAATTTAAAGACTTAATCTACTTTAGACTAGCTTTAAATTATTTACCTCGAGGTTATATCGTTTTGAACTGTTTGGATCTTTTCGCGCAAGTTTTCAAGCATTCTCACAAACCTATAAATAGGAAGAAATCAATTTAGAGTTTACTCAAAACTTTCACTAAAATCTCTTTCAACTTATAATCTAAAAGAAATACAGATGAATGGAACGCACAAAAGTTGACTAAATCTTTATTCAGGTTTACTTTTACTTTGATAATTGATTTGCACATAGAGTTATAACAGTATATAAAGTAAAGTTCATCTAAATTGATATACAAACATGTTGAAAACCTCGTGGTTTGTTAGAATACTCAACATTAAATCCCAACATTTCTAAATAAATAATTTTGTAGGAATGTATCACTTGTATAAATTTGAATACAAATAATTTTAAGATTATATCAACCTTGATATGAAAATAATATACAAAAAGTTCGTCTAATTGTTATTGTTTTACTCTAAACGACATATAAAGTATATATAAAAAAATAGATGTGTCACAAGTAAAATATTATATTTTGCTTCAACTTAAAAAATATGAATATTTGGTTAAAACCTGTGTTTGCAGAGCTGCCAACTTAAGTGTTTGGATACCAAACCGAACCCTAGAACCCAACTCTAGTAAAAATATAATTCGATTGTTCAGTAAAATAGCATTGAATTTAGGAACTGATATGTTTAGTCAACACTTCATATAGAATGTTTAAACTCTTGAAAATAGCTCAGCTACGAAAAACTTATAAAACATAAGTTTGGTCTCAACCAATGTATAGAAACAAAATCCGACATAAAGACTGCCATAAATAGGAATTAAAAAATGACAGAAATACTTGACAAAAGCCAACACCACTTAAAATGCCATATAAATAACATAAAACGAAAATACTGTAAACGATAATACTATAAAACGATAATAACATAAAACAATTGATAAACAATAACTAAATCTAATGGTAATTACGATTATGAGATAAAATAATTAAAATTCAGTCAATCATATTTGGATAAATGAGCTAAACATCTGATTCGGTGGCGGTATTCTTATGAGTGAGTGGTGCGTCATCTCTCGAGTTAGTGGTCTCTTCGTTATCACTGGTCTGATGCGACAATTGGTGGACATTAGCCTGGACTCTAAGATGAGAGCCATTGTTGTCATAAACTTCATTAATATTTCCATTTGATTCTCGTTTGTGAACAGTGACATAAGTTAATGGAATTAATTTTCCCTCACTATTGCTGTCAATAGTGTAATGCAGTTTAGATTCTTCGTCATTAGCCTCAACGAAGACATAAGTGTCAGATTTGCGCTTCTGGTTCCAAAGCCATTCAATTAATTTTATGATTGAACATATTATTGCAATTGCCAATACTGAGAAGAATACTATTGGAATTATTAATGGCGCTGAAGGAGCCGATGAATAGTTGACCACACCTGACGAAAATGGCGTCGAATGTGATTCTTCTTCTGAGTTGACATCCATTTAGTTATCAGTTATTTTATAACTAATTTCAATATTTTCCCCTCTTTTATTGTTTTATTATTTTATTATTTTATTTATTGTTTTTATGCATTATTTTAAACTATAGTTACTTTAAATCATTTAATAAATTACTTACACTTATATAAATAATTATTAGTTGATATGACAAATGAAGTAATAGAAAAATAATAATAAAGAACTTGGTTTCCAGTAGTAATCAATTTTGCATTTAGATCATTTCACGCTTTTGTGAGTCACAATATTTCTTACTAAACACTCACTCTCTTATGTCTCACTTATTTAGTGTTACACTTAATTTTGAGTATTTATTCACTCTTTTAGGTTAGTCTAGTCTCAAGCTTCACCTGAGAACATGTATAGAAGAACTGAAAGTTTTAAGCTTACGCCTGTTTTCACATGACAAGAAAGTTATTCAAACTGAATCTCTCAAGGTATTCATTTTGGGTTTACTATCGATAACAAATATTTAAATGATTTAAACGCTTAGAGATATCTCTAAAATAATAGATAAACAGATATAAGATATTAAATCAAGTTTTACGGAATATCTAATAAGTAATCATAAATTTTTTGTTAAATAAACAACTTTCAATACAGTTTATTTACAAATGCGTCCAAACATGTGATACGAAAACTTATTATTGTTTTGATTACATGAAAAATCATTTTTAACCAATATTTTATTGCGTCTAATACTCAAAACCAATAATTTGTGACTAGAATTCAGAATATTTTGTAAAACCATACTTAGTAACGACTTTTGTTTACTTTCAACAAATATTCAAATTTGAAAAATAAATCAAAACAAAAACTAATTAGAATACAATTTGTCTTTTACAGAATCGAATGAAAATTACATTTAAGAGCATTTTTAGTTTAGTCTCAAAACCACTTCTTAAACCATTAGTATTGCAAAGAATGTCATCAAACATAAGTTCGTTGTCATCGGATGAGATCTCACGATATAGTCGGCAAATGTTGGTATCAGAGATCGGCAAAAGTGGACAAATCAAACTAAAGTCAACGTCAGTTCTGGTGGTCGGGTGCGGAGGGCTCGGCTGTCCATCAGCCTTGTATTTGACAGCAGCTGGAATTGGAAGAATAGGACTTATTGATAACGATGTGGTCGAGAGGAGTAATCTCCACCGACAGATACTTCACAACGAGTCGCGAATAGGAGTACCGAAAACTCAATCTGCTTACGAAACATTGAAATCAATTAATTCTAATGTAATAATAGAACCGATTGAGACGCGACTCGATCGAACCAATGCTTCAGACATAATATCGAAATACGACATAGTAATTGATGGAACAGATAATGCAATGGCTAGATATTTGTTGAGTGATGTTTGTGTGCTAAACAAGAAGCCTTTAGTTTCTGGATCTGCTCTAAGATTCGAGGGACAGCTCACTGTTTACAATTATGATTCAAATACTCCCTGTTATCGCTGTCTATTCCCAAGTCCTCCCCCAGCTGGAACTGTTACAAATTGCAGTGATGGTGGAGTTCTTGGTGTTGTTCCTGGAATTATTGGAAATCTGCAGGCTTTAGAAACTATAAAGATAGCTATTGGCCAAAGACCGACTTATGCCGGACAAATGTTACTCTTTGATGGGCTGATGGGTTCATTCCGAACTTTCAAAATTCGTAACAAACAACAAGACTGCATAAGTTGTGGCGAAAATCCAACAATCGGTCCAGAATTGATAGACTACGAAGAGTTTTGTGGAATTAAATGCGCTGACAGTACTGCAGTAAAGATACTCGAACCACACGAGAGAATGAGTTGTTTGGAATACAAGACACAAGTATTAGATGCTAATGAAAATCATTTATTGATTGATGTGAGATCAAAATTACAGGCAGACATAACTAAACTTGAAAACGCTATAAACATTCCTTTGGCAGAAATACAAAAAGGAAATGGTATCGAAATGATTGAGAATTTAATCGATGAAAAATTGGAAAAAGACAATCAAGTAAAAGTAATTATGATGTGTAGAAGAGGTAATGCCTCACAAAAGGCAGTCAGAATATTAAAATCTAAGATAAAAAACGATAATATACTAATTAAAGATATTGTGGGAGGTCTTGAGTTGTGGGCAAAAGAAATAGATCCAACCTTTCCTATGTACTAAAACTATAAATAAAATATGGAATAATCAAATAAACCATGAAATTATCTAAAAATCTCTTTAGTTCTTCATAAGTTCCAAGTATTTCACTTTTTCTTCTAAAACTTGAACTCTGTTGGTCAGACTGTCCAGCAGCGATGAAGATACCGATGAAGATATTGATGGGGGCATTGCTGTTGAAATGGCCTGAGATGTAGATGAAGTAGTTGTTTGACTTTCTATACTACTTTGTCGCGTGATTGGTCTCCAATAAGACAATGCACTCGAGAAAGCAGTCTGTTCGCAAGGATTGTAAATAACTGCTTGTTCGTTGGATAAAACGGTCGATGAAACACAATTCAAACGAGTCTTTTTGGGTGATTCAGCGATGGGTGATGAAGGAGTAATTGTGACCTTAGGAATAGTTGGTGCCGAATATGACCGTCCTTTCAGTTCATATCCCTCTCCCTTTCCAAGTAAGGATTTGATCATTTTATTGTTTCCGTGGCCGCAAGTCTTGGCGTAATGAACGGCATCGTGTCCCATG
The DNA here is from genome assembly GCA_018873245.2 of Archegozetes longisetosus. Classification (NCBI taxonomy): domain Eukaryota; kingdom Metazoa; phylum Arthropoda; class Arachnida; order Sarcoptiformes; family Trhypochthoniidae; genus Archegozetes; species Archegozetes longisetosus. The sequence continues at coordinate 6,728,602 of JAEMBT020000007.1, forward strand.
AAATCTTTGATATTCTTGTCTGCCTTACCGTAATTAAGCAAAGTTTCAATGGTACGCGTGTGGCCATTACTTGCGGCTAACATAAGAGCTGTTCTGCCTTGCGATTGGTCCTGATAGTTAACATTGCAGTTATATTGAATCAACATTCGTATCACATTGTAATGTCCATAATGTGACGCATACATCAATGGTGTCCAACCCGCCGAATTGACTGCATTCACATCTCTAAAGACAATTTCATTTAGAAATCAATACTAACCCCAATTCATGTTGGACTTACGCTAAATTATTTCGAAGAATATTTTCAACCAAACTCAGATCTCCCAGACTAGAAGCTGTTATTAAGTCGAATTTGAGTTCACCGCTTAGATCAAATAATTGACTCGTTGAAGACATTATTCTTTATTTTATCAAAACTTGGAGAGTAACAAAATTACGAAAATAATTGTGTGGAAACAATAAAAGTAGCACTTAAGTTAATAAAAGATCAAAAATCGTTTCACTTCAATATAAGTGAACATAAGTCTTATAAATAATTACTTTCAAGACACACAAATGGCTTAACTGATCAGAACATTTAAAGTCGAGGTCATTACAAGAGTTATCAAGCCTTCTCATCACTACTATCGATGAGAAACTCTTTAATATCGTTTTTATCAACTTTTTTGAAGAGAATTCTGGGGAATTTTTCTTCAATTCCAGTCATTTCGTTGGCTATTATGTTACAACCATAGCATAGTTCAGTCGATATTGAGTTCTGAACTGATGTCTCAGAGTTTAGATTTTTCGATAAAATATTAGTCAATTTTAATGCTTCATATGCACAACATTTCGGTCGATCTATTATGTCGACTGGGGTCTAAAAATGCAAAAAAATCTCTTCAACTTTATGAATGATAAGTTGAAGAAGTCATTTGACTTACATGACAAACAATACACTTTTTGTCCTCGTTTTGATCGCATGACTTTAACTTATTTCCAGTTTTGAAGATTGTGTAAACAGTTGACGGAAAGTCCTTCTCAAGTCCGTTCACAAATGATTCAGTCAGTCTTCGAATGCTTGATTTGATGCTCGAATTAGTGACTAAAGTTGGTTTAACTACATATTTGATTTTCTTCATAACTGCATAGAAAGCGATTTCTTTCGCAGTAAACTCTCTCATTGGCCTCAATATCGGTATCCCGTGTCGATCATCAACAAAACCCTTTGAGAGTTGAGAAATCAAAATACAATATAAGCATATATTTAAGTGGTTTTTAAAAACAATATAAAAATGCCATAGAAAAAGATGGTTCAATTTCTATTAATTTTAAAAACCACTTAACTATATGTTAAGTCTGTGAATTATATTGTAGATTAGCATTTAATACCGATTCTGATTGCAATTGAATCCCTTTGCCGATCGACACATCAGTCATTAAATTGATGGCCAAGTTCGACGCGTTGTTAGCAAAAAATATTTTATCAAATTTTTCTCTCATTGCGATATCGCACACAAGAAGATAACTAAAAATATAATTTTAATTTTAAATTGAGTTTAAAATAGTTTGAATAAATACCGCATTCTTTTGAGAAATTCTTCTTTAGAAGTAAGAGATTTGATACTCGAAAATGAGTCCATAAATAGTTGTCCACTATTTGAAAGTAAATCTTTACTAAATGTTTGGTTATTTATGTCTACATAAAAGTTTGAATCATCGCATCGATAAGACATCTGAATTGAGGACATGAAACAATTCCACTTTGTTTCTAGCATTAGATCTCTTATCTGTTTGAGTGTCGACTCTTTTTCTTCATCTGATTGTTCATTAATAATACTTTCTGTTGAAATGATTAATAAATAATCAAAAGTAAATATCAATTTCAATTGATTTTAATTGAACTTCTTTGAAATACCGTCGATATAAACAATGGATGGAATGAATCGTAACTTTTTGTGTTGAGTGTCGTTTAGTCCATCTTTAATCATATCAATCATCGCCGAAGAGTTGAGACCACCTGAAAATGCAATCAAAACTCGGTCTCCAGTTCGAACTAATTTCGATTTTCCGATAGTTGCCCGAAACTTATGGCAACAATAATCATATAAACAGTTACGACAAAAGACATCTTTTCGTTGTAACAAAACGAAGCCATCATTAGTATCACATTTTTTGCATTTAATTAAACCATTTCCACTAAATGTACGAACAATTCAACTGTTTTATAACAAAATTTCAAATTTTGTCTCTAGTAAGACTTACGATTTTATTTTTTCCAGAATCTTGGTATAAATATTGTCTTTTTTCGGAAAACTATCCAAATTATCGCACATTTTAATCAATTGCAGATCAATTAAATCAAAACAAGAAGTTAGTTAACAGACAAGATATCAAACTAATAACAAAACATCAAAACATGTGCTCAACACGTGATCTTTAAAAGGAGCAAAAATTGAAAATAAATGGAGTGAAATGCAACTGAAAGGTAAGAAATACTATTTTCTACATATTTAATCGTTATAATAAAAATAAAATACAAATGATTCAATGTGATTAAGAATTGAATAAAATAAACTCATATTTAAAAATTGCTTAGAAGTGCATTAAAACAGTATAAGACAGTTATATATCAATTAAGTATTTAAGATATTGTTCCTTTTCATGGAATGTATTTATTGCTCAATCTAATGAAGTCAGAAGTCGTTCAAACTCTTCTGGAGTGTAAGGCTTTGATGAATCGTTATCCCAAAGACGTATGTTATTGAGAACTGTTGTCATTTGTTCGCACCATTCAATGCAATTGTCCTTATTTTCAGCCGAAATCAAATATCTATGAGTGGATAACAAGAATTATAGGAGAGTTTTGATAGAAAAGAATTGTGAATAACGACTTACTTGATAGGATGACTTTTAGGAATAGTTCCTCCTTTAGTGAACACATTCTTCGGAGTGTTTGAGATAGTAATCAAAGCAATAGTGTTGGGACGCATACAAATGTGCTTCATAGAAGAAGGAAGTATAGAAACATTAGGATTAATGCATTCTTTCAGGTCAATCAATCCGAGAGGTTTTTTATTCACATCTTCGGGGAATCGATAGAAAGCCAACTGATGGCCCCTCAAAACAAGCCATCTCAGGTTCCAGAAGCCAGACTTGTCGCGAATATCAAAAAATGCCTGTTTGTTATAGTTGTGCTCAACTTTGAGCTCAGTTTGTGCCGTCAGTGTCCCTTCCAATGGACATGTATAACAAAAGTTGTCCAATTTGTACGACTTCTTCTTATAGTTCGACAAATTTATGTTAACCACTCCCACCAGAGAAAAACTTGTGCTCAAAACTGCGTTCGGACCACCAGGACTTCGAACAGTCGGCGATTTCATGCTTGAAGCCTTCTTTTTCGGTGTTTTCTTTATGTGATATTTGATATCATGAGGCAATTGGTGTTTGGCTGTTATCAAATCGTAGACATGAATAACAATCTGAAAATCACTGGACAACTCAGGCAAGTAGACTCCACAACTAAAGTCGAGTTTTCCATTCTTTATATCGTTTTCGGAACTCAAAAGATCGGTCACAATAACGTTGGCCCCGTTGTATATCAAACATATGAAATGATGGATTTCTCCAACTATTGGGAAAGTAGAAAATCAATCTAAACTGTATTCAATCATTAATCAATGACTATATTGTCTATATGTATATGTATTGACTATATATGACTATATGTATAGTTAACTAGTTAACCAACCGGCTGCTTTGGCTCTGGCCACCAAAAACTCTCCCTTAATTAACAGTTGAATGTTATAAAGACTAAGACATCCCTTAGTAGTATTCGCATCAAAAGACTTGTCAGATAAAGCAATTTTCAGTTTAGAAATTTCATTCAAACAAGCGATTCGCTTTTGGCCTGAATAATGAGAAAATGTTAGTTTTATTTAAATTAAAACAATATTCAATTAATGGACTAACCAGACACAAGAAGTAGTCGTTCTGCCTCCACGTGTTCTGTCGATCCCTTAAACTCGTTGGTTTCGAGACACAGATTAAGTGCTTGACTGGCCTGACCTGCAATCCGGTTGTGTTGTTCGACTTCTTCTCTCAACTGATCAATTCTCTCCTGTATTTTTCTATTTCTGTTTTCATATTGTATTTGATTTTCTCTTTCGATCTGTTTATCTTTTAAGACAACAGTTTGCGTGGCAGGAGTTGTATTATTAGATTTTTGTGACTGTTCTCTGCGGTAGAAACTTATTGTTCTCATTGGGGTACTTGGACCACAGTCTTGTTCACTAAGACGCGGAGGTTTGGCTGGTGGTGGAGACGCCACGTATGAACTGGTTTCATGAAATCCATCAGTTTCTTCCAGTGCTGTCAAATCGGGGTACAATTTATTCTTTTTGGATGGACTTTCAGATAAACTCTGATTCGAGTCAAAATCAACCTTAAGACTTATGCTACTCTTTTGTGTTTCTATGTATTTATTGACTTCTTCATGAAAAACTTCTTCTTCTGATGGCTCGACAGAATAGTTTTCTATTTCTTCGAAAGCTTCACAAACTGTTTGATGCGCTGTTTCGTTATCGATATTATGATCAATTTCATCATTCTCGCGTTCATCTTCAGAGTTCTGAGGGATATATTCTTCGCTCTCTTGACTGGTGTTTTGATAATCCTGTGTGGCATCGTCGATTGCTTGTTCATCCATTTTCATCGGACGCTTCAATATTTCGAGTTCTTTCTTACGATTTTCGATATCTTTCATGACAGAAGTGGCAGTTGTGGTCTCAGTACCGAACAATCTTTGTTGTAATATCTGTTTCTTCATCAATATATTGTTGGAAACATTAGCCTTAGAGGGACTCAACTTTTCACTACTTTTGGATCTTTTAATCGATGATTCGTCAGTTGATGATTGAGTGACAATTAATTGACCCTTTTTATTGCTATTTAAAGCGTTAGAGTTTTGATCTCCAATTGGTTTCATTTGTGGAGCCATTCGTTTTCTGACATATTGTTTAGATTTTGCTTCATTTTCAGCCAAAATCACTTTTTCAAACAAATCAGTTTTTGCCCTCAGCGACAAATTTTCCGGATTTTGACTTTTAGGCTTGGACTCGAATATTTTTCTAACTTCTGAAACATTAGATGAACTCTTGATGACTTGTTTTGCGTTATCTTTAGAATTAAATATAAGTTTATTAGGTTCTCCAAAACTATCTTTGTTTTGATTTTGATTAGAAGGTTCGACTTGTTTCTTAACCGGAGATGCATTGAATAAATTGCTGTTTCCACTTGATGGCAAGCTCTCATCTGTTATGGTCTTAATCTTGTAATCATTGACTTGATTGCGAGTTTCGCCAAATATAATTAGTTTCTTAACCGGCGATGCATTTATCAAAGTCTTGCTTTCAATTGGATCAGAGTTCAGTTCATTTGACTTCTTGTCATTCTTCTCATCGCTTAACAAAATTCGTTTCTTAAGCGGTGATTCGCTGATCGAACTCTTCCTTTCGATTAAATCTGAGTTGACATCGGATGACTTGTTTGTTTTCTCACCGCTTAACAAAACTCGTTTCTTTAGTGACGACTCACTTAACGAACTCTTATTCTCATTAGGATTAGGTTCAACGACAGCTGTCGCGTCATTATTATCTACAACTTCATTGTCATTACTGTCGAGGTCGTTTGAAGGATAATAAGAACGCGCGATTTGACTCAACCGTTCATTTAAGAGTAAACGTTTTTTAGGTGGCGATTCCTCAATCGTTTGCAATTTTCTCATCGATTCAGATTTAGCTTCTTTTTCACTCACCACAGCCTTTCTGTCAGTCATTTCATTGGCTTCACTATCGATATAATCGAAATTTTCTGAGTCTTCACAACCATATGATCGTGCGATTGAACTCAATCTTTGACTCAATGGAACTCTTTTCTTGTCTGGCGATATGTTAATCAAATTATTGATCAATTGTCTCGAAGAATCGCTTATTTTAGAAGTGATCTGATTTTCAGACATTATATTACTTTTATTATCAAGGCTTAGAGTTCTTTCATTTTTGAGTGAAGTTTTGCTGACATTCGATGTTAAGCCAAACGAATCTTTAGTTTCTATGTCTTCACTCAATAGCTTTTGTCGTTCAAGAGTTCGGCGAACGATGTTCTGTCAAAAATAACAAAAAACTTAAATCACTTTTTCAAATATTGATTCAAATTATAAAAATTGACTTAAAAATGACTTAAGACTTTGTTTTTGGATTTCGTTAATTATTTTCAACAAGTTCTTGATAATAATTAACATATATTTAGTGACATTTTCCATAATTTATAAAACAACTTAAAATAAAAATCAATTAAAAACAATATAAGATGAAAAGAATTGATTAATTGAAACCTCAGTGAATGAGTCGAGTTCTTCGTAATCACTCATAACTTATAATTTAATGTAAATTGAGTTCGATTAGAGTTTAATTGAATTTAAAATCAAATAAATGGCAAAACAACGGATCATTCAAACTTTATTGACAAATGAGTTTCAGTTTGCTTGAAGAGTTTGTCGTAAAATTGAATACTTCAAATATATTCCCATTGGTTTAAAATTCATATGAGTTGCATCTGTTCGTCCAATCAGTTCAATGACTGTTGTCTCATATGACGTAATCAACTCATTGTGTGTGTGAGCCTTTAATATACGAATAACAAGCATATAATAATTGACGTTTTGTTATTTAAACCTTAAGTCAATAAATACAATGATAAAACGTGAATCATCTTAATGAGGGAACATTTGATTCAAATAAATGTAAACATATTTTATGAATGGCTGAAATTTGAACAAAATAAAGATAAGATGTAAACAACACAAAATGACAATAAAAACAATTTAAAGTTAATTAAATTGAGTTTTAATTATTGATAATAGATGAGAATGAGAATGAAATCAAAAGGAATGCAGTTGTCGTTAACGTCAGGCATATTAGCCGCGAGCGCGTCACTATTTGGCAAAATATCGATGTCTGAAGAGATTTGTCTAAACTTATATAAATATTTAGTTAATTTAATTGCCATAAGTGATAATCTATCATTTGTTTTATATCCACATTCACTCGTACGTTAACTATGTTTCAATTTTAAGCTAAGCTAACCCTTTTTTGTCCATTTGATAAACTGATCAATTGTTTAATTCACAGATCATAATATTGATTCGAGTCTTAATGTTTGCATTAATGATAATTTCAAATGCCTTAATGTGGACTCAATTCACAAAAGCACTCAATTATTGTTCAAACTCACTGCAAGTGATGGTGATTAACACGAGCGCCAACTTTTTTATAACTGTAAATACTTTAATAACTAATTAAACACTTTCATGGTTTGATTACAGAAAATGTTGCACTAGTCGAAACGAATTTTAACAAATATTTTCAAAGTTTTGTCAATCATTGATAGACTTTCATAGCTATATTTAAATGCATTGTTCAGACGTCTATCAAAATGTATCTCATTTTCAAGTTCTGACATGCTTTCGTCGTTGAGAGAAAGTTTTAATCATCAGTTTTGGTTTATTTTCAGACTTATGTTCAAAATTTCAACCCTAACCATTGTATCAGATTTATAAATATTGGCCATTAGTGTGAAAATTGACCAAAACTGATGATTGAAGTTTGGTGTGAACTGATTTCTCGACGTATTTCTTTGTCGGTTTTGAAACCAATGATTCTTTCAAGTTAGCAATAGCTTTTTTACTTTGAAAGCTATCAATGCTTTTACTTTTTTCTTCTGATTTGAAGATAAACTGATTATTATAATTATTCTAATTGAAGGCTCTTTACGGACAAATATTTTTCAAAGAAAGACTGTCATACATTTGGTGGATTGGATCGGTTTTTATACTTTTCGGCCTACTCCTTATGCGAACTTCACAAAAATTTTGATTAAAATATTTATTTTTCTCCAAAAATGTTTAAACTGAATAAAAGAAAAAAGGATATATAACTATATTTGGTGTATTCGATTGATAATAGAGTAATTTATTTAAACTTGATTTTAGCAAAAATCGATATTAGATTCAACATGAACCTTAACATTTGAATATTAGAAGATTGATGTAGAACTCAGCCAGTAAAAACTGACTCCCACATTACCTTTTAGTCTCCGAACAGCAGAAGAATATGCATAAAGTCCATGAATCTCGATAGAGTATATCGATTTTGTAATATTAACCCAGGGTTTGACTAAAATTTTTTGTTCTAGTGTTCTCTTCTCAGTTATTGAACGGAAAGCTCGATATCAATTCTTCATAAGATTCTGATTTTTTATAAGTCTTATTTTGAAAGTTTTAAATTTAGACCAGAGAATAGGAAACTCAAGATTAATGCATTGTGAACCAAGTCAAGTAGTACTTCAGACGCAATGATTTCGCTAGAAAAACAAAACTTTTACTGCAAACTTAAGTATATAAACCTGAATATCAAATGATATTGAGTGACAGCAGTTGTATTTCATAATCTTGAAGCTCATGAAATAAATAATAGCAAATTTTAAAGGAATGTTTCAATCATTCTGTACTGATTGATACTATTTGTGAATTTTATACTTTTGTCTTATTTCAAATTGAGGCTTTTATGGAAAAGAGAATCTTTCAATAAAATATTCGTGTCTCAAATTTTAATATTATGAGAGAAAAATTCTATCTATAACTTAAAATCTGTTCATGACTTCTTAGTCTCGATAATCTATAAATTGTCACATATTTCTTGTCATTTATTGAAAGAGAGAATTTCTAGAGCTATATATAGTTTTGCCTTATTCCTAACATTATTTAATACAAATCAAAACCTTCAACACTTAATATGAGATGAGAAGAATGTCAGTTTTATTTGAATTTCAGAGCAAATCTTCAATTCTGATGCATTGTCTGTCAACTTAAACTTACTGAAGTTAAACTAGTGTTGCTATTGCGCGCACTAACAAGAAAATGAATTTATTAAGTTGAGCACGTTTTCTATTGAAAATGTTTCATATCGTTAAGGATTAAACTTGAAAATAATCAAGCTTAACATGAGGTGAAAATTAGACGTAAATTGGACCTAAATGTGAGAACGATTTACATAATGATTTGACAAATATTTTCAATAAAAAGTTGATTTTACATGAATATAGAGAATGAACAGACTGCTGCAAAGAAAAAGAAACAATCAAATAAATATTGCACAACATACATCCATAACATACAGAACTTAAGCCTTAGGTCATTTTCTGGCTTTACGAAACATTTGTATCATTCTCTGCTGAGACATACATTTTTTATCAGAAAATTGTTAAATATATCGATCTGATTAGATATCCATTTTAATATTCATTTATTTTTGTCTACGATACAATCTCTTGTGGGCCACGACTCATATTAAACTGAAATGTGAGACAAGAAATGTTTTATAGTGACAAAAATAAGTGAAATTTAGAATAAATAACAATAGAATATTCTGTATTGTTAATCATTTTGTTCATGAGATATGACATGTTTTGTAGGTTAATAAAAATTTGATATATTTGTTCTACTTTCCATAAATGGCATATTATTTACGAAGCTATAGATAGCCACTAATTATTCATCAACTGATACCAAGAAATCGCGTGTTTGTTACGCAACCAATAAAAAATTGATCGAGCGAGACAAAGTCACTAGTGCACTTTGCTATCGAAAGCTAAATCGAAATTCAGATTAAAACATATGAAGTCATTTGTCCTAAGTGATCACATAATTATGAAAGGCCAAATTGAAACTAAAACAAATCAAAATTAGGAGAAATTGAAACTAAAACAAACCGAAACTAAGAGAAATCGAAACTATGCAAAATAGCACCCCTGAGTCCCAATAGTACCACTAAACTTGATAAGAAGTGAAAAATTTGATTTACAAAATTGAATCATTGCCAATGGTCTGTATTGAATGTTATTGATTTGATAATCTTAAGCTGAGACATTGATTCCTTAATCAAAAATTGAAGCACACACTTAGTCCAATGGTTATCTCATGCACTGTTTCACATGATTTAACCAATAGATTCTTTTAAACTAAAACTATTTTCAAAGCTAAACCATTTGATTAAAATTGAATTTGACTTTCATATAATTTATCTAACCTAACCTAACTCTGGTTTTATATAAATTGAGATCTAAATTCCTTGTTTTGTAGCCAACTATAAACTAAGAAACTTAGATAATCGCTCACTTGAGTTGAGAATCAAAAGCTTTATTCAAGGCTAATGTATTATTATTCTGGCTGAACTTTACTCAAATAAGTGGCGGAAATTAGAAAAAGATATATCCCACTGAGATCTTAAGGATTCTGTAAGAAGTAAATGCTAGTATTCATCGACGCACAGATCCATTTGCTCGCCCACACATTCAAGTTGAATTTGATTCATTTTAAAGTTTATTTTCTCATTCATAGAAACAGTAATCTTCCAGTCAAACTTACGTATTTCTGATAAATCCAGACTTTTATCGTTTTAGAAACGCGTATTTTCAATAAGACAGTTCTTACTCGTTATCATCCTTGGGATGTTTAAATGATAATTAGCACAAATGTGACAAAATTACTTTATTGTTCATCGCCAGACATTATTAACTGATTAGACATAAGAACATAAGGAAACAAAGAGTGAGCTTGATTGAGCTGATAATTTAAGATTTGATTTGCTTAGTCGTTGGCGTAAAACGAATGACTGGTGTGTTGCGTAGAGCTGTGTTAGAAAAAGCAATTTTATCCCTCTCCACTACTTCTTGCTCTTCAATTTTGCCTTCTATCACATTTGTTTGGATTATGGATCCAACGTCACCCAAATTGGAGATCATATGGCTGACACGAAATTTACTACATATAAGCAAAGAAGTTAATGACTACTAATAAAACGGATGTCCTGTTAAGTAGGCATAAACCTGAGAAGTGATAAAAGCTGTTAAACGATGCGAACATACTTTCGTTAATCATCTGTTTGTTTCATTCCCTCAATTAACCATTGAAAAAATTTGGGATATTAGGCTAATATAATAATTACAGTACACTTGAAAAGTTTATAATCCTCGATAGCACCAGCAAAGGGTCGTTCCAGTGTCAGTCTCCCTGTCATTCAAATCAATTTATTGTGAAATTTGACTTTCGATTTTTTTACTACGATATTGAATATTCTATAAGTTTGTTAATATTTGAGGATATTACAGTCTAACAGGAAGCATGCTATCACTTCTGGTTGCTATCGTGGATTATTAAGTTTTTAAGTGTATCTGTTGTGATGAAACCATAACATTCGGTTTGTCTGCACCGAATTTTTTGCTGAATAACACTTGTAGAAAAAGCATCGTTTCTAAATTTTTCCTACTTTTACAGTGACTCACGAGCTTGCCATCACGTAGGCATCAGCTCATTCTGAATCTAAACTCTGAAAATAGTTGTTCAATCGAAAAAATAGTTATTGAGAATTGAAAGAAGAATAAAAAGAATAAAATCTCAATTGATTAATCGTCAATTTGATGGATTTATCACGTATTTGAACAAATTTTTTAGTATTATTGAAGTTGAAAAGTTTTTTAATTAGCATATTTTGTTTGATAGAAAGGATTATAGCTGAATCTTATTTATACATCCCTACTTAGAAATTGATCTAATTAATTCAGAAATTTCAAATCTTAATGGGCGTTACTTTTTATGTAAATTTTCTTGAATTACTTATTTTGGAAACATTTTTCTTGTTTTACTTAAATTCTGTTTCAAATTTAAGCGATTTAATTATAAATCATATAAAATATAGAACTTATTGTTGAAGTAAAATACTTGGATTGAATGAAAAGAGGAGCTCATGTATATTATTTTGTAATAAGTTGACAAATATAAACAAAAGTGTCACCAACTTGTCTGAGAGTTGCGCTTAACCTTCTCTTTGAAAAATTTGTGGTGTGGGTCGTATGCACTCAATCAAATCTCACATACTTATGTTTTAATGTAATTCTGTATTCTTTTTTATACTTACACACTGTATTCTATGAATAATAATTAATGTAGAGGTGGAATGTCATTGAGATAATCAAAATAGTTTTTTATACTGCGCATAATTAACTTTCCCAACGATAGGATTGACACAAAAGTTAATACTTCTAAACTACATACAGCCTGAAATCTGTGGATTTTTTACTTCTAAATATTCTAAAAATATTTACTTCAACTTAAATTAGTACTTATGTTGCAAGGTGACTACCTCTAGTCAGCTCGAAAACTGGACACAAAACATCAAGTTTTTTCACAGCTATAAAAATGGTTTCATATTATATGGTTTTTAGTTTTATTTTCGTTCCTAATTCCAAATAAATGAGCTAAAACTTCAGTTATTGTAGTCTGAATATGTAAAGTGAATTTTCAAAATTTGAATGGAAAAATTGGAACTGTCTAGTCAAAAAACTGCCAGATGAGTGCTCTCCTACTTTGTTGTCATCATTCCTGATGTTGAGTATTTTACATCTAGTTATTCTGAATTAAGTGCATAATCATTGATAGTAAAAAAACATGAAAAAGTAAAAAATATTGACTGAGTAATTCTATTTTTAGGTAAGTTATTCATTCAATGCAAAAAAAGATCAGATGAAAAGACTTGGAAATAATTTGTGTTGAATATTAGAATAGAAAATATTGAGTAAAGAATAGTAAGAGAATTTATGGTATTTTGAATAGTAAAAAGAGCAAAGAAATAATAGAATGCAAGTAGTATTAAACTTAATATTAAAGTTTATAAAACAAAATGATCCTTGACCATTTGAGCCAAAAATATCTAAAACAATAAACAAAGTTTATTTATAATTTAGATTTGGATCAACTTGTTAAAACTGTGTTTTACTCTTACAATCTATCATTTTTCAATTTATGTAGCGTTAGACAACACTTCTGTTTGTTACCAACTTTTGTTGGCTTTTGCTTCACATTAGTTCTTCTTTAAGTATTTACTTAATCAACAGTTAATTCAAATAAAAACCAGTTCTTCAAATAAAATACGCAACAAAGTGGTGAAAACAAGAACTCTTATTCAGAGATCTTTAGACTTTGAATTATTGCAGAAGCTGAAAAATATTGTTTTGGGAGAATTTTCAACTCAGTTGCCTTCACCTGATGCTAGACATTGAACTGAATTGTTGAAAACAAGAATCTTTTCTTTAACTATGATAAATATAATCTTATAGTTACTATCTGCTCATCTAATATAAAAATTCGGTATTGTTGAATATTCTGGAAAATTTATTATTATTTTTGTTATTACTTCTTATTTTTCCAAATACAAACTACTACAAGGTTTAACCCACAAAATAGAAGCTTTCTATAGCTTTTTTAATCTTTATAACTTAGACATACGCTTAAGTGGTTTTTCAAAACAATATAGAATTGCCATAGTAAAACATGGCTTAATTGTTGTTAATTTTTAAGAACCGCTAACTATGCGTTAAGTTAGACAGGTTATACTGTACTTTAGTTGTTTCTTTCCTTGAGTGGTGCCTACGGACTGAACGTAATTCTATGGATTATGTCTGCGGATCAAACACCTGAGCACTCAACATATCGAAAGGAAGATATTGATGAAAAGAGATGCCGAAAACGAGCCAAAATTAAAAGCTGATTAATTCAAAAAAAGTTCAAGTTTTTAGATGGAAATGCACAATTTAGTTCTGTTTTTAATCCGTGAGACATATTGAAAAGAAACAACTAAAGTGTATGATTAATATGTTAATTAGTAGGCAAACCTGTACAGCTAATAGCTTGTATTGATAACTTAATAAATAATATGATTTACATTTCTGGTTATCTATAACTTTATACTATAAAAGAGTAATTAAATATGTTTGAGACTTTAATAACCCTTTTATGAATAAAGTTGTTTATGGAACGAGTCATTTCCCTATTGTCTTATATAACATGATAGAAAATAAATACTCAAACTTGATGCGTAGGTTAGTTTTTCATGGAAGTTATTCAACATCACACTAAATCCATTAGATAAAGTATAACAAAAGCAGACACTTAATACTACCAGCAGTTGACTTAAAAGTTTTCCGATATCAAGTAACCTTAATCACATTCTGGGAACTTCATCGACTAAAATAGCTTTTATTAACAATAGTTATTTTCACTTTTATCATCAAAAACAGTTTGTCCTCAAATCGAGAGCCAATCAATAGCAAACTCTTATAACAAAAACTACTAATTTTAGTCTTGTTTTTGTCAATTCTACCCAATCAAGTCGTAATTATCTGAAAAGTTTTTGGATCTGCCCACAATTAAAGACAATTGTTAAGAGATAAGTTGTGAAAATTAGAGTTTTGAAAGACTTGAGACTAGTCTGAAAACTACCTACAACAGAATTAAGAAGGGAGGATGATAAGTCCTGTGTTAATTAATATTATACGGATGAAATTTGAATGTAAAGTAATACTTTAAGCATTTTCTGTTTCGATTACCTGACTCTCATTAGTAGTTTAGAGAACATGTCTCTGCTGTCAACGATTACTTATGCATTCATAAAATGCCATTAAAACGAGTAGTATTTTCATTGGGCTTTACTCTTACTAAAAATAAAATGTTTTATTTCATAAGCTTCATACAGAACATTAACTGCTTCAGTAGTATTTAAATCAAATTATTTGGATTCAGTTTAGATGTTCAGAGTGGAAAGACTTGTCGAAATAGCAAGAAAGTTGACGTTCTCTAAGAAGAATAAGGTGCCAAACATAATACGATGCTACTTAACACTGAACACTTATTAGTTTGGACTCATTCCAAATGACTTATTCCACCAAACAAAGCTTTTTTTACTCTTCAAACTAATTTCAAACTAATTTCTCTAAATCATCTCAGTCATGATTGAATTTTAACTTCTCTAATGCTTTACTAATTCTTTACTTATTCTTCACTCATTCTTCACTTTCTTATTAATATTCCTTATCATATTTAACCATCATTTTTATTAAGCTTAAGATAGATTAAATCTGACATAAAACAAAACAAAAACCAATTTGAATCTGCAATGTATTATAAATATAAATACTTTTTGGACTACATCAGCTTAAAGTGAATATTAGATTGAACCTTAAGCCTACTCCGAGACGGAGTCAGTAGGACCGAGGTGCCTGTGCGAGCAATTCAATTTTCTCGCTAACTTCATGTAAAAGTTGTATATTTTTCAATACAAATTTTTTAATTTATTGTAATACAATCAGTCCTGAATTTTAGTAAATTTGGATTTTAGTAAAGCACTAGCTGCTCTTATGGGGTCCATAATGTTAAACAGTAAGGACTATAACAGTCTATGTTTTAGCAAAGTTCTCATCTTGCTAATAGATTTTAGCGCACTCATAACCTCATCAATTTCCCGATTTTGGCAAATCTAGATTCAAATCTAGAAGGTTTACTTCAAAAATCTTCAAACTTAAACTTTCTCAAAAACTTTCATCTTATTTCAGAACAAACATTCAATTATTCAGTATGTTTTAGAAATTCATTCAAAAACGATTTAGGATTAAGAATTTCTACGGCTCAGAGAGTTTTTATCTGTAGTCGGATTTTAGCAAAACTTGATTTTTCGAGCGAGATTTCATAGGACCAACAGGTTACTAAAATCGGGATCAGACTGTGATCACAAGAGAAAAAGTAAAAATAGGACATAATTGAAGTTTAAAAATACTACACAATAGATTTCAATTGGAAAAGTATATATTTAACCAAACCGAGTATAAGTGCCTGCCACTGAAAATTCGTTAGCTTAGCTCTCGCTAAAGCTTTCGCTAACACTGAAAGCTGGTAACTACATCTTAATTAGTGACTTTGTCGTAAACAAAGATTAATAGTTGAGCATATGATTGTAGATTATTTTTTCATTAACTCCAGTTGTCTTAATGCATGTTTCCGCACAATTAATACTATTGGTATTATAATATGCGACCAATAGATGAGATTCATTCCAATGACTTATACATCTGTTACTCTAATCACTTTGAGAAACTATTTCTATACTAGAAATACCAAAAACAAATAAATGTTTTTTAGATCTGTCCTAACTCACTAGCTAACTTAATTAAATGCGTGGGAAAACTTTAGTTCCTTTATTCTTTCTATTCATTCATTTTTTATGTGTTGCGTTTCTCTAATCATCGGTTTGCAAATCTGGAGCCAATGTCTCATCAGCGCGTTCTCAACTCAGAAACGGATATACGCATCAATTTATAGATATTTCACTAATTTTATTCTTTTTCTATTCATTTCGAGAATTGCTTTCATTTATCTTATTATCTGCTAACTTTTAGTTTTTTTTATTCGACAAGTTTATGAATACTTTTCGATATAATTAGATTTTTATCGTACAAATACCTTCTCTATAGATAAGTACAGTAAAATCTCGCTACTTCAACATGTAGTTAAGTGATATTTAAAAATGAACAAATTAAGTCATCATTTTCTACGAGATTTTTGTATTGTTTTCAAAAGCCACTTGAGTGCACATGAGATTTAAACAGGTTTTACTGTATATATTTTAAAGTATTTATTTAACGTTTATTGTAAGTATAACTTGGTTTAACTCAAAGCAATGTAATGCTTTCTAGTTATTACATCAAATTTTGACTTAACCTGAAAAATAGGACTAATTTAGCTAAAATGAATGGTACATCTTGAAAATATTGTTTGGAATTACAGGTTTAGAATGCAAGTTTAAAGTTTGATGAGCTCGTCCTGTCCTATTATTGAACTCGAAAACGATGGATTGCCTCAGATGTGATGTAACTTTTACAGGATGTTGCAACACATGTTCAACAATTGTGTCAAATATTTGTTATATTTACTCCATTTTACAAAACATATATTTGGCTAATCCTTTTCTCAGTTTCGATAACTTTCTTGCCTTTAATTGGTTGAGAATAATTGCAAAACCACTTAAGTGCATCTGAACTTTTAATCGATAACATTAATTCAAATAAACGTTGATCTCTCTGGAAGCTAACCTAAATTACTATTTTTGTTAAATTAATTAATTTCAGATCATTTCATAGCAATGAGAAAATGCTCATAGAGAGTAATATGTAATGTAAACTCAATAACAAAAGTTGATTCAATCGAGCTTAACAGTAAATTTGATAAGAGGTAGAAGTTATCTTATCATTTAATGACTTTTTAAGTGTTGAAAATAAATTGGTTATAAACTAATAAGTGGTTTAAATTATAGAAAAATACTGGGCAGTCACTATTTTACTTAAAGTAAGCACATTTGAATTTTATATTCAATAAATACTGAAATAATGAAACAACTCATTTATTTATATCGAGTTGCCTCAGACTGATAATCATCTTAACGTAAATATTATTCAAACCCCAGACTATTTGACTCTAAAAATACGCTTTCTTTAAATAAAACAATGACTGTCTTATATTCATATATAATCTGAATAACTTATTAGTTTGTAATGAATTTATTTTGAAGGTCCAAAACTTGATATTAAATGATAAGAAAGTTGATGTCTTATCAAACTTACTATTAAGTTGAGTTGCACCGAGTTTTTTAGTGAGTGTATTAGCCATTTGCTATTCGGATCACTTTAGAAGTACTTCAACTTAAAACAACTTGATTCTGTTTTATTTATTTATCTTTTTTCTCAATGACTTTTGAAAGAAATTTTCTAAAATCTGCTGTAATCAAAACTAACGATAAGAATTCAATTTTAAATCAGTGATTCCTGAACATGACTGGTGAGCAATTAAAATAAGGCTTGAGTACATCATTGCTAAATTAGCCACCCATGAAGACGAGGTGACGTAGATCTGTCAAAATAAGGATTTGTTGTGTTGAAAGAGTAATTGAAATGAATTACTCGAAGGAAAGTATATATACGTGATTCGAAAATCGCTCTCAGGCATCTGTTTATGGCTCTCAGGCATCTGTCTATGGCTCTCAGGCATCTGCTTATGGCTCTAAGCATCAGTTCATTCAACAGTTTAAAGTTACTCAAAGTTTGTGCTCAGTTGACAGATTAATCAATAGAAGTAATCTTAACTTCTTATTATGCCAACTCATTCATCTAATTTGTGAAAATAATGTTTAAGAATTCTCGCCAAGTAGGACATGTTCGTAATAACTGTTCTACGAATTCTCGAGAAAAAAAAGCTCATTACAAACAACAGGCTTACATGGTATGCTTTTGTAAAACTAAATCAGGCTTACGATTGCAATTAGATTTCTGAGAATCACATGTTCTCAATCAGACTTTCGACTACATCTGTTTATAATTGACAAGTTATTACTCATAGAGAATCCGGTGTAGAACAGCAATTCTTCAGATTCCTAATCGTCAAACGCTGGTCTCAAAATGAATAATATTACTCTAACTTTAAAATTTGAACTTTTTACTTAAATTTGTGACAGCTATATATAACTTCCAAGAATACAATCAATTGCAATTATTAAAGAAGTATTCGAATATTAAGCTAACAAATTTTTAGTTGAAAAATATAATTCACTACTAGTGTTCACGAATATAGTTCACAAATAGTGTATATTTGGAAAGAATCAATTCTAAATAACTATTTTTTGAGTGATTCACGTCAAACATTACTAGCAAACTAATAAAATTAAAACGTTTTACGAATTGAAAAACATATAGATGAAAAGATATAAATGATTAAATCGCTCAAAAGGAATAGAGTTGAGGCAACTTAGAAGTTAGAGTAGTTATGTAACATAATGACAGATTTGAAAAGTTGCAGTTGCATAGTGAGAATGCTAACCTAAGTTAACCTGACAGCATTTATTTCAAGCATTCCTCTTTAGTTGGATTTATCTTTTTGTTTTTACAAAATTCAAGCAACACTTCAATTTAGATGATTCTAGTTTTTGTTTTTATTGGATCTCGCCATTGAGACAAAGTAGTCATTCATAGAAAACAAACACGTTTTACGTGATTCCAGTCTAGCACTATTCAACTCTTTAATTGACGCAATTTCTGCTAAGTTGAAAGCTTTCTGATGAAACTTTTACAATTTTCGAAATATTAACTCCCACAAAAGAATCAAGCTAGAGCACAAGTAAACAATAAGCTAAACAATGGGTTTTACTTAGACAATCACATTTACTTAAGCGATGTTTACAATAAAAGTTTTTCAATAATTAATCGATTTGTCAATTATAATGAAAAGCTAAAAGACCAAGTTTTGACCCAGAGTATCGTAGAACTTTTGTCGCATTGCTTACAAAAGTTTTGAACAATAGCATCAAAACTCTGGATAACTCATTCATTCATCCATTCATTCGCTGGCTCATTCATTGACTCTCTCTCTCTCTCTCTCTCTCTCTCTCTCTCTCTCTCTCTCTCTCTCTCTCAATAATAGTTGAGTTAATATTCTTACAAACATGACTCTTTTAAGCATAACATATATGACAAATACTGAATGGAATCGAGTAGAGTTTCTGTTGAATGGACAGAAAATAAAAGAGAGATATTTATAGAAAAAGAAAGCTAGCCATAAGTTGATTGTTCATCATTGGAAGAGATGATAGGTTAGGTCTAAATAAAACATTATCGATAGTATCTCATAAGAGAAATGTGAGTTGTGCAGCATTAGTATGATTGTATTGAATGACAGGCTAATTAATATGGGATGATGTGAACTAGTATTATATTATTTATAGCTTATTTTTATGTGACTGAGTGCTCAAATTGATCAAAATAAGCACAAAGCCCAAAGAGCACTAACACTGATGAAACGGTAATGCATAAGTAATACACAAGTCGTGCAACATAAGTTATATATAAGTTAAGTTAAACTAAAACATGCTCTGTGTTAGTCTTCATAGGAATTAAAACTTAAGTACGTGAACAGCAGAGAGAAAAGTTAGCTAAAGCACAAAAGTTGAGTCAATCTAAAAAAGTTGACTAAAGCAGAAAAGTCGAGTAAAGCTAAAAAAGTTGACTAAAAAACTAATGTGGCAAAGAAGTACACCTACGCTTATGAGTGGTGTGCATGGAATGAAATAATTGTTTTTGTAATGTTTTCTATCTACATTAATATAATGATCACTTAAGAAACTTTCAAATCTGATGCCATGGGAGGTGGAGTGCGTCCGATAGAGCCCATGTCAGTATCTATGGTTACTTCACCTGCAGTTTCAACGCTGGGCGGGACGTTATTCGGGTTTATAAAAAGTTTTCGCTAACACTCATTTCACTATAAAGTTGCCAAAAGTTTCGTTTCAGAGTCGAATAGTGGTTGTGTTAGCGATCCTCTATTAATTTTACGATCAATCGATCAGTGGAGGGTAATTGCCCGATAAGACACTATTTGTGTATTCATAACCTCTTCTCTGCCTGTTATCCTTATCTCTTCTTCTGACCATCTTTTATGGGCACAATGACCATAAAGCCCTGCGTTAAAATTATGGTAATCGCCTCATGTATTCTCCTCATTTTCGTCCTTCAGTTGTCATCCGCTTTGTATCTAAAGGTACGTTTGACAAACTCTAACTTTGACTATTTCTTCATTTTGATTATTTGTCCACTTTTTGCTTATTTATTCTCACTTAGTCATTCATATCTAGTTCTCTAGTTCTTAGACTACAGTTTGCGTTTGTTTTACGTATGAAAATTTCAGGCATTTATTAGGCTCTTAATGAGTACCTGACCTTTGAATCATGTTTACCATTTGCTTAGAGTGACCCTTCAAAGACCTCTTTTTATCAGTTGAAGGTATGCAACAAACCCAAACTTAATCTATAACATAGTCAGCAGACTCTCAAACGTTCACATCGTTTGCCTGTAAAACACTATTTGCTGTATGACTGACTTGTAAACAAAAGTAGTGAAAACTTGATTATGAAAGTAAAAATTAGAAATTCAAGTATGAATAGTTGTTAAAGTGTTAGTATTTACTGATATAGAGAAGTACAGGTCCTCAAATTTGCTCACGTTCGACACCTTGTGGTTGGGAAGTCTACGCACCTTATATAAGAACTGTTAACTATTTCGTGGCCAGCCCGTAAGTCCTTTTCTTTTACTTTCCTTTCTTCTACTTCTCTTTTACGGTAAAACCTCTCTATCTTCTTCATTAAATTGAGCCCTTTTAATAAGGTGTAAATTAATCCATAAAGAAATTGGTAGTTATCTTTGCTATCTTAAGAAGGGCTTAACATGTTGAACATAGACAGGTTTAACTGTATTATATCATAGGATTATATAACTTGTAAAATTGAAATTTTCACCAATTACAATTTACACTGCAATAGAAAAATATGCAACTTTTTTTATCTTGTTTTGCTGATAATTCACATGTGACTAAAACTTTGCCAAAACTTGATAAAAATGATCAAAACAATTGTTGGTGTCTTATCCTTTCTTTTTTTTTAATCAAATACTCTCGACTCTCGTTTTGCTGACTTAGTTTTATTGATCTTTTTTGTAAAGTCATTATCAAAACATGATTTTCATTCAGATCTAACTTTAAGTTTAAGACACGTTTACTATTTCTCAATATTTTCATTCACAGAATAGGGTAAAGAAAAGATAAATCAAAATAAGTATAGTTGGCAAACGTTATTAATTCACAAGTTTTGACAGTGACGACAATTTTAGAATGTATATAAAGAATATATATTAGGAATGTATATAAAGAATATATATTAAGAACGCATATAAAGAATATATAAAAAATATATATCAAGAATATATACTAATATATACAAGCAATATTTTAAGGGCATACATAAAGAACATATATTAAGAATATATACCAATACTATGAATGATGATAATAAGCTTAGTTAAGATGAATATATTTCTAAATAGATGCCAATGTCCTATTGGGACACGATGTGTGCGACATTCGGATGACATTTCAATATCAGCTTATGTTCATCGCTGTAGACCTGAACTGGAATGAATGATCACAGCTAATACTAATGAACTACAAATATATAAATATAATTATGAAAACTATACGCATAATAATGCTATGAAAGCTTGAATTTCGAGCTTAACAAATCTACGTTCCATGAAGTATTTATCTTATTTTCTAGTATTTAAAACTAAATCATTTCAGATTTGTTCATAATTTACATTAAGTTAATGACGAAGAGACTAATTGTAAGACAATTTTATTCATTAATTTTGGTTCATATCACTATTATTTTACAAAAATATATAAAATCTCAGTGATATATCAAACATGTAAAAATGATTTTCATCAATCAATCTATCAATAAATAATATCTATTAATACAAACTATTATATTATGTAAAACATTCATTCAATGTATTGCAAACCTAAAACATAATCTCGTACTTTTCTAAACTCAACCTAAATAAAGTGAGATTGTCGTGAAAATTGGGATCAAATTATGGTCAAAACTATCCAACTGTAGTCGGAGAAACAATTTGGTTGGCGACATTGGTCTTTAATTTACTCTTATATGAAAAGTAATGTTTTCTAAGTTCTTGCCATATAAGCAAACTAAGAACAGTGTGTGGTCCCAATCGGAGCAGTGATGCCGACCATCCTTTGTAAAAGCCAAGCACGCCCTCAGTTTTCCATATTTTTAGCATGCAGTTGAAAATTCCGGAGTATTTCAGTCCACGACCAGTCTTTTGGTCAACGGGTTGGTTGTAGAGTCGCGTCGATATAACATCGAATGGAGTCATGAGAGCAGTGACGGCGAACCCTCCGAGCATCGCAGCCGCCAATGTGCTTATCCAACTGTCAGCAGGTATTATCTAACAACAAGGCTATCAGTTATTGTATCAAATCTATACAACCATTACTTCTACCCCTAATCTATACAGCTATTAGTTCTGCCCCTAATCTATACAACTATTACTACTACCCTTAATCTATGCCACTATTAGTACTACCCCTAATCTATATCGCTATTACTTCTACCCCTAATCTATAACTTCTACTCGTAATCCATACCAAAAGCTATGAGCGAACTCTACAACTGCATCAAGTTTGAGTAGTTCTACTCTAACTGACCTTGGATTTGGTGATAAATGTTTTGGCAGATGAAAATGTTGACAATTGAATAGATCCCCCTATTGTTACTCTCGTGACGGAAGCAGTACAACCTCTCCATAAGCCTAGAATACCGTACGATCTGAAAATGCTGAGCAACGCTTGCGACATGTTTGAATGTGGATGTTGGTGACCAACTGCGATCTCGGCGTTTGAACGACATTGCAAATGCGTCTTCACCTATCAGTTTGGTCGTTTATTTTCTTATTAATATTTCTACTTCTATTCTTTTTCTACTTTTATCTCTATACAAACCATTCATTTCTATTCATTTCTCTAAACTTGTGTTCACATAAATACTTTTATTACTTATCTGAGTATCTCTGATTCATCGTATTTAAAAATACTTGACATTCAAACAACTGATAACTTCAATTTTGACATTCAACTGAAGGGAATTTCCATTTCAAACATTTGACTGTTTGACAACATAAGGCTGAAAGTATTTTACAGAATTGTATTTTGAATATTAATTCAGAGAACAATTGAAAGTATAATCGAGAAAAATAACTTTTTATCACTAGATCTCAGCTGACAGGCAATCAAACGAAGAGTTAATCTGAAAATAATCTGGACATTTAGAAGTGATTTATTGGATTGAAAAAATAATGAGAAATTTGAATTGGTAAATATAGATTATTCTAACTCAGCTGTAATCTGTCTAAAGGTCTGACTGATTGGGAAAAGCTCAAAATCAAAAATAGGTTAAGTTCTAGTGCTCTGTCGTAAGTATTCCTTATTTATTCCTATGTCAATACTTTATTATCTCTTTTGCTTTCTCTACCACAGAAACCATTTGCGTGAATTAACTGCAAGTCGACTGAAATTTGTTTTTGAGACCAACTGACAGCTAATCATTGAATAAATAGTTAACGATATGATCATTGAACAAGTAATAGTTAGCGACATAATCATTGAATAAGGAATAGTTAAGCGATAATATGATTAAAATAGAGCTTTGAATAATTAGCACTTTTCGGTTCTATCTAATATGTTCAAAATTAAGCAAACATTTATTCACACAATACTCTAATAAAGTTAAGATTAATGGGATATCTAATCAACAATATAAACTTTCTTTTCGTCAATGATCGCCACTTGTAAACGCTATCGAATATAGATAACTAGTCATAAGTAGTACTACCGAACATATTTCCCAATATATTATCGGAAAGAGTTTTCTAAAAGTCATCCAAATTCTTTGGCACAATGTAACCTATTTATGAAATTATTATCAACTCGTAGTTTATTACATATCTATTGTTAATAAGTTTTCATTTAAAACTAAGTTTAACTTATCTTATAGTTTAAAAAACTATCAAAAACTGATTGCTAAGTGTAGAAAAAAAATTATTTTGTGAATGGTTTGAATGAAGATTAATATGAATTGTTTGGATACCAGATAGAGAGGACTTCCGATGAGGGCTCCGGCCGCACCCGAAGCGGCTCCAAATACAATACTTCTATGGAAGATAACGTCTCCGTTTTTATTCCTCGTAAGTCCAAAATTATCGAAGCACTGAAAAGCTCCAAACCTGACGCCATTCATAATGAACTGATACCACATGGCAGGGACTAAACCCTTTTGCAGCGAAACAATACTCTCAGAGCGTGCGATCGCGTAAAACGCGTGAAACACATTCCTATAATGAACTTTATATTGACCTCTAGACTGAAGTTCTCCCTGTAATTGAATTCTAGTCTTGACCACTTCTAATGGATTTGTTATGATTCCCGCACAACACGCGCCGATTCCTCCCAACATGAACTCATCCACTTTCAACATTTTGTTTAGTTTTCAGTTGATTTCCAAGTTATTTGCCGACTATTTCCTTGACTGTATCTTCGATTATATCCTCGACTATTTGCAAAACTATTTGCAAGACTATTTGCAAAATTATTTGCAAAATTATTTTCAAACTATCTTCAAAACAATTTTGTCAACACTGAAATGCTTTGGTCACGAAATCATTATTTTGATACTTAATTTAGAATAATTTTAAAGAGATTCAGACACCATTAATATGGCTGAACAGATTATAAGTATTGTTAACTAATAATTAGATTATAAATCATTTTAGAGTTTTTATCGAAATATAACTTATGCTGATATTGACATTACCACATGTCTCTAACGTGCTTTATTCAATGCCTTTCAGACCGATAGCAATTCTATTCATTTCCCCCTTCTATAGACTGCAAACTCAACTAAACCTCATATCACTTTCAGCACTTTTTACTATATGTTTACAGATGTCGCGCAAAGTATAATACTGTGAGCATAAGAAGTTTTGAAACTTAAAAGTTGTTTAGCTCTTTTTAGAACATTGAAAGTTGCAAAAGTTTGTTATCTATAGATTCCATTGATATAATGTTGTAAAGATGTAGCTTCAAAGGCGGAATCTATCGACTCCTAATAAAGACCTGATACATATCTAGATGACTTCCTAAACCTGCTCTGAGAAGAGTCATGAGATTTCTGATTAAAGTTTAGTAAACATGTTGTTTAAGGAGGCTAACACTTCTAATAAATAAGATTAGATGAACTTCTTTCCCAACTTTTAGGCTGGCATGTGATCCGAAATAAGAAACGATTTATATAAGATTAATCATTTGGAGCTATATGTCATGATTTCTATCTCATGACGAGAACTTTCGAAAACAAACTTTAAATCCTTGTTCTACTAAAACATGTTTCAAAGTTACTCAACCTCTAAGTTTGAAGTTAGATATAAACATAAATCAATTTAATGTCAATAAAAACATCTTTTCGCAAACAAAGAATGAATTGATTTGAATAAAAAATTCAAATTTTTTGCTAGGAAATCGATTGAAGAATGTTTGAGAGAATTTCTTTCAATAAGTTATCAAATTAACATTTACAAAACTCAACTAATTTTACATCTTTTATATCTAATGCTTACGTAAGTCAATACATAAAATGCGATCATTGGCTTCTTATTGGTAGAAGATCTATGTCTGATATTGGTAGAAGAAATAAAATAGTTGAGATTTTGAAAGCCGAGTTCAAAGCAACTTAATTATGAGTCTCTCATTCTTCGATTCAGTAAGCTCTATTGATTATTAGTTCGCAATACTTTTCAATAGTTTGATTAGAACAACTCAAACTATATCACAGTCAGGCGTTAGATATTCAATTTATTCTAATAAATCGTTCATTTGAAGTGGTGAGTTTTCATACTTAATACATCCAATTACTTTACATCAGCTGCAGTGCCGTAGCCAGTATTTTTGGTCTGGGGGCTAAAATCTGAAACAAAATGCTCAGACTTGTAGAAGCAAGCTCTAATCAACATCAAAGTGTCTGTTGGTTTGTCATCAAACCTTTCGTTAATGTTTAAAAATAGGAAATCGGTTGATGCATCAAATAAATACAGTTTCAAAATTGTTGTCAGATTTTTTCAGCACAGATCTACCCTTCAGTTTTGAAAGAATATCTGGGGGAGGGCTTCAGCTTTCTCAACGTTGACTGTGATCAACTGACTGTTTGAAATAGTTGAAGAATTATTCAAACAAACATTTGCTAAAATATTATCCGAATAATGATGATTTGTCAAAATCAAAATAATCTTCTCGACTTCGCTATTGAATTGTTATCAATGATTTTTCATATTGTCATTATGTGAGCAAAAATTCAGCCAAACTTTTATTAATTACTGTAATTTGTTGATAATTACAGCGAATGTGTATAAATATTATATAAAAATTCATGCAATCATGAAATAGCAAGAATTTAGTCTTCTTCTCACTCGTTGGTTCTGAAAATTTTGCGATGAAATTCATCTTATTTTGATGTATCGATATTTTCTCAAATAAAGCATAACTCTAGTAACTAGAGTTGTGAAAATATGTATTTATACAAATATTAGTTGTGAGATGCTTAAAGATTGACTTCCCTTTAAATTTGTCCTATTTATGTCAGTGCTTTTAAAGCTTACAATGCTTATCAATATTTTTGCACTAGACCAATGATTGAAATTATTTTTGTGGGTCATTCCACGAATTATGTTTCTGTTAACTGGTGTTTATACGGACAGTATTTAGGAAAGGGAACTTAATTGTCACATATGAGACATATAGTTATCGAATAAATACATATTTTTCACAGCCCCACTTACAACAATGCATTTTCCATATCTAACAAATGCCCAATCATGAAGCTGTGCCAATGAATGACTTGTAAAAACTTTCACAAAGTTAATAAAATCGCAAATACGTCAGCGAAATATCTGATTGCACAATAGTTTTACAATTAAATGGTACTCTGTTCTAAATTGATGTATAACTTATATAGTCTTAAAATATTAAATACTAAAATATTAGTTAACCACTAGAACTACAATCAGAACCATCATATAAGGACTTGTCTTGAGAAGTTGGATATGAGTACAAACATTTATTTGAGTTGTGATATACGGAACATTAGAAGAGATTTGAGTGAATGTATTTGAATGTGTCTCATGGTGTCAGTCATGTCAGCGAATTGCTGTTTTATTGATGGGGAAAACAGTGGGGATCGCTATTTATTGCAACTCCAATCGAAACTGTCTGTTTAACTTAACTAAATTTATTCACCGACGAGAAGTCGAGAGCTGAGATGGTCAGCACTTTCTAGTTCTGTATTGACTTTCTATTGTTTTCAACTTTTATGTCGACTACTGTTTGACTTTATAATAAAAGTTAATTGTGGACTAATTTTAATTATCGCCTATTAATAAGCTTATAAAATAATTAGAAAAGTATCAGTTAGTGTGCTAATCAGTAATTAAAATAAGTTTTTGTTTTAAAGTTCTGGATCAACAAATTATAAACTCATCGTAAGATTAATGTAAGTGCAAACATGTTATACACAATCCTTACTAAACTCATGTCAACAACTATTTTATTACATTAAATCAAAGATAGAAAACTTGTAAGTTTGACGAACAAATTTTAAGAAACCGCTTCAAACGATGGTGGTCTTCAACGCATCTCTAGCATGTCTACCATCACCAGTGAATGGACCACCATTTACGATATTAAGTCTTCCGACTTCACCGTGTCCTCTTATATCTCCATTGCCATCTCCATCGTGTTCATTAGCCGCTTCACCCACTGCATTTCCCATTCCTAGTCCATTGACAGTATCTCCTGTCAATGTTTATGGCCCTTCGGGAGTTGTCATACAGCCGACCACTTGGAAGCAGTCCTAGTAAGTCATACTAATTTGTTGCTTATTTCCGTACAAATACTTTGCATTTAGTATTGATAGATATTTAACACTGTTGTGTCGATTAGATAGAAATTAGTCAATCATTTGCACTTTCGTTCTTCACATAATAAAAAACCAGTTATTTGAATGTGATGATAGTCAGTCAAATCAGTTTATCAACTGAAATAATAAAACAATTTTCCTCGCTTTGCTTTAAAGATAGCATTTGTATGTCAATTGCATTAGTGATGCCTCACTTTCAGTCTTTAAAGTTCTCATACGAAACTTGAGCTTAAAAAGTAGTTATGGCTCAGTTTATGGATCATGTAAGTTTTAGGTATAAGAAAGTGATGCGGTTACCACACGTTGTTCTCCTATGCCCTAACCTAACTTAAATTAGTTGTATTGATAGTATATTTATTCAACTTATTAATATTTAAGATAAGAGAATGCCAGGTATATGAGAACTACATTCTGATAACCACATCATTCTCTTTTACCCAAACCTGACACCAACCATGAACCGAACTCTAGCCGAAAAATTAGTTGGATTCTAAAATCTAATGCTCGAGCAATGACTGTAATGACTACTGAAATATGTGCTCAAGCAGCGTATAAAACTTTATATTTAGATAAGGAGTTATGACTATTGTATTGATAACAATTATCTAGACATTACATACCAGAGTCTGCAATTAATAGAAGTTTATGAATCAAGTTTTACGATTATGTACACGTAAATAAAGATTCATTATATTGCTATGATAATCAATTAACGACATTTTTTAATTTGAAACAAATAAAAATTTCATAAAATCAAATAAAAACCCTTCGATGCAATTAAATTACAGGAAATATGGGTCTATAAAAATACTTCGATTGTAAAATTATGATTTGAACTTCTAGTTTTTACTGATAATATTTTGAAAAACTGATTGCTAGTTTCAAAAGTTTATTGCTATTATCAAACAAAACGCCCAAATCTAGTTCGATTGCTATAACTGAATAGCAAAAACTATTTAACTGTTTCTGTACTGAGAATTTGAAATTTAGAATATGAAACCTGAATCAAAAATGATTAGTTTTGACCAAATTAGGAGCAAAACTATTACGCAACTAATATATTCTGAAAGATGCAGGACTTTTCTTTTGGAAATTTTGATCTGACATTTGTATCTAATTGAAACAATTTTAGTGGTATGGAACAAGTATGGCTTTCAGAATTCAATCGCTTGTTCACTAATTACTTCCAACAAGTATGGCTTCTTCAACCTGTAGACCATCGACCCATTGGTGATAATTCAATGCACACTTTCGTTGATTCAGCTAAAGTTCGATTTTGTTGTGATGTGAGAATGACAATTTTTAATCCTAATTACAGACACTCTCTATTTTTACAACAATCCAGTGTATAGATCAGAACCGATTCTTATGTCAAAGGAAAACCCCCATATGTAAATGACTGTTTAGTTAGATTCTCCTGACCATACTCGCGCTCATTAGAGGGATAGTATCTGAGTACAAAGTTGCTCAAGCTTCAAAGAGCCGGTTTTGAACTTAGAACCGATTGTTTGACGTTTGGGCGATTCGTATGGATATGCAAAGAAAACTCCTACATGTAAAAAACTTTTCAGTTGGACTCTCCCAATGATACCCACACCTATTAGAGGGGCCGTATTCTAAGCATAACAGTCACCTAAATATTAAAGAATCGGTTCTGAAATTTGTTTCAGTATTCAATGATTGTAATTGAGTACAAGACTCCAACGAAATGGTTTACTCAAATTTAAAGTTGAGGAAAACTACAAAACACTTGATTTGTTATTAATAACTAGTTTAAATTTAAAGAATATCTCAAAAGATTTGCTATTAAATTAAAGAAATGCGGTCATGGTTGGACCTCAATGAAAGGAAGAGTTGTGTTTTGGTTCGATCTTCTTCCTCCGTATTACACGCATGGTTTTGTAGCGTTCAAGTTATACGGACAACAATGTGAAAGATGCAAAACAGACCGGTACGAGCAGGCCATGTGGTATCCAGAAGAAGTTTGCAAAGTTAGTTTGATGGACAAGTGAGGAGTTGATGAAAATAATAATTATGTTTATTATTAGGTACTCACTAATCTCTACAACAAAGTTGGACAAGTTTTTTATGGTTTTTATCAGCCGCCTATAGAAAAAACTCGTCGCTCTGGGAAACCTCGAACTCCTCATAATAACCAATTATGTCAGGCCTGTAAAGATGGGTTATGTGCTGATAGAAAGTGATTCGTTTTATTACACTTTCATTACTAGATAATTAGAAGTTAAACTAAAGATAGTCTTCACTTAAATGATAGCATAATTTTCCATCATTGCTTGTCTCACTTTGCCTTTGCTCAAAATCATTAGATCATTAAAGTATGAAGCGTTACGAAAATTTGATGAAAGTCTACCGCCAAACTATGCCTTATATGATGACAGCAATAACTTTTGGCGTCTTTCGATAGTTTTGATGAACTTTGCGAGTCGTGAATAACGACAATAATGTCGTAAATATTAATGTAATTATTAAATTGATGCATATAAAAGCCACATTATTTGATTGAGTGACTCAAAATTGCTATATCATCATAAGTTTATACCTTTTATTATAGTTATCGTGCTTTTCCATTTCATATTTTTCAAAAAGTTTCCGTTTATACTTCCAAAATGCTTCTGTTATCGTCAATACATTCATCTCAATAAAATAAAATATATGTTACAATTGATGGCCTCAATTTATTCTAACTATTTTGAGCAGTCTGTGCTTACTTTCCAAACTTTATTACTTTATCATTTTCGCCGACTAAAACTTTAGAGTTGATCATTTCTCGTTTCAATTCAATTCGTCTGAATAGAATGTAAAAATTTTGGTTTTAGTTTAGAATATCAGCTCAGCTATTGCATTTGATACTGCAGAATTTCGTTTTACAGTTAAACCTGTCCATGTTGAACATATAGTTAAGCCCTTTAAAAAGAACACTTACTTATACCTTTTTAAAAAGGGCTTAATTCCATATTTAAGATAGAAAGGTTTTACTATATGTTACTGGAGAACAAGCTATGAGTGGCTACCCCACTCTAACTTAACTTATTTGTATAATAAGCTTGGTGCGGTATAAGTTAATGTTAGCTCGAGATGCAAAATCCGAGCAAAAATTGCGAACTAAAACCAAAATTCGATTGACTAAATCCAATAATTGAAGCATAATATAATTACTAATAGCATCGTTGCGAATCATGTTAGCAAACACAATACTAAGTTTGTACTGCGTAACTTAGGTTTATACTGATAACAATAATGTTTAATAATTGATATTGTCAGGGTGATCACCTAATGTTGAGCCCGTTCCGACAGATTCTCAATATAAACGGGGAGTAAGCTCATTTTTCTTACTTTTTGTGCGAAATACACCAATCAAAATGAAATGTGATTTATTCTCTCTCAGAAGAACCCTTTAAGACACCTTCCGGGAGGTGGGAAATTAGAGGTCCAATTCGGAATTCTTCCGGACGTTTCAGGAGAGGTGATCACCCTGGATATCGTTTGATTGATGTTGATTTTACTGTATAGAGATTGAAAAGTTGTGGCGAAATTTTATTTTGTTTATACTATGGTAAATAGCTTAAATAAATGGAACGGAAGCGTCGATCACCTAATTAATTGAGTTGAGTTTGCAACAATACTTTTAAAATGAGCAAGTTGCGTGCCTCCACATCATTATCAATTTTACTTAACCTTAATTCAACTTTTATAAAAGAATTGTTAGCAAATGCATTCAGTTTAGTAGTTGATAGTTTGAACTTAAGGATCAACGCAACCAAATCCGTTTAGGCCTAACAGATGATCAACTTATATTATTTCAATTGTAAACTGTTTTTTAAAACTTAAAGTTTAAATAAGGGTTAAAGTTTTTTATTGTTTCAATTTTTAATTAATAAAGAACAATTAGAATCCAATTGGAGTATCATTTGATTAATTTTCTAGCACACATAAATAAACTCTACTACACTTGAAAACTTAATAATAGTTTATAGCAATCAGAGAAGATATGTCATCGAACGTGGAACAATAGACCATTGTACAAATGATACTGAGAAATTTCACATTCACTTTATCAAGGGAAACAAATTACTAATCAAACTTAGCAGCAAATTGATGCTACAGGAAGGTTGATATAGCAACGGCCTTTTTCTTGTCGCTATTGCGGATTATTAAGTTTCCAAGCGTACAATGCTACCAGATTATTACGTAATCACTCAAAGCTGACCATTTGCCTAATGATTAACTGGTCTCAACCTTAAATTTCACTCAAACTATGACTTTAGATCAACTTCTCCATAAATCGATTGGAAATGTAGTCATTCTAACACTAAAAATTGATGGCCAAATAAAACTTGAATCAACTTGAGTGTCGTATCAATATGAAATTAAAGTTGAAGTTTAGTTCAAATTGAGTCCTTGGTTTAGGCAGAGTTGAGTTAAGTTATAAAACTTTTGAGTCCATTCTAGAACTCTTAGATTACTTCTTACACAAAGTTAGAATCGGAACCAGCACTAAATTTTATGAATCACTTCAACTTAACATATATATATAAGGCTTTGTAGATCTACTCAGTTATGTCATTTTACTTTTATCTATCTTTAGCTTAATTTCAAAGTTTTATTTTCATTAATCTTTCATTTTATTGAGCATTTCAACTTTTTCTATACTCTGTTTTACAACTGCAATGGCTTTCACTAAATTTTCCGTCAAATTCATAACCAGTAAGTGTTAGTTCATAAAAGATAGATATCCTATAAACTAACTTCTTATTTCAGTCATGATAGTAGTGATGTCAGTCACATTACTTAGAGCTCAAGAATTCATTACTGAAAGTGACAACTCATTTGTTGGAAAGCAGTTATCTTCCGATTCAGCCCAAGTTTCAACTGAGTCATCGGCTCAACCTTCAGCTCCATCCACCACTGAGAATATGTCCGAAGATAATTCTGAGCTTGCGACTGAGGGTGTCACTGAAACTATGTCTGAAGATACGACGGAACTCGCGACCGAGAGTGTTTCTGAGAACATGTCCAAAGATACTTCTGAACTCATGACTGAGGGTGTCACTGAAACCATGTCTGGAGACACTACTGAACTCATGACTGGAGAAGCCATTGAAGAATCAAAGGATTCGACTGGACCCATTGAAATGATGTTTGAAGAAAGTCAGTCTTCAGAAGGTCTTAGTGCAAGTGAATCTTCGAAAGGCTCAAACGAACCCGAATCGCAAGAAATGGTTACATCAGAATATAATGGCTTCGATAACCAGAAAACCGTTAATGGATCTGATTTCAGTTGTTATGGACGTTCTTTCGGTCAATACGCAGATGTGTCCAAAGATTGTCGTGTATTTCACTTGTGTTACCCGTTCTTCAACTCATCGAGCGATGAACTTCTTTATCAAAGAATCACATTTCTATGCGATGACGACTCAGTCTTCGATCAAAAGCGATTCATGTGCGTCGACAACTCGACAGTTGAGCACAAATGCAGTGATTCCCCACTGTTGTACCAAACAACAAATCAAGAATATCTAATCAAAGTGTTCTCTCAAAATGTATCACCTGTCGATGAAGTGAACGGTGAGTCAGACACAGAAGATTCGACACCAAGTTCTAGTTGGTTCAGTTGGCTCTATCGAAATTAAGTGTCACGGCTTTAATGCTTTTAAATGGTAGTTAAGTTTTTATAGAAATTTTACTGAAACATGATTATATAAATTACAAACTTTACTGTAAATATTAAGTTACAAATTTTACTTATGCTTCAATAAAGTGATTTTCAACACTAATCATCTTTTATTTTAAATAACATTGCACTTCAAACTCAATTTTTCGTCATTTTAATACTAAAAATTTGTTCATACGATTAAGATACCTGAGTTGTTAGCTTCTGTTAGCTAATGAGTGAACTACTTATTGATCTAAGTTGTGATTTGACCCAATCGTAAACTAATTGTTCAATAAATCAACTTTAAACTAATTTGGTGAAAACTTAAACTTAAAGCAAAACTAACCAAACTTAGTAGAAATTTGTAGCTTAATATGCTCGGAGTAAAGTAGCGAAATCTATGTATTTCTCGACACATTAGTGGCACAAACTCATTGTTTTGATTTATAGAATCAGACAATTAGAACGAAAATTGTCTAAATATCATTTAGCAAATGCGTCCATCAAAGTCAAAACGTGTTAAACTGAAACATCTCAATCAAGAGCTGTTTTGCGAATGGATTAATTGTAATCTTGTTTTCAATGATTTGACTCTATACTTACAACATTTACATGAAGTTCACGCTAAACAATCGGACGATCAGTCGGACGATCAATCTTTCGAATGCCAATGGATTGGATGCGAAGAAAACAATTTTGATAATTACTCCCAATTTCGTCTTCATGTTAGTTATCATGGCTTTCATCAGAAACTTATGAGCACTGGTTTGGCGATTATGAAACAATTAGGTCTTAAAGCGTTTGTTATTTTCATTTATTCATAGCTAATTCTGTAATTAATTGGTTTTCTAATTCTGTAATTAATTGCTTTCGTGTGATAACAGGCAATGGTATCAACTGTTATATGGATTGCAGTGCTAGGAATGTATTGCCAGAACTGCCGAACGTGTTCGTCTGTGGTTGGAAACAGTGCTTCACAGACTTCACTGACAGCGAATCGTTTTATCGACACGTCGACACACATGCAGTCGACGACATCGCGATTCCTTCGCTCTCGAAGGATGAGCTCAAGAGGACCAAGTTTGCGAAGTGCTTATGGATCAGCTGCGAGTCTGCGTTTACCTCGAGATCACACTTAAGAGAACACTTGCGCTCACACACTCAGGAGAAGCTAATGGCGTGTCCTTCTTGTGGAGCCATGTTTTGCAATAAAACTAAATTCATTGACCATTTGTACAGACAGTCATCAGACAATATCAATAAAACTGATTCGTTTACAATACATGTCTCTAAAAATAACGACGAATCGATGGCAACTCTGACAATACAAGTCCCGCAACAAACCGATGACTCGTCTTCACTGGCGCTCAATAGCCAGACATCTTCAATACTAATCCAGAACCTAAACAGTGATAGCGAACTAATGATAATAGACTTGGCAAACCCAGCGCTGTCTGCTCCGATCAATTCAAGCCAGTGTCCGAAGATAACAAACAAGACATATAGTTGTCCACATTGTTATCGTGATTTCGCGACTCAATCGCTGCTTCGCGAGCACTCGCGTTTTCATATAAGAAAATACAAATGTGATCAGTGCCAAATGACCACTACATCACCGTCGGCTCTCAAGCATCATATAAGTTACCGACACAAAGAAGACAGACCTTTTGCGTGTCAGTTCTGTGATTTGAAGTTTAAGTCGCGATCAGATTTGAGGCGGCATATCGACACTCATAACGAAGAGCCGCCTTTCAAGTGTTCGCTTTGCTCTTTTCAATCTCGTTGCGTCCATACCTTTTCTAAGCATCATAAAGAAATCCATTTAGCTATCAAATGCCAATATATCTGTGATGAGTGCGATAAGAAGTTCAGTCGCGGCAATAATTTGACGCGACATTTGATTACAATTCATAAGTATTCGCTTCCGACTGGGAGCTCGAGGTTTACGTATCAGAAACAAGAAGATGGAACTTATAGACTAGCCAAAAATTCAATTAGTAGTCAAACTTAGATTTTGTGCTCATTTACGTCTGAATCACATTTTATAAACTCATTTCAAATTTAAACAATTTTTACTTATCTTTTTTTAGTATGTAATTCAAATATTGATTGAGATTCAAGTCTTTATTGACTTTTTTCTTCTATCAATGAGTCTTTAAGTATTTAATTGGATTTTAATTTCATCTTTGAATCATCAAAATAAAAATTGAAATTTTAATGCTTAAAGTTTTGCAATGTTGAACAGAAAAATAGTCATTAATTAAAGTTAATATGTTTGTGTCAAATGACATCCTTCTAATTATAACTTGAAGTTAATTATAAGAAGAATAGTTTCGATTTTTAAAAACAATTTCAATTATAAATACTATCACGAAATGAATGAATAAAAAGCAAAATTGTCTTCTATTGAAATTGGTATAATAGTTAAGTTGTGTATTATCTTAAAAATATTTCAGACCAAATAATTATGAGTGAGTGGAAAACGAATGACAAACTTGTTAATCATTGAAGTCAACAGTGAAGAACGATATGATTAATCAAAATTAAAAGTAAAGGCTGACTAGTAGATAGTATTTGAAAGATCTGTTAGCGACAGTCCCATCTATTTTAATAGAAGATATTGAGAGAGATTTATGGTTAGTATTAAGGATGAAATATATAGAAGAATACATAGAATGGTAGAGGAATATAGGATATAATATAAGAATATAGCATAATATATAATAATAATAATGATTGATTGTTTCCTTTCAAGTAAAGATGAAATTATTGTGAACATGAAACGCATTTTAGTTGTAATTTTCCTGTTCATTCCGTAGATTAATATAGTTGAACAGTAAAATCAAATCCCAAGACCTATGGCTTGTTTCCGGTCTGTTCACGTCCAAAAGGAAGCCAATTTTCAGACTAATATTGAGGCATAAATGCCTATTGACTAAAGCTCCGCAACAGTCATATACAGTCTGATCACAGAATCACTTCTTAGAAAATGAATTAAAACTGATTCATGTGTTCGGCTTGCGAACAAACGCTTTAGTTTCTTAGCTAAACTATTCGTTCATGTAACCGTTCAATCTATAAATTATTTGCTTGTGATCATTATTTGTGTCGATTGCCACCAATGGATTGTTTATAACTATTAGATGTTAGTATTTCACGAATAGTGTCAAATAAAGTTAGGGGAGGAAGAGAGTGAGGGAGAGGGGGAGAGAGTGAGAGAGAAAGAGAGAGAGTGGGGAGAGAGTGAGAGAGAGAGAAACGGGCATCTATTGGAGAGGGGGCATTGAACCAGAGCGCTGATGACTATAGCTGATTGAAATGAAGTTGGCGTAATCATAAACGGTCTGGCGGATGTGCAAATCATGTCGACACGTGTCTCTCTGACTGATTACATAAATTGTGCATTAATCTAATATGGAATTATGAACAAGATTTAGTGACCTATTGTGCCCTGAAATGCCTTTCAAATGGCAATAATAATCAATCACATTATATGCATTTTCATTGAAATATTACTTAATAGTCTTATTACTCCGATTGAGTAACACGACTAACACGAGTTGTGAACACGCACTCATGAGATGGTTTGGATGATTTTTCCTCTTTTCATTTGCATATAAGTACAACTATTACTCTAACACTATTAGTACAACACTATTCCGAGACTTAATCTCTCTCTCTTTCTGTTCCCAAACATTTTTATAATTCCCTTAACTCTTCGCTATTTGAGTGAAAATACTTCATCTGTTGTGTCTGTAAATTCAATTTGATTTATTGTCGTATTTCTTATTTATTATGATTAATCTGTTAGATTAAAAATGAGTTGATTCGTAGGATTTTAGATGAAAAACAAAGCCGACAAATAGGAAAGATTTGTTCAGTTAAATTTGCCAACAATATAAGAAATATGTTGCAATTGATAACCGTTTTACAATCCGAATAATCCAATAGTTTTAAAATCGATCGGAACAAAAATGACTGAGAGCACCACTTTTCATTTGGATGTATGAAATGATATAAAAGATGAATAAAAATAAATAAACAACAATAAAATAATGGTTTCAAATTAGATTTTATTTCGAACATAATGCATCGGAAGTAATGATATTAAAACTTCAGTTTTGAGTATTGATTTGGTTAAAAGAAGACAAAATCTAGGAAATACATTTTGTAGCGGGTAGAGAGAGAGAGAGAGAGGGGGGGGTGAGGGTAGGGGTGGACTACAAATAGAATAAATAGGCAGAAAGGTGAAGTAAACATAGGAGTAGTGATGAAAGAATATCGATATATAGATATTGATATTCGTGTATTGTTAGCAATAGATGCTACAGTCGAAAGAGCAGAAGTACTTAAAGTCTTAGTAAGAGCTAACGCACATTAATGATCACATAATCAATTAATTAATAATAAATACCCACTCAGGCTATCAATAATTAAACAAAAGTGTAATTATTATAAAAATATGATATCTCCTTATTTTGAACATTGTTTAGTTGTTTGATAACATGAGTGGTGAACATAAGATTAGTTAATTTAAAAGTAGATTTAAAAGTTATTTGAAATTTGAACAGCATTTTGAACAGGATTTCAAATAGAAATGAAATATAATAATGTTGTGCCAATGCTGGAAATTCTGAATATCACTTAAGTCTAACTTAAATTTGATTATAAAATTTTCATCAGTCTTAGTCTAATGTAATTATTGATTCTTGTCTTCAATTATATCTACAATAGTTTTCAATCAAATTTGTTTTATTTTACTCAAAATTGTTTTATTTTACTTCCACTAAACAGTTATACAATTTTTATACAATGGAAGAAAAGTCATATCTTTTTAATTGATTAAAATATTAGAGGAGAAAAGTTAGTCAATCAATAATATGGTAACATTTATCGGCTTCAAATTCAGAATGCTTCAATTTCAGAATCAAAGTGAACAACAAATTTGGAATGAACATGTGCATCAGAGTTGTATTTGTGGCTAAAATAAGTAATAAGTTAGATGTGCGAAATAATTAGCATATTGATTATGAGTTGTTGAGATACAGTAATGTTGTAGTATCACAGCTATTATATCACCTTATGATTAACTGTACTCTCAACACTCACACGTCTCTATTTACATATGACTTAAGCATTCTCATCCACAATCACTTGGATTTGCAACTAATAAATTAATGCATAAATTGCCGGCAAAATATCATACACACCGAAATATGATAAATATCACAAACACCACAATTAATAAATTAAAGTAAGGTGTGAATGAAATTTTGAAGTAAAATAATAGAATAATAAGAATGCTAATTGATGTGGCAGATAATGAAATGGTAATATTAATATAAAAATTCATGTTCAAATATCTCTGCATGAATATAATACAAGCACCGATCGCAGAGAATAGATTTGATTAAAATATAGATTTACTTCTAAGCTAATAACCAAAATAGTGCCAACATTGCTAGCTATAAATGTTACCATATTTTTGATTACGCTCTTCTTCTTTTACAATCTTTATAAAACTTTTACTCTTCTCATACCATATTCTCTGATCGAAACTCAGAATCAGAATCAGAACCTCAAAAACATTTTATTACTTTAGAATTGAATAAACAAATCGTAATTAAGAATCAAATAAAGGAATCCTAATTAAGATAGAGATCGAAACAAGCTAAGATGTTATTCAGCAATTGAGCTGATAAAACAATAGATTAATTTACCAATAATATAAAATGGGGCTTAGAAAATGCCACTATCGAAGATTGCTAGAGGTTTCAGATCTGAATTCCTAAAGAATTAGTGAGAATAAAATGTTTTTGTTGGGTTATATTGAGTTATATATAAATTTGATATGACTCAAGTCATAAGAATCAGATGCATAAAGATTTGTCATGTGGTCACTAATTTCCAGCAGCAGATACTAATTGTTAGCAGAGATCATTGGGTGATATAGGAAGTTAATTAATTAGTTAAACAAAACAAATTTAATATTCCGAAATAGCCGAGAAAGTTAAGTATCGAACAACTTGTCGAGCAATACAGTATTATATGAACTGTATTTCAATACAGTGTTTATATGGACTGTATTTCAATACAGAATTATATGGACTGTATTTGATTCCCTATTTTTGTACAATAATTGCAATAATAGCAAAACTCCCAAAAGTAAAATCACAGACAAAACCCAAAACGAAAAGACCTGATTAACTATTGTCTGAAAACATTATATTTAAACTAATTTTCTTCTTGTCAATAGTGTGGTTTATGACGAATAACATAACTTTGATAATTCTGTACAATTCATATACACTACTAATTGATTTATGCAGAACTGTTTGATATTTGAGTGCAAAAATGTTTTGCTGACATTACATAAAAGGAACTCAACGTGAAAAGTGATCAAACCTGAATAAAAGTGATCAAAACCTGAATGAGTCAATTGAAATATGTTGTAAAACATAACAGGATATTAAGAGATATAATTAAATCATGTTTCAAATAAGTATTCAGAAGTATTAGAACAAACTTCAAAAACGTATCAGACCAATCTTCAAAACTATCTCAAATGTCTGAAGAGGTGTCTTCAGAAGTATGAGAACAAGTATCAGAAGGGGGATGATATGTAGAAAGAAAAAGAACTGCAATATTCAGTTCATACTACAGTAGTTTACAATAGTGTACAATAGATGGTTAATGAGAAAAGTTTTTAGTGCAATATCCATAGTATTAACTTAACATAGCAAGAGTCTCAAGTGTCTATACATTTCTGGTAGCATTGTTGTCCCCATTTCGGTCTTTATTGAATTTATTAAATTAGTGGCTTTAACTGTTGTATTTGTATGCCATGCGAGTGCCATATACTGCTAGTTTGAGTACTATTCCAGGCTTTATTTTTATACATAACCATAGCTAACATAACTATAGCTAACATAACTATAGCTAACATAACTATAGCTAACATAACTATAGCTAACATAACCATAGCTCGCATAACCGTAGCTCGCATAACCTTCGC
Source organism: Archegozetes longisetosus (assembly GCA_018873245.2). NCBI lineage: Eukaryota > Metazoa > Arthropoda > Arachnida > Sarcoptiformes > Trhypochthoniidae > Archegozetes > Archegozetes longisetosus. The sequence goes on from JAEMBT020000007.1 coordinate 6,769,628, forward strand.
TCACACAACCTTCGCTCACACAACCATAGCTAACATAACAGTCATACGTATTATTCTGCATAAACCTTGGGTAGTGCTGGCCCGGACGAAGTACAAATAAAATTATTATATTTGAAACAGTCGAGTATTCCTACATTTGCCATATCAGTATGAAAGAAGCCTAAGGCAGAGCTGAGGAAGAGTCAGAAGCAGTCATAGGCACGGGAGAAAATAAATTACATTAAGAATACTATGCACGTCAATACTTTCATTCGTACTAAATATACGAATGTATGAATTGTTGATATGGAATTTCAAGTTGTTTTGTATGTTTTGCGAACATTTTATATACTCTACTTCTTTGTCAAACTTAGAAAACATATCTTAGAAGATATTTCGCACAAGTCACATCTTATAAGACATTTCTTAGAAGACATCTCTTGGAAGATATCTCTTACAAGACATCTCTTACAAGATATCTCTTACAACACTTTTCTTAGAAGACATTTCTTACAAGACATTTCTTAGTTATGACTTACAATCATTTAAAGATAAAGAGTTGCACTTGTTTTATGTTTGCCTCATTTGTACTCTGACTAGTTTGAAGATTTGAATCACTCGATTCGCTCTACTTTGCCGAGATCTCCATTAATCTTCCAAACGTTAACACGAAGCCATCATCGATTCATTGTTGATGTTGTTTGATGGAGGCCTCGACTCTTTGCTTGAACTGTTGTTGTTGTGACCATTGCTTTCTGCTTTTGATGCGAAGTGGGACTGAATATGACTTTCTAGTTCGGTAGAAGACGAACATATTCTGTTACATATACTGCACGCCATTTTCCACGACCAACTCATTGGTGAAGTACTTCTCTCAGAGCTGTTGTCGTCTGCGTCAGCGTCAGCGTTTCCGGCTTTCAGACTTTGCGGCGATAGCGATCGTGAATCACTGTCTGATTTTGTTGACCCGTGATCCTCGTCGTCATTACTTTCGTTTCGGCCACTCGTTTGATGGTTGTTTGACATTTTCATCATCTGAGCAAAATGTGCTGCGGCCGAAGATTGCGGGTTTCCACTCATTAGATTCAAAGGGTTTGCACCTGTTCCGTAATCGTTAGCATTAGTATCATCTATAAATTGGTTTGAATTCATAATCAGACTTACCATTCATATAATTTGAAGGAGACATAAAAGGATAAAACATTTCAGGTCCGGGTCTTGAACCATAATCTCCTTGTTTTGGTGGCGATATATGCAAATTAGGCAAATCAATAGACATGCGACGACCTCTTCTCGAAGAACCATTGCTCCACATATGAGTTCCCATATGAACCTAAGCATAAATTTGATTGTTTACTGGGTTTCTGACAAATCTAATTGAAGTTTCTATTAGAGTGACTAACCTTTAGGTTACCCTTTGTCGTGAAAGCTCTGCCACAAATTGTGCATTTAAAGGGTTTATCACCAGTATGTGTCCTCATATGTATCTATTGGTACGGATAATATCGGTTTAGAAAAATATCAAACCAAGCTTTCAAATATACTTTTAAAGATAATCCAATTAAACAATTGCTTACCTGAAGTGCTGAACCACTAGAGAAGGGTTTATTGCACACATGACATACATGTTTGGCAGTTCCCGCTGACCGAACTGCCAATTTTGAAGCTGATCCCTGTTCTGTTGGCGAAGAGCGTTTATCATTCGAATTGGAATTACCATTTGGAGTCGGAGGGTTTGATATACCGCTGCTATTATTAGAACTGGTGGATATATTAGCGATGGTACTGGTATTGGTTGACGGGTTAGTATTACTTAAAGTCGATAATGCAGTTGTTGGCAGAGTGTTTGTACACGCAGTAGTTGTGTAAAGATCTGGCGGCAAGTCTCGAATCTTGTGAGTCAGCATATGTTGCTTCATATTTCCTTTCGTAGAGAAGCCACGATCGCATACGTCGCACTTGAATGGTCTCTCTTTTGTGTGACTTCGGTAATGAATTTCTAGTGCTGAGTAACACGCGAATGTCTTTAAACATATTCTGCACGTTGTGTTCGGTCGTCCTCCTGGAAATGGCAGACTCGCGAACGACGGCGGAAAAAATCTTGTGTCCAAATTAGCTGTTTGGGGAAGTGATATCATAGACATGTCTTGTGATGCCGATGTTGGCTGTACACTGCTATTCGACTTTGGGGTCAAATCTAATGCGCCTCCACTTGGTGTAGTTGGCGGTGAAGATCTTTCCATTCTTCCTATCGAACTCGGTGTCGATCTATCGTCTGCCGATATTTCAGAAGTCCCTTTACTTGTCAGCGAAGACGGAGAAAGTGATCTTACATTTGGTGATGACTTTTCTTGAGCTTTGCTGTGAACCGACAGATCAGTTGCACTACTGACTGGAGGCAAACACGCATTCTGTTCGGATTCTATTCTTTGAAATTGACTTAAATTGTGAAGTCCCAGACCAAATGGTCCGAAAGGCAATGGTTGAGGTATCGATGAGTTTATATTTTTCACGTGATTTTCCAATGCAGCCAAAGAAGTAGAAAAATTTGAGTTATTAGTATCGCCCGATTGCGGCGGAGATGTGGTTGTCAATGGCGTACTAGTAGCACTTGGGGTAATGGTTGTCGTCGGGGGCGGGGGCGGAGGCGGAGCTTGGGCTGAAGGTGCTGGTGGCGGCGACGAACTTTTCTGTAAGTTTTGAGTTTCAGAAGCAGTTTTCTCGCTCTTTACTGAATTTGGTGTTGACGAACAACTGGACCTGTTACTAATCGATGGTGATACTGATTCTCTCTTGCATTGAGCCGTTCCATCATTTGGTGTTTTGTCCGATTTGGGTGGTATCGGCAAAGCTGGTGACAAATTCGTTTTTGGCGCAGCAAATGTAGTGATTGGAGATGATAAGGGAATGTTTAATGAACAAGTTGTTAATTCATTCATAAATGATGGAGAAAATAGTCCTGAATGAGGTGGCAGTGGACCTGCGAAGTGGGGCGGTATCAGACCCCCCCTGTGAAACGATGACGGCAACAGTGTTGGAGCCTTTATCTCATTCGCCAATATGTGCTCCGGTGGGATATCTGTTGGTTCTCCCGTATGCATACGAATGTGCTGCTGAAGTACCTGTTTTCAAATCAGTTAAATATTTCTTAATGAAAGTTAGAAATTTTGCCAAATTCAAGTATTTTCTAGCTTCTTATCTCAAGACCCTGACTTTTCGCTTGCATTCAAACTCACAAAACCATTTGATGTAAGTGTCTAAAGAGTCACTGATTATTCGAAATCGCAGTCATTTGAGATTTAATGAGTGATAAAAGAAATCGTTTGCACTATCGCTTGCAATCAATTTCTGAATAATGTTTAGAAATTGAACGGAACTAAGCGCTAATCGAGACACTATTCGGAAGTCTAATGTAAAACGCTTTGAGCCATAGTATAAAATTCAATTGAAGAGGTTTAACAACAGTAACAATCAAGATGGGAAGACCTGCTACAGTAAAACCTCTCCAACTGTCACACGCGGTTAGGTGGTTTAAAAACAGACCAAATAAATCCATAGAAAATCGAGGTCTGTTTTTGATTAGTTTATAAAATCTATTTAACTAGTATTTGTAAAAAATCAAATATAGTAACAGCCTACAAGATTAGATTAATAAAAAGTGAAATTACCAGAGCATTGGTGAATTGTTTATGACAGACAGGGCATTGATGCAGAATACGGAGTGGAGGTTTGACTCTATGAACTCCCATATGTGTTTTCAAATTGCCTTTAGTAGTGAAAGCTCGTCCACATATTTTACATTTAAATGGACGTTCGCCCGTATGCGTCCGATAATGCATTTGAAGTGCACTTTTACAGCTCAAAACCCGGTGACATATTATGCATTGGTTTGGATCTGTCAGCTTGTGCTCTATGTTGTCCACTAATTGCTGTAGTTTTACTGTTTCTGATGCTTTTTGAACTTCCATTAATGTCTCCCAAGTATTGTCAGTACTGCCTGGCTTTGGCAGCAGGTCCTGATAGAATACTGGGTCTCTGGTCGGACCCTCGCCAGAAGATGCTTCTGTTGTTGGAGGACCTGATGACTGAATCGGCGGCAGTGTCGGCGGTAAACCGAATGGTACGAATCCGAGAGATGTCGGGATTCCCGGGAAGGCTCCGGAATGGAAGTACGGCGGAAAGTGAGGCGTATATGGAAACTCTGCTCCCGGAGTCACATTCATGCCATCCGATGACTCATCAGACATTTCATCATCTGAATCCATGTGCTCTTTGTCTTTGTTCCCGATCTCCTTTTTGTTCGTCTCGTCCATACCTTCTTTGTCAAACTCGTCAGCACTCACGTCATCGTCTTCATTGACATCGTCCACATCTGCTGCTTCTTCTCTGCGACTGTGTTGCAAATTAAGTGGTGAGTTAGCGCTTTCCAACTGCTCATTACGTGCTCTCTTCTCGAGATTAACTGCTCTGTCGTCTTCGCTGTCGTCATCAGCATCTTTATCATCGATGTTGTCGTTCTCATCGCATTCTAAGTCCGAATCATCGCTTAAGGGTGACTGATTCGAAACATCATTGGATGAGTTGTTTTGCATCGAAAGCGCGAGCGGCTGGTCCGGTGAACGAAGACCTGCGTTATTGAAGTCTAACATACTTTTGCCGAAACTTGTACTCAGAATCCCTTTCATATCTTTGGTTTGTGGAGTTGCAGTCGATTCAAGTAATGTTTGAGTTAATGATGAAATAGATTGTGGTGTCAACATTGGTGGCATTCCTGTCATCGAGATCGGAGGCGTTGACAATGGAGTCTGACTTGTGGGCGATTGAGAGCCGGTCGGAGGTTCTATTGGTGGATGAAACTTATCGAGATGTTCGGGAACGGGATGCGGATTCATCTTTATGTGAGGGTATTTTGCTTTGTGTCTCTGAAAGTGAACTTTGAGGTTACCTTTCGTTGTAAATCGATTTCCACAAACATTGCATTTGAAAGGTCTTTCGCCAGTGTGTGACCTGATGTGTATCTGAAGTGCAGAATCGCTGCCGAATACTTTACCGCAAAACTTGCACCTGTGTCTATACATCGGGTCTTCCTTTCCGTCTTTGGTTTTTCTGAAGCTCAAGAAGTCAGAGCTGCCCATTCCTGCGATTCCGTTCAACAGAAACGATCCGCCAGACATTGTGTTCTGTAGAGCTTGTTCTGTGTGTCTTTGCAACAATTCAAGAGTATTTGGTTCATTCGGTGATATTGGACCTGATGACTCATTTATTGGCGGCGATGTGCTCTTCAATGGTGTCAACATTGGTTGACTCGATGTTTCCGAAGCATTCGCCGATTTGACGACTGATGGCCCTGAGGTCAGAGTTGGAGATTTAGTAGCTGTGGACATGGGGGGAGTTTCGATTGCAGGTGTAGTTGCTTTGGAAGTGGATGAGTGTGAAAATGATGACGAAATGGATGGCGTGACTGACATACTGGCTGCTGGTATATGACTCTTATCAGTATCAGGTGACGACACATCGGGCGACGCGTTCGGTTGTATCGGAGGTACGAGTAGTGGAACAGAGAACTGAGGATTACCCCCACTGCCAGCAATCTGTGTCTGCAACTGATGGATGACATGCAAAAGCATCATTTGTTGCTGTTGGAGATTGAAAAGAGTTGATTGAAGTGCAGCTGATTGCGGGGCAGGTGGAGGTAGGGGTTGAGGCGAGGATGGGGTTGGAGGATGTTGTGCCACCGCCACTTTCGTGTTCTCAAGCGATTCTATCACTACATTAGTATCTGATAATGCTAGTGATGGTCCAGTGAATGGCCAAACCCCGCTATTTGTTGCCATTTGCTTTAACTTATTCTCAGCGGAATCATTATCTAATTCGCTAACTGTCTGTGAAGTTTGTCCGCTTTCACTCTTATCTTTTCTAATACTGTCAAGTATTTGTGGATATTTAGTCTGTTCTTCGTCTTCTTCGGAATCATCTTCAACTAGTTTGTCGTGGTCAGTATCTTGAGGGAGTTTAGTGGGTTTGATGAGAGAGTCAGTGGTAGCTGAGATTTTGAAGCAGTTCTTTTTGTGCAGCAAAAATTCATTTAGTCCTACAAACTCTGCTCTACAATTGCCACATATATGTTCGTCGATCGGAGTAATCCTTTCTTCCACCTCATTATCATTGGTCACTGCTCTTGAACCTGAAAGACAACAGACGATGTGAGTATTGGCGCTATGGCTATACAAATTGGTTCACTCAAAGGATATTAAGTGAGATATATATAAAAATTAGATCTGATCGCTTCACTTATTACAACATAATTGAGACAACAATTAAGAAATATTGACAAAAACACTCATGAAATACCATCCGAATGAATCTTACAAAGAACCAGATCGAGAATGGCAACATTTGTAATGCACATGTAATATTAAGTCTAATATGTTATATTGAGTCTGAGGCATATATGTATACAGAATAACGAATATTGCATTTTGCAGATTGAGTAATAAATTGTGTTATGTGTATTGCATTACAAATACAGTTTGCATCCAACGTATTGGATTTGTGATAGAATGATGGACGGGATCGGACTACAAGGAGCTATTAGCTTGGATTTGGAGCTACGTTTTCCCCGTACACCAATCCATCAGCCAGATTGAAGTAAACTCTGTATATAACTTATATCCAGTATGTAATCTGCAAAGCGAACTCTTATTTCTATGGTGAGTGAGGTCAGCCTTTGATATGCACTATGGATATAGCGTATTAGGTTATGGATCCAAACTTTCTTTATATTATATACTTTTACTAATGCTTCTATTCATCCTGAAAGCTTTTCTCAATATCCATTTGCCACCAAATGCTTCTACAATTCTCTCAACTACGACTCTCCTCAGCTCTCTTCGGCTCTCCTCAACTCTCCTCAACACCCCCTCAACACCATCCACACCCCTCCTCCACACCAGTACTCTGACCGTTTTTGAAATATTTCCCCTTTGATTGAAAGAGTATCTCTGATGTGCGGAGAATAATTGTATCGAAAAGTGATTATCTTATGCATCTGATGATTAGTGAAAGTATAAGCAGATATTTAGTTAAATAAAAGAAACGCATTATCTAATAGAGAAGGAAGTCGTGTTTACATTATTTAATAGAAATACATGTTTGGTATTTGTGTTGGATCCTAAATCTAATTAAAACAAGTCATGTAATAATAGTTGTAAAGAAGATTGTATATTAACTGGTTTTCATTTATGTGACTCTCATTTGATTTCTAATGTAATTAATGATACCTTAAGCAGACTTAATAACACAACAATTTAGATAAGTCTGAATAAATACTTTTATATATTTAGTTTTTTTATTAAATTTATTTGCCTCAGTCTAATACCAGATTAAGTGAAATATATTTTCCAACACTCTCATCAATAATGCGTTTCCAACATCCAAATCAATAATTTTGCTTATATTCAGAAAACAGGGATTAAGTCTAATATATGGAGCTTTCAAAACAAACTATAAATAGCCATCAAAATTAATTAACTCACTAAAACATTTCCCTTAAAACTACGACAATACCTTCCAACGCATAGCTAAAGTCCTAATAATTCAAACGTTTTAGTTCATCAAAAATATTCTCCTAAGATTATAATAAATCCTGAAATAATACTTTTCTGCAAAACAAGAGTAAAAATAAGAGTAAACACTAAATTCGTCAATAAGAGCGAGAGAGAGAGAGAGAGAGAGAGTAAAAGAGAATATAAAAGTAATATTGAAGTGCTCATGACATGCACTTTATGATGGTTGCAGTGATTGTTTGAAATAATGATTTCTCGCCACCCATTCAGATTCTCGTAAAGACTGCGCTGCCTCAATAAAGTGTTGTATTAACCATAATCATAACTTAATATCTAGAGTCTAAGGCGGTATTTAAAAGATGCGCTGCGCAATAATAATCTACAAAACTGAGTAATATTTGGGAGGAAACTAAAACAGATATAGAGCTGAAACTGGTATCAAATATTTAATGTTTGCAGTTTAAAATGAAATAGTTCAAGCCCTGACTATTTTGCATTTTGTATGTGATTATGCATTCGCTTCATTAAACACTTAATGAGTTTGTGCATGCAATCTGAATGCCAGTAATCCTGAACGAGTTCTGCTATACAGTCCGACCCCGTTATGAGCAACTAATCAATGAGAATCAGTTCAGTTGCCTATAGGCAGAGTTGCCTGGATGCGAACTGTTTAACGTGTGATGGGATTGGGTGATGTTTAAGAAATGAGTTGCAAGCAAAGGGGTTTGGCTATAGGAGAGTAGAGTAGAGCGGGATTGGACTGTATCAGTAAAAATGAATTTGCTTGGGAATGCAAAAAGGAAAATAGAAATGATGCAAATTAACATACTTAGTTGTAAAGCTTGAATCAGCAATATAAACTAAAATAAGTCCCCAAAATAAAGTTGAATTTGTGCAAGTGTTAGTCAGAAGTTTTAGATTTGGTAAATTTAGAAGAAAGCTTTATCAATAACTTCAGTAATTAAATCCACCGAAAAACTACTGCTCATCAGTGATGAGAATCGAGCGTAAGCTATAGTTATGCATATTGTAGCAGTAAAAGAGATTGAGATTTATGTATAGCCTGCGATAGAATGGATGGTAGATATGCATAATTTAATCTCTTCACGCTCTGGTCCCATATATCCTTTTTTAATTGATGAAAACAGCGTATCATAAATGCTAATCATAGCAATATAGAAAACTTTTAATGCCTTCAAATTATTTATCTTTTCCTAAATTCAACGGCTTATCGTTATTTTAATTGAAAAATCAAATCTGAATAACTATCGAGTAGAAGAGGATCAAGTAGAAGATGAACAACCATAAAATAATCTACTCTTGTATAATCATTAGTTGAGTTATTGGAGAAAAATTTCATTCTTCTCATGCACTCTTGTTTGAAAGAGTACTCGAGTGAGTTGAGTAGCTGAATAGCGCTATTATAGTTAGCCTTTTATTTAGAAAGCAAAAAAGTTTAAAATCTATTTTGAAAACCAAGTTTTGCAAGTGGTCGCGCAACTCCTCCATCTGGCCATTAGCCCCACTTCGCATGAATCGGTCACCCCAAACCTCCCCCAATCATTATTTATGCTTTTCCATGTTTTCACGTTTTTTGACAAAATTTTTTTTCACATCAAAATTTATGTCTTGCTCATTGCATAAGAGCTGACACACACGTCGTTGAACAAAAATGACCCACCGATCGATCGATAATAATACTTGTGATACAGTTCGCGCTTGCTTTGGCTAAGGCTAGAAAAGGCTAAGACTAGAAAAGGCCAGCACTAGAGAAGGCCAACATTAGAAAAGGCCAACTTGGGGGTCATGCGTTATGGGACATTAGAGTTGTTCGGAGAGAGATATATACAGAAAGAGAAAGTGAGCTCTGCTCTAAGCTTCAAATAATATTCTATAACGTAATTGATTTGGCTGTAGCTTCGACTTGCATTTCTCACTGTCAATGGATTAGTCATTGGGTGCATATGTGTAGAATATGGTATATAATGGTACTATGTGTAGAGTATGGTATCTAATGGTACCTTTTGGCCACACTCCAACTGTTCACCACAATGCATCAGCCCATTTAACTGTCGTCCACTCATCTATCTCTATGTTAAGAAACATATTTCTTCTCCATATATCCAATTCATATATCATTCTTATAGGAAATATGCATTCATTTTCTTTCTTTCAAATTTATATTTCACTCCAGATTCTGTTCAACTTCTTTTGAAGTTCAGCTTTGAAGCAGAGAAAACGACGAGAACATTAAAATGACTAATTTTGCCGAGCAGTCAAAAAGCACCGAAAAATACCGAAAAAAACACCGAAAATAGTGTTCAGTAATTGAGCGAATATACTCTTTAAATGCTATAAAAACGACTTAACGCTTAGTTTTATAAATTAAATATAACGATAATCGAGATTCAAGTAATCACACTCAGAAGTCTATCAATGATTTGAAACAATAAGATTATCGAGTGACATGTGGACAGGTTTAGAAGTTGAGAGTGTCGGAACAGAGATATATTATTTGTTCATAGATTGTGATTTGGTGTGGCCTAAGCTATCAGAATTGTCAATGGCTTAGTTGGGTCTATGGCTCGCCATTAGATGATGAGGCAAAATGAAGTGAAGTTAGCAGGCTTAAATTACCCTCATTACAGCACCTTCTCTTCAATTGACAAAAACCAGATGCACACATAAGTCAAATGTTTGCTAAGCAATAATATCTTTATGAGAATTATAAGCGCTAGCTTGAGAAACATCATAATTTGTTTTCTCAACAATAATAGCAAATAAAAAAGTGAAATAAAAAGCAAAATAAAAAAGAGAATCAAATTCTTATTATGGTTGGGTTGAAAGCTTAGAAAATAAATTATATGAAAATAGCTCATTTCCATCCATTTATTGTTTGAGTGTATTAGCTTTTCCCACGTCATCCTCAACTATAACACTCATACCTTTAATGCAGTTTCAATTACAGGTACCGAACAACCATCACGCGCGCAATCAGCCCAACAAATCAATTATTTCTAACCTTTTTTGTCATTCAATTTGCTTTTTTTGTTGGTTTTGACAAACTAAAATAGTTTGCATCTACTCTACATCTACTCGACTGAGTTGTGAATAGGTTAAGATCATTCACTTGAAGCCACGGTTAATAATTATTGTGAGAGTTGAGAAGTCTTTGACACTTATAGAGAGTTAAAAAAGAGGGGAAGATCGGCAACTCGAGTAACAATAGACTGTAAAGAATCATGTATAAATGGGTAACTATTATCTTTCTTGATATTCTCTCTTCTTTCTAGCTATATTCCATTAGATTCACTGCATCATCACTTGTCCGAGTCTGCAATACTTTCTTCTATGTATATAATGATAAACTACTTGTCACTAGGTTCAACACATTTTCTTTGGTTCTCTCTCTCTCTCTCTCTCTCTCTCTCTCTCTCTCTCTCTCTCTCTCTCTCTCTCTCTCTCTCTCTCTCCCTCCCTAGCTCTCTCATTTCCAGACTTGTCGACTTATATGAGTGCTGAGACAAAAAGCCCATCTTCATTCTGATCTTCTTGAACTGTCATGTCAGTGAAGAATTGTTAGATGCCATCAAATGCTTTATGCTTTACCAGATGGACAACAATGCTTTTTACGAAAATGTCAAACAATTTTCTGCTTTTTTAGAGTGTCAGCCAATGCCATATTCTTTTATACATTAGCTCTGATAAAACTAATGTCACTCTTTAAGTCAAGGAGGCAGTTGAAGCCTCAAAAGTTGGATACTCTCAACATGAGATGTACCGAACATGAGATATGTCACACTTTGGGGGATACGTTCTTATAATACATACATGAGGGGGAATTTGTCACACAATCAGTGAGAGAGACAACAGACAAGTGGAGAGAGAGAGAGAGAGAGAGAGAGAGAGAGAGAGAGAGAGACCAGTAAAAGGAAATACTCCACTAAAAGCACACATACTTATTGATTAGTTATTGGAAATAGACAGACAATATTCATTCTCGATAGAATAGAGACTGAACTACCGTTTGGTTGAACAAGGTTTTGTCTGATATTTTGATTCTCACAAAACTATAAGCAAAGTCTCATTTAAGGGAAATGACTTTTCTTTTTCACTATGACTACTTCGTCAGGATGTAGGACACAACGACTTAATGTAATTTGATGGACGAGACCTAACTTTGGCGACATCGCAACCAAACGCTATTCTACAGCATTAACACTAGTATCACTTTGTTTTGTTCACTTCAGTTCTTTTATATCTTATGAAAGATTCAAATAATAAAAATAATAAAAACCATAAATATATAGTGACGAAAAAGAATTTGTTCGCTCACATTTCGATTTGATAATAATAGCAAATTGAATATTTAGATTAAAACGAAATATTTTCAAGCATACATGCCTTCAATCACTATTAATTTAAATGGAAAAATTTGAGAAATATTTCCGCAATAAAGAATTATATTTGTTTCTAATCTTCATTCAAATCAAGTACAAATCAAGCCTTAGAAGTGAGTGCAGTTTAATTGACTGAACATTAAAAAGAGTTTTTTATTTTATAATCAATGCAAACATTACTATTGTTGAGAAATATTTCATCTCATCAAACAACGGGTAGAATGTTATGAAAAACAATGAAAAACAATGGCAAATATTTAGGCATATCATGAATATCATGCATATTTTTCAGTCATTAAGCGAATCAATGTATCCGAGCAGCAGAATTGGAGCAATACATTTGACATGCATTAGGATAATAGCAATAGCAATATGCATCATCAATAATAATCTTTCCCCTATCATATATATGAATCTAATGCTCTTCATAGTTGTCAAGTCCCCCCCAACCTTGTCAAGTCCCCCAACCACCCCCCACGACCCCCAACAACCCTAGACCCTATGAGCTGTTGTAACTGTTAACATTCGTGACCTCTAGTAAATATTTGGCGCATAGTATTTACTGAGTCGGGAAACGCGCTTCATCTGCCTTTTCTATTTTCTATTTAATAATATGGATGGGACGCGTTCTTCAACCTAATACTTTCCTAGCTCTAGTTATTTAGATGATAACTTCTCATCTCATCTCTGCGTGACTCCCGATTGACTGCACCAAGCAAAACGTGTTAACCTTTCCGCCCTTAACATTACACCCGTCTCACTGCAAATATTCTATTAATATCACAATTTATTGCGTAAAATACTTCACTTTTATTACGTTAGATATCGAAATAATCCAATTCATTTGTTGTTATATAAATATTTCTCCCCAACTTCTGGTTATTCTCTTATCGTAATGTTGACGATTTTCAAAATAAATATTTCAATTATCAGTTCAATTATTGTAATTTGGGATAATTATCTAATTAATAGACTGCTAACTATTCAAATTCAAAACATAATCCAAATCAAAGTCTAGAAAGTGAATCAAACTGTTAATCAAGCTAGATTTTAGTATTTTGAATGTATTTCAAGACATGATCTTAATTTAACTCTACAATCACTTGGAATTCATACAAAAATGTTTCATAAGAGACATAAGAGACTGAAGTCTTTTGTTTTGCTGATTACAATTTTACGACAGTGGCTCATATTTTGCTTGAAGAGCATGCATGAAATAAGATTAACACATATAAGCTCATTCGTTTAGTTATGAGAATTAAGAAAAAAAGACGATTAGAATAAAGTGTTGCAAAACATGTTGTTTATCATCTGAATACATCTTCTCGTTCTAAATACTTTGCCAAAAATTGAAACATTGTTCCGAATAAATGTCTAAATATGACTACAAATAACGAAAGAATTGAATAAATACTGAATTTTAGTAGTGAAGGAAAAATAGATTTTCAAAGTTAGTGATTCTCGATAAGACTTTATAAGATGAACAATAGAATGGATTCAATCAAAATAGTGGAGCAGTTGACTGCATACTAAAAACATGTTGATGTGTTCATGCATACCATTCTTGAATATTGGCATTCATACACAACATTACCAATTGCTAATGCAATACAGACTAATTTTGATAATATTTGCAAATACCATAAAGACATAAAAGAAGAATTGAGGCAACAAAACGGCATTAACGGAGATGCGGAATATTCTAATAATGTTGGGATACGGAATATTCTAATAATCTTAGGATATGGTATATTATATTGGGTAAATGTTCGTATGGATTCAAGTGAAATATAAAGCTAACAATGTTAGTTAGGGCGGACTAGAAGGCGTATCGAAGGCAATGGGCACAATGCTATAGTTATCAAAAGCAATTTGGCAGTGTTTGAGTGTTGGAAAGATTGAAATAGCGAAGATTGTTTGTTATAGTTGGTATCTATCTGCACAACAACTATTATTGCTACTGGCGTTCGCGGGGCATGGATATCATTGAAATACTTCTGCTTAACTCACTCGTAGAGTAGAGGCAGAGATATATACAGTTAAGGCACACATATATATACAGTTAAGGCACATATATATACAGTTTGAGCGTATATACAGTAGAGACACATATAAACTTATATATTATATATATAAGCCTAACACCAGCTCGTACTTAATTCAAGTGCATATCAATATAAATGGTGCAATACGTGATATAAAAGTACATATAAGTCTAGAAATCCTCCCTTTCCATGTATCCCCTCTAACGATAGTTAATAAAGCAATAGCAAGATTGTGCCAACTATTGCTCACTGCAAGCCAAAGCTCACCGTCAACAAAATGAGTAATAACTTCAGCGCTACATCTGCCATATAGTGAACAGCACATCCATATTACAAACCATAATAGTGATGATGCTCTGCTCCCGGCTTTCTGCCGGCTTGTTTGGTTATGAATAATTAGAAACCAGAGCAATCTGATCAACCTCTTCATCATAGACTTGCATCAACTTTTCATAAAACGACCACTTTTTCTGCTCTATAGTATTTCGGTTATACAGACAAACCTATCTAACTTGAACACGCAGTTCAGTGATACATTTGAAGTGTGCTTCGCAACAGAAAGGTATTTGCTGTTAGCCACAATAGTATATGAGATACCTTTCTATTGCAGAGTACTTTAAATTAGGCCATATATTTGTGCAGGATTGTAATATTGCGCTTCAAGAAGATTTAGGTGCGCATCAAAATTAGATGGGTTAGACTGTAATGTTAAAGTTCGTTTGTGAGCCAGTGGCTTGTGTGAGAGTGAACTCGTGCGCCACAATTGGTAATTTTCATGTGTAAGCCTTACAATTAATAACCTTATAAACAGCGTCTTGTGTGCTGGAGTTTTAGGCCAGAGATTATTTGATTAAAATGATTGCACTGCCATTTATGCAAAAGCACAAAGTTATAAACGATAGTATAGTAGAGACTCCTTACCAAATAAATGACTTTATAACTCACATTGTAGTTAGAGATTTGGTTCAGGGATGAATAATAAGTTATATTGTGACAACTTTTATGTATTGAATAAGTTACAAGAATTTACGAATACCACTACCATCTATCAGATACTGAACTAGCGTTAAAACGATACCAAACATTTAAATTAGCCAAAGCACTAAATAATGAATGATTTGCACAATTTTCTGTTCATTGTGTCAATATACTTTTCGATCAATTACTTAATACTACCAAACTGGTCAACAGAATTGCCACAATAGACTCAATTAATAGAGCTAAATGCCGAGCATGCAAATATCTGACTCTTATAATAAATCAATAATTTGTTCATAAGTGAGATTTGCATTTAACGCAAAAATCATTTTCTGTTGATTATGCGCGAGAAGTGATCATTGGCTGACAGATTATAGCGATTAAATTGATGTGGCAACAAACTGAAAAATCAATTTAATTAAAATAATTAGGTAGTCATAATTCTCTGTTGTATATATTCATTAAGAACAATTGCGTAGTAGTACGCAGTCAAACCTTTCTAACCTGAACATCTAGTTGTACGCTTGTTTTAAATCAATAATTCTGTAGTGTTTTCTACACTATTTTTCTCTTTTTAAATTACTTCGTTGTATGTTCTCTTTAGATAGGTTTGATTGTAGTTGCAAAAATCAACATTTAGCTATTCTGAAAAGTTGGACTCAATATTGACAACAACAATAATAATGATTGATAGAAAAGATATAAAGCAAGAAGAAAATGTTAGCAAAGAATTAACAAATCGTAAACAGAAGCAATCATATTTGACGCGAATAAAGTTAGTTATTGTAAATTCAATTAAAGCCATTTAGATTCCGATAGCGATTCATTCAATGATTACGTGTGTCATTGCCTTATTGTATGTCTGGCAATTTTTGTCTGCGATAACTAAATTTATTCAAGTTTTTAGTCATTTTGGCCAAGTTTGCAAAGTTCGTCAATGGTAATATTTAATTTATGAATGAGTCGATAAATTCAAACTGATATCTTTCTACTCTCCTGACTTTCTACTACGAGCAAACTTTGAACCACTGATCAAACTTGAAGATACCTTTCCAGTTACCTTCCAGATACCTTCCAGTTACCTTTCCAGACCATTTCTGAATTATTCAAATAGCAATTAGAACTCATAATAATTTGAGTCACATTTTCATCAACATTAAAAATAGATTTTCCAATTATAAAATTTAATTTCATTTTATCTAAATCTTTGAGTTATTGCTTCGTATGAGTCGAATAGAGATATGAGAAATTCCTAAATGTTTTTAGGCTATAAATCATTTTTGGAGAAAATTAAAGAAAATTTGAAGAAATAGAGAAATAAAAAAATGTAATTACAGGTAAGTGAAAGAGATTTTTTGGAGGTTTACGATGAAGACCAGATAAGGGTTGGAAAATACACTTAAATTAATATAAAAGCAAACCATATATCAATATTGCCATTAATAGAGATATTAAGACGGTTTCTAATAGAATGGAATTTTTCCCATAATATCATATTAGATAATACGTTTGAAAACGAAAAAACTAGTTTATGTTGTTTTTAATATGGCAATTAAAATCAATTTATTGCAATTGAAATTCATTTATTGCAGCCTTGAGCAGTTGGTACAACATATCTGCCGACTCACTAACTAATACGGATTGACAATCATTGCGAACATTTCTCAATTGTCATAAGTTAAACTCTCAGCAAGCGACAACAATTCAACTTTATTTTCTATTTATTTATTTTCAACCGTTTACTTTCACCGGCCATTAAGTTATAATTGTTTCTGGCATTAAATTATAATCAAATTTCTGAAAATGTTTTGCTATTAAATTTCAAGAGCAATAAATCGAAATTAGATTTGAAAAGATGAGAGAGTGTACAAGTTAAGTAGTAGTAGTAGTAGTAATAATAATAATAATAATAATAATAATAATAATAATAATAATAATACTGAAGAACATAACATAACTTTTTTAAGCATAAAAAAGAGATAGTATATGGTGTTGGGTTAAGAAGAAATAAGATGCGCGCGGCTCTCATTTGAAGACACTTCGCTGACTGAGTTTGGCTGTAATAACGGTTTTATGCCTCATAAAAAGAGGGTAATAATATATAGATATATAAAGAAAAGCAAAGCAAAGCCTACACTTAAAAAGGCTTCAGGAGATATATAAATTGTAGCATTTCTAAGAAACAAACTTTTATGGCAGCCTATCCAAGCTAGTCTTTGTCGACATAAATGCGAATCTTTGTTTCACGACATGCATCCCTTGTCACTATCTATACAATCCTTGGACGACTATCCTCCCCAAATCCTATACCTTCTCCAAAAATAATTATCCCACTTTTAATTCTAACTTTGTTTAACGTTTTTTCTCTTCTCTTAATTCATTGTGTTGGTAGAGATAAAACGAATTAACGTCCGTGTCTTTCCCTTAGAAAGTAAAAGTGCAAATGCCTGATATTTGGAGCAAAATAAATAAAAGTTTAGTCTTTTTTTTGAATTAGACAAGTTTCCAAATTATTAGATAAAATCAAATATAAAGCTTATGGCTTTCCCCAGGGCATTAATCTTTTAATTTAGCTAATAATGCAGAAAGCGATAAATATAGCAAGTTAATTTCAAAACTTTATTAAATATTAGTCTATATCTAGGCTCCAATCAATACTTGAGCACAAATTTCAGCTGAAAAGTTTAAAATAGCAAACATTTAGAGCTAATACAAGAATAAATTGATTTTGCAATCCTTTTAGAAAATTTGAAACTAAAGCAAAATGCAAATGAGAAAACATATTGATAACGAAAATATGTATTTACATGACTTCTGTGCTAAATATGGAAATTCAAGGACAGAGAGCTGGGCTTTCAAAAGCGAGATTTGTGCAATACATAAGAGATTGTTTGTTACTTAAGAGATTTTTTTCGGAAAATTATCAGCGGCTCGTTTTCGTATATATGGCAGATAAAAAACTGGTAACCGAATAATGTTAATGGCAATGTTGAGCGAGAGATCAGCTAAAATCAGAGCTGTCTTGAGCGCTCAACGTTTAGCTGACTTATCGTCGAGTGGCTGCTATACAGTCCTATTTGCAGCGCTGCTTCAATTACAGACACCACTCTATAGCACTCACTCGACCTCTGCCAACAAACGAATATTTTTGAGCAAAAGTCGCATCGCATTAATTTACGAGCTATCCTAACAAAAATTGCATCTTTCGGCTTTTGCTCAGCCTTTGCCCGGCTTTTGGTCGACTACTGCGATAAATCTTATGATCCATAGCATAGATGAAGAAGTTTGCGATATAATAAAGTTAAATGACATTAGATTATTAGGAAATCTCATATATGAACACAAATAATATATTTGGACTAAGGCTAAGGTAATTGTTACAAATGTCATCTCTTATTTGATTCGCCACATATATAGATATATCCTTGTGATGATCTTTATAGCCAAAGACCCTTCACTTTTCATCTGAAAGATTGTGACACAATCAGTCAAGCTTAATATGTGATATAGCAGTGGTTGTGTGAACAATGAAAATGCAGTCTATCCCATTACCAAATACATTTGATTAGGACATTAATATATTATTATGTTTTATATATTAGTAATATTCGTATAGCGGCAAAGCTATCTAAGTTATCTAAGCTACCTAACCTAATCTAACCTATCTATATATCAGTTATATTACCAAATAATCAAATATCTATTATTCAATATATTCTCTTCTCTCTCTTGTTTGGATTATTTTTTCCTTTGCCAAAACAAAACTCATTGCTTTTAAAAACGTTTTCATATCAGTTACAAGAATGAAAAGTGTGGCGATGTTTCTAAATATAAACGTTCATAATATATGAAAACATTGCTTACAACTCAGTACTGTTTCATTTTCTCTGTTTATTGCACTTTTCACTTCTCCAAAGCCAGACTTGAGATCTCTGTTATTATTGTATGTTTTTCAGTTATGAGCCATTTACCAAAATATCAAATTCATTTTCAATATAATATGTCAATTATGGAAATCATGGATGAGATGACGAGAAATTAGAGAAGATTAGAAAAGTTAATACATAGAAAGCGATACATTAAATGGAGTGATTAAAGGGTAAATTTGAAATAGGTTATCATCATTGAAATAGAAGTTATCATCATTGAAATAGAAGTTATGACGATTGAATTGGAAAGAGTGAGTGGTCGTAATTACTCATAGACATTTTTCTCTTATCTAACAGACTTCAATTATGCTCAGTCTACTCTATTAATCGAAAATGAATTCAAACAAAATATGTTTCTACTCTTAATTATTTTGTTTTCAATTCAATCAACTATTAACAATTAATTAGATTTATTTCTAGATTGTATCTGAACATTTTTAAATCAATTTAAATTGCTTTCAATTGAAATTTTAAATTCAACTCAAGACGTAGTAGATATGAGAAAACTTGTTGGCATTTCAAGACAAACTAATGCCAAAATAATGTCTCTTAAAAAACAAAACCCGAACTTGACAAAAAAAACTTCAGAGCTGTCACTATAAGATTATTTGTCATTTAAGTCAACTTTCAACATAACGCTTGCAAACCATTTGCAAGTGTTTCAAAAAAAAAACATTAAAGTATTTTCATTAAAATTCATTAATAGATTATTAGTGACTAGAATTAAGTATAAGTAGAAGTAAAGAGTAATTTCAATGTTTACTAATCGATTGAGTAACGCTATCCCAAAACGGCATTAAGATTTAACTAATCCTAACTTGTAAGCGAAGCTATTGCCAGGACTAGAATTATTCACCTATAACTTGGTTTGCTTTCGCTTTCAATCTTCTCTCCGCTAACAACTTGATAACATGGCTCAGCTAAAAACATCTTAAGAGATAATTTAAGGAAATAAACCAGTCATTTTCATCAGATGTCACGCGTTAGCCATGCCAATGATTAACGCTGTGAGAGTAGGTGCAGAGTCTACACGTATGAATCACAACTTCAGTTTAAACTCTCGTAACCGCATCACAGACAGTATTGAATACAATTTCAGTTTCAACCCTTATAGCCATATTATAGACAGTATTGATATTGAGCTAAGTCTCCAGATATGAAGTGGCACACAATCACCTTTGAGGAAATAAAGAATTTATGCACAAAAATGGTTTAAAGTTTCGATCAATACTCTTGTATACTAGACTTTTGTGTAGTATTTGCTAAAACTGTACGCGTTTTCAATATAAAGAGAAAAAAGAAATCGCGTTAAAAGCGTTCTTATTTATGATATTCTCTGACTTTAGGTTGGAGTCAAAAATAAGATCATAAATCGTTTTAAGGATTATCCCATACCAGAGGAGATAGTTTGACCGGAAAATTGATATTGATATAACTCCTGTAAATGGCACTGCTTTTGTCAAAAGACTTTTCATCATCAAAATCATCTTAACTCTAACAGTGGTCTTAGCATATTATCTATACTGCTATTATCTAAAAGTATAGTAACTGAAAGTGTGGTAACTGAAAGTACAGTAACTGAGAGTGCAGTAACTGAAAGCGTAGTAACTGATGTATAGTAACTAAACCAAATAAAACTCATAGCCATAAACTTACATAACTTTTAAACTTATTGTCCGACATTACACTGTCAAAGATGTCACTTTCTAAGCAATATCTCCATTGTGTGATCAATTAAAGCAAATCTTCTTTAGGGTCAATTTGTTACGATATTGTTTTATAGCTTATTCCCAAATTATAATCTATAGCCAATATCTAAATTTTCGTTTATTATTGTGTCGATGTGTGTATGGAGTGTCTGGTCGCCTATTTTATTGTTAGTTAAGAGAAACAGCGTAGAGATCATAGAGATTAATAAGAGAGCTTTAGTAAGATAACGAATTGGTGCGCAGAAATTGGACCGAACTAAGGAAAGAGAGAAGCTAGCTTAATCCAAACCGTGTATCTCTACTCTCCAGGGACCATTCTTTTAATTTTCTAATTGGACTCTCTTTATAACAAATTAATCACAGCCATATCTATTGTAAAAATCAGTTCTCTATTAATTAATAATCAAAATTGTCCCCACTTGTGAGCGGCAAAATGCACGTAAAGGCCAACTATTGTTAGCAGTTATGAATAGAAATATAATATCTGTTGAGGATATAAAAAAGACATCGGAATCACTTAAAATATTCAATGGCTATTGAGCTTAGGATTCATGCCCAGTGAAACTTTTATGGGTATTTGAGTCAATAAAGTGAAATATGAGCGGGAGAGGAATTGGCGCAACTGCACAGTATATCAAATATATCACAATAATAGATATATCACATAAGTTGCAGCAAAGCAACAACAACAGCCTTGTATCATTCAGTATAGTTTCCAATGGCAGCACGTCTAGAGATATCTTTGGCCACATTTATAACTATTTTCTCACTCAATGACTTGAACCTTTTTTGAAGAATTGTTATGTGCCATAATGTAATGCAATGCCAGTCAAAATGCAATGTGTGCCCACTCGACCCTTAGATGCATTTAGACCCATTTCGAAGCACTTCAATGCCGAATACGCGACACATTACATAACAAAGACATCAATTTATATTTGAAAAAAGAAAAAAGTCAGACCTAAAAAGAAAATGATATCCTAATGCTTAAGCGAGAGAGAACGGAGACAGAGCCAGAGAGAGCAGGAGAGAGAGTACTCTCTACGCTACTTTCTCTCTGCATTCTTGGTCTTGGCCTCAAAGCGACGATTCATATTTGTCTGATAAATGTTTTGTCAGCTTATTTGATACTTAGAGCAATTTTTTATTGGAGTGTCAAAACAGTGAATTATATAAATTGAATAAAAGACTAAATGATTAATCATTTTGTTTATACAGCTCTGATTGATGTAGACATAATTTGAATGCTAATTCCTCTCCTCATAATAATCAGGGCAATAATATAATGATCATAAATATAAGTAATAGCGCCAACCGTTTGTTCAATCAATTAGCTATGCAAAGCCGGCTTTTAATTTTGACGTTAAAGAGACTCATATTATATCCATAATCCATATACGACTTACTGCACGAAAACTCATCTCCATATCACTTGGGATGTTCGGCAGCAAAACTAGAGTTTTATATTGCAAGTCATACGCACTAAATCGTGTGTATCTGCCATTTGCCCCTCTGTCAGATGAAAATATTTTTCGCATTGATCAACATTAAGTCAAATGAAATCCCATCCAGATTTATAAAGAGAACTCACTGGGGGGTAGAGACGAATAACGAGCCAGAGAGGTATTAGCTTAGAGTTAGTGATATGTAAGCAATAACAATAGCATTAAATACCATTTTTGAGCGATAACAATCTAAAAATATCAAAACCAACTTCTCTACTAATACAGTCAATTCGGATGAGTTTACGCTATAAGTTAGTCTCTTATATGATGTTGAGCTGAACCAATATATAAGAATACGTAAATGCGTATATGGCATATCATATAAAAGTAACGCTATGTATGTTAGATATGCTCTACCAACATTTCAACGTCAGGGCAACGCCCTCACAGCTAGCACAACATATAATCATACGAATCATAGTCATAAGGATACTGATACAGATACTGATACAGCTTTATTATATCTTTCTTGTGACTCTCTCTCTCTCTCTCTCTCACACACACACACACACACACACATCTGAATCTCACTCATCCTCTCTCTCTCTCTCTCTCTCTCTCTCACACACTCTCTCTCTCTCTCTCTCTCTCTCTCTCTCTCTCTCTCTCTCTCTCTCTACAATAAGCAAATATAAAGAATGACCTATTATAGCATATGATTGGACCAGTGAGAACACGGAGAAAAGTCATATAAGGGAAGACAGAGAAATTAGAGGATTCGTTGAGTGGCATAATATAATATGCTATGTATGGAGTGTATGCAGAGACTAATATTGGTCACTAGTTTATGAGTAGGATAGGATGTAGTGATATAGTTGTAGGATTAATATAGCTTATAATCTAGGGTTTGGGGTGAATGTTGTGTACACAACACATACAACATTCATATATGCTTTGCCAACTATCCAACAGCTCAATTATTTCATTCCCATATCACATACTAATATCATATATAACTTATATCCGATTCCTATTCTGTAAATATACACTTTATTGTATTAAAGAGTTTGCGCAGAAGAGGACCCCAACTGACTAAGAGTCTGTTGACTAAACTTAAAGCAATACAACTCCGTAAACTTGTAGCTAAACTCAATTGTTTTCAAATGGTCTCATATCTAAGCAAATTATTTACAGGAAAAAACTTATTCTAACTCTGCCTCTTCTCCATCCCTCCGAAATCTTGTCTAAAAAGCTTTTTGATTCTCGTTTAAAATATATGTAATGCGAGTATCAACTAATTGTCTTTTAGTCCAATACTATCGATCAATGAAGCAGACCATCAGAAGCGATCATAAGCTGATGGTTAGGAGAAAAGATTTTCCACCATCTGTTAAAAACGCAAAATTCAATAATAGTTATAATAGTAGAGAAGAGTGGGAAGAGAGAGAGAGAGAGAGCAGCAGTGGAAGAAAATAGCTTAAAAATATATATTGAGCTAGCTTAAAACTATATATTGGGTTAGTTTTTCAAAGTCATCAATGCTGAAAATTCGAACATTTTATTTAGGGATGGTCTTCACCCCAATTCAATCCGACCAATTCACTTCTGTCTGCTCTATGATTCTCAAATTTAACATTTCTATTAACGACACGACAGCTACCGCCAAAGTGGTTTCTCTTTTGCCGCCAGCTTTACTGTTGAGTTTGGCCACATTTCACAAATACTACCAACAAATACTACAAAACTTAGACACTAATACCACCACTACTTTCCTATACATATACATCTCATACAGCCTTCTTTCATAATGCATTCTATTGTCTGTAGGGATTATTTCATTCCTAATTCATGTGCTGAGCCCCATATGCAGTAATAGAAATACTATTTATGAATTCAGTGCTAACATCATTCACTGAACTATTCCATGAGACAAAACTGCACTTTTCTCATGAACCAAAAACAGCACTAAGTTTTTCTTTATAACTTATAACACTGTATATCTTATACAACGATATGTTATAAACACTACGTCCTAACTAGTGAGAATGCTTTTCTTGCTTATCATGCTTATGATGTTTTTGCTGCTTATAATGCTTTTGCTGCTTTTCGTAGTTTTGCTGCTTTCGTAGTTTTGCTGCTTTTCGTAGCTTTGCTCCTGCTCTGAGTACTTCTAATGCTTATATTATATAATCTTAACATGTTTTAGTCTAACTACAATGCAAATATCTTTTACTAACCAGATATTAAGTAGAAAAAGACTTAGTTATTATATGAATCTGGCGCAATCAGATTATAATCAACTAAATCTATCGAATCAGTGTAGTTCAATAAAAATACTATTACTCTGTTGGAAGCAATCATTTATTTATTAACCCCCTTAAGCATTTGTTAGGCTTTATTAAACAATATTTCTTTATCAAAAAAGATCAAAAGCATAAATCCCGTCATCAGAGACATCAGAAAATTCTTACAACAAAAACAAATATAGAGATTTCAACTTCAAATTGAAATTAGTTCCGAAAGCCAAATAAGAAATTGAAATTTAAAAGTCAAAGAACGCAAAAAAAAGATTTAAAAGCAAAAAAGAAAACATGTGTATAATTAAAGGTCTGAATACTTTATTTCGTTCACTTGAGAAAAATTAACCAAAACTTCTACTCATTTATTCAAATAAAAACTTTAGATTTAGGATCATTTACGGTATGGTTCTTCAAAAATATGTCTAATTAGTTGAATTGAAAAATGCTTTTATAGGTTCGTATGAAATCACTTGAAATAATTTCATAAACCAATTATCAAACCTTTTCTGCTTTAGATGACATGTTTCTCTTCTTGCTATTATTTTAATAGTTCAAACCTTACTAAAAGCAAGGAAACTATTTTTTATTTGTCAATCAATAGGTGTTGTGACAAATCTTTAGAAAAACAAAAGAACATTTGACAGCTTTTGCAATTCAAGTCAAATAATGGTTAAGAGAATGTTGGTGTGAAAGAGAGGGAGAGCGAGAGAGAGAAAGAGAGAGTTTAAACTTTGCTAGCATTGATGCAAAGCTTAAGATATGAGTGTCAACCATAATCAAAAAGTTAAGACTACTTTTAGTTGACCTGTCAAAGTGTCAACAAAGTATTCTCTATTGGTGTATTTGGTATATTTGTGCAAAAATAAGTCTCCATTTTTGATCTTATACATCAAACTTGAAACTTCTAAATAGGCTTATTTTGGAGGAAATGCCAACAAAAAATCTTTTCTTCAATGGCTTATTTTGTTTTGGCAATCAAACGATTCGTATTGTTAAGCATGCGTGAAGACAGTATGAACTAGAAACGCATTTTTTGATAGACAGCTGTTTAATAGTGAAAGTCATTGCCGAATAAAATCAATATTTTTTGTTTTCAAATTACAACTACCGAATGAATTATAAAGTCAGTTAAATTGCAAAACAGCTTAACGCCTCAGGACAAAGTCATAGTCTACCGATCGCCAACTATATCGCTCATCACAACCTAATATCATTACTAATTAGGGTGAGGCTTTGATCTGTGAACGAGGTAATGAAAAGTGTCAAAAATGAGCGACAAAGCAATCAAAGCACAGAAGCAGACCATAGAATGCCTCTCTCCAAAAGCCGAGTTATATGTCTCTCTCTCTCTCTAACTCTCTCCGTTTGTCTCTTACTCTCTCTGTCTCTCTTCCTCTCACGAGCTCAGTCACATTAATTCGCTTTTACACAATGAGGTGACTAAAACTAGTAAAGAAATATAAACAGTTCCACACTAGTGATTAACAATGCAGGTGTAGGTGTGATGCAAACATAATCTTTGGGCAACACAATTTGCCTTATGTTACATGAGTTTAACGTTTTATGTGAAAGGATGTGTTTTTATAGGTTATTTGAAAAAACGTCTCAGTTCTGCGTAACTAATGGCACTCGACTCGAGCCCCAATGTATTTTTCGTAATCAAACATTTGTATACCGATTGTTGGTGTTTAAGCAGAACCGCATTACGAGGAGCGAGAGGCATAACTACCTTAAACTATATTATACTGTGATATAATAGTTGGTCCAGCCAACCATCCATTCCAAACGTAAAGTCAACCAATGTATATGTATATATATAATAAAAAACAAATCTATGGTGAACACAGGAGTTATATTTTGTACGTTTATTTTTTGTCGGCTTCACTATACGCGTACTTTTGTATACTCTCTGGTATACTTTTCTACACTCTCTCGTACACTATTAAACTGAGATTACACTCTGATATCTAAAACATCTGTCGGGATAACGACAGCTGACAATCAACGCTTCTTTTGGAAACAGGAAAATCTCTACATTTATGTTATGTTAGATGATGTGCTTCTCTGCCTCGCCATTACCGATAGCTTTGGCACAATTGCATCGATTACTAGCATATTAGCCAATGTGTATTAAATGCCTAAAAGTTGTAAATGTATCTGTTTTTTATCTACCAAATGACATGACATAACACCATTTGGTTTATGATCATAATAATTATAGTTCTCCTAATGTTTGTACAAACAATTCAACAGTAATATAGCTAGTTTTACAATTTATACAACTATTAGAGCTGACAATTTATACAACTAATAGAACTAAGAATTTTTCATTTTATAGATTTAGTCATAATGTTGGCAATAAAATGTTTTATGCATATTGTGTCGCAGCCACTGGGATCCCATTTAATCAAATTAAAATTTCTATTCATAACACAACCACTGAATAATGCGAAAATCAATAGCAAATTTCAAAGTTTATTAGAGAATTAAACTTAACAACTACTGGCAAGCTTTTTTCCCTACACTACCCTAACCCCATACAACTTGACTTTTTCAAATTAATTTAATTATCATTTTCTCAAATTTCTATCTAATTATTCAATTCTGCTTCTAATTGGTAATAATCAAATCTCAACTAAAATCAATTTCATAAAAACTTCTTATTTGCATCCAACTTCTCTGAGAAAGTGGTTGAGAAGTCAAATTTGATAGATTTATCTTTCAGTTTATACAGCTTTAATACCAATAATTCTTATGAAGCTTACTTTTGACATCGGCTTCAGCCAAATTATTTTCTACTCAAATTCTTTCTATTCCAATAACTTTTATAATACTATTTTCAACAATCTATTGAAATATTTATTAAAATAAAATAAAATAAACCAAATTAAACCATCAAATTGCAAAATTAAATAATTAATTCAATGAGGACTTGACAAGTAATGCAAGTATTGATTAGAAAATGGGAATGGGGTAGTTACATTTCGAGAGCTATTTCAAGTATTTGTAAATTTTCAAAGTAAAACAAAGTTTCTCTTTGGCAACATTTGCTTGAATGAGTGCTATTGTGTGGTATCTGTGATGTTTTTCGTATCTGTAATGTTTTTTCAATTAGAGGTAGCACTTTATGTACTAATACAACTATTTGTATGTGAAACTCACTCAACTCAAACTTGATAACTAATCATCTGATAGGATGAAAAGTAAGCGAAACTAGAAAACAAACGTACACATTCTATCCACTACTTTGTAGTTGGAGTTAATTTAGAAATGCTCCAGTTTGTCACTTATGCTAATAAATAACAAGTCTGACAATTATGACAAATATGAGCTTCTAGTAGTTGATAGTATTGTGGTGATTTGGCGCGAGGCAGCAATTGATGGCTTGGAATGACTCACAAATAATATAAAGCTCGACATAACATAACATAAGCTCGTCATAGAAACGTAATTACTTTACGCAATCACAGCTCAGTCAATACCGATGTTTCATTTCTATCACTACGCATTATTCAATTTTACAATTACACCTAGATAATGTTTATATAGCTTAACATCTCTCCTTTTCAATTGTTTCTCTATTTTTCTAATGCTCTCCTCACTTCTGTGTTCATTATCTTTTCTATTATTTAATTATTTATTTTGACCCTCAATCAACTCTCAATCAGTCAATTATACTCGATCAGTTCATTCAAGTCAACAAGAAAGTGTTTTTAAATATAAATATAACTCAGTATAACTCATTGGATATCTAATTATCTTGATGCTAAGTTGTACTTGATTCAATGTTTTTTATATAAATAGAGATCTTCTCTGATGCAAATCACGTACGATTAGGTAATGCCTTTTTCTAGCTTAAATATTAAGTATGACTTTCATTGAATCCAATTAGAAATTATTTTGAAGGTTTTCATTCAAAAAATCATAAAACTTCATATTTCAATATTAAAACACTAATTACTGCGAGTTTCAACTGAATGGATTTGTTGGGGGGGGGGGAAATATCGCGTCGTATTTCATGTCAATATTTGCTCAAATCGCAAATAATACTAATTTATTAGGTCTTTATATAATAACGCGATATTTTGTTGAATTAAGATATTGAAAATGTCAATCAAAACAGTGTCAATAGAGTATAGAATATTCAATTGAATGCACTTTACAAGTAGGGGAGGAGAGAAAGAGAGAGTCTTTGCAGTGTTTGAAGTATGAAATTAAAAAAAGGCTTTATTTTATAGCTACTCCTAATGGTCGCACTTTTCATACATTATTCGTGAAATATGGAGCCGTTTCACCCAAACAATGAGTTAGCGGTTATAAAATCAAAACAAGCATCGCGTAAGACCACTTTCAAGATGGTATTACATATAACTTGACTAAAGAATGGCATATATGTAAAAATTTATGCTGTAAAGTGGAAGAAGGAAGTAATATATTAGGCTGGATGCGCGCAATATTACTACTGGCAGTGAAGTAGGAAGAACAAAATACAATTTCATATTACTTTAGTATTATATGGGTATATGTAATATAAGTTAATATATCGCTTCACTGCTATACACTTCTTATACTACACTATACTCTTTTATATTCTTTATGCAGTTACGTACTTTTCTATACTCTTGTATACTGTTCTACGCACTGCTACACAGCCTTAATGCTATTTAAACCACAAATATGACTACAGTACTGACCCTCCGATTTTGGACCCATCAGGCATAGATTTACTAAGCAGGAAGGTCTTTATAAAACTATATAACTGCAAACTAAAGTTTAGAGATGGTGTAAAACTATATAATTTAGCTAAAATCGAGAGATGGCTTCAATCGGCGAATGTGGGTTTTGAATGTTGTGAAAAATGGCTTTTGTTGGTTTGCCTACTTTCTACTATTAGGCAAAAAACACATCTATTCGTTCGCTCCCCTCATCAGTTTATGTTTTAGTTTGCAGGCAATCTACTAAACCACTCTGTGTTTGGGGACAAACAAGTCCAATAAAAAACAAATTTAGTTAAAAATACAAACCAATAGCAGATTAATTAGAAGAAAGAGAAAGGAATAATAAAAGGGAGTATTAATAAAAGAGAGTATTTAATAGTTATAGTTGAGATTGGGGAACGATAGGCAAAGTTATTTGATAAATAGAATTGCCGCCAATATTGATCTGAGGTATATTGCATTGTTTTCATTTCAAGTATATTTCATTGTTTTCATTTGTCCGCTTATGAAATCAGTGTCGATGGGATAAGAATAAAACCAAAAATGGACAAAATCGAATTAGCGTAACCATAGGAACATTCATCTCGGAGATGAATAAACCAACGCTAAACAACAATAATCATAACACACAAGGAATAGACTTTACCAAACAAATCATATCTAAACTTAACTAACGTTTCTTTCTTTACTATAGATTGTCTTATTGTTACGCTCAACTAATCATACTTTTAATTGAATTAGTCTTTTCGATTGTTTAACAATATTCATTTATTGAGCATTTCCATTTTGTTCAACTAACGCTTATCTAAAATGAGTCCAATTAATGCTTATCTATTCCGACTTCTATTTCAACACTCAGCCTTAATCTGAAGTTTTCAAATATTCAACTTCTATGCAAGTTTTTAGTGAGTTTTCTAACAAATCGAGTTTTGCCTTAATGTTATTTATGGCAAGAGCTATAAAACATAAAAATAAATGCATATTTCGAAAATTTCTGAATAAATAAATTGTGAAAAATGAGTATTTGGAGCATAAGCATAAAACTTATAAATTGAATAGTTCAAAGTAATAGTTGGGTAATGATAAACTAGACTAGAATATTATACACCAAATAGACAGTAATATTGCGTAAAAGTTTGCTAAGTTTGTCATTCTTTTGGCAGTACAAACATAATTATGAGAATGGAAAGTGTAACTTCACGTTAGTGTACGAGTAAGTGTATATTTTGAGAGGGGACGACACCGCTTGACAATGGGGTCCAAGCATATGGTTATATAGCAGTAGGAGATAGTGGAAGGAATGGTCAACTATGTCTGTTTAGAGATGACATGCTGTTATTAATCCTGTTATAGGTGCATTAGCAAAAGCAACTTTTTCCATGTCTCCCAAAAAGCCTCTGCACTAATATTGAACATTGGTTATATAGATTCGTCACTGCAGTATCTGGCAGTAACTGCAGCATAAGGCAGTATCTGTGACGCTATTTCAATTAGAGATAGGACTTTATAGCAGTAAGAGATGACAGAACGAAGTGAGACATTATATGCTAGTGTAGCATTCAATTGATGCTCGTATGGGCACTTTGCTAGATATAAGTTTTGCTGGTTTAAGGGCATTAATGAAGCAGTCATGCAAACTGATAGAAATGAATGGTCACTTGCTTGACTAAAATTAAAGCTCACTCTAGCATAAGATCATTTCTTGCTTGACATTCTCCTGCAATAGTTATGGCGATGGTATATGGTCTGAGTTGTGCGATTCTGTTCTTGTGTATTAGTCGTACAGATAGATGCACTGAGACAGAGATAGTTAAGTTAGTGTTAAGTCTACTCTAAGTTAGTATGAGTTAGTAGAATATAGTAAGAGTTGGTATGAGACGGTATGAGATGGTATGAGATGGCATTCGTTAGTGTGCGTTAGAGTGAGTTATAGTGAGTTACTATAAGTTACTCTGTGAGTGTCTTACATCAATAACTAAACTAAACGAGCGCTTGTGCACAGAATAAACTAAATTTGTATTTGTTTGCTTTTATTGCGATGCATTGTCATTCGCATTACTTTGTTGTAAAGACATTGTTGTTTATCGCACAATAATTTTTTCTTCTTTTCAATTGAAATAACATTGATTATAAAAATAAAATTGTCTACTCTTATGCGGTATTGCATAACAGTTGATAGTCGTCCGGATCTATGGTTGCATTACTTGCTCTCCACATGAAATACCTTGCATTTGACGAAATGTTCAATCTTTCCGCATCACCAATGCTTTAGTAAAACATGTTTAGCGTTTTTTCCAAATCAAAACTAGAGCTAATGTGGCCGCCATCGAAATTACTGAATTACAGCATTACAGCATTCATGTGAATTCCAACATCACTATTGATAGTTAAGTCCAACTCAACTACAAATTCTAGGTATGGTCTCTATCTGCACCCCCGAATGCTACGCCTCTCTCCCCATACATGAATGAATGAATACAGAAATCTGATACAGTCTGACCCGGTTATAGGCAAGTCGTTGATGCGTATCAAATAAGTTGTCTATGACCAGGTTGGCCTATAACCAACTTGTGAATAACTAGATCAGACTGTGCTACACAATGAGTTAGAATATTGGTGGGCTCGACTAGTTTAAACTTTTCACAGGTCTGATTTTCAGATGGATATGATTGTGAGTGGCAATTTTTTGTTTTTGCTCAACGAGCTCAGTACATGACAAAGTTTTTTTATAGCAGTTCTCTTCAGAAAGTTATAATTACATTGCGACAAAAAGGCCATTTTGTTTCCTGTACAACAGACCTCATCAGACAATCAAAGGAGGTGTCATTCCTCCACCTCCACACCCTATCCATGCCTATTAATTCTGAATAAGTTATTACTTCAGACTGATATGAAATCAAGAGTGAGCCAAAAATCACTCGATTCGGGTGGTCTCCAACTGACAAAAACCTGTGCACTCATTCTTCTCTCCTAACCACAATTTATGCTATGCTAAACTTCAATTTAATTATCACACGCACTAATCAATCAATTGAATGCTTCAACTCTATCAAAAAGTTAAACAATTTTCAATTTTCAATTTTGCATTTCTTGCTCAAGCCCTGAATGTGATCTCTGGACCTCAACCCTGAATCTCATCTGCGAACTTCAACCCCGAGTCTCAGCCCCGAACGTCTTCCCACCGCAAATTTTTTAGGAATATAGTGGCTCGTGATCAAGATTTTCATCAGTAGCATCTCATACCAAGATAGGACCTGAACCGGCAGGTAAGCTCCCGCCTACTTCAATGTTAAATAAAGTCAATTATGATTGGTGAGCATGTCATAAATGGACAGCATAGAAATTGCTCATTGGCTTAGCCGTGCATTTATTTGAATTATTGCTTTTTCTATGCATCAATGCTTCTGATAGGATCGCCACAAAAAATCACTCTGGGAGTGGTGCTGGTGGTACTGCTGGTGGTACTGCTGGTAGTGCTGCTGCTTCTGCTGGACCTCACTCTGCACTTGTAAATATGCACTACAGCAACAAGTAATCCAATTCCAAGAAAAACTTTCAACAATCTGTAAACAGGAATATCAACATTTCGGGCCAATCAAGAAGTGCAGTAATCATAGTAGCGGTTATTACATTAACAGACATTTTCAATTAGGATTAAAAATGTGTTAAATGGCTAGCAAGGGATTGATGGGCAGAGAGTGGCATAAGAGTGATGGGCAGAGTGGCAGAGGTGGGTAACAATCATTGGATAGTGACTTTGCATTATCTTTTTGAATATGTTGTGCGCCATATATGGTAAATATGATGGTAAATATGGTGCCTTTTCTGATGCAGATGTTTGCGGTAAAACTCGTAAAAAGAGGACTAGAAACGATTGGACCACCAAAAGAAGAGAGGGCTCTCCAGGCAATAAAAGTATTGAATAGTACGCAAAAAACAGGGCCTGTATTGAAAGTTTTTGAAGGGGTCGCGATCCCTCAGGGCGGAAGCAAACATCTTGGTGTCAAACTCTCTTTTAATTTACAACTCTTAGCATAATACAATCGACATCTACTTACATTCTTAAGCATCAGCTGACAAGTTCTTTTTCTATGCTCAACACAACAACTAAAATAAGTGCAACTGAAAGCTGAAAAAGTCAAATGAAAGCTTTGTTGAGAAGAAGTCAAATCATATATGTGTTAGTTATGCTGTGAAAGTGAATCAACTAATTCTGAACTGTTGTGGGTGTGGGACTTACAGGTGGTAGTAATGGTCAGAAGAATAGAAAAGAATTAGTTGCTAAAGAATAGTTACGAAGGAATAGTTACAGAGGAGTAGTTACGGAGGAACAGTTACTAAGGAATAGTTACCAAGAAGTAGAAAATATGCACAAATATATACTAAATTTGCAAAACAGTCATCTGTTGCTCAAATGAAAGTTTGCGAATGCTATTAATTTTGATTTGCATGCTTTGGCTTTTTGAGAGGTCATTGAGTTTCTTTAGAAAAATCTTTCTCAACACCGTTCAGCCATTGCTATAGAGTGCTAACACTCATTCAATTAACATAAGAGATAGGACTTTATGGCAGTGATTGCTTGTGAGTGGAAGATAGAGAAGTGAAGGAACTAATAAGCGGGCAATTTTTAGGAAAAAGTGATGCCAGAAGTCAAATCGGAGTAATAGTCATTCTGGCATTGGTCATCAAGTAGGAAAAGTTATATTTGTTGTTGAGGAAAATGATGAGTTTTTTCTTAGAAATTGGTTTGCTTTTGAGAACACCCGAAGAGAATGGAGAGATTGTAGAGCCAGCGAATCACAGATGGATGGTTAGAGTCATGGTTAGAGTCATGTTTAGGCTGTACAAAAGAAATTGAATATACAAAACGGCCAGCTTTTAACCTAAGGTGCACCAACTGCCAGAGGCATCACATTTTTCTTATGAGCATTTATTTATCACAAACTGGTATAAACGCTTTGCAATTGTAACAAAAATCATTTTTGAGCAGTCAATCTTATTTAATAGGTATCAACTTTGGTCAAACTTGCAGAGAAGAAATAGGTTTAAAACACAAACACAGCCGATAGGGATAAGTCTAAAATGAAATAAACTCATATCAGATCTTCAATGAGACAAGAGTCACATCAATGGTTGGGATTAGCAGGCATTTAGTAGAAATAGTTATTTGGCATGCAATCGTCAAACAGGTTGAAGTGACGATAAGAGGTTAAGTTATGCGAGCAAAACCTTTTAATAATGACAAGGCATAACCGTGCAATAGCTAAGGGATAGCTGAGCCCACAGCTCAGCCATAGCCAAACCATAGCCGAGTCACAACTGAGCACTTCTATCGGCTCAGAGTCCCAATGTTAAACTGCACGCAAACACGTAGTTGTAAATAAATTACTAAAATCAAAAGGGGAGGGATTTGAAGAAAATTCCTCCCTTAACAATTGCACGAAGTACTAGTCATAATTCATCTATACATATATAATATATTATATATTTGTGACATGAATTTCTTTAGTTAAATGCCATAGAGTTCTATCTCTAATAAGTTTTTCATCATTGATAGGACTCTATATGACTGAATGAAAAAGATTTCTATAATTTGACTTATTTGAAACATGTCTAACGTAAAAAGCAATTTTCTTATTCGATATTTCGTTTGAGACAAGAAGTTTCAGACAAGAATAATGGCGTTATGGCCGTTCATGTTCATAATGAAAAACATTCTGCCATTGATGAGAAAAACAAAAAACTTATTTCTCTTTAAATTCTCCACATTTTAATGATATCTGTTTTTTAAACTAAATCTTTCATTATTTAAACAAATAATTATTTGTTTGTTTGAAAAAAGACAAAACCAGATAAGAGAAGAAAAATCTTTTCTGGTATTGAATCGTCGAATTAATTTGTTTTGTAATAATAATTGCATAGAAGTTATAATAACTTATATATAAAGTAAGTGTGGCCCAAGTCATACAAAGTAAGTCATGCGAGAAGTTGTGTTTTATCAAACATGATCTGCTCTGTTGCCTAACTGTTGTTCAGTTATCACCAGAAAAATGAATCCAAATCATTCAAAACGCCTATTTAATTCTGCCAGAACTACATATTATTGCCACACTATCTCTTCCCCCCTTTTATAAAAACATATCAAATCGAGACACCGTTTAGAAAAACATCAAATCGAAACCTTTTACAAAACATCAAATCGAGATCTCTTATAAAAACACACTAAATTTCAGCCCCTCTTATAAAAAACTAAATTTCAGCCCCTCTTATATAAAGACACTAAATTTCGACCCCTCTTACAAAAAATACTCAAAACTGCTTATGTAACTCATATCAAATCTAATGTAAATGTTATTACACCACAATAGATTTAAGGTGTGACCAGTTTTTCGGTTTTATAAGTTTTTATTATAGAAAAAAATCCAAATATGTGACAATACCTGAAAAATGTTCTACAAAATGATGTGTGTGAGAAACAGTAAAGTTCTGTCTAAAGCTCGAAAGTGGGGTCTGAGGTTAGCTCGTGGGGTCTTTCGCTGAAAGTGCGGTCTTTTATTGTAGGTGTGATATTAAGTTTTAGTGAAAATTTGATTTTTTTCTTCCAACTATTTGAAGGAATGTGCGAATTTGATAGGAAAATAGTAGAGAAAAAATGAAGAGAAAGAAACTATTTTGTGTCGCACTCCAATGAGCATTTATGCGGTGCTCAAAAGAATTTCCTGTTTAGGATATTTCAGCCATAATTATTCTTTTGTCAATTTTTGCTATCTTTTTTATTCTCAGCAACCTTAATCATCGTCTTCTTATCTTCCTCTATAAGTTTTTATAAATATCATAAATGCTTTACTCAAACAATGCCATACAATTACAACACTTTTATAATGGCAGACAGTTACATCACTTCCATAATGGCAGACAATTACTACATTTTCATAATAGGACAGAATTACACGGGTTTCATAATGCCAGACAATTCAATCGTTTATAATAGAAGAGATTTAGATCAGTCTTATGAAAGTAATTGATTTTCGATAGATGATAGCTTATTATGAAAGTAACTGACTTTCAATAGATGATAGTTTATTAGCGTTTTTTACATTAAACGTTTAATCTGTTAATTTCGGACAGTTTTATAACTAAGCATTCTGACAAACAAATAAAACCAAACTGAAAGCCCTTCTTAAGTGTTGTTTGCAAAGTTTACGTGTCATCAATCATGTCGTCTTTCAGAGCTTTTAAAACATCTTTTGTTTGACATGAATCAAACAATAGAGTATGAATGCTTGAAACCCTTAGATTTTCAGATCGATTGGTTTTAATAGCGATTAGTGTATGAGAAAATATGTCTATTTTGCTGGTTATTGCACCGAAAAGTCACTGCAAACTCATTATACCTATAATCAAAATTGAATAAAGAAACCATTTTTAAGGTGTGAATAATATAATAAATTAAAAGCTTACTTCAAACTCTAAATAATGAGATTTGAGTCGCCAGTATTGCCAAATCAAATTAAGTGCGATAACAAATAAATGACATAAAAGCATAAGCATTGCGGAGAAATGAGAAGATTGAAGAAATTAAAAATTAGAGTTGTTTAGTGAGTGGGATAGATGTTGGGCTGTCGACTAACTTATACTAAGCTATACTAAGCTTTACTAACTTTTATTAAAACACTAAATTCCTCTCGATTTGATGGGTGGAGTGAGTGTTGAAGAGATGAAAAAGTAGGAAAAAATAGGGAAAAAGCCAATATTAAAATTCAGATACAGAAATGGACATTTGTCAGAAGAGGCAGATTCTTGATAGCTACAAACTTGATGATTTAATGTGCACTTTGCCTCCTGTTATAGTGATTTTAGTTTGAATTTTAAGACTGGTAAGACTGTAGTAGAGGCATGTTATAGCGATCCTGGTCTGAGGCATGTTATAGCGATTCTGGTCTGACTGTTAAAGACTGCGGTGAAGGCAATCATAGAGAAAATAGTAGTACTGTCGTTAATGCTAAGATGGCTTCCAGAGCGATTTGTCTTTGGAAAATATTCATTTAAAAGAGAGAAAACACGCTGAAACGGCACTAAGAAATAATAAATATGATGTGTATCTCTTTGGTTGATTAGAAATTTTTTCCAACTCGCTTTCAATTGGTTGATAGGTTACATAAGTAAAACTTAAAAACCAGGCATTAAATCATCGTCAAGTGGTTCATGTCTGATCAAGTTTAATTACCTCCTCTCGATCTCCACACCCAATTATAAAATCTATCTACACAACTCGGAATGAGTTTAACTCATTTTTCTATCTGCACAACTCGGAATGACTTCAACTCATTTTTCTAAGATTTGCTCTTATCTACACAACTCCCAATCACTTGTATTTCAACTGATTTCGCAAACACTTACTCTTATCATACAATAGCGCCTCAAATAGGATTCAATTAGACCGCTATATAAATGGCATTTATGGCTGTGGTACAGGTTTTAGTGAACATATTCGGTGTTTTGGGATGAAATGATGTTCTGAGAAAATATTTCAAAACTAATATTAGGAGTTAGTGTTAATGTGATGTGCGCTAATAGTTTGCAGTACTTGAAGCTACGAAAAATAAATATTAATATTTATGTCTCGCTTTTATGCTTATTATGTCAATATAATACTTCTGTATATGTGATAGACTTACCGCCAAATCTATTGAGCTATGCTATGAATTCATACATGAATATATATTTGTCTTTATAGACGAGTAAAGATAGCTTTACTTCCATAAAATTGTTTGCCTACATCAAAGAAATCTTCAACTAAATATTACTCCCAATATGCTTGAAACTTAACGCAAACATTGGGATAAAAAGACTAACCGATCAACAAAATACAAACATTTCTACTAAACATATAGGAAAAAATGACGCTCTTTCGCCCTAACCTAATCAGCCCAATCTCATTATAAATTACATTTCTTTTTTGCAAACCAACTAAAAACCATAATAACTCTATAGTCTAAGTCTGATATCTGGCAGAAAATCTAAATTTTTTCTATAATTTTAATTTCCAAATGTCAATAGACTCTTAATGATAATGGATAAGTGACTAACAAGAAGAGACTAGAAGTGAAAACGTCAATCAATGTTATGCTTATGGTTGGCAGCGTTCAAACTCCACATTAAAATAGTTACACACATTAACAACATTAAAAATTGTATGATAACATGTGTATAAAACAATTTAAACAATTAAATTGATTAGAATCAAATAATTATCAAGTGGATGGTAAGTTTGCGGGACAGGTGTTAGAATGCAGGCGGAATATAGTGTAAAAGATAGTTATAATGGAGAGCGACCTCTAGACTGCAGTCAGTTATGGCACATATCAGTTACTATATGTATACGACATTCAATTGAATGCCACTATTGAATAATAAAGAAAATCTATTGACAAATACCAGATTTGTCGATATAAGAACAGCTCTAACGTTGTCTAGTCTTCAAAATTAAGCGTATATAAAGAAATGCTTTTTTCATTGTAGTTCTTACGATATGAAGGTATTGTTGAGGTATTAATATGAAGGTATTGTGATTAGTAGAGTATAGAATGATAAGAAAGATGGATAATAGAAATGGCACAAAGTGGCTATGTTTAGACCACACATCTTGTTTGCTGGCACTCATTATGACAAGAGAAAAAGCTTTCACCTAAACCCTCAGCTCAATGCGAGCACTAATGAATTGTTTGTAACAGATCTATGAATTGTTTGTAACAGATCTGGATCACTATGCCTTAGCTATAACTAGATGGACATTACATCCACTGCTAACGCTTAGGCCGAAAAGTGCAACAACAATATACTGGCGTCTAAACTAAACGCTTGTTATACTCCAGCTATACTTCAGCTATACTTCTGGCAAACATTGCTATTAGTTTGATTTTGTCCCATTTTGCCTATCTCTAATTAGGACCTATTTCGCAGAATATTAATTATCTAACTATTGAGAAATACTTTTCAAATATATGCTCCCTTAAAAACTACTAATGATAAGAGAGTTAAATTGATTAAAGTTTTTAATATTTGAGTTATAATTAATGGGTTGATCAGTAGATATGAGATTTGATAGTGTTCGGTAAGCTTATAGATATAAAAATACAACTATAGAATCCACAAAAAGCTTTTCGTTGTCCACTTTTCAAGCGGTATCCTATGAATGAAACTAAAATTTCTCATAAAAACAGAACTGGTAAAAAGCGCACATATCTTGGTTTGTGTTTCACGTTTTTGCGATTTATCTCAGCTCTAACTTGTAAGCATTAAGGCTCTGATCGAATATATAATATTAACGATGCCTTTAGGCTACCAAATTATGCTCAATATTAGAGGCTTTAAAAATTTTAGAGAATTGTATGAACTTTAAAATTAAAATAAAACTTTAAGTGCAGCCAACAATCAAAAATCACTAAAAATCATTTATTAGATGAGGAGAGGTATCGTTAATAGGATATAAAACTGGTATAATATATAACTCTCTTCTAAACTTTAGCCTATAGAGAGTCTGGTTATGCAAATAATGTATAGCATGGTCGGTCAGTGCTATAAAGTCTTATCTCTCATTAGGCTCACGACAGAGATAGGGCTCTATAGCACTCGTCCCAATATATGCATATGAGTTGTGACTAACGTAAGGCCTGCCATTGTGTCAAATCTAGCTCAAAACGCATTGATTAACCGATCCTGACACTCACCAAAAACTATTCTATTTTCAGATTTCTGCTAATTATAAATAATGACATTGATTGCCATCTAAGGCACAAATAATAGGGTTAAAGCGTCTAATAGTAATTTGACTTTCGTCAGGAAGAGAGCAACGAAGTTTGAGTTAACTAAAACCATCTGAAAAGTGAAAAG
This sequence comes from Archegozetes longisetosus, assembly GCA_018873245.2. Classification (NCBI taxonomy): domain Eukaryota; kingdom Metazoa; phylum Arthropoda; class Arachnida; order Sarcoptiformes; family Trhypochthoniidae; genus Archegozetes; species Archegozetes longisetosus. Next base: position 6,809,589 of record JAEMBT020000007.1, read on the forward strand.
CATTGGTTCAAGGGTAGAAGAGATGGTGAATGTTGGATTGAAGAAGAGGTTGATGGTAGTTCAGTTAGACTTGACAATGAACGAGCGTCTATTGAGTGATTTAAAGGCATTGAAAATCGATTCAACATTTAAAGTCGAGCGCATGATAACCACGTATTGGTTTCAGCTAAACAACCGCAGATGAATCCAAATGAGAACCCACTTCTCTTCTCTTCATTCTCTTAGCTTCAACAACGGATAAATATTTTCTACAACAAACAACACATAGCCTTTTATGCAATCCGACTGACTTGAATACTAATACAATAGAAAACTTGCAATTGCTTCGATTATATTCGGTCAGAGTATTATTGGTTATATTAAAAGAATAGAAAGTATGTTTCAGTGTAGGTTCAAGAGAAAGAGAAAGAGAGAGGGAGAGTGAGAGAGCAGGAGAGAGAGCTAGAACATTGAATTTTTTCTATGTTGCATCCCACAGTGTACAAAATTATGGCCACCAGTAGTAAGCATTTATATTCTCGTTGCATCATATTGTGCTGACTTCAGCTACTTTAATATCATAGATAGAGATACTCTCCTCTTGGCTTTCGGGCATAAAACTGAATCCCAGTAAAGTTATGAAATAGCAGATAGTTTTATACTTCAATTTCTTTCATACAATGCCTGTCCCAAGAGGACAACTTATACTTTGGGGATCGTTTTCCGCATTCTCACTACAAAAGTTGGTGTTTTACAGCCAAACATAAGGCTATATTAGAGAACATATTTATTCACTTTGGGGAAAACTGTTACTTTATTACACTGTTTGCTTCCAAGTGATGTATAGCACAATCTAATGCTTTTGTCACATTCCTTGGCTAAACCAAAATTATTATTATTTATACATTTTTCTACAACCATAGATGTCATTAAACACTAAATCTGCTCTGTGTATTTTTAGCCTGTCATTCATTTGCGAACTAATTTTCTAACCGATTTTCGAATCAATTTTCAAACTAATTTTAAACCCAATCAAACAGACTGAGAATAGAAACAATTGATCAATATTTAACTAGGATTCAAATGAGAATCAAATTAAACTATAAATTATTGAGAACAGTTGGAGAATTAGCTATAAAATAATAAATTTAGACGAAAGTAATCATTCGGATCAACCATAATAAGTTATTTAGCATCTGATTTAGAGAAGAGGATTTAGTGGAGCTGTCGATGAACTTAGGATGCGTCATATTTTTACCAATAACCTCAGACATTATTGTCCATAACTGTTGATAGAAATGGTAGAGATGGTCAGTGCTAGTGGCAGTGCTCGGGTATGACACAGACCAACCTAAGCATAACAGTGAGTCCCAGGAGTGAGTGCTTATTTTCCCCCGAGATTCATATTATTGAGGGACTCAAATCTGAAACCAATCATTTCATATAACAATCCGTGGCGGCAACACATAAGTTATATTATACCACCTCAATCTGAACTGCATTCCATCTTTTACTCTCTCATCCCAATCCGTAATTTAGTAAATACGAGCCCTATGAGCAATACTATAACTCCTCTATTACGCTCAACACTAATTTAATGCATAGCTTTATGAATCACAGTTGTGTGAATACGAGAATCATAGATATGAGAATACGAGAGTCACAGATATGTGAATGCGAGAATCGCAGATATGGGGAATCAGAGTAAGTCACTCTAAGTCACTCAGCTTTAATTGTCAAACCTAACTAATGCCAACTTTTATTATACTTGTTTTGTAATCTTTCATACAACTATTCTCTTATTTTCATGCTTTTCTCTTGAGTCAAACTCACTACGTTTTAATTATTTATAGCACTTCAAACTTTTTTGGAAACAATAAATTTGGCATAATTTTCATATTCATGAATTTAAATTGAAAAACAGAGGGAGACTTAGATTTAAGTGATATGACAATTTCTAGTTGAAAATAAGATGACTTTTCGCAAGTGTAAGCTAATGGTTAGAGTGTATGGTTTTTTAGTACTGACTTTTGGCAGTGCCGAACCTGCCAGAGGCACCATTGGCTCAATTTCAATACCCATAATGGTTTCTAAACCAACTGGACACACATTCGAGACTTGTTGGCCACATTTTCAAAGAGCCAACTGCTTTCTAAATTCATATTATGTTTAGTTATTGTTGAACTGCTTTCTAAATTCACATAATGTTTAGTTGTTGTTGACCTTAACAGAGATCTATTGTATAATCAATAAGTTATTCTCGACCGCTCTTGAACTTTCAAGTATTGATCATTGAACTAACTTCACTAAACCTATTGTACCGCATAAAGAGTTAGTTATCGATCAAATGCCTTTTAAATTAAGAGAAAATAATAGATTTTATCGCTTATTAGACTTACTAAAAGCTGGACATATTTGAAATTTTGATTTTAATTTATCAATAAATTAATTCCGTATCAATAGATACGCTTTCAATCAATAAAAATAAACAATTTAAAACAACAAAAATTTGAAATCCACTGTTTTTTACAAAGTAATAAGCAGTTCAAGGCTTTCAAGGTTTATAACGACGACAGATAAATGAGTGATTTATTAACAAAATGCTGTCAGAATGTTTCAGATTCGATTTAAACGACAAAAACATGAAAACTCCAGTTTTAATCCAAACTAAACAAACAAATAATCATTGTTCATTGCCATAAAGACCATTTGAGAACCCATTAAATTCATCAACAATGCATAACTCATATCAATTAAACTATTGAGACTATTTTTGACAGCAATTCATTTTAATTATTATGGATTACAATATCAAATAAGTAAATCTCAGCTCAATTGGAGCAGTCATGCATTCATTTCATACATCATATACAATATGTACTTCAATTCTATAAATTGCATTAATATGTTTCGCGAATTAAAGAGATGAGAGAGAGAGAGAGAGAGAGAGAGAGAGAGACATATGGAGAGTGAGTGAGAGAGACACTACACCTCTCCATACAATAAAAGCATTACTTTCGTCCTCACACTATTATTATTATTATTACTCGCGTGTATTCAAACTTTTCAATCATCCATTTATGATATAATCATTTTTGATGAAATTGGGGCCCCATTTCAGCTCTTTTCATAGTTGAGGGTTTCAATTGTGTTAAAGAGAACAGTAGCATAAATGCATTTACTGGGAACGAGAAGAGAGAATCGCCATCTCTAACGACTAATACAAGTCCAAGCACACCATCACAACGACCATCACATCACACGACGAGTGCCGCTACACCCCCACACAAGGCTCACTCATAGATTGCAAACACATGGATTCCCGTTTTTGTTGAGGCAAAGCTTTTATGCTAGTGATAGAGCACATGGAGCACAATATAGTGCACACCAACTACAATAGAACGCGTGTTACGTGCAATTCACACCAATTCAAGGCATTGCTATTCTTTGGCTACCTTTTCATTGACAATCTCAATGGAGTAGGCATTGATAAATATGGGCATTGCTTACATAAAAATGCTTATTTCAGTGTGAGCTGGCGTCACGCGCTTCCTTGTTCAAACCCCCGCGCTTATCGTTCAAACCCCCCGATCACAACCGCTGCCGCAAACCAAATGACCCGATCACCAAAATTCAGCTACTTTTATATACAATATACATGACACATATTCAATACAAAGGTTATGCTTCTTCTATGCAAAGGTTATGCTCTATTAGTATCAAAATCTAATTGTTTGAATTTTGGAAAATTTCAATACAAGAGTGGCTTATACGCGAAAATGCCAACTGAACTTCAGCTTAAGCTGTATAGATCTCAATCATAAGCCATAATAGAAATGGATTTAGACTAAGAGTTAGGCTTAAGGTTGGTATTGAAATAATCACAACTCATATATGACACATAAAACGTGATATGTCTGTGTAAGACTTAATTTGGCGATTGTATGCCATTAGGTTGTTATCTGGCATTCATATCTAGCTTTCATGTAACAATTAGCAGTTCTAACTGGAAACCAAATGCGCTACTAATACACACGGTATATCTCTGATGCTGAGAGACAATTTTGAAAGCTCTGCTATGAAGAATATGCATTACTCAAACTTGAAGCCAAGCTCTGCCAAAGTTATATTCAGATATTCTCTTTAATTTCCATCAAACATAACATTGTGGTTTAAGGAGGGACACACTCCAACTACAGATCAACTCATCTACACATCCAACTAATGGCTCTCTAACTCCTAAATCAAATTATAAATTACAACAAAATAAGATTAATTTGAAGAGAACTAGTTTGGAGAATAGGTTAGAGAAAAAGTGGAAAAAACTATTGGAAAGAGAGAAAGTCTGTTTCTGTAAATATTTTGTGAAACGTAGATGGATTGAAATTCATTGACTAGCGAGTTATAATAATAGATACAAAGAGCGAACAGTAGCATTTGTAGGATTACAGAGCATTCATATATTCGTTCGCCCTCCTCACGGACCATATCTAAAGCTATATTTGTAAAAATAACTTCAAGTCTGTTGTTTTCCATTACTGCAATCCATATTTGCTGGCAGAAGATCACATGAATTCCAACTGACTTTATGAATGCAACATAACTGCATCTAAGGCTTTATATGCACTAATGCTTTGACAAGACATCAATTATTAAAACAAAGCCTTGATTCAGGCAAACAAATTTCTCATATAAATAAATACTCAATTGAAATGTATTAATATTTGAAAAATAGCTACATCAAAATAGTTACATCAACGTGGCTGAGGATAAACAAACTGAAATCGAGAGCACTATGAAAGTGAGATAAAAATTAGAAAGTTTTTTAGTCATGGGATTAGTGCATAGAGAGGTTGGTGTGAAGTAAGGTCTTTGTAAGAATCTAGTGTTACAAAGTGAAGCGAGATGGGACGTAAAAGATGTAAGCTGCTAAGTTAGATTTTGGCTGGTAAGTTATATCTTCGCTGCTATGTTAGATCTTCCCTGGTAAGTTAGATTTTCGATGGTAAGTTAGAGATTGAAACTGGTAAAGTTTAACTGCTGTGAAACAACTGCTGACAATGCGCCTTTTGCTTGTATGTTTAGCGTATTATTCACGTATAAAGTTTCAGTCAGAAAAAACTTAGAAATCCTACTAATTTTTCTTATTTATATTTACAACACAACGCAGATAGCATTAGACTTAATATAATCTTAATTCTAAACAATTAAGCCAAACATCAAATTGAAACGCACACAAATATACACTTCAAGTGCCAGTTAAGGCACATCTATTTAACTAAAAGCAGGTGAGAGCCTAAAAATCCAAAACCGCTTCGAGCCAAATATAAAAGTTGAGCTAAAATTTTGATCAGAAAATGATTTCAGTGGTAAGCGATAATCCTTAATATGAATAAAATAAAGATAAGAGTATAGAGAAAGAAATGTTAATATATTATTGGCTGGCTAGAGAGGATCAATGAACTTATGTAGATGCGTGATTATTATGGCCTTATGTACATGTGTGGCTATTATAGCTTTATGTAGATGTATGGCTACTATGGTCTTATGTAGATGTGTCGCTATTGTGGTCTTATTGGAAAATAATTGAATTTATATCCGCTTTCTCTTCGACCAATGTCCACAACCATCAAAATATTTTCAGCATCAAAGGGCTTATTGGTAAGAGCTAAAACTGACGCCTTGCTCTTGTATTTACACATATTGAGAAGCGGGGATTTTATTTTTTGATAACTATATGCACAAAAAGTTTTGCACTAATACTAATCTGATGGGAATTAGGCGAAGGGGCATTGACAACAATGCCTGAAATCCTTTCACCATGTATAACATGTTATACCAAATCAAAATAACGTTTCAACACTAAATGTACTTTATGTGTATATACATTATTTCAATAAGCATAACAAAAGATTTCTGCTATACAGTTATTGTATATTTAGCTGTTAGTCGACTGACAGCAGTCAGTGCAGGACATGCTACAGTTGAAGCTCTCAAGTTTGAACACGTAGTTAAGTGGCTTTCAAAACAGTAAAAACCAAACTTCGAACAGAGAGTTAAACGAATGTCAAAAAGAGTAAAACCAAGTCTTTATTTTTCACAGATTTATTTGCTCAGTTAGCAAAAAGCACTTAACTGCACGTTGCAATAGAGAGGATGGACTGTAACATAAAAATTGTGAATATCAACTAGAAGTAGAAGTAGAGGCAAATACCCGTATACACAGTTGAAGAGAGCATACAATGCAAAATAGAAATAATATAAACCTAATACACAACATAATGCAATGTTAAGTGCGTTACATGGAGTGTAGTGTTTTTGTTACTCACATACAGCATAAGTGGGGTTCAAATCAAGTGATACTAAGGCTAGAGGAAGGATAATATGAATGTTAGAAAAATATGACGGCAGGAATAGAAAAAATTCTCAAAGGGGGTCTCTGTCTAGAGCAAGTGATAGTACGATACTATTAGACCATCTTGATGGCTCTACCGCAGCAGGAGAACAGTGCAGCCGATGCCAAATGAAAAACTCTAACAACACATAAACGACTGGTTAGGGTCTCTCAGTTACATAACTATTGCTCCTACACGGATAGCGTGCTCTAACTCACTATATTCTGTGCACTAACTCACTATATTCTACTCTAACTCACTATATTCTCTTCTAACTCACTATATTCTTGCGATAACCAACTCTACTCTCTGCACCACTTCCACTATTACAACGTCAACTTCTCCCAATTGATTAAGCTGCACGTTATCAAATTGACCTAAATTGACCTCTAACACCTTACTAACTATATATTAAATAAACCTATTATCTTATGCACTCTCTTGCGCTATTTTGAATTTCTAAATTAATTTATATGAGAATAGAGTAAAGTTTAAAATACTTTTTTCTACTAATTTATGAGAATAAGAATCGAGTTTTAAATATGTTTTTATTGTTAATTTAAACACTCAACAGACTAAACGCCGAGTTAATTAGTGAAAAATATCTGCAAATTTTTTTTAAATAAAATCACAATTGGATATCGAATTGAGTTTGGAAAGAAAAACGCTTTTGTGGGGAATAAACTTTGAATCCTATGAAATCGGATTATTGCCAAGATTTTAAGTCTTTCAACTTTGAAATCAAAATTTGGTAAACAATGAAATTTTGCGCAATAGCACAAACACATTGAAATTGTAAAAGTACTTGAGTTGATGCGAGTTTTGTTTATGCAGTCTTTTTTAAATATATATTTCATTTGCCAAAATCTCTCAACAATTTAGATGCCATTATTATTTTTGCTTAAAATAATCTACTCTTTTAATATGCAATACATACAGACATACGCATAAGGAGTCGTAAAGAAAATACTTTTAACAAAAATTCTTCTAAATTCTTTAAAATTATTCTCAAGTATTCTCTCAATTCTGCTATAAATTCAACTCATAGAAAACGCATTCATTTATAAGTTTAGCTTAAAAGAGATAATTAGACGACTCGCGCAAATAACGGTAAAAAATCAAAGTCATAATTGACAGACTTACCAGTGGTTTCTCGTAGATTTGACAGGTCTTCAGAAGCGTAATGTTGAGGACAGGCTTGTTTACGACGAGACATAGTGTTGGTGGTGTTCGCGAGAGAGAGATGAGCTGCACGATTATTGGGATGTATACGAAGCTGAAAATGATACAGAAATGAAAATAAGTTTAGTGCTCACAACAAACTCACAGAAGAACAATCTCTAATTGATAGGACACACATAAGGCTGGGCGAAGAAGTCGCGCCTCGCGCATGACACCGCTTATGAGTATCAATAATCTGAGCTTTTATATTATCATAATCAGAATGAGACAAAAACTTGGAAAACAATACCATTGGCCAAACACTGTAATTGGGTTGATATGAGTTTACTCTTAAATCCTTGCATCACTTTTCATCTCCTAAACCCTAATTTAAACTCCAATTGGCAACTTCTCATAATTCCTAAATATGTAATTCCGCGCAAATCTTATGCCAAATAAAACAATCAGAACAATCGGAACAATCAGTACAATCACACCACAACTAATCCCAAGCCTAGTATCAAATGCCTTAGAATCTAATAGTCAATAGTTTTAAAATTGCCGTCCCTTTAGAAATCTGATTTAGTTTGAAGACAAGGCCACCCACACTATCATCACATCAGTGGCACTTTGAGACCATTTATCGGAAGAATGAAAATCCTACTAATGCATCAGATCACAGGTTGACATGGGTTTGAGTGCTGAGCCATTGACTCTTAGGCTCAATAGCTGAATGGGAGCCGAGTCTTAAGGCAAACGATCTGTGAATACGTATACGTTTAGATCTGCGACGCTTCAATCCGATTTGGGTATGACCTAATTTAAAACTGTTGCTACTCTTTTCCTACTCTTCTTCTACTCTTCTCAACCAATACACAAACCAAATACTAGCATTGCCAGACTTTGATAGCTTCGCGGATTCACTTTAAACCCCACTTCTCCAAAATATATCACCACACTTGTTCCACCAGAGACCCTTCTACTTTCTATTCACTTCACACCACTTTCATATTTTTGTCACCCTAGGCTAGATTCATAAACATTTTTTTCAGATTGTACTAGCACCACCAAATTCGCTATCTCTTATATATCAGCTTTTGTTTAACAATTTCAGAGAACTGAGAATATGGTTAACCTGGCAATCAGACGTCGGAATGACGTTTTGTCTTCAAAAAAAAGTATGAGTGAGTGAGGCGGGAGAGAGAGAGAGAGAGAGAGAGAGAGAGATGAGATGTGGAGGGAGAGAGACAACCAGCAAAACAGATCTGCATAACGTCATCATATTATTTGCTGTAAAGAGTACTGCAATCATAGTTTGCCTTATTTTCATCTTAAGCTATCTTTGGAACAGAGATGATCCTCTCTATGCTCTCGAACTTCAGGCATTTTGCCAGAGATGCCAAACTGTACACACACTGAAGCGGTGTTTCTCTTCTACTCAAATCTCTCTCATCTCTGCCTCACTTTCTCCACAAGAAAGGCCTCACAGACAGATACGTTAAGAACTGTTTCACCACTTCCACTCTACACACCTTCGACTGAATATTTCAACAAATTAGTCATTTTGTCGACAATTTGGATAAAATCAAAAATTCATTTGACAAAAGCAAGTTTCTATAGTTATGCCTTCAATTGAAGTCATACAATAAGAAAATATGCGTTCAATACTGTGTTCAATACTATGTGTTCAATACTGTGCTTAATAATGTGTTTAATACTTATGTTCAATACTAAGCTTTCAATAGTGAACTCCGACACTGAAAAGATTTTGTTTTTCATTTTGGCTTATTCGCTATGATTACCAAAATGTTTGACAAAACTAATAACTCGAATTACTTTAAATATTTGTTTTAACTATGAATTATTAATATTAGTTAAACTAATTAAGAAAAAAGCTTTAGTTTAGATAATATTTGAATTATAAACAAAGCATAAAAACAGATCACTTCAGTCTCTCTACAGTTCAACTAAGCTTTAAATGATTTAAATGAAGTAAACATTTTAAGCAAAAATAATTAACAAAATCACACAAATACTTATAAATTCAATGTTTGCAATACATTCGCCAACTTTATAAATATTGATAACTATTTCCCTAAACTATACACTCTTTTCAGAAACGTTTTGTTTGTCTTCAGCTAACTTTTTAGATGTTTCAATAGCTTTCAAATCTTTGCAATCTTTAGCTTTCAAACAGATGTAAACTTACCTTAAATTAGACTTATCATGTCTTCAAATCTAATCGTAATAAATAAATGTAAAAAACAGTTGAAAACCAATAAACGATAACATAATTAATAAACGAAACCAATAAAAGCCACAAAATCTCAATAAAAGTGCACAAAAAGTGATCCGATAATGTAAAGGTCTTTGAATAAGAGTTAAAAAGTTTAGTCTTTGACTGTTCGTCCACACAAATAGCTGAAACTTTAGATGAGACGAAATAATTAGTCACAAAAGATGACATTCAAAAACTCAATCATATAAGAGTTAATTATAATATTATCATTCTCCAATATTGTTTAGTGGTTCATAATAGTAATTGATATAAAGTGTGCTCAACACTAAACCAAGTGAAGTGACCGACATCTCAAAGTTGGATCTCTTAGCAAAACTAGAAACGCATTGCAGCACGTGTTCACTGACATCATTGAGTCGATAGGCGTCCACACTGTGCAACCATTGGACAATCGATCCCTTGCCTGTCACGCCTACCAAACACTTTAACTTTTATCAACAATAATCACTTCTCTAAAATATTGCACAAACCTTTTCACCAGTTTTCTCTCTTTTTCAACCACTCTTTTATACCAATCTTTTCTTAAGCTAACTTTTTCGCTCAACCATTACCGCAAAGTTAACCAAAATACTATTTGAAAATTCTTTTTCTCTTTCTGTTGGGGTTTTCGAGTTTTCAACTTTTCTCAATTAACATCACATCGATTATACATTTTTATATCTTTCATCCAATACTGTACACGTTTAACTCATTTTTCGTTTCACTTCTATCACTATCTCATTAATAATAATATTGATAAAGAACATCTTTTCAGAGTTTCAAAATTCATAGCATCAGACATTTGCAACGATCATTCAGATTGACTAGACTTCCGAGATATGTTACAAACAATCACAGAGAATATGCAGAGAATGATATTATTTCTGAAAATAATTATCTAAAAACATCTGACGTTTGAGAAGCAGAACAAAAAAAGTTAAGATGAAACTTAATACACACAATGTTTGATAGTTGTTGGCATAGATCCCAACCTAATCCTCGTTATCAGTTTGATCATTGAGATAGCTTGTAAGTAATCGTATAATTTTAATTGTTGTCATTTTAGTTGAGATACTCTTCTCTTTTAAATGTTGGAGTTGACAAAGTTTACTTTTCAAGTTGACAAGCTTTATTCTTCGAGTTGACAAACGATAGGGAAGCCAAAAGAGAGTTTAAATAAAACTTTGCAGTGGTCTTTCCTTTATTTCGAAGGACATAAGGAGTGAGACTTGGTATTTGATGTAATATTTGTTATTCAACTCTTTGAGTACTGGATTGATATCTTTAATGATCGCTACAGTAGTTACAGTAGCGATGATCACATCACCCAAATTGGCCTGAGGGCACAAACAACCGCAACGATTTTCTCTCGACTAGTCGTCTCACTATTCGCATTCCTATACATTTCTTATTTATCATTTACTAAATTCAATTTATCATTTCTTCAAATTAATGCACAGCTTCTTATAATAAGGAAAATTACCCAATATGTTCATTAATCAAATTGTTTCACTGATTACTTCTTAATTGAGATTTGAATATTTTTTTTTCAGTTGTAATACTTCAGTAACATTGCTTTGAGTTGAGTTCAATTACCATTTGATCAAACTTTCATTCAACTAATCATAACTTATTTTAGTTTTTCTCAAATCACAATAATTAACACTTTTACTCAATTAAATTATTAAAATATTTTCCCATCCAATTAATTGATGCGGTTGAGTGAGTGCCACAAAGTGCTACCTGTGATGATATGTCGATTAGAGATAGAACTGCATAGCAGTGACTCGACGACATAAACAAACTGTATATCAAAGTTGAATTTAATGTAATTAAACATTTCTATCTCTATAAACTCTTAAAGTATTTTTCTTTCATTTCTATCAGACCAGTGAATTAAACTACTTAACCTTATCTGTAAATTGAAATGAAAATTTCAAATCTAAGCATTAAATATTTGTGAAAATTGTACAAAACTAACTAGTGGCTTAAAATACAAAGTTGCAATCAATGCCAATTCGAACAGTTGGGCTCAAACCAATCATTTGTGTATATTTGTCTTGTTTATTTGGGCTATCTTTCTATTAAGCACACTGAATATTAGTAGTACAGTCGCCTCTCGTTATAATGAATACCTTAATGGATTAGAAATTGATTGATTACAAGAGGAGCTCACTATATGGAACATAATGTGCATAGTGAGAACCAAATAATTTTTTGGAAAGTCTAGATTATAGCTATTTGTCGACTATATCCCACTTGATTCTAGAAAGTGTCGACTGTATTGAGTCTGATAAAAAATAGTTAATGAATGTTAGAGGAGAGTTTAATGCATCAAATGCATAAATTGGTTGCAACGATGACCCCATGAGAAGAGCAATTAACGATGTATCAAAAATTAATTATTATATACATATCTTTACGACTGCTGTGCATAGAATGAAATGTTAATGTTTTTTCAGAAATGGTATTCACATAGTAGTTGATGAATAGTAATTACATGTTTTGCTAGTGATCGTCTCATAACTGAAATACTCAACTCTCCAGACATGATCACTTTGTACAGACATTCAATTATTAATAGCTATAATAAAAATATTATGAGATTATAATTTCTGGTTCTTGTAAAGTGTATCAACAAAAATTAAGACCATTAATATTTAGATCCATAAAAAAGAAAACTCCAGAATAAGTTGAGCATAAGATGAATTTTCCATCTCTAAATCGAAACCTCCGTCGAGTCAAATGTAAGTCAAGTTTACAGTTTAATGGTATAAAAGATTTGTCTAAAATAGGACAGAAGTAGGAGAGTTTGGAAAAGATGTGAAGTGAGTTAAAGAATTAAAATAAGTAGAGAAGAGAAGGGAAGTTTGGTGTAATGGTCAATGTCAAGGGCGCGTTGTGATAGAAGGGGGGATGATAGTTAACAGAGAAGGTTGATTTTGACTATTTACCACTCGTCACTTTGCTAACTAACCCCAATAAACTTTGTTCGCACTCTAATAAATTATTTAGATTGCCAAATAATTTCGGCTCAACTACAAAATATTCCGCATTTTAGATTCCATTAAACACTCATTAATATCGTGTCATTATCTTTAATGTAAATTCATAAGTGAAATATTGACGCAGCTGTTGAAGAGTAGAGTTAATCAATTTTTCCTCATTCTCTTCCTCTTTTCAGCTGAAAAATAACTCAAATGAGTTATTATTATTAAAACATTGCTAAATATGTTAATTATAAACATAATAACTATTGACAAAATTATATTTGAACAGGAGTAGAATATGAAAATGAAAATTTCAAGTTCGAACTATTGCAGCAGTACCTCGATGTGGTCAACCCCTGGGGACCGACAATTCATATTGACTATAACGAGATTTCACTACAAGAGATAATTATTAGTTGAATAGTAAGCGTTGAATCAGGACTAATGCTTTCACTACATCTGGGATTCAGTATATCTCGATCTAGAATTTCTCGGTTGAGTATATGGAGGTACTACTGTAAAAATGATCAACGTCTATTAGGATGAAAGTTATTGTTTTTAAAAAGTATCAAGTTAATGTAAAAGTAAAACTAAAAATGATATCGTCCTTGCACTTAGTTCAGTTTATGTGCACATTATGCGCATATGAAGGAGAACTGCTTAATGAGATTTTAACGTGACCATTGCCAGGTTAGGTTAGCTGTCAGTTTATTCATTTTCTACCGCCACCAAAACTGCAACAGCTGAATGATGGAAAAACATATCTTCTATTTCATATAGAATCTAAGCTGTATTGCAAAGTAAACTTAGTATGGTGTTAAAATCAGTTATTATTTTTTGTGCGTGAGGTGTGCGTTTTTCTGGAAAAGTTTGCCAAAGCCAAATTGCCCACAAAATTATATACTAGTTAGAAATTATGACCACCATTTGAACACATTATTCTTTCGCATAAGTATAACCGGAAATGCGCGCATTAAACAAACTTTAACTGAGAATATTTGAAAGCGATATTATATTTTAGAAATAGAGTTATAAGTATAGTATAGCTGACGAAATAAATAACTTATATATTACAGAAGGCTTAGTATTGAAGGCTCGCTATTTCTTATGATCGCTTCAATTTATTACATATGATTACATTCTCTAAAGTTTATAAGAAATATTTCTCCATCCAAACTTCTAACTAGCACTTAAAAAATCATATATCTGATAAAAAACAAAATTACTTTTATGAACACTTCAAAACAAGGTCACAAACTATAGCCTTACACACACGAGTCTATTTGTAAGCATTACTGTGTACAGTGAAACCTCTCCAAGTTGAACTTCTAGTTAAGTGGTTTTTAAGAATCAATCACTATTAAACTATGTTTATCTATCGGAATTTGGTGTTGATTCGTAAAAAGTATTTAAGTGCATGTGCAAGTTAAACAAGTTTTGTTTGTGTTAGTCGACGAATTATCTGTAATGGTCGATATTATTATATATATGTTTGAAATCTACTTCAATTATCTCTAGGGGTAATTTGTTGGGAATATAGTTATTAATAATCTTAATTAAATGGCTTTATTTATTTAGTATAACTGGCAAAAAAGATTCTCATGGTTTAAAGTGAAGCAATGATAAATTATTTGCAATACTGTAGACAATGAGATCCTAATTCTACACAGAGTGCTTACCTGTATTTCCTGTGTCTACACAATTATACAATTATTACCAAATTTCATTTGATTGCGGATGTAATGTATGTTTAAGTCCTAAATTTTCCTCCAATTTTGGTTTCATTACAAGAAAAAGCAAATATCTAAAACAAATCTTTTTTTCAAATTGATGTCAAATTTGATTACAGCACAAATGAAAAGTGGTGTCTAATTGAGGGTCATAGTTATGGTAAAAATTTGGTTTTCATATATGAAGAATTGGTTTTGACATATGAAGATCTAGCCTTAATAGTAGAAATGCAATGATATCTGTTGATCTGTTGAGCTCTTATATGAGTCTGAATTGGTCTACCACAGAGTCACAGTTAGTTGAACACGAATATGCCCGCAGGCAAAACACAATATAAATAATAAATAATTGATGATCACTACTACTATTGTGTCTTCCAGCTAATTGAGGTTAAATAATCATAAAGGGATACCAAATATGATAATTCAAAATGATTTGATGGTTTTTTTATCAAAATAAAATAACAGATAAACAAAAGAAGTTTATGCATCGATTGATTCAGTTGTTTCTGAGCCATCAGATTCTCCTCTGGCGTCTTTTCCAGATGTTTATAACTCATTACAAGAACCGGCTCGTTAAAAGAGCCATCAAGTAGTAAGTGAACGGCTAAATAGGGGGACTCATCCATTTATTTTTACCATAAAGTTGGCATCTATTATAAAAGTATTTGGATGGATGTTAAAATGTTCGCAACTAGAACGCTCAAAACGAGAATGTTCAAAATGAGAATGTTAAAATGGTCAAACGAGATTGTTAAAATAAGGATATCATATCGCCCCTACTTTTATTGTTTTCATGCACCCATTTATGAGCATTATGTCAATGCCATTAACCATTGCAATAACTCAATATAACAATATAATAATGCCATACATATAACCATTGCTCAGCCAATAGATCAGTTATGTCTCGGCTAAAACATAAGATCATCATTTCTAATCCCTTTTGATTGAATGCAACGAGTATTTGATTTCATGCATTGTTTCAGTATATCGTGAATTCATTGAGCCATAAAGTCTTAGTATCTTTGTTAGGTAATTTTAAAAGTATAATCAGTTAAAATATAATTGATTGGCGAACAGTTTTGACATGAAATTAGTAGAAACGGGCATTAAATTCAGTATCATTATGATAATAATAGATGAATTGGATTCGTCTGGGTGTTGGTGTGTGCAATGTACGGGACGCTTATGTTGAAGCGCTCAAAAACTATAGATGTTTTATAAGCAGACAACAGCCTAATGTAATACTGAGTATCTTTTTTTCCAAATATGATGCTTTCGGTTAAATATTTCCTCTCAAAATAACGGAATCACGCCTAGAGATTCCAAACGATACTCATCCATAGCAGTCATCCAACCAGTATTTGTGTGGATTCTTATACTGATGGCTAAAAATTTGGTTGGAATACACCATCAAGTATTGTAAAATGACCTGTAAATACGATCCGCATTGATGAACTTTTAGTTTTATTTGATTGTTGGTTAGGTTAGCCTCGAAAAATCATAAATCATATGAGCAAAAGACAATAATTGGTAGAAAAGTCGGGAAGTTGTTTGGAAAAGTCGGATCTGGTCTCCATAGTTGAATGGAGAGAGAAGTAGTTTAACATTTCAATTTTTTCTATCTCTTCACACTTTTTTATTTTGGCTCTTCCACTGATTGAAGGTTAAGGCAGTTTTGTGAAAAGAGCTTCTCAATAGACTTGTGAACAGTACTGTCTTTGGTAAAATGTGCTGGTGGTCGAAATGATTGGTTTCGGTCTGCGAACATAATTGCCGCCAAGTCGTCAAAACATGAGTGATGGCTATACTTATACTTATACTTATTACTACTCACAACTATATGCCAATAGGTATATCGACTAAAATACTTCCCGAACTTGTTATGAAGATATACTTTTCCGGGCAATAATGATATATGATATACGACTTGATATATAAATAGAAAGCGCCATAAATGATTTCCGACTATCATTTTACTAAACTTTCATTGAGGATTGATTTTATTTGATTAAATTTTTTCTTCGGCTCATTAGTGGATCGAAGGAATAGATTAATTTGGAATATTGTTTATAAGTTTGGATGCAGTTAAGGGTAAATGAGTCACATCTGTATCTTGTTATAAAACTGAATCACTTTCTCTTAAATATTAAAACGTAAAGCCATTGATGGGCTTTAACTGCTATTTATTCTGGTCGGGAATATCTTATTGACAGAATATGACTAAATGACCCAAACGGCAGAACAACCCCTTTATCTGTGGCACGCGTCTTATCGTTTTCCATATGGTGCCTAAACCGTAGCTGAAAGTGTTAGGATAGTGAGTTGCAACGATAAATACAGAAGTACTCATAAGTGTAATACAAACGTTCCACAATTTCAGGTGCAAACGACATTCATATAGGAGTTATGCTCAATTTAAATTAGTCCAGCTGCATATCTACTACATTATATGCTGTATAACTACTGAACGTTGTATTGCAGCTGGTGGTGAGCAATACTCATAAGTGGACAAAATGGATATTGCGGACAATGGTCAATCTGGTTGATAACATGGACACTCGAACCAATTTTCAATACCAAATGAATTAATACCCATATTGACCCCTGAAGGGTGACCCCACATATAAAATAAATCACTTACTACTTTATTGAAATATATGTTGCAGACAACTTGCTGTGACACTTGCAATTCATACCCAAAATGCTTTGATTTCTCTTATCAAGTCGAAAGCAGTCGTTCGGTTTACCGCAGAAATCAACTTATTTAGTCTTGTAGAACTGCGAATCGACTTTTAGGTTGGCAAATGTCATAAATAGTGATGAAAAGTAATGACTTGTTTGACCTTTTGAGTAGAAAATATTTGTCATAAGAGTGAATTTGAGAGCGATTGGGGATAAGCTGATATAAAAATGAGAATATAATCTTAATTGAATAAATCAATTACTATATAATACTGGTATATAAACTTAATTTTGTACTATATCTGCAAACTATAAGTTTTACTGTTCATAAAATAGAAGAATATAACCAAAAGTAGGTTCGTTTAGTTAGTTTTATTTAATTTATTTTTTAGTAGAGAGCGATCTCATAAGGTTAAGAAATATTTTGGAAAAGCTTAGCTGCGTTATGTGCTTTAATATAGTTTTGAGTGGATAGAGTGGAGAGAATGGAAGGAAGATCATATCATAAAGACGTCCTGTATTACATTATTTAGTTTGTCGCTTTGAAATATTAATGCATTGAAATGGCTTGTGAAGCAAGCAAATGATGAATGTGAATATCGTATTGCTTTCAAGTCGGTGCATAATTGATTGCAATATATAGCAACCAGTGTAGCCTTATGTGAATTGATATGCTTGTGATGTTATAACTCGAATAGCTTACTGTTAGAATATAACTTAGAATGTATAATATACTAGATATAATGCCTAACTAAATATAACTGTAATATTACATTCTTTCCTCCTAAAGGCTAATACCAGTATAGCATATGTATAGCTTTTATGAAGCTGATGTTCAACTAATTCTGTACAGCACTCAATCCTTCCTGAGAAATATGCAACACTTCACCTGTTGTCAAATTTTATAATTTGATTTCTTCGATTGTATTACTCGATATAAATAAACTTGTATTAAGATTGCGTGCTTTGAACGTGGTTTATATTACTGCTTATGGATATATCTGAGCTTGCAAGTTCAAATTTAATTAAGTTATTTTGGTAGGTACTGGAATACAATAAAATGGTAATATATATGAGATAGTAATACATATAAGATAGTAATACATATAAGATTGTAATACATATAAGATTGTAATACAGAAAATGTTTTTCTTTCACTCATTCTACCCATTATGACAATGAGCAATCTGAACAGAATATCGATTTATCAGTAATTTTCTGACAGAAACAATAAAGCAAATATAGGTATTGACAAAGAGAACAATTTCATTAAGTTATATTGTGTCAGATCTACTAGAATGGGTAACATAAATCTGATTTTTATATGTAATATGAACTGAATAATCTAGGATGAGAAAAAATATACCCCTTTATTACTAGTGAAGCCTTAGTTGATTTGTAGAGTTTATTGTGATGAGTTAATTGTGTTAGACATGAATTGCGCAAAAATTGTTTGTTCACATATAAAAGGTAATATAGAGTATGAAATAGATACTAGAACTGCAATTCTCATCTTTCACTTATGCAGCGTTAGACATGAATCAATAAAATAGTTCAGTATATATTATTACTAAGCAATCCTCTTATTACAGTATCCTTCCATTCAGTATCCAATAAAAACATCTTAATTTTTTTGGCTAATTTATTATGCTTTGCCCATACAACAACAATCCATTATAGCGTTTCACATAAGAACATAAACTCTGTTATCTTTGTTTTCAATTCTATTTTATAATGCTCTCACTTTTAAATTATTAATATATAAAACGTTTTAGTATCAATGCAGGCTTGCATTATGACAAGTTTGTAGTTCTCAGACAAGTGGTGGGATGAGTGGTTTGAAGAGATACCCGTAATAGGAATACCTGTAATAGTAATACCTGTAATGTTGTTAGAATGACAGATATGACTGTATAGCAGCGATCGTTCAAAGCTGGTATGCTAGAAAAGAAGTCAAAATTAGAAATGGGGAATAGCGTGAAAGTTTTAAGAAATAGTAAATTAGGATAATTTATAGGGGAAGCTTTAGAGGTTTAAAGTGTCTCTGAATGTTGAGATGAATTTGAGTAATATTTTCTTATATTTAATGTGTAGTAAAAGTTGAGTGTTAGTGGCAGTAAAAAATAAATATCAATTATCATTAAAGATGTAATTCATTTGAGCAATAATATATCGCCACTTAATTTTTTATCAATAAATCCCAACTTTGGCCAAATAGATAATTATTTCAAGTCTTAATTAGATGAGCCCTTATTGGCTGATAGTCTAATCGAATTCATCTTTTCAGCCAAGAAAAGTATAAAATTTTATAAGTTTTTCTCTACTTGTATACAGTGTTCACATTCCACAATTATTTTATGGCAAATAAATTTCTCGTCAAACCAGATATACATTTTTGTCTCTTTCATTTCACTTAAATTGTGTGCATCTTTCTCTCTCTCTCTCTCTCTCTCTCTCTCTCTCTCTCTCTCTCTTTCAAAAGAAAGATTACATTTACTAAAAGACCGCTAAAAATGTTTTGAGGCCAACAGAAAACTCGAATCTTTTGGCTGCTGTTTTAATAACTGGAATACAGCACTCAGTTTTTATGACTTTTAGAGATTTTAACTTTACCTACAATAATATTTACAACTAGGGTGGGTCTAAACTTTTTTGTGCATCAACAGAATAGCGTGAAAGCGTATCTTTTTCTTATTATTTCTTTGTATGCCTCTTACTGTTCAAATGTCCATAAGAGAGACACGATCTGGAGCACACACACCACCATCAATACATCAATCTCGAGCACACATACGATCTTTAGGACATACAATCTCGAGCAGACACACAATGTTTGACATAGAAAATGTTTCGCAGATACAATGTTTCGCACGCACAATCTGCGACACACAATGACAAACATATAGAGACTACTATGTGATATGTATGTAAGTCTTAACTTACAAGTGGGTGAGTAGTCTCGAAATAAAACTTTTCTCATTAGGCGTATTGGAATATGGTTTAGAGGAGAAAATTAGTTTTTATTGAAAGTGAAACAAAGAAGGAAAACAAAGGTGACAAGAAGTAGAAAATTAGAATTAAGCGGGGAGTAAAAAATTAGTTTCATTAAATTTGTATGAATGCTAGATATAAAGGCTTCGTCTTATCTGTTTGCGCTGCTGGCATTTATACTTTCTATGATGTAGGTCTCGAGTCCCCACAATTAATCACCTCTTAATTCCGAAGATTCACTCTTCTGTATACTGTAATTAAATGTTTTCAGGCTAAACATCGCATTTTCCATCAAATCCGTACTGTAAAAACTTTTATTGCGATAATTACGATATTCCTATGCTTTCCCTTATATATTGGTATGTGATCGCAAAAAACCAACCAAGTCAAATTAAGTTTAAAGCTAGCCTTTTGTATCTATCTATCTTCTACTTCTACCTCTCTTCGTCCTCTCTCAGTATTAATTGTCAGTAATTAATTTGTAGAGATCAGCATAACTATACACAAATGAAGGCTAAGTCGAGATGAGAATAACTGTAGATAACTGTAGATAACTGTAGATAACCGATGATAACCGATGATAACCGATGATAACTGAAGACAAAGTAGAGCAGAAGCATATGTTAATAATGAGAAAGAGCAGGTTTATTATGAAAGTAGTTGATGATGCATAAAGCAAGTAGCCTTTATATATTATAATCAGGTTTATTTATTCGGTTCCATTCATGCATTCATTGCTCGCGACCTCTACATGACTTGATGCAAGTGGAGCTTAATAGAAATACACTATATATAGTATGATAGAATAAAACAGATATTAGTTATGCTCTATGGCAAATATTGTAAAAGTTAAATTCAATATATACTGCTCGGTCTAATCGCTATCATAGTGTCATTAATATCTTACGCTCATTCATGCTTTCAAATAGTTTTTGGAAAGTCAGGGCAGAGGAGATAGTGATCTGATAAAATCAATATTTTGTCTGGCCATTTGATCATATGCTTTTTATATATTATATAACAGGAAGCGTTGATCCAGAAAAAACGAGTTAAAGTTTTTCCAGGTGGATCTCATACAGTCGAACGGCTTATTTGATCTGATTCTCTAATATCTCTCTGCTATCACTCTCGAGAACTGATGGTATGGTATCTGAGTTTTGTAGGAAAGTTTTAGGCAATAAATCGGTTGGATTGGATGCGATATAAAATCGCGGGAAATAGTATTTTTAGTGTAATATTGGGTGTTTGATGCATTTCATGCATATATGCATATTTAAAGGGGACCGCGCAAGCTTTCTATCTATTCGGGCCTTTCTTTGCTAATCTATAGCATGCAACTGAATAGCTATTTCTAGCATGAGTAATTGCTCGACAATGTGTGAAAGCTGCAATATTCACTTTGCAGTATAAATATACTTTACATCAAGCATTATATCCAACCATCACACTATCTCTCTCACACTTCGAACACGCTCTCTCTCTCTCTCTCTCTCCTCTCGCACTCTCTCACAAACATAACGCGTGATATTCATTGAGAGCATACAAGAATTCGTTGGTAAATATGCAAAGAACGCTGTAATAGGTCACTAATATTAGTGTTTCGCAAGTTTTATGTGTACTGTAAGCTTTGAATACATATTATAGTTGTTGTCTTGCTTTTATTGCTATATGAGATGAAAATTGCAGTGATCTATAAAAGAATAGTGAAAGGGACTAATATTTTACTGCACACTAAGTCTCATAAGCAAATAGAGCTTTAGCTAAAATGGTTTATATTATCTTTTAGAACAGTTGGCTTGAGCCATAGGTATGATATGCAAACAAAACTTGACCCCTCCAACAATTATTCCCCAACCATTTCCATCAATTGAGCGCTACTTTATTGCTTATTTCTCAATAGCATCAATATTCCATTAACCCTTTCTATAACCATGAAATATGAGACACTTATTGCTTATTCCTATCACTATCACTAGTGCCAAATCCATTTTCCGTTTTCCTCTTTACTACTTATTTTACTTTAGTTTTCAATCATTCAGCTTTCTCTCTCTCTCTCTCTCTCTCTCTCTCTCTCTCTCACTCTCTCACCCTTCCCTCACTCTTCCCTCGCGCAAACACTTCTTCACAAAAGCCGTGACGAGCAAAGTAAGAGATAGTTTAGGGTTATTTTCATATTGACAACAGTTTTGTCCGATAATTTTGCACTTATTGAGACTAAATTTAGCAAAATTGCTATCTCACTATAGACAAGAAGATGGTTGTTAGACCGCCCGCTGATATATACTATTCAGAAATATTGAGGTGCAGGTGATCTAAAATATGACACTCTTGACAATAAACACGATATTTCAACTGATATAATGCTAGCCGACTAGGTTGGGAGCCATTGCTAGGTTAGATGACTTACTATTACCTTTTCTCTATGAATAACACTCAATAAACCATACCATACAATAAGCCATACCATACGATACACCCTCTGAATCAAGTAATTTGTACTTACCTCAAATGTTATGTATAAACATATTTCTCCTCATAGTCATACCTGTAAACGCTCACTAAAATTAATTGTGTTAAATCATTTCCACTAAATAATATATAAAAATAAATACTTTTAATAATAAACTATTTTAAATTTGTTTTAAGTTTATCTGTTAGAAGAGTTCATTTATTTATAACTAATTCATTGTTTATGTAAATTTAACTATGATTTGATGTTTTAGAAATTGATTTTTAGGCGACAATTAAGAGAGAACTGACATTGGAACAAATGAAAGTTGAAATAAGTAGAAAATTGGCGGTTTACTTAAGTTAGAAGAATCTGTATGATTTCTTTTTGACAAGTTGAAGTATTTGCTTAAAAAACACAGGAAGTTGTCTATCAAATAGACGATCACTGTTGAAAAAGTGAGTTTTAACAAACAAAAAAAACAAGTTGTCTCTTTCTGTCAAAGACAACTTGTCTCTTAAGTTTCTAAACTTTAATAGTAAACCTTCTACTCTGAATGTTGATCTCCGCGCAAATTATCAATCAAATGATACATGGGCTTTGAGGAGCCATCTCATTAGCAACTTGTTTACATTTATCTAATTAATCTATTAGTATCAAATTAATAACAATTGTGTTTACTTCTATATTTTTGCTTCTTTAGCAATTATATTTTTAGTTTAATCATTATTGATCAAGAATACGATTAAATACCAGAACTTTCTACTCAGTGGTATTCATTTTTTCATAAAAATTTTCAGATACTATATAAAGAAAATTTCTAAGAATTTCAATTTATTCTCATAATTAAATGGTTTATTTTCAACTCTTATCACTACTGAAAGTAATATATTTTTTATAATGATTTAACACATTATCGTAAAGATATGACATTTCGAGACATGTTGCAAGTAGTATAATGAAAAGTTGTTTGATTTTGGTTGAACTAGCAGATTAAAGATTATAGGATTTGGTATATCTTAATAATCGAATTATTTAGTTTGGAATTACTGAATTTGTTGAGTGTTAGGTGTGGAATAAAAATAGCTAATACAGACATAACAATAAAGGGTTGTTAAGAAAACAAGTATATGGGGTCTGAAGAATTAGCTTTAGTTTTTATTATCAATTGATAAGCTGAAGGTCGTGATTAAATTTAAAAATCAGTAAAATATAGCTTTTATGATATTATAAAAGTAGCAATCAAACCAAGTTTATGGGCAAATACCAAATTGGATGATATGAGGCTGTCGTTAAATATTTTTTCAGACGTAATCTTTTCACTATTTGTGCATATAGTAATGGATTAATAAATTTTACATTATGTCAAAAGGGGCAATCACGCGGAGAGCAATGATTGATGATAGGACTTACTTTTTATACGCATCATTTATCCGTCATTATTTGATAACTAATTGCATTCATCTTATTTCTTCCACTTTCCAACTTACCTGATCCCTATTCTATGGTCCCCTTATTTCACGCAATCGATACTTAAGCGACTCATTCAAATGCTTTGCTCGGATTCTCTCTATTCAAAACTGAAGTCATCGCTAACAAGTGAGATCTTTTGATAAATGTGTGACTCGAGAAAATGATTTGAAAATTAGAAACAGTTTTCGTCAAGTTTGTGAAATGTATGAAACTTTATGGTCAATTTTGAGATTGAGTATAGAGTTGATAAGCTTTTCGAGCCAGAAATCAATATTAATTGAATTAATTGAACTTTCAATCATATAATATATTGGACGCAACAAAAAGCTTAACCAAATGATTGAAAAATCATTTTCAACAGAATAGTTTTGTCACATTAATTAATTGAAACAAATGTTTAATTAAAGTCGATACAACCAATAAATTAATTATGATTGGATGAATAAATTCAGTTTGTCATTCTCAGAGTATACTCTAAAACTTAGTAGTCCGTTATAGCAACAAAATAAAGACAATAATTGTCTTTTATTGCTGTCTGTTTCTCTCTATGCGCGTCTATTTGTTGTCAAATTTTATTTCTAATTTGCATTCGTTGCTATATAGAATATTCTATAAGTTTGTTAATATCTCATATGTTATGGTCTGATAAAAAGTAAGTCATGACAGCGCATCACTCTTGGCTGCTGTCGCAGATTATTAAGTTTTCGAGAGTAGTCTTTTTAAGTATTCTTTGAGAATATCCTAAAAGACATCTCCTGTGTTTCATATAGCAGTAAAAGCTATTTCATGTAGGGTGAGATACTATATAAGAATTTTGTGCAGAGAGTTTGTATAGCGTCAAAAGTGGTTGATATGTCGGATAAAAAGTAGAAGCAGAAAGGGGCGTTATTATCGTTTTGATAGCTTTATAAATATGAATTCGCTTCACGTATTCAACATTAATATAGAGAAAGCCTAACTCAGCGCATGATTTTCATCTACTTCTCCAGCGAAGAGATTGGCTAACTTATCACACTATGAAATATGTATATGAAAACTCTTGGGTGGCTCTACATAAGCAGTGATATATGACATAAAAGGCAGTTTCATATGATGTATCAGATAATTTACTTAGCTATGTGTTGACCATAAGCTTTAATTTAGACCTAAAAGTTTTCACTTGATGGCAATTTGAGGATTTAGGAAAATTTAAATTATTACGTGTGACAACAAATCAGCAGTAATTGCTATTTAAATCGAGAAAATATTTTTCAAAATTAATCCTCTGCTACACTTCTCAACTTGAATTACAATTTTCACACCATCTAATTCTCCTTCATTTAGATTCTTATTATTGATTATCTTTAGATATTTTTAGCTCATCTCAATTTATTTTATTTTGCAATTAGTGTTGTAATTGTTTTTTAGATTAAACTTTAAATTTAAAAAAAATTGAAAAACTTTCAAAACTAAATTGAACGCTCTGTTTAACAGCGATCAATGAAAATGAAAAATAGCTCAAATAATTTCAAGTATTGATTTATTTGAAAGACATTTTAGACTTTGAAATGTGATATTATTATGCATTATTCTAGTGTCAAGTTGTGAATTGAAGTTTGATACCCAAAAGCGATATCACACTTATAGCGTTGAATCTGTTTTTGAGAGTAAGGTTTTTTAGTTTCTGCCTTAAATAATAAGATGAACATTTACGTGAATAACTTATCATTAGTCTATCTTTTATAAAATCCTAAAAAATTATAGCCTGTCACAAATGCTTCTTTTAAACAAGAGCTGCACATTTATCAGAATATTTCCCAAATTCTAACTAAGTTATCATCAAATTGATGAATATATAAACTTGACTCTGTAAATTTTTAATTAACTATTCGAATGAAAATAAAGAGTCAATGCAACAAGATGAATGTGAATTAGTTTTTTTGATTTGTTTAAACTTTGAAAACACAAATCAAGCATGTAAAGTTCTAAAATTAAGCATGTAACAAATTCTATATTTTACCATCTAACCTTCCAAATTGAAACATCTAGCCTTCTGAAGACTCGAAACTTGAAATTCTTATAATATTTTTATTAAATGTTGACTTTTACATAATTAGATTATTTTGGAAGAGATCCACTAGAGTAGTATTCGAAAGCATATTCTAACAAATGTATTTGATAGAATTTTGATACATAGAAATACCTTAATTCTAGAAGAAAAATAAGAGATGAGAGCATTTGCTGCATATCCCTTGAGGCGTCATTTCACTCCCCTTTTTATATAAATATATAAAAGAGAGATTGAGTGACTGCAAGTAAATCGGATATAACAGGCAAGTTATACCATTTATGTCAAGTAGAGATATTGCTTGCTTTCATTTCATACGTCTCTCAACGGGTATAAAATACTACTGCAAAGCATAGTTGCTCTAGCACATTGTATTGCTTTATTATAGCATCAGCTCAGTAGCGAACTATTCAATACACGTCTCAATGTCGCACATATATATATACTACTATTCTATACATTTTCAGATCATGTTTATTTTACAAAAGCTCCAAATGTCAAGAGCTCTTTGGATAGTGTGGCAAAATACAAGTTAATGTACTCCTTCTATTAATTCTATATGCATTTATATAAGTATATATGAGTTTATATTGATATATACGTTATACTTTATACACAATTCTCTTTCTACCATTTTATGTATGAGATGCACCAAAATTCTTTCTCTTCATATGAATACTAGTCTGCAGATATGGTGCACGACGCTTATAGAGCTTTTTATTTATCAACTTAGTTCAACTCAATCTAATAACCTGACAAATTTTCAGTACAATAATAATGTCAAATTAATAGTTAATTAATCTGAAAGAGAACTAATGCGCTTAATAAGAGTTTTGAAAAGCTTAGAATGAGTTTAGGGTATTGTATGTTTAGGAATTTGTGCCATTTCTGTACTCTCTTATTCATATGGCTGGTAATATTCTGATACACTCGGGACAAAAAGACTGGAAAATCTATTTTCCATATAAAGTTGTTTTGAGGGCAAATTTATCTAAAAAGAATATCAAAATAGCTGGAATATCAAACTTGCATTTACGGATTTACTTCTCTTTAATACATTGAGGCATATGATAGTGTATTATTGTTATATGACGCCATTGATGGATCTGTTGAATTTGCTATTATTTGCCTGGTATTGTGACAAGGTTTTTACAGAGAAGGAAAGTATATTTTTTATTTACTTTACACCATTTCAATGATGTATCTCAATTTAGAAATAACATTTGTGTTGTTCAAATGCAAACTTGAACGACTTATTTCAACTATCGCATCTTCTATTCTATATTTAATTCGCATATATTGCAATTTGATAATTTTTATCTTTCGCTCATCTAAAGCTTATGTACAGTAAAGCCTCTATAACTCTGACATGCACTTTAGTGGTTCTTAAAGCAGAACATAAAAACTCTGTAAGAGAAACGTCACTTAATAGTGAGTAATGTTTAAAAAGCGGTTAACTGCATGTTAGAGAGTTTTAACTGTAAACGGAAAGTACCAAATTAATCATTCTATGTCAAAACAGAGTGATTACCATTGATATAACTGATTAATAAGTTAAGGTTAAAATATAAATTGTGATTTGCATTTTCTCTCTCAGATGAATCTTTATTTATGAGTTGTATTTAGAGAACTAAGTTTAGATTGACACTAATTTTTAGCAGTCGGTCTTTTCCGACAGAGTTGATATACCCACTACTGTGTAGTAAAGAGCACGCGATGTCATTTCATCCAACAATCAATCATTTTTGGGGGGCTCAACATTCTTAAATTTGCTTTTCTTTCTGTTGGGCACAGCATTTGCACTGCACACAAATCTCTAAAGTTAACTAACTCTTCTTGTGTAACTTTTATTATTGTTTCTTTGTTAGGATTTGTCAAATATAAACAAATCTTTCAATTATTCCAACCGATTGCTTTCAAAATAGGCTTTCGGTTAAATACTCAATGATTTCTATGATAAATAATTTTCATCAGCTTTGTCTTTGTTTATGAGTTATTTCGATAATCATTGGATTGCATGTCATAAGATTATATTTAGACTGCATATAATTTTTCAATTTCAAATCAGATTTTCTTTGGGAAGTCTGTTAGAAATTTGACTAAAATGTGTTGTCACTTCTTTCTGTATTATTGACTTGAAATTTTAGAAAGAAGGGCTCTTCAATCATCACGCTATATGAAAACTCAAAGACTTTAAACTTTTATTGTCGGTGAATCCACTTATAGCGTGAATCGATATAGCTTTCTATTGACTACCACGCAAGTTATTCTAAGATCGGATACTTTAAAAGTTGAAAATTGTTTGATCTTGAGAATAGCACAAAATGCCCCTCTCTAGCCCCATAAGAATAGTCTTGAGGCTTTCCAGGATCTAAATTTAAATTTGAATATAAATGCGCAATCAATTATAGAATTATCAAATATTGTTTCGAAAATTATGAGAAATAAGTCTACTCATAATAAAGCTTTCGATCATAAGATTTATTAAATCTTATTTATTTAGATAAATAATGAGCTTTTATTGAATTATTGACAAGTGAAAACGATACTAATGTAATCCGAGCGTACCTTTTGAAATCAATGTACAGATAGGGTAATTAGAGTATGGTTCAACTTATAAACAATTACTGATGTGAATGAATGTCCAGAGTATGAGGGGAAAATATTTTAGAAAGCGACAAAATTTGTTCACTCATACTTTGGACGCGCATTGATAAAATTTGTCTCTAGCAAGCTGAAGCACGCTCTCATTGCCCCGTTTGTACAGTGTAGTGTTTTAAAATTGAAGTTTGATCTATTAGCTAAATTGAAATTAATTCTCGATCCGATTTGATGAGTGAAGAAACTAAAGAGAAAAAAAATAGATGCCAAAAATAATTGGAGTGGATATAAATCATAATAAATTTGATTTTCTAAGAGAGTGAGTTTGATTTATAGGAAAGTAATTTAAAAGCTAAACTTTTTTCAAAGATGTCATTCTAAATCTCATTGATTTGATTGCATTAAGGGATGATATTGGGTAAGCTGTTGTTTTTAGAAGTTATTTTTGCAGATTGTTATTGTAAGCGCTAGGAGAGTAGAGCTTGTTTTCTAACATAATTGTAAATGCATTAATTTACGCTTTTGTGCTCTACTTGCTGTCAGATTGCATATAAAGCAGACGAAACGCGAGGCATCACTACTCAGATTGCATATAAGCAGGCAAAACGCAATGCATCAATACTTGGATTGCATATGAGCAGACAAAACACGAGTCATGAGAACTTAGATAGGGTATAAGCAGGCAAAATGCTCGGCACCAGAACTTGCATGGGAATAGGATAGAAGTTATTCTTTTAACTAGCAAAGCAAGTTGGGATGAATGGAAAGTTACACGATTTGATGTTGGAGCATACATATGAAGTCGATAAAGAGGTTTTAATGAATTAATGGAGAGTCTGAATAAAATGCATTGATGATGAATGAAGACACTTAGAAAAATCCACTGAGAAATCATTTCTCCTTAACTTAACTCTCCTTAACTTAACTCTACTTTACTGTCCTATTACTTTTCTACCGTTTTTTCTGATCAAATATCTCAATAAATGCATTCATGTAATAATAGAAATCTACACGAAATATACACATTGAGACACTGAGACCAAAGAATTGCTATGCGATGTCCCTAAAAACCTTTTGCATTAAGATAGCCTTTCTATTATTGTAAACGATGTAATCCCTTATGCAGAGAAATGCGGATAATACAAAAGTCATTTCGTTCAATGCTTTTTAAGGCATGCATACAAATGCATCGCTTAATTCATAGAACTATATATTATTCCTTGAAATTTACTTTTTGTTTCGTTTGAGATTTGGATATCTTTCTAGAAAGTCATTAAATATAGTTTAAACTATCAAATAGTTAAACCAATACTAGTAATAAACATAAACTATTCAACTTTTACTTTCAAATGACTTAAGTATTGAGTTTGTGAAGAAATAGCTACTCAAAAGATCATAATTATAATTAGCGTATTTTTTTTATATAAACCAAGGTTAGGTTACCTAACCTAACCTTAATTTTGATTGATTAAATGGGTAACTTGATGACTCAATTCAAATACGACTTATTGAAGACTTGGACAAATCTGTTTTGATGATACAGTATTTTGATGGCTATTTTGTTACCTGATATTTGTTGGAAACTTTGTTGACTTGTCTCGCAGAATGATATTAGTGTATTTTGAAGTTAATTCTCAATGATAATAAGATACTTAATTATTTGATTTGGTTTGCATTTCATATCGTGCTTATGAATTATTTCTCATGTCAATTAAACCTGTTGTGACAGTCACTTTATTAAATTGAAGACAAAGTGCAATATAATTGACTTGGAAAGTGTGTCACGCAAAATATTATTTCTGTCACAATACCTTATCTTTTTCAAATTCATTATTTCTCAAGTGATTCTTTGCGTGTCTGGTAATATTTACTAATTTTTCACTTAAGAATCATAGCATGAATGAACGTAATACAGGTATTTCAACGCTCGAAACACTGGTCATGGACAATACCTGAGTTTTGAGGGAAAAAATACTTATTCTTTATTTAAATATTAGAACTCATAGAACTAATAAATATATATTTAAATCACCAAAATTTTGAACTAACTTCCTCTCATTTGATTTAGTGAAAATCTTGCAGCTCTTCATTGCTTAATATTGACTATTGAATCATATTAGATTTGGTTTACAGTTAGCAGAGAAGTTAGTATTAAAGCAATGGTTGAAGAAGTATTGAAACAAATTTGATGGATTAGTTGTATAGCAAACGCACGAACTGATAGAATGGTAATCAACAGTCAATCGAGGGATAGTTACTCTACTCAGACTAGGTAGGATTTTCTGATTCAATCATTTAAGATATTAAAAACTTATTCGGTTAGATTTGGGTCATCAAACTTTTAATCAGATCGAGAAGCTGAGCTGAATATCTACAGTTAAAATCTTATTAATAGTTGATAGCAACTAGAGTAAAGTCATGTTAAAGGATGCATCCGAGGGGTTATTTATATATTTATAAAATTACATTTAATAAGAAAAAACACATGTAAAACATATGCTGATAGCTAAGAGTGTATGTGAAGAGATGTGCCCTAAAAGTCTAGGAATGAGCCATCCATCAGACTCTATCCGTATCTACACCGATTATTAAGTTTTAGTGTGTACAGTAATAGAAGTGAGAGAGTAATAAGTGATGATTTGGATTGTTACAGTGCTAATCCTAAAAGGTATTAAAATGATTTTGTCAATCATGAGCTCTAGTAAATTGTAATACTCCGTTAGTTGGAAACTTTGCTCTCAATAAAATTGCATTGAAATTAGATACGGATTACAAATTCTTGTGGCTTATTAGTGAATTGCTACGTGAGGTCTTCATCTGTGTTAGTCCATGCTGATTGTGTTGATTGTAGTGGATTCCCATTGGAAATAAAGGGTTGAATCGGTGATCGGGGTTGCATACCATGCATTCTGGAATTCAACTGACACTTAGTCTAACGAGATTGAGGCGAAAAGTTTGTGTGGTTATACGGAATGATAGAATATATGATTTTTTGGTTCTCATAGTTATACAGTTTTAACAACAAAGTTCAATATAGTTAAGTTGATTTTTATCATTGGTCTGTTTGGCTTTGGGCAAAAAGGCAGAGAAAATTTTTATGGCAGGACCATAAAAATGTAGGCATATCCTCAATGATATATCCAATGAAACCATTGTCACCGGACTCTAAAATAGCTCCAAATATCTATTTATTTATCTTTTTCTATTATTCTTATTATGACTCGCAAAATAAATGCCTCCAAAGTCTAGCCTGAGGTCGAACAAGGCGTTGATCTGCTCAGAAAAACTTATGTTAAATTTCCTTTTTTTAATAAGATTGCATAAATTATAAAGAATTAGTGGCTTTAGGAAACATATAAAGATGCGATTTTAATCTTTATTGTATTGAATACATCGAAAATTCATTACAAATTTGCATAGAAATATTTTCTCACTGTCTACCATTTTAACTCTAAACCATATATCTCTTCAACTACTGCCTAATTCTTACCACCAATACCTACTCCATATTCATCTAATTGGCTGCCTCTTCATAATGGCCCAATCTTAAGATCTTCTCCGATAAGATTGCTCAGTTTTTTTTCCAAATCAGTTGGTTTTTCTTGATTTTGAGTCAGAAATATTAGGCAAATCTCTTCAGTCAGGATTGAATTGAACCCTATTATCAAAAGTATCAAAATTGAGTTTTAGTTGAAAATTTGAAAAATATTTTTCTTACTATTTATCAAAGATAGCTATTGAGAAAGTTTCCAAATTTTTGGTTAGTTTGCTATTGACTGAAACGAATTGTGAACCAATCACGTTTGCCATTATTATGTTGTTGTCAAACTTGTCCCTTTCCTTCTTCTAATTTATTGTCTCTTTTCTTTCTTTAACTCCTTAAATATTGTTCAGCCAAAGAATTTGTAGTATTTATCGACTTCTTCATCAATAGTGGATACATCTTTATTATTGAAATAGTTGATTGTTTTTTATTTATAATAAAATTTTAAGTAATTTTCAAACAATGTTCAATATACTGAGATTTTTGATTGGTCGATATAAATTTTGTCAAATTCAATAAATCTTTACCATCGAAAGGAAAGTTTAACAAACAAGCTGAAACAGAATGTTAAATTTATTTGTTTGTTATAAATTAAAATCTATGTGCGTATGGAGCCCAGTCGAGCTTTAAATCAATTTTGACCTAAAATAGTTTATTTGATTAGAGAGTATTATTTTAATGAGTGGCAATATTTAAAAGATTGTGTTGTCGGGGAGAGAGAAAGTAATAAAGTTGGTCTGGCCAGAGGGTTGTGAGGCATTAGCTTGCTTAGTATTAGCTTGCTCGCCATTAGTCTGCTCACCATTAGCTTTATAAGGGGTGTATTTTTGTATATATATGTATTATGAGATCAACTCTCTTTTTTTGACTGCTTTATAGATAGATTGGAGTCCAAGCTGTCATGTCTTCACAGAGTGTCCCAACAAGATTTACGACAGCGATCCATAAGCAAAACACAACAGGGCCACTCATTCGCCAGAAATGACTTGCGATGTAGTGCTGATCTATCGATGCGATGCAAGTGCACAGCATATATCTGTTGACTTCCCCACTATATGCCCCATACAAGTAAACTTTTGGGTCTTCAAAGTAAACCGAAAAACTTAAGAAAATATCAGTAAAAGAAAAAAAGACGGATAAGCCAAAAACTATTATGGACGTTGGCTGCACCCAATTCCAAGAACTTGTATCCATAATTTTCGATCCACATCCCAAAGTATAGTTTTTCACTCGTCACTCACAAATACTGAAACCCCCTTATACTGAGTCCCCCTTATACTGAGACCCTCTGATACTAAAACCCCCTTATGCTTAACAGAGCAAAATCTTATATTCAGCGCTCACTTTTCTAATCCCCCTTTTCTTTATACGTTTTTAGTTTTATGACACCCACAAGAAGTGAAGCATAGGGTATACAAATGCAATTATTTGCCATCTTTATTGCCATTTAGCCTTTTTGGTGCCCTTTAATTCGTCTCCACCTTTCCTTCTAATCTATAGGGACAGGTTAGCTGTGCTCAACTTTTCAAAAATAAGTTCATTAAGCTTTTCAATAGTGAGCAACATTGCTTTCGGTCAGTAATACGCTTCATATCCACCATTTGTCTCATGCTATTTTCACGTATTCTTATTCTAGCCATAGTCATAGAGTCATAGACAGGCAGCTGTACTGTACGCGTGGCCGAAAGCACTTTGTTTATTATAGCATTTTCTCTGTCGACAAATAATTCAAAATCGACTGAAGACATTTACAAAACGTGACACAAAGAGATTTTTGCTACGGAAAGTCATACTTCATCCCTTTAGATTTACAACAGTTATTGTGAAAGTTTTAAATTTTTGCAATAAAACTTATTTTAACTCCAGACACTCCCTACGAGTTTTTATATGTCTTGTTTATTGGTTTCTTATCATTCAATAATGAAAAATCACTGCATTCAAACTCAAAAATAACTTCTTTTTAGAGATACATTTCATTTGAATCAAATACAAAGAGTGAAATTTAAATTAGCTTTCCTCCAGCCATTACAGTTGGACTCTGAACCTCCTTAATCATAGTATGTTAAGGAAACCTATTATCAAATGTGACATAAAATTAATTTCTGTCCATTTCAACTATTTGAGCGAATGTTCACTTTCCCATCATTTTGCTCAATCGCATTCTGACTATAAAACAGTAAATTTCTAAACAATTAATAGCAAAAGTAATAGACTTCAACTGAAGCAAATGGGCTTTTCTGTGGAAATAATGATAATAATGCAATAGATTATTATTGGTTCACTACTATTGTTCCAATTATACTGAGTTTAATTTACAATTCTCTTAGCTCTCCGTTCAAATAAATCATGACTTTATATTCAATACTTTAATCAATTTAATTATCTTTTCATTTATTACTTCCCAAATTGAGTTTATGCTATATTCTAAGCGATAACACCATTTCTATTATAGGAATACATCCAAAGCTTTCACCATTTGCAACTTATTTTTCAGGAATCACTACTTATTTCCAAGCAACCACAAGTTATTTCAATATTTTACTATTTTTTCAGACCACAAAATATAGCAGAAAGAAATGTATCAAATCGGAAGAACCGCAAAGTTACTCATTGTTCAGTACATTTTGCGGAGGATTAAAACAGTATTGGTTTGAAGCAGCAGACAATCAAATATGTAAGTAAGAAGTATGAAGTGCTTAAATTTTGAAGGATTTAAGGTAGAAATGGAAGTGATTGTTATAGAGCAGTGGTATTTGAATTTGGCGTTTGTTATTGTTGTCATTTGCATAGGTCATTGTTGACATTTGAATGGGAATAATACTACATCATATAAACTTATTCAATTGACACCAACCGTGAAAAAATTAGTTGTAACTCAAAAAATAGTCTAGTTTTTCCTTTATTTCTCGCTCTTTTTTGATTATTTCTCGCCCTTTTCTCTCTCCAAATTGAGCTCCAAACTGAAAACTGAACTTTCGTCGCCAAATCTAATAATTTATTTTCCATTATCTCAACACACATCTGTATTGAGAGGAAGTCCAATTGAAATAGCATTAACAATGCTTAATCCCTATTTAAAAAATAGTCTGATATATGCAAACTTTTTCAGATTTTTTAGCCATTCAAAGTTTTAATCTCTATTTATGCTTGACTAGATTTGTTAAATAATAGTTATAGTATTGGTATTTATATTAAATGAATAATAAAATAGAGTAACCGCTTAATAATCAACGCTAATGCAAATTAAATATGAATTAAGATGACAAGCGTACAAAAGTTGTAATCTATATCTTGTCACAAACCTATACTGATTTTTTACGCTGAACAACAACAAAAAATCAGAAGCCACCAGAGATTTAAGGTAGAAAATCTTTAAGACTGTCGGCGAAGCCATTGAAATATTCATCTCTTATATTCTTATTCTTTATTCGTGATCATTCATAGAGTTTAGAAATTTGATGAGAAAGAGAGAAAGCGGCAGAACTATTGTTAATGTGGCGATTTTGCGAGTGTAATAGCAAAATATGTTGGCTGTTGTGTTACATACAGTTGAGTGGATATATAAAATTGCTCAAAGTGGCTCTAAGGTTTTGAAGGGGATTTTTAATAAAAGAGAAATGTGTATATGCGGTATGTTCAATATAAATGCATATGGTATGCTTTTCTTGCATCTCTAAGGCGTATTAAGGTACCACTTATTCCAAACTATCCGACCTGAAGGGATTATCCAGAGGTGAAGGCAGATGCGATCCCAGCAGAGGCATTGCTTTTCACTCTTTTGGTGTCAACTCATCTGTATTAGAAAGACAGCTGATAGTAATAGAAGCCATGAGAACATGTCTTTATGTTATGAGCAGACATGACAATAGACTATATCTTCATCTATTACATACTATAAGGCATCGAACATAGTGGGGGCTAAGTCTAGATGTCCATCCAGTGATCCATCCTAACAGACATTTTATTTAACGGCCATTCATTGGCATCTATTGTATTGCTTATTGTACTTGTATTGTATTGCCTCATATTGGCCTTTATTGAGTATCGCAACTCTCTCTCCTTTATAACATATATTGCCATCACTACCATCACAACTGTTCCCATCGACAATAACATAATTCTTAATTTCTGTGGACGACCAACGCATGAAAATTCCATGAACACAAGAAAAATACATTTAAGTGATTTATTTGATCTCATACTAGAATTGTATTGAACATAAACTTCACTGTAGTTTGGAATCTCATCCAAAATCAATCTTTACTGCAGGTAAGTATTGGAGAGTCAGTTTGTTCTAGTTCTGAATAAGCTTTAAGAATTACTGCTGCCATCCATAACAACTATTTGAATAACTATTTCCTCTTATGTTTCTTAATTTCAGTAATGCTAGAATCAGTTTCACTACAAAGCTATATATCGATCCAATACGACAAATGAAATTCTAGTTACTTTCCATCTACTCTTAAATGCTGTTATTCAGATTTATGTAAGACCAAAATTAACTCTACTCCTATCTTTTTCTTCCCTCCCCCCCATTACTTACCTTTTCGTCAAATTAGTTATCATTAGTTCAATAATTGTCAACTTTCAAATGTATTAACATACTCTCAAATTGAAAAGTTGTGTACTTTTTTACTTGGCATATACAATTTATTGTATATGACTTTAATTAATCGACTATATAGACTATAGACGTTATTGAGATAAACAGTTAGAACATAATTCGTACGCATTCAACGCTTATTTCTATCAATCGTCTTAAAACATAAATGTTGCAATTAAGTTGAACACAGTTCTCAATCAAAAATGTTCTTTATACACAAAAGCATATAGTCAAAACAACTGACAACTTTTCCATTTGGTAGCATATGATCATTATTTGGTCGAAGAATAAATCAAGCCTTTATTTGATTTTCAGGAACTTCAATACAATCGATTTAAAAGAAAAGCTTTTGAACCTCAAGCAGAAGGGTTGGTGTTTGACGCGATATCTTGTTTGTTATGCACGATTAGGTGGTTGTCAAAGTTTAAATACAACTTTGATGGAGTTTATGCCGTTTTTATTTATGTGTATAACGTAAAGCGCAAACCAGTTAATGATCGATAAGTATCGATTTCAAACCAGAGACAGTTTGCCTTATTATTGATTAATTTATCTTTTTCTAAGTAAACCATTCATTAACTCTACTCCTCTTTCTATCGCTTCAATTCAACTAAACCCTTTTACTTCTTCTTGCTCTATCATTTCAAGTTCAATTCAAAATAAGTTTACATTTTTAAAATTCATTTCTATTACAACAATATGGATTTTCGTTTTCAAATCGATGCTCTTTTACTGGTTTTGACAGATTTAAAGAATTAAATTAAGTTCAAAAATTATGAGAAATAAATAAAAGATTTTGAATTGAAAAGAATGCACCCCATGAGATTTAGACTAATTCCATATCGCTTTTTAAAGTCTATATATAACGACTAAAGGTCTCTAAGATTATGAGGTCTAAGATTATGAGTTCTAAGAATATGAACTCTAAGATTATGATTGCTTATAGAAATTGAAACTAGTTTTCAAAATACTTTTTCAAACTAAGCTTACAAATGACTGGTGCCGGCACTGCATTAGGGGTAAAGAAAAGTTGATTTAATTTTGACGAGAACTAAAATTTCAAACATAAAAAGTATTTAATTAAGAATTCTGTTTGATTAAATATAGAGTAGTTAATTAACAGTTAGCTAAGAGTTAATCTGTTTTATTTAAGATTGACATGAAGCACTTAGTAGCTGAGCATCAGTCAGAACTATGATATGAATAAAATATGGGACGAATTATTAGTTTGCTGATGAACTTAATTCGAGAAACTACTTAAGCATATTCGCATTTATGCAACTCTAATAAAAACATGCTAGCTTAAAAACATGCTAGCTTAAAACATGCTAACCTAAAACATGCTAGCTTAAAACATTCTAGCTTAAAACATTCTAGCTTAAAACATTCTAGCTTAAAACCTCGCCTTATGTGCATTCCTGCAAAACAAGCTTTAACTAAACCAAAGACTTCTTTAAGGATATAATCTGATGTAATAATAAATTGTTTTTATTTATCTAAAATCCAGTTTAAAGCTAACTGTTAGGACTCAGAGTGAACTTAATCATAAAATATAGTTGAGATGCAAAGAATTAAAGGAATCCGTTTCGAATGAATTGTTTGATCGAGTAATTCATTTTTATTAAACGATGTCTTTATTATAAGAAATAATCATTAAGTGATAATATATATAAATTGAATCGAAGCGTAATCTAATTCTGTATAAAAAGTTTGCTACAATTTATTTGATATATAAATTTGATAGAACCTTTAATAAAACAGTAGAATTGGTTAAGTGTTTGGCTAATATTCTCAGACTCTCGCAGATGTACAGTAAGTGAAAAAGTTTGTAATAATAAAAAGTTTGCCATAAGTTTGCTTCAATTGGTAAAGTGATTTAGTTGAATGGAGAGTAATGCACATAGTTTTCATCACACATATACTGCGATGATTGTTATAGTTGATAGAAATTCGGCAATTATGTGAGCCGCAGATGACCAGTTATAGTGATGTGATGTCCGGTAATGGTTGTTCAATTTGAAGTAGGTTTTCTGCGTTCAATTGGAAGTAGGTTTTCTATGTTCAATTTGAAGTAGGTTTTCTATGTTCAATTCAAATAGAAAAGGGAAATGGTTATCGTAAGTGTAGAGTAAATGTAGAGAAACGAGTGCAATTTAATAACGTTAACTTATATAACAAACTACACCAAGGACGACAACCCATAAAGTGCTTTCCAATAGAAATTTATTGAGCTTTCCAGCGACATTCCAATACTTCTACTTTTCTACTTCTCCCATACAATCATTTTCTCTCATATAGTTTTCAATTATTTATTCTATTCCTAATAAACTTCTCGAGACGACAAACAATCGCCTAACTTAACCTTTCCAAATAGGATCTACAAACTATTTTCATCTATCCCTTTATTAATCACCACATGTTTCATCTCTCGATCCCCTATTATAGCCTATCAATATTTGAACGCATGATCTACCAGTGATTAAAGTGATTTTTGCTGATCGTTCCATAGATTGTTTTTTCTATTAGCGTTTATAACGACAATGTGTCGGTAGGGAACAAAATGCTCTCATATCTCACGCATAACTTGTGAGTCAGTACATATTTTTCGCAACCCTATACGTAACAGTTTATAGAATCTATGCGTTAGATGTGTAGCGTATTTTTTCTAAGTTCTGTAGCATTTATCGGATTCATAATAATCATGCTGACGTAAGTTTGAAGAAAAGGAAGGCTTTTTTTTAGATATTTAAATCTCATTTCTTTCAAATTCCATTAAATCATTAATTACTTATCAAAAGTAAAAGTTGAAGCAAACAAAAAAATGAAATAAAAAATGAAATTCAAATTCTGATCTAATGAAAAAAGTAAGGAAATGTTGAAAATAAGCAACAATAGATAAAGAATAATAAAAATGGAAATTTTGATTAATAACTGAATTAACATAATGTCGGCAAGTTGATTTGATTTAATAGATTTGCTATTGACAAAAGTGAATAAAATAGGCTCCATTTATGAGTCATATTAATTGGATCAATAATAAGAATTTATGGGATAGAATAGTTGAATCATTGTAGTGATCATTTTGAAAAAAAGAATCAAATTTGAGCGATTGAGAGACCATCAAAGTGTTTAATCAAGTCAAAAAAGGCAGCGCATAAACAGGAGAGAACTTGAGTTAAAGCGAACAAAATCAGCGAATGGTCTATTGAGTGAAAAATTAAATTGAACTTTAGGTCCCAGAAACGGTTTAGTGAAGTCAATGATAATTGAGAGCAAACGCCAGTGTGTGTTACTATTTTAATAAATTTGATAGTAGTGTAACTCAACAACCAGTATACGGAGGACTATATGAAGGACTGCATGTAGTACTATATGTAGTACTATATGCAAGACTATATGCAGGGAGAGATTTAGTGGAGTAATAGTTAACGCATAAAATATATTAAACAGTGGCATACATTCTATCAGATGATTGTTGGCGATATTAAATCATTGGCTTTGGCTTTGGTAGTAGTAAGGGATGACTTTGATAAATTATTCCATCCTATTGCTATTGCATTGAGCAGCTTTATATTGTGTCCGTAATTATCATGCTAATGAGAGAGTGTTATTTTCTAGTTCGGCTCATCAATTCTTTGACGGTGCATCTCATCTCTACTGAATGTAATAATACATTGCTTCAAACGATCTATTCGCTAAAATAAGAGATCGTACAGAGAGAGAGAGAGAGAGAGAGAGAGAGAGAGAGAGAGAGAGAGAGAGTTGGCATCAAATATAAAATCGCATCCATGGGGGCATCAGATGAATTTGCATCTGTAAAGGATTTTGTTCATGTCGTTTCCTATCTATAATACTGCTTCTCTGGATCTACTTTTAAAAAAGCAAATAACTTCTACATCAAATGAAATGACTAAATAGTAAAGTCAGTTTTGCTCATCTTCTGCTTATGTGCAACTTTAGACTGTGACATAGGCTGAACTACAACTAACTCCTTTATTTTACTGTTTTGCATGAACGCACGTCACACCAACTACTGAAACACTGATCATTTTTAAATTTATGCCTTACCAAAGGTATCGAAAAATACAGGAAAACTCACGTAACATAGACATTACAACAGTTAAGAGATTTGAATTATGTTTATTAATTGCTGGCAAATACTTCAGTTTAGGAAATAGAGATTCAAATGAAAAGAGATTGAAGAGTGAGTAAAAAGATTTTAAAGCTTTCCAAAATCATAGTTGTACAGTAGATAAGTGAATGTGTTATAAAAGTAAGTATTGCATAAGTTATACAAAGTTAGGTTAGTTGACTCATTCTCAGTCTGTTCAGGATTTTCTTTCTTCACAAACTTGATTCTATATGGTGTGCATCAACCATCAAGACATATCTCAAGGGAACAGCACATCCAGATTTAATTTCTTCAAGTGACTCTTTTCTATCTGACGTTTTCAAAGTCTAACACTGCAATAATGTTCTGAGAAAACTTTTTCAGTAATACTTTTGTATTCAGTATTTTGGTTGCCGAGAGAAAATGCATTTTTGTCAGAAGAGGAGGAAGAAAACATTGGGTTAACAATTTAAGTTATAAAGCGTTCAGTTTGTTCTCCAATCGTCTTGGCTGTCGTCAAATAGCGGCTTATGCATTGATGGCTGCTTCAGAAGCTATGTAATCATGATTTATGTCTGGCATTGTGAATCCAATATCAAATAGCTATCAAATGTACCCATATATAAGCCTCTTTATATAAATGGCCGCATGCATGTTCATATTGAGTTTTGAAACACCATTCACTATTAGATCCACACCACCAAAGAATAAAGTGAAATCGATTCACTAGTTGTGTTTAATATTGCATATATGCATTTGACAAACATACTTATCCACAGACTATCTCTTATATCAATTTCTCATATGTTATCATCTCTTTCAAAGATCTCTTTCTTACACAAATGTCTCTTTGAATCAATTAATTTGATTGATTCTTGAAGAGTTTCGATCAATAAGATGATGCGAGAAATATTTGATTGCAGTTAAGAAGAAGCTGTACTAAAAAGAGTGATTTGACTGTAGGTGACTATTGAATATTAGAATGGTCTCCCTTAACAGTTAGTTGCGCATCCCATACATGCCATACTGTTCATATAAACCATTTAATAAATTTGCTCAGTTTGCCTAAAGCAGTGTTGATACCTTAATATGTAGTTTCATGCAAATTAAGAGATCTACGCAATTATTCAGCCAAAAGAGAGTAGGAGGAGAGCAGAGAGAACAGAGCAGAGAGAGAGAGAGAGAGAGAGAGAGAGAGAGAGAGAGAGAGCAAGAGAGAGATGAGATGCGGGGAGTC
This sequence comes from Archegozetes longisetosus, assembly GCA_018873245.2. Lineage (NCBI taxonomy): Eukaryota > Metazoa > Arthropoda > Arachnida > Sarcoptiformes > Trhypochthoniidae > Archegozetes > Archegozetes longisetosus. Next base: position 6,851,866 of record JAEMBT020000007.1, read on the forward strand.
TTATTGTATATTTTGATTCAAATGTAATATAGAGTTATATTTTAATGGAAGCCCTATATATTTAATACCGGTATATATACTGTCAGTCACATATCTCGATGAAGATTTGCCATCATGTTTGCAGCTCAGCGGCATATATGGAAATGAGTGTTGAATCTCGGTATAAACTCATATTAGGCAATAGTCATATAATTTTATGTGTTTTTTATCTTTCCCCTCATTCTGCTCGACTTTGATTGCTATTATTGTTTGCCCCGAATTGTGTGATGCTTTGATTGCTATTATTTTTCTCTCTCTCGCTGAGCCACAGGCTTATACTTTGCAGAAAAGACAAATCATTACTGATATTTTTTGCCATTTAATTTTAACGAATATTAATGCAATTGGAGCAGTGCTTATACCGATCTTTTCCCCAGGAAATGAACAGATAACAATGTTTAGTGCAAATGCACTCTTTTCTTCTCTGTTCTTATTGAGAACTATTAAGATTTATTGCTTTCTCTCATTTGGTGAATAACAAATTGGCTACACTTAAGTTCATTTCTATTCTTAAAAGTCATTAGTCGGGCACTTTTGTAGAGTGAGTTTTTTATATAAATGTCTAAATAAGAAATGTCTAAATAGGTTTCGTAAGTTTCAACTTTCATTGGGCAAATTAAAAGACTATTTAAGTTTTTAACTTAACAGCACTAGTTCTGTATATCTTTCAACTTTCACCCTCAGCTATACAATCCTTCCTAAATCGTTTCTAAATTCGATTTAAAACCATTTTGTGGCTTCAATTCAGTATCACTATTAGGATCGTTCAAACGAATTTTAAGTCTTCAGTAATTCAGTTCTTTGCCTCTTTCATTTGATACCCCCATTAAGTTTTTGTTTCTCTCTTGGATCAGCGTCTGCTCCCTTTGGAGAATCAACAGTGAAAAGATTAAGAACTGTGCAGAACAGATTAGCGCAATATAAGAAGTTAATGTTATAGCTTATAGTACAAAAAATGGAGAAGTAATTCGAGTTGAGTCTAACTCCTGGTGGAGTTCTAACAGATCAAGTTTATACTTGCTATAACCTTGCGTAAACACAATTTACTAGTTTTCATCTTTCTAACTAATATGTTTTCCTATCTTTTGGTTACATAACTCAATTATCTTCCTATATATTCTCTACCTTAAAATAAATATTATTTTCGCTCCTCTTTTAGTCTAATCGCTCAACAAACTTCTTGTCAAGCTAATTCAATTTCAAATTCCATATATTCATTGTCATAGTCTTTATTCCTAAGTTCGTTGTTCATTAGATTACAAACATTGAACGCACTGGCTGATTGATAATTATTGATAAAGATGATATATTTTGTTGACTTAGTTAAAATAAAAATGAACCAAAAAATCGATAATTTAATTAAGATAATTGAAATATAATGACAAAAAATTTCAGCTAAATTAAAATCAATAAGACATGAAACTTGAGATGAATCAATAAGAAGCTATAAAAGCAATCTTCGATGAATTATTAGTTTGAGAAAGAGTGCAGCGAAAGTCCTTATTAAAATAGTGTTGATTCCATGTCAATATGAGTTCATTGATTGAAGCTTGATGGCATTTGGAAACGCGTTTCGTATAATATTCTTTGCATCACAAATAATGGACAATTTTAGGAAAATACATCCAACATAGTTTCGAATATGTAGTCTTCAGATTATTTTCACTCAATACTATTATAAAATAGGAAAAGAAGTAATGATTGAAGTAATATCTTGCGTATGTTTGTGCCGTGATCCATAAGTGCTTCATCTCTTTATACAATAGTCTGTTCAGTCAATAACACAAGTCGATAACTCAACTTCATGTTCATATGCTCAGGGATTTAGGAGAACAACTTTAGGCCATCCGAACACTACTATGCCAGTCGCCCATCGAATCCCAAGTGTGCTGTTGATCACGTCACGGTCATTCTTGGGACATCAAGTCCTTTGACATTTCATGTGAGGGGAAAGCACCTAATATAGTCTTACAAGAGATCAACCATTCGAGTGGGGGTCAAATCAATGGCAAATACCATTTATTCGCATTGCAAAATGATGAGTTGTGACTCAACTAAATCACCATTCATGGCAATCCATCGATTCAAATATTGTATGTACAGTAACAACTCCATATAGTCAACCGGTAATTCACATTCACTGTGATGAGGTTTCGCTGTAATCAAGTCTCACCATAACGAGGTTTCACCATAAATAAGTTCACTATATCGAGGATTCACTGTAAGCAGGTTGATTGTATCGAGAATTGATCGTAAAGAGGTTCACTTGATTGAGGGTTCACTGCAAACGGGTTGATTATATCGAGGTATTACTGCATTTGTGATGAGCCTTTTTTTACTCGATTTCAACTTCATTGATGCAAACAATCAGATGTTTGATTCCTACAAGTTATCGATCCCTAATTTCAACTATCCTTGCATTTGACACATCAATAATTTCTGTTCATTATTGATGACCTTTAGTGATGGTAGTTCTTTAGATGGTAGTTGAGTCGAGAAGAATAAATCTAACCAAAAAAACAAATGAATGAGTTAGCAATTGTTTAAATGGTGACAGTTATACATATGATTTAGAATTAATGTTAAAGACAGAAATTTAGGGAAATTGTTTTGGGCTTTTATTTTCAGTAATAATATTCAATAGTAATGCGTTCCATCCTTTCTGTTCCGGACCATTAATTACTCGAGTAGATGGACGAAGAGTTGCAGCAAAAGCTAAACTTCACGCTTGTCAGCATTGACTGCCCAAAAACATAATACAATACTAAGAGTACAATACAGTAGTGATCGTACAATACAGTAGTGATCGTACAATACAGTAGTGATCCTACAATACAGTACTGAGCATACATTAAAGCACTCTAAGAATGCAGTTTTTCACTTGTGAATTAAACATAACTCTAACTAAAATTCCACTTTCTAATTGCTAACACAAATTAAAATGTGTAAACGCTTAAGTTGTTCTCTCTATATGTTCACTATATTACCATTGAATTTATATTAACATTCAATTTATATTGCTTTCAACTTATATTGCTTTCTATTTATATTGCTTTCCACTAACTTTGTTTTAAATATCACTTTGATTTTTTACTTAAACTTTCATATTACTCTACTTTTCCTCCCCCAACTTCAATCCTAACCAAATAAATGCTAATCAATTAAATTTCTAAACATTAAATGTAAATCTAGAAATTCCTTTTAGTGATTCCCTTAAATTTGAGTGCAAAACTATTTAAGTACAGACTGCGTGATAGAAATGTATTTCAACTTATCCCTAATAGCTCGTTTCAAAGTCCGATGTATGAGTAAGAAAATCTTATCCTTTCGAAACCTTCTTTTCATTTTTTGACACATCTTATCTGTTACTATTAATCAGTTGGGACATACTCCTGTTACCATACCTGTACTGCACGAGTGAGTCCATTTTTTAAACAATCAGAAGTCTTAATGATTAATTTTAAAGTTCGAACAAACAATAAAAAACAATTTTGACTTAAATCTGAAGTTATAAACTGAGTAAATTTGAGCAAGTTAAATTATATGACTCAAATTTGGAATGTTAAAAACCGATCAAATTTCGATGTTTGTTTTGAAGTATACAGACTTTTATTAAGCTCAAAAACAAGTCGATCGTCCGTGAACTTTGTAGAAGAAAATTCAAACCAAATGCAATGTTTGCCAAACGATGGTAAAATGTAATTAAACATTTTTTAGGTAGAACTCATTTGAAACAGAAATTTAGTCTCGAAATGACTGTCTAATGATTTATTAATGATATTTTGTTGGTCTTAATCCATGCATGTACCAGTATATGGTCATGAAACAGTCTGAGTCGTGGAATAATTGACTCGTGAACAGGAAGTAAACTCGAATCAAATGTTTGGTTTTCTTGATCAAAAAGATCATTTCTCAAATTCTTATTGGAATCTAAAATATCTGTCAAATCAATCAACTCATAAGAACATTAGATACGCATAAAATAGTCATAAGTTAAACGTCAATTTATTGGAGACAATTTTCATATTGTTTATGTGTTAGCAATGGTCGCAAAAATAGAAATCATTTGCGAAGAGAGTGCCAAATATTAGGTCAAAACACTGATATCGATTCCATTAGGCTATTTATATGACTTCCTCCGATCGACTTCCGATTCGAGCCCTTTTCTATTATAGCTTCAATCAATTGTAGAGTTTTGAACAACAAGTTTTGGTCATCGTGTGGAATGTATGAGACGGATCAAAGTGGACAAGAGAAGAGATTATAAAATAGAGTTTCATATAGTGTTTGTCTGTTAGAAGACAATGATAAATATGACCATAAGGAATAGAGAAGAACTAAAGGATTAGGTGTGACGGTTGCAGCTAAAAGATAATTACTTTGAGGCAAAAGTATGCGAATGTCTTATCTCTACTGTTCAGAGGTTTTATTGCATTGACTCATATAAATTAATGTCAGAAATAGGAAAACTGCTATGAAGTGGACATTGAGTCGAGAAACCTTATCAGAAAACTGTGTGTCAAGCAATAAAAGGAGAACAGAGGCATACGTGCTGTCAGAGATTACAATGTAGAAAATGGCCAACAATGTCCTGCATTGCATTTCTAGCCATATATCTCATCCAACCCAGAGTTGCTTTTAGAGCCACTACATTATACACCATTGATTACCTCTTAATACCAGACCATTTGATTATAATGAAAGATTGAGTAGTTTTCGATGCCATGCAGGAGTGATAGAGAGAGCCATAAGATGGTAACTATAAGTGATAGCTATAAGTGGTAGCTATAAGTGCTAACTATGAGAGCGAACTATGAGAGCTAACTATAAGCTCTAACTATAACTCGATAATTCCTATAGACAGCAGTTGTGCACCTGTTTGTTAGTCTGTGATCACCTATAAGTGAAGCAGCTTGTTCTCCATCATTGTCATCATCTTCAGATTGACCAATTCTAGCTCTGAGTTCTTGGTAAACAAAACAAAAGGCCACTCTCGAGCACTTTCTTAATAAGTTAGCCCAACAATCTTTCTGTTGCTTTTCGTTTATTCAGGTATTTATTCGTATGATAAGTAATGGTAGAAATCGGATTGTTTTGCTTGCGTTTCGAAGTGCGGAACATGGTATCGATTGGAACTATGTTGGAAAAACACTTTTACAGAAGCAAAACTATAAAAGGTGTTGTGTTGCTTAGTTTTCTCCCCTATGTATTAGACAGTCTTTTATTAGCATGAGCTTCTCTCCATTCTTATCTTTTCACTAAATGCGACTCACGTGTAGGTCCTTCTCATCATCATCTCTTGCATTTAGCCATCGCTGCATAACTTCGAGCCAATGTAATGCTTAGCAATTGTCTCTGTTTTACTCTAAACTTCCAAAGGGAATAAGTATTCAATGTTTAGTGTTATTCTGAATGTCCCCCTTTTTAGATACACTACATTTACAAATAATGTATCCATCATTTCATCATACACTCGATCGAAAGCTGAGACAAAGAATAAAAGCTTAAATCAATTGTTTGGTTGTGTTTTTCTTGAATAGGGAGATATAGCACGTGATTATCTATACTCTTATGTGACTTAAATTCTTTAGCGATATTGTCGAAAATTTCAAAAGTAAGACATGCGTGACTTCCAATACATCTCCGCTTTTCCCAAAACAATACCTTTTATTTTATTCAACCAATACTTTCGATTATAATTGGTTTGAAAAGAGCTCAGGCATTAACTGGTGATGAGTAAAATTTGATTTATTTATTATTTATTGAGAAGCTCTCGTTCAAAATCCTGTTCGACAAACGCCTGTAGAATAAGTTGCCGAAGAATACGTTGGCTCAGAATAAGTTGATTCAACCAGTTTTAGTTAGTCTCCTCTTGTTTGTCAACAAAATAATGCCAACATGTCAATGAGAACCTTAGAACTATTGGCTTCATTATCAAAGCAACACGTAATGCACATCATTATCTTTGCATTAAGCATTCGTCTAACACTTCACGCCTTAAACACTGACTTTACTCTCTCTCTCTCTCTCTCTCTCTCTCTCTCTCTCTCTCTCTCTCTCTCTGCGATTAATACTTCTCTAAACCATTAAAAATTGATTATTAAAACACTTAACAGTTTAAACTAGTTCTTCCCTCAGACTATGCCCTTCACCACTTTTCAAATGGTTTGAAGGCTAACTTAAACGCCATATAATTGAAGATAGACTTGAGAAGCCTATCGTGTCAGTAGATCTTCAAAACACTTTGTAATTCAATGGAAATAGACATTAAACCTATCCTCTAAATGCTCTACAATAGTCTACTGTTATATCAGATTTTTACAACTAAATCTCTTTGCCAAAGCCGCAATCTTGTTAAACTTGCCGTTCAATAACCTCAATTCAGGCCAACCAATCCAATACTCTTGTGAATAGTGTCAAACTAAGTGTAAAAAGTTTAAAGTATACACAACGCCAACACTTACATTCTATACCAGACCATTTCACCTACTTTTCCCTTAAATCATTCACCAGTTCTTAACCGTTTTGTCCAATGGACCACTTTTAACTAAATGATTACTTTTCAAGTTAGATAACAACTATTCTGTTTGTAATAGATTCGTTTTTTCTATCTATTGTTAAACCTATTTTGGCCCTAAAATCTAATAAATTATTAATAAAGTCCATTCAAATTCTTGAAATATGGATCGATTTAAAATATAGTCTAGTTCTAGCTTTTAAGCCAAGTCATTAAGATTTGTTTCAATTTAAAGAATGCATTTTGAAATGATGAAACGAAGACTTGCAAATTTGCCAACTTGAAGTCGAAGTATGTATTCTTTTTATGTTTTTATTCATAAACTCATTTATTATCTGAAACTCTTTCTGCTGACTCTGTTTGTTAATGGCTTATAATTATTTTGGTGTTTATAAATAGTTTTAAAATAGTTTCTGAATAGTTTCAAGTAGTTTTTAAATGCTCTGTTAAATTATATTTTATTTTTAAACATACATTATGCCTAATTCATATTAAGCTTGCATGTGTCAAGAATATTCTCGTGAAGGTCATGCTTAGAGGGAATAGTATTTTTAGGAAAACAAAACGACTAAATAGAGTAATCTTTCGTAGAGTTTTGACGAGTTATTTTCATAATTTGCTCTAAAATTGAACAAAAATCAAGTGAAACGATAAAGGTGTTGATAAATGCGGTTCAAATTGAACTTGTTTTCCAACAATACGAAAACGTTGCTGTTCAAAAACTGTTAACAGCAAATATTTTTCAATAAATATCGGAATCGTGACTAAAATTCTAAAATGAAAGAAAACCGAATACTCAGGATTTGAGGCCAAGTTTGACTTAACCTTTATTTAAGAGCGGAAAAGTTTAAAGGATTGTGATTCTATGAAATTTAAGTCAAGTTATCCTTTAATAGGAAGCGAATCGATTGCAGCACTACTTCTACTGAAGAGAAGAATAAAAAGCATTCTAAGCGAAGAATTGAAAAGTGTTTGAGTGAAAACATTTATAAAAGAAGACGGAAAGAAATTTATTTGATATTTTAGTCAAAGAATTGACACTTTACTATTTTTTGTTATGCTGTCGTTATATTTTCTATCAGTTCTGAACTTTAATCCCCTCTTCATTTCCTTTTCATCCGATCAATTCTCTCGAATCGATAGAGACTAAGGCTTAACATTTTCTGGCACACCATAAGCAACATTTTGGGACTACTTCTCTACTACTATCTGCATTGATCGCTAAACTGGTCAAATGATAATCTTTCACTACTTTGGTTTGTTTATGACATTCGAGTTTGTTCTCTCATTATATTCGATAATTCCTACTTGCGTACAATGCGTGTCATATTTTAGGTAATCTGTACAAGAAATCCATGTGCAAATCCTGTATATTTTATAGAATATTAATCTCCTTCTCGATAGAAACTAAAGTTTGTTTCGATTTTTTCTTCTTGAGAACTGAAGAAAAGTGGTCAAAAAAGTTAGTTGTCATGAGAGACGGCACGAAAATTGAGGCCCGCATAATGGTGCTCATGATAATATATGAAGATAGTATAGCATTCAAAGAAAAGCATATTCGTAAAACAGAGCATTGGGGTCAAAAAGGACAAAGTGATATATGAAGTGTCAGTTGCAAGTATGGCAAGTGACCATAACTGACCAATAGTGCTCATAGTTGGGAGTGGTCTCATGCGCACATCAAACTCATCTAATAGTCGGGATAAAAGTGGAAAATTAATCCAAACTGAATCTTCATTTCTCTTGAGGTGCTTCTATTTTTTAGGATCGATACTCACAAGAATGAGATACTCAGAAGAATGATGTCGAGTCAGATCTTTGAAAGGCATTTTGCGCCTTCACAGCTACATTAAGATTACTTTAGGATTGCTAAGATCTTAAATAGGTCGCGAGCTATAACCTTATCATGATATTTACATTGCTCACTAAAGCGTTAATCCTTTCTCATACAATATTGCTATCCCTTAACATTCGATAGAATAGTTGCTTTCAATTCAATAACCTTTGCTTTGCTTACTTCTGTTTCCTGGACTTAATTTGCTAACTTTCTCCGCGGATAGTAAGCGAAAGCCTGGAGAACATTACACATTACTAACTGTACAATGACCGACATTAAAATGATGCCTAGCTACCAGAAATCCATCGCTCCCGAGTGTCATGCCTCGTACCATCCATCTCGACCTCAACTTAATTTCTATTTGTAAACTTCTTTCCTATCTAAGGCGAGTAAGAATTCAATCTGATACCATATGAATTATTATGGCAACATAAAAATGTTTGCATAAAAAGCCATAATTTCTGGTAGCTATGCATCATTTTAAAGTCATCGAGTATAGGATTTGAAGCAATACTATAAGCATTTTATTGTTTGTGCATTGAAACTACATTGAGTTGTTGCCCCTTTAGGTATATTACAGTATTATACACTCTCAAATAGATGGATAGATTACAACTTTTGGTATCTCCCCAGTAAATTTCACACATGACTGCTTTGGACAAATTGAACTTTTGCGGACTTGCATTGCAATCAATTGTGCAACAAATCAATAGTTGTCTAACTTTTAAAGCATGAAATGCTTCTTTTTGTGCGTTTGCCTTTGGCAGTGGTTCACAATTTACAGGTGCAGTAATTCACGTGCTGCGAATTACTAGCAATCAAACAATAATGTGATTATTTTGACCAAATTATTCTATACCTTTATTTTGCTTTATGTAAATTCATACATATTCAACATATTGCTTCTCAAATTAAAGCAATAGTTATGCACTTATATGTTAAGTAGTTATGTCTGTATAGTTGAGTTGAAAACCTATTTCTTTTAGTCTTTAATTCAGTCGAGTTAACTGAAGAGCACTCAATTTGCATAGCATTAACTTTTGTTCTAATAGAGTTTCTATAAATTAAACTTTTATGATCAACTTATGGCAACCCATTTAAAATTAATATTCAAATTACCAACTCTTAAGACTATCAAATAAAGCCTTAATTATGTGAAATCTCTTATTCAGAAACAATAGACAACAAAGAGATAGAGGAATATGAAAGAGAAAGGAATTGACAAAAACAAAAAAGCAATGAAAAAGTCTAGCAAAAGCTTCATTATAGCTCTTATTTATATGGATCCAGATAGAAAGTAGAAACAAACTGATCACAGCTTCATGTGCAATGAATTATTTAGTTAGATAGCAAATGACAATATAGATGCAATACAGAACTAGAGGAATGAGCAAGATTGTCTTTCCTCCATGACGCACGTTTGGCTCTTCTCAATAATTTAGAGATAATTTGAAAGACCAAAACGAATAGATGCCATGTCTCTAATAGTGAAATAAAGGTATATATTGTCAAGTTAATATCAGAAAGTTAGAAACTAAAAGACTAAGTTAGCAAAGATCATGGCCTTCATCAGTGCTTATTGCTTCAGTTCATAATGATTAGATCGTAATATTTTATTTATACTCTCAGCAAATGATGCTATTATGCTATTAACTCACAACTAAATTTATCGCAAACATTATTCCAATATCTCTTATACGACCCAATCGAAAACCCAAACTCATGTCAAATATTGAGGTCTTATAATACCCTCTCTTTAAACTTTCAAAACTTTCCTAAATATTTAATCGAGTTTGAGCCAAATTTTTGACTCTGATCCTGCTTTTCGAGTCGAGCGCACAAATAAATCAAATTCAATATTTTAGTAGCAATTTTTTCCTGCTTTTTATTCTCCTTAAAATACTTAAGACAAAATTCCTTTCGATTAACTTCTACTTTCTCTCATTGAGAAAACTTTGAAAATAATTTAGTTTTTCAACTTATCAAATGAAGGAATGATTAAAAAATGATGCGAAAACGTTTTTTGCATCACAGATTATTGATGAGATGCTAAGAATAACAATAGGTTGTCAATCGATATGGTGTTACGGATGTCTGTGGTATTGAGTTAGCGATATTGAGCTCAAAACCAAAGGTTCACTCAAGTGTGTATCGCACAAAAGTTTCCACATCTGTTAGCCGACCATCATTTTGGATGAGGCCAACTTTCTAACTGATAATTCTATTGAATTGTGCCGATTCCTGTGTGTCTCAAATACTAACTTGTCAATAGAGTAGATCGCAATGTCAATACAGTATAATAGTGTAGAGTCTAATGCATTTTCGCATTACGATAACTGATAAAACTGCTAATACACAAATTTATATAGCAATATACCAGTTCTCCTCTGTTTCGTCACTTCTACAGTCATAGACTTTAAGCTCTTTCTTAGTTACTCATATCGGACTGATATCTACAGATGATAGAGCAGGGAATCAATCAAAATTCATTGATCACATGTCCTATAAGACTCATAATCTTCAGATACGGACCAAACGAGTGAAAAAGTGTTTTAGGCATCTAATATGCTCTCTATGTATCTTTACTTGATTGATGAAAGGAGAACTTAAAGTCTGTAACTGTACCAATATTTGGTATTATAGCTGCATAGCTTCAGCATCAATAGTACTATTAGTTGGTATTATGGCTGCATAGCTTCAGTGTCAGTAGTGAATAGACTGAATGGTACACAAGTATAATTGTATAACTATATATTCACTTTGATATAAACTTAGTACTCGTTCCTACTGATGGATGATTATGGGATTGTGTAGCTGTGTTGCTACGGACGCGAATGGAGGTCCAGTTAATGAGGCGGTCAGACTTTAATTACGATTATAAATAATGCCTTAGCAGTGACCGCTGCAGATGCGCTCAGGCCTAACTCTGCCATATAAAGCTTCTATTAAAAGAAATAGATTTAGACTCTCTGTATTATCCCTTTATTCTCCATCTACTATCTATTCCATATACACCAGATTTGCTTCAATAACAGTCTTTGCAATTGCAAGAAAGGGGTAGTTAATTAGTGGACAGCCCATTAAAACTTTCCCGGAGCCAAGAGACACATCTTATCCAATAGTCATAATTAAAGCTACAGACGAGCCCAGGAATGCAGCAAATATTGCTGTATCGGTGTTGCGTTGGCTCAATTTGGGTGCGATATTAAGTTTAGTTGGTGTACGACTACTGCTATTGATTAGTATACAATGAATGTTGTATTTCACAACCCGTTTGATTACTAGACACACTTTTGCTAGCCTTTCACTTTATAGTCTACTCACTAACTCACTTACTTGTTTCAAACAAGCAATACTGGACAGAAATGTGTTAGTTTTGTGAGTTTACTTCTGATGAGGTCTGTCCACTTGGGGGACAATTAACTAACTATACATTGCTTTACTATTCTTAACATTCTATGCTAACATCATCTGCAAAGTCATGACTTTCGGTTGTTTTATTTTACTAAATAAATGAGTATCCAATGCTCATAAATGAGTATCCAATGCTCACTATAAGTGATAACCAGCAGTGTTGCTACACTTTTTCCAATCAGTCAGCAAAGCATTAGTTACAGCCAATTTATAATTGTCTTCCTTTATAACTAAGTTTCATTAAATATATGCGAGTTCTTTAGCTCACAATCATTTGTTTTATCTTTATATTCATCGCCAACAATCGTGAAAAAAGAAAAATCTCGAAGCATCTAGATTACATAGACATGATTTTTGTACACTTTTTCAGTGAGCAAAACATTAGTTGCAGGCAATTAATAATTAGCTTCTTCTATAATTAAGTTTCACTAAATATACGTGTGTCATCTAATTCACAAAAATTAATTAAATCTTAATATTTATCATCAAAATTTATGATTAAGAATATTCTAAAGCACTGAAATCACATAGATATCATTTTTATATTACTGCTAAAATAACTTTTGGAAAACTTAGAGTAAATCTAATTTTGATGATAAATCGAAAACGATCTACAAATGGTGGGGTTTCTTATGCTCAACCAGATCTGATCTTTTGAATTTTCAAACCTCTTATCTCAAAAGTAGTTCACATTTTAAATCATTCAAAACTTAAAATATTCCTCTTAAGCTTAACTTTTGAAAAATGGGATAAGAGTCAAAAACTTTATTGAGTGACTGAACGATTTTACTTATTATTAATGATATTGAATAGCGTTGCATCCATTTATTCCCTACTTATTCATAGTTGCGTTCATTTAGTAGTAGTTTCTTATATCATCAGTAAGTGTAGTACTTTTTGTCATATAACCTCATTGATTGAGGTCCAGATCATTACATTCTTTACTTTTCTCTCTCATTTGCAAAGTATTACGAAAACGTCATCAATTTTATCTAAAATATACTCATCTCAACTATGGTTTTTATATCTAATCAGTTATTACGATTTAATCGACTTTTGAAATCATGAGATCAAAACTGAAACCTTCATTCATAGAAATATTTATGCATTTGATTCAAATGCTGCATTTTATTTCCAGTTTTGTGTACTAAATCATAAATCATTTTTTACAAGAATCACTGATATTCCCATAAATTTCAATTAAAAGATGGGTTCTTCTCGTCAACTAGAGACTGTTTCTGAGTGAATCCACGAGTGACATAACACTAATAGTCGATGGCTTTAAAATAACGTCACAGAAGTCGATTCTGTAAGCTAAAAGTTAAGTTTTAAGGCTATGTTTGGTGGTGTGCCAATGATTGAGAGCAGAGCTAAAGAGATCCAAATCAAACAAACATCTTATCAAACGTTTGTACTCATTTGAAATTCTTTTACACTCAAAGCTTTGATTTGCAAAAATAATTTTTCTTCAAATCGCACATTGATCGAATTTCGGACAACTCATTCTTATAGAAAAATTGTTGACACATATGGTTATCAAGGCTATTAATAGTAACAGATCTCGATTTGCAAAATATTAGCCTGATCAGTGAATTTCAGGAGAAACCAATGGTTTGAAATTGAAATCAATATCTGATCAACCCTTGATAACATTGCAGCCATTTATGAAATCAATGAACTCATGATCGCTTGCCGTTATTTGTTATTAAAGTCGAAAAATGCATTCATTATTATTGCTAAGAAATAATCTCTCTAACACACATAGAAAACAGTGTTTGGCTTATTGGGAATTATGGGCACAAATGTTTCTCAAACTGTGCTGTAATTAAAGGTTGGAAAAGAATGCGCAATTTGGGTGTCAAATCGTTTGGGAATTTTATCGATTTAAATCAATGTTTAGTTGAAAATAAATGATTTCGCAAGTATTAAGCGATCACATACTATTTGAAGCATTTATAACGAAATCTAATAAAATTAGTTGCGATAATCAATTCAAAAATATGTACATAACTCAACAAATAAGGCTTCAAATGATCAAAATCAAGATTTATCGCTGAAGATGTAACAGAAAATAATCTTCGACTTAATTAATACTAATCCGAAACTAACTTGAAAAAATTAGCGTATCTGATTCAAAAGAGTATTATACTGAATAAAAAGGTGCTGGAAGTGTTAATCATTGATAACAACCTCATCACGTTTCTTGTTTGAATTCTTGTTTCAAATAAAATTTAGTCAAAACATTTAGTGATACAAGATTTAGATGAAATTCAGGACTGAAATCTCAACGTTCAATGTGAAACCAGCCGGAATTGATCTCAATTTTTTCTTAAGACTGATTTGATTTTTGTAAAAGTTTTTTACCTGTAAATCAAATGTTTTTCAAATATTTTTTATACTGTTCAGTAGTCTCAAGAATTACAATACATATAAACATTTTTTGCTACAAATCAACTAAATTCAAAAATTTGCCTAAAATAAAAAACTTTTATCTTATTGAATAACTGATGTTAGGTATTGAGAAATTTCTTAAATATTTTATTGAGTTTAAATAGTTATTCTATTTGTTGATTTTAAGATGATCTAGGTAAAGTTGAGCTATTTTTCAAGCTTATTACTTGAATACTTGTTTGCTAATCAATGAAATGAAGCGTAGCAAATTTATTCCAGTTCAATAGCTCTTATTTCAAAAGCCATTCTAAAAAAAACTTCAATTTAAAATGTTTTTAATATGTTTTTTATTTCCGTTAAAAGCATCCAGATAATTTTCTCCTCAGCTGTGACTTCATTAATCAAAAAAGTGCATACTGTTCTACATTAATTAAAACATCGCAAAATTTATTAATCAAATTTCAAAGAGAAATTTAATTACAGTCTAAATTCAATATAAATCAATAAAGATACAATAAGAATATAAAGTTATCGTTGAACTTGTGAAAGCTTTAATATAACGCAAAAAATTCTGCAACAAAAAGCTTAATGTCTTTTTCTAACGACATATCGAGAGAACAAATCAAAGCAGTTTCGGACTAGGATAGGGGCAAAAAATATAGATATGAATGGTGAAAGAAAAATTCGAGCAAAGCATTAAAGGGATCGATCGATGGCAATTGAATGCATGCGCTAAAGTTGATATGAAAGCATAACTATGAAGGCATAAGAAGTTGAACATGAACTATGGTATGACCGCGTTGGCCAAACCAATGGGGAAATACTACATGATTCTCATATTAATAAAAGTATAAGGTTGTTTTTCTAGCCGCAGCCCAAGAAGTCGGGGCTTCATATCGGGCAGCAATAAGCCAATAAGAGTGTTGTGTATGAACGCATTGCAGTTTTAGTATCGGATCTGCTCCACCTACTAACTTATATGCTTTTGTGAAGGTAGAGCATAGTTTACAGATATGAGATGGCATGAGATGAGTACTGGCGATGTAGCACTTGCTCAGATAGACACTAATATTCAGTTTCGGTTATGTTACTTACTTTTTTCAACATCACTTCTACCATCAGATATGTCTGCCACTCGAGTATCCGATTTGGTGGCAACTCCGATTCCTGTTTTGGTTGGGCTCCGATTCTGTGCTGGTTCGGCTCCCATTTCTCTAGCATTGAAACTTCACACGAACATTGATGCAAACAGAGTTGAACGTTTGACTGATCTTGAACTAAAAGCGCTTTCTAAGTTCGATTGAAAATTTGTTGCAAGAAAAAGAGGCAGAGAATTTTAAACTGACCAATAAGCGCATGGAAAACAGCTAAAGTAGTTCTACTCAATGTAGTCAAAGGGCAATACATCCACTTTCAAAGGGAAGCTTAAGCTCAACAGGGATGAGATGAGAGTCTATGAGAGAGTACATCAGAGTGAATACTCGATCAGAATAAAGCATACATTCAACTAAAGAGATGGTTAGTGGGCAGGCATTTACATTGACTAACAAAACTCTACTTACATTTCAAACCAAAAGGACCAGACCTTCCGCATGTGCTCAACTAAATAAACTAAACAAACGATACACAAATGATTGAGAAAAAGTACATCAGTTTCACTAAGGAGTACAATGAGGTGAATGCGGTACATATTCTGTGAGAGAGTCTGAGAGAGAGAGAGAGAGAGAGAGAGAGAGAGAGAGAGAGAGACCCCTAATTGTGAACTTTTTAATTCACATTCAGAAATTGAATTAAGCTTAGAGATAGAGAGCGGGACTTAAATGTAAAGTTGGGGAAGATTGACAGATAGGTAGAAAAATCTGATAAAGAAATTAAGATTCAGAATAAGAAAGATTTTCAAATTGAGATTATTTATTCGCAATTGTAAAGCTATAAAATAAATTTTCTGTCTTTTATGCGGGTTTAACTATACTGTAGCGAATGCATTCTTCTTTTAGTAAAAGGCATTCCTAACAAATACTGTCTGCACACTGAATGCAATACTAGTAATTCCCAATACGAAAGCAAAGCTATTTGATCTCAAGAGCATTTTTGTGTTCTTCAAACAATTCGGAATGGCTTGTGCTTTAAGGTAAAATCGCTGACTTTAAAATCTATTGTTATTGAGTAAATCTACAAGTGTGTGCATTTATGTGTTCATCTGCTCAATGGTGCACCACAAGTAGCTCAGATGAACCACACTTTACTCTTACTATCGATGTCGTCGAAAGGGGCAAAACATATGTTACAATCTGAAACAGATTGATATATCGACTCTATGGTATTGCTTGCTGTATATGCACAAAACATACTTTTACAGGCGTTCAGTTTATGTACAAAACATACTTTTACAGGAGTTCACTCTATGAACAAAGCACACTTTTATAGGCGTTCACTATATGAACAAAATACATTTTTGCAGACCCTAAATGTATACACAAAACACTTTTACAGGCGCTCAATAAGAAGACTTACAGCAAACCCGCGATTGATATTTTTCTATAGTAATAGTTATGAATAATTCCAACCCTCTTCACAGCTTATTCCATATGCTTGTAATGTATTTGTACAATAGATCTGAACTGAAATAATACTCAATATTCTTGTGAACTATTGATGACCTGTTCCGGATGGGAAACAAGCGTGAAGAATAGCATA
The DNA here is from genome assembly GCA_018873245.2 of Archegozetes longisetosus. NCBI lineage: Eukaryota > Metazoa > Arthropoda > Arachnida > Sarcoptiformes > Trhypochthoniidae > Archegozetes > Archegozetes longisetosus. The sequence continues at coordinate 6,868,761 of JAEMBT020000007.1, forward strand.
ATATAATGGGAATGGGATATAATGCTGACAATATTGAGTAGAATAGCCTGAATGTAAATCTCTTAACTGACTATATTTTGCTTTGGAAGCATAGCCAGAACTGCAATCTCTATCAGTCAATCGATTCCCCCGACTTCGATAGGGAGAGAAAAGATAGAAATCAATAAAATTAAGTTTTTGCTAAACTTATGTGTACAGTATATGTATGTTTATTCTTCCGGTGAGTTGAACTCAGCAGTTACTGCTTTTATGTATATATGTATATAAGTTTTAGTCCGAGTGTAGTCTTGTTATGCAGTCTTGTTATGCAGCCTTTATGCAGTCCTTTCATATGTTGATATTTTTATGGTCTCACGTGTATTGACAATAACTCAAAAGTAATAAGATATTAAGCGATAGTAAGGGCTCAATAGAAAAATGAATTTATCTCCTCTTGAGTCCCAGTGGTATAAGCATGAGGGTTAACAGAGGGCAAATACATGGATGCTTCCATTACAACACTAGGCCTAATATGACATCAGTTCATACGCCTGACCCCATGCCATGCCTGCCATCCCTTCAGCTACGGTTCACTTAATAACTTATTGTATAAACTTATTCCCCCATTGCATAGCATTTGCATCCCTGGTGACTGTCGTGTGACTCTCTATGCGCTACTATTACAAGTGTGACGCCGGTCAGAGTCAAAAAATTTATTACTCATAGCTCGCGACTGATTTATTTATCTCAATATATGATGCATGAATATTTGTCAAATGAACAGGATAGAAATTGATAGAGAATAGATGTTATGCATAGAAATCACACTAGACATCTTATGCATATATACATGTTGTGCATACATACATGTTATGCACACAAATATGTTATGTACACATACACGTTATGCACGCATACACGTTCTGCATAGAGATCGCACCAAACATGTTATGCATAATCATTGCACGCATAGATTACATTAATTTTTCTAAATTAATTTGGCTCTTCAAATAAAACACTCATAAAAATGAGCAAACATCTAGTTTTATTGAAGTTATGTTTGTCACTTATGCTAATCTAGGATTATTTGCTTTTCTAACGTGTACAGCCTCCAATTTTACGCTGAATATTTTCTTTCAACCCGGATATTCATGTTTTGTTATAGTCTTCAAAAATTTTAACGCAACGCTTATTACGTCTGCTCAACAACAATATCACTTTACATCATTCTTTATGTTTACCTCAACTATGAATTCAAGTGAATCTCAGCCTTCACTTCAAATACAAAATTATTTGGTTAGGTTAGGTTTCTATTAAAACAGATAGTCTAAATCATATTTTCATAAATCAATTAAAAATTTATTGAGTAATTTTATTCAATTTTACTAACTATCGAAATCAGTGTAGTATTATTAAAGTATATTTTAGTGTATGGACTACTTATTTTGATTTGCTTGCCTACTGAAGAGAAAAAAAATTTAAGATAATGCACTGATTAGTTTAGTTCCTCATTTTGCAATAATAGGCTTTCTCAAAACAGTGCTCTATATTACATAATATGATTTTGAACATATTGCACTGAATCAATGAGAGCATGAATGTCTGTTCTTATCTAAAGTGAAGAATGGTTTCTCATTGAAACAAAGCTGAAAATATTTCTCCCCATAAAAGAGAGTGATTGTTGGCGAGGAGTGCGCTCAATGAGAGCATACAGTAACAAAAACAATCAACTCTTCTTTACTTATCAAATTTCTAACTTAAGACAAATGCAATCTTTAACAAAAGACAAATCACTCCGATTTACTCAACTTCTCTTTTTCTTAATATCATCTCTATCTTTCACTTCTTTATCATTTTATCTAGTTTTTTTTGACAAACGTCGTCAAAGTTCTGTTTGCAAACAAATTTGATAACAATTCAGAATAACTTGAAAAGAAATTGTAAAAGAATTAGTTGTTTCTTAACTGAAAACAAGATAAAACAATTTTATGCATTTATTTAACTATAATTGTGTTACGCTTTTGTGTCTTCAACATTACATAACTACAGCTTCTTCTCTATTGAAATCCAGTAGTGTTTGTATTATAAGAAGAAATAAATTCAGAATAAATTAGACGCCAAACACATGCTGTTAATACAATTAAGTATTACTTTGTCAATAAATTTGGTCGAATAACTTCTATTTTAATTTAGCTGGAGAAACTTATCAAGTGTTATTCTCTAACTTTATTTTATTCTAACTTTACCACTCGTTTCCTTCCAAATACTTTTACTCAATATATATATTCTTCTATACAGTTTATTAACTTTTACATCATACACTTTTCTCTAACTTTCAAACTTTGAGGAAATTCGTTAAGTCACAAATTATCCTCAATTCCTATGTTTTCAGTTAATATTTCATTGCTTAAATTAATCAATTGTTTCACTGCGAACCAATTGTACGCATCAACTAAATCTGGATCTACTGAATATTTAATTAATTTTTTTGATCAGAGTCAAATTGTTTCAGCTTTTATCGATAATTGACTACTCGCTTATTAGATATAGTTTAATGATCTCGTATAAACTGTAGACTTGAGTAGTAGTCGCCGGCAGTATTTGATTACGAGCTTAGATCCGAAAAATGAAAAATAATCAACTGGAAAATGTAATGAATAATACAACAGCAATAGGGAGGCTGCAACAGATCAAAGGTCCGATTCCCTTTCAGAGACAGACATCGTTCGGCTTATTAGATAATAGAAGCTATCTTTTTATCTATATTGTATTCTTTATCAATTTCTCTAATCCTACTCATTAATCATTTTCAAAATTTTCTTTTCTAGCATTTAGTTGATTAGTTCAACGAAAGGGTTATCATTTTTAATTTCATATTTCAAAGCAAACAAGATTATGACAAACTTTAGATCAGAATAGATAATAGTTTATAGAAACTTAAACTTGGCTAGAATCAAGTTTAATTCGATTAGTTAATCATATATAAGAACAATATTTCGAGCGTTGTTTTTGTGCTTTCAACTTGTTTATAGCGAAAGTTTTTGCTATGTTTCTGGCATATCATTTATAAAGCTTTCATAGAGATAGAAGAGGGAGAGAGAGAGAGAGAGAGAGAGAGAGAGAGAGAGAGAGAGCACCTTATCGTAGACATAGAAGCGAATGAGTTCATTAAGCAGTGCTTATCTCAATCCTAAATGTTATCGATCGATGATTGTGTTATTTAGAAATCTTTGCACACAAACTCTATCACCATTAGGACTCAATCTGAAGTGATCAGCACTTCTACCCCTTTCTGCTGGTACTGAAGTTGTTGTTGAGTAAAAGTATTACTTTTCTTATATTAAGCAAATATATCCAACTTTAGTAGTTATAAGTTAAAGGGGTTGGTCACTACTTACTTATATCAGTATTGCATTTACAGTTAATACACTCAGCAAAACTTGTTCGCTAACTAAAATGAATATGGGAGAGGGATTCTGTGTAGTTTAGGTCATTAATCTCGTGTATATTTGCCTGCATATACAAACTAAGCCAATCCACACAAATGTGAACACAAACCCATCTCTCTCTCCAAATTCACTTCACTTATAAGGATTGAGTGGTTGAGTTAATCTAGAAGAAACAAACTTGATCAACTCAATCTTCTCCTTAAAAGTAGGCGTATATATGTATGAGATGATCGACCTAAGCCAACACAATATCACTTCTGCTCTTTTACATCATATCCCTAGCATAATCAACTATACATTCCAGCTTCAACAACTATGCTCTTCACTCTTCTTTTTCTTTCACTTTACTCTATGCAATCATAATATCCAATCCTATGCTATGGGACTCCTATCATGACCAAAACTAGTGTCATTAATCATTTTCAGCTCAACTCCACAGTACCGGCTCTGCCAATGCCACCGATGCAAACATCGAAGACCATCTCTTATTATTATAGTATTGCTTTAAACTGGATAAAGTATCGAATAATACTTTTATTACTTCGGTTTGTTGGCTCTTTGATGCACAAAATTCAAAAGTCAATGATGTGAAACACCATTTTTTGTTTCTCTCTCAATATAAATGGTATTTTCAGTATTCGACGCATTATTATTGCTTTTTTCTCTTCCACTCTTTTTATTTTAATTTGCTTTAAACTATTGAGAAAAACTATTCAAAATGCATATCATAATGGGATTCACATTGAGAGATATTACGCATTTTTAACCCCAGACTCTAACGGTTACAGTTCAACAAACCATATAATTTTATGATAGTTATGGAGAGAAATCATTTCAGCTCTCATTTTCATTCTAATCGCACAGAACAATACAGCCAACTATCTCAACAATAAAGTCAAGTATCTTAACAATCCTGACAATCTTATCCATAATAACCTTCTCAATAACGTAAAAAACAGATTCCTTTCGAAAATTTAATTTTATTGTTCGAATCGTTTTTATTACCTTCTCTTACTTAAGACAAAGCTATTCAATTAATTTAAAGTTTTTTCACTCACAAAATTTTTGCTAAATTTATAATAATAATCTTGAAAAATGTCACTCTTCTCAACTTTTGGACTAATTAATACAGTAGACCCTTATTTAAACGAATCTGTTTTTCTACTTTTATGCCTTTAGTTCTCTTTTTTTGCAACGAATACAATCTTCATTTCTAGCTTTCTGAAAGTTATAACATTTAGAACGAATCGAAAATGAACCAAATGAATCAACTGAACCAACTAGTCATAAGCAAATAATAAACTCATCAAAAGTTATAGTGATTAAGTGGATCTGCAAGTTTAAATGAAGTAACTTTAACAGATTTTAATGAAAAAAGTTTTAATCTGATATAAAAAATTATAATATAAATCAAAAGTGGTGTTCTATTTGTCGTATTGTTGCAGTTGTCAAATATACTAATGGCATAAGTTATATTGATGGATTACTATAGATGTAATAACTTAAGTCATATTAGGGAGTAGTGCAAATGCATTTTACAATATTAGCAGATCTCGTGCTGCGTGAGCGAATCCAACTATAAGTTCTACTTTTTACCATTCATTCAAATGGCTTTCATCGCATCACATCAAACTGACACCATTGAGTCAATTCACTTCAGCTAACTTTGATCTGATGCTCATAAATATTCAAAAGCTTTGGCTGAATTTTCTATTTTATTTTATAGAGAGGAGTGACGACAATATGCTGTCAAATGTTAAACTCAAGAGATTGAACTGACATAAAGAGAGTAGCTGTGAATCAACAGCAAAATGTATATTTAGCAAAATCTATTCGAGCGAATCATCACCTTATTACAACTATTGACAATTGAGTTTCTATGTTTGGGTCACATCTGTCAATATTGGCACTAGAAATGACAAATTGTAAATGTTTTGCTCTATGAATCAAATGTTATTAAAATATGTTAAGTTTTTCAATTTACATATGACTTGTTTTACACGAGAAATACGAAATACTTAGTGCTAGACCTTTCTCTCGGCTAATCTTGCTCGATCAAACTTTCAGCTTTCAACTTTCAACTTTAATTAGTTATCCAGAAATTCAAATTTAACTATCACTTAGAAATCATACATTTTCGCAAACTCATTAAATTTCTCTCTGTTTAGTCGATTTAATAATATTTTAATTAGATTAATTTATTTATCAATAATGGATTCAACTATTGAGTCAAAAGCTGAGTCTACAAAGCAGTCTGAAGAACAAAAGAGGTAATTAAATGGTAAAATCTATTTTATTTATGTTTGCTTAAAATAAAATTTTAAAATTAACCAATTAATTTTGAATAACAAAGGACTCATAAGACTTGGACTTTAAAAGACTTTGAAATCGGTCGTCCGCTTGGAAAAGGAAAGTTCGGAAACGTTTATTTAGCGCGAGAAAAGAAAAGTAAATACATAGTGGCTCTAAAAGTATTATTCAAGTCTCAGCTCATCAATAATAATGTTGAACACCAGTTAAGACGCGAAATCGAAATTCAGGCACATCTCAAACACGAAAACATTCTTCGTTTGTTCGGCTACTTCTATGACTCGACGAGAGTCTATTTGATCTTAGAATTTGCTCCAAGAGGTGAGCTCTACAAAGTGTTGCGTGATGCCAGACGTTTCGATGACCGACAATCCACTACTGTATGTAATCATCAACAATGTAAACTAATTTCAACTTATCTCTCACTTATTTGAATATCCATCAATTTGTGTTTTTAGTACATCTCACAAGTGATCGATGCGCTCGAGTACTGTCACTTGCGTCAAGTTATTCACAGAGATATAAAACCAGAAAATATATTACTTGGTTATTACGGGGAAATCAAAATCGCTGACTTTGGCTGGTCCGTTCACGCGCCTTCTCTCAGGTAAGATATCTCTTATTCAAGTCTTGTTTAATATCTTCTAAATTTGAATTACCAGACGCGCGACGATGTGTGGAACACCGGATTATTTGCCACCAGAGATGGTACTGCATAAGCCTTACAACGAAACCGTTGATTTGTGGTGTTTGGGTGTTTTGGCCTACGAGTTTTTGGTCGGTAAACCTCCCTTTGAAAACGATAGCATGTCAGAAACTTATTCTCGTATCGTTGAAGTCAAGTTTACATTTCCTGATTATGTCTCTGAATTAGCGCAAGATTTCATTCGTAAAGTGAGTTTTCAACAGAATTAGTGGATAATAATAAATATTTTATTTCATATTTAATCATAGCTTTTAAAGAAGAATCCCTCCGACAGAATGCCATTAAGTGATGCTAAAAATCATCCATGGATTACAACCAATGTTAAGAAGAGATCGAAGGAAAATAAGACATTTACCAAAGAGGATACTCAATGAATTTGTATTGTCTTCAGTTCAGATCTTTAAATGTAGTTTACTTAACAATTTTTAAAATCAGATTTTAATGTGAATTAAATTTTAATATTTGGAATAAATTATTTTAATGTCATTAAACCTCGAGGATTCAAACTTTGAAACTATTGAACTCTAAAAACATAGTCACTGTATATTATGAATAGGTCTAAAATAAGTTAGAAAATTGAGATCATTTTTATTAACAGACTTGATCGTGTTATATTTTCATGATCTCAATGCTGAGAACTTCAAGTCCTACAATCCGAATTATCATGCAAACTACTGTTCTTTCATATTTATCACTCTTAATTGATTGCTAAATACACAATAGTTAAATTAAATAAGACTAAAGAAATGAATCTTTTATAAGGTCTTATTTAAAAGTTTAGTCAGTTTTACAAAAAATTGAAAAACTTTAAGATTGAAATTATTAGTAAAAGTGGTGCCATCTATGAGTCGCTTTATTTTGAAATTATTGACAATCCAAGTAAAACACAAAACAATTTAATAAAATTTATAAGATTTGAGTTAAATAAGAGAAAATCTAATTTTAAACTATTGATGTGATTTAATGAATGAACAATAATATAATAAGAAGAGGAAATGAGTTCAACTAACGAAGACTATGAGCTGTTGTTTTTTGAAACATTTTCACACGACGGGCATGAGGTCTGAATCAATTTCATTATTACAGTCAAATTAAATACCTATCAAATAAACTTTAATTATTCAATTTTTGTCTAAAGGGCCCAAATCTAGGTTTGGTTCAATTCCCAAATCCAATAATAATAAAAGAGATTCGAGTCATACCATTGGGTGCAAGAGTTGAGGCAGACTTTCCCGGAGGCGTCAGATTGGGGTCTGTTTTGCGGCTACCATTTGTTTAAATTTAACTTTAATTTTTTAAACTAATTCAAAATCTAATTATTAAAGTGTTTCAATCACATAAATCTATTGCTCTTTTACTCAGTGAATTGCTTTAAGAGAACTTAATTTGAACGTTGATTCATATTTAGTTAAGACCAGTAATAGACATGAATATGAGGTTATAATGAATTTGATATATATTTAGCGCAACGAATCCGTCATCATTTGAATTGGAATTCTTCATTAATGACTTGACAAGACGTGACGCGTGCACTTTCTTGGATATTGGCAGGTATTACATGATTGATTTTGAATTTGATCCATCACTTGATTATGATTTTTTAACTAACAATAAGCCATTTTCAATACAATACAGTTTAGAATATAAGCAAAACGTGAACATAAAGTTTGTACCCAAAGAAATGGTACCAACCGATGGCTTGATATTGCGAGGAATGTATAGCACTCTAACCCTATCAGTGCTCGGATCTGTTGCAGACATCAGTAGTATTATAGCTCAAGACACCAATGAATCTTCGGCATCAGTTTCAGAACCGATTCAAAGCGAACAAACTTCAGACAGTTTTGTCGATGAACCACAAATTGAGAAAACAGACAGTATTGCAGCTGAAAGTGTTTCTGATAAAAGTAATGATATCAAAGTAACACAAAGCACACAATCATCTGTAGAACCTTGTGATGAGTCATCAAAGAAGAGATACTCTCCACTTATTTCACGCAGAAATGAAAGTCGGGCCAGTTCTCTCAGTAGTGATAGAAGCGATAGAAGAAGAAAAGATAGAAGTGATAGAAACGATAGAAGTGACAGAAGTGATAGAAATGTTGAAACTCTTTCTAGAAGTAGTCATCGGCGCCAACACTCCAGAGATAGGAGTCAGAGAAGTAAACGATCGCGATCTCCATTGACTTCGGTAGTGACTAGAAATAGAAGTAGAAGTAGAAGTAAAACAAATAGTAAGAGTCGTAGCACAACACCGAACTCTTTGAAGCGGTCTTATCATTACAGTCGCCGAACCCCTACTCCACCACTCGAAAGATCACCGAAACGGTATCATAGATCCCCGAGAAGACAGAGATCACGATCGATTTCTCCACTATATGGAAGCAAGGCCATATCGAGGTCTCCATTGTCTCCATCATCGCCTTCTGTATCACATTCTCGTAATAGATCTCGATCCAAATCACCGCTTTTGTCAATTAGTCGTAATAGATCTCGGTCTAAATCGCCACTTCTACTAATCAACCGTAATAGATCTCGATCTAAATCACCGCTTATACCAACTAATCGTAATAGATCCAAGTCTAATGACAAAAGTGATATTAAACCTGAAACCAAACCAACTGAGAACAACCTGGCTTTTGATGACTCGGATTTGTTCGAACCTCTATCTCCTGATCAGTCACTATCTGATATCGCTGAGAAAATATCTGATGACGAAAATTTAGATGAAATTATCAACGAAGTCGATGATGGGTCTGAAAGTAGATCAAAATGTGATGGATTTGAGGAAATTAGTAGTGAAGAAGAGTATGAGGACGATGGAAATGTAGACAATGACTTACTTTTGGATTATTCTGATTATGATTTAAGCGTTTACGCAGATTTCGGAACTTTTAATCCATTTCAATGCGAGTTCACACCACTACAAACACTAAAGGATACATCACCTTCAATGTATGAAATGCCTGAAAATCAAACTGTTATTAACCCACAAAATGAGACTAAAATTTGTGAATTAGTCAAAAGCTTCGAAAATCAGCCTCGAAACGAAAAATGGGTCGAAGCCGTCGAACAATTGTCTCAAGAAATGGTTAAAACTTTAATCAAAAATGAATCTGTTATAGACACACTAATTGATTTTGTTGTGGATGGGCTTAATTTTGATTTAGCAATGAAGCAGTCAATGACTGCTTACAAAGTTCGACATTTGAAAGCAGGGATCAAACTATTGATATCACTATCGCAAACATCGAACCAAATTATCAAACGTTTACTTGATCTGAAGCTAATACACGTTTTACTTGAACTCTATAACGAGCCTTATATGACAATTCCTGTTCGATTACTTATTATTCGTGGTATTGATGTTATTTGCGATTTTCCTTCAGGTGTCGAACACTTAATCACACATAAGTATAATTGCAATTCAGAAAAGTCGCAATCCTTAGAACAAACGTGTTATCAAAGACTGCTTAATATGTTTATTGAGAGGCCCTCGACGAGGATTATTGTCTCATTGACTGCTTTATTAAAAAAGATTCATTTGTTTGAAGTGCTCAAATTTCTGTCGAAAGCAAACGAAGAGCCAAGTTCTGAGACATCAAATGAAGAATCAGTCGCTATTTGTCTGAGTGAAATCGCGTCGTGTTATAAAAATGCTAACAATTTGATTAGTCAGCCGTTTCGATACTTACCAGCAACTAAACAGTTTGAAGTGAAGACCTCACCATATGATGCATACAAAGCGATCTACAAGTATTTCCGACATCACAACATCATAGAGTGCATAACGAACATACTCTCAGGTCAACTAACATGTAGCTCAGACGCTTTCGATAGTGTTTTAGACCTTTTGAGCTCAATGTCCAACTTTCAGCACGGATTGAAATTTCTTTTGAGTTATGATATGATAAATTCGACTAATAATTTACAAAAAGCTTTGATGCAACAATGTGATGACTCTGAGAGTCAACTCCAAAGCGTTGGACTCAAACTGATTTACAGACTTCAAGTTTTACAATTGGTTGATGTGCTGTTCACTTTGAATTCAAGTCAAGACAGATCTAAAGCTCAGACAAAAGAGAACTTTGATGATCCAGACTTAGTCGCAACTCTACAGCATTTGTATACAATGCTATTTACAGGTGTTGGCAGAGACGCAATCGTTCATATACTCTCTGCTGAACATAATTTTGATTCTATTCTGCCGTTTATTTCAGTGACAGGCGATAAGAAAAAAGATGCTCAACTTTACAAATCTGTTTCCTGTGGCTATGCTGTTGAGCTCTGTTTGGTCACTGTTCAGCTCCTAGATAGCAATGTTATGAGTTTTCTCGATAACTATGGGCAAATTTTACTCAAAATCTGTGAGAACGACTTAATCCCTAAGCTGCAAAGCCTCTCAAACTGGTTGACTCCTATCAAAAGTGGTTCGTGGAATGTCTATAATGAGAATACATTCAAGGTTTTGATGACGATCGTCAAAAAGCATTGCGACTCCGCCCGAGAGTTGGCCGACAATGGGTTGTTCACAATAAACCCTGAATTGGTAACAACATTAAGAATACTTCAGAATCTATGTGTTCCATCAGAATATCAATCACTGGAGCCTGACGCTCAACTGAAATACAAATATGGAATAATTCAGATATTTTCGAATGACGGTCTGTCACAACTGGTATTTCTTCTGAACAAATTATGCGACACTTATTTAAAGCCGTCTCATCAAAGCGTAGCATTAATAGGAAATCAGGGCTCTTTAGTGATCAACTTTGTGAAGCCGAGCATCTTTATAATAAAGTCGATATTAACTTATTTGGTATCAGCGCTCGGAAGTGATTTCAAAGACGTTTCTCCGATCCCAGTATTACTACGTATTTATTCAGTGATGGCACTCGTCCCGCAATCAATGCTTAATGTCGTGAACGCACAACAGATGCAGTTCGAAATAACTGAAATTCTCTTAATTTATACCGAACTTTACATAAGCGCCACCGAATCTGAGGACGCGATCAGTAAGAGTGTTTGGACAAAAATGGCTAAACAAATAATCGATTACACACTTTCATCGCCATTGGCTTTTCTCCACGGGTTGAATGTGTTTTCTGATGTTTTACCACAACCTCTGCCTCTATTAGTGAAGCAGCCAATGCTTAGCGACGAGATCGTAAAGACTGTCAACTTTCGCAAGTTATGGTCCGCACATTTGCATGTATTGAGTGAAGACCTCGAAAGACTGATATCTAGTTTGATTAACAGTAATTGTCAACCCGTTCAACTATTATTGAAACGAGTTTGTGCACAACTTTGCGATTTGTCAGCGCCCACTCTCAACATTGTTGCCAAATGTGTTGCCGAAGCATTTATTGAGACTCTTGAGTCGTTCAATTTTGTGACCAACGATTCAAACAATGTAGCTATTTGTCCAACAGTTCGTGTTTTGAACTTTATTTTGGATCTTTCGGCCAACACCCCATTCAAACTCGGATTATTGAATGTTTTAGGAGGTCTTAAAAAGGAGGATAAAAATGGACATATTTTGACCAGACTTTATTCTGTTTTAAGCAAATCACCTCAAACTAGTTCTCAGGATATCATAAATGTATGTTTAAGTTTGTTAAGTTGAATTTTAGATACACATCATTCTTGTCTAGTTTTCTTAAATTAATGTATCAGACATTACTAATATTCATCAGCAATGCAACAATAATGGGCTTAATTTTTTTATTTACAGAATATTCTTCGCCCAATTCCTGAATCGGATATCACAGCCTCCGACGGAAGTAATGCTAACACGTCAGAAACACTAAAAGTCGAAACGACTACAAACGATAACACTTCAAACATAGAAAATCTGAATAACTATTTTGCTAATCGACAAGTGTTTGTATTGACGACACAAATGGAAGACGAACGACTAGTTCCCGATTGGGTCTCAGCTCCAAACGAAGACTCTGAACAATTTGATGTTTCAGATTCACTTAAAATTGATTTATTAGAACTATCGACAAAATATTTTGGCACAGAATATGATATTCGAGCAAATCTAGAGAAACTATGGCAGGAACCGATCGAACCCGACTCGAAAGAAAACGAAGTCTCGGACAAAACCAATTCATTGCCATTGATAAGAACCGGGCTTAAAGAGCCGATCGCTTTGAACAAACGAATTCAAGCTCCAAGAGGTAGAGGACGTGCTTTCACTCGACTTAATGATCCATTTCGTTCTCGACCCCCGAACACAAGTCGTCCGCCCTCTATGCACGTCGACGACTTTGTTGCTCTCGAACGCAATGATACGGGCGCTAAACGTGTTAATAAAGAATTCATGCGTCCCTCGAGAGGAATCAATACATCGTTGCGTTCATTCGGCTCTACAATACGATCGGTCTATCATTCATCTAATGCTAACACTTATGGCAATATTCACAGGTCTTCGCCCAACAATACTCGAAATGGTCCTGAACGTTACATGTCTAGAGATTTGCACTCATTATCTTCTAATCGCGTCAATAAATCTGATTCAGATTTCCAGCCGCCTTTGCGTTGGAACAGAATTGGTGGAAATCGTTATGATTTCAGAAATCCTCAATATTCACGATCATTCCCGCGTTAATTAGCTTTTCTTTACGATTCGGACTATTTATACGATATGCATTTCAACTTTGAGATGAATTTTAATGTAAATAATTTGATCAAATTTAATGTAAATAAATGAATTTTCAGATCATGAGTAGTTATACTTTAATTTCTCTTTATTAATTTTGTTTTGAATTTTAAATTATGATTCGTGATATACACTCAAAACTTATTTTTGTGTACGCATTCGGTTTCCGAAATTTGTACACAAAAATGAAAAGTATATGTTAAAAGCTAGATATTAATAAACGTAACAGTTTAGAAAATAAGTTAATCTTTATCTATTGAATTATAGTAATTAGTAAGAGTGCTTTGTTTCATTTTATTAGAACTCATAACCTTCTCAAGTTTTTCTAACATATCATAGTCGCTATCATTGCAATGATATAGTGAACCAAAGTAACGCTCCAACGATTCAGTGTAAGACATGGCTTGAGACTTGTAGGGAACTCTTGTTTAGGTTTCTCCTCTCCCTCATCATATATTATGGTTTCATTTTAGACTCTTCATCACTTTCACCCATTACAATGATTTCTAGGTCAGTTAAAGATTCAGAGTAAAGTACAATTGAATATTTTGATATGGTTGTACCCAAAATCGAAGTACTAGAAAAGCTACGGCTGTCTTGAAGTTCCGTACACTAAAACAAGTTGTATACAAAAACGAGTATGCACAATAGTAAGTAAACTTGTGGCGGTATAAATTTACCTATTAAAGCTTTTATTTATATGACATAATAGGCAAATTTATACCACCACGAGTTTACATTTTTCTATATGGGAAGGGTCTTTTGTTTTTGACTTCTGTACACATAAATGTATTGTACACAAAATTGGGTGTACGCAAAAATGAGTTTTGAGTGTAAATCTAATACATTTTACATTGAGATATTGTGAATGCGTATGTACTGTCATTCGGTAAAGTAAGATAGTCCTCGATTGTATGATATCGTTTTGATGTCATACGAGAAATCGTGATATTTCATGATTTGAGTTCAATCATTAGTTATAAGACTTAAGGAAGAAGACATAGATTAACAAAAGATTAGATCAATTCTATTCAGTTTATAAGATTATACTTTTGTTAACTTTTATTTCAAGGTAGTTTAATCTTATAGAAAAATGAATACGTCAGTTAAATGTAGGAGATTTTTTGATTCGTTTTTTAAAACAACTGAAAATTCAAAGCTAAATTTACGTTTAGTGAGTAAAAATTTTCCAAGATTGATTTGATACTAATACAAGCTTTTAATTATCTTTTACAGTTTACCCACTTAAGATTGTAAGCACAGTATTATCCCTTTAGTATTTACTTGAAGGGTCTGTAAAATTTACTAAATAATGAGGTTAAATACGAGACGCCTATAAATATCTTAAAGAACGATGAAAATAAGTCTATGGGATTCTGGCTATCCATACACCCGGGATCTCATAATATATTTTAATAGACGTCATCATCCTGATCAAAATTGTCAATGGGCCCACCTCTGTATAACTTATAGTTTATCCGCTAGATGTCCTTAAAGTAAACGTTTAAAATGAATCTTCGATTTTCTCTAAAGATATTATAGATATCGAAAAACGGATTTCACTATTCTAATCAGCGTTAAATTCTACATCGAAATCATATATAATAAAATATCTTAAAGTGAAAAAATTCTATATAAAATATTTAAAATCGAATATCTCGAAAAGTATTCGATATAAAAAATCTAGATTTCATATTCGGAATCAGTGTTAAAAATACATATAAATCAGTTGAAAAGTCAATTTATAAAATAATGAATTTCAATAACATCTCAAAACAACACAAATCATGTCCTCACAAAGAGAATTTTTAAATGATATCTGCGTGAAATTGGGTGACCGAGAGTAAGTATCGGCGGCGACTTTTAGAGGTTTGAGTGGAGGCGGAGGGTGGGTCTCCACCTATGCATTAATGTATTAATAATAAATAATTATATTAGATCAATCAGTAAATCCATGGACTCGGATAACTTTTTATGTCGTTGTCATAAGATGTTAGTTGTTTGTTATTATTTGTTACCTTAACAAGTATGGCTGCACAGAAGACACTCCGTTTTATTTTATTGTTTTAAACACTGAGTTTTGAAGAGTGTGTAAAGCTAACGAACTTTTCTTTTAAAAGATAGTTTTATTTCGAGTTAACTACTCGTGTTCTCTCTTTAAACTGAAACTGAAATCAGATTTTTATTCATATATAAGGTATGTAAATACAATAAAAGTGTTATCGATCAGAAAGAGATAGACTTCTGGCGACTCTAAATATTTTAATCCATCGCTTCAATCTCTATAAGGTTAATAATTAAAACTTTTCACCTGTTTACTCCAAATAAGTTAGAGAGCTTAGAGTAAACTGTAAAGTAAAAAATGAATTCAAGACTTGTAAAACCCGTTACCTTTACAAGTGCACAAAATTTGATGAAATTCGTGCTAGTGTTACAGATGAAGAGCAAAGAGCCTGAATCAAGATTGAAGTTATACAGAACACTCCAGTATCTCAAGTTTTAAGAAAGTTGACAAGGACACTTGGAAGTCGAGCATTTCAAAAAAGCGCGGTATACAACTGGTACCACCAGTTTGAATCTGGAACGCGATATGAAACTTATGATTTGCCTCATCCTGGTAGACCTACAGCAATTACTGATCCTCAACATGAAGAGAAACTTGAACAGTTAATGCAGGAAGGCCGAGCATGACGCATTGAAGATTTGGTAGATGAGTTAAGTATAAGTTATGGAAGCACTTGGAAGTTACTACATAATATGGGGTATCGTAAAATATCAAGCAAGTGGGTTCCTCACGAATTAACACCAAGCCAAATGAAAAAAGAAGGGAGACTTGAGCTAAATTAGTTGAACGCTATAGCAAAGACCATGAATTCGTTAGTCATATCATAGCTATTGATGAAACATGGATTAAGAGTTATGATCCTACAGATGCTCAACTGTCTCGCGAATAGTGCTTACCAGGAGAACCACCGTAATGAAATTTTCAAAATTCAATTCAAAAAACCAAATACATTTCTTTTCCATTAAACCCCAAAAATGATGTCAAAATATTGCTGACTGGAAGGTGATGCTAATTGTAGCTTTTTATCATGGTCGTATTCTTAGTTATCAAATTTTACCCAAAAATACAAATGTTGATGGGGAAGTGTTTTTCAGATTCCTAAGCGATTATGTTTGGCCATCTGTTCATGAATATGCAATAAATAAGTCCATCATCTTAATGGATAATACAAAACCTCATTATAGTGCGGTGGTCATGGATTTTTTAGCAGAGCGAAAATGGAAAATTTTGGAACACCCACCCTATAGTCCTGATATAAACCCCTGTGATTACGATGGTATTGCCAGAATAAAGCGCCCTCTCAAAAATATTCGATTCACTCATGAAGCAGAATTAAAAAAGGCTTTAAAGTTGTCAATTGATGGCATTAATACAAGGAGTGAATTCAAAGGGATGAAATATTTGTACGATCAATGGAAAGATATTATGAGAAGTGAGGGAGACTATATTACTGATTAATATTAGGTTGAGGAAAAAGTTTTGTCGTAAATCTAAGCATAATTTTTGATCTAATTTTTGACACTTTATCTATTGTTAACAAATCTTTTCAAATTATAAACTTCAAACACAGGTATTGAACTCTAATTTAATGAACTAAAGAACAATTTCAAATTACTCCTGGTGATTCCTAGACATGTCTTCAAACAAAGAGCACATCCGCCACTGTTTGCTCTATGAGTTTGACCTCAAGAAAACCGTAGCCGAAGCTCACGAAAACATCACTCGTGCATATCCAGAAACGATGAGTCTCTATGCTTCTGGATATACACAAGTGATGTTTTCGTGAGCTTCGGCTTTCTTGAGGTCAAACTCATAGCAAACAGATGTGCTCTTTGTTTGAAGACATGTCTGGAATCACCAGTAATTTGAAATTCATTAAATTAGAGTTCAATACCTTATAATTTGAAAAGATTTGTTAACAATAGATAAAGTGTCAAATATTAGATCAAAAATTATGCTTAGATTTATGACAAAACTTTTTCCTCAACCTAATACAACAAACACTAACATATATCATATAACACTAACACATATAGAATATATCTATTCTATTTAAAACCCGTATACCAAGAGAAGAAAATGTCTGAATCAAGATGGACGAGTTGATAAATTTGGGGTCACTGAAATCAAAGCAAAAGATCCATATATTTATGGTTAAGATATTAATATTAGAGATTATATGGTGGTAACCCATATTGCCTAGCCTGACATGATATAACTTTCGTAAACACCGCTCAATTATAAATAGACTTTTTAATATGTAATTGTTCGTTCACACTTGTATTCTATGTAAGCAATAAAACTGAAATAAATTAAATGCTGTCTATGATTCGAAAATTCTTAACGATTTTCTGTAGAAGATATTTAAATTATTGTTCGCGTCGCTCGTATATTGTCAAAGATTTTGTAGCTTTAGTTGAATTTTATTGAGAATGTTTGAGAAAAATTGGATTCTATGGTATCAATGAGTCGGTTCTCGCATAAACGGTTCAAGTTTAAGATTTTTGTATTTATTATTTAGTCTTTTATTTATTTAATTTTTTGTTTGTTAAAACTCATATTCGACCCTTTATATTTGAAAGCACAAGTTTTGCTATTTTTCAGAGTTTGCTTCATTGAACTTTAATTTTTATTTGCAGTGAATGAAAAATCAATTTTTAAGTGCAACTCAAATTTTAATTCGAACAAAATACAATATTCATTAGGGAATAGTAAATTTGTTTCAAAGTGAAATTTTGAAAATCATTTAAAAGATTGTTGTGGAATAATTCTTAATATTTTTCAAAGTTAAACCTTTAGATTTTAATGTAGACAAAATCCAAAGCATGTACTTGCAACGGCAGCTATGCATCCATTTTCTGCCAATATTCTCTTAGTTTTTCCCTTAGCTTTTTTATAAGCTCCTTAGCTTTTTCTCCAAATTCAACTTTGAGATCCTTTAACATCTGCCTTATTTCTTTAAGTTTCTCCAGCCCGTCTCTAAATGATTTGCCATTTTCTAAAGCATCTTTAATTTTTTTAAAAATCTCATCTAGATGTTCTTTGAGCTTCTTTCCAAGTTCTGTTTGGGGTTCACCATCATCTGCCATAAGCTCAGTTCTTGCAGACGATAATGGTTCTGATGCTGAAAAATAGCACAATTTTACAGTAATTAATTCAAATCAATGGATTTATCTAAATACTTGTAAGGTCTAAGGGGTAGTTTCGAACTTCTGAAGAGATAATTGATCCATTTGAACCTACAGTTGAAGCATTAGTGCTCGAATTGATGCCAAATCTAACTGCAGCGCCGTGGCCAGTATTCGTTAAGAAACGTGCGACGTCGATACCATAAACTGTGGCAATAAACAAAAATAATACCGATAACTTCATTGTTTAAGCTTATAGGATTATACAACTATGAACTTATTGAATAAATTCCACAACGATTTTGGTTGAGCTTTTATACTCAAAATTTTGATATAATTTGCTTTTACAAGTATTAATATTAACTCTGATACAATTTGTAAACTACGTACCAACATATTTTTATGTCAATTCTACTTTGATTTATGATAGTTCGATTCAAAAATCATGCGATTTAGAACTCGGTTCAAGGTTTTTTTTGTGACTTAGTATTATATTCAAGACATTTATCATGAAAAAAGTTTCAAAGTTACCTAAAAATATCATTATTCACACACAAGTGCTCTTTGACATTAACTCTGTAATTTCGTAAGTTTTACAGTTTTCACAACTCAATTAATTATTGTTAAAGTATTTTGTAATGATTAATTCGTAATTCAAGTATATTCAAGTGTTTTGCAAACTAAGTAATCCTTAAAGTTAAAATTTTTCTGTTCATGGTAATCAAAAATTCAAAATTATTTTGTTCTATATCTTAGACTTTTGTAGTTCAGTATTGTTAATTTAAATATGCATCATATTTAGAGATTACATTAACTGGTTTAACCAATGTCAACTAGTTAAACACAACACCAGCTATCAAGAATCTAACTTGCGGTAAATATCTATGAAGCATTAATTTATTAGTTTCCCATTTGTGATGTTTGTGAAGAATCAAAATAATGAAAATTCGGCTAAATTACATTCTTATTTCAGTTTCAATATGTGCTATAGTAATTTGTTTACATACTAACTTTTAATCATAAAATCAATGAGATCAAATGTATATTTGTAAGAATATTTTTTAGCATGTATTACTTTTTTACCACAAAGCCTATTAGATAATGCCGAAGTATTGCAATCTGATTCTGAAGTGTTATATTGACGGTCTTAACTAATACGCTTATTTTACATTCATTCAGAATGAATTCCGATTTATAACTCATTTCTAGCTCTTTAATATTAGTTCACAAAATTGAAAGTAATACAAGACGAGCAAATTTATATATATTGTTAACATTGTTAGTTAAACCTCTATCTCTGTCATTTAACGTTAATTTTAAAGTCTTTGAAAGTAACGACATTCTTAGCATCCGTCATTTAAAAGGAAAGCTTTGACATTAGTATTAAAATTGTATGTGATGTAATTTATAAATTCCGTAGCAACATGTTTTTATTTCAAGTCTACGTTAATTAATGATAGTTTGATTCAAAAATTCATATGATTTAGAACTCTGTTCAAGTGTTTTGCTTTGTGTGGTTCTATCATGAGAAGAGAACAAAGTTTCTAAAAATTTCATTATTCACATACAACTGCTTTTTGATAATTGACTGCGTATTTTCGTAAGCTTGGCACTTTTGACAACTTTATTAATAAATATTTCGTGTATGTTCAAGTGTTTGTCAATTGACGTAATCTGAAAACTTTAATTAAATACAACGATCTTTTAAGTTGCAAATTAAATTCATAGGTTACAAGCTTCTTGAGAAGTATTAATAAGTTTTGTTGGCGATTGAACGCCACTTTTAGGCAAAATATAAACCAATTCAATGGAATCCCTAATAGTGATTATTTGCTAAGCAAAATTTTAAGTCAATCAAACTTTAAATCACTTATAGCCTGACTATCAACATAATTTTCTAAATATTCTGAATCTATTTTTCACAAAAATCAGATGAACGTATTTATTAAAATGCATATCTATGTATAAATGCAAGAGAGGCACTTTCAACTTTTTTGTTGTATAAATGAAAAGTAATAAAGATTCTTTAAACCATATACAATTAATTCTTTTGTATATTAAATCTTTAGTTTTAGTTTATCAGACGGTTCCACTTTTTCAGCGGTTGTCCATTCTCGGTCGCCAAAAGTCCTCCTCATTCCACTGGCCGTTCTGCAGACCCCTCCTTTCCATGGTTCGCGTGGTCTCTCCTATCCATGTTGCTCTAAGTAATCCTCGATAATTATTAACATCGTTCTTGGCTTCCTTTCTATATATAGAGAGAAGACATATGATAGACCCCATTCCTTAGGATCTCCACTTCCCTCAGGACTTGATTTAACATTCATTCAGGGTCTGTTCTAACTTTTCTCTTCTGTACCTGAGGAGCTCCATAACAATACCACCCGTTCCTGGCCCCTTCCCGTCCCAAATTTAGATGAAATTATCAATGAAGTCGATGATGGGTCTGAAAGTAGATCAAAATGTGATGGATATGAGCAAATTAGTAGTGAAGAGTATGAGGACGATGGAAATGTAGACAATGACTTACTTATGGATTATTCTGATTATGATTTAAGCGTTTACGCAGATTTCGGAACTTTTAATCCATTTCAATGCGAGTTCACACCACTACAAACACTAAGAGATACATCACTTTCAATGTATGAAATGCCTGAGAATCAAACCGTTCTACATTAGAAACTTTTGTATTTTAAATTTTGATTCGTGACGTAAATCCAAAACGTTTTTGATTAAGATATTGTGAATGCGTATGAACTGAAGTCATCACTCGGTAAGTAAAGTATTCCTCGATTGTATGATGTCGTTTTGATATCATACGAGAAATTATGATATTGTACGATTTGAGTTCACTCATTAGCTATAAAACTTAAGGAAGAAGACATAGATTAATAAAAGCTTAGATCAATTCGATTCAGTCTATAAAATTATACTTTTGTTAACTCTTATTCGTATCTTGATCTATGATTTATGATTGATCTATAAGATTATGAACATCTTATAGAGAAATGAATACATCAATTGAATGTAAGAGATTTTTGATTTTTTTAAACCACTGAAAATTCAGAGCTTAATTTATGCTCTAATGAGTGAAAATTTTCCAAAATTGATTTGATGCTTATACAAACTGTTATTTATTTCTTACAGTTTACGCACTTAAAATTGTAAGTAATGCTGATTTAAAAATCAACAACTTTACTAATTGTTTTAATAAGTTGAAAGAGTCGACATCATAATGACTAAATGATACTTAAATCGCCTATTTAGCTATTAATCATATACGACATAATCACGCTTCCAATATATATCTTACTGCAAAAGTCATGGAAAACGATAAGCCGATCGTCAGAAATAAAAGCGAAACCTTTATCTCCATCAAACCCATACTCGCCATGGGTTAGCGTTAGACAAAATAGTCAAATGAAATCACATTTGATTAATGACTGCGAAACTCTCTCACAATTATTTGATATATGTGTAGAAAATTATAGGTATAAGAATTGTTTGGGCTTTAGGCCAGTTTTCGGTGAACAATATGCGAAAGAGGGTGATGATGAAAAAATGGTGAGAAAACTGATACTCGGAGAATATCGTTGGCTCACTTATCATGAAATAGACATAAGAGTCAATAATATAACCGAGGGTTTAGTTAAAGCAGGAGTGGCTCCCGGACAAAATGTTCTTATATTTGCTGAAACAAGACTTGAATGGATGTTAAGCGCACTATCGATATTCAGAATCGGTATAACTTGTTGTTGAAAAGTCTTCGTAAGTTTATAATGGTCTAACAGAACTTTTGCGACTTATTTTATGTTTAGGTTCGGTTGTTGTTTCTCTTTATACGACATTAGGTAAGTTAAGATTGAAAATACTTCATTCAAACAGTAAAACTGATAATAACTTGTAGTCTAACATTTTTTCCTTTTATTGCATTTGAATTGAGACAACGAATCAGTTGCAGATTTGATAGTTGAGACTGAAGTCAAGCACATAATAACGAGCACTAATCAATTAGTCAAACTGAAGGAATTGACTCTTTCAAATACGACTGTTCAGAATATAATCTATTTCGATGATCTAGCTAAACCAGAAATTGATGGATTCAATGCTAATATCATAGTAAATTGTCTGTCAATCATTGAAAATAGCGGAAAAGATGTCATTTCATTAAGTAGTAAGTATAGTAAAACATTTACCGCAGCGACAAAACTGATAGACTTGGAACTAATAGAAGAAATCTCGAACAGGAAGACAATCGCTACGGAACGAAACTGCAGTTTTGATGTTGACTTCTGGCACAACCGGAAAACCAAAAGTAGTAAAATTATCCCATCAAAATATATTATCGGCCATTACTTCATACCTATCAATAGCCATAGCGATGAGCAAAGAAAGTGACATTTATGTGGCACTTCTACCATTGGCTCATGTCTTGGAGTTAGAAGCAGAATTAGTATTCATGTCATTGGGAATACGAATCGGATATTCTTCATTCGACACATTGACTGATAGGTCAGCGGCTATTATGAAAGGGTCTTCAGGAGATATAAGTCTATTGAAGCCAACAATTATGGTTTTAGTCCCAACAGTTTTGGATAGACTACAGAAAAGTATAATTGAAATCGTTGATAAAAGTGATACCGAAACTAAATATGAGTTTAGGTTTATTATGGAATACAAAAAGTTTTGGTACAATTTGGGTTTCAAGACTGTGAGAAAGATTTGTAGAGATTAAATACTGTGATAACTAATATGATGATTAAATTCTTTTAGCCAATAATGAATACTATAATCAAATGGAGAACAAATGCTATATTGGGTGGAGAAGTGCGTTATATAATAAGTTGTGGGGCCAAACTTTCACCAGTAACACATGAATTTATTCGAACTTATTTCAATAGTCAAGTTATTAACACTTACGGAATGACTGAGACATCCGCCTGCGCTACTGCTACGCATTTCAATGATTTAAGCTTTGATCACGTCGGAACTCCTTTGCCAGGAGTACAAATCAAACTAATTGATTGGAAACAAGGCATGAAATTGTTTGACTGATTTCTAACCAGTTTCAATTCAGTGTTAGATTTTATTTAGTCTCTTGTGTAGAAAAACAAAGTCTTAGCACAAGTTTAGGTCGAATATTTCAGAAAAAATGCTGGAACGAAACATTTTTATATTGTATTAAATATTCTTCAGGTAATTACTCAGTTAGAGACAAATCCAATCCTAGAGGAGAGATAGTGATTGGAGGAAGTAATATCACTGATGGTTATTACAAAAACGATAGTTTGACTGAAGAATGCATTCGAGTAGAAGATAACATTCGTTGGATATATACGGGAGATATCGGAGAAGTACTTGCAAACGGAAACATCAAAGTGATCGGTAGAAAGAATGAGATGATAAAGCTGAATAATAGCGACAACTATATATCGTTATCCCATGTAAGTACTAAACAATCCTTTGAGAATTTTCATTCAAAATCTACAAATCCTATGAAAATTTGCAGTTAGAATCACAGCTCAAGACTTGTAAGTTTGTTGAAAATTTGTGTGTTTTTGGTCACTCAAACCATTGATTTTTGATTGCGTTCGTAATACCAAATAATAATGCAATCGTTTCGTTGGCTAAAAAGTTCAATAAAGGTTTTCTCCATGTTCGGCATTTATATAAAGATCCAGTTATCGTTGAGGGAGTTCTTGAAGAGATCAGAGAATATGCGACTAAAGTATGTCGATTGAAAGACATGGAAATACCACAAAAAATATGGCTATGTTCTGATGAGTGGTCAGTAGAAAATGGTTTGATCACATCGCGAAACCAAACAAAGATCAATCGGGGATATGTTTAAATGTTTCTATAAAAAGGAAATCAGTTTACTGTATGATGAATGCAATTGATTGAAATCGTGTATATTACATAAGATTTATTTCTATTCAACGTTAAACTTAAGTAAAATATTCTGACTTTTGGTTTCTTAAAGCTATTCATAGATAATAAGGGATAAACTTCTAATTCAACAATTAATACGAATCTTTGCAAGATAATATGCAAATGTTCGAATGTGTTGAAATTATAATTATGTAATAACCCTTAATTAGATATTTGCCTTAATAATAGATAGAAGTGGATTTAGCTTGAATACTTTGCAAATTAACTGCATTTGTGTATTAAATTTTGATTGTAAAATGAATCTCACTTTTAGTATACAAAGATAATTGTCCAGTGAGTCCATGAGCGGTCAACTGTTTAACAGTTTAACTGACACTTAGAGATATGAGGGATAGCACTGGTCACATATTCTGAGGTGTAAGGATTAATATGAGGGTTTGCCACTCCCAAGACTTCCAATACTTGATTGTGACTCAACTGTTTGAATGCAAACTGAGTCTGAAATGGTTTCTTCCTATACACCACTATATTTCATAAACATCCGTTTCGTGCGATTAGTGTCAATATGAAATCTAATTCTATATTTTAATTGAATTTAGTGTCTTCTAATCAATACAAAGTTTGTTTAACAATACAATTCATTTTAAACTGATGCTGACTGCAAATTTAATTTGCTTTTAAAATAAGCTTATACTTCTTTGCTGTCATTGTGGTTAAAAAATTATTTGGTTCAAAGTCCGCACTCCCGGGGCCGTCAGCCAAAACAAACGTCATACCAGCAGTTGATTGAATTATACGAACCAATAAGTAGAATAAATTGTTGAGGGCCATCTTCTCGCCCAGACAAACACGTTTTCCAACACCAAACGGTACAAAATGGGAATTGATCTTAGAGTTGAATTTTCCATTCACTAAAAATCTAGTCGGATCGAAAGTTTCGGGATTTTGCCAGTGTTTGGGATCGTGCATATAGTAGTACATAAAACTAACAATCACTGAGTCTTGAGGTATCATATAATTTCCTTTCGAAAAATCATTTATTATTCAGCTTTCATATATGTTTGTTAACTTTTTCTCTCTAGAATATTCTCACCTAATTTAGAGGCACGAGTTGTTTTATGAGGGATACCAATCGGCGCAACATTTCTATGTCTCAATACTTCAGATATGAAAGCATTAGTGAAATGACATTCATGTTTGTCGCGTTGCATTGCAATGCGGTCACCGATGACCTGTGCTATTTCTTCACGCATTGTTTGCTGCATTTGTGGATAATTAGCCATAAATAGTAAAAGCCATCGAGTGGTGTATTTCGTTGTCTCTATTCCAGCTTTCAAATTATTTCAAAATCAAAATTCATTCACTAATTCAATCAAAACTAACAATACTGTGGATAATATGTTATTGAATCGTATTGTTTGACCCTAATTATAAATACCTGTAAACATGTTGAATAAAACCAAACGTAGATTTGCGTCATCCAAATGATCGGCAGATTCTTTGTTGTCGGACAGAGTTTCTCGCTTTGAATCAATTAATGCATCGCAAATATTTTCTATTTCACCGTTTTTAACATCGATCAAATGTTTGTCATAGGATTCTCGAATAGCTTTCTGGACTTCAGCAAAAATAGGTAACAGTTCGACATAAGTCCTATACTTAATAGCAAAAAGTATTGGCACAAAGTCTGCCAGAATTAGTTCATCAAAATGTTTTATAATCTTTCTAAAGCACGCCATTATATGCGAAAATTCCTTATCGTCTTTGAAGAACCTATTCATAATTTTTATTTAAACTAATTTCATTTTCAAATTAACAGTTTTTGATGTGATTCACCTTTTTCCAAAAACAGAAAATGCCATTATTTTAGTAATTATCATTTGGACATATTTCGATGGATCAAACTCATAACCGATGCCTATTTCTGATTTCAATGAGATTATAGTCTCGTCGACAACTTCTGATACGAGTATAGGTAGTGATTCATTTGAGTAGGATTTCCTATAGATAGAAAACATTTTGATTGAGTGTGGCACTAAACACAATTATCAAAAGAGCAAACCTATATTTAAAAACTTAATAATACTCGATAGCGACCAGAAGAGTGCTTTTTCATCAGACCATAATATTTTCAAATATTAATAAACTTACGGAATGTTTAATATAGTAATGAAAGCAAATTCAAAATCAAATTTGGTTATGGATTGATGCGTATGAGAGAGAGGCTGACATAACAACAATGTTTTGCTCGCTGCTATCGAAGACTATCAAGTTTTTAACTATAAAGTACCTGAGAGCCGTGTGTCCCACTTTCCTCAGAGAAGCCCATGTCGGGCTTGCATCTGAAAATAAAATATCTCTTCCATAAATATTTTGCATTACAAGTTTTTGATGACATTATCTCCGGTCTTCCCAAAAATCATGATTATTGAACGCTTTTTAGCTATTTCTAGATCATTGATGAAAATGACAGGAGTATTGCCCATCCATAGCGTGGATATGGAGTCATAATTGGTTAAAGCTTTGGAAATTCGAAGAAGTTTATTCTGTTTACCAAACATAAAAACTGTAAAATAGAAAAATTCAGAAAGTCATATTTTTTGTAGTCTTGTCCTATCAAAAACAAAACTTATTTAAGACAAAGTCAACGTTTTAAATGATCTGGTTATTGGAAATTGATTATCAAATTGTACTAAAGAGTGATGTCAAACCTGGCAAATTTCCGATCAAAGGTAAAGGAAATGGTCCTCTCGGTAATCGATATACTTTCACATAGAAATTGATAATATAATAAACTAAATAGGCTGAAATTGCGCTTATAATCCAAAGTGTAAGCATGTTTAAACTATCTTAAATACTTATGAAAAGTTAAAAACCAGTATCAAACCTATCAACTGCTTTCTGTGTGGTTTCTCGACTAAGCCTTTCCGATTGGTTCTCTTTTAAAATATCATTGATTATCATGCGTTTACATGAATATATCACATGAACATACTCACACGAATATATTATATGACAAAGATCAACTTTATAAGAAGATCTTCAAGAATCTCTCATAAAATTTGATTAAAATTATGTAAATTATTATCGTATGAATCAATTTGTTCAAAATGATGAGGTGGCTATATTTTACTCATTTTTGCAGAGACTTTCCTCAAGATTATTTGTACTGAACTAAGTTTGCAAAAGAGTTGATGAGTACTGAGTATCAATTGATTCGATATCGGTAATAATGATGCGAAATGAATGCATTCTCAGTGATTTAATATCAATTATTCATTTTTCACATTTTTGATAATACAAGTCAATAACAAGTTATTTGACGAAAATAATTCTGAATGCAACTTAGAACTACTAACATTCATTGTTTATTCAATCTTGGGTTTACGTTTGATTGAATAATATCTTCTAAACTAAATTAAGTGATTTATCCATTAACTATTTATATTGAAGGAAATTTGACATTTTGAAAGTTAGCTCATAAATCATGCATACACTCGAAAGTTCATGCTAATTATTATAATAGCCTGATATTGCACGATCACGTCAAAAGTTGTTCATACCAGTTAGTTTATCATAATTTTCATTTGATCCTTATAACTTGTTCACAATTAATAGTTAGTTCCACAAAATTGCGTTCGACATACTGCACCAGTAAAACTAAATACTTGTGTGGAATTTCTGTAGATCAATTTTTTAAAAATCAAATCAATTATTAGTTTGGACATTTTATGTAATTATAATTTCGATGGTATTCAGCAAAATGATTTCTTTAAAAGTTGGCTCATTTAGTCTTAAAATTACTTATTTATCAGTGTTATTGTTGAGTAAATCAGTTGGCGGATTGCAAAATTACGGCAAAAGTACTGGCGAAGATAACAATGAAAAAGATTATTATAGAGAAAATAATAATTTCGACAACGGCTCTGAACCTACGGTCTGCACTGCTGAAGATTTAACTGATCTGTTAGCACCTGATGATTTGGAAGAAGGAACAAATATGACGATTAGCAAACATGTCAATCATATAAATGAGACTTTTGAACGATTATTTAGGTTAAGGAATATCGGACAAAATGCTTTCAATACTTTAATGACTCCATTTATCCCGAGATTAATTGAAATGAGTTATACTGCTCATTTATCTCTTGATTGTTTGGCTTCAATTGCATTCATTTTTAATGCTATGGCCAAACAACAACTGTGGGCTTTAAATGTGAGAAATGTTACTGTTTTTTAATATTTAGAAAACATTTTAGTAAACTTTGTCTTTTAGTTTTTGATGTAATTTGCAAATCAATCTGAGTTAATAAGTTTAATCATTCAAAAAATGTACTCTTTTTTACCCAACCAACTTAGTTATTGACTCGTTTGGAAGCATACCATCAGGTATAACAGAAGGATGTATTTCAGATTTTGGTCAATATGAACAGTGTCTTGATATTGAAAGTCCTATCGAATACGTACCTACTATAAGAGGTCAATATTGTCTCTTGAAATTGATTATTCCATATGAGATTCAAGAAACTAAGGAATCAGAAATAGAGTTAGACTTTTTTGGTGACAGTTTTACGCTCAACAAACTTTCTCGAGATTCTATAAGCCCCCTATTAAATAGAATCTTGAGGGCAACAGAAGGCGCGACTTTTCACATCGGTATTTGCGTTCCATCAACATGTAAACCAGAAGAACTTGAGAATGTCACTAATCAAGGTTTTGAAGATTTTGACAAAAATCCGTTATTGATTCAATAATTGGTATAAAATTTTGAACTTTGTAGCACTATTTCCACTACTTCGGCTACCTGTAGAATTTCGTAATGATTGCTCGACCAAAAATCAACAAAAAACCTTAAGATTTGATCAAAAAGTTTCAGTGTAAGTGTATGTTAATTAAACTAAATACAATCTATGCAATGTAAATCTTCAGACTAGGACTTAATCTGATATCTAACCTAACCCAAAATAATTATCTGATATGATCGTTCTAATAAATAGGTTGATTTTAACCGTCATCACATTCATTGTCTCCATTTCAACTCTTATTGAGTTAAGTTCTCTTTTGTTTTTTTCTGGAAAAGTTTATGAGAAAAGTTCATTTTTGAACAAAACCAAACAATTATCCATAATTTACAATACAAAGAAACTCTATGAAGAACAGCAGAAGTTACCGTCCATTGAATTCATTAGAGTGTTGGCTACTATCTGGGTTTTCATGATTCATTCTTATGTACTTCTGAGTTCAGATCAGCGAACAATAAAAAGAATGCCTGATATGGTTAAGAAAATGGTTGAATCGAAATTACTTTTTTTCATTAAGTTCGCCTTCATTATGGATGCTTTCACTTTAATCAGGTCTGTACTATTCAAACCACATCTAAAGATATCAGTTTAGATATCATTGAAAAAGTTCTTTCTTCAACTATTATTTGACTATATTTCATAAGTGGTTTCATCACATCGTATGCATTGTTGGGACGATTGACAAGAACTGGAGGAAAGTTCAATTATATTGGTTTTGTTAGTGAGCGATGGATTAAATTTACACTTGTATTAAACGGACATCTATTGTTTACCTATTTGTACGATTCATACGGAAACGGACCTCTCTGGAATAGATATAATGATTTTCCATACATTAAAAACTGTCAGAATAGAATTGAATCAAATCTGATTTATTTTCAGAATTACCAGATTGACGTGTTTAATGTGTCTTATTTGGTGAGTACAACTAATTCTGTGTAACTCCAACGTGCAACTAAGCATCCAAATATAAGCCTTCATTTTCTATCGACTAATTTCATCTCATAGTCTTTATTTATCTTCTCTGTGACAAAATTGAATTGCATATTTAAGTTATAGATAGGTTTTATTGCGTTTGAATATATGTCTGATATGTAATTAACGACAGATTTTTAAATTTGGATCATTGACAGTGTAGTCCGTATTCATGGTTTTTCTGCGTTATACTGCATCTTCACATGATTTCTCCCCTAATAATTCTTCCACTATATAAATACCAAAAACCTGGTTTCTGGCTCAACATAATGGTGATTGTACTGGGCTGTATTTTAATTCTCATACCTTATTGGATGTTTGGTGTTTCACCGATCTATCAATTTCCGAAAAGCTTGCAAGCTTTCAGAATTTCGACCAAATACTTACTTTTCCGTACAGAAATCTATTTAACTTCTTATTCAATTGGAATATTGTTTGGATATTTAACTCGTAAATATCCAAATGTGTATTTAGGAGGAAAGTATGGAGAATTTTTAATTTGGGTCATTTCATTGTCTTTGACCGTTTACACAGTATTGTGGAACGAACATCTGATTGAACTTACGAGAAATGGTTACACCAGTCGTTTGTCCAATTTATTATATTTATCAGTTGGCAAAATAACATGGACTATAGGAATTTGTTGGTTCATATTTGCCACGGCTACAGGAAGAGCAGGTTCACTGGTTTTCTCTTGTTTACTTGAGTCTCTATTTCTATTCGCATCCTTGAGTTTCACTTAATTTGATGAAGAAATTTCATTGTAAATCGAGAAATACTCTGATGAATGTTAAAAGTTATTTACTTTATACTAGTAGTATTGAGTATACACTAATGATCGATAACTTTTAAAGATAGTAAATCTTACTTTTTATAAAGTTGATAAAATCAAACATGTATTTCTTGACACTACTTGTAAACTTAGCTTCACTCATCCTAACTTAACCTAGACTAACGTAATCCGAACTAATTTAATCAACTTATGAAGATTTCATGTTTGATCAAAGCATAGATTCATGAATTTTTTCATTTGCTTATAGAAAAAATGCATTCTTTCGCAAAATGGAAAGGATTTCAATTAATGGGCAAACTATCAATTGGTATATATCTATTCCATCCACGAATCATATTGTCAACAAACAAGTTGTCAAAACAAACATACGTTTTAAATGAACAAAATATTGTAAATAATTTGACTAAAACACAGATTGCATTCCTTTAAGAAGATTTAACTCATAATTTTTGCTTTTAACAGTGGAGTAATGCTATCGTCAACTTCGTTCAATCCGTTCTGTTCGCTTATGCCTTCTATCTGGTCATTGAGTGTCCACTTGTATTCATTTACAATTATATGTTCAATAAAATGAAAACAGAATCACAGCCTGAACTCAACAATGAACATGTTGATGAAACAGAAAGCAATATTTATTTTGTTAATAATACGATAGCACTTGAATCATATGGAAGCACGAATATTTGAATAATATTCTTTTTAAAAGCTATCAAACTTTTTGAATATTTAAATATTTTTGTTAACAATAATACGAATGACTGAATGACAGCACTTCAATTCATTGAAATGAGCAAAGCATACTAAATCTTTAATTTTCTAACAATTTCCATTGAAATCGACACTTTTGATTTGGACATTGAAACACATAGTTTGATTGCATGAATAATGTATGAGTTAGACTAAATAATGAAGAAAAAATCAGAAAAAGAAGTTAAGTGGAGATACGTTCTTCTTCCATCCACTCATTCATATGTAACCATAATATTAATAAATTTAAAGTGTTTTGTATTTAAATTAAACTAATAAAATTCTAACATTTATAACTTACAAATAATAAAACGTAGCCCATTGATTGAGTAATAAATTAAGAATCAATCTTATTATGATATTTAGTAAAAATAATAATCTTTCTAGACTGAAAACCTAGATTTTTTCTTAGTTTAAATTTTTCCCTTATTATTCATTTCAAGATTTTAAAAATGTATATATTTTTCGTTTTGTTTTAACACTGATCAAATAACGATAATGAAAACGAATGATTTGACGAGTGCCGTACAGTTCTGTAGATTATAAACGTTTTTGGTGGACTTCTAAGTTCTTGGAACAAACCAGTCAAACGACCTTACTTTTGTCACCTAACTTCAAATTTCTGTTTCGTTTAAAATGAGTCATATCCTGAAAACATCCAACACTCCCTCTTCAACTCATCTCCAATCAAATCTTTCTTTTAGTACCATTATTTGAATATAAACGCATGATTTCAGACGAGTTAAACCCATCTTTCGAGAAAAAGATTCACATCGATTTAGTGAACTGAACACTTGAACTAAACCTGAATCTTTCCGATTGATCCTAAATATTGAGTCAGGATTTAAAGCTATGCATTCGAATACAATCGAAATGATTTCTTCAAATTGGTTAGTTAGTGCTCTTTTGGCTTTTATTGTTTTCTATGTGATTAACTTTTATATCAAAGTTTATCGATTGCCGAGAGGACCATTTCCATTGCCTATAATTGGAAATTTACCAGGTTTTCCATTTTAAATAATATACACAATCATATTTATGATGACTATACTTCTAAGAGAACGTCATATTATACAATAATACTTCGATATAGCGAATCGTCGGGATCCCACAATTCACAATCACTATAGCTGGGTTTCGTCACAAACAGATTTACTATATCAAAGTATTACTGTAAAACTTTATCTCTCAATCATTGAAAATATCTTATGAATCCAAAAGGTTATAAACTGAAACAATTTGGATACATCACCTTAAAAAATTTCATATTAAGCATTTTTTAATCATAGAATTAATTTTTTCTCATTAGTTATTTTGTTTGGAAAAGAAAATCCAATTTTCCGTGTGTCAAGGCTTCTGGAAAACTATGGACCAATCACTTCGATGTGGATCAGTAATACTCCTGTTATTATAATTAAAGACTTAGAGATTGCTAAAAAAGCTCTTCTCAGCAAACAAAACGACTTTCAAGGAAGACCTGGTTTTTCAATCAAGAGGATCATAACTCAAGACAATGGAGTCGGTATCTTATTTTCAGATGCAGGTCCCACTTGGGTTTCCCTTAGGAAAGTGTCGCACACAGCTGTCAGGTATTCAAACTCCTTATAACTTCTTGTATTCAGTGTCTGATATCTATAGAAAATTCCTAACGAGTGGGTCACAGCCTATAATAGTGGCAGATGTTGTCGAAGAAGCGATGGATACAATCAAATCTGATATTGGTTTGAATCGTGAGTTTGATATAGCGAACTATCTTGAGATCATAATCGCAAAGATAATGGCAACTTCTGCTTTCGGAGAAAGGTTCGTATTTCACACCAAATCATTTTCCTTCGAAATTTCAGTTTAAATATTGTTTTATATTTAGATACCCAAAGAATGACAGCCAATTTTCGTATTTGCTTTCATGCCTCAGAAGATTTGCACGAAATTTCGATCCGCTTTCAATCGCAGATTTTGTTCCAATACTTTTCGCTACTAGTTATAGAAATTATATAGAGTGCAAGTCAGCGTTCGGTCAAATGCAAACTATTATCAGAGGGTTCTATGAGAAGCATTTAACTGACTATAAGGATGGAATCATAAGAGATTTTTGCGATGCTCTGATTTATGCTCAAAAGGAAGCGATTTCTCAACAAAATGAATCCGTTGCTCATTTGAATGACCAAAATTTGTTTTTAGTATTGTTCGACTTATTCATTGGTGAGAATATAGTAAAAGTCAGAATTATCTACCCATTTGAGCGCATAACGTGTTTATTACTTGCTCACTGACTGATCGATCACTTGTATTTTAAACTATCTTTACTAGTATTTCTCAAATCAGCATGATTTAAAATTAATTCACCTAATTTTTTGTAGAAATACTTCTTAAAAGAGTTTTGAATTAAGGTCTTAACGTCAGAGATTCGATTTTATATTCCAAATGGGTGTGTGATTCTGATATTTCTTGTACCATCAATTCCAAAAATCCCATACTTTTTTAAATATGTACTTTTGATAAACAATTTTGATTGGAATCCGTACTCAACTTAATTACAACATTTATATGTTTTGTACGATTGATTGGACTAGGCGTTGAATGTGTACGAATTTTGTACTAACTATTAATATTTATCTCAATAACATCTACTGTCTACTACTATTTATACAGTCATGTATAAATTTGAAGTAAAATAGTACACAACATTTCGAATTGATAGTGTACTCAAAGATTATATAAAAAAGTTTGAAAAAGTCTGAACGAAAAACAATACTTTTGAAAATATAAAATGTCTTAGCTAGTGGTGAACTTCTTTTTCAAAATTCATTTGCAGCTGGAATCGAAGCAACAAAATATACACTCAGATGGATATTCCTATTCTTGGCCAACAATCCTGAAATGCAAGAAAGAATGCGCGAAGAAATTGCAAAAGTGATCGGCGATCGTATAGCAGTAGAAGAAGATAAGAATAAGTGTGATTATACTTATGCGTTTGTTTTAGAAGTGTTGCGATATAGAAATGTTGCTCCAATTGGTATTCCTCATAAAACATTGTGTGACACTGTATTAGGTACTTTATATCATAATGAATGGAAGACTCATTAAATTGACTAAATTCATTTTGACAGAGAATTATAATATTCCAAAAGATGCCATTTTATTCGCATTCACCTACAAATTCATGCACAGCCCCGATCACTGGAAAAATCCCGAAACTTTTGATCCAAATAGATTTCTAACTGATGGTAAGCTTGATTCAAAAATCAATCCTCATTTCCTGCCGTTCGGACTCGGAAAACGTATTTGTTTGGGCGACAAAGTAGCAGAAAACAATCTGTTCCTCATCTTAGTCGGTATTCTTCAGTCTACTGCTAACATGAAGTTTGTTTTACCCAAAGGTCCTGGAAGTGCAGATCTTGAACCAAATTTAAAATTAGCTACAATGACACCAAAAAGATTCAAAATTTTGTTGACTAAAGACTAAGATTCTGAAAAATATCTGAAGAACTGAATAACATGAAGAGCAAACCATTTTATGTTTGTATAAAATCAGTCTTAATTGATTATAGATTCAACAATTTTGAAGTGAAATTTATAGCATATTACTTGATACTTTTACAATAAAGAATAAGTTTAATGTTATCCTGAATCAAAATCTTAGATTAATTGAAGTTTGAAATGATTTTTTCTATTAAGACAGGTTTTAATTATGTTAAGGTTTTCTTTTTTTATTAGATATTTTGTTGAAATTTTACTAAACTTAGTTAAAAGAAGCCTATTTCCAATTGAATGAACCTGAAAACTGTTTCGGGACAGTAATTTATATTTAATAAATTGTCAATCAATATTTTAAAGTCAAATTTTCATATAACCAAATTTTCCGAATACAAGACTCTGCAAGTTGTTGAAGAGTCTACAGCAAAAAACTATAAATAGAAGGCATATTCAAGTTTTGTTTAGAATACTTTATTCAAAATACAAATGATTGGCTGTATTGATTATTCAGTCTGATCACCAACTGCATATATAATAGTATAAAGTGTTTTAGTTAGAATGAAAGGAGAGATCTGAGAGAATTAATAAATGAATGATTTCAACGATTTCAGACAAAAATTGCTTTCCTCATTAATCGAGTAAATTTATTCATAAAGATTTAAGTCTTTGGCCTTGAATGTAAAAACTCTATGCTATCAAAAATTCAGATGATAGTCAGAATGATTGATGAACGTATCCAATTGATTCTATTTTTAAAAGATTGTTTTGAGAAAGAATTTAGTGTTACTACTAATTATAGTTTATACCGTAGACACCTTGAAAAAAGTTTTGCAAAACCCCGAACATGTAATGTTTTTCACAAAAGAAAAC
Source organism: Archegozetes longisetosus (assembly GCA_018873245.2). Classification (NCBI taxonomy): domain Eukaryota; kingdom Metazoa; phylum Arthropoda; class Arachnida; order Sarcoptiformes; family Trhypochthoniidae; genus Archegozetes; species Archegozetes longisetosus. Next base: position 6,904,621 of record JAEMBT020000007.1, read on the forward strand.
ATCGTAAAAATATATAATTAGCACTAGAACAATAACCTTAAAGAGATCATTTATGGACATCCAACTCACAAAACTTTTATTCTTTAATTAAATCAATTCAATCACTTCATAAAAATATAATTATTTTCATTAGTTATTATTATTGATAGCTTAAGAAAATTTCCAAACAGTTTTGATTATTTGCTTTTGAACTCCAAAACCACTGAATATTTATAATTGAATTGTAATCAATAACATACATAATGATCAATTAACTTCAATCAATCAATTTTTTATTGATAATTTCAGAAATCTCGTTCAGATTATTACCAATGAATGTCTGGTGATCGCCATTAAGTTTGATTACTTCACACTCACCTGTTATTTGCTATCAAATCAAATAATAAGTTCGAAATGATTTAAGTAATAAATTGTTAATAAAATGTTGAAATTTTGTATTGAATACCTCTGATATGCCGTAATCTTGACTGGCGACAGATTCACTTGATTTCACGATATTTGATTGATCCGCACGAATCAATAAAACATTGCCCTCAAATCTGTGTGCCTTATAGTTGATCATCATTTTAGTCATTTTGTAATAACATTGCATTAGTGAAATCATTGTGCTCTCATTGGAATTCATTCCTTTAGATTTCATATAATTAATCGCTACCTATAATGTAAAAGTATTTTAGCATAAACTCCATCTTAATAATAAATGCTCGCAATTAATCATCAAACCTGATATCTTTCATCATCAGATTTACAATTAATCAAATCGTTTTTGACCGCTTCGTGATTGATGGGAACATAGTTCCAAATGAATTTAAAGATTATCTCAATGTCAACCATTAAGTCGTTACTGAAATCTAATACTTTTCCAAAGTCAAACTCGAATTTTCTCAAAACTTCTTTAGAAGAAGTTGAGTCAAGAAGTATTAAATTTTTGACAATTTTACCCATTTTCTGTAACCTGATTGCTATCTCAAAGGCGACAATACCACCAAATGAATAACCAATAAAATTGTATTCGTTGCAATGATTTGTATTAGATTTCTCTATAACTTCTATCCATTTTTCTGCCACTTCTTCTATTGAAGATAAGTTATTGAACTGATTGGTCCAATTCAGTCCTATTACAGGATTTTTTAATTTTTCAGTAAAAGTTTTAATCAATTGAAAATGATCTCCAAGCGATGGAAAACAGAAAATAGGTCTTCCAGTTTGAATTTTATTCAAATACTGCATTTCATCCACCGGTAGTTCTGTCAGATTCTTATCCCAACTGACAGGAATTGGTGTCCTATAAACAGAAAGAGCCAAAAAGTTTTCAGTCATTATTCTAAGTAAAAAAATCAAGATTTAATCACTTGAAAGTCAAATCATTTCTGGATTGGATATCAATGATATCCTGAATGGTCAAATTTCTTATCTCTTCATTACTGAGACTATTATTGAATTCTTTCTCGATAATAAGTTTAATTTCGACGGCCATCAACGAATCGACTCCTAAATCTAAGAGTCTTGCTTTTGGGTCTAATCTGACGGTTTTATTGATACCCATAATATGTCTAACATGTGTTAACAGGTCAGAACCAATGCCAGATTTGAGCTGTTTCCTAGTATGAACTTTACTGCTGACAACTGTGTGATTTGAGTTCAAAAAGCTATCCAGAGTTGACAAGCATGAAGGCATTCGTTGTAGTGACAGACTGAGTAATTCATTCACTTTCAAGCTTTCGACCATAAAGCCCGCATCACCAATAGGTCCCCATTGAATGGCCAGACCATGAAGGCTATGATCACGTCGTGACTCACAAATGCGCTCACATATGGAGTTTCCGTAACCGTAGTTTGTTTGCCCAGCGTTTCCTTTAAAATCAAAGTCATTGTCAGATCTGTCATAACTTCACTTATAAATTGTGTGAGTAAACTCTGATCTCATCCACACGGACCGTATTTGTTAATATGAGACAGGAATCATTGCTATTATGCGGAGTGATGTCACCTTTTTCCTTCGTTTTACAATTATCTCTATTTCTTTCTTAAAATCATTAATTTTCTGCGCAGATACGTTGTTGGCAGTATGCATCGACTTATTAGTAATAACTCATATGAATGCATATCCAAAGCGTGAAATTGGTATTTAGAAAGCGTTAAGATTTTCCAATCATTCTTTGGACATTCTTTCATATCAGTCATTACTGTCATAACAAAGGCATTGCCAAATTTGTTAATCTACAACATACTAAGTGCTTCGAATATAAGATAATCAATGAAGTAAAAGTGATTGAGTTTACCTAATCCCGATGTTACAGAAGAAAATACTACAAAATAGTCTAAATTAGGACACATTATTCGCGAAAGTTTGTCAAAATGATGAGCCATCAAGTACTTAGTATCGGCTACTTTAGAAAAACTCTCAACCGTTTGATTCACTAAAAGAGAGTCGTGTAAGATCATAGCCACATGAAAAATAGCTGCAACATCTGCCATATTCTGAGCCATTGATATGATATCTGAGACATCGTTTTGATTGCGAGCATCTCCTCTCCATATCTGCACATTAACTCCATTTTGCTCAAGTTTATTCAACACGTAGTGATGATAAGACTCTTTGGGACCTGATCTTGAGGTTATTAACTATAAAAAAATCATTAAACACTATTAAAATATTACATTTTCTCAATCAAATGGTTGATTCACTATGTTATTAGCTCCTCTTTCAGCCAACCATTGAACCAATTCTAAACCAAAACCTCCTAACCCTCCAGTTACAATGACAGACTTGTTTGGCTTGATAACTGTTTTTCTTACTGCCATCACTTGCAACTGCCTCGATTGTGGCCAATTTTCTTCTCGAATCTTGATAACAATTTTGCCTAAATTCAAATAACTCAATTGAAACATTTTGTGCTATAATTTTATATTACGGCAACAATGATATTTTGAGAAATCTAAAGACTTTTTTATTTGAAATCAAAGCTCTGTTCACTTATAGCTTATCAAAATGTTTCCATGCCATACCCGTATGCTTTCCAGTTGACATATAACGAAACGCTTCTTCAACGCATTCTTTCTCAAATACAGTTCGCGGCAATGGCTTAACCACACCGTTATTAATGCCATCAATAAGTAACTTGTGAACTAGTTTTCTATGTTCTTCAGATTTTACTGACAATGACTTTTTATCATACAACAAATCATAGATTATTCCATGAAAAACTTGATTCACCTCCAAAATTGACAAATCTATAAAATGATGTCATTTGAAACCGAATCTCAATTTGATTATGTATTGCCATTTAGATGCATCCTATATTTACCTAATTCACTATCGATAGTCATATCATATCTTCCAATTTCACAAAATCTTCCATTTTTTGCTAGACATTTGACACTTGCGATCAATTTTTGGCCAGAAAGTGAATTCAACACTAAATCGACTCCATAACCATTTGTCAGTTTCATTATTTGCGATTCAAATTTAGTGTCTCGTGAATTGAAAATCTGATTCTCATTCAGTTGAGGAAATTCTTTGATCAGGAATTCTTTCTTCTCACGACTGCCAACAGTTGTGAAAATATCACAATTCATTGATAAACAAATTCTTATGGCAGCACACCCGACACCACCACTACCTGGATGTCAAGTAAAATATTCTTAATGTTAGAGCTAAACATAAAATAACTGATTGAACCAAATGATTAAATAAAGTGATCAAACGTCGAACCGGAATGTATTAAGACTTTTTCTCTTGGTTTCAAATTTGCCCTTATAATAAGTGAATAATAAGAAGTTCCATAAACTATAGGAACAGTTGCCGCGTCTTCCATCGACCATCCATCAGGAACTGACCAAATGCTGTAAATATCTTTAACTACTAAAGTTGTTGCGAGAGCTCCTCCTTCCATGAATCCCATAACTCTTTTGCCGTTTTGATCCATACCAGAGAATTCAATGCAGAGAAAATCATCTGATGTCTTGTCAGATTGTATTCGACCCGTCGCTAACATTACGTCTTTGAAGTTCATGCCTGTGTTATATACAGTTATGAGAGATTCATTCGATTTATCAGATCTGTTCTCAAGTGACCAGTACTTATGTGATGACTCGTTCCAGACAAACGATGACAAATCACCTTAATATGAATAACGTGCAAGTGAACATATTTTATAAGATTACTTTTTAGAATATTAAATGCAACTCTTAATGACATCTGCATTAAGTTTGTTCAGTTCAGAACCGATTCTCCTTCATATTTGAGCGAACTTTACGCTTTGAATACCGTCCCTCCAGTGATGTGAGTATCGATAGGAGACTCCAACTTAACAGTCCTTTACTTCGTAGTGGATTTCTTTGCGCATTAACCCCACTAGCCCAAAGATGAAGGAATCGGTCCTGATTTTGTAAATAGCAAACGATAACTTGCCGATAGTTTTAGGACTGATAAAGGCATGTTCACACATCCCTAAAAACGATTCCCTATCAACCAATGAGTGCCTGAATTCACCCCATTTTCCTTTAAGGTATATATTTTGGAACAAATCTCTTTTGATAATATCTTCTGGTATCGAATCTTCAATTTTGTCCTCACTTATTAAACACCTAATAACATCTCCATTGATCTCTTTTCTGAGACAATTGATTAATCCATAGATTCCATTGATTGTCTCATTAGTGGTTAACCAAATTCTATCATTTTTACCAACTGTTGACACAGCTTCCTTTAATTGATCGATCCAAGAGTAGTTCTTATTAGTGATGCTTACGATATGGTGTTTAGCAATGTTTAGATCCGGGTTCACTTTACGCCAAAGTATCGCATAAGTAGATATGGAGTCATATTTTGAACAGATTCGAATTAATCCCAAATCTTCTGCTTTAGCTGAAAATTGGTTAAAGTTATTGTCCAAGTCTATCGGCTCTTCTATTAGGCAATTCTCAAATGTAAAACTTTTCAAACGTATAATTGTTAGTAAGAATCCATCAAAAGCCAATGACTCATAAATTGCTTCAAGCATTGAATTAGTGTCACATTCTTTCCCAACTTGAAAACTACACGATGTTAAATCCCGATAAATGACAAAATCTATTCAAAAATAATTTGAAAATAAAATCAATTTCGAGCTGTTCTTCAAGACAGCTATACCTATACCTTGGCTCAAGGGCTGAACATATTCTCCAATGTTTATAGTTTTTAATTTCAATTGATTGATGCTATACTTTTCAGAAATTTCATGTGGAATCAAATTTTCATTGGTGTGCATTATTGTTGTCATGAATTGCCTGTTGTTTACGACCATCACTTCACTTATATTTGGAGTGAAGATATTTGCACCACAGTTGACTTCAAGTAAGTTGATTGTTGAGTTTACAGAAATATTTTCCATTACAGTATCAATTATTGGATACGTAAGTCTATCGCTATGAATGAAGGCATCATAAAGGATATCCTCGTGTAATTTGATATTGTACTTAGAAATCTATAGAACACATAAAAAAGATCTTTATGACTAATTTCAGTCATTCAGCCCTTTGAGATTTTCTTACCATGTCTTCAACGAACATCCAATAATTCTTCGAATCATCAAATTCGCAGCATATTCTATAAAGTAAATTGAATAATTGATATTTTTCGATACAATTTCTATCAAGTTCAATGCTCTTCAAATATTCGTCAAAATCATCTGAAAGCTCAGGAGATTCCTTGTCCTCAACTACATTCTCAATCATTTGAGCCAACACTTGACAAGAATCCAAATACTTTTTGATATGTTTGTGATCAGTTTGGTTGAGAGCTAATTCTTGATCATTAGAAATGAATTCAATGTTTTCAAGAATAATTTCTTGATCGCATTTACGAGCAATTCTCGTAAATTTCAGTCCAAGAGCTTCAATGGCATCGCAAACACATAGTTTTGTATTACTATCAAAAATGACATCAACAACTTTTTCTTCCTTAACATCAAATCTATTAGGATCCAAACGAATCATGTCTATAGACGTCGGAACGAACAATGAGTTGCGAGAATTAGACAATAACTCTGTTTGTAGCATAGAATCCATGAATGTTATCCAATTTCCAGTCCATTTAACTCTTGAATGGTTGCCATCAAATGAAATGCAAGAAATGCCTAAAAAGCCATTTTTCCAGAAATTTATGTTATGGACACAATAAACAAATTATCTGAATATTTTTAACGTTTCTTTAATCATATAATTTTGAATACCTTGAAATTCTTGTTCATAATCATATCCTCGAAGTCTCATTTCTTTATAAAAATCTTTAGACTGAAGCCATTCCTTATTATCATCGCGTAATTTTTCACTTAATAAGTCACCAAATTTCAGAACTGACTGTTGGTGCTGTGGAACAAACATATGTCCAGACACACAAACGTTTTGGGACTCAACAATTTGAAAATTGTTAGAAGATTCAAAATAGTGAACATCAAAAACAGTTTCGCTTTCTTTAGACATCACAGTGGCCCTTTTAATCAGAACATTTTCAAATTGTATCGGTAGTGATGCTATTCTTACACCGCGAATATTAGCCATTGTTTTCCAAGCTATGTATAGATATGCAACTGCCGGAAATAGACACCTGCCATCAATTATATGATCACTTAAGCACTTGTACTCGGGATCTGATAGTCTAACTTTCCAGGTCTGCTTTATTCTATCTTTTTCCTTAAAAAATTCTCCAGTGTCCACAACAAACCTATTATTCAAATAACATCAATGAAAAAATTATAGCTGATTGAAAGACAAAATTATAATCCGATGTAAATTGCTAGAAGTTATGAAAATTTCGGATTTTTCATTACTACTCATAGAAATCAATTCAACTCATGTAAGGAAATTTGAAATCAAATTTATTTGTTGTGATACTAACCATGATTTTGAATGATCCCATTTGATCAATGGGGACAAAAAAGGCGTTCCTCTCGGAACCGGATACTCAACTTTGGGATACAATTTCTCTATTTGAGGATCATATCCGGATTCGTATAATTTGCCGATACTCACAAATAGATCATCCAAACGACTGTTTCTCCCAGCAATAGGTATGTAATTGATATCTGAGCCAATGGTCTGTCTTATGATTGATCCAAATATAGCTTTTGGAGAAATTTCGATTACAGTAGCGTTTTGAGGAATTTTATGATAGCATCGTAGAATTTGACTGGTTTTATCAAATTATCGATAAGATACTTATAATCTGTAGAATTGTTCTGATCGAAGGTTGAGATCCATTTGACAGATCTTTCGAATGATTTGATCCCTATTGACTTGAGTGATATGGAGAGAGATTCGGTTATTTTCGACATGATAGGTGTGTGGTATGGTATAACACTTGAATCAATTTCTTTGATAAATATATTCTCATTGAATAATTCCGATAGCAATTGTGACGTTTCTTCAAAAGGTCCTGCAATTGTCACTGAATTGTGTGAGTTGTGACACGCGATTACAATACCTGATATTATTTAAGAAAATAAACAGATTTTCAAACATTTAGTGAATTCTTATTAAGACATCAGTTTCCCTTAAAGTCAAATTTTATATTTTTGAAAATGAATTCTGAAGATAACATACCATTTCTGCATCTCTTTTGTGCTTCATCCAAAGTCATACCGATGACAGCCATTAGACCTTTATCTTTAATTTCTGATTCAACGCATTTTCCCCTCCAATAAGCAGCTGATATAGTTTGTTCAGCATCAATAACATTGTCAGCATAAGCACAGCCTAATTCTCCGATCGAATGCCCAATCATAAAATCTGGTTTAATACCAATAAACTTTAGGAGATCAATAACAGCCATCTGGAATGCTGCCACCGAGACAAAAGCTTCGATTGGTTTAGATAGCAGCGATATATCAGTTGTTGTTAAGAGTTTTATCAAATCAATATTATAAGGACGGAGAATATGACATAAATTATAAATCGTTTTCGAAAATGCATTTATATTCATTAACTCTGCTGCCATTTCAGTACACTGTGAGCCCAAGCCAGCGAAAATATACCTGTCAATTGTCAAATTTTATGCATCAATTACAAGTTGAGTTAGGTTAACTATCAAATTTAAAAACTAGTCAACATAACATTCTACAAGTTTTTTAATCTATTAGGGTTGAGGAAAAAGTTTTGTCATAAATCTAAGCATAATTTTTCGATCTAATTTTTGACACTTTATCTATTATTAACAAATCCTTTCAAATTATAAACTTCAAACACAAGTATTGAACTCTAATTTAATGAATTAAAGAGCAATTTCAAATTACTCCTGGTAACTCCTAGACATGTCTTCAAACAAAGAGCACATCCGCCACTGTTTGCTCTATGAGTTTGACCTCAAGAAAACTGTAGCCGAAGCTCACGAAAACATCACTCGTGTATATCCAGAAGCATAGAGACTCATCGTTTCTGGATATGCACGAGTGATGTTTTCGTGAGCTTCGGTTACGGTTTTCTTGAGGTCAAACTCATAGAACAAACAGTGGCGGATGTGCTCTTTGTTTGAAGACATGTCTAGGAGTTACCAGGAGTAATTTGAAATTGCTCTTTAATTCATTAAATTAGAGTTCAATACTTGTGTTTGAAGTTTATAATTTGAAAGGATTTGCTAATAATAGATAAAGTGTCAAAAATTAGATCGAAAAATTATGCTTAGATATATGACAAAACTTTTTCCTCAACCTCAACCTAATATATTTACCAAATCTGGCCAACTTTCTCAACACTGGAAATTTTGTTGTAAGATATTTTATTTTGTCCATCACTTTTCAGTATTAATGACCCGCGAAACTTCATCTTTTGCTGCTTTGATATGTCGTTTATAAGAGACAAAAATTCTCGTGATATTTTACCATTTCTAGCATTTTCTTCAATATATTCAAAGATACTAGTTAATGAATCTTCGGTTCTGCCGCACATAAGTACTAATCTCGGAATCCTACCAATGATTTCAAAACTGCGCTCATCCGCCTCTTTGTTGTGTGATTCAATAATTAAATGACAATTAGCACCACCGAAACCAAAATTATTGATTGAAACGATGCCGCCTTTAAATTGAGACAATTGACATTTGAATCAGCTTTTCGTAGGCCTTATATATACAGTCATGGAAAAATCTAAAGTATCTACTAAATTTGATCTAGTTCCTTATTCTTTAGTTCGATTTTGATTTCAGAAATATGGTTTGTGAGTAATCATGGAAGGAATTGTTTAAAAAAATTTTTTTCAAAAATTCATCGTGGTAAATTTTTTTCAAAAATTCATCGTGGTAAATTTTTTATAACACATATTCTATAACTTGAATACTACAAGGTATATTTCAGATTTTTCGGTTCCATTTTGTAAAGCTTGGAAATTGAGTCGACATGTGTTTAAGGAAATTTTTGAAAAATTACTCAATTGATCGTGGTAGTTTGTTAAACGTTAATGTAATCAATACAATAGAGTTAAAGTTCAGGTAATTTATAAAGTTTAGAGCTTATGGGAAAAGTAACGTAGAAATCAAACAGCGATTAAGTAAGAATTGTATTGATTACATTAACGTTTAACAAACTACCACGATCAATTGAGTAATTTTTCAAAAATTTCCTTAAACACATGTCGACTCAATTTCCAAGCTTTACAAAATGGAACCGAAAAATCTGAAATATACCTTGTAGTATTCAAGTTATAGAATATGTGTTATAAAAAATTTACCACGATGAATTTTTGAAAAAAATTTACCACGATGAATTTTTGAAAAAAATTTTTTTAAACAATTCCTTCCATGATTACTCACAAACCATATTTCTGAAATCAAAATCGAACTAAAGAATAAGGAACTAGATCAAATTTAGTAGGTACTTTAGATTTTTCCATGACTGTATTTTATAAGATACGAATGAACTTAAATTTACCATCAAAAGGAGTATTTTCTACTATAGGCTTAAACGATCCATCAAACAATTCCGGTATATCCGGATTCATAACATTCAAATGTAGATTTCTTGGAATACACTTATTCTCAAATGATATTATGACTTTTGCAATCGCAGCCAAACCTGAAGCCCATTCTGTGTGTCCAATGTTTGACTTTAGTGCCCCGATAAGAAGTGGAGCATCACGACCATTACCTATCTTACACATCGATTCCGCTATTGCTTTACATTCAACCGGATCCCCAGCTTTAGTGCCTGTTGTATGAGTTTCTATATATTTAACCTGAAAAATAATTTAAATCTAAATCAGAGACAGGATCATTAAGTGTCATGAAACTGATAAAATGTATTGACACTATATCTATAAATGTATATATGATTGTTTCGAGTTAATGTTGATTTAAGTTTACCTTCAATGGATCAATATTAACTTCTTTGAAAGTATTAGTTATCAGAGCTGCTTGTGTGTTCCAACGTGGAAAAGTTATCCCAATATCCTTATACCCATCGCAATTTGATTTTACGTTTCTTACAATTGCATAAACACGTTTAGCAGCACTTCTCTTTTGAAGAAATACAACACACATAGCCTCTGATCTTCCATATCCATTGGCAGATGCATCAAAAGCTTTACATTTACTATCAGGTGATGTCATCTTCAAGTCCATGAACATTTTGGCAAATGGAATATTTATGTCGATTATGAATCCAGCTACTAGTGCAGACTCGCATTCACCTTATTAATAGAAAATAATTATATTCATATCGTCTACAGCTAACAATAAACACTCAAAAATCACAGTTCGCCTCAATTTTCAGACCTGTTCTCAAAGCCATCACTGCCTGATCCAATGCAGAAAAACTCGAAGCACATGCTGTATCGATTCCTATTGTTTGTCCGCGAAAGTCGAAATTGACATTCGATTGAACTGCAGTCACTATCGGGTTGTAATCAAAATTTTCCGTTTGTTTGAAATAAAGTGATACTTTTGAATCCGATGTTAATCTACTGCCCAAATAGTAACCAACATTAGTACCACGTATTGTATTTGAATCAACACCTTTTAATAAATTCGAAGTTTTTAACTCTTTCTAATTTATCAAATGATAACTCCTTGAACCTGAATCTAGTATCGCTTCGTAGGTCTTCTCTAACAATAATCTCAGCTGAAAATCTAAACCATTGGCCTCTTTGTCACTGTACCCAAAAAAGTCTGCATCAAATTTGTTTAAGTCATCCGGAATGTTACCAAATTCTTTTTGTATTCCATAAATTCCTGTATAGTTATAAAAACATGAAGAAAAACGTATTTCTATTGATTCTGGGTCATACAATTATCTGATCCAAAGTTCTTTGCTATTCTAAACTAATGCATTCAAAGCTCAATATAAAAAGAATTTTCAATATTTTTCATACCAGGTGTCCAACGAGGACGACAAGCATTGACACAATCTACTCCATTGTAAAGATTATCTATGAATTCATTCATATTCACTGAATTGGGGAATATTCCAGATATACCACTGATAACTATGTCCTCTTTCATGGTTACCCATTTCGGCAAATTACTTTCTCCTTTAGGAGTCTCATAACTGCTGTTATTTGCCATTTATTTTAGTAAATTATAAAAATTTACTTTCTATTATAGGAACGACAACTAATTCTTGATTATTGTTGTCGTCTATAACCTTTGTGATAAAGTGAATTCTCGATTTTTATTTCAGCTGCACGTCTATTACTGAGTTTCTGAGTATTTCCTCAAGAAGTCAGCAAACGTACTGAATCAGGCGATAAAGTATGAGTTGGATCTATTTTTCGATCCCACTTTTCAAATGATTGTGTACGATATTGTGACATAAAATGAATATATTTTAAGCTAAAATCTTTCGTTATCAGTAGTTTATACGTCACATGAACATGCATTTCACGAAATAGAAATTTTCTAGAATTAAGAATAATGATTGATATTTATATAAGAAGCTGTGCGAATGACGTTGAACTATACAATGATCGAAAGCAAATAAAGTATTAGTCAATTTATTCAAGTAAAATCTAAGACAATTGTGTTGATAAAATTATGTGCGATTCCAGGTATAGATGAATTTTTACTATATCTGCAAAGATTCAGGATAATCCTTATTTGATACTTTTATTCAGAGTAACAGTTCGATAAATCAGACTTGAAAAAGAAAATCATGTACTCAATAATTTTATGGTTGACTTTGGTATTTTTTTATTCGTCGTATTGACCAATACTGGGAAATTGGCAATAATAATTCGTACATTCAAAAGGGATTTTGGGTAATCAACTTTTCTTGTTTATTATCCACTTTACAGAAACAAAATCATTGATAAAGTTTATCAAGGCTGATTATAGAGAATAATGATCAAACAAATCTGTTTGCAAACTATCTGCAAAGTGGTTGATCACTTATTTTCAAATAAAACTGTCAATGGCTTAATAACACATAAGCTTTATTTCAATGTCTAATCATTTTTAATTTTGTTACAATTCTTCCAAATTAATCACTTGATAAATGAACTAAGCATTTATATCAATTTTATTTCAGAGCGATGATCATTTTGATTAAACTGAAAATTTATCTTCTCAAGTGTCAGAGATCTAATGCTAACGTTCCAAAAATGTTCTTCGAAACTGCGAAAAAATATCCAAATAAATCATCAATTGTTTACAAAAATCAAACTTGGACTTTCGAACAATTGGACAAATTTTCAAATAGAGTCGCCAATTGTATGATTCAGTTTGGTTACAAAAAAGGAGACACAATCGCCTTATATATGACCAATAGACCGGAATTTATTGGAATTTGGTTGGGATTAGCAAAGGCTGGAATCATAACAGCCCTTCTCAATACTAATTGCAAAAACGATTCGTTGGTTCATTGCTTAAGCCAAGTTCAGTGTAAAGCAATTATTTTCGAGGAAAAACTTCAGAAATGTATGTTAACTATTGTCTTAATATCTTTTTAGTCAGATTTTCAATTCTCCTAATTGAAACTTAATCTTAAAAATGAAGTCGATTTTACTTTTGATAGTTTTTTATAGAAATTTCTTTCAAATTGTAACAGTTATTGAGTCAGTAATTGATCGATTGGAGAGTTGCACAAAATGCGAATATTATTTTGGTTTGGGCAAAAGTGAAACTCTTTTTATAAATGGAAAACATGTATCACTCGATCACTTAATTTCAGAGTCACGAGAATTGTTGAGCCATCAAATAGACCTAGGTTTTAATGACATATTATTTTATATCTTTACTTCGGGAACTACTGGTTTACCGAAAGCGACAATTGTGCCGCATTCTAAGTTTATAATGGCTGGTCCTTCAACTCTTTATTTGACAAAATTGAATAACGATGATATAATTTATGTATCGATACCACTATATCACGGGGCAGCTGGTGTTATGGTCTCATCGCAAACAATCATTTTGGGAAACACAATCGCATTGACTGAAAAATTTTCTGCCTCAAAGTTTTGGGAGGAATGCATAAGATATAAATGCACTGCAAGTATTCTGTTATACTTAATAATGACTATAAGCTCCTATAACGATATATGATTTTTGAATAAATCATAGATTGCCGTTTATATCGGAGAAATGTGTCGCTATTTATTACTCCAGCCACAAAAAGAATCAGATGATAAACATTATATTCGTACAATTTTCGGTTTAGGTCTTCGACCTAACGTATGGAGAGATTTTGTAAATAGATTCGGGATTAAAAATGTTTGCGAGTATTACAGCTCTACTGAAGGAAATGTAAATTTAGGTACAAGCGCTATTCAAGTGATTGAAAAACTCTATTTATAGCTCTTTTAAATCAATATTTCAGTCAATCGAGACAATCAAATAGGCGCGTGTGGTTTCATTCCATATTATTATAAGTTTATTGTGAAGCGTTTATATCCAATAAAAATTGTTAAAATAGACGAAGAAACCAATGAAGCGACACGCGGTCGAAATGGTCTCTGCATTGAATGTAAACCGGGAGAAGTCGGAGAACTTGTTGGCAAAATAGTCGACAGCGATCCCATCAAAGCATTTCACGGATATATCAATAAGAAAGAAAACGAAAGTAAAATTATCAAAAATGTCTTCTCTATCGGTGATAAGGCTTTTCGCACATTCGATCGAATAGAAATGGATAGATTGGGATTTCTATACTTTAGAGACAGAACTGGAGATACTTTCAGATGGAAAGGTATACTCGATGATTTCAAAATGATGCATAGTAACGAGAAACAATGCGTTGTTATGCCAATATATCTATCTTCTCATAATAGTAATATGGAATTGAATTATCAGTCATAGGAAATCAAAATTAAAGACTTAGCTGAAATTGATGTGAATAACAGAAAGAATAACAGGAACAGCTCATTTCTTGTAGTTATGCATCTTTTAAGTCAGTCATTTTTACCCTTTCTGTCCAAAACCATTCATAAAAAGTTTATAAAGATATCAGGAATAGAGCCTTAAATTATTGTTTGATTCGTGTTTTATTTTCTATAAAATGCTTGCAGGAGAAAACGTCTCAACCACTGAAGTCGAAACAGTTTTACAGAAATTAACAGAACATAAATGCGATTGTATTGTATTTGGAGTTAGAGTTGCTAATTGTGAAGGAAAGGCCGGTATGGCAGTCATTTCGACCAATATTGATTCGATTCATATAGAACATCTATTGTTACAATTGAGACAATACTTACCGTCTTATGCGATACCGATTTTTGTTAGGTTTACTCATAAAATTGATAAAACTGGAACTTATCGCTTAGTGAAGAAAGATTTCGAAACAATTGGTTATGATATCAATAAAACAGATGATAGTATTTATTTTTTAGATTCAAAATCAGATAAATATGTTTTGCTCAACCAATCGATTTTGAACAAAATAAACAGTTCTTCCATAAGAATTTGAATGTACGACAAATTTTCGGACATACGATACAAAAAAATACATCGAAGTTACAGCAAAAACATCTATTGAAATGGATTTTGTCATAAAGCAAACTTGTGAATTTAATAAATGTTTGAAGTATATAATATATACTTATAGATATTATCTATAAGTATTGTCTTAAAAGAATTGTAAAAGTTTTATTTCTTTTAGAAGTTGAAAAAACTTCTAAAGCAAACACCATTCGATTGTACATTTTAGAATTGTAATTTTACTTGCAATTAATGTCTTCAAATCTAATCTAATAAATTTACCAATGTTTGACATATGAGATCAATAGAAATTTGTTTTAGTCTTTCCATTTTGTACACGCTTAACTTTTGTATGAGTTACATCCTAAAATCTAATAATCTATTATAATTTATATAATCATATTTTATAATTATATTATAATTGCATTATAATTCATCTGATAGACTAGTGATAGACATCAGCTCAGTTACCCTGAGCTTGAGCTGAGCTGAGCTGGGCTGTGAGCTGGACTGACCTGAGCTGAACTGCTATTGAGCTGGGCTGAGCTATGAACTGGACTGATCTAATCTGATTGATAAGGCCCAATTTTCCTCGAAAATTTTCAATATTTATTAGAAATACTGGAAATTTGTTGCAAAGTAAAAAATTTTAGTCGTAGAGTTTTAAATGGTCTAGATTTCAATATCTTGTTATCTAATATTATGGGTAATTAAAATATCAAATCATTAAACTAATATTTATTCCGAATTAGAGTACTTAAGCATTGAATTTAAATACACTAAACGTCTTCTGAAATAAATAATTGAATATTTAACACTACCTTAAAGTTAAGACGTTTTAGAATCGTCTTCTATGGGCTATTATTGCAAAACATTTAAGTTAAACTAAACGTCTTTAGACTATACAGCATATCACTTATAGATTTTACATTGAAAGTATCAAATTTCTATTTGGATGAATCGTTTAATAATAGAAAACTCTAATAAATTCTATAAACTATTACCTATTGAGCTGATCTGAGCTGAGCTGGCAGCTCAGTGTAGTGAGCTTGAGCTGTGAGCTGAGCTGAGCTGAGCTGAGCTGAGCTAGAAGACGACTGAGCTGAGCTGATTTCATCAGCTCAAAAGTACCATTGAGCTGAGCTGATGTCTAACACTATAATAGACAGCTCGTTCCTGCGCCTTTAGGGCACGTTTTCTCACATGCATTCATAGCTAGTTAATACATGTATTAAACGTGCTTTTCATATTATGTGTAATTTTCTAAATATATGAATAACCCTTGGATACATCTATTCACACAATTCACTCCTAAAATGTATATGAACTTATATTAATGCGACACAAAGACATTGAACTTTTTGTGATACAGTTTCCTTCCAGTTAAGAGATCTATCATCTCGCTCAATTGCATTTCATATAGTTCATTCCCCCCGAAAATCCTTTTATGCTTAATTTATTTTCCCCGGATTTGGATTTCAAAATACAAGTTTACCTAAATATATATTTTTTGCTCTCTAGTAAGCGAACCTAATTAACTTATTAATTAATAAAGTTACTTCATGATTATATGAGATCAAATGATTACATGTTAACTATTGAGTAATAATCTGAGGCAATTTAGTGTTCTTAGAAATAGTGAATAAAGTTTTCGAGTTATTGACTGAAGCTCACTTATTTAGTAAAATTACGATAGCCCTCAATTCAGTGATAGATCGTCAAAATAGATTATTAATAAATTTTAGCTTAAAGTAACTTGTCAACCATGATCTCAAATGCCTTGAGATTGGTAATAAATTAAAGCTCCTTAAAAGCACTGTACACACAGATAATAATTTATCCTAGACATCAATTTTATTCTGGATTCAAAATTAAAACTACGACTATTTGACAAGTTTTTATTGTAAATAATTCTTGTTATAGTGTCTAAGTATTGAATGTTTAATATTTCAATCTAAGAGATGACGAATAAGAAAAACTGCTAATTTCACTCAACCAATCAAGTTGCTAAGTCGATAATCTTGAGAATTAAATTTACAAGTTTTAAGGAGGTTGAAATGTACTATATAAGTAGTTAATGATTAACATGTGATCACTTGATTTTCTCATATAAACATTTCATTAATCAATGAGAAAAAATTAGGTTCGCTTTTTAGGCGCGAAAAGAGCAAAACATATATTTAGGTAAACCTGTATTTCGAAAACCAAATTCGGCGAAGCAGCAATTTCGCGAAATGGAAGTTCGCAGAAACGACAGATCCCTCAACTGAAATAACTGGAGGAACTGCATCACAAAGAATATAATGTTATTCGTTTCACATTATTTGTAGTGTCCTCGAAAATAAGCTCATATGCTTTATAGTGCGGTAGATTTGAACAATCAAGATTAAAACAATATGAAGTCTTTAACGATAAGCCAAATACTTCTAACATTATTTCTTATATTAAAACTATTGAGAACAAGTGGTTGTTTGTCTGTATCAGTTAAAGGTTTTTGTGGTGATCCCGGAAGACCAGTAAGATCACAAGTGTCTCCAGTTCATAATATTTATAACAAAGAAGAGACTATCGTTTATAATTTATAAGTGTGATGATTACATATCGTTTAGACAATACCAAAGATGTCATAAAGGAAAATGGACTGGACGTAACGCCATTTGCGGTTAGAATTAAACTAAATTCAAAGTTATAATTATAAAAGCTACTGCCTGATATGAAGCCCAGGATAAGTTAGAGATTTCAGAGGGAACACCTACAATATAACTATAGATCTCAGTTAACTAGTTTAACCCTTTTTGACTAATTAAACACACAAAATTTTCTAAATGGCAAGCTTAGTTTTAAAAAATTAAACTCATAAAAACCATCTTTTGAGAGTTTCGGAGAAGGTTTAGAGCATAAGTTAAATATTTATTCTGAGCTATTGTTTTGTCTGGAGGAATCGTTATTAAATTTTTTAGTGAGATTTTTTCTAATTTATGATAAATATCAACTAAGTATTCTAAAACATTCATAAGGAATAAGAAATTATCTGTTGAAGAATGGATTAAGTTACATCTTGATTTGAGTTTCAACTCGCAGTATAATTGTTTTATAAACTAACTTTTAGTCATAAAACCAAATTAATCCAGTTTTTTAGGAAAATTTATTAAGCCAATTAAACACATCTATCTTAGATAAAAATCTAAGCCAGCTTAACGGAATCTCTAAACATAATCAATTTGTAAAGCATTCAAAAGTTTAGAACTTTATTCGACAATTATCTAAAAATGAGTTACTTAAATCAGAAATTTATTTATTAATTCTTTTAACAATATAGTAATCATATTTTAAACGGTATCAGGACAAAAGGGCGCAGACGAAAAAGCGCAGGACATAAGGGCGCGGACATAAGGGCGCGAGACAAAAAGGCGCAAAGACAAAAGAGCGCAGAGACAAAAGGGCGCAGGGACAAAAAATGGGATTTTGTAATACTTTTTAAAAATCAATAAATATAATTTTTATTTATTCAAAATGTGATAATATACATCCAAAAAACTACAATAAATCTTAAAATTCGAATTTAAGTTAAAGTTGAGCTAAGTTAAATTTAAGTTAAAGTTGGGTTAAGTCAAAGTTTAGTCCAGAATCAGAAAACTGCAGGCCCATTAGGGTTCCTCTAAAGGCCAAATTAATGGTCTTATTATTGAGTACTTGGGCTCCGTGTGGTTTTTTGCACCAGTTTTACGCACTTCTCAGCCCCTGAGCAGTATAGGTTATTCTGGAAGTTTAGTATTAAGTAACTTATTTATTATTATGAAATATAATAATAAGTATAAAAACATAAAATAATATATATATATATATCATTTATTATTAAAACCAGTATATTAAACGAGTTCTTACTTTTGAAATCCAAGTAAATTAATAAAAAGTATATCACAATATATAAGAATAAAAATCACGATAAATAAATGTAAACAATCAGTGAATATAATGTAATATTCACTTTAACCTTAGGTGATGCGCCCTTTTGTTTCACGCCTTTATGTCTGACGCTCTTTCAACTTTGCGCCTTTTTGTCAGCGCCCTTATGCCCATAAACCTTTTAAACTGACATTTTATGTTATTTTCATTAGATCTCGAATCCTAGCCCTAACACAATACAGTAATATCTCAATATAGTGGATCGCTGGAAACTAACAATATGAACTATTCATGTTCACCAATAACTATATTTTACTATAAAGAGGTAGTTATTAGATGAATAGAAACCGTATAGGTGTGTTCGCCATTTGGGGATTAAACATAAATAGATTGATTATATCGAATTATTGTTGTATAAACTCCGAATATCTTAATAAAAGCTTCATTTTTTATATAAGAATAATTATATTAATACGAAAAACTTATTTGAAATCTACTCAGCTATTTAATTGAACGCTTTAATTAAATTACAGGAAAATCATATCGAAACAATGATTTGACGTTGGCACGGATTTTCAATAACGATAATGGAAGACTGATACAAGAATATAATATAACCAATTTAGAAAAATTCACCAAATTTGCAAATTCATTTATACCTGAAAGATATCATGAACCACTTCGAGCGCATGGATCTAAAAGTTATAAATTCGAATTATTCATGACCAGTAATGTTTCAGTTGGCGCTGATTAGTATATCAGTTGTTAATCATCTGATTGATAAAAGAATAAGAGAAGCAAGTTTCAATATTACGCGGGTAACAGTCAGTCCATATCGGCAATGTGTTCTTGATAGTCAAACTTCGGCGTCTCCGTGGTTTTACAACTCGACTCGTTTTGATTACTTTTTCTCATCTTATTCAATAGATGATCATCAGTTTGAGAAAGAAATTAGTCATATGTCAAACATGGTTACAGTTGAAATAGAAACGGATGATATACTGGACCTAGATTTAGCTGCTCTTATTCTGGCTGAACAGTATACTAATGATGATAACCCTAGACAACCGATTTGTGGCCCTCCAGAAATTCCGGTTGGTTTAGAGACTCGCGTGATTCAACATCAAACCAAATACGCGTTCAAATGTGCTCCAGGATTGAGAAGATTAGCTAATTTTGATACTAATACTTATGAGCTATCTTGTGGAACTGATATGAAATGGAGGGGAAGTTTTCATCAATGTTTTCCTCAGAAAACTTGTACCAAATTTCAATTAAGTGACACATTTGGTTCAAGTTTATTCTTATGAAAAAGTTTATTTTTATAACAGTTCGGACTGGTTTGCCATTAAAGGAACAAAAGCACATTTTCTCTGCAAAAACGAAATTCATATTTTATTTGGAAAAGAGATGAGAGTTTGTGGTCCAGATGGACAATGGAGTGATAGTTTACCCAATTGTTTGAACACTCAAAATGGTATCATTTTAAATGCTCTTATCATTCATTTGATTACTGTTACTAAAACTTTAAAATCGTTTTAATCAGATTCAGATTCAAAACTCAATTGGACTACAATGTCTGTTACGATTACAGTAACTTTGATCCTAACACGCATCCTGACCTCACTTTTCATTTATTGTTATATTAAAATGAAAAAGAATCGCTCAAACAAGCAGAGTTCTCGTCATTCAAATATTTACGATGACTATGTTTGCAATCAATACGGACAATTTGATACTCAATCGATCTATCGAGACCAAAATGTAGAATATGTAGTCTGCAAAAGTTCTTCCTATACTCAAACCAACGGAATATCAAATAAAGGACAACATTTAAATGAGAATTACTATGACGATTTTCCTAAACGTAATTCTGGACATGAAAATAAAATAAGCGACTTTAAAGATTCTTATGTTGTTATGAAAGTCTATTAACGCATTCATATAACTGTTGAAACTAAAATGTGAGTTCTGATACCATAATCAATGCGGCCATTTCAGTATTGGTCGAATTTTCATTTCTTTTAATAATAATATTTAATAGTCAGCATTTGAAGAATGATTTTGAACACCTATCTATTATGAATAAAATAATTTCTAATTTTCAGATTAAACAACTGTTACTCATACGTTTAAACATTTCAGACCCATCATCGACTTCATTGATAATTTCATCTAAATTTTCGTCATCAGATATTTTCTCAGCGATATCAGATAGTGACTGATCAGGAGATAGAGGTTCGAACAGATCCGAGTCATCAAAAGCCAGGTTGTTCTCAGTTGGTTTCGTTTCAGGTTTAATATCACTTTTGTCATTAGACTTAGATTTATTACGGTTGATTGGTAGAAGCGGTGATTTGGACCGAGATCCATTACGAGAATGTGATACAGAAGGCGATGATAGAGACAATGGAGACCTCGATATGGTCTTGCTTCCATATAGTGGAGAAATCGATCGTGATCTCTGTCTTCTCGGGGATCTGTGATATCGTTTCGGTGATGTTTCGAGTGGTGGAGTAGGGGTTCGGTGACTGTAATGATAAGACTACTTCAAAGAGTTCGGTGTTGTGCTCCGACTCTTAGTAATTGTTTTTCTTCTGTTTCTACTTCTATTTCTAGTCACTACCGAAGTCAATGGAGATCGCGATCGTTTACTTCTCTGACTCCTATCTCTGGAGTGTTGGTGCCGATGACTACTTCTAGAACGAGTTTCAACATTTCTATCACTTTTAACACTACTGAGAGAACTGGCCCGACTTTCATCTCTGCGTGAAATAAGTGGAGAGTATCTCATCTTCGAAGACTCATCATAAGGTTCTACAGATGATTGTGTGCTTTGTGTCACTTTGATATCATTACATTTATCAGAAACACTTTCAACTGCAATACTATCTGTTTTCTCAGTTTGTGGCTCATCTACAAAACTATCCGAAGTTTGTTCGCTTTTAATCGGTTATGAAACTGATGTCGAAGACTCATTAGTATCTTGAGCTATAATACTGCTGATGTATGCAATAGATTCGAGCACTGATAGGGTTAGAGTGCTATACATTCCTCGCAATATCAAGCCATCGGTTGGTACCATTTCTTTGGGTACAAACTTTATGTTCACGTTATACTTCCAAACTTTATATTCTAAACTGTATTGTATTGTTAAATTAAAAATGATAATCAAAAGATGGATCAATTTTAAAATCAATCATATAATACCTGCCAATATCCAAGAAAGTGCACGCGTCACGTCTTATCAAGTCATTTATGAAGAATTTTAATTCAAATGATGACGGATTCGTTGCGCTAAATATATATCAAATTCACTATAACCTCATTCATGTCTATTATAGGAATATAAGCAAAAATCCGGAGTTTTATAAAGTTTTTAAAATCTACAAATGAGTTGTCGTAGAATAAACATTATTTATTATGAGAAACTATAATACATAAGCTTTAAGTAAACATATACTCCGGGTTGGAATCGGCCGCTCTTCTAATGGAAGTCATGGTCTTGAAAAGCAGTCGCGAAAAATACTTTGGACAGAATTCTTTGAGTTTCAAACGAATTCTGGTCATTAAGTGATTGTAATCTCGAGCCATCCAATTGTTACCATAAACTTTGGACTTGAGGTGTGCCCAAAACTTTTCGATATTTTTTAGTTGAGGCACATTCGGGGGTTGTGCTCTCATTTTATGAATCTTATGCCGTACTTCTCATACACATTAATCGAATCACTTCCGTAATGAGCGGACGCTCCGTCCGGCCAGAAGACATTTGTCATTTTTGTGGTATTTCTTTCGGAACGTTATTAATCTTTTGATCAGACACTCTTTTGAGTACAGATTCATATTTATGGCTTGACTTTTACTGAGAAAAGGAACGAAACACTTTTAAGCTAATGGCGACCCAAACTAAGACTTTCGGGAAACTTCTTAGTGGTATAGTATTTAGTTTCCGAATCAGTGTTGTTCTTATCTCTAGTATAGTAGCTTCGATTATCCGGTTGATTGTGACCAGTCATCGGAAAGTAGAACTCGTCATCCATCACAATATGTAAACCATTTTTAGGCCGCATTTCGTTTTTCGATAGTCTGCTGAGTCATTTCTTTTGGCGTTAATTTTGTTTATCATTGACTTCAGGTTTTGATGGCCTCTGATATCGTTTGATACCATTTTTCTTCAAAATACGACACACATGTGGTTGTGATACACCGAATCTGAGGGCCTGTTTTGATTGCGAGACACCAGTCCTTCCATCGAATGCTTGTATTAAGGCTTTAGTCTTTTCTTTAGTCATTTATACAGCTGGTCAACCCGATCCGACTTCTCTTTTCATTGATAACCCGTTTTCTGATCATCGAATAATATTATAAATAGTGGACCTCTTGATTCCCATACGAAGAAAATGTTTACAGTAACTGTTTTCCTTTTGATTTGTGTTCTTCATAAAAGTTTCCAATAATTAAACGCCTTTCTTCTTGTTTAAGCGCTTTCATAGCTTAAGACATATACTTATTCAATAAAACTCTTATAGTATTCGGTCCTATGGTATTAAGATTGTCAAACAATTCTTTGCTACTTATTGTAAGCGCGCCCCCATCCGACTAATAAATTACTCAATTAATTCCGGATTTTTAGTTATATCTCTATACTTGTTCTAACTAAATATCAATCAACGTTCGGATTGACTTTTCTTAAAACAATTCACTGAGTAAAAAAGCAACAGATTTATGTAATTGAAACGCTTCAAGAATTAGATTTTGAATTAGTTTAAAAATTAAAGTTAAGTTTAAACAAGTAGCAGCCGCAAAACAAACCCCAATCTGACGCCTCCGGGAATGTCTGCCTCAACTCTTGCATCCAATGGTATGACTTGAATCTTCATTATTATTCGAGCAGTTGATTGGATAAAATCGATCAGTAGAAGCATAGAGGTTGTGCGAGCTGTTAGGGAACTGTGTTGCGCTAGATCAGACATTTCTATGGTTTCAATGCAAAAACTGGCAAGACCACTATGCCAAGTTATTTAGGAGGGATAGGAATAGGTTTCAGGGAGAAGTGCCTCTTGCAATGTATGTACCAATGAAGCTGATGACTGTAGAGGAGGTGAGGAATACTCTGAAGGGTACGATAAACGGGAAGGTGACAGGAACCGTTGTATTTTTGAGGAGCTAATCAAGTACAGAAGAGAAAAGCTAGAACAGACATTGACTAAATGCTTAATCAATTCTTGAGAGGAGCGAAGATTCCTAAGAAATAGGACCTTTCATATGTCTTCACTGTATATATTAAAAAGGAGCCAAAGACTATGTTAATAATTATCCAGGCATTCGCATCATGGGATCTTGCAGAAGGGTTTTTGGCAGAATAGTGCGATCAGGTTAGAGCACCTTATGGCGTCCTCAGTTTCTGAAGAGCAGTGAGGGTACACTACGGGGAGGTCCCGTGCAGATAACATCTTCTGTCTTAGACAGGTGTCGGAGAAGATATTAGCAAAGAAATCCGTATTGTGTTTATCGACTTGGAAAAGCCTTCGACTCTATCCCTAAATGGAATTTGTTGGAGGCGTTGAGAACGCGCATATAGATGATGGGACCACTAACTTTGTGATGAAGATGTATCAGTATTGTAAAGCATCTGTTAAAGTGGGTGATTGAGTGTCCACTGAGTTTGAGGTCACTAGGACATTAAGGCAAGGATATGGCATATCTCCAACCCACTTTAAAGTCCATCTGGAGGCAGTGTTCGATACTTGGAACAGGCATTATTGGGGAATGAGTTTCCCATAGGTGAACATGTTATTCATTCCCTATTGTTTGTGCACGATCAGGTGATCTTGGCGCAGGACAGGAGGACATTGAGTACCTGACAAGGAAGCTTCTGGAAGTATGCAAACGGTGGGCCTTGAAAGTAAATCTGGAAAAGACGGAGCACATGGTCATGAGTATTGAGGACTATAGTGACCTCGTGCTAGACTTAGGGACCATCAAGAAAGTGGATAGATTCTGGTAGCTAGACCCTATAATTGATATACCAGGACTATGTGAGCCAGTTATTTCCAACTGAATCAACCATGCTAGAGAAGTGGTGAGGATGCTCAATGGAGTGCTCTGGAGTCGCCAGGTCTCCAAGAGAGGGTGAAAAGATTATTTTTCACACGACATTGGAGACATCGTCAGCGTATCCAGGCAGTAAAAATGAATTTCTTCTGCCGAGGCCTGGATCGCTTCAGGAACGAGTATGTAAGCCACGAAATGAATGAACTGGAGCCTGTCACCGATCGAATGGGGATAAGAGCCTTGCGGTGGTTCGAGTATGTGCCACGGATATCGGAAAAGAGATGATCCGCGAAGTTTTGCAGTGTTCACCACGAGTAAGGCGGAGACGTGTGTGTTACTTAGAGCAACATGGAGAGGAGGAGTCTGTAGTATGGCCAGTGCAATAAGAGCGACGTTTGGCGACCGAGAACGGGCAACCACTGAAAAAGGGGAAACGCCTGATAAACTAAAATTAAAGATTTTGATATACAAAAAAATTAATTGTATATCGTTTAAAGAATCTTTATTACTTTTCATTTATGTGATAAAATGTTGAAAGTGCCTTTCTTGCGTTTATACATGGATATGCATTTCTATAAATAGGTTCACCTGATTTTTGCGAAAAATAGATTCAGAATATTCAGAAAACTATGTTGATAGTCAGACTATAAGTGATTTAAAGTTTGATTGGTCTAAAATTTTGCTTAGCAAACAATCAATTCTTAGGAATCCTATTAAATTAGTTTATATTTTGCCTAAAAGTTCAATTGCTTTTGAAAATTTTATCAAAATACTGGATTAATTTAGTTTTATGATTAAAATTAGTATATTAACAAACTACAGTACATATTGAAATAAAATAAGAATGTAATTTAACTCAAATTTCATTATTTTTCATAATTCGCTAATATCACGAATGGGTGACTAAGAAAATACTTGATCGATACCTACCATAAATTGACTTTAATAATCACCCTCTGACAAAAAACTTATGAATAATTCTCAAGAAGCTTGTAACCTATGAACAACCTACGGTGCAAAAAATTAAAAGTAAATTTAAATGGATTTAGTGCTTTGAATTAAATTTGCAACTTAAAAATTGTATTTAGTTAAAGTTTTCAGATTATGTCAATTGCCAAACACTTGAATATACACGAAATACTTATTAATAAAGTTGTCAAAAATGCCAAGCTTACGAAAATACGCAGTCAATTGTCAAAAAGCAGTTGTATGTGAATGATGAAATTTTTAGAAACCTTGGTTCTCTTCTCATGATAGAACCACACTAAACAAAACACTTGAACAGAGTTTTAAATCATGTGAATTTCTGAATCAAGCTATCATTAATTTAAGCAGACTTGAAATAAAAATATGTTGCTATGGATTTTATAGGTTACATGACAATTAATATTAATATTAATGTCAAAGCTTTCTTATTAAATGACAATGTTAACAATATATATAAATTTGCTCGTCTTGTATTACTTTCAATATTGCGAATTCATATTAAAAAGCTAGAAATGAGTAATATGCCGCTTTTCATTCTGAATAAATGTAAAATAAGCGTATTAGTGAAGATCGTCAATATAACACATCAGAATCAGTTTGCACTACTTCGGTATTATTTGATAGACGTTATGGTAAAAAAGTAATACATGCTAAAGATTATTCTTGCAAATGTATATTTTATCACATTGATTTGATTTTATGATTAAAAGTTTGTATATAAACAAATCATTTACAATAACACATATTTAAACTGAAATCACAATGTAATTTAACTAAATCTTCATTGTTTTGTTTCTTCATAAATATCACAAATGGGTCACTAATAAATTAATGCTTCATTGATATTTACCATAAATTAGAGACTCGCTAGCAGGCGTTGTGTCTAACTGTTGATATTGGGTTAAACCAGTTAATGAAATCTCTAAACATAATGCATATTTAAATTTAGGATACTAAAATATGAAGTCTAAGCTATAAAACAAAATAATTTTAAATTCTTGATTACCATGAACAGAAATTTTAACTTTAGAGATTACATAATTTACAAAACACTTGGATATACTTGAATTACGAATTAATCATTACAAAATACTTTAATAATAATTAATTGAGTTGTCAAAACTGTAAAACTTACAAAACTACACAGTGAGTTAATGTCAAAGAGCACTTGTATGTGAATAATGTTTTTTAGGTAACTTTGGGGCTCTTCTAATGATAAATATCTTTAATAAAACACCAAGTCACAAAGTAACTTGAACTGAGCTCTAAATCGTATCATTTTTGAATCGAACTATCATAAATTAAAGTAGAATTGACATAAAAATATGTTGGTACGTAGTTTACAAATTGTATCACAATTAATATTAATACTCGTAAAAACAAATTATATCAAAATTTCGAGTATAAAAGCCCGACCAAAATCGTTATGGAAATTATTCAATAAGTTCATAGTTATATAAGCCTATAAGCTTAAACAATGAAGTTATATCTATTATTGTTATTTGTTGCCACAGTTCATGGTATCGACGTCGCACGTTTCTTAACGAATACTGGCCACGGCGCTGCAGTTATATTTGGCATCGATTCGAGCACTAATGCTTCAACTGTAGGTTCAAATGGATCAATTATCTCTTCAGGAATTCGAAACTACCCTTTGGACCTTACAGGTATTTAGATAAATCCATTGATTTGAATTAATTACTGTAAAATTGTGCTATTCTTCAGCATCAGAACCACTATCGTCTGCAAGAACTGAGCTTATGGCAGAGGACGATGATGAACCCAAAACAGAACTTGGAAAGAAACTCAGAGAACATCTAGATGAAATTCTAGAAAAAATTAGAGATGCTATAGAACATGGCAAGACAGTAAAAGAAGAATGGCTGGACAAAGCTAAAGAAATAAGGGAGAAATTGAAGGATTTAAAAGCAGACATAGGGGAAAAAGCTAAGGAGATTATAGAAAAGATAAAGGAAAAAGTAAAAGATTATTGGCAGAAAATATTAGATAAATTACGTCCAGAAGAATAGGAATAGCTGCCGTTGCAGGTATGCGCTTTGGATTTAGTCTACATTAAAATATAGTGGTTTAAACTTTGAAAAATATTAAGAATTATTCCACAACAATCTTTAAAATGATTTTCAAAATTTCACTTTGAAACGAATTTCCTATTCCCTAATGAATATTGTATTTTGTTCTAATTAAAATTTGAATTGTATTTAAAAATTGATTTTTCATTCACTGCAAACGAAAATTAAAGTTCAATGAAGCAAGCTCTGAAAAAATAGTAAAACTTATGCTTTCAAATATAAAGAATCGAATATTAGTTTTAATAAACAAAAAACTAAATAACATACTAAATAAATAAATACAAAAATCTTAAACTTGAACCGTTTATGCGAGAACCGACTCATTGATAGCATCGAATCGATTTTTTCTCAAACATTCTCAATAAAATTCAACTAAAGCTACAAAATCTTTGACAATATACGAGCGACGCGAACAATAATTTAAATATCTTCTACAGAAAATCGTTAAGAATTTTCGAATCATAGACAGCATTTAATTTGTTTCAGTTTTATTGCTTACATAGAATACAAGTGTGAACGAACAATTACATATTAAAAAGTCTATTTATAATTGAGCGGTGTTTACGAAAGTTATATCATGTCAGGCTAGTCAATATGGGTTACCACCATATAATCTCTAATATTAATATCTTAACCATAAATATATGGATCTTTTGCTTTGATTTCAGTGACCCCAAATTTATCAACTCGTCCATCTTGATTCAGACATTTTCTTCTCTTGGTATACGGGTTTTAAATAGAATAGATATATGTTAGTGTTTGTTGTATTAGGTTGAGGAAAAAGTTTTGTCATAAATCTAAGAATAATTTTTGATCTAATTTTTGACACTTTATCTATTGTTAACAAATCTTTTCAAATCTTTTCAAATTATAAACTTCAAACACAGGTATTGAACTCTAATTTAATGAACTAAAGAACAATTTCAAATTACTCCTGGTGATTCCTAGACATGTCTTCAAACAAAGAGCACATCCACCACTGTTTGCTCTATGAGTTTGACCTCAAGAAAACCGTAGCCGAAGCTCACGAAAACATCACTTGTGTATATCCAGAAGCATAGACTCATCGTTTCTGGATATGCACGAGTGATTTTCGTAACTTCGGATCATAAACAACTTTGAATCACCAGAGAATTAGTTCATTAAATTTATAATTTGAAAAGATTAGTTAACAATAGATAAAGTGTCAAAATTAGATCAAAAATTATTCTTAGATTTATGATAAAACTTTTTCCTCAACCTAATATTAATCAGTAATATAGTCTCCCTCATTTCTCATAATATCTTTCCATTGATCGTACAAATATTTCATCCCTTTGAATTCACTCCTTGTATTAATGCCATCAATTGACAACTTTAAAGCCTTTTTAATTCTGCTTCATGAGTGAATCGAATATTTTTGAGAGGGCGCTTTATTCTGGCAATACCATCGTAATCACAGGGGTTTATATCAGGACTATAGGGTGGGTGTTCCAAAATTTTCCATTTTCGCTCTGCTAAAAAATCCATGACCACCGCACTATAATGAGGTTTTGTATTATCCATTAAGATGATGGACTTATTTATTGCATATTCATGAACAGATGGCCAAACATAATCGCTTAGGAATCTGAAAAACACTTCCCCATCAACATTTGTATTTTTGGGTAAAATTTGATAACTAAGAATACGATCATGATAAAAAGCTACAATTAGCATCACCTTCCAGTCAGCAATATTTTGACATCATTTTTGGGGTCTAATGGAAAAGAAATATATTTGGTTTTTTAAATTGAATTTTGAAAATTTCATTACGTTGGTTCTCCTGGTAAGCACCATTCGCGAGACAGTTGAGCATCTGTAGGATCATAACTCTTGATCCATGTTTCATCAATAGCTATTATATGACTAACGAATTCATGGTCTTTGCTATAGCGTTCAACTAATTTAGCGCAAGTTTCCCTTCTTTTTTCATTTGGCTTGGTGTTAATTCGTGAGGAACCCACTTCCTTAATATTTTACGATACCCTATATTATGTAGTAACTTCCAAGTGCTTCCATAACTTATACTTAACTCATCTACCAAATCTTCAATGCGTCATGCTCGGCCTTCCTGCATTAACTGTTCAAGTGCTCTTCATGTTGAGGATCAGTAATTGCTGTAGGTCTACCAGGATGAGGCAAATCAAAAGTTTCATATCGCGTTCCAGATTCAAACTGGTGGTACCAGTTGTATACCGCGCTTTTTTGAAATGCTCGACTTCCAAGTGTCCTTGTCAACTTTCTTAAAACTTGAGATACTGGAGTGTTCTGTATAACTTCAATCTTGACTCAGGCTCTTTGCTCTTCATCTGTAACACTAGCACGAATTTCATCAAGTTTTATGCACTTGTAAAGGTAACGGGTTTTACAAGTCTTGAATATTTTTTACTTTGCAGTTTACTCTAAGCTCTCTAACTTATTTGGAGAAAACAGGTGAAAAGTTTTAATTATTAACCTTATAGAGATTGAAGCGATGGATTAAAATATTTAGAGTCGCCAGAAGTCTTATCTCTTTCTGATCGATAACACTTTTATTGTATTTACATACCTTATATACGAATAAAAATCTGATTTTAGTTTCAGTTTAAAGAGAGAACACGAGTAGTTAACTCGAAATAAAACTATCATTTAAAAGAAAAGTTCGTTAACTTTACACACTCTTCAAAACTCAGTGTTAAACACAATAAAATAAAACGGAATATCTTCTGTGCAGCCATACTTTTTAAGGTAACAAATAATAACAAACAACTAACATCTTATGACAACGAGATAAAAAGTTATCCGAGTCCACGGATTTCTTGATTGACCTAATATAATTATTTGTTATTATTAATACATGAATACATAGGTGGAGATCCCACCCTCCGCCTCCACTCAACACCTCTAAAAGTCGCCGCCGATACTTACTCTCGGTCACCCAATTTCACGCAGATATCATTTAAAATTTCTCTTTGTGAGGACATGATTTGTGTTGTTTTGAGATGTTATTGAAGTTCATTATTTTATAAATTGACTTTTCAACTGATTTATATGTATTTTTTAACACTGATTCCGAATATGAAATCTAGATTTTTTATATCGAATACTTTTCGAGATATTCGATTTTAAATATTTTATATAGAATTTTTTCACTTTAAGATATTTTATTATATATGATTTCGATGTAGAATTTAACGCTGATTAGAATAGTGAAACCCGTTTTTCGATATCTATAATATCTTTAGAGAAAATCGAAGATTCATTTTAAACGTTTACTTTAAGGACATCTAGCGGATAAACTATAAGTTATACAGAGGTGGGCCCATTGACAATTTTGATCAGGATGATGACGTCTATTAAAATATATTATGAGATCCCGTGTTTATGGATAGCCAGAATCCCATAGACTTATTTTCATCGTTCTTTAAGATATTTATAGGCGTCTCGTATTTAACCTCATTATTTAGTAAATTTTACAGACCCTTCAAGTAAATACTAAAGGGATAATACTGTGCTTACAATTTTAAGTGGGTAAACTGTAAAAGATAATTAAAAGCTTGTATTAGTATCAAATCAATTTTGGAAATTTTTTACTCACTAAACGTAAATTTAGCTTTGAATTTTCAGTTGTTTTAAAAATGAATCAAAAATCTCTTACATTTAACTGACGTATTCATTTTTCTATAAGATTAAACTACCTTGAAATAAAAGTTAACAAAAGTATAATTTTATAAACTGAATCGAATTGATCTAATCTTTTGTTAATCTATGTCTTCTTCCTTAAGTCTTATAACTAATGATTGAACTCAAATCATGCAATATCACGATTTCTCGTATGACATCAAAACGACATCATACAATCGAGGACTATCTTACTTTACCGAATGACAGTACATACGCATTCACAATATCTCAATATAAAATGTATTAGATTTACACTCAAAACTCATTTTTGCGTACACCCAATTTTGTGTACAATACATTTATGTGTACAGAAGTCAAAAACAAAAGACCCTTCCCATATAGAAAAATGTAAACTCGTGGTGGTATAAATTTGCCTATTATGTCATATAAATAAAAGCTTTAATAGGTAAATTTATACCGCCACAAGTTTACTACTATTGTGCATACTCGTTTTTGTATACAACTTGTTTTAGTGTACGGAACTTCAAGACAGCCGTAGCTTTTCTAGTACTTCGATTTTGGGTACAACCATATCAAAATATTCAATTGTACTTTACTCTGAATCTTTAACTGACCTAGAAATCATTGTAATGGGTGAAAGTGATGAAGAGTCTAAAATGAAACCATAATATATGATGAGGGAGAGGAGAAACCTAAACAAGAGTTCTCTACAAGTCTCAAGCCATGTCTTACACTGAATCGTTGGAGCGTTACTTTGGTTCACTATATCATTGCAATGATAGCGACTATGATATGTTAGAAAAACTTGAGAAGGTTATAAGTTCTAATAAAATGAAACAAAGCACTCTTACTAATTACTATAATTCAATAGGTAAAGATTAACTTATTTTCTAAACTGTTACGTTTATTAATATCTAGCTTTTAACATATACTTTTCATTTTTGTGTACAGATTTCGGAAACCGAATGCGTACACAAAAATAAGTTTTGAGTGTATATCACGAATCATAATTTAAAATTCAAAACAAAATTAATAAAGAGAAATTAAAGTACAACTACTCATGATCTGAAAATTCGGTTAACCGGGAAGTTTTGTGGCACTCGACCATAAAAATCGGATGATGGTGCCATTTGATAGTACTTTATGAGACGAGTCCAAAAAGGTCACCATCATGAGGCTCCGCCCACCAGATATAGAACCACGCCCACTTTTTATTTTAGCCACTCCCACTGACTCCACCCCCACAATATGGGTCTCAAAAGAAAGGTCCCAGTGAGTAGAGTCCATTGGTAAAGGTCGCGTGATTATAGGATGCATACTTCCTGAGAAATTGACTAAGAACACTCCTATATTCTACGACCAATTAGCAGTACATCGAAAATTTACATTGTTGACTCCGAGATGATTTATGTTGTAATTGTTCTAACATTTGTATATACATAGGTTGACAAATGTTTTGTCAGATCATTCGGACTTTGCTTACATACAAAAATGTAGTAAGGTTTCGGAATAGGAGGCAATCAGAGAAATTCATCGTTTGCTACTTTTACCCTGAACCGGTTTCGCAATCTGCAGAAACTTTTAAGTTTAAAATAAGCATCGTAATTTTTTCTCAATACTTTTACTATTATTTCTCATTTTTTTAATTATATACAGTTAAGTTAGTATATATAGATAAAAATTTTAGTTTTCAAATAAAAACATTGGTTTTAATGTTAGAAATTTAACTATAAATTTGCTTTATTACTTGTTAACCTTTGTCTCATAAAGTGTCAAAAACTTTGAATCTTTTTCGTCTGTCTCTATAAAACTGTTCAAATTTATCCTGACTTAATAACTGTACTCATCTTCATATAATTCATTTGTATTTCTTTAATTATTTGCACAAGTTTTCAAACTTATTCGTAACAAAGGTCCTACAGTAGGCTTGGAAAAACCCCCGTTATGAGATTTTTCAGTTAGGGTATTACTACTGCCTCCTATTCCGAAAGCCTACCAAAAAGTCAGACTAAACATTACCAAACTAGTGGTTTGTCTCAGATTTGGTCAACAATGTCAATTTTCGATGTACTGCCAATTGGTCGTAGAATATAGGAGTGTTTTTAGTCAATTTCTCAGGAAGTATGCATTCTATAATCACCCGACCTTTACCAATGGACTCTACTCACTGGGACCTTTCTTTTGAGACCCATATTGTGGGGGTGGAGTCAGTGAGAGTGGCTAAAATAAAAAGTGGGCGTGGTTCTATATCGGGTGGGCGGAGCCCCATGATGGTGACCTTTTTGGACTCGTCTCATAAAATACTATCAAATGGCATCATCACCCGATTTTTATGGTCGAGTGCCACAAAACTTCCCGGTTAACCGAAAATTCATTTATTTACATTAAATTTGATCAAATTATTTACATTAAAATTCATCTCAAAGTTGAAATGCATATCGTATAAATAGTCCGAATCGTAAAGAAAAGCTAATTAACGCGGGAATGATCGTGAATATTGAGGATTTCTGAAATCATAACGATTTCCACCAATTCTGTTCCAACGCAAAGGCGGCTGGAAATCTGAATCAGATTTATTGACGCGATTAGAAGATAATGAGTGCAAATCTCTAGACATGTAACGTTCAGGACCATTTCGAGTATTGTTGGGCGAAGACCTGTGAATATTGCCATAAGTGTTAGCATTAGATGAATGATAGACCGATCGTATTGTAGAGCCGAATGAACGCAACGATGTATTGATTCCTCTCGAGGGACGCATGAATTCTTTATTAACACGTTTAGCGCCCGTATCATTGCGTTCGAGAGCAACAAAGTCGTCGACGTGCATAGAGGGCGGACGACTTGTGTTCGGGGGTCGAGAACGAAATGGATCATTAAGTCGAGTGAAAGCACGTCCTCTACCTCTTGGAGCTTGAATTCGTTTGTTCAAAGCGATCGGCTCTTTAAGCCCGGTTCTTATCAATGGCAATGAATTGGTTTTGTCCGAGACTTCGTTTTCTTTCGAGTCGGGTTCGATCGGTTCCTGCCATAGTTTCTCTAGATTTGCTCGAATATCATATTCTGTGCCAAAATATTTTGTCGATAGTTCTAATAAATCAATTTTAAGTGAATCTGAAACATCAAATTGTTCAGAGTCTTCGTTTGGAGCTGAGACCCAATCGGGAACTAGTCGTTCGTCTTCCATTTGTGTCGTCAATACAAACACTTGTCGATTAGCAAAATAGTTATTCAGATTTTCTATGTTTGAAGTGTTATCGTTTGTAGTCGTTTCGACTTTTAGTGTTTCTGACGTGTTAGCATTACTTCCATCGGAGGCTGTGATATCCGATTCAGGAATCAGGCGAAGAATATTCTGTAAATAAAAAAAATTAAGCCCATTATTGTTGCATTGCTGATGAATATTAGTAATGTCTGATACATTAATTTAAGAAAACTAGACAAGAATGATGTGTATCTAAAATTCAACTTAACAAACTTAAACATACATTTATGATATCCTGAGAACTAGTTTGAGGTGATTTGCTTAAAACAGAATAAAGTCTAGTCAAAATATGTCCATTTATATGTATCAAAATAAACCTTTAATAATGAACTACAATCTTACAAAGTTATTTCAGAACTGTAATCCTACAAAGTAGTTTAGATATATAAAAATTAATTTATAATTAATCACAACATATGCAGAAAGTGCTGACCATTATTTTCTAAACAAAGTTCAACTCTTAATCATATTTTCTGAAACTTTTTAAGTGCTTTAGAACTTATTTTTTCTATATCATTTCTTATATTTGTCTTTAACTCTTCTAATGTTTTTGGGTTCAAGCGGTACACTTTGTTTTTGAGATCAGACCATAATAAATGAGTTTTCAAAATAAAAATTATTTCTTTTGTTGTGAACACTGTTTTTATGATTAAAAGTGCTTTTAATTCAAAATCAATGACCAAGTGATCAAATTTTGTTTTATATGTTTTAAATTTACTCATTAGTAAGTTCTGATTCATGAATAATAATAAAGAAAAATTGTTAAAAAGATTTGAGGTTAGTTAAAAAAACGAACAGTAGAACATTAAAATAAGCAATTCAACATGTACTTATACTTAAAAACATTCATTGTACTATTAAATATGAACAAAAGCTTGGTTAAAACCCTATATTAAATTGAATACTAAACTTAGACAAGAAAGTACTTCTAAATTAGAAATATTTCTTTAAACTGATAAATAATGCTATTTATGGTAAAACTATTGAAAATGTATTTAAAAGACAAGATATCAACATTTGTTGTGAGAAAGAAAGCATTGAAATATATTAAGACTAACTTTAAAAGAGATACAATATTTACTAAAAGTTTAGTAGCATTACATATGAATAAATTGCAAATTAAATATAACAAACCTATTGATGCTCGATTTTGTGTACGGGTTGGTACAAATTAAG
This sequence comes from Archegozetes longisetosus, assembly GCA_018873245.2. Taxonomy (NCBI): domain Eukaryota; kingdom Metazoa; phylum Arthropoda; class Arachnida; order Sarcoptiformes; family Trhypochthoniidae; genus Archegozetes; species Archegozetes longisetosus. Next base: position 6,940,622 of record JAEMBT020000007.1, read on the forward strand.
TAGTAGCGACTTTGATATTAAATATTTAACATAATTTTTAAATAAAAGGTATTAATTTATAATCTCATGTAAACAGCAAGTCTAATAATAATTTTAACGTTTGCTTGGTTTTGATATCACCTAAAATACCGCCAAAAACCACTCCCGAAGTTTATTATATAATTAAGGCGTTTTTAGAGTTAAACTGGTCATTTTCGGTGATAATAAAGTGGTTCAAGAGGAGGAACATCCAAGTTTCTAAGAAGTTAATATCAACTATTAAAATAAAAGTGAAAACAATGTTCAAAAAGTGGTAAAACCGGAAACCAGAAAACGAAAAAGTGTGTTAACTCCCGCACAGTTAATGAGGCTCAAGAAGACCGAAAATCCGAACCCTTTGACACAACAAGAGATGGCCAATCGATTGAAAACAACAAAACACGTCATCAACTATCAGATCAACAAAGTTTTGAAGAAAAAACTTTATAAAAAGCCAAAATGTCAAGCATTAAGTGCCAAAGCAATGGAAAAGAGGTACCGACGCTCGTGGCCACTCTATCGACGATTGAGAGGAGACAGATGGAAAAGGGTCATCATTAGTGATGAAGCACTCTCATATCTTTCAGAAAGTGGTGGCAAACGATTAGTTCAATATATCTCAAGAGGTGAAAGTCGGTCTCAAATGGAAGTGTACAGCAAAGTGCAGTTTCCGAAAGGCATAATGGTTTGGATCGGAATGTCGGCCAATGGTTCACGAAAGTGCGATTTGTTAAGCCGGGAGTCAAAATCAATTACGATTACTACATTAACTCCATTCTTAAGCCTTTTATTAAGAATGATGTCAAAAATTGTACCCGAATGGAGATTATATATTCCACCAGGACTCCGCTCCGAGTCATGTGTCTCGAAAGACACTGGAGTACCTCTGGGACCGAAAAGTCCTGTTTGTACTTCCTTTCCAGTGGATGCCTAACAGTCCTGATTATGCTCCACTCGATTATTGGTTCTGGTCTTACCTCACGAATCGGGTAAAGAAGTGAAAAGTTTCAACACTTAGAGGTCTTCAAAACGTCATCCAAAAAGAGGTTCAGAAAACCCCTCAAGAAATGGTCAACAAAGCTCTCAAGGGATGGGGTCGTAGGTGTCGTCAAGTTTACTATAATAGGGGATCTCATATTGAAAAATATAAATGATTGAATTTAAAATAAAGATTTTATAACAATTTAAATTCGTTACTATTTAATTTGTTCCAACGTGTCTTAAAAATGTCTCAATGGATAATTTATGACTGTTTATAATTATTTAAAACCAAAATGGGGGTCCCCTCAGGGGTTTGAACAAAGTGAAAAGGGAAATAATATAGAAATTATTCAAATTGATACTGATGGATTGATGTTAATGATCAAAACTGAAGACTTTTATAAGGATATAAAAATTGACATTGATAAATGGATTGATACTTCTAACTTTCCAATTTATAATAAATTTGGTATAAATCCAACAAATAAAACGAAATTAGGTTGTTTTAAAATTGAAACAGGAGAAAATATTGTTCCAGAATTTATTGGATTAAGAGCTAAAATGTTATGCTATTCAATTGAATTCAACAATAATCAAATTCAATTAACAAAAAGAGAAAAAGGAGTACCTGGACATGTAACAAATCAACATCAACTAGATATATGGAAACAAATCTTAAATAATGAAACTAAATAATTTGCAAATTTCAATATGATAAAATCAGAAAAATTAAATAATTATACTATTAATCAAACAAAGTAGCTCTAAGTAATTTTGATGATAAGAGATATATATTAGATGATGGATATACTACTTTAGCTCATGGACATAAAATCGTTAAAGATGCTTCTTAGATTTATTTTATGTTTTAATGATAATTCTCAAAGTGGTTTAAAAATATTAACATATCCAGGAAACTTCAAATATATATTATTTATTACCTCTTTTTCAAAATTAGTTCCTTTTATTTTTCAACTAATGTTCTTAATTTATCTATTTACATTTCTAATCTTATAAAAAGTTCATTTGTTATTTCATTTTCGTTTTTGGTTGTTTTGGTATTCTTTCCATCCAAAATATAATATTATCTGTATATCCTTTTATTTGTTCTTCTCTTGTGAAATATTTATAATAAATTTCTACTGATTCTTTACCAAATTTATCTATATAATCATTATAAAATTCATTATCCACTTTTAATCTTAATATATAATTCATTTTTATTTATTATAATATTTTATTAATTTTCAAATTTTTTTATTTAGTTGGAGTAAATAAGTATTAATTCCACAAAACACACTTATTTCAAGTAATTTTTTATAAAATAATAACATATATTTATCATTTAATGTAAGACATTGTCGAAACCTGCCTATCATATATTTTTAATATGTGATAACATATTTAATCACGATGTAAAATGTAGTACTTTGGTGGGGACCCCACCCTCCGCCTCAAAGTCTCAAAAAGTTCTAACGTTGGGTTTAAAAGTTATAAATACTTTACTTCAGTCCTTTTTGAAACACCCTGTATTACACTGGAATATCATTTTTAGTAATGAACGTAATGTATTTGGATTAACTGTGCGTTCAGTAAACTTGCAGCTAATGTTGCAATAACTTGTGATTAAAATATGTATTTCGATAACTAATATTAGAAATTTCTCTATGACAACAATCGCTATTGTATATCGTCTCTTTGGAACTTTACTGTCATATCTCTGATTGAAATAACTTTACAGATACGACAGTATAGTTCCAAGGCGACAATATATATGTCCAAGTATTTTTATCGCAATATTAACACATTCCCTTTTGACATTATATTCTTTGCTGTTCGTACATCGAATACGCTCAAAATCTCTACATTCAACAAAATATCACAACATACTATAAGAATATTGTGAGATTATTGTCTGAGAGTTCAATAAATAAGATCCAATTTAATTATAATTATCTCAACACATATACTGTAATTGGCTTTTCCTTAAATAATAAAATCCCTTATTCTCTGATGAAATATTTAAAAGCCGATTACACATAAATAAGACCTTCGTCATTTTTTTACATATTCGAGTGACTTTACTTTTGATTGAGTTAAATCTCTTAAACTATTAGGTTGTCCGGATCAAAAGTTGTATTACATTTTGGGCTATAACTTTTAAAGTACTCATTATTTTTCAGTGCCATCTTGTAATTATTTAGTTGAATACTTATTAAATATAGAAAAAACATTGAATTTAATTTGAGTGAAAAAATGAATCGTCCAGAGCTCCAGAAATCAGTTACTGACTATGAACAACGAGTTTTCATCAAATTCGGAGTCCTCCTCAACAGGACTGTAACGGACATCCATGAAGATCGATGGGAACGGGTCATTGAGAATGAGGGTGAATACCTTAACTAATCAGGAATGATGTACTAAAATTTCATTTGAATCTGTTCACTAATTTTTGAGATATTAAAAAATTAAAAAAACAAGTTTTGATCCGGACAACCTAATAATTACAGTTGCAATCACCGAACCTTTGAATAACAGACCTATTAAAAAAGTTATTTGAAATATCATTCTGTTTAAATTAAAACGAGTTAACTTCAATATTTATAATTTTCCAAAATAATTTAATTATTTGTATATCACATTAAACTATTTCATATATTTCTATCCATTAGAAAAACGAGATGTGATAACACTTTTAAGAACTTTCCCTATAACAAGTATGTCATAAATCTGTTTACTCCAACCCTTCCCATATTTCCATTGAGTAACATAATGTTCGCAATTAAGTGTTACAATGTTATACCTAACTTTTTTCACAGCATTTCTATAAGGTTTTAAAGGATGAAACAATTTGTTTAAATCATTAGGTTGACATCCCCTCCTGTGTGCCTCTTCCTCCTGATTGTTAATCCTTGCTAATGATGTTACACCATCTTTGTTGTAATAAAGGATATCAAAAAGGGGGTCATAGCGAAGGCGGGCTGTTTGGGCTTTAATACTTCGCCCCGCAACTACATGATAACACCAATAACGACCTTTTGATTTTTTGTGAAACAGCACCCAATGATAATAGTTCTTTCTCTTAATTTCAATTAAATCTCCCGGAATTAGACTCAGAATAAGCTCTTCATATTCAACAAAGTTATCCATATGTGGTCTCTATATATAACACAACATTATTTATACATTAATATTAATGCGAGATTTGGATTAACTTACATTAGAAAATTTCTGGATTCGTACGGGTTTGTAGTCATGTTCATTAAATAACTGGTAAATATGATATTAACTAATATATCACAGTTGAAAAACAAATTTATGCTGATAAAATACTAACATCTAGTATAATACTCGATTATCCTAATATTTCAAGTCATATATAGCTTATTATAAGTCGAATCAAGATTATCAAATAGCTATGTTATCTATTTCAACAAAATAAGAAATACAATTGTTAATAGATCAAGAAATAAATATTTTATCAATTGACGTGTAGTTCATACGTAATGTGTTTATTTTTTATGCTTAACAAAAATAAGAAATCTTAGGCTTTTATGGTGATAAAACATTAGAAAATAGATATTGATAAAGTTATCGTAATTGATATCTACAATATTACAATAATGCGACATCTCCTACTATAATATCAAAACCGATTGTTATGACAGAATTGACAATCAGAATTTTTTAATTGTCTATAACTTTAATGAAAATGTGAAACTTTTATATCTTTATATCGCTCGAATCACATGTTATTACACCTTAATCAAAGACAAAGTTCGTCAAGATTGACTCAGTAATTATTAAGTTATGTTCTATCAAAGGCAAAGCATTGAGTCAATTACTCTGATTTCCATACTTTTGAGCAGCAGTATATACATGTAGGCTTACACTCAATCAGTCAAGTGGTCTAGCCAATAATTTTGAAGATTGAATTCACAAATTCTAAGTAGGTTATAATATCTCTGACGAGTAGTCAATGATTAATATGTAATCATTTGATCTCATATAATCATTCCATTAATTAATTTAAAATATTAGGCTCGTTTATTAGGGAGCAAAACATACATTTAGTTAAACTTGTATTTTGAAAGCCAAATTCCGGAAACAAATCCATAAAAAGAAATTTTGCGAAGCGAATGTTCGGAGAAATGACATTCAGTGAAATGTAATTCAGTAAAACGACAAATCTCTTAATTGGAATAACTAAAGGAACTACATCACAAAAAAATCAATACTACTCGTTTCACATTACTTGAAGTGCTTTCAGAAATAAGTTCATATATTTTATTATGCAGTAGATTCAATAATCAAGACAAAAACAATATGAAGTCTTTATCTATGAGACAAATAATTTTAACTTTATTTTTGATATTAAAACTACTGAAAAAAGTGATTGTAGGTCTATATTGGCAAATGGTTTTTGTGGTTATCCCGGGAAACCAAATGAATCAAAATTCACTCCAGCTAAGGATATTTATAATGAAGGAGAGACTATAACTTATAAATGTAATGATTTCATATCTTTAAAACAACACCGACAATGTCTCAAAGGAAAATGGACTGGACTTAACGCAGTTTGCGGTTAGAAATATATTAAGCTGTAAATTATATTTGTACAAGTTATTGTCAGAGCTTTAGCTACTAAGAGGTTGTGAGCATATAATCAAATATAGCATCCAAAAGTTAGAGATTTATCTCACTAAGCTGATTCAATTGCAAGCTTACTTATAAATTTTGTTCAATTTTACTCACAACATTATGCCTTATTTCAAGTTTAGATTTTTAGATTTTGCTATTTTCTTCTAAATTTTAATTAAGGATCACTAATTGCCTAATTTATTGGCTACGGCATTGGTTATTGTACTTGTATTATTCTCTATATAATTAGTATAAACTTAGAATGCTTTAATAAAAGTTCGATTAATTATGTTTCTATTAAAAAGTTGTATATAAAGCTTATTGAAAATTGATTTAATGATCTAAATGAACACTTACATTAAATAATAGGATACTCATATCGAAATAATGACTTGAAGTTGGCACGAATATTTAATAAAGAAAACGAAAATTTGATACAAGAATATAACACAACAAATTTAGAAACATTTACCACATCCGCAAATTCATTTATAGCTGACCGATATCATGAACCACTTCGAGCGCATGGATCTAAAAGTTATAAAATTGAACTATTTGTCAACATTAAAGGAATGTTTCAATTGGTACAAATCAGTTTATCGGTTGTTAATCATCTGATTGACGAAAGAAGAAAAACAAAGTTCAATATAACGCGGGTAACAGTCAGCCCTTATCGGGAATGTGTTCTCCATAGTTACAGCTCAATGTCTCCGTGGCTTCACAACTCAACTCGTTTTGACTATTGGTTCTTGTGTCAATCAAGCGATGAGCACCAGTTTGAAGAAGAACTTAAAAATAAGTCAAATTTGGTTACAATTGAAACAGAATCTGATAATATACTGGACTTAGATTTGACCACTTTTGTACTGGCCGAACAGTATATCAAAAATGGAAAACCGATTTGCGGTTTACCAGAAATTCCGGTCGGTTTAGAAGGTCATGCGATTAGTCGTCAAACCAGATACGCATTCAAATGTAAGAAAGGATTCAGAAAATTAGATAATTTTGATAGTGATACTCATGAGTTAGTCTGTGGAACTGATATGAAATGGAGGGGAAGTTTTCCTCAATGTTTTCCTCAGAAAACTTGTGCCAAATTTGAATTAAGTGATAAAAATTCGGTTGAAGTTTATTTATATGACAATGTCTATTATCACAACAGTTCACACTGGTTTGCCATTGAAGGAACAAAAGCACATTTTCGCTGCAAAAACGAAACTTCTATTTTAGTTCGGAAAGAGACGAGAGTTTGTGGTCCAGATGGACATTGGAGTGATAGTTTACCCAATTATTTGAACACTCAAAATGGTATCATTTTAAATGCTCTTACCATTCATATGATTACTGTTACTAAAACTTTAAAATCGTTTTAATCAGATTCAAAACTCAATTGGACTACAATTTTTGTTACAATTATCATAATTTCGATCAGTTTGACCACGTTTTTAATTTATTGCTGTATTAAAATGAAAAAGAAACCCAAGCCAAATCGAGTTGTTCTCGTCCAAACACTTATGAAGCTCTTGATTACAGTGAATTCAGACAATTTGATTTGTAAATATATGAATCAGTCCATCAAGACCGACATGCAAATTATATGATCTACGAAAGCACTCTTTATATTCAAATCAATGGAATATCAAGTAGAAGATGAAAGTTAAATGAGAAAAAATCTTTTGAAGATTGTCTCGAATACAATCCTGCATATGAAAAGAATTGATTTTAAGAAATCTTACGCTATTATGAAAGTTTATTAATGTATTCACATAACTGTTTGTTAAACTGAAATATGAGCTCTGTTACTATAATCAATGAGATCATTATTTCAGAATTGATCAAATTTCTATTGCTTTTAATATTAATATTGAACAGTCAGAGTTTGAATAAATTGCCGGTACCGCAAACTAATTCACAATTTATGTTATTATTATTATTTGATTTATTTTTGATAAGTAGAGTCATTCAAAAAGCTAAGTATGTGCCAGAAAGTCAAAAAATACTCGAGACAAACTTAAATTGAAAGCATTGAAGGACGAATCAAAAGACCTTACAATAGTAGCTTTCAACCAAATTTTGACCTTAAAATCTTCATCTACTCATAAGTAAGACGGCATATAAACAGTGTTTAGTTATTTCGGTTAGCTAAAAATAATAAATTCGGCGGTCATATTCGGTTATAAAAAAAATCTTAATATAAAAATGTACAAAAGAAGAGAATTTACTAAAAATTTAGCCTTTCTTCGATGTTTCCACTAAAATATATAATCATTTCCATTGAAAGATTTTCATTATTCAAACTACATCCTTTGAGTGTTGAATATCTTCAAGTTTACTGAAGGATCTTTCGACATCTAGACTGCTGGTTACAATACATAAGTAATCGATTACAATACTTGATAATAACGGATATGAGGTCACAGAAATGAACTAAAATTCAATTATATTTATATCAATATTCAATATTAGAAGGAATTTCGCTATTAATATATGAATTAAATCCAATTCTTAATTTATTTGAATTTTTCTTTGTAATTAGATTATCGAAAATGCCAGAATAGACTTCAAAATCTTTTTATTTGAGATTTTATGAATGGATAGAAAATCACAATTTTATTCAGAAAACCATTTTTTCCAGACACTTTTGGATCACAATTACGATCAGTAGCTTCACTCCATTCAGTAGACATTTCTTTTTGAAATGCAATGAAAATAGATTTTAATTAATAATATTTTTGTTTCAATACTTTTCAGAACCAAACATTTACTCAATCTCTTATTCAATGCATAAACTTATGCATGCAATGCTTAAGAGTAGTGATTCGTTCTGGCTAATTTCGGTTAAATTCGGTTTGTGACCGAAACAATTGAGTACTACATTATAAGTTGGAATATGGGTACAGGGTATGAGTATAACGTCGATTTAAATATAGTTCGATATCCAATTTATAGAATAATTAATAAACTCTGTTATTTTAATTAGGATAAAAGTATAAGGAAATAAAGTATATACGATGTAACTGCTAGTTAACTATTTGAAAATCAGTTAACTAAACCAAATTATTCTCAAGTTTATTGCACAACAATTAATCATTCAATACATGCTTTTAAAACATGAATAAGAAGTAAATTCATAAAATTTTTAATTGACTTAACAATTAAAACAAATACAGTGAAAGACTGTTTTCGTTTTCCAAGAGTAAGATTCTCCCAAACATCCAGAAAACATCGTTCTGATTAAAGCCACCGGATACATCGCCGAACCCATCACCTAAAATAGTGATTCGGATATTTCTTTCGTCAGATAAATCAATTTAAAAACATTGATTGAGACAAACCAAAGCAAACGATATGTTTGTATTGAAACAAATGATTGCAAAAGATTCAATACATGCAATCAATTTAAATTACTTGTTACCTAAATCACACTAAAGTTCTATTGGAATATATTTTATTAAGTTTTGTTATTTAATGAACAGTTAGACGAATATTCAATTGAGTTGTTTCTATTAAAAAGCATAACTTTATTTAGATGTTTGTAGCTTTATTTAAAATTTTGATTGGACAGTATTCACTTAGTTCTTACGATATGATTTTTGATCAAAATAGCTGTTATTAAAAAGTAATTTTTAGATTGATTACTGCATTTTTTCTTAGGCATTCATTACTGTTATTTTCACAGCTATTAAATTCTCACAACTTTTAACTATTATAGTTTTTTATTCACAGTTATACGATATAAATTAATGGATTTCAAACTTCCCTTTAAAACCCACTCGTGATTCAAGAAATTGGAAAACTTAGCATTAGGTCCCATAGGAATTATGAGATAAATCTAATTTTTTTTCAAAATAAAGTTTTTATAAGAAATTAAGTTTTTATAATTCTATTGCTCTATAAGAAAAGAAGTCTCTGTCGGACTGGGCTCTTAAAAAATGATGATAGCCAATGCAGACATACAGAATTGGGGAGATATCTAATAAACTATAATAGTGATAAAACTGTGAATGGAAAAGTTTTTATTATAAGTAATGAATGAGACTTACATAAGTTTACTGAAAACAAATTCTAAGTTTTGGCACTTATCATAGTTTACGAAAGTTTAGAACTATGTATTAAATATTTTCTACCTTGACTTATACTAATAAGTTTTTGAAACTTAAAGACACATCTTTCAAATATTCAACAACTCTATATTAAGTGCAAGAAAAAACTTAGTTTAATACTTTTTTCCTTATACCACAGTATGTCTAAATATGTGTTTATTTGATTTTTCAAAAGATCACTTCATCAAATGATTCAAACGAAATGTTTATTTTATGCCGATATCACACAAAATCATTCGTAAATATTTTATTCTTAAAAATGCGATCAACTCATACTTTAAGGCCATATAGAGTAGACTTGAGGTTTGGCTGCGGTTGCTAAAGTAATAATACTTTTGAGAATATACGCATTCGAAAAAATCTACATTTCAATGTTTTAAATCCTAATATATTGTTATTGTTTGATGGACCTCTTAAGGTTATGGTAGACAACATTCCCTTTGATAATAAATCAATTCATTCATACATTTATTGAATCCATTTAAAGCCTTCGGAAAACTTATTCAAATTCTACTAACTTAATCTAAAGGCGGCATCGTTTCAATCAATAATTTCGGTTCCGGTGGTGCTAATTATCATCTAATTGTCGAATCACACAACAATGGAGACACATGAGCACGGTTTTGATAATCGTTGGTGGGATTCCCAGATTAGCGCTTATGCGCGGCAGAACTGAAGACGCATTAACTAGTATTTTGAATCTGCTGAAGAAAACGCTAGATATGGCAAAATATGATGAGGATTATCAATTGAGAAATTGAAAACTTCATTATCCTCGATAGCACAAGAAAGATCACTGCCACATTAATTTGCCTGTGATGCACATCGATTTGTTGCCAAATTCTATTCTTGACCTCTTTCTTAATATATCGAATATTCTATAAGTTCCTCAATATCCTCTATAGAATATATCCTTGTAGAAAGCATCTCATAACAACACATCACTTTTGATTGCTACCGAGGATTAAAAAAGTCATGCGATATAAAAAAATCTGAATGCAAATTTTAGCGAAAAATATTCATCATTCGACGAACGAAATGCGATTGTCATAACTATTGTCGACAACTGAGTGCTTTTTTAGAAATTAAGAACTTTTTGATGAATGCATAGAATCTTTTCGAAAGAGATTTCTTGAAAGTTCAAGATTTTCAAACTAAAATAAAATAATCATAAAGTCTTCTATCAGAAGTTATACTTTTGCACATAAAATACTCAGTTTATGCAAAAATAAATACCTTCATACACTTAATAAAATTTGTATGTATAACATATATGTGCAAGTTCTGAAGTGAAAGGACACAAACTTTTGTAATTGATTTCTGTTTTTAAAATTAACATTTTCTAAATATTTTCCTAGAGATCATATTTGCAACTCAAACTTGAATATGAAAAGGACTACTGATTTTCATAACCAGTGCCTCTCGAGTTTCAAAATCCTAATCCGAAAAAGAAAAGATTGATTTGTTTGAAGGAAATCAATAGAAAAATTTGATTTCTAGCTTCCCAATAAGGATTGCAACGCTACGAGTTATACATTGAGTAAATACAATTATAATCTAATTGAGTGAACTGTTGGGATCGAAACTGCTTATCCCCTATACCTAAGAGTTTAACCAAAAGATGACTATTTAAAAATTGATAACATGACAGCTATTCTGACCACTTGAGGACCCCCTATGATTTTCACCATAACTCATCATAAATATTCAACAACGTTAACAAAATTAAAATCAGTCTCAACATTATAACCTTTTCTCACATAATAGGATTAAAATCAAGTTTCAATTTTGAAAGAGACTGTATTTTTCGGTACTACATATTAAAGTTATGAAAAATAAATTTTGAGAGTATACATTGTTTTATGAATTCGTACTCTGAATGATCGTCAATTTATTTGATTAGTGTAAACTTGTGTCGTATAAATTTAGAAAGTATTGGAGAACCTATAGAAATTATAGAATGGCAAATTTGTCCAAAGTGAAACACTCATCATTACCATATCAAACTTATTAAGTAATTATCGAATATATCATGTGTTTTTTGAAGTAGAACAAGCGAAAACTCCCTAAACACCGATCATAAGTATACCCAAAAAGTTTTATTTTTATTTGAATATTCAATTTTTTTTCATCTAACAAGTCATAAAGTTTTATTCTTTAAAGTTCTGTTTACTTTTACTGTCATTTCATGGATTAAGTGATAAATACTGTATTCGACGGCTTAACACACATTTGATGAACGCTTTTGAAAATAAGATTTTGATGAAATCGAAATCACAAACCTATTGACTTGTAATTAATGAACTTCATGTTTTGACGAAGAATAAACTTCATATTAGAATACTGTAATTGTGCGAATATTAATTAAAAATATTTTTCTTCAGCACCTTCAACCATCGAATTTGTTACTAAGATTTTCAGGTCATTATCTCTCGTATATTGAATGTATTCGTAAACTAATGTGATTCCTATGATCATTTGGCAAATTAGTATATATTCCGTTAGTTTGAGTGAGTTTAGAAGAACAAACTTCACAGTTTCTTATCTAAATATTGATCAATTGACTTAACGCTAGCCTTATGTTTAAATGGTTTTTTCAAACTTTCATTTTTGATTAGGTTTGAAGATTTAAGCAAATGGAATCAAACCAAAAGACAAGTACTTATGAGTTCAACAATATAAGTACAGAAATTTTTGACGATCAGTCAGATATCGATTCATTGCTACAAATTACTTCCCCTCTATTTTTTCAAGATATCAAAACAAGTTCTCAGTGTTTAGAACGAGATCACATCGACAAGGATTCCAACAACAATCAAATTACTATTAGTGAGAGTAGTTGTGATCAGAGTTTAATTTTTATGGATATTTCATACAACAATCCCATCAATTATGAAAACGATGACAGCATTAGTTCAGAAGAGAGTTTCGATTTGAATGATTCAGTTTTTGAGATTGGTCTCAATGAAAACATTAATACGAATTCAGTAAAAAATAGATCCAAAGATTGCAAAGATTTGAGTAAAAAAACCATAGACATTAAAATTTCAAAGAAAATTTCAGATATTAAATATAGGACTAAAATGAAAGAACAATACGATAAACTTTCGGATATTATAATCGGTAAAGATATCAAGTGGAGAAAAAAGGAGCTGTTGGATTTGGCCGTTAAATATATTGAAAAGCTAAAAAAGTCCAATAAAAAACTAATTATAGAGAATATGAAACTTAAACAACTTTTGGAAATCAACGAAAAAGAAACTGAAGTTCCAAGTAACTATTCTCCTAATTAGATATTTTTATGCCTATAAATATTATTATATTCATATTATTGTTTGATTTTATTTGCTCATTAATTTTTTGTTAAAGTTTTATTATAATAAAAATAAAATAAATTTTGCATAAAAATTAGTTGTGCTTATTTTAGCCAACAATTGATTCATTCATGAAATTTCTATTTGCACTATCACTTATGGATATTTTCAAACTTTAAAAATTTTAGTTTAACTGAGACGAAGGTTTTAGAAACAAGCTAACTATTGTAATGAAATCTTATTTTCTTTAAATATAGATTTAGTTGCTTTTGCATTTAATTTGAACTTTGTCAATATTCAATAAATTTGCGACTAGCTGGTCTATCAGTTATGCAATTTACAAATACCAGTGAGAATCCTGACTAACATAATCTTACAAACCATCCAGCTACGTAAAAAATAAGTTCGTTTTTCAATTAGAATCTCTTTATTCATCATAAAAGCAAGTTCACGAAGATTATGAAATTAAATTTCAAGTACTAAAATGGATAAATTATTTAACATATTTATTAGTGGATGAATGGTCAAACGTGTATGACCAATAACATGTATTAATAAACCTTGCCATCCATTATAAATAGGTGCTCATAAGCGTGAATAATATCGGGTAGACGTTTATCCTTTGCTTCATATATTGATTTTAATATGAGGTATAAAAAGTTTCTGATGATATCGTACGAACACTTAAATTATTCAAGTGATTGAATTAAATTTTTAGCATTGTATCACCTGAAAAACAAACAAAATTTTAATTTTTAATATCGTTTCGCAATTATGACATCAATAATTGTCATTTACATTTGAAAGGAAAGTTTGAATTTCAACTATGTACTTTCAATAGTGGAAAATTAGGTTTGAATAAAATTTGGAAAGAAATAAACACTGAATTTCATTACACACTTTCACAGACTATTACTTTGATTAACAAATCGAATCATAACTGTAATAAATGAATCATTGTAATAAGACATAATTCTATGAAGCTTAATAATTGAATTTCTATCTGTCTTTCATAAGAAGTTCTGTCTAGTTTCTTAAATTTTCAATCATGAGGACAGACAAATGATAAGAAAATTCAGAAAGATCCTATTTATTCATACTAATTAGTCAGGTCACTGGTATAAAGTACTATCATTATTGATATTTTAATTGTAGACAGAACACAGCAACACTGATCCACGTATTGTCTTCATGGTTGAGAATTCAAGAAAAAGGCTGATTTGTTAGTTAACCGTTTCTAGGTGTCGGGTCAGTTTCAGTGTTTAAGAAGGAACAAGTTATTTGATTGGAAAATTTGCTGGTAAAATTTTTAGTTTGATGGTTATGTACTTGAAAATGCGATCAGAGGTTGAACAAAACAGAACTTTTAGAAAAGCTGTTATCTGATGATTTGAGCTAACGCATGATTAAATACTATATTCTTGAATTGATTTTTCAATTTATCATCCTTTTTATATAATTACATCTCAAGTCTTCGAATTCGATATGCTTTGACAGAGTCAACAAAACAAATTATCCCTATAGAAAATAAGCAAAAGTTGTATGTAAAGGTTATTTCGTTAGGTATGGCTATTGAATTAGCAAACAAACGTTAACGGTAAGAAACATGAAGTTCCGTCCTGTTCAAAATCAAAGAAACCTTTCTTATTGATAATGTTTCCGAAATGTTTCCAAATTCTGTGAACACGAGTGAATTGATAACTTGTAATATAGAGTCAGTTGTGTTATTGGAACAAAGGGATACATCCCAGGCTTGTAGATAATAACGAATAAAATTGATCGACACTAAAAATATGAATTTATGATTTATTATTTAAAAAACGGGTAAATCCTGGCTAATAGGTCTAAAGGGATTCCCGACTCCCCACCTCCAAGTGTAATATATCATTGGATTCAGTTCGTCGAGCTGAACATTTTAATACCACACTTGATTACTTCCAACCCGAACCTGACCACTTCTGGCCACCGAGACCTAACCCCCTCGAAAATGGGTAAACCTGGCTTTATCAAGTTGTAACCCAAGCCAAACCTGATTTAAACTAAGGTATAATAGGTTAGTCGTTTCGCGACCTGACTTATTCTCCCTTAGGCTTGTTTAGGTTACGACTCGAGAGTCCAGTTTTATCCATTACGTGGTACTAAACCAAACAATGATGGATATCTCGAGAACTACTTGTGATAATTGATCAAGTGAGGTATCAAAATGCTCAGTTCGTTGTCCTGAGTCTAATGATATATCACTTGGCGGCGTCAGCCACTCCCGTCGGGAGTTGTCCAGAAGTGTTCAAGTTGAGATCAGATGTGGTCAAGTGCGGTATCAAAATGTTCAGCTTGGCGAACTGAATCTAATGATGTATCACACTTGAAGGTGGGGTCGGAAACCCCTTTAGACCCATTAGACCGGATTCACCCAAAATAACTAGTCATATCTTCCGTAGGATACTTAGGTTGCCATCTTCGATTGGCATCATTGCAACAGATTTGAATGAATTTGATTCCGAACTGTTTGATTTAAATGATATTTGAGTGAATGAAATGGGCTATGATATGAGGTTATTGCGTGAAAAGATCTAAAAAGCGATCGTTGATCCGGGTTTCAATTGATGCTTTAGTAATATGTGTTAATAGATAGCCAAACGTTTTAGTCAGTATCTTGTATTAGGGCTGAGTATAAAAGACCTGACATCCTTCAGGTCCTCCGGATCTGAGGTCTTTTGATGTCTAAATCTGGGCCCTGATCCTTAATGTTAGTTCAGATCCAGGTTTGAGTCTTAACAAAATGGTTCGAGTCTGGTTTTTAGGAAAGACGTCTGAGTGAAGATCTCATAAAATAATAGTATAAGCGATGGAAATGAATATTTATTTAGTGATATAAAAATTTTAATGTGTTTCAAATAGTGGTGTCAATGAACCTAAGCACACACATGACTTCACGGTACTATCACTAAGTTAATTAATCTTTTCATGATTAATAAACACAAGAAATTGAGTTCGTGTATTAAACTATACGCGAAATCATCCATATAAACCATTGATATGCAATTTGGTACGTTCTATCCAAATGAAAAACATATATGTTTCAGGTTCAGGTCCGGGTCTTTAAAAGAGGTCTAATAAGTGGTCTAGGTCTAGGTCTTCAAACAGGGGCCCATATCCGCGTTTAGATCTTTCGGAAAGACCTCCAGGACTGGGATCTGCTCATTACTAACTTGTATTGCTCTATTTTTCGTCTACTATGAATAATTGTATATTAACATGAACATCACATACATTTTTGATTACTTTTTGCCTGGTGTATTCCTTAACCCTACATTGCACAACTTGGAAAAATTATTTTAGTCATTAATATAGAGTATATGTTGATCTACATCATATTTGGTGATTAAGTAATTTATTTAAAATCTTTGAATAGCCTTGTTACATATCACCTACGATATGCGTTATTTACTGATCATAGTAACTTAGCAAAATAACGCATATTATAGGTGATATGCAACAAAGTTATTCAAAGATTTCCAATAAATAAATTACTTAAAAGAGTAAAATCATAATGTGGCAGATCTGCTGTATAATGCAGTGTAGGATTAAAACAATAGATTCTGAAAATAAGTAATATGATGATCATATGGTGGAAGATAAGTATATATTACCGCAACAAATATCTCGTTTGGAAAACGGTAGCGTTTGAATACTCTCTAATGAATCGCGTACTAGAACTGGTTAAAAATATCACGTTTTCAATTTCTTTCTGGTTATTTAATTTTTGATTCTTATTTTAAACTTCGAAGATTATAACAGAAAGTTCGATGCCTTTGTAATTTATGTAGCTCATTTTACGTTTGTAGATGAAAGTAATAATGTTGTAGCAGATATGATCCGTAAATTTGAATAAATACACGAGTTTTCTTCAATAAATATTCAAACTTTTAACTAAACAAATACTTGAGTTCTATCGACATATACATTGAAATAATATTTGAATCATTTAATATTTTAATTAAATTAAATCTATACTATGATTATAAAAATAGCTAAAGATTCAAAACTTTTATACTTAAATATAGTAATAATGGTAATGATAACGATAATCGGAAGAATGTTAAATTTGTGCATTCTTTGATTATACTGTGTTACAACATAAATTTAATTACGATATTTGCATTGCAATTATCTTATCGTTACACTCATTCTATTTAAAGGAATTTAAAGCTAATAAAGATAATACATTTGATTGTACTAAAAATTAAGGTATAATAAATGTAATCACGACTTACGTCAACCTTCTGAATTTTCAATGACAATCTCCTGTAAGATAGCTTTCAAATTATTGAGCTAAAACTTTTTGGTCGAAGCATCAAATTATAGTTGAGGTGAATTGACCAAAATGAACGCATGAGAGCATGAGATATTTTCTATTTGGAAAGTTGTCAAAATTATTCTGCAGAATGGATTCTACTAAAGTTAATAATGATCGCCAATATGTTAACTTCAACGATGACGACCAAATGGTAGGAAAAATCAAGAATGATAGATTTGCACTCATAGTCAAATTTATTATTTAAGGAAATATATGGATACAAAAGGCATTGGATTAAAATTATGGTTACATGGACCTTCATAATACTGACTGGGTTTATATTGAGATTAATTTTTTACTGGAGACCGCATTGGATGTTATATTGCACCCATAAGAGATGTCCTCAAGCCGATGCCGACACCGTTCTTTTGATTGTAAGTTAAATCTTATGCAAATATTCAATCGATTCAAATTTGCAATTATTCATTTTAAGGATAAATACGATCAAATCTTTACTGAAAAAGTTGTTTTTCGCAAAAGTTCAGATCATAAGGAAAATGAAAAAGATTCAGAGTTTGTGGTTCCTACACAAAACGCTAACTTTGAGAAAACTTCTTATCTCAGATATTTTGATAATAAGAAAATTCGGTATTTATGGAACTTCAATACTTTAGAATTCACAAAGTTGTATGGATTAGATCAGAATCTTCACTGTTCTACATTCTATCAACTCAATGGATTAACAGTCAATGAACAGATTAAAAGGTAACTAAATCTTTAAACTTATTGATAAGGAATAGTATTGCCAATTTGCCGAATTTATACAAGTATACGTATTCATAATAAAAATTTGTATTATAAGCAAAGTATACGAAATTTATTATCCCTGATATAGAACGAGCAGAGTGAGAATTCCTAATATTTGCATTTCTGCTATAGATGTGCTTAAGGCATAACTGATAAAAATAGCCCTTTTTGACCTATTGTTCAGTTCAGAAGAGATTTTTGTATCTTAAGGCGACTACTTTTAATCATCGTATTCAATAAGTAATCGAAATAATAGTATTGAATTTGTTTACAATACAAAATCTGAATATTTGCGCATGTACTAAAAATCGCTATTCTATTGAGATAGCGCATTGCGCAAAGATGCGAAAACCTCTTCTGAGCTGTTATTGAGATTTAAAAAGAGAAAGTTTGTTAAAAGTTGTTTGTTAAAGTTTGAGAAAAGCTACAAATGAGTGGCTAGATGAACAACCAGAAGAATTATTCCGAGCCGGCATCAGAGCCTTGAAGTATCGATGAACCAAGTGCGTTAGAGTACTGGGGACTACGTTGATAACTAAGTGCCATCCCACTCCCGACAGACTAGTGCTTCTATGTCAGGGACAATAATTATTGTGCATTCCTCGTAATTTTGATAACTATTCAGTGATAATGGTTTAGTCAAAAACTATTAGAAACAAAGAAAAACGTAAGGTCTACTGCTATTACATTGCTAGAGGATTAGCAGCACATAGACTGAATGATAGAACTAACAAGAAAGAGTCTCAACTGCCTGTCACCGATTTCGACCAAAAGTTGATAGTTTGTTGATTTTGGGTCACATATTATGAAAACCTGAGTAACTTTTCCCCAATCGCTCTAGATGAGAAAATATTGATATTCAAAGTACCATAATATATGTACTAAGTATCGTTGTAATACTTATGTAATAATGAGCCAATTTCCTAATCGCTTAAAACTATAAAATATCAAACTTAAAATTTCAAAATATTTATTAAAATCAGAATAATAACACAAACTTTCTATAGATTTTACAGTAAAGTTTAAACATTAGAATGATAATGAAAATCCACAAAAAAGTGCTGAAAACAATGTTTGCTCACACCAACTACATTCGATAAACCCATAGCCACTACACTGGAAACAATCTAAACTGCATGAGGTCTCGCTAAATGAAAAACAAACCTGATCTGGTTTAACGATTTTATAAATTAATATAGACACTTCTTATGGCTACTGAGGCGTTTAGGTCAAGAAGTCACCTTATATAATTTTGAGAAAATTTCTAGAATTTTCTAGAACTTTTGAGAATATTGTATTCCATAATAATATGGAACCCTTTAGTAAGTTCTAGAATTTCCAGTAAATTCTGGAATCCTATAATTAGTTCTGCAAATTTCTACGAAGTTCTGAATTTTCATGGAATAACCTAGAACATTCTCATCACATATATAATTATTTCATTACGAATTTTGTGATAAAACTGATTAACTTGTTAAATTTTTAATTTTGCAAATTGAATTTCAAAAATGAATAATCTTCCTGATAAAGCTTTAAAATAGCTTCAACTTGATACCATTTTCAAGTAGTTCGTGCTCTTGGTTTAAAAGTTACACTCAAATGAAATTTTTGGAATTTCAAGTTAGATGCGCTATAATTATGAGCTCATGAGTTTTTTGATCAAAAAAAATACAAGTATTCACTTATTTTTAAAGTAGTTTTGATTCCAATCGTCAAAATCTGAATTCAATTATCGGTTTTTTCAGTACATATTTACATTGATTAGGTTGGTGCGTTTGAGAATTTTGATTAACGGCTACGTAAGAATGTTCTTGCCAGCCTACAGTTTATTCATAAAAAATTTCATCAAAATTACTTAAGATTTAGGGGTTTAGAATGCTTAAAAACCAAGGTTTTACAAACAGCTGTACATTGAATAAGGGTGCTTTGAATATCAATATTTTTCATTTAGAGCGATCGGGAAAAAGTTACTCAGGTTTGCATAATATGTGACCCAAAATCAACAAACTATCAACTTTTGGTCGAAATCGGTGACAGGCAGTTGAGACCCTTTCTTGTAAGTAATATAATTTTAAGAGAATGCTGTTCGTGCTCTTAACTTATCATGAGTTGCAGTACGTTTGCTGCACTACAGAACTGTATTGTAGCCAACAAATCATGAAACCAGGTAGAATTCCATATTCGAACACAAATTTTTAGCTTAAATTAAGTCTTTTTATTGTTCATAGTATTCTTAAGCTAATTTACCTCCGTATAAACTTAAAAAACAGATAAGCTTTTTAGTAAACACTTGATTTTTGAACGATTCGAAAATACTGAGTGATCTTTTTCCCCATATTAAGTTACAATGCTCTAGAATCAAAATTCATTCGACCAAATACACGATCTCTATTTCTCGATACAACAATTTATAGGTGGGCTGATCTGTTTATAAATTCGGGCAAATAGCATTCAGATAAATGCAATTCGGCGAAATGAACATACTTTGTTTCGTATGTTCATGATTGTATCTATTTTGCAATGTCCTCCACTTGTCTTATAAAATAAAGACTAATCTGAAATTTTTCAGAACTCATCTCTTCGGAGAAAACACAATAAAAATTAAAGTGCAATCAATTTTTGAAATACTGCTTTATGAAGTCTTGGGTCCATTCTATATCTTTCAAGCGGTTGCTATAATTCTGTGGAGCTTAGACGAGTACTACTATTACGCGAGTTTCATCTTGCTTATGTCGATCGTGTCTCTCCTGTCTAGTGCTTTCCAGATTCGCCGAAATCAGAGACAGTTAAGAGATGCAGTTAAAGGTAAAGATATAATCCAAGTTATGAGATGTCCCAATACTTACGAAATGGTAGAGACCACTAAATTAGTTCCCGGAGATGTGATCATTTTACCGTCTGATAGCTTTGATATGCACTGCGATGCAGTCATTCTCAGTGGAAATGTAATCGTTGACGAAAGTGTACTGACTGGGGAGAGTGTTCCCGTCACTAAGACTCCCATTCCCTCAACTGATACTCCATATAACCGCAAACACCATTTCAAACACATATTATTCTCTGGAACTAAAGTCATTCAAACGCGATATTATGGCGATGAAAGGGTAAAAGCAGTTGTTATCCGAACCAGTTTTCAGACAGCCAAAGGAGAACTCGTTCGATCGATTCTATTTCCAAAGCCGATCGACTTCAAATTCAATCGACATATTCATTGGTTCATATTCATAATGGCCTGCGTCGCAATGTCTGGCTTCATATATACTATTGTAATCAAACTTAAACGCAACGATCCAATCGGAGATATTTTTGTGAAGGCTCTGGATTTAATTACAATAGTAGTTCCCCCAGAACTTCCAGCAGCGCTCACGATAGCAACTATTTTCGTTGATAATAGGCTTCGTTCGAATAAAATTTATTGTATTTCTCCTCGGTCTATAAACATGAGTGGTTGCGTAAACTGTGTTTGTTTTGATAAAACTGGAACACTCACCGAAGATGACCTCAGTTTTGCTGAAGTACTACCGAGAAGTGCCAAATCTAACACGTTTGAGGCTCCGCTCACTTCACTCGATGACTTAGAATTAAGTCCACTCTTGATATGTTTGGCTAGTTGTCATTCTTTGACTGTATTGAACGGTAACATAGTTGGAGATCCTTTAGATAAAAAAATGTTCGAAACCACTAAATGGTTGTTAGAAGAACCAGAAGTTAATGATTCAAATAAGTTTGATTTGTTGGCACCTTCTATAGTAAAGCCGTGTTATGTAAAGGGAGAGATTGATAAGCCTCAGGTCGGGATCATCAGGCAATTCCCGTTCTCTTCTAATCTGAGCAGAATGTCTGTTATAACACGATTGTTGGATGCAAATGAGTTTGAGCTTTATGCCAAGGTATTCAACAAATTCAACTCCTTAATCAATCTCAAGTTTGTTTTTACTTCATAGGGAGCGCCTGAAATTATTAAACCTCTTTGTGATCCGAACACCATTCCTCAAAGTTTCAATGATATTTTAGCACAATACACTCAGAAAAGCTATCGTGTATTGTCTGTTGCTTATCGTTCGCTACCAAATATGACATATGCAAAAGTGCAAAGAGTAGAACGAGAAGAACTAGAAAAGGATCTCACATTTTTAGGCTTCATTGTCATGAGAAATATGTTGAAACCTGAAACTATTCAAACAATTAAGACATTACACCTGGCTAATATTCGAACACTAATGGCAACGGGAGACAATATAATGACTGCATTAAGCGTTGCTCAAGAATGTCAAATGATTCGCGAAAATGATAAGATTATTATCATTGAATCTGATGACAGTACAGAAGGAACTCCTAATCTTAACTGGAAATATGTCGAAACAACTGATCAAAATGCGGTTAATAAACGAAAAGAATACTCCAAACAAATAAGCCGCAGTAGTATCGATATTCAAGTTGACCAAAAAGTCCACATTGCCATCACTGGACAAACCTTCAAAGTTATTAGACAATTCTATCCTAACTTAATGCCTAAACTTGCAGTTCACGGAACTGTCTTTGCCAGAATGTCTCCCGAGCAGAAGCAACTACTTATAGAAAATCTACAAGAAGTTGGATATTATGTCGGAATGTGTGGCGATGGAGCCAATGATTGCGGAGCATTGAAAGCAGGTTTAACTTAATTTAGATTTAATTCACGTTGAATTGAATAAGAGCAAATCTATTTGTAAACCATATTTAGCACATGCGGGCATCTCTTTATCTGACACGGAAGCATCTGTTGCGTCTCCGTTCACATCGAAGACTAATAACATTTCTTGTGTGACTATTCTTTTACGAGAAGGAAGGGCATCGTTGGTATCTGTATTTGCGATTATCAAATATATGGCATGTTATAATATAACGGCCTTTGCAGCAATCATTATCTTATATTCGGTATATTTTTCAAATTCTAACATTAATTAATCTAATTAACTTCAAATCGGAATCTATTTTTTCAATGTGCAGCTTCACTCAAATTTGACTGATATTCAAAACTTATATCAAGATTTGTTTATTATCTCGCTTTATGTGACTTTATGTGAGTTTTACGATCCTTATTAGAATAATTCGATCAATTGTACGGTTGAAAACTCAATAATCTCTGATAGCAACAAGAAAAGGTCGTTATGCCAACCTCTCTGTGATGCGCATCGAACTTTTACCAAATCTGCTTTGATTACTATATTGAATATTCTAGGATTCGATAAATATATTTATCCTTTAAGTTTGTTAATATTCGACAATATTACGGTTTGACGGAAAACATGCTATTACAACGCATCACTTTTGGTTGCTATCGCAGATTATTAAGTTTTTGAATGATTCATAAAGTATTTTATAAATTATTCTTTCATTACGTTAGTTGGAAGAACACATGCATACGATAAACTGTCACCAATACCTCCACCGACGAGCCTGATTAGTGTGACTCAATTATCGTCTATCTTCATGCAACTGGCTTTAGTAATAATGTTTCAAATTGGAACAATTCTTCTTCTTTGGCCGCAAAGCTGGTACGTAAAGCATGAATCGCCTGAAGATGAATACGACTACGCGTGTCATGATAACTATGCAGTTTTCGCTATACAAGTGTTTCAATATATTACATTAGTGATTACTTTTTCAAAGGGAGAACCATACAGAAAAGCCTTCTATACAAATAGTAATTGTAAATTTTATATTAATCTCTTAATTATTAATTCAATTTTCATTATTTCTAGAACTATTCTTGACTGCCATAATTATAACTACAATGACCACTCTTTACATTGTAATCACACCAGATATTCCATTCGAATGGATTGCCGACTTTTTTGAGGTAATACTTGTTTCTAAAATTTTCTATAGATTACAATGTTTATTCATCAAGTTTTATCAATTTTTAAACGTTCATCATTTCGACTGACAACTCAATTGCACACTCAAAAACTTAATAATCACCAAGAGTAACCAGAAATGTTCCTTGTCATGACTTTCCATGAGATTATTATATATTAGATGTTAAGAAACTTACAGAGTATTCAATATAGCAATGAAAGCAATCATAAATGAAATTGGGCAACGAATTGATGCGCATGATAGGAAGGTCACATAGTGATAGCTTTTTCTTGTTGCTCTCTAGGGTCATTAAGTTTCCAAGTGTAATTGTGATTATTGGCAGCATTCACATATGAGTTATTTTAATTGATCCATTAAACTAGATTAAATACGAAGGATTTACGTACGGGTTTCGTTTCATAATACTGGGACTCACTGCTTGTCATTTCATTATTGCATTGATGACAGAGGTATTGATGAACTTGAATAAGCTTAGATTTAATTGATAAATAACTTTTATAGCGATATATTGTTGAGAAAGTGATTGGCGAGAAACTAGTGGGAATATCAAAAGAGACCAGATACAAGAAAATTGCTAAAGAAAATCTAAACGATTGGTTAAATGCTTCAATTAATTCCTCCGATCATCTCCTCTATTAGTATTTATTCATTGTTTTAGTTTATTTAATAAACTTGAATCCTTTCTCAAGTTCATCCATCTTCAATACTTGTCAGAAGATATTGTTTCGTGTGTTTCTCCACGAGCTCAACTAAAACTCCATCTCAACTGAATTTCACGAAACAATTTTTAAAATTATACTTAAGAATCATTAGGAAAATCATCGCATCAAAACTTAATTGTGAAAGTTTCAAATATTTAAATCAGAGAATTATTTAATAAAATTAAAGAAATTATCTTCAAATGAAACTTGTTTACCAAAATTGACAAGCTTTATTGAAAAATAAATAACAAAATGTTCATTTTAAAAACGTGAAAATTTATTGCAGTCTATTTTGCATGACTATTGACAATAAACTTTAATTTAAAATATTTATATAGCCTTATAAAACATGCCCGCGTTTTGAAAAAAATTGTCCATTAAATTTAAACAATATGTTAATGTATTAATATATACATTTGTAAAATATAACCAAAACTACATAAATAATTGAAACAAACAAGAATTTACGGGCTTTAGTAATCATTTGGCCCTATTGTTGTGCCTATGCTGACCCGTTCTTACACTTATTAATATTAGGTAAACATCATCAGTCACGTTCTCTAAATTACTAAGCATAGGTCAGCACAGAAACAACAATGAGGTTAAAGTTCAACAAAAGCCAATTTTGAGGCTCAAATTTATCACGAGCACTAATTACTTCCTAATACATGTCCACTTCCCCAATTATGTCTACCTCCTTGATTATTTTGAGCACTCGCTCGTTGTGGTGGAGGAGCCATGCGAATGCCGCCATAAACACTTCCTCTGCCAGGAGTGGTCGGAAAATAGTTATATAAAATGCTTGGAGTTTGCAATAGAGCCGCACCACCAAAGTCTTGGGGGTATTTGTACATTAAGAAGTAGTACAGATGACCCACAAGAATGCCTATCAATTCGTAGAATCCTCTGTAGGTAAGGGTTAAATCATATGATTATTATTACAGCTATTGATTGAAGCTTTATTCAATGTTTAGAACTAACCCTCCGCTCAATATCATGTTAAATAAGAGCAAAACCCATGGCAAATACATAGCTTTAAATCGAGTTCCGAACCAAAAGCTGACCATTACATCCTTGTTAAGTTGACACCATATGTAAAGAATGCTTAAAACCATCGGATCCATCAGAAGGCTTACGTTTGAGAAACAACCAATAAGCTTATTACAGGAGAAACAATATTTAGTCATTTATAAAAAGTTAAATCAAATGCTTATCAATAAAATCAATGCTCACAACAATACATATCCAGTTGAATATTAAAAGAAATAAGTAGTCTGCAGGACGTCCTATGAATTCACCTGGAATCACAATTACTTCGTTAGTAATGAGCTAAACATATATAAAAACCAAATTAAGACCTGTTTCCAATCTGACTGAATAGCTGTACAAAAAGTAGAGATTTATGAGATAATGAAAACCAGTAGCAGGACTTATTGGATAGTAAAAGAGTGAAGTGAACGGTCGCCATAACTATGGAAAACAGATTATCATTAATTTTGCCACTCGTTTAATTATGTGAAAACTAACGTGAAATTTACGGATGAAGTCAGAGTTCAGAATCATGTAATATGGTTGAAGGAGTCCAATGCGACCGGCAAGCGGAATGGCTACTGACAGACCAAACCAGTATCGGGTGAATTGCGGCAAATTCCGAAACCATTCACCTATTTCTGACATCTCTCTAATAATTACTACCACTACTTAATTACCAAATCAAGAACTAACTTATGTCTGATTTTTGAACGTTCAATCTCTTTAGTTTAATTTATTAATCAAATTGTGACTCTCTTATTTCCTCATAATCTGATTATTAACACAATTTTCTCGTCAAATAACTCACATGAAATAGTTTCGTGTTTTGTTTCTATTGGCTGCAAATCTAATCGAAAATATAGACTCTAACTAGTAGCGACATCAATAGCAAAACTATGTTTCTACTCATATCTTACTAAATCAAGACAACTAGTGCTCAAGTTTTCATTTCTGTCGCTTATGTCACTACCATTGAAAAATCAATAATGTGTAGAAATTTCGCGACTGTTTCTCTATTTTTCTCTATTTTCTATTAATAAGCGCCAAATTCGAATCATTCGTTAGTCAGAAATTTAGAGATGGCCGTAATCAAATCGCACATTGATATAGGAACAGTCAAATTTGTTATATAAAATATTAATACTTATTGAATTTCAATATTCAAAATATAACATTTTCATTATTACTGACTCATAGCAAAAAGTTTACATAACACTAAATTTGTCGCCGACTTAATGATTGACTGAGTATGCAATTATATTATTTTTAAATTAAATTGAAAGTTCATTTAAACAAAAGATAACAAAATAAACTTATATCTTAATGACTTGAATGCAATACACTAACAGAGACTAAACATAACTAACGGCGAGACTTTCTTGAAACAGTCTTTGTAGAAATTGTTGGTTTTCTACTTGAATTCCTAAATATAATAAACAGATAAATAAATCATCAAACGTACTGGAATGATAGAAATTTGATTGCCAAATACTAAATAAGATCAAAACTCACTCAATAAAATCTTCGTCAATATCTTTTTCAATCTCGACTTCGACTTGAAGCTCGTTTTGAGATTCATTGTTCCTATAGTAAGGATTATCATACATCTTGAGTGGCACCAAATCAATAGATTGAGCTGAACTATTACTCGATTGAGAGTTGAAATCGTCTTGAGACAATTTCTTAAACTTTTTATAATTGACAACATGTGAACCCTTCCAAACATCAGATCTGTTGACAATCTCTTGTTGAGACAACAGATTTGAAGAATGTTTCACCTTAGGCATATTCTCTGGGCCCAATTGATCTAACCACTCATCGCTTGAGGTCATATTCGGTAATTGTGTTCCATTTTGGTTGTCTTCATTGAAATCATCGAAAAGTACTTTTTGTGACATGTTTTCAATGTTTTCTTGAAAACGTTGTGTTCTAATAATCGGTTCACTGCTGTCATCGTTGGATTCGCCAAAGTTTTTGTGTTTCTTACTAGTTTCTTTGAGAAAATAAATAGTTTTAAATAAATTTTTAATAAATACATTAAGTACCTTTTCGTTGATTAAGTGATCGCTTCATTGTTTTTGTTTTTACTAGATCTCACTTCAAATCAATTTCACGTTACTAATGGTAATTTATGTAAACCGTAATTTATGGTAAACTAAGTCAACTTTTTCAAACTTTTCAAATATTTTTAAAGCAATCTATTAGTATGTTTGATGGATGCTCGGAATGGGAATGAAAAAAAAATTTAGAATAATTGTTTTAATGTTTTTAATTAATATAACGTGTTTGAACTTCGCACACAAAATTTTAGTCGTCTGCCTCTAATTGTTTATTTTTGGTGATCAATCAAAGTCTAGTCATGTCTAGTTCTTATCTAATTTTTAATTGAAAACATAACTCCGGAAGAGTGGCGTCGGGTGTACGAGAAGTGGGAGGACAGAATGAATCGGTGCATTCGGGCTATGGGGGACTACTTTTAAATAATTTGTAAAAAAATTTCAATAAAATTCTATTTTTGATATCCATTCCGAGCTCCCGTCAAACATACCAATAGAAATATAACCAAAAATTTATGAATTATATATTCGAACTTCGATTCATGACATGGTTGCACTCATTGAAAGCATTACTTATGTATTATTAGATCGTCAAAAGAATCACTGATTAGAAAGTTTTTAAACTTTTATAAAATGACTCTTTCAGAAAGATATTTGCACTTCAAGCTTATACTGCAACTATATAAGCTTTCAATATATTTATAGAACTTATTCATAAACTTATAAATTTAAATGCAAACAAACTTATTTTCTATTAAGAGGAGTTATTTCAATTTATAGTTCAAGAGCTTTAGTTAGAAAATAAGCTTCAAAGCTATTTATTGACGTAATTCAAAAGTATTTTTATTGACTGAACGAACGTATAGCTTGAAAAGAGGAAAAATCGAAATGTTTGTTCAAATCAGTGAACATAATAGATTAAGATGTATTTATTCCGTATTTCAAATTTATTCAGTTGATAAGAAAATCCAATTTCAAAATAAGATTTGAAATTAAAATTATATAAAATCATTCGATTGTTTGTTTCCAAATGAATTCTTCCTTATAAGCAACCGAAGAATTAGTAGAACAACTTTTCGCACATGTATAGACAATAAGAAGACCCCAATCTAGCTTTTCGTCTGCTCCCAAGATTTTATTTAGCAATTGAGGCATTATTTGAAATTCAAATCTTCTTTTACTACCACAGTATTGACAGTCAGCAATTGGAAGGTCTGGCTTATTTCTACTCGAAATCCAAAGCGGCTCTTCTTCTGCTTCTGATTTTTCGTCATAACTGCAATATCTGATCACTTGGTCACCGGAGGATAAACGCTTAAACCTATTGAATACTTTTTGCTCTTCTGTAGTGCTTTCTTCGTATTCCTCTAAGTTCTGGTTTTGATATTTAGGGCGAGACTTCTGAATCAAATCATTATACTTCTTCATTTCATTTCTTTCCAAATCCGAATCGTTCTTTTCATCGCTTTCATTATCACAATCGCTGTCATCTGATTCGCTGTCACCGATTATCAGTTCATATTCCGGAAAAACTACCGAAGTATTATTTGTTTCTGATATCTCATCAGTTTTGCCACAATTCAGTTTATGTTTTCCTTCTTTCCAGTCAATGATTTGATGTTCTTTTGAACAATAGCTAACTTTAAGACATTTCGAGCACTTTTTATTTGCATCGAAACCGCAAACAACACACAACTGATGACCAAAATGTTCAGGTTTTGGGTCATATGATTCGTCGTCGAAATCATAGTTTGGTGGGTCTGATGAATAATAGCTATTAATTCGGCCCAATTGTGATCTCAAGACTTTGAATTCATTGCAATCATTATTATAACAGCAAAACACAAATAATGATCGATGAAAAGCATCGACTTGAGTCTCAACCGGCGCATAAATTTGTAATAAAAATCTTAACATTTGTCCACATTTACTACATTTAAGTTGATTGGGTGGAGGAATATATTGAAGATCGAGAAACACAGGCTTTCCACCAATTTTTGATGGAAAAAACTTGTTCTTCAGTTTCCATTTCTTGTCTATTGGCTCAGCAAATCCTAAGTCAATGTTTGACATCTTCCCACATCAATACATGTATTGAAATATTGATAATTTTTGAAAATTTAATCTTAACGCAAACACAAAACTATTGGTTAAAAAGATTGACTTTTCAATTGTTACTTGTTTGACTGCAAAAATTGATTTGAGAATCAATTGGCTGAGTCTCTGGCTCATTTGAACCAATAATACAATTAATTTCTAGGAATAATTATATTTTATTAAATATAAAACGAATCAATGGGTGAGAAGAAATGCTAAACAAAATCACATTTCATTTAACTGAACCAAAACACTCAGTTATTTTAAACTATCCAAACAAATAACGCTTAAATTATATTTTACGCAAACTGTTTTATAAAATATGAATTATTATATTTTATTATTTAATTGTAGTTTACTGTAAGAACTAAAACAAATAATTATTTAGTTGGAAAAATGTTTACTTTTATTGGAAACACGTTTTGCTGCTTTGACGCTCTGCTCCGCCTCTAAACTAGAGACCAATCAATGGTTAGAATTGACTGGCACTTTAAGCGCGTTTTTAGAATTTTAATGTTCAATCTTTTAGTCCAATTAAATTTGAATTCAAATAAATCTGAAACAAATGGTTAAGTCTTAATCAACAGAATGAAGCTTAACACTGGTTGTAATCAAATTACAACTAAAAATACAATTTCAATCAAAGTTCATATTAGAGCTAAGCCTAGACTTAAACTCTAGTGAGAAGTCGAAAAGATTTGTCATACAAGTGACTATGAATTCAAGACTTTAGTTAAGGAATCACTTAAACTACGAATTTTAGAGAATAATTTTTACTTTTTTTATCAAAAATTCAAATAAGTTATATAAAACAAACTTTCCCTAACTGCTCTCTACTTTTGTGACATTGAAGAAAGTATTTGTTTTTGTTGAACTTTTACATATTTGACTTGAATTAATTGAATGGAAGCTAAACATATAGCTGCAATGTTTGTTGTCATGTAACAAAACATCGTTAAGTGATCAATTGGATTATTACGAAACCGATACTTCTGTCCACTCCCTAAAACACCAAACAGATATAGGTTTTTAATAATCAATCAAGTCGTTTGACTTACAGATAATAGTGAATGAAACCAAATAAATTGATATCAGTAAAGTCGAAATAGAAGCACATACAACAAACAAAAGAAGCAATATTTTGTTATTGCAATAAAAGCCAACATAACCAATTGGAATCATTAATAAGTGAATGACGGCTAATATTCCAACTGAAACAAGAGACAGATTTTGGTCATATAGACCACTAATGCATAGGATTGACACCAATATGTAAACTGCAGCAAAAATCATTAGTAGCAAAAAAGTTGTGTAAATGGATGGAGGCGAAAAAAAAAATTTTTTTGCATGCTTTCGACTAATCTTGCCAAAACCTTAAGCTTGTTTCTGACGAATAAATGCTTTTTTAACAGTTATTCCGTTTGAAAATATGCTATAATATCGCAGTTGTAGGGCAATCATTGAATCGTGAGAACAACAATGCTTTTATTTGAGTTAAATCAGTTTTACTATCATTTTTCAATCAGATTTTTTTAACGAAAAATACCTTTATTGTTAGAAACTTTGTTTCCTTAAATCGATCGAATAGTCTCTTTAAAACGAGAAAGACTTCATGACTCGTAGATTATTTCAATTGATTTTTGGGGACTGATAGAGGAAATATGAATTGTATGCGTATCATGTATGAGAAAAGTTATCTAATTATTTAGAAAGTGCAAAACAAAAGTGGAAATACGAAATAATATGTTTCGAAAAGTTTTCCATAGAATTGAGAAGTTTATATTAAAATAAATGTGTTTTAGACATGAGTGAAAAGATGTGATCGATAGGAAAACTGCGTGAAGAAATGCTCAATGAAAAGAATAAACAGTGCCACTGGTACTCAATACAGAGTAAACTACATTCAATTGAATTAGTCGAGTCTGTCAGAATCTTACTCTAAAGCCTTACAAATGAAGCAAATCAAAATTAAATCATTTGTTCAAATTAAATCATCATGTTTTCATCTTTATCACAATCAAACCTAGTTCTAAACTACTTATACTTTATACTAATGTTTCAGCACAAATCCAGGCGGAGAGAGAGAGAGAGAGAGAGAGAGAGAGAGAGAGAGATTCTCATACGAAATCTTCTACACATAAGACAAGTCTTGAAGATATAGAGAAGTCTTATAGTTTACCAAAGGATTCGCCATTAGTTAAATCAATAAAACAATGCAGATATGCAGTTCGATTGCTCCACTTTGAGTGTAGCTTTTCTTATTTTATCTGAAAACTTGAATCTCAGCAAAGCTTAGTGTGGTCATAAACTTTACAAAACAAGCTCTAGTTCGATCGAAAAAGTCATACATTTCAAAATCATTTGTTTGACTATTGAATGACAGTCGTTAGGAATTTTTTTATTCAAACATTTGAATCTTTTCCCAACTAAATATTGAATATTTGATTGAGAGCTAAAGTTTCAAAAACTGAGTTGAAAGGAAGAGAAGGAAGTGGAGGAAGTGAAGAAAGTAAAGGAAGTAAAATAAACTGACTGTCGGTATAATGACCTAAAAAAGTTATTGATCCGTTATCTGACACGATTCAGATTCTAAACTGAGAATAATATAATTTGGTATCTAGTAATCAAAACTCATAATCATCCAATACCATATTTGATGAAAGAAATAAGGAAAATGTTTGAGTTAGCTCTATTCAATCAACATTTGAAGACTGGTTAGGATGACTGAAGAGGAGAATAGTTGTTTGGATAAGAGTTTAGCGAAGTAGTGGAAATGTAGAGGGTATTTGAAGAAAGCTAAATTGGTATGAGAAACAAATGAATTAATGTAAGGAAATATGAAAATAGTTAATGGTTTGGTATTGTCTCACCCCTACGTTTTATTAATAGATAGACCTAGAATGCATCACATCATTATTGAACTAACTTTATTTACAGCGCTCAAGCCTTAAACTACGCTTATTTCTACATTGCCTCAGTTAACTCACTTCAACTTTTTCACTATTCATTCAGCTTTCTCTCTATTAGTCTTGAAAAATAATCAAAAGTGAGTCCTTTTTTGGCCTTAATTGTCAGTATGTTTACATACGAAAATTTGTTACTTTTCAAAATCAAGCAAATTTAGTTATACTTTGAAAAACTGAAATCTTTTCTCTGCGACCTATTATACCATAAGTTTGTGAAAGTTATTCAAATTTTGTGATTCTAACGTGTAAGCAATATATAAACATGTAAGTTTTGGTTTGCTTTGTTGCATAGCATTATAGCCGAGCTTATGGCTGGTTTTTCTGCATAATACTACTGCTCAACTTTTGGTTCGTTTTCCTGCATAACACTATTGCTGAACCTTTGGTTTGTTTTGCCGCACAGCATTATTTCTCAACTTTGGCTGCAAAATAAATTCTTACATTTGGTCTCACGTTCGTTACTCTTTGGGAGGAACGTGTGGTGCATTGAATTTAGAAATTGATTGTTGAACTGTTCAGATAGAGTTAGTTTGAGATACAAAGTTTTGGCACAATCCATGTATGGATTGTATGTATTGAGCACAGGTGGGTGACACTGCAAGTTGTAAGTTGTCATAGCATCATAGCATCATTCAGTATGATTACGATCGATTCAAATTTGTTCTCTTCTACATATCATACCATCCAATACTTTATTGGTCTGCGTCTACTCTATAGTACTACTAAACTTTCTGCTTTTTCTGTTTCTATAATAGTTGCCTTTCAAATCAATTTTCAGTTATTCTATTAGTACTCCTGTAGATTTTAATACTATTTTTTCTCTCATTCATCTAACCATTCACTTTGACATTACATAGCATTCCCAAAACTTTTTTGCTTATATCAAACTTTTATTTAATACTAGAAACTATGCACTTATTCGAAATTATTACATACCATAAAATACAACGTTGTATGGGTCTTCTCACACATGGTCTCACTTCAAACTGTTCCCATCTTTACTCATGTGTAAGAATTGATATTATTCAGCAGTTTCACACATTTCTACTTTGACTGGAATAGTGACTACAAAGGAAAACATCTGACATAAGTTATTGTACTGTCTACTATTGGTTTGAACTGATACAACTGGTGCTTAACTAATTTGAGTGATTTTATTAGTAAAAGTTACTGCAAGTTTACTATTACATCATTCAAGGTATTGTTATTCAATTTAATTAGAATATTTTTATTTTAATTGATTTCGCTATCAATCATTATAGTCTAGTTAATTAGATTTGAGCTCTTTATTCTAGTTTCTGGCACTAAATAATTTGATCCAAACTGAAGTTAATTACCAAAAGTTAGAATATTTGAACTGGTATTAAGCCTTTTAAGGCTAAAAACTGTTTTTATAGACCGAAGTTAATAATAGTTCTTAACTTAATGGTGATAAAAATATCATTAAAATGAATGAGTACTTCATATGAAACGTTGTGCTCTCTCTCTCTCTCTCTCTCTCTCTCTCTCTCTCTCTCTCTCTCTCTCTCTCTCTCTCTCTCTCTCTATGTATAATCTTTTTTCTTCTCTACTATCAATAATTAATACATTCTTTACCGCTTTATTGCTAAGAAAACTATTTACTCCACCCGTTTCTTCTATGAATCTCTCACTTGATTTGACCCAACTTTTCACTAAGGGAAACATAATAGAAATATTGATAGTGCACAGAAAAAGGAATTTCAGATATTGATCACGACCGAGAATAAGGAACAAAAAAACTTAAGCAACTCTCGACTCAATATAAAACATATTCACTATTGGCGTTCTTCAGAGTTTTCAAAAAACTAATAGTGCAAACACTTTGATCATTTGAAACACTCATGTCACTGGGTTAGAACGTCTGAACTGACTCTAGATTTTGATCTGTAAAGCTCTTAAGACTATATCTAACTTGAAGCTATAATGAGAGTTAGTGATTTTGGATGATTAAGATTGGAGTTTTGAAGTGAAACCTGGCATGATAAGAGTAATGAATTGAAATGTTGTCACCAAAAATACTATTAGATTACTTCATAGCTAATGAATGTTTGATAAAATCAAATGAATTGATAGAAGTTACATTCCCGGAAAAGTAATTAAGAGTCTATTATAGAAGAAGTCTTGCTTTTTTCACATAATCACTTGAAGCGATATTTTTCTATTTCATATCCATCTGCGAGCTATAACTCATAAATACGACTCTTTCATGACTTTTCTAAGATCAATAGAACGTAATCTTTGGTAAAATAAGAATATCTAGAATTTAGTTATGAGCTGATTATAACGAATGAATTCATTTCAACTGAAATCCCTTGTTTTCAAATTTACCATAAATTGAGGCTAAATCGAATGAAGCGCAGTATTCTTTAGTTGAGACA
Source organism: Archegozetes longisetosus (assembly GCA_018873245.2). Lineage (NCBI taxonomy): Eukaryota > Metazoa > Arthropoda > Arachnida > Sarcoptiformes > Trhypochthoniidae > Archegozetes > Archegozetes longisetosus. Next base: position 6,975,897 of record JAEMBT020000007.1, read on the forward strand.
ATAAGAATTGTGATGCATATCTTTAACCCATATATTGCCTCAAAGTTCAAATTTAATATATGGAAAACTTATTCTTCTCACAGCTAGAACATAGTTTTTGAATCAATAGATCTTAAGATCAATTTCGAGAAACAGTTTGCTTATTGCATTGAAGCTGATTTCAACTTTTTATTACTTCAATTCTTGCTATTTCATCTTTGATTAATTTCAAAGAATGCCTAAGGTTTATGAATGTAACAATTTTATGAATACGATTCAAATCGATAGCAATTTTGCTTTGATTATAAGTTTATGGAATTTTATTACAGAAAGTTTGAAGTAATTTATTGCTCTGAGCCGACATTCAGATGTCAAGCTTGTATTTTATTTATAAAATACTTCATATATTGCCTCCATATACTATATGGCTGGGGACTCATATTTAACATTCACTATAACGAGGTTTCACTATAAGGAGGTTATTTAGCATTATTTCGTATTCGTCAGCGGCAGACTATCGTTTTCATTACAAAGAGGTTCACTACATGGATGTACTATTGTATTAATTGTTGAGAAGGTAGAAGAATGATTTTCAGGTTTAAATTGTTTGTATTTGAACTATAGAATTTATCGATAATGTAATAATGACATGGGAAAATTGTTGTGTATATTTACTTAAGACTTGTTCGTGTCTTTGTATAAAAGATCATTTACTTTTATAGCTAACTTCACTCCTATTTGATAATTTGACTGCAGCAGTACTTCTCCTTCACTCTGATAACCTCACAATAGGTATCAACGGATTCTATTGCTATCACTTAAGAGCTCAGAGCTTACTTTCTAAGTATATCATTCTGTTCAGTTCTGTTCAGTTCTGTTCTGTTCTCTTCAAAACTTGCGATCACTAACTATTTTCAGATTTTAATTCACTCATCTATTTATCATTATTAAGAGATTCTAACCGCTCTTTCATTCATAGAATAGCTTTAGGCGATGAAAATATTCTCAAAAATTTTAATGAAACATGAAACATGAAACATGTTTTTAATGTAACTAAGCTATGCAATACGTTGAATATTGATGTTGAAAATCATTTTCATGTTCAAGTGACTTATTCGATTTTGCTTTCGTTTCGTTGCGAAAATGAGAAATCGATTCAAAGCTCATCAACAGAAAAATGCTTTAGCAACAAGATTGTGATAGTTTTAAATTGAAAAATAATTTACATGGTTTGAAAATTTGATAAACAATTAAGAAGGAAATAATTAGGAGTGATAGAAATGATTATTGATCAACTTCTATAATTATTACATTGGTATGCAAGTGGTCTCTCGAGTCAGCCTTTGCAAAATCAGTGACAAATTATCTCAAAGTTGTGTGTCTAGCAATAAAAATAGCAATGAATAGAATCTGATTTTGGATTTGACATTTACTCAGGAATAGCAATTTGCTCTGCTTCGTCAATGCGGCCCAAGAGGTTATCTTTCTGTCAAATTGCGAGCTATTAAAGTGAAAGCAAAAGCCAACAAAGCAAAGTCACACAATATATACCACAAGCTTACTCTTGTTCCGAAAAATTTGTTTTCAATTTATATTTCTCTCTAGTTCCTACTTTTCAGTTACATTCAATAAAATCGTAAACATTTTGATTCTGCTGGAATACTGACATTTTCCAAACTTTTCCAATTAATTTAAAAATGAAATTGTATTCTGAAAATTGAAGTCATTTCTAAGTGTGTTTGTTGGATCGAGATAATATTTTTCATTAAATGATTAGTATCTGTAGAGATTGTTATGAATTGTAGGGAAATGAATGGATATGTGCTTAGTTCTGTACCTGAAGTATTCATTAATTTAGCTAAATTTATAGAGCCTTGGGTTATCAACGTAATTGGAGCAATATTTCAACTTGAAAAACGTTGTGCCTTTACCTATACTCAATATTATAGTCATAGATTGTGCACGTCTTCATCAATTACTTAATTGTTTGACAACTTTTATGTAGATAAGATTGATCTGGTTTGAATGAGTGAAACAAGCTGTTTCTAAGTTTTCTATTCAATTCAATTCTATTAAATTAAAGATTTTATGAACAAATTTCTATTTGCTTTCGGGCAATAATTTTTCAAAGAAACGATGGAATAAAACAAAGCAAAGTAAAAGAGAATAATGGAGGCATAATGAAAAATTAAAATGAATAAAATTTCACTGAAGTTATGCTCTGAAGATTAATTCAGTACAAACTTAACAATGAAATGCACTTTTGATAATAATAGATTGAATGAGTAGTGAGCGTTGTCAAGTGTTTCAGATGTTTCAATATTGAAAAGTGTAGTAGAAGTGCGCGTTCAATCAATGTTAACTGTAAAGGTTAGCTCAAACAAATGCTATTCACTGTTATTCTGGCGAGTATAAGGCGAGTACTAGTTTGGGATCAATGAAAGTTCTAATAATAGCTTATTTCCTTTCTATCTTTTTTTGTTAGAGACGATTTCGATGAAAAATTCAGAGACCATATTCTGTATGAAACGTACAAAACATGTTTAATGTAGCAAATTGAAGTGCGCGCTAAATTGTAAACAATTTTAGTAGCAATCTGCGCAATATTAACCTTTAGCTAATTAATTAATGTTAGTTGCACTTCAGTCAAGTTGCTCTATAAGAGCTTTGCCCACTTTCTCCCAATACATTAAGATAACTCTTAACTAATGAAATACTCTGCTTCACTTCTATAGCTATAAACGTTGACTCAGTGTTCACTATGATTTATATAAAAATTTGAGTTTGATTTGCTTCCTCAAATCGTTGACGTGAAATGCATGCATAAAATGCTTTATTGAATTTGTTTTGCATATTTTCTATACTTCACTCTAAAATAGAAAAAACTTCCCAAAGCAAACACTCATTAATAAGTGAGTGATGTCTAGATTGAAACTGAAAATCAATTCAGTTCACAAATTTAGTCAATTGGAACAAATTGCCAGATGAGTCAAGTGTTAGTTTGGTTGAATGACAAAGAGCTAAGAGAAGAGTGAGGAGCGTCTCAAATGAAATATTAATATTTGTTAAGAAGAGCATAAACCGATGCTAAGAACATAATCCAATGGCGAAACTTAAGTTCAAACTTAAGTTCAAACTGAAATTGAAACTTAGAAGCAAAATCAAGTTAAACTGAAAGTAGCAAATTCTATCCACAGATCATTTGATCGGCTCATGGTTAATGATAGAGTCAACTTCAACTGTTTTAGCTTAAATGAAGTCATGCTCCAAATATCGCTTCTTATTCTGTATCTGAAGCTTTGTTTACAAATCTATAGAATTGAACTAAAAGACGCTTTGCTTTCAGTAAACTTGTCTAAACTAAAGTTTGTCGACGAAGGCAACATTACTCTAAATTGAGTTGCGTCTTATTATATGAAATTAATTGATCACTGAACATACAAACAAAAGACAGAGCTTTCAATGCTTTTTAAACACATCAACTTACAAGGAATATTACTCAAACAACTGTAATGTAATTCATTTCACCCAAAGAGTGATGGAAATTAGTTGAAAATTTTCCAAATAATATGATTATCATCTCTAATATAGTATATATGAAAAAGCAACTGCACCTAAAAGCAAGTGATAATTTAGCTACAAGTTGATTAAATATTGAAGAGATGAGCTGCAGTTCAATTGGAGTAAAGTTAAGTGAAGCTGAGTAAATAAAAATATGTTCAATTAGAGCTTATCTTTCATCAAGTATTCAGTGCTTTGACTCACTTCATAAGTCCCGTAAGATTTTATCTGATACTAAGCTAACAAGCGTGATAAAAATAGTCTTAATTCGCAACAAACTCTATGTTAGATTGTAAATGAAATCAAAATTAATTTGAATAGACTTTGATTTTGAGCTTCACGTGTAAGAATAATAGAATCGAAATGAGATCCATTTATATAACTGAGGAAGTAGTCCAGTACTAAGTATTGATTTTAGTGATGATCATAAGCCCTTTGAAATAGTTGGAAGACCTATAAATATAATTAACTAGTTTTGTATTGAATGATGCTTTTTGGAAGTGCATAAGGAAATCTATCACATGCTCATCATTTCACTTGATTCAGCCTAATTGAATGTTCTCTTCTGCAAAATTAATGGTTTCGCTGCTAGAAACTGATAGATTCTGGTTTTATACTTGTTTCTGTTAAGTTGAACAATTCCCAAAAAGAGATTGAATTGCACTTTAAAGTTGGTCACAAAATCATCAACTATTGTAATGAAACAAGCTGTTCAACAGAATTGAATTAGTCAATTATTTATTATTTGCCGTTGACAATTTCAGTTTATTGGCAAGAAAATCAAGTTTCCAGAGTAAGATTGATTATAATTTAATAAATTTTTCCTTACTTCAACTAAATCTGATGCTTTGATGCTGCGCTGAAAAGCCATGTCATCTTAAATTCATTGAGTGCTCATCTATTCCCATAAAAGTTTAAACAAGCCATTCAAGTGTTGATGGTCTTATCGAGGATATTTTTAGTTAGTTATTAATCTTATGGTACTTCTAAAGCTCTAATTCTATCAAATCTGATGCTGTTTTTCTTATGATATTATTGAAGCTTGTGTTTGATCAATTTATTGTTTACCATACTTTCACTTGATCCGCTTCATTAAGTAATAGTTTCAAATTGCTTTAAACTCTGCTTTAATATGCAAATTTAGTTTTAATATGCAAATTCAATTTTAATATCTAAATTAAATTCTGCGCAAATGTTTGGGCAAAGTCCTACTAGAGATAATACTAAAGATAACTAACGACCGACTAACGAAAAGGCAAAACAGGTCAAAACTAAGTTTGTTTACCGAAAAAGTTTACTCATGGAAAACAAATGAATATTTAATACTATTCGTTATCTTGGGTGATACTTGGAAAAAGGAGTTGCTCTAAAACGGATCGAAGAGTGAAAATAGAGAGAATGGTTGGTCCGTTTTCTGCGAATTGATAGCAGTTTGGCAATTGTTCGCCAGTATAGCATTGCCTGTAGTGATGTAACCCTATTGCCTCTACGAGTATGCCTTTGAGACCGCTCTGCTCTAAAACTAATCGAACAGATGATATTTACAGCATTTGTGAGACTGTCTCTCGTATATAAATTTGTTGACGTATAAAATCATTCTTACAGTAATTTCAGAGCCTTTCCTATCGCATCAATTCAGTCATTGAATAGAAGCGGTTGAGAACTGCTTGTCAAGCGCTTGAGAACTACTTTGCGAGCAAGAAGCCCACGAGTGTCTAGTGTTGCGCCAAATAGCCTTTGATCGCTTTCATGTCCTTAACTCAATGATAAATTGAAGACAAGCCCATTAAAGATGATAATCAGATCGAACCCGAATTAGAACTTATTTGTTGTGCTGTGAGATTCAGAGGCAACTTATCTTTTCTTATATTATCTTCTGTGTTGTCAGTCGAGATGATGGCATTACGTAAGTTATTTCGCCTCAAGAGTGGTGGCAGTTCCAAATCCGTCGGTTCCAAAGAGAACTCCAGCAAACGCTCAAAAAAATCTTCGACATCATCTTCTTCGTCATCGTTGACATCTTCGCCATCACCACATAACTCGAACTCGCAGTCAACCCGCATTTGTTTAGTTGGCGGACATCCGACAGTTCGAAACCATCAAATCGTTCCGACAGCTGGTCAGCCGAAGTCGCAAACGATGTCACAAGCAGTATCATCTCCAAGCAAACTAAGTTCTGGTAAACCATGTACTATACGAATGAGACGGTTAATGAAAGAATATCACGAATTATGTCGTCTCTATCATAATAATGATAATGGACTTTTACCATATAGTATCGAATTAGTTAATGACACCCTATTTGAATGGAATATTAAAGTTTATCAATTTGACACTGAGTCTCAGGTACGCACATAATCGTTTCTATAATCACATACTTTTCTATAATAACATACTTTTAGCTCAAAATACTTATATTGAAAGTCTTTTCGGCTTAGAAATCTTCATAACTTATAAAGACTGATCAGATGCCTTTCGAGTATTTCGCTCACGAGTTAGTGTTTATTACTGTGCAGTTAAGTCAAAATATTGATTTTCTTTTGCAATACTGTTTGCTTATCTGAAAATTACTGCTCAAAAACATATGCTTTCTTTATAGCAATATCTAATTCAAACTTTATCTACATTACTATAAGTCTAGTGATCGAAACTTAAGCAGAAAAGTCCTCTTCAGTTTAATTCTGTATTTGACAAATTCTGATTTTCTTCTCTTCTCATTAACAAAATTGAGTTCAGTTGTGTGCCAAACGTGCGATCTGTCAAAATTTGATTCAATCTTTTCTCACACAATCCTAAGAGTATTCTTATTTGCGCCAAATTTATAACTCATACCACATATACCACATAATTAAACGCACGTATTCAATGAAACCTAGCTCGCAATAAATCTGAAGCTGCTTTAATTAAAGCTAAGCAATTTTGAAGGTTTGACACAAACCAACGTTTATGAATAACATTTATATCGATTGAATCTAAAACTTTTATGTCGAGAACTGAAACAAGTCGATAAGCATTTGAAGGCATCTTATGATAGATGAGTAGAAAAACTATAAGTCACTAGAAGTACATATGTGTCATGTGGCAAAGACTGAAGAATAAATTGAAATATGTATTATTTGAATAGTTTTATCGAGACATGAAAGAATTAGGCATCGATTACGTATTGCTCAACGCGACATTCCCTGAAAATTATCCGTTTGCTCCACCCTTTGTCAGAGTCGTTTCACCGCATATTGAAAAAGGTACTAATTATACAAAGTGATTATTTTCAGAGTTTTATTTTTAACCACTAGAAAACAACTCCTAATCATTTTTTTAACTATACCTTGTCGTTGGCTCACTACCATTCAGTCCTATCTCCAATTGAAATAACGCTACAGATAGCACTGTATGAGTATTGACTCAACGATATCGAGTTTGACAGCTTCAGTTTAACTATTCGAATATTATTGTTATTGTAGGATTCGTCATGGAAGGAGGAGCTATTTGTAAGTATTAATTATTAATATGATTACTTTACTTTTATTTCGGTTTATTATTCACATAACCTCTACTACTAATGCATATGAATGACCAAAAGTGTTTTTCCAATTAATACTATTAACCAATTATCATTTCATTTGAAAGTCTCTTTTTCTCTAAATTATTTCAATCATTAACTCACCTTTCCTCGAATCCAACTCATCAGTTTCACTGTCAAGTCTGCTAGGATTCCAGTTAAAACACATTAAACATGAAATCCATTCGATCAGGAACTGGACCAACATTAGGGTTACTATAGAGAAGTTCCTAGAAAACTAAGTTTTTAGATCTGTACAGACGCTAATGAGAGCCAAATCAAATCTAATCAGGTGAAGTTTGAGTCCGATAACCCTGAGCCTTTGAATCCGAAATAGCCAAGAAACTATTGCATAACCACTGTGTCAACTTTCCACTAATTATTTTCGCTACGGTCTCAGGTTTTATTCTTGAAACATGACAACCAACAGAATTACATCAAAGTACAGGTTTAGTCAAATAAGGTATCATTTTATTTGGAATATAATGTAGTTAATGGCTTCTCAGCTTTCTACCAGCATAAAAATAGTATCTTTTGATGAATTACAGTACAAATATCTGAAAGACCTTATGGATTCATCACAAGAAAAAGTCTCAATTTGTTCCCAAACTTGAGAGGCATAAAAATTTGTCTGAACTAGTAAAAGCTTAGACTGAATCCTGAGCAATATAGTGAGTGATTAAAAATGCAAATTGCAACCAAATTCAATATTAGTTGCTAAGTTGGTAAATGAAACCTAACGTTTTTGCCTATGAAAAAAGTGAAAGTCTGTAGTAAAAATCGATGAGCCATATAAACATTTGTCCGTTCACTGTCATATTTGCTCTGTAACATTAAAGGAAAAGCTGCTGTATTTGATTTTTGACCAGTCATTATATTAGTTTCAAATATTTGACTTCTTTGCGTTTCTAATTAATAGCAAGAAAGTTTTATTGTGTAAAATTGTAATTCAGGTCTAGAACTGCTAACACGACACGGATGGGCGAGTGCTTATACAATGGAAGCAGTGATAATGCAATTATGTGCAAGTTTTGTCAAAGGACAGGCCAGAATAAGGCGAAATAAAGGATCAGGAAAGGAATTCAGCAAAAAACTAGCAGAAGCTTCATTTAGGTATGCTTCAGGCTCTAATTATTCATTCAAATTATCAGTTGTTCACTAATCATTCTGACAAATACAGTTAGTCCTGTCTAATTTCGATATCCAGTAAATGGCTTCCCAAAACAGACACAAATCCATACCAAATTAAGGCTTACTTTTTGCTCTATTCTAAGATCATTTAACTCTGTGTGATGGTAGTTAGACAGGTCTAACTGTATATCATTTATCTCAAACCTTCATTTACTTGTGATACTCATTAATCACACGTTTTTTATTAATATTCAATGCTATTTTATGCTATTTTATGCGATTATTTTAGCCCTATTTAAGCACAAAATAGAGCGCAAACTTAAACTTCGCTCTAAGAAACAAACATAAAAGCTTGGAATATGAGATAACAGAGTTTAAAATGCTTTCAAACTATTTTCATCTATTACAAACTCAACCCACTATGACATTAGAATTACTTATCGATCTAATCTTCAGTCAATTGATACTGTTGTTGAATGTATTTAGTTTCAACTTGGTCATTATCGAACAGATGATTTAGCTAACGATTGTGTCATTTGATATGCTGTTATTCCAATCGTTTACTTGCCTAACAACTCCTAAATGAGCAAATTATTTCCAAACTCATCACTTAAGTTAGATTACATTTTGGTGTATAGCTCTACCTTTTAATTTGATTATCTTATACTCTCACTCTAATAACTGTGATAACATCAGTACTGCTTTCATCAGGTTTAGTATTTAAATTTGGTTTCTAAGGTTTCAATGATTTGGATTTGATTTTGATAAAAAGAGCACACTTGCAGGGTTTGTAATAATGAAGTAGTTGTGTAACTTTGTAAATTACTGTAACATTCTCTGAGCAAATTGATCCAACTCGACTCAGAGTAATACTCAGTAAACAAGTTAAGAAATGTGAGTTACGAATTTAATAAATTGTAGCTAAAATAATCCTTATTTAACAAGACATATAAACTGGTCTGATTGACATATTTAGAGGATTACTCCTTGTACGCTGTGAACTGAATCGAAAGCATTTGAAGCGCATTCTCTTACCATAACTGAAGCAATGATTGCTTCAACTCACAATGACTCTGAAAAGAATCTAATTCTTTAGTGCGATAGAAACATAAAATTTATTCCATAAGAACACAATTTTCGTTAATTAGCTCTGGAAATAAGTATAAGCTCCTAATTACCTGTCTTTATAGCATTCTATTTATAACAAAACTTTTATTAGCGCTCTCTGTTAATTCAGTTTTTCTTTTAATTCAGTCTTTCTTTTAACTAAATCAAAAATAAACTCATACAAAATAAGGATATATTGCAAACTTAAGACCCAAATATAAGACCTAACTACAAGACTCAGACATCAGACTCAAATATATTATGCTTGCTCTGTCGGAATTTGATAATTGAATCTGAAAAAACCTTGATTGTAGATAATTGAATGGTCTATCTCTAAGTTCTTATTACCGGTGTAGTGCACGCAACGCATTCAAACAAGCCAAACGTTGTCCTTAAACCCCTTTCTGCTTAATTTGATCATTAATTCAGAAAAATATCAAGTCTTATAGTAGTAGACGAAAACCTAATTTCATTATTTATTGACAGGAACGTAATTAAAATTCATGATAGACACGGATGGGTCAGTCCACCGATATCTGAAGGGTAAGTTTCAATTCTGACCATAACTACTGGCACAAATTGAAGTATCCCCTGATGTCTTGTGCCCAATAAAAATAAACTACCAGTCAGTCACAACTATTACAACGACATGATTAAGGCGGAAAACCTTCTACCATATATCTTAGTGTGTACCAATTCGATGGACATGCTTTCATTATCGTTCCTTATTTCCGTTAAGCGGATTTTCATCATTAGCAATGAAGTAAAATGTCAGAAAAGATATGCTCTGAGAGTTAGGAGAGAGAGAGAGAGAGAGAGAGAGAGAGAGAGAGAGAGAGAGGGAGATTCCGCTAATACTCTATTAGATTAAGACAGCTTTCATATAATATATTTACTCAACAGTTACTTGGATTCTTGAAAAACTTATTGATTTGTGTCTCTAGGTAAACACAACTCGACTTATTTTGGTAATTAAAAGTTTCAAAACTTGAAATAACGCAATTGATCTAGCAGAAAAATAACACAATCTTCAATTAATTTACATATTAAATCAATTATAGCTGATATATGTTAAGTCAAATCAATTGAGCAAAGTTTACGACAGCGAACCAAAATTATTAAACATATATAGTAGGCAAATAAATACAATCCAAATAAATACAATCCAATCCATGACTGAAGATTAATGTTTCAAAAATCCATTTGTTAATATTTGACATTTTCACTACAACTCAAACGTCTGATTAATTTGAATGAATCGTTAGCTTTTATAAACTTTGCTCTTATGAGTTACTCATAGCTAAACTGAAAATATATTGTTCTTTCAGATAATTTATTACTATTTTCCCTTTAATTCTATTCTAAGAAATGTAAAAATAACATAAGGCTTAGTGATTATTGCTCTGCACGTCAACTATTATTTCTAATCTTCAGTTCATTTCTTTCATTTAATTGTTAGAATAACTTTCTGTCTAATTTCTGTAATTTATCATAACTTTATTTTAATACCTTATTGAAAAATGTTAGAATTTAACAAATAAAACAAATAATGCATTCATCGATAACCAATAAAACTTCACAATAAAATGTTGGGCATCACAAACATTACATAAAACCATTTCTGACATCACAAAAATAATCAAATCTTAAGTTTCAAATGACTTCAATTTTATTTTTGGTAGAAATGCTTCAAATAATATAAGACTTAAAGCATTAAAGTGAAAAATTGCATTTGTGAATACAAGCGAATAAACTTATGGAATAATTCAACTCATATATTACTATCATAAAAGCGAAATCGCCAGTCATTGCAAATGTTTACTTTGTTTTCTTGTCTTCTGCTGATTCTCCGAATTCATTGACACGAGTTTTATCGACCGGATATAACCTTAAAATAGACACATAAATCAAATCAAACAAATAAAAGTTTAGTTCAACCCTATATAAAATACAAACCATCTCTGATAAAGATATATAATAAAGACAATATCGTCACGAAATGCTGCGACTCTGTGTGCGGTTGGAATTGATGTCAACAAGAATGCAAACAAGTCATCAATAAATGTATTGAAAGCCTTATACATGAATGCTCTCCAGGGAAGGTGTGCGACTGATTTCAGTTTATAGTTAATAAATAGTTGCGGTAACATAAACAGAAACCCGAAAGCATAGACACCGTTCGCAGCACTTTGAATCAACCATGAATACCATGACTTGTGTTCGGTGTATAATATCGAATATATGGCGCCTCCGACCACAAGTGGAGTCAGTACATATAATGATAGGTACTTCATAAAAGTTGAGTCGTAAGCATCTGTTTGTTTCTCTGCTTCCGTTCTGCTATCTATTGTAAATTTCCAGCCTTTCACTTCGACTTTTAAGGCTTTTTTAAGCTTCCAAACTTCGATAACAGTTCCAATTGCTGACGGAACCAACACTAAATAACTTGTCTTTTGATCCATTAAATAAAGAGTTATTACAAACTGAGAGACACATCGCCACATGAGAGTACTGAATGACAAGCCTTCCATTGACTTTCTATTTCTCCAAAACTGTATATCGTTCTTAAACGCCAAAAAGTCGAACAACACCTGGGATTGAAGTTGAATATGAATTACAGATTGACCAGTAAATACAAATCAAGGCTATCAGAGACAACTCACATGGAACGAAGTGACAAAAACCGTCAATAGTAATAAATAAATATTTGTATCGAAAAATATTCCTTTAACATCATCGGTGTCGTGATCAGTGAAACCCATTTGATTCATTGATTTGAGCGCTGACTCGATGACTAACATAAACCTAAGTTTGCCAATAGTTGCAGGCTCATAGGTTATTTCTAAAGGCATTACTGGATTACTTTGATTCACAGGCTGTAATTCAAACCCAAATCAATTTTAATTGCATTGACGCAAATCAATCGGATTGAAAGAAAACTTACCCATAAATCTTTGATTCTTTGTCGCACTTCGCTTATATAAACTATTGGTAAGTATTCTTTGTTGTCTGAGAGTCTATATTTCAATTAAAAGAGTGTTTTGAGATGCAGTCACAAAGAAAAGTTTAGAAAATAAGAATATGTTGTAAAATAAGCTCACTTGAGAAGGTGTGCGATCTCTCCTGGAAGTGCTTTACGAGAAAGTGAAAGAGGTTCTGATAGAATATTCAATACCAACTTTGGTTTCCAGTGAGTTATTGGACGGTCAGTGGACTTCTGCTTTTTCGACTCCTTACTCTTGTCCGAATTAAGCAAATTGAATGCTTTTGCTTGTTTCGGTGCATACTTCGTTAATGAAGTCGTTGCTAATGAAGTACTTTTAGATAATATCACATTTCGATTAAGTTCACGAAAATTTTTCAGCGAAGTCAATACTGCGTGTAAATAAAGTGAACCATTATTTAGAGTGAATGATGGAAGTGATACATCAAGTGATCTATGGATCAAGCGATTCATTAGTTTATGCCAAAACAGTCATTACTTTCAAATTAAATAGTTTTTCAACAGTTATAACTTGGGTTAATGTGCATTCATATAAGGAAACTAATGATTTGTTAAGCATTTGTTTTGTCTATAACTGTCATTTTTTCAAATCATTTATCAGTTCTTTCAAACTTTTCATACAGCTGTTAGGTTTCAAATTAAAACTAATACAATAACATTGAAAAACTAATATTAACAAAACTTTAGAGAATGTTCCTAAAGTAAATAAACTAAAATGTCATACAAGTCTTACATAGTTTTGTGAGTAGAAAGCTCAAAGCTTTGATTTTGATAAATACAATTTAGTTTGTAAGCCAACGGGTGTTCGTCCAGTGATACACATAGATATAGCTGAATTGCAAACTTCAAAATTAGTCCACTTTTCACTTTTGTGGATATTAACTAATACATACCTGAAAAACTTCATCTCTTTTAAACGATGGATTCAAACATAAATCTGTTTTCCGGTCGCACTCTTGTGGGTTATATATCGCGTAAATCGTGTAAATCGAGTGCAATATATATGCCGTAAATAAACCGCTTATTATTAGTGTAAATGAAGGAAACATTTCAATAATTATCTAAAGATGATTCAGTAAATATGTTTTGTGGCACCTGTTTGACTAAATTACAATTCATTTAAATGCTAAGCATCCGTTGCCGTAATACTCCTGCAATTTTTATAAACGCCTGATCTCAGTTTTAGATTCAGTACTTATTTTATCGTTCGTTCACGTTTCACGTCAATGTATTTGCAATATGTAAAAGACATAAATATATTTACTAATAAAATGTTTCTGTTGTCAAATATCTTCGAATGAGATATCAGTGTTTTATCAGATACTATTGACATTATACAAACAACGACAAAGCTATTATTTATATTTAATACCCTAGACTCGTACATTTGTCTTGAAATGAACTGCAAATTTGTTTTGCTATCTTTACGTTTTTTATTTTACTAAAACTTTTGTTGACTTTATTTGAGAGGGATTAAAAGGTTACATCACTCAAGAGAAAGTATTGATAGCAGTATTAGACAACACTTAAATTGGATTATTTAGTAGAAATAATGCCAAAAGTAGTTAACAAACGAACAAATGATAGAAATCTAAACACAAACAAGTTATCCAAATCTATAAAAAGTGTTGATCCAAACGATGTGTCGTATTGGAGTCGATGGACAGCAGGCGATGGTTTCCAAGGTCTGGGCCAGAACCCAGACAAAAGTTCGTCAAACAATTCAACTGACAGCTCGATATCATCCAAAAGGTCGGTCAAAAGCACGAGTAACGAATCTAAACAAACCACACCCACCAAACTCATGAGTACATACCGTTCGCCTAAAATGAATGCCAAATCGTTATTACAACTAAACAGCCGCTTCGCCACTCGCTTGGAAGAAACTAATGATTATGTTGTTTCTGATAACTATGTTGAGAGCCAATCTTTACCTCAAATTCAGACTCAAACTGAAATGTTTGAATTGTCTCAATCCATTTCAAACATGAGTTCTCCTATCAAACAGTCTGCTTGCGAAACTAAAATATCTCCAACTTCTTCACCTAATATGTTAGAAGATGCAGAAAATGGTGAGCTTACTTATAACCAACTAGTCATCAATTACTTGGACCAAATTGAGGAATGTTTTAAGTACAGAAATGAGTGCAACAATACCGAAACTTCTCTGCAAACAAGAGCTAAAAAAGTTTTTAAAAATATCAAACAATCACGTCTTGAATTCTGTCAAATCCACTCATTCAAATTGGATGACTCGAAAGCATTAACTTTAAAACTAACTAAAATTGAAGCTAAATTTGGTCTAACAGTTGTCCATTCATTGGTGTTCGATGACCAAAATAGTAAATACTCGCAAAACACTAAAGTCCTTTTACTACTTAATGACTCGTTAACAACAGATTTAAAGCTGAATTCAGTTATTAAACTGTATCTTCATTGGACAGAAGTCAGACTTAAGAAGTTTATTATCTTATTCAATGCATTTAATATTGAAATGGTCGAAAGTTCCGAATATTTTGATGAAAATAATGAAGACATGAATGAAGACATGGATGAAACCATTTGGCCAAACGAAAAGCTACAAAGTGATAAATAATTTGATTTTGTAGTCAATACATTTTTTATACAAATTCGAAACCATGTTTTAATATCTGATTTTATGAACAAATTTCGATATATTTTTTAACAGTCTTGTAAATATAACTCAAAAGCATTTTCATATTGTATTCAAATTCAATTTAATACTCGTTGATATAAGTTTTGTGTTTATTTTAATGTAGATTTTTTTGATGAATCACTCGAAAAAATTAAACGAATGATATGTTACGCAAACCATTGATTTTGAATGAAAATTGATCTCTTTACACACTTGTCAAATGACTAAAAAAAGCTCCAAATAATAGCAATTGAAGGAAACGAGGTGAACAAAATAGTTCGAATCAATTAATTTAAGTTAGTTTACAAAAACATTGAAAGCTTAATCAAGTCATCGATTAGTAGACTTAGAGTGGTGAAGTTTCAGAAACTTTTCAAATTATATTAACAAATGTTCTGAACGTAGGATGGCATTAAAATATCACTAAATTGAGACTCGACTCATTAAAATTCAAGATTCATACAAATACAATGACTTATTCTGAATATTAGTCATTAGAATCTTGGCTCGTAGTCAAAATTGAATCACTACTAGCAGTAATTGTTTCTCCGTTGATAACTAACACAGTATCAATACTATTGGATTGACCACTGACTGATAGATAAGGAACAACTCTCATACCAGATGGCAATTGATATAACACTTGTCCCGAAGCAGTTTGAGACGCCACTAAACGCAGTGGTTGTGACGCTGTATTGGATGGGGTTTGATGAGTCACCTGTAAATGCTTCGGCTTTTTCAGTGGACGACCTCTTTTAGTATAGATAGTTTTTGGTTCAACTCCTGATGATTGGTCACTATTAGATTCAGGATTATTATGCATTAATCGTTGGTACAGATGACTGTTGACTGGTATTGTGTTTTCATTTTTCTTGGAAGAACTTTCGTGAGCACTTTTTTCACTAGTTTCCACTTCGAACTCTATGCCTTGTGGTTCTGTTTCGTCATCAACTGACTCCATATGTTTTTCTTCAGCGATCGAAACGTTAACCATTTCTTCGTGAACTACATTGTCTTGTTGTAGCTGAAGAATAGCGAGCGCTGCACCAGTTTGTGGCAAAACGTCCTGATGGTGACGGATATGACTGCGGAGCGAGTCTTCTCTAACAAAGGAACAATCACACAAATGACAAGAATGTACGGTCTGACAGTAGGCTCTAGCCTTTCCACGATGACCGTCTTTTCGAATAACTTGAGATTTAGATTTGATTTTTCTTTTCTTTCTAATAAAACCGACTTCAAAGTCCGGGTGCTTCTTTTTCATGTGCGTTCGAAGATTACAAGCCTGACGGCACGCATAACCGCATACTTCACATTCGTACGGCTTTTCGTTTGTGTGTATCCTATAATCAAATCTAATTATTATCACTTCTACTCAACATTTTACTCATATTTATAAGCAAATACCTGACGTGATTGTTTAGGGCTGAACGAGAACTCGTTGTGTAATTGCAATGATCGCAACGCAATGATTTGGTGTTGTGCTCTCTAAGATGTTCTTTTAAGAGTCTTTTAGAGGAGGCAACAAAATCACATTGACTGCAACTCGTTTGACTCTCATTCGAATGGTTTAGCTTGATGTGCATTCGCAAATTTCCTTTAATCGCACATCTATAGTCACACTGATCGCAAGCAAATGGCTTTTCTCCTGTGTGTAGCCTCAAATGTCTCTTCAAATCTGAATTTATTTTAAACGAAGCTGGACATGAAACACAACGGAATGGGGCATCACCTGAACATACATAGAAATTGTGAACAAATGTTATGGTTTTGTGTGCAATTTTATACTCTACAGAATTGATAAACGTGTTCGTATACAAACCTGTATGAGTTCTCAGGTGCACAACCAATTGGCTAGAGTTACGACTTGCATATCTATAAATTGATTAAAGTTATTAACTTAAATAAAATAAAATCTATATCAAATATAAGACCTGCACAATTGGCATTTATACGGTCTCTCGTCTGTGTGAATTCGCTGATGTTTAACTAAACTACTTCTATCACTTGATGCATAGGAACCTGAAGTATAATTTACAAATTATTCACTCAATAGTTTCATAACAATATTTGTTTGCATACATTCTTCACATTTATAAGGCTTCTCTCCAGTATGTGATCTTTCGTGTAATGTAAGTTTATCAGAACGGTTGAAAGAGCGGTGACAATGGGAACAAGTGTAGGGCTTCTCTCCCGTATGAATCCTGAAAAATCAAAGTTTAAATTTTGGCCCAACTTAATCAGTTTTATCAAAACAATAGATTCAAAATCTTAAGCACCTGTAATGACGCTCGAGATCTTTGAGATAATTAGTTGAGAAAACACAAGTTGATTCAAATTCACATTTGAACTTTTTCCCATTTCCTCTAACCACTAAAAGAGTAAAAACATATTTTTTAAACAAACAGAAATGAACAGAAAATCATACGATAGTTTGAATTATTTAATACCATGAGAGTAACGCATTGTAGTGCCTGTTGAACTAACAACCGTCTGAACCCCAGCCGAAGTATCTGTTGCATCTTTACTATTTGACAAACTTGACTTTTCTACATCACGACTATGCGAATCTTCAGATTCAACATTTTGTTCACTTTCGTTACATTCCGTGTGAAATTCATCAATAGACTTGTTGACAACGTTTTCATTGGTTACAGAAATTTCAACTAAAGTTTTTGATTTGGGGCTAACTTTTTGTTTTGATTGTTGAGCTTTTGCTCTGTAAATAGTATTTCAAATTGCATATAATTAGGAATAAGTTTCAAAGATGATGTGATTCATACTTATTTTGCATTTGTTTTTCATTTTTATTTTTGTGGACTGATTCATGTTCAATAGTTTTAGCTGAGCTCGAAGTCTTTTTGCTCTTGCAAATCTTCTTATGTTCAACAAATAGATTAATATTACAAAACTTTTCTCTACATGTGCCACATATATGAAGATCTTCGACTTCTTCTCAGATTAAAGAAAAGTTAATTAATATCGAATCAAGATCAAAAAGACTGAAATTCATCAAAATGTTAATAACGACGGTATTTCAAGTAATGATTGAATACTTTAATATTCAGTAGTTAATACTTTCAATACTTAAAAATGAGAAATTTGAACGAGTTATGAAGTTTTTAGTAACATATTAATTTTATTAAAAGTGCAATAAATTTGAAATATGATAACATGTTATTCTAAAGTTAAATATAGCTATTAACAAATTAAATATAACTCTAATTAAACGCCAGATGCGAGCTGTCTTTCAATTCGTTCAATAGTTCTTCTATCGAGATATTTTTGTCTCCTATATACAAAAAAGCCACTAATAATTGAAATGAAAACCATAATCAATTGAAAAGTCCAAAAATTGCTATATGAGTTATCACAGGAGCGATACACAGAACCAAACGTTTCACATTTGACTCTCTGCTTATATCCATTAGGAATACAAGCTATTAGATGTTTGGACACTTTCTCAAACGAATTACAAGCCGTACAATGAGTTAATATCTCAAATTGCTCGTATTCCCAACACTTAGAGTTAGTTCTCATGTTTTCATCTCTCATTAGCAACAATTGGGTGACATTTGCATTGACATTACTGTTGCTTATATTAATTAAAGTGTCGCTTAGTTTATGGTTTAGTCTATGAGGACTAGGTTTGTCCACATTGTCAGCCAATACGTCTTCTAATATAACTATTATTATACAAATCAATATGAGCATAACGACTATTAATATCATTCGACGAGAATTCAGTAGTTCTATCATTATTTACTGAGTTTCTCTTCATTTATTCAACTAACTTTCAAATACGAATCAAACTCTACCAAATTTGTAAACATTGAACGTTGTCACATTCACTACGTTTTGTTCTTTTACTACCTTCTCGTTAGTTTCTATTATTTTTACCATTAGTTTGCATTTCAGGCAAAATTATATTATAACACGTAATATATGGATGTATTGAATGTAAACTGTTAAGCATTGAAAGTGAATTTTCGGCCCTTTAACCTGAACTGATATAGAAGTAATTGTGTTTCGCACATACCTGAATCTCGACTTAACTCCTCTTCCATTGTTTGCAACAACTGATTTAATTGATTACTCAAAGTAAGTTATTATTATTATGACTGAGTCGTTTGTTTCAGCTAATATTTTAGGCAATGAGTTGAAGTTTATTAGGAAAATAAAGTAGATATTGAACATGCATTTGCTCAAATCTTAACAATAATGCGCAATACGGGGCAAACGCCCAACACTCTGCTCATTTTTAGCGCTAAATTCAATTTCCTATTACTTTCTCACCTCATTCCTCTTCTCTTTTAGCCTCTTTGCCTTCGTTTAAGTTAATTGATATTTAAATTGATTTTATAGATTCCTAACTTTGTTTCTATATTTATTAGAATTATTTAACTGATATACTTTGTTCAGAATCTCATTACATGAGATGATTCTGACGATTTCAATTATTAATTAATAATAGCATTTGTGACTCACCTCATCATGTTCTATAAGTTTAGAAGCTCTGTACTTGTCGAGAATTTACCTTAATTTGACTCATTGTTAACGTGACATTGTGGTTAACAATAGGTTGATTCTCAAATCTAAATATTCATTAAATCTTCATAATCAAAAGCACACTCAAAAACTTAATCATTGGTAGTAACCAGAAGCTACATCTTAACATTAGACACTTTCCATCGAACCATAACATTGAAGATATAAAAAACTTGTAGAACACTCAATACATTAGTGAATGCAAATTGCAAATCAAATTTAGCAAAAAGTTGGTGTGCACTACAGCGATCTTTCCTTATCGCTATCGGAGATTATTGAGTTTTTAAGTACACCTAAATATTGTATAATGAAATGAGAATTTGAAAATTAGTGACTAAATATAGTTATACTTTTATTATAGCATGCGATCGAATGAGATTTGATTTTCATAACAGGAATGTTTACAATAAAATATGAACAGTAAAATATTTAAGATTTAAATAAGCTTTCGATCTGTTTATATCAAAAATAATGGACAATATCTATTAAAATTCATTTACAAAGACTGCCTTCGCCATCAGCTGCCTGCAAATCGTTAACTACTTGAACGAGAACGATGCCGAAAATGAAGGCACCCGTTAGGATAACGATGTAGCCATAAACCATTAATATTTTGCTGAAAACAACCGATGAACCGAAATTTTGCATGCGTCTGGCTAATGCCACCATACACAGACCAGGAAACACAAACACATTGCATGACGCTAAGGACCCTATAATTCATTTTGAATTTATCTTATATAAGATTATTTTCCATAAAAAGTAGTCTATATTCAAGAGTAGTGTGTACTCAAATGTATTCTGTACTAAAAAGCATTCCATACTCACAAGTATTCTATGCTCAAAAGTAGTCTACATTGAAGTCTAAACTAAACCTACTTTGATGTATTGAGTTTAAGGTCTTTTAGAATATAAGCAAAAGATGTTTGACTAATGATCGTTTAAATGAAAAGGGTCAAATATTTATAAGCTTTGGATTGATAAAAAAAATATAGGAATATAGGAATAAACATAGGAATTAACCATTTATAAACTTAGATAACTTATCAATTAGTGTGAGAAACATTAAGATACTATAAGATGGATAATCAGTAGAATAAATATTGATTATGTGATGTCTAATAGATATTCTATCAATAAGATTTGTTGTTAATAAAATGAGTTAAGAGTGACTAACCGAGAAGTTCAATAGCGATGGTTATATTAGGAGTTACAATTGATAAAAGAAGTACAACTATATTCCATACAGTCGTGATAGTAATTCTACGCCTAAACTCTCCCTTTATGAATTCTTCTGTCGATATCTTCGTAAATTCTGCGTATAAACCATCCAACGCTCCTCTGCAATCATTTCAATTAGTTCTTAGTTTCTTTTTTACTATTTAATCGAAATCTTTAGATATGTTCTCTTAAATTTTCCATACCTCCCACAAAACATGAGCGGCGCATAGGTTGTTATCATTTTGATGACCAGTGCAATTATTCCTAAATCAATAAAGCGTTATTCTCTTATAAACTGATTTTAGCAAAACTTAACAATACCTGCAGTAACAATCGGATCGCGAGCGTCAAACATTTGCCTAAAATACATTATATATGATATGATATAATTTGATAAGCAATTGCTTACACTATTGTCATTTAATATATATTTGACAAACAATTGCTTACATGATGTCAGCGGCGACATTACTTCCGAAAGTTAGATATCCAAACGTGCCAGAAAAGCAATAAAGGAGAAATAAAAGAAATAGTGCTAAAGCAGTTGCCTTTGAGAATGGTTTGAGCCTTCTTTCAGCCATACAGGCATAGATTGGGACTACTATTTCATGCGTCTAATCAATTCAAAATTCAATAGTTTGTTAAATAATAAATTTTCAGTTTGACAAGTCGTCAATTTATGCTAAGAATCACCTGATATGCAAAACAGACGACTGGAAGCGCTGCAAATATGCTGACAACACTGGTTGGACTGTAAATTGAAAAATATTTAGTATTTTAACCATGGCTTCAAACATAACTATCATATCTCACTGTGCTTTAATAGGACCAGGAGTTACATCGAGTACTATATATTCATATATATTCAAGAACACAACGTAAAGCATTGCAAAAATTCCGAGTGTGCTAAAAAGTAGGAGAAATAGTTACAAAAATTATAGTTAAATCAATTGTATAAGTTTGGAGAATTCATGCCTGGCGTATCTCAAAAAGTCCAATCTTTTAAAGTAACACATCGGCCAAATACACAGCACTGCGGTGATCGAAATCGTAAATTTCCTGTTGAAATACCACTCGTAACAGAATTGCGGTCCGACAAAAGTGGCCAATACTTTAAAGAGAAAGACAGAGTTTGAGATTTAGACAAATTGATATAAAAGTTTGAAATTTACTTCTATCGTATTGATCTCCAATGATAATAAGAAATGTGACTCCAATCCCAAAACACGTGGACATGATAGAAGCTGCTGCCAATTGTTGAGCTCTTTTACCACACATGGACAGTAAGACATCATGATATGTGTTGTCTTTGTTTAAATCTGAGCAATATACCAGTATCAACATAGTACTCGCCAACATTAATAGTATTATCTATTTTCAGTTTGACAAACTTATTAACTCTATTGATTCATTTCATTAAATTTGTTCTCATACCACTTGAACTATAGTGGACAATGTGATTCCTCCCAGTCGGTCATAAGCGACCGGATAATTTAGAACTCCTGCGCCTAACGCCGCATTCACCAATAGAAACGCTCCCACTCTCCAACTCGAACCTGGTTATTTGTTAAGTTATAACAGTTATCAATGTTTTGATTCTTTGTCTAATTTTCTACTCATTTCAACACAAGTTTCTATCCATTCATTAACTTTGATTCCTTTAAAACTTTCAATGGATTTGTTACAAACTTATAGAAATTTAATAAATGGAGTCCAAAATGAGTTTTAATAAGTGCTGATTAAGAAATATAATCAAATATCTCAAGATATGAATAGTTTAGATCTAGCCGCAAATCAAATCAATTCAATTCCAATACCAACTTAAGCATAGGCTATTTGTTGAGTAAAATTGAAAAAAGCGCTTCAAATACTAATATTACGAATGTTTCTCTCACATAAAGGGCTTGTCTTAAAACAACATTCGAATAAAAAGTTGATAGAAGTATAGAAATACATTTAACAAGATGTTGACGCCGATATTCGACATAACTCAAGACGATCACTATTTATATATCAACATAAAAGCTCCGAACGCCAGAATATCTCAAACTGAGATCGTATTTGAAGACAACGACTTCAGGTTCTACTCAAAGCCTTACTTTCTCAGGTATTAATTTTTCATTTGAAAACTTATTTGCTGTATATAAAAACTTTCAAATGATTTCTTTAGATTATGTCTTCCATCAAAAGTGATTGAGAATGGGGAAGAATTGGCTAATTATGACTCGGAAAGTGGTACTTTTATGATCAAACTTTCTAAACTGAATGTCGGCGAACACTTCGAAGGACTGGATCTGTTGACTAAACTATTAGCGCCTAGTAATAAACAGACACCTAAAAGACCATTGATTGAAGTTATTAATGAAGACAAGGCCAGTAGTGGTGGCAATGATTTAATTGAATCAATCGACGAAGACTTCGACTGGCATTTTGAACAGACTGTTCGACAAGAAAGTGACGATTTGTTACTGTATGGAGAAAAGTATGGTTTTGGTAATCAACAAACAGGTGTTATTGCGCGAATGTCTGAGGAATTCACTGATCTGATTGATGTTAAGGATCCGGAACATAAAAGTTTAGCGCAAAAAGATCATGAAAGACTAGAGTCAGAAAATAAGGATTTCAGTGATGATCACTATTTGTTTGATATGTATGACAACCAAGAAGTTATCTCCAAACTGATTTCATACGAAGCTGATTGGGATAATTATCGAGTTTCGTATAAATTCAATGACGACGAAAAGTTTAGAATGAAAAACTTGCCAAATAAAGAGTATATTTTTGATAAAGCAATGAAAAAGACGCTCTTGTTAGGAATGATAGATATCTTATTTGCTTACGCTTATGATATGAGAATTAATGAGTGCGAGCACAGTGTCGAGTCTGGTTGGAATGTATGTAAACTAAGTGCTACTTTATCGTGGTTTCACTCCTACAGTTCACTCACTCAAGTTGTGATTTCATGTATGAGAAGATCGCTCTGTTATCCCCTTTATCGACATTGGCAGTTGTCGACAAAAGTTTTAGATGATATCAAACATATCATAAGACTTGGACGCAACTATGTTTTGAAATGCTTTTTAGATATTCATAAATTGTTTAATGAAAGCGGAGACGGACGTTATATACTTAACGATCTCTATATTACTGACTATTGTGTTTGGTTGCAATATGTCAAAACCAGTACATTCGCCTCATTGGCCACTGCTCTCGATGCCATTCAGATTGACAAAAGCGATCTCAATCTTGATTTAGATCTTTTAGAAAGGGCAGCATCTCTTGCGATAGAGGAAAATCAATCTAAAATCAATTCGCAATGCAATGAATCTACTTTTGAAAATGCAAATGCCAACTATTGCTCTGAATCGGACTCTAGTCATGAGGACGAAACTAATTTTAATGTGACTGAAGGCCTTATTCACGAGACAACAAGCGATAGCAGTTCTGATTCTTCAGATACCTCCTCAGTACATAGCGATTATTCAGAGAAAGAGCAGAGTGGTGAGCAATCTTCAGATGACTTGCCCACAACTAATGATGAAAATTCCAGTGATAGTAACGATAGTGACGATGATTCGAGTTCAGCAGATTCTGATGATGTCTCCAACAGTGTTGCTATGATTGATAAGGACTTAGAGATTGGTCGCTGCAGATAAATACTTGAGAGCAACAAACAATGTTATTTTCTCGGATAAAAATAGATTTTATGCACACATTCAATCAATAGCAGAATAGTGTGAAGCTATGCGACATGTTATGTCAATATCATGATTTGTAAGATGTATTTAATAAAGATTTTGCATTTAATTCTAACCAAACAAGGTTTATCTTTACCTCCTCTTACTGCCTCAGTCACTCCATGTTTGCTTATATCCGATGCACCACTTTCATCTGAAGCCTCCTCCACAGAACCGGCATATTTTCTTGCCAGCTGTTCCAATAGTGGCGCACGTTCGTTCTCTTCTTTAATAGTAGCCCATTCCACAATGTTGCTTTTCAATTTCAAAATCAAGTTTACATCTTTTAGTATTTACTCTTACTTACTATAGTTCATTTAGTACCTTCTGTTTATGCGAACTGAACCCTGCCTGTAAAATAATCACCCAAGTCCAATTAGACATTTTCACAAATTTCTTTTTCAATTCATTTCGCTACTAATTGGCTAAAGACTAGTTATACCTACAGATCTCTTAAACTTAATTTTGGTATTAATTGGCGAAAAACAATGAAAACTTAAAATATTTTACTAAATATGATTTCTGTACTGATTGATCAAAAGTAATTAAAACTAATCTTATGTACCTTAATCTATCGGACAAATCAGACGATAGTGTCTGCCATGGTATGTAAGCTGGAAAATCAACACTACTCGTGTAGCTGTCGTGTAAGAAAGATCCAGAACGTTGCCTTTGATGACTTCTATCCGTAATAGCTGTACTTCTTTTAGTCGATGATTCTATCGTAATCGTAGATTCCATTGTTTTTTATTATTAACAATTTGACGCACACGAATGATAATTATTATAATTTAGATTATTTTTAAAAATTCACAAAATTGACATAATAAAAATACGTTGAAATAACTTAAAATATTCGAAACTAAACTTTGGAAATAATTTAAAATATTTGAAGCTAAATTTGCGTATGATTTAGTTGATGAAAAATGAAATAAAACTAGAAGTAGAACTCATAAGACTTATTAGAGTGTCTGAACAGTAGACTAAAAGAAGATATGATGATTGGAAAAGTGATTTAGAATAATGTGGTTTTCCACTAGTTGCACATAGAACAGAGTTCAATATAACTAAGAACCTAAAGACTATTTGTCACTTATTCACCTATGTTTCTGTACTGTGCGCTATGTTATTGACTGATATTTGGCTGTTAAGACGCCTATAGAGGAGATCATTAAGACGCCTATAACACTACATCAGATTCTGCAAATGTTTGTTTTGCTTATGCACTGATATTTTCTCTAAAATTTGCATCTAAACTCTACCAAATATAATCTTTTATTTATGTCAAAATTAATCATATCTCTTATTTCTACTTCAGGGACTTCTACTGTAAACTTAGCCCAATTTAAAGCACTTGAGCGTTTTATATCAAATCGCGTTATTGCATAATTCATTTTGCTTAGGATTTCATTTTAAATAAACTTATAATATTTAAGTGAAAACATAATTCCTCTCCACATGTCATATCACCAAACTCTAAGATAGTATGGGTTTCACTTTGTGCACCGACATCCTATCAATTCACAGTAAAAATTACAATTTGTCTTATATGCATTTTTCTCTATGTTTAAAACGCATCAATTTCTTTTCCATCAAACCTCACAACCACGGAATGTGAGCTCATCTGCAAATTGGCACTCACTAAAGTGCAAAATAACAAGCTAAGCACTACTCATACTAAATGATTTGCTCTGTAATCTCAATTTCTCAATCAGTTTTCAATTGTTTCTAATTAGCTTTAACTCTTGTGGTCTTAGCTTTCACTCTGAGCTTCAGATCTTCTTAAGCTGTATGGTTATCAAATGAGATTGAATTTGAAAATATGCCAAACTATCATATTAATTGCTATAATGTAACTTATATAGATTCAAATATAATAACACGATAATAAACTGTGTACTTAGTGCACCTCTACTGCAAAGTTATGGAATTTCATTTATCTATTTTCGGGAATTTTACTCAATGAAACTCATGCACGTGAAAATCATGTACAAGTACTTTCAAATCCAGTCCAATTTATTTAACTTCACTTTAGATAATCAAATCTTTGTATTAGATGGATGGATGCGGAGCACAAACAACTACAGAATACAATAATAAAAGTCGAACACTAAAAAACTGATTAACTCCATCAAATCATTGCGCTTGTTTGTATCCAACTTATTAACTCATTTATGATATTCATTAATCACTGCTCAGTACTAAGTTAATGAACCATTGAAATTATCAGAAAAAACTCGTGTGCTTCCAAAGGTTTGAATGTTCTGCAAGCGTAGAACTTGTTGGGCACATTGTAATTTGAATACCGAGACTGTCTATTTTTATCATTAAAGATAGTTAATATGTACAGATTTGAATTATATTTGATTTTTACATTGAATTTTATCTTTTAAATTGATGGAGCATAAAGCGTTGACAGACCAAAGCTTTGTTCATATTGCTTACTTAAGTATTAATAAGTATAACATTCAAGCCTTAATGAGTAATGTAGACAGCTTTTTATTGACGGCTTACGCTGTGCAATTTCGTTTTAATAATCAACATGTTCAATCCTAATTAAGTCAATCTACTTAAACAAATCAATACCAATGCATTTGCATTTGATTGCTTATGAAATTCTACTTAAATTCATTATTTATGTGATGCCTAGATTTTTACTTGATTTCAATTTAAATGTCTAATCAAGTTTCAAGTAAATACAATATGAACTCTACGTGCGTTTCATTAATGCATCAATTTGGTTAAGTAAACTTCATTAAGTAACTAACATCAACATAGCTTAACAATAAACTACATTTTCTAAAGACAACCAGTCATTCATGTCCTAACTTATAAATCTGTAAACCATGTTTTCTCATCCATTCATATAATAGAAATTACTAAAAAAGTTTAGGCTTAAACTTCACATATTCAAGCTTAATAACAAGCTTTAAAATGAGAAATAAATCATCTGTAAAATATCAAAGAACAATCAGTTTTCTGTGTTCACTCCAGTCAGCAAAGTATTGATCACACGTAAACTCGACGAAAATACTAGACAATTGAAGGTCTAACTAGAACCATTTGAGTTGAGTTTGTTTTTCACATGTAATTATGATATTGATCAGAAACATTTTCTTTGTCAGATTATTTTAGTTCTAGAAAATTGAACAGATTAAACCAATTAAGTGTGCGTGTAAAAGAAAGCAGAGTTAACTTTACTTATATTAATGTAAATAATTGATAAAATGATTCAATCACTTTAATACAAACAACTCATTATTCAATTACATCAATAAATTCATAACTCTTCTAATATAGATATTCAAACTTTTGATAAATTGTTCATGTACTTTATTCATATTAGTTCACTTCTTATATGTGTTTATTGGATTTCACTCAAAGTTCACCAGAAATCATATGTACCCAACTAATCATTTAATCAGTCTGATGACTAAGTCAGTCAGTTTCGTTGCATAGTCAGATCTAGTTTCTGGGAATGTATTTTCTAGTTAATAAAAGGATGTCCTATTCTAAATTACTAATCTTTCCTCTTCTCTCTGGATCGATTAGCTGAAATCAAGCGCTGCATCTCGCACCAATATTTCAGCAATAAAACGACATAGCGAGTGAGGGGACTTGTCACTAACATCAACTATAACTAGCACTCACTGTAAGAAAGTTGATTATATCGAGGTGTTACTGTACTAACTCGAATGTACCAGTATTGAAGACCACTTTATTTAGAGTTTACATGAAAACGATAACCCTTGAAAATGATACTTACCCTTGATCTCATTATTCACAATTATTGTCTACAAATATGTTCTTATTAATAGTGTCGATGAGAACACACCCTAAAACTAAATAATCCGCGATAGATACTGATAGCCTTTCATAGACAGCTCCTATGATTTTGGGCCTGTTTCTTTCCATACACTCTTAGCTCTTTGTACATGTACTTTATATGCTTTTCTTATCTCATTTTATAAATATATCAATAACATCTTGGCTATATTCTTTTCCATCACTTTACTCCAATTGCTATTAATATGTTTTCAACTCCACATTCACAGTTAACACTTTGTTTTTTTTTATTTAGCTTTATCTTCTTATTCCTCTTCTATTCATTAGCTTTGTTTCATTTCCTCATCAAACATTTAATTATAACATGATTATACCTTACTTTTAGATCAATCAATTCATTAGTTATTTCATTATGTTCTGCTATTTCAAAAGGTGTCTCTCCTGTTCTGACCAAAGTATATGCTGTTGTGCGCATTCCGTCCATCAAAGCTTATATCTAAGACTTTACCTCAGTTTGCGGTCATTTATATGAATGATTAAGTTGTTATAAGAACTGTCCATAAAGCTTACAGATATATAATATGCTTTTGAATTGAGGAAAAATTTAAAATTAACTATCAAATCATTGACATGACCATCACTTTGCATAAACATATTCTACTGACTAAACAAAATTTAAAATTATCATATTAGTCGTAAATCGCCACATATAATAAAAATGTTTATATTAAAAATTAAATAAAATGCGAGCTTTCATTGAAAGCTATAAAAAACTGAATATTATTCAAATGTATAATCAAAGTTGGTATTTGTATTTAATAGCAGATGTTTGCTTTAACCTAGTTGTTCAAGCCTAGTTTCGTTCAATTGTACTTCATTACAAACAGATTTACCAAAAATATAACAAACATTTCAATTGTACGCAATATTTCTAAATTTTGATACCATATGCAATTTCTCTGTTTATCTCAATGCTTTTATGAACTTCAAAATATCTTTTGTATCTAAAAATAGATATTTCTGCACATAAAAACTTGAAAGTTCACTTCGCATAAGAAATTAGCCAAAGATATTATCTAAACAGATCGTTAGGATGTTTGGCCAATTTGGAAACTCTTTTCTTTCAGCGCTTAGTTATTTGATGATAAAATTTGATGTCAATTGTGCATTCAATTAACAAACAGTAATAAAGCTGATTGTTTATAAATACAGATACTTGTTTGTAAAATGATTGAATTTTTTGTAGGACGACTCGTTAGTTTATTTCACGCTCAGGGAATTTATCTGGAATTTTAAGACTCAAATCATATACTGTATTTATACGGATGAGATCTCAACTTTTTCTGATATTTCCCATAATTTTTCCTATAAATTCTGATTGGTTCCATTTCGTGTATTGCACTTGACCTGACAGTTGATTGTATTTACTGGTGTAACCGAGCCATTGTTCTCAAGCGGATTGCTCTCAATTACAGAACAATCAATAGAAAAAGCCGTCTTATGTACCGTACAGTATTTCATAACAATTTTTTATTCCAATTTTATCTAACAAAAGTTGGATTATTATTGAACTTGCCATCTCTACATGATTTATAGCATATAGCGAACATAACATTAATAACAGTCTCTTCTCTACTGTTCAAAAATTTTATTCTCATTATTATATGGCATACAATCGTTTGAATCGCATACTTCAGTGTATTTATAATATCCAATATTTGTGTTTTCAAATATTATCACGTTTAAAGTATTGCTCTCAAGTTCTCAACTGATAACTTGGTAACTGATTGCTTCAGCACTCATTGCAAAACTCGAAACTTCGTTCAGGATAACAACTAAAGTGTTTTCTTTTTGTTACTTATATGAGATTTGAATAAATAGAAATTAATCAAAATCCCAATTAATTTTACTTAAATCTAAGTTCCCGACTGTTCACACCCTCTCATGTCTCAACTTGTTCTTTGATTTTAAGTTTTTTTTTTATAGGATTTTGAATAAATATTTTCTTTAAAAGGCATTTCAGTGATAAGAAGTATACAACTTTTAGCAGTTATTAGCTAAATGTCACGCAAGGACTTGCAAAAGACTTGCAAATCTTGATTCACAATCATCTTTCTTATTCCTTTCTAAATATATCGTATTTTCCTCAACATTTCTAAAGTGCTTTAAAAACCTGACTCACATTTCTCACAAAATTGAATACTCTTTCAGTAACTTAGTTCGTGATAAATTTTTATGCCAAATATTTATTTTGTGTTTGATGCATCAAATTGAATGTCTCTAAATATTTGAATTTTTACAATTTTACAATTTAAGGTGGAGTTTGTTGTAAATCCTAGAATTAAATTCAATCAAATAAATCGATTGATAAAACTATTCCATGTTCCCGAAAATTGCTTATGATTTTCTATCCTATATTTCTTCATTTAAAATATAAACTTGACGTTTGATGATCACATTAAATGCCTATAACTTTCAGCTCAGCTCCCGTATTGAATCTTCCAAACAATGTTTGACTAATCGATAATGTTTTATAAGTTGAAATAAGCAGTTGTGTTTGAAAATCTCTCATCTCTGTCTAAAAGTAATGAAGTTAACACAATTTAAAATGTAACAAAGACGTATTCATATGTAAGCTTGTACTTTAGAATATAAAAGCAAATTCCATACTCTAGCTTAACTCTCCAAACATCTGCGAATTTTTCATTAATTTTAAGAGAGATTAAAATCATAGTCTCTTATTAGCAACCAATCTTGAGTCATTCAACAGATTGCTCTTAAGCTATTGTTCGATATTAAGTTCATAAAAGGTTTTATAATCGGAGTATTTTTCTAATAATACTCAAATTAGTATAGTTTTATGCTAATTATTCTAAGCCTTTTAGGAGAATAAATGTTCATTATTTAATAATGCATTGATTGGAATAGAATGAAAAAATAGTTTGTATTCTCTATCAGTAACCATTTTTTCAATTATTTAGAAACTCTCTTGTACTCAATCCAAAATATTCAAAAGTTATTCACTAAATGAGCCTATTTTCATAGCTTTAAGCCTATTGATCGAGACATGAAAGCTTGAGAAGAGCCTCGGATATTTTCGACTAATATTAATCAGTGCATCAAATATTCTATTATTGATGTTGGAAAATTCAGCAAGCTCAGTTATGCTTTCAGATAGCTTTTGATCAAAAAACTTTGTGAAAAACGATCAAAGCATGAGAACGCAATCAAAACTATTTCGAAACTTTTTTCAGAAAATTGAAAAGTTTTCGATAGAGGTTTCATTCGGTTGTGTCGTTTAAAGTTATTCTTTTTGTTCTATAACATTAATACATAACTGGTTAACTGAACATGGTTGTGGTTTACATAAGACAACTAAATTTAAAGTAATCATTTTGGCTAAAATTTTCAAAATTCAAGTTTAGATTTGTTCCTAAAGAAAATATATATACATTTTGAATATACATTTATATATAAATGCTTTGAAAGTTATTCAAGCAATGGAGTGATTCAGATGAGATGAGGATATAGTTCTCAAACAAATGGGAATCAAACTTGAATTGATTTTGTTCATAAGGGTTTGCAACCAATGAGAGAGTGTTAAAAGGATTGATTATATTAATGCGAAGTCTGTACAAAGAATTATGTTTGAGTGGTATGTTTAGGAATAGTGACTAATTGAAAATAAGAGAAACTATTGAGCGGAAGTTATGAGAACTGTTGAGCGGAAGTTGTGGCATATCTGGAGTGTTGAATCATCGTTAGAGAAGTAGTTTCTCACATGACAGGTAAGTTTTTGAAAATTGTCGTTCAGTTATAAGCCTGTTTGAAAAAGAAGTCTTAACGGCTAAGCAGAATGGACTAAACCGGCAACACTTTTAACTAAGGAATACTCGTCGCGCATGCTCCAACACTGAAGAGCGAAGTAAAGCCAAATAGTATATTTTGAATGCCTTGAATGCCAAGTGCAGTGTGTATGTCGCCCTTATTGTGTGACTCCAATTCCTATGTATTGTAGTTTTAACTATATAGAGATGTGTATACTGTATGTGAGCTATCACTGGCTATGACTTACATTACAATAATATCTGTAATGGTGACTAACATTAAGAGGTAATCATTTAAAACTTATATTACAATATGCATGAATGCATTGCTCATCTGAATGACTGGTATGGATAGTTTGATGAAAGTTGTTTGATTAGCAAATGACAGTTTGTTTGGTGATCGTCTTTGATTGCAACAGTGAAAGTGATACGGTCAAGTGTTATAGCTATAGGAATAACGTTTAGCTCTATGTTGCTTCAGTTCCATTACACCACCAGCTCTATCGTAGCTTCACTTGCATTGGGTTTGTTCACCCCTTCAAAACCGGCGGACATGTTGTCTGTATAACACTCTCTATGCCTTACTATTGCTTTACTATAAGAAATCTTGCTTACTCTGTCAACTTTTCACTCTTGTATTTATCTCTCAATTTATACTTTTTGATTGATTCAGAAATGATTTAAATAGAAAAGACTCGCATCTGTTAATTGAATGAATAAATATAAGAACTAAGATGATAGTAAAAATACTTATGAAATGAATCACATCAGATATAAAATACGTTTATTTCAATTGTAAACGTAATCAATTGAGTCACACCCACACCACCCAAAAACACTTTTATTCACATTTTATATCTTTTACTCTCTTACCAAATACAAATATCTTCTCCGGAAATGCTTCTTAATCACTTGTTGGAAAGTATTTAAATTACTCACTCGTTAGTTAGTAGTTTGGATTAAAGTGAATAAGTTTGTTAGAAATAGGAAACTGTTGAAAAGTATTTAAATTTAAAAATTGACCGCTAGTTTGATCTGTTTAACGTAATTGTTTGATTGAGTAATAAATATTGTAATTGAAGTTTTAGTATTTAAAAGCCTATTATTAAACTGAAATTATTGTCATTTTACAGATCAACTCCTATTTGATGGTAACTCATTTGATTCACCGATTCATAACTTATTTATTATTAATAATTGAAGTGAAATAAAGCCATATATAAAAGTGATTTATCTGCAAATAATTAATATTATAACCAACTAAATGGAATACTTATGAAAATAATTAGTGAATAGAAGACCAGAAAATGGAACTAAAACTAAAAACAATGAAAATGACACTATTGTGGACTCTACTAGTGATAATTGAATTGACAGCTAATATAAGAGCAGCTGATCGTTCTCGCTATTCAAAGCATGATTTAAGAAATGATCCAAACTATGATCTAAATATTGATTTAGTCGAACAAATCGTTTTGCCACATGATGCATATCCAGGCTTTCAAGTGAAACAATTAATAAACTCTAATAAATTAGACAATTATAACAAGTATCAGATTAATAATGAGGATTCGGTCATCAATTCTGCCATCGATTCTGCCATTGACTCGACATTCCATTTAATAGATAACGCCTTTTCATCGCATTTCGCAATTGTCAACTCAGGTCTGTTGATGACTACAAATAACATTTCAGACTTAGTCAATCAAAGAGTTGTCATCATTATCAGAGAAGACGCTTCTCCTCATTATGTTCGTGACCAAACGTTGCTCTTAAAAGTATTAGACAATAGTAGAAATACAATTAAATTCAATTTGAATCGAGCGTTCGGCCATATCAATGAAAATGAAGAAATTGGTTCAGTTGTCAAAGGCTTAGAAGACCTAAGAGTGGTGGGCACTAAACCACAATTTCCGGTCAAGTTTTCCATTATTTCAGGCAATGAACAAAACTTGTTCAAAATAGTGATGCCTTATCCCAACTCAACATCATTTACCATAACAACTAATCAGCCTCTCGATCGTGAGGTTAAACCGTTTCATGATCTCAAAATAAAAGTCAAATCTGGCGATAAATTCGCGACAACTGATGTAAGGATAAACGTAGACGATGTGAACGACAATTCGCCACAATTTGATCGTTCGTTTTATGAATTGCACATACCGGTAGACACCGAGCCGTATACTATTATTGGAAATGTGAGCGCAACCGATGCTGACTCTGACATTCCATCATTTCATCTGACGAAAAGACATCCTGTATTTACTCTCATTCCCAAAACTGGTCAAATCTTATTGATAAAAAAGCCAAATATTAAAAGCTATAAACTATCGATATATGCATCTGATAATCGCAAACCTACACGAATCAGTCCCATTATTCCAGTTTTGGTGGAAGTGTTTGATGTAGTTGAAGATGATATCTCAGAGAATGTCACCTCAGTAGAGATTTTGGAGCCGATAGCTATTCTAAATCGTCGTAAGCGTTCTGTCAGGCCTACAAAAAGCTATGAATACAAGGAATCAGACGGTTCGGTTCAGGGAATGATTGTTTTCCAACTGGATAAAAAACATGCTCAAGAAGTATATAAAATCGAATCACCCAATCGATGGGTAACTGTCGATACATCGGGTGCTGTCAGAGTCAAGGAGTCTTGGGATTACGAACAACTTGGAAAAGAAAAAACCATTGATTTTTGGGTCTATGCTTCTGGTCTTCATCTTAACGGCGGTATGTTATTCTGTTATTTCTATCATCTATTGACTCTAGTGCACATTATATCGAACTCGTATGACAAATATTGAGACAATTTTGATTAATTATGTTCAATATTCTTCGAATAATCGTAATCAAATGAAAATTATGGACAATAAGGAAATGTACACTTGATTATATGCTAACAATATCATGATATGTTTAACTAATATTTGCAATGCATTCTTTTGGTAAAGATAGCTACCATAAGCAGAATATATATAGTTTATTATATTATAACCGAAACGACATAATAGCTTATATTATCGTAAATTGCTGTCAATTATACTTGCAATTTTGCCAAGAAACGCCAAGTTACTTATTAGGCATTCAAATTATCAGTTCTTCAAACCCATTTCGAACCTTGGACTTCATACTTCAAACTATTGTCCTTCTAACTTGTAGTTTCAGATTGTAGTCTTAAGATACCAGGTCTCATCATGTTCTGACTTTAGTGAGCAGAATATCAATTTCTGTCAA
Source organism: Archegozetes longisetosus (assembly GCA_018873245.2). Classification (NCBI taxonomy): domain Eukaryota; kingdom Metazoa; phylum Arthropoda; class Arachnida; order Sarcoptiformes; family Trhypochthoniidae; genus Archegozetes; species Archegozetes longisetosus. The sequence goes on from JAEMBT020000007.1 coordinate 7,011,247, forward strand.
TAAAAGAGTATTTAATAATTTTCATTTATGATAAATATTCATCTCATTGAATACTTTGTTTTGAATACATTTCTTGTTCTCTTCTAAACGGGTTTATTTTCGTAGATTTCCCACAATTTTTTCCGCTATTTTGTGTTTGGCTCATAATTTTGTCACTTCGAAAGACATTTGCAATTTTTTTGTAAATAAAAACTTCAAAATGTATTTTTAAAGATTTAGGATAGCTATTACTGTAAACTTCATGCCTTTATAATCGGTTTAATATTCATGTGATAAATCAATTTTCTGAGTTATAAGCTGATTACTGAAACTGTTTAATGGTCTCCTACTCTCTAATAAGGTAGAAATTGAGTTAGATTTCCCAAAATTCTAGCTAAAGACTTGTTTTTCTCATTCTTCAGTTTATTATTAGTCCGAAATTGTGACAGCAAATGCTTAAGCTTGCATCAACTCCTCTATTGATTGATTGAGTGCAGTCTATTTGATAATTAGGCCTTTTTGAAATGTATACAAGTTGAAAAATATTTTGCTTTATTCATTGCTAGGAGAAGAAATTTGAATCTTATATTTACAAAATTGCGTTCACTGGCATAGAATATAAATTGTTATAAAATATTTAGCATATATCATGATTTTTAATGCAATAAATAAAACCCACGTCTAGTTATAAATCATCCCAAAAAGATTCACTTTAGACCATTACTTGAATTTATTAATTTGTTTTGATTAAAGTTGCAAAATAGAGAAACGCTAAAAATTGTTCACATTTCTCACTTAATACTCATAAATACGCATTTATTTATGACAAACATACTCCAATTAATTCATAATAGTTGATTGTGATTAATCACAGAATTGAATATACATCAGTATAGGATTGCAAACATTAGATGTTTAGTTGTAATAATAGATATTTTCCGTTATGTTAAGGGTTGGCCTTTAGTGTAGCAGGAAGGATGTTTTGCTAGATCTCTATTCACTCTCCACATTACTATCACTTATGATTGGGTGTAACCCTATTTATCATTATGCAAAACATTTCATCGTAACTATTGTCTCAATTGCGAGCACATATCCATAGACCCTTAACATCCCCTCTAACCATACCATTTTCTCCATTACTTATTCCATTTCCGAGACTATTCCCTACCGATTCTCTTTGACTAACTTTGTTGTGTGTCCTGACATTACTAATCGCATGATTAACTCTAATTACCAGAAGCATTGTTCTGACCGAATAACTGGTCTTCCTATTAATTTTCAAATAAAACTAGACCTCTCTTTTGTTCACAAAAAACATGTACAAAAATGTTGATTACTATTTTTCAATTAATTAAACCTCTAATCAAATTGGAGTCTTAGCTCACTTCTAAATCTCTTATCTTCGACTGCATTCCGTTGACAACGTTTTACTTTATTAATTAGCTTATTATTTCTATCCTATTATTATATAGCCAGTCACTTATCTTCCACTAAATCCTATGCATTCCTATCTAGATTTCAAATATCATTATTGATACAGTTGACTCTCCCATAATGTACACCTTTGGAAAAAATTGTCAGCAGACTATATCCCGTACAGTGAACTCTTGTTATAATTAGCGGCTTCTACTTCACTCTTGTGTTCATTGTAACGAGAGGCCACTGTGTAGCACTCACTCGACCTTATCTAGTATTAAATTGTGCTCCACATCCACTCCATTCTGTTCTACTAATTAAGCTAATTATTGTTGGGCTTATAGAACATTTTAAATTGCTGTAAATTTATCATATGTTAACTTTGGATTGAGCGTAGACCTGAATATTCTGTATATCCTGTATATTTCTAAATTACTATACTCTAGTCTTAATGCAAATAAGCCCGCGAAGCTTTCAGTTTAAATCAAAATCACAAAATTACCATTTGTTTGCTTATCATTGAAAGCTAGACTCAAATTTGATTTTGACTCCAAGTAAAGATCAGTAAATTATCTAAATTTATAATATCACTTTTCAGTTCTAGTGGAGCGATACTTAAAGTATTATTTTTATTTTTATTAGAATACTTGATCTGATTGTACTGATTATCCTGATTTTTTTACAATATAAATCTAGTCCATTGTTCAAATATGTCCTTCATTTGTAACAATCAATAAATTCCTGACATATATCTATTATTTCTCAAAATAATTGGCCTGAAAATGATTCGGTTTATTCACTTGATTTCGTATCAAAGCTTGTTTAGATCATTATTTGATTTGAAAGCTAAGCATTTTCAGATTTTATATCCTACAAGACTGGTTAGCTATTTATATAAAATACGTTGCTGGTACTTTCAACACTTGCAATACTTCAGATACTTTTAATGTTGCATTATTTTTGCTTTAAATTTCACATTCTAACTTTTCTGGGGTCAGTTTTTTCTTCTTTCAGTTTGCGCTAGCAATTTGAATCAAGCCTAAATAGTTTATTCAATTTTTTCATAAAAACTGGAGCGATTATAAAAAAGTTAATCGTATAGTTTGTGAAAAAATTAATAGCTGTGATCACTGACATATAATTTGAGTTCTAATCGATTTTTAAGTTTATTATGTGCGCCATGGGATCAAAACAATATTTGCACGCATTCTATTTTTTTAATATTAAGTCTTCATCTCAAATAAGACCAGGTCTTACGAGACAAAAGCCTTGCTTGCAATTTCCAGTTCAATAAATTATGTCATTAAATGAGTTATGAAAATGAAGTAAAATATTGAAACTAGAATTTTAATTATCAACTATTGTATATGGAATTATGTTTAATAATATGCTTGAAAAATAATATCTGGTTTAAGAGTGTGCTAACTCTCAAACTAGTTCAAACCAATGATCACATTAATCTTCAACATCATTCTCATTCGCACGCTTTACAACCTTTTCCTAACTCCTCACAATCAAACGCTTCTTCTCTTCTCTCCCTTAATCCTCTTTTTATTATTCATTTCTTTTCGATAAAATCTATTAAACTCTAAATTTGATTTTGTCTACTAATCTCTCTAGTTATGATTACTTTTTGCTGATTTTCTTAAGCAAGAAAACACATCTGTTATACTGATTGAAATTGGATGACTAATTTGAAAAATTGGTTTGAAAGATGAATTTAAAAAAAAGTTTAGTTTGACAATTTCTAAAGTGATTTAGATATCGATCTTAATGTGTTTTCTCTCATGATTCGATGCGACTCCAATGACTGCGCTTTGCAGAAATAAGTCAATAAATCTTTTGTATCAAGTCTTGTCATCACATTTTAAGAGAGTTTTACTTCAAACTTGTTTTAGTATATTCCGATTTGAATCTATTTTGTCGATGACTCTTTAGCTATTTTGGAGTTTGCAAAATTTATGCATTTGCAGACATTTCAAGTTTATTTTAAATTATTCTTATCCCTAGCTCTACCTCTCAAACTATTGATTTAGTCACTCATAAATATTGAATCATACGATTCCTTACTTTTCAATTCCAATATTCTACCTTAAAGTCATTTGTATTTTCCTTCTTCATAAAAACATTGGATAAGCATTTTCTCAGCCAATTTTGTTCACTATTTTTAATCTTTCAAATACGAGATTTGTCTCTCTGGTAGTGAACATTTAAAATCACTTAATCTTGTTCCAGATTCTTATAGAAGTTTAAAAGTCTTTTTAGGTTAGCTTTATCTTTACATGAAAACTATATTTAAATTTTTTTCAAACATATACTTTCTCACATTTACATTCATATTCATCAATATTCTTATGTGGTTCTTATTAACAGAAAAGCTGTCATCAGTAGTAAGACCACACCTAAGTTTATGCATGTTTGCAAAACTTTCATAAAAATTAAAAAATTATTAAAGCAGAACATGACTTGAAGCCACAATTATTGTACTGTACGTTAAGATTCGGTCGAAACGTTTGAGTTACCCAAAATTGATGTTTCATTCTGAAACTTTCCAACTGTTTTAGTTGAGTGAAAACACCTACATTTCATTTCATTAGTTCCTTATCAATTCATTCAATTGTTTTTATTCGTTCAAAAAAAGTTAAATTGTTTTAACGGAGCAGAAACACATTAAAAACTAATTGTTTTATCAAGTAATTAACTTTCGCTTAACTCGATCAAAATTAGGATTTTGTTTGAACGTTTTTGCAGAATTATCTCGACTTGATTTAATTGAAATTTTATATGAGATGCCAAAATTGAAAACAAATTTGCACTAATACCATATTTGAGCTTTAATAGTGTTTTTCTTTGATCTTACTCTCATAAAAGTTGCATAAATTCATTGCGATGCAGTGAATGTTTTCGAAAAATAGTAAATAACTTGCATTTGAACAAATCTAATATTTTCATAAGACACTTATGTTGTGTATTTTGTATTCAAATTTGATTTGACTCGTATATGTTTGACATAAAAGCATTTTTATAGCATACCCTAAATGACCATTTTGTATACACTTAATGTTTGTTGTCATTTAGAAACTATGTTTACGACTGCAGCTCTTACTGAACATTGTAAACCTTTAATATACTGTTTGTTCCCAACTTATAAGTAAACCGGAATCTCATATTTTTAGCTGACTAACACACCTAAGTCTCGATTACTATCAGAAGAACATTAAAAAATCATTAAAAAGAGTCCATAAATTATCCAATTAATGAGCTTATTGATTGTTTAGTATAAAAAGCATAAATTGATGCTTAAGAACAACTAATCCGTTCATCAAACCATTAATATTAATGACTGGCATTAGTTTTAATTGATTGACAGAAAATGAAATGCTTTAGTGGTTACTGATCGTAATGACTGTTAATGACCTTTTACTGATTCCTGAGACCATTACTGAACAATAGTATTGGGCATTGATTTACTGTAGATCTAATTCTTTCTATCAACCCCTACCTAGTCTATTATTCCATTTCTTTTCAAATTTCAACCCCAACACATAACTCCCACTAATGATCTTCTATTCAGCTAACCATTTCATCCTTTTCACCACATTTACTCTACCGATACAAAAGATAATTTTTTATTAACAGCTTTAACCAACCTTTTCTTCATAAAAACTAGATTTACAAACTCTCAAAACATCCACATTAAAACATTGTTCATTCAATTAATCTTAAATTGTAGTCTTGATTTGACCCCCAATATCATATCTGAGTTACTAATCAAAAATTGTTTGGATTTTCAGAATTCGAGCGTCAACGCGTTATCATTCACTTAAAGGACGTGAACGATGAGAATCCTTACTTCATCAATAGACCTCTACCAATGCAAGCGGTAGTCCAGTTGAACGCACCACCTGGAACTCCAGTCTTTAAACTACAAGCGCGAGATCCTGATACAGACCATAATATTCATTACTTTCTAATCAGAGATAGAAGTAAGTCATTAGTTTCACAAGCCATTATTTAGCTCTCTACAATTATAATCATTGTTTAATAGCTGGTGGAAGGTTTGAAGTTGACGAGAGGAGTGGAGAAGTTCGAACTCGTGGTACAGATCCTTTTATGCTGGATAAAGAATATGTCCTCTATGTCAAGGCTGAAGACCACAACGGACCAACTGGTGACCGACAATTTCAGTCAACAAAAGAAGAACGTTTGTCAATAATGGGTGGCAAACGTCCGCCACAGTTCTATATGCCTCGATACGAAGCAACGATTCCTGAAAATCAGAAAAAAGATTCCGACATTATCGAAGTCAAAGCAAAATCATTCGCTGATCGAGACATTAGATATACGCTGAGAGCACAGGGAAAAGGTGCTGGAACTTTCAATATCGGTCCAACTAGTGGTGTCGTCAAACTGGCTAAAGAACTCGATTACGAAGAACTACGACAACCCAAAACATATTCACTTATTGTAACCGCCACAGAAGATTCCGGTGGTTTCTCTACTTCAGTCGAGTTGACAATCAAAGTGACTGATGTTAACGATAACGCGCCACGTTTTGAATTACCTGACTACCAGGCACACAATATTGACGAAGACATAGCAATCGGAACTTCAATTTTACAAGTTTCTGCTAGTGATTTGGATACTGGGAAAAATGCTGAGATTTCTTATTCATTGGATCGCGACGAATTCACTATTGATGAAAAGGGAATTATTTATTCGAATAAGAGACTCGACGCCGATATCAACAATACGTATGTTCTGACGGTACGAGCCACCGATAAGGGCGACCCTCCTATGACTGGAACGGCAACTGTTAGAGTTTATACCGAAAACAAGAACGACGAAACTCCTAAATTCAGTCAAGACGTATATACGCCCAATGTTGATGAAAATGCTGGACCTAATACTTTGGTGACGACTGTCGTAGCCAGTGATAAAGACGGTGACAATATCCATTTTGGATTTGTTGGCGGCGGCACTACTTCGGGAATGTTCGCGATAGAAGAAAGAACTGGTGTTATTCGTCTGATTGCTTCAAGCATACAATTGGATAAAGACAAATATGAATTGAATGTGACCGCAAGAGATGATGGCTCTTGTTGTAAAAACGGAGCTCTAACAACACATACTAGCACTGCTTTAGTTGTCGTCTTTATAACTGATGTCAATGACAACAAACCTATTTTCGAAGAATGTGGTACATATGCGCCACAAGTAGAAGAGGGGGCACCAAGTGGGACATCTGTTGTCACTGTTAGAGCTACCGATCAAGACAAAGGTCATAACGGTCAGGTCAGATATTCTATTGTTCAACAACCAAATCAAAAGGGGACTAAATTTCTTGTGGATGAAGTGAGCGGTGAAATAAAAACTAATAAAGTTTTTGATCGAGAAGGGATGACGGAAGATTCGTAAGCGTTACTGTTAAAGCTGTTGATCGCGGTTCTCCTCCACTGGAAGGTGTTTGTTCCTTTAAGGTAATCAATCATTACATTTAGTTAGAATTGATTTCTGTTCACTTATTGAACCTATATTAATGTGTCAATTTTTGATTCGATTTCAGGTTGAAATAACAGATATCAACGATAATCCTCCACTTTTTGACAGACAAGAATACAAAGAAAATGTGAAACAAGATACTCCTATTGGTACTAATATATTGCGTGTATCTGCTTCTGATGAAGACGCTGACAGTAACGGCGTTATAACTTACAACCTAACTGCTCCTAATGAGCGAAGCGACATCGATTACTTTGCCATTAATCCCGAGTCAGGTTGGATTATGCTTAAAAAGCCTCTCGATAGAGATCAATATCATTTGAGAGCAATCGCTACCGATAATGGAATTCCACAACATCGCGCTATGGTTGAGATTGTTATTGATGTTGTAGATCGTGCTAATAATCCTCCCATTTGGGACCAGCCCGTTTACGGACCAATTTCTATACGAGAAAACTTGGATGTCGGAAGAAAAGTTATATCAATTAAAGCTCGCTCTGGTATTCCGGACAATCCAACAGTATTTTACTCGTTAATGAGGGGTGGAACTGAGCAGACGAACAAAAGAGACAGCTTTTACTTGAGTCAGAGGGTTGAAAATGATGTGACTTGGGCAGATATTTTCGTTAATTATCCACTGGATTATGAGAAAATACAACAATACAACCTGACAGTTCGTGTCGAGAATAATGGTATTCAACAGTTGGCATCAGAAGCAACTGTTTATATTGTGTTGGAAGATGTCAACGATGAAATTCCGTTGTTTATTGAACGAGAACAAGAAACAGTTCTAGAAGGTATGCCTCCTGGCACTAAAGTTACTCAAGTACAGGCTATCGATAGAGATGGTACTTATCCTAATAACAAAGTGTACTATGGAATCGAATCAAAAGATGGAAGTGACAAATATTTTTCAATTGATCGTGAAACTGGTGAAATCTATACGAAAACTGAATTCGATAGAGAAGAAAAGCAGGCGTATGCTATACTTGTTCGTGCTGAGGATGGTGCTCCTTCTGACAGACCTAATACGAAAGACAAAGAACCTAATTCTGGTATGATTTTGAAATCTCATTTCTTTCTTATATCAGTCTAACGTTAATGTATTGATTTTTTAGTGACCAAATATATTCGTATTGGAATCGGAGACAAGAACGATAATCCGCCTTATTTTGATCAAGCCTTGTATGAGGCAGAGGTTAATGAAGATGAAGATATTCAGCACACAGTCATTACTGTAACGGCTAAAGACAAGGATGAATGTGAGACGAGTGTTGAATTTGTTTTTGAAGCAGTAATAATAATGATATGATTGAAATTTGTTTAGCTTCAAAAATACGTTATGAGATAACACGCGGCAATCATGGCGGAGCCTTTGCTGTGAAAAACGAGACCGGAGCCATTTATGTGGCCGGACCTCTGGATTACGAAGTCAGGAAAGAGGTAAATCACTTTCTACTTTAGTTTAGTTTTGATTTATTTGTATATTCAAATTATTTGCGTTTGGTATCAATTGCTTAAAATGAAATCGTAAGGAAAAGTGGAATTAATGAATTTATTACAGTTTAAACTTCGTCTGGTTGCTTCTGACAATCTAAATGAGAATTACACGACTGTTGTGATTCACATAAAGGATGTCAATGATAACCCTCCGACTTTCGATAGACCTACATATGAGACTCAGATAACAGAGGAGGACGATAGACATGTACCAAAGCGTATTTTACAGGTCATTGTCATTTCGACAAGTTTTCGGTCATTTGTCCTCCTTGTTGCACATTTGAAACGGAAATGATATAATTTGACTTGCGATGATTTGATTTATTTGATTGCATTACAGCACGATTTATTATTTTGCATGAATATTGAGTTTTTTGCATTTTTTGTTGTCCCAAATCCCTAATCCCTATTATTTAGTATGACCTAACACTGGTTGCATCTGACACTTTGCGTGAAAACCAAACTAAAGTTAGAATCCGTGTCAAGGACATTAATGACTTGCCCCCTAAATTTGAGCAAAGCACTTATGAAACCACAATTCTTGAAGAAGATGATTTCGGCCTTCCAAAGAGCATTCTAAAGGTATCAATTGCTACAAAATAATATCCATAAATACTACTTCAGATAATAAGAGGTCAATAAATGTCATTCACGGACATACGAATATTTTTTTTCACTATTTTTGTATGTTTGCACTTTTTCAACATTTCCCAAATTTTGATTTATTTGCCACTTTCACTCATCTCATTTTGACTCAACTTTTCATAATACAGTCAATAATACTTTCAATTAATGTAATTAGGTGACAGCAACAGATGGTGATCGCGATCGCCCGCAGGAAATTGTTTACTTCCTTACAGGTCAGGGCATAGAGGACGACAACCCGTCAAATAGCAAGTTCGCCATTAATACAACAACCGGTGAAATCTATGTGTTACGACCGCTTGACCGTGATTTGCCGACCGGTAGATCTCAATGGCGTTTCACAGTGTTTGCTGAAGACGAAGGCGGAAATGGATTAGTGGGTTATGCAGATGTCTTGGTCAATCTAAAAGACATCAATGACAACGCGCCGTTCTTTCCATATTCTATATATACGGGTAATGTTACAGAGAATGGAACGGCAGGAATGACTGTCATGACGATGACCGCCACTGATTACGACGACCCGAGTGAAGGGTTGCACGCAAAACTGAAGTACTCTATCGAACAGAATCAAGTGAATGAAAATGGAGAACTTATTTTCACAATTGATGAGGAGACGGGTGTTATTTCAACAGCTGTTTGTTGTTTGGATCGTGAGACGAATCCTGAATATACTATAAAAGTGGTTGCTATGGATGGCGGAGCACTTAAAGGCACTGGAACTGCAACTATTAAAATAAAAGACATAAACGATATGCCTCCTGAGTTCACCAAAAAGGACTGGTACGTCGAAGTGGATGAAACGGAAGGCGACAGTCTTCCAGAAGTTCCTATTTTGGTGGTTTCTGTGAACGATGGAGATCTACTCGAAACTAACCGATTCAGTTATAAAGTGATTGACAACGCGTTTGGATCAGACAAGTTCACAATGGTGACCAACTCTGACGGTACAGGATCTCTCAAAGTAGCTAAACCTTTGGATTACGAAGACCTACAACAAAGATATGGCTTCAATATTACCATTTCAGTCAGCGATAATGGCGGCGAATCTACTGATGCCTATCATGTCGATTACGCAAAAGTTAATGTCAGGTATGTTTTGTATTGAGTCTTGCTTTTTGATATATTCATTGAAACTTCATTTGCTTATTGTTCTGTTCAAAAGGTTACGTGACATAAATGACAACAGACCCGAATTCGAAAAGCCTAATATTGAAGTGACAGTTCTAGAAGATTCCAAAGAAGGCACAAGTCTGGCAACATTCTTGGCTACAGACGCAGATCAAGGTGGAAAATCAAGAGTTAGCTATCAAATTGATCGGTCATCTGATAAGAGAAGACAATTCAGTATTGATCAAAATGGTGTGGTTAAGATTCAGCGAATGCTCGATCGCGAAGAAACTCCTAGACATCAGGTAAAGATTCTGGCGATCGATGATGGCGTGCCTCCACGTACAGCAACTGCCACTTTGACTGTAGTTGTGGGTGATATTAACGATAACGCTCCGAGATTTTTGAAAGACTACAGACCTGTAATAATGGAACATCAACCACCGGCTAAAGTAGAAGAAATATTAGCCACAGATGACGACGATAGGTCTAAAGGCAATGGTCCGCCTTTCACTTTCAGAATGGATCCTAACGCACCCGATGTTATTCGAAGGTTCTTCGATGTTCAGCACGACCCAAAAGGTGCAAATGGAGACGGAATGGCAATCGTTAACTCAAAGGAAAAGTTTGACCGCGAAACTCAGAAGGAATACTTGGTGCCAATTATTATAAAAGACAGCGGTTATCCTTCTATGACAGGAACGAGTACTCTAACTGTAATTATAGGAGATATAAATGATAATCGTATGCATCCTGGAAGCAAAAACATATTCGTCTATAACTTCAAAGGACAGTCTCCACCCACACAAATCGGAAGAGTTCATGTCGAAGACTTGGATGATTGGGACTTACCTGACAAGACCTTCTTCTGGGAGGGCGGATCAGGTCATCCTTATTTCGATCTTAATTCTGATGACGGAATGATTACGATGAAAAATGTTACAAATGGAGAATATCTGTTGAAATTTAATGTTTACGATCGCAAACACACGCAAGAAGTTCCGGCAAATGTGACTGTAGTTGTTAAAGAAATACCCGAAGAAGCGATTTATAACTCAGGCTCAATTCGCGTTTCGGGAATCACTGCTGAAGATTTCATAAGAGTCTGGAATTATCACGAGCAAAAACAAGTGAAAAGTATGTACGAACAGTTCAAAGACGTTCTGGCAAGGATTCTGAAGATCAACAAAAATAATTTGGACATATTCAGCGTGGTCACTAAACAAGAAAGGCCTCCAATCACTGATATCAGATTTGCAGCACATGGCTCGCCTTATCAAAAGTCCGTGTTTTTGGATGGAGCGGTCAGCTTGAATCGTAGATTCATAGAACAAGAAGTTGGTATTAATATAACATTAGTTGGAATCGATGAATGTCTGTTCGAAAATGTCCACTGCGAGAGTAGTTGTACTAATGTTCTTGAAGTCAATCCTCAGCCGATTGTAGTGAATGCTAACCGCACATCCTTTGTTGGCGTCAATGTATGGGTCAGACCGAAGTGCACATGTGGTGCGCGAGACTTCACAGATGTGGAAACGTGTCGCAAAATGCCGGCCCCGTGTCATAACGGCGGACGTTGTACCGACTCTTCGGTTGGCGCTTTGTGCAAATGCCCCGAAGGCTACGACGGACCTCAATGTCAAATGCCCGTCAGGTCGTTCAACGGCGATGGCTGGGCCTGGTTTTCACCTCTACAACAGTGCCAGGACTCGCATCTTAGTCTAGAGTTCATGACGGCAACTCCAAACGGTCTCATCTTCTATAACGGTCCTATCGTTGAACCTGTTGTCGGAACGAAAGCTGTCAAAGATTTCGTTTCGTTGGAATTGTTCAGAGGAAAGCCAAGACTTTTGATTGATTTTGGTTCAGGAACTGCTGAATTAACAGTTAATCCTTCGGGAGATTTGCACGACGGAGAATGGCATCGAATCGATATTTTCTGGACTAAGGAAACGGCTCGAATAATGATTGATAATTGTATGGGAATTCTAGTCGATGAATCGGATCCACCTAAGATTGATCGCTCGAGATGTGAGAATATCACTCGCATTGTTGGATTCAATGAATATCTTAATGTGAATTCGCCGCTTCAAATCGGAGGTGTTCTGCATAAACCAGTGGAGAACTACTACGACTGGCACTATTTGCCAACCAAAGCAGGATTCAAGGGTTGTATCAAGAATTTCATTCACAACAGCGTCATGTATGACTTGGGCTCTCCTGGAAGTTATGAAAAGAGTGAACCTGGCTGCCCTCCATCTGAAGATAGGTGTAACTCCGATTCGATCACTAAGAGATGTCTTCATGGCCAATGTATGGGCACTTACAATAGCGTGAAATGTGTTTGTGAGCCTGGCTGGTGGGGCGCCAGATGTGACAAAGAATCACAATCAAAAATGTTCCAGCAAAGCAGTTATATTAAATATGCCCTTTCTTTCGATCCCGATCCTTACAAAAATGATATTCAGCTGCAATTCCGAACGCGCCAAAAACACGGAGAACTCTTCCGACTCTTCAGCAAACATGGACGAGAGTATTGTATACTTGAGATCAAAGATAAGAAATTGAGGTTTAGGTTCAATCTCAACGATTGGAGGTCATCTGATGAACGAGAACTTTGGTTGCCTTATGTTTATGTGAGTGATGGCCAGTGGCATACTGTTCGAGTGCAACGTTTTGGAAGTACTGCTTCCATTTCTCTTGATGGAGGTGGCGGTCGAAGATTTAATGAGATTATAGACTACGAAGGATTGCATCAATTGTTACCGGTTGAGAAGCAAAATGTTATTGCAGGTGGAGATGTGCAATACGTCGGTCCAGGAATTACTGTTGTCGATAATGATTTCCAAGAAGGTATTCAATAGCATCTCATTAATGATTCAAATATCATGTTTGACTCAATTTTCAACTTAATTTTTCTGCAAAAGGTTGTATGAATGATATAAGACTTGATCAAAAATATCTTCCAATGGACGGTGGATCAGAAAACGCAGTTGTTATTGAGTTGAGGAATCTTATAAATGGTTGTCCATCTAATAACCCTTGCGAAGGTATTCATTGTAATAATCCATTTGAGTGCGTCGACTTGTGGATGCTTCATGAGTGCAGGTAAGTCATTACACTTGTCATGAGTTGGTTAATTATTACTAATTGCATGGGTTTATGACACGAGCTTTGCTTTAGTTGCACGTAACTTTAAACCAGACTAGTTCTTCTCTCGAGCTTACTTTCATAACCTTTTATCACAACTAATTAGATGCCCGACTGGGTTTGTGGTTACTAATGATGGTAAAAATTGCACTGATGCTAATGAATGCGAGCCTAGAAATCCATGTTTGAATGGGGGCTTATGTCAGAATTTGGACAGAGGATTGGGTTTCTATTGCATTTGTCCTGAAAACTTTTCCGGCGAATTCTGTAATGCTCAAAAAATTGAAAAAGAATTACAACTTAGCAATGCTGCTCTTATGATGATTATTATCTGTCTCGTAAACATTATGAGTAAGTATTCAATCACTGCTACTGTCAAACCTCTCTATCCTGAACTTCGAGTTAAGCCCTTTTTTAAAAAGTACAGGTTAATCCATAAGAAATTACGATTTATTTTTTAAAGAAAGGCTTAACTACATGTTCAGTATAGACGGACTAAACTATATCTATGCTTTTTGGTGCTTTACTCTGCATGTTCTCTAACTGTGAATATACTCTACTCTCTATGGGCTAATGCTAAGGGTATTAACAAAATTAAAGTTGAATAAAAGGTGAGAAATACCTAAATTCAAATCAATACTCAGTTGCCCAACTGGTTTACAAATGACGGCCAATCGATTGGGCTGTGAAGATAAAAATGAGTGCGATTGGCAGCCCTGCGGCAGAGGTGGCCGTTGTTTCAACGTAGAGAACGGAGGAGGATATTGGTGTGACTGTCCTCTCGATGGCTTTAGATGCGACAATTGTAGCTGCGATGAAGGACCCAATATTAAGCACAGCAGTGCTAAAATTGGGTTAGGAGGGGATGCAGTCGCTATCATTGTTTTGTGTTTGCTTTTTTATTTGAGTAAGACCTTCTTTTTTTTTCTTTTCTACTTCCCTTTTTCTCATCTTTCACTCTTTACAGCAATTGTTTTTCAATTCCTACAAGATTTTCTATTTTCTATAACTATTTCTTATAAATCGTTTCTTATAAATCGTTTCTAAAAAGTCTTCAACGTTAGTTATTGTAGATTTTGTTAACTTGCTTTTGAACCTGAGCCGCGGCGCCAACTCTGTGCAAATATATAACATATTCTGTTTCATAGTTCTTGTCCTCGTAATTGTTGCCTACACCAGAAGCCGAAGACCTCATCAGAAGTTCGGTCATGACGTGGATGACGATGTCAGAGAAAACATTATTAGCTATGATGACGAGGGTGGCGGTGAGGATGATATGAATGCATATGACATAACACCTCTTCGTATTCCTATTGACGCCACTGGAACTACTATTATTGGAAAGCCTGACAAACCAGGAATTATGAAAGATCCGCTCCAGCGACAATGTAATTTCATTTTAAATCTTTTCGGATTAAAACCTATTATCTATTCTCAAATAATTCGTTACGATTTAACTTTAGATCCACCTGCTGCTCATCCAGACGTCGGTGATTTAATACGTGATAATTTAGAGAAAGCCGACACCGACCCGAATGCACCGCCTTTTGACGATCTTCGAAATTACGCTTATGAGGGCTGTGGCAGTACTGCCGGCTCATTGAGTTCGTTAGCGTCTGGAATGGATGACAACGAACAGGACTTCGATTACCTTAACAGATGGGGTCCACGATTCCAGAACTTAGCCACAATGTATGGACAGGGAGAGAGTGAAGACGAGTGATTCTAAGTGTTTTCGATGTGTATTCAAAGAGCCAAATGTTACGCAGATCTCAATTTTGTCAAATTGTATATAAGTGTAAATGTTTGACGAATCAGTTTTATAACACGTTAATCATAACTATCATCAGTCAAGTCTTTCTTCTGATATATTTCCAGCAAATGATTTCGTTCTACTCTATATGAACACTAAATCCACTTGAATTGAATGCTTTGCAATAATTGACTCGTTCCGGACTCAATAATTTGAAATGAAAATTAAGTGAACACATTCAAATAATTCGTGGTTAAAATGACAAGTTTTATATTTAAGAAATGCTGGACTAATAAGAACCGTCCCGTTTTTTTCACTCTTAATGCACTCTTTGGTATGCAGTTTATAATTATATTGTTTCCAAATAACTGTAGCGACGGTTTAGAACAATTGTCCGATTATGTGATCATTAATGAAGTTGACTAATGAAAACAAAAGCCGTACTGCTCAACATAACTTCAATCAACAGTCTAAACTGCCATCAATTCTATCATTTTCTTATACTTATATATCAACTTATATTTAGTAAAACTAAATAATTTGCTAATTCGAGTGATCATGTCGTCAACAGTAATTATTCGAGTCTTATAGTTAGCTGTTTTATGTCTTTTTTTTAACTAAACAAACTTTACATGATTTTTACATTATTTCTACTATTAGAAATTGGGCCCAAAACTGCCATTTCATCACTTCTCAAATTGAATAGCAATCAATTATTGTACCAATCGATAGCTATGGCCAACAGATGCCAGCTTACAGACATTCCAATTCGACTTGACAATAATTAATCATCTATATGATTGACAATTTGGCAGCTTTTGTTGCATTCTATTCTTATTTCTGCTCTCAAGACTCACTTTGTTTGAGTTCTCGAGGCTAAGATCCCGAGTCCTTAATTAAGACTCAGGTCTTGTTCGAGTGCCAAGTTTTGGTTTCTCTAAACCACATTAAAAGCAGCACATTAAGTTATAATTGAATTTTGGCATATTTGGGTTCGAAATAATTTATAAAACTGTGATTGGTTTGATTTGAACGTTTAGTGCTATGTTAATTTACTTTTGTGATATTTCTTATTAACTTAAAAATGCTACAATGCGTCGCATCCAACTTACGCTAATATACTTAAAAATCAGCTCTTCATCATCCAAACCTATCACATATTTACCACATTTAGCTTTTATTACAGCAGCTTATTAGTTAACAATTAAATAAATGCAACCAGTATTTCATCAACTGCCATAAATGTAATGATTGTTTGGCACTAGTCAGTCAAGTATATCATTGTAATAAACATAACATGAGCATCATTAATAATAATGATTTATTATAACTTTCTTAGCTACAACTATCTACACATTTTCGTGCCATTTCTTCCCCTTAATTATTCACAACTAATCTATCCAAATCTTTCTTATATTGTATATACTTTTTAAGTATTACTTTCGATGCTTAAAAGTGCCTGAAATTGGCTGAAAACAACTCTCAGTCAAGCATTCAGTTAACCACACGATTGATTGTTATAAAGAATAATTAATTGTGTGGTTATGAGGACTACGATAATGAGAGGCACTGGACTGGCGTTGAGGTACAATTGGTTTATTTGGCTAATAGTGTAAATTTCAATCGAATCGTTTCAATGTCATCAAGTATTATACACGATTAAGTGAAGTAGCATTTAGTAAATGTGTCGAATTGTATTGTGCCTCTAATTATTTCTTATTATTTTACCACTTCTTTTCTCTTTCTGTTTGCATTTTTTTATTCAAATTCTTATTTATATTTAATTAAATCGTTTACATTAACTAATTATTAAATAAACTGCAAACTATTGATATTGTTTATAAGTTGTGTCAACGTTTTTTTTCAATATCTTAATAAAGAGAACTTATCATTCAATTAATTGATGCCAATGTTTATTACGGATTACGGACTTCTTCAATCTATTCATTGTCAGATTTGACTGTTCCCCACTTCTGACAAACTTTCAATTTTTCAGTTAAGTATTCAATCAATAGGTTTAAACCTAATTTTTATCAATTGCTTAAATGGGAAGTATATTTGAGATTCAAACTTATTGAATTATCAATCGAGTATCTATTCAAATTGGATCAATTTGGAGGTTGACTGCATTTCACTACTTTAGTACTGATGCTATCCGTCCAGAAATTAGTGCTTACTATGGACTTAGAGCAAAATAAGTTTATAAAAAATACGTTTTAAAGGCAATAAAACCTAATGTTGAATAAATCGCTAACCACTTCAGCAAAAATAATAATCATATAAATGAGTCGAAACAAACAAATCAATTATTGCCGTCATTTAAAGTCTTCCTTGTCGAGTAAGTCCTTCAGACAGTCGAAGATGCTATCCTGAGTTAACTTTGCATTTGCTGTTAAATCCACGACAAGACTAGAACTGCGATCGAATTGTTCCACGAGAGCGAAAGGACTGATGTATTCAGGAAACATCCAATAGTTTTGACTCCATCACGTTTATTCACAATTCTGTCAATTAATCACTTCTCTTATTAACTTTCAAATCAAATCCTTAAACTTGTATACAATCTGTTTGGCGATAGAGGGCATCAAACAGTGTGTTATCAATGATTTGAGTCAAAAATGTTAATAACCGGCAAAACAATTAATTCCTTTAAATTAATTATTTGTTTGTCATTAACTATTATTTTATCAAAATCACAAATCAGCGCAAATGAAGAACGATATAGTGAGACACTACTTGTGAAGCCTTTACCTGACGGGCACTTGTACGCTTTCTTCGAGTTCAAGACTGTCTGGGATAAGGATTTGACTCAAATTAATTGGGGTTTGAATTGATTTATATATTTATGTTATGTTTTATTAATTAGTCATTTGATTGATATCTGCAGCAAATCGTTTCAATTTGTTTCCGCTATCGTTTGGTAAACTAATAGCAAAACATGAACTACAAGAATTACATTTCAGTCTAACCAAAGGCATTTGGAAACATAAGAGATGGGGTTATCCTATTCGTCACTCACCACCAAATGCCGAACTATGGCTTTGGTTTCAACACTTCCACAAAAAGTATTGATTCTCACTTATCTTCACTTTTACTACTATCTTATCTCTCTTTGTTTAGTCCCAGTAAGGCTTGGAAAGATATCACCAGTGAACTTTCGGGACAGTTTTGCGCTTCACTTAATTTCATCGACAATTCAGCCACTGTTCAACCAAAGTATTCATTCAGACCCGAAGGTGTTGTTGATGGCCAGTCTTTTAGAAATGGTTCCTTATTTTACGCTGCACTACCTCACGAATCAGTCTGTACTGAAAACCTGACGCCGTGGAAGAAGTTATTGCCGTGTTTTATCAAGAAAGGATTGTCGACTCTTTTGAATGCTGGACATCTTTTTAATACTTTCTATTTTTCGATGGCTGTCGATTTTCGTCCCATATGTCGGGTCAGTCTCTATTACATCAATCAGTTGTTTCATTAGATTCTTATATATTTTTATGACACTCAAGATCTTTACTAACTCAATGCTTTACATATTACGTATTTATTCTACAAATCGATTTTCATTCATTCAGGATGCAAACTGTGAATCCACATCAGTTGAATTGATTCAAAGTGTTTCCGTTGTATTCAATCCTCCGATTATGTTTGAAGGCAGGCAAAGTTGGTCTTTAGTTAAATTGTTTGGAACTACACTGACGAGCACATGTCAACTCTCTTCAAAGACAACACTGCTCATTGATATAACTCATGATAATATCACGAATCAGTCTAAACTACAACCAGAACCAACAAAATTAGTTTATTCTACGATCGGAGGAGAAGAGCGAAAGTATGCCGCTTATGATCTGAACCAACTGATTAGTCAAAGCCAAAGGGGACTGAATGTTGGACATTACTATCAAACTAATTATGTTTATTCTGCAGTCAAGCCTCCACCTCTTTATGCCAATCGGTTTATTAAAGATTACGGTCTGTCTGAGGGCGGCATCACTTGTCATATTTATAATAACCTAAATAAACCGATTCAAGTGGTATACTTAGATATAATTCCGTGGTATTTGAGAATGTATATCCACACACTTAAGATCACATCGAACAATAAAGTTATTAAACCACATACTATTTATTATAAACCCGCTAAAGACCGGGTACAACCTCATCACTTGGAACTCTTGCTTGTCTTGCCACCAAATAGTATGACTGATATCTCTTTTGAGTTCGATCGCGTTTATCTCAAATGGACTGAATATCCGCCTGACGCCAATCACGGCGTTTATGTCAATTCTGCGATCATTAGTGCGAATCTGAACTCAAACAGTAATTTCACTTATTTGCCGATTAAAGAAACGATATCTTCACAAACAGAACACTTTGTGCGAATACATTTGGAAACATTACTCGTATCGCTCCCAACGCCTGACTTCAGTATGCCTTATAATGTCATATGTTTGGTTAGTACAGTGGTCAGTCTTGCGTTCGGACCAATTCATAACTTAACCACAAGAAGACCTAAGATCGCATCGACTGATAAAACACCCAAACCTGGTATCTTGACTAGAGTGAAAAATGTTTTCAAGAGAAAAACTGCTGACAAGTCGAGTGAACAAAAACAAGATTAAGTCATAGTGTTTAATTAGTTAATTAATATTCCATTTTTGTAATGCTGTTAATTTATTTTTTAAAATAAATTCATTTTTATGACAATTTTATGCTGATTATTTTAATGAGTTTTAATGTTTTAATTATTAGTCTTCATCACTGCTATCTTTTCCTCTTTTCTTTGAATTCATCCGCAGAACCGCTCCCGGATTAGGATATGGTCTCATTTGAAACAGAGGTCCAGAAGCAGTCGTGTCAACACCAGTCTTGGCGTCTCCCCTCTTGTCCAACCCATCAGACCATTTGCCTCTTGGAATCTCAGAATAAGCTGCGGGATCCATAGGGTCTAAATCATTGTTCTTGCGAATAACTCGACCTTTTGAACGCTTCTCTCTTTCTCTTTCTCTCACCTGTGACTTTTGATTCTTTTTATTCTTTTCAGAAGAATCAGAGTCACTTTCGTAATCATCACTTGAGTTCTCAGACATTAAATTATCTGAATTTGAACCATTAGATCCTTCTTCGTCTACTTGTTCGTCGTCATCGTCTCTTAATAATGCTATTGATTAAATATAAATAAAAGCTATCAACAACTTTATACTCGAGTAGTGATAAGAAGACATTACATCTAAGCTTTTCAGCTGATAAAGAAATTCTAGCTTTTGGATGATGTGGAGGAAGCCACGAAACTTCATCTGTCACTGTATTCCAGAAGTAATAACAACGACTAAAACAATAGAATTGTCAAATGATTTAGATGAATAGGAGTTGTAATTAAGATATAAATATAGTTACACTCCAGGGTCGTAAACTTGCTGCCAAACATCAGTCAACGGATATCTCTTAAGTAGTTTCTGGTATTTGCGTTTAGTTTTAGGCGAAGGTTCTTCGCTCACATTCGACCATCTCTTTTGACAATAACTAGAACAGTCGTGATATATATTGTATTTATTCGGGCATCCGACCACTACAAATCTCGTTTTGCTGTCACTCGGCTTATTCATGTCATCGTAGTCTTCTGCTATCACCTCCTCGTCATGTTCTTCATCAACAGTTTATTAAATTGTTTAGAAATTTGTTTCAGTTTATGTTAAATATTTTTATAATTTATTGAAACTAACCCAAATCTGCTCCCTTTTCTTCATTTTCCTTCGGAATGATTCCTCTTTTTTGAAGTTTTAGAGCCAAAGCTAACGGAAGCGGCATTTGTTCGGATTATTTTAATATTATTAGCTTTTAATAATCAGTTGAATATTCAGTTCAAGTTTAGTAATGCTTCCGCAAAAGTTTGACTAATAAACATATGATTACATGTGATAAATAATGAATGAATACATAAACAAATGAATTAAATGTTGATTAAAAGTAAGCAAAAGTCTGCAATATTTATGTAATACTTGTCATGCGCAGTAGAAGCCATCGCATTATAAGGGCTTTATTATTGCAAGTTATAGATGAAAATGTCATCCGACTGTTTATTAAATATTATCTCTAATATAATTGTATCTAATTGTTTCTATTTGTATTTCTGTAACTAATTCATCGATACTGCAATGGAAGCTGTGCCTAAACTGCCGATGATTTGTTTCGAACTCAAGATTAGTCCAGTTTGTCCTGACTTCTCGACTCCTTTCAAAAGAGTATGCGTTTTCTATTATCTATTTGTGCCAAATATCCCTATTAAATATTTCAACATTTATGACTCAGCTTTATTATTACGTATTTTTGTCAACAATTTCTCCAATTTTACTCTTTTAGTTCATATCAAAACACTATTCAGAGGACGGAGAATCCTATGAAAGAGAAATACGCGAATTGGAAACTCTTAGAAATGTATTTATATCTTGTTTATTTCTATCCAATCATTAAGCTTAATTATATTACTATTTAATCAATTAATTAATCAATAGAACGCATGTCGGGCTCCGCGGGACTTCACGGGCTGTTCATTACTGAAGAGATATTACTCACAGATCTATAGTTTACAAAATCGGTTTTCAGTGTTTGAGCAAAATGTAGGGGTTGAGTGCGTTTGGGCCGATATATACTCGGGTCAGACTGTGATTGGAGACCTAGACTTCGAGTTGGCGGCTGTGCTCTATAACATCGGTGCACTTCACGCGGAATTAGGTGCACTTGATCTGAGAAACAATGCCGAAAGCATGAAAGTCTCCTGCACTCACTTTCAGTGTGCCGCTTGGGCTTTTCAGCACTTGATCGATGACTCCAGACTTTTCAAGAGCAGAGATATGTCGCACGATATTCTCTCCTTCTTTGTTCAAGTCATGTTGGCTCAAGCTCAAGAGTGCATTCTTGAGAAGTCGATGTTAGATAATCGCAAGTCCTCGATTGTGGCGAAAGTCGCGGCTCAAGTCGTAGAATATTACAGCAGTTCACTACTGATGTTACTTCAGGCAGCGCTCAATACCAGTGGCACTCATACTATTCTTGATATTGTTGGCTCTAAAATTTACAAAGAATGGAAAAAGTTTATCGAATTCAAAGTCGCTTATTATAACTCTATTTGTTCATTATTTATGGGCAATTTAGCCGAAGAACAGCAGAAAATGGGTGAACGCGTCGCGTGGTTTCAATCGGCAGAAGACAAGTTGAATGAAGCCATAAAATTGGCCAAACAAATAGATAGATCTGAAATAAACGAAGCGTTAACTTTTGTCTCAGATGTGATTAATGTGAAGCTCGGGAATGCGAAGAAGGAAAACGATTTTGTTTACCACGAAAAAGTTCCAACCTCTGATAAGTTGACTGAAGTGAAGGGTGCGTCTCTTGTTAAAGGCATACCATTCAGTGTTTGTGATCCTGAAATTAGTGGACCTGATATATTCGCGCGTTTGGTCCCAATTGAAGCTCATGAAACAGCCTCTATTTATAGTGCGAAGAAAGACGAGATTATCAGAAATATTAGGATTAAGATCGAAGAGAAGAACCAAGAATTGGTAGCTTATATGTCATCCTTACAGGTAGATAAAGACACTTTGAGGTTTAGAGATGATAGCATTCCTGACGAACTCATTGAAGTTTGTGCCACTATGAGTGTCAATCCAGATTCAGTTAATGAAGTTAACAGCATTTTGAATGAATTGGAAGAGATAAGTGACGAAGTGGACAAAGCCATCAAAGAGACACAAAGTTTGATCCAAGAGGAAGAAGAAAAGGAGAAACAACACCAAGAAATGTTTGGCAAAAGGCCTCCGTCTATGATATTGGTCGAACTGAGCAAAGAAATTGCTAAACATGAAGAAACTCATAAAAAGGCTCTACAGTCTAACAGTTCATTGAGAGAAAATCTAGACCGACATAGTGCTGATGTCAAGCTATTGATAAGTTCTTCAGCTCAAGACGTGGCTTCACTTTTGCCTTCAACCTCAGATAACATCCCATACGATGAGTTGAATATTCAGGAAATGGAAAGATTGCTGGAAAAGGTTGATGAAATGAAGAGTCAACGCGTGATACTTGAAAATCAGCTAAAAGAAGCCATGGCTGCGGATGATATCATGAAACAAGTCTTGGCTCATACTAAACAAGAAATGGAAACGATATTTGCGAATGAGATTAAGAAATATGATCGATTTATAACGTTAATCGAACAGAACCTGTCAGCACAAGACAATATATTACGTGCTTTGACTAAAGCTAATGCCAAGTACGCTGAAACCAGAAGAGCTTCTCTGGAAAATCAGCGTAATAGGAAAGCTAGAGTTGCTTCACTTATTCACACATTCGACGTTTTTAAAGAATTGCAGTCAAACTCGAAGAGAGGCCTCGAATTTTATAGAAAGTTTCAGAACATTGTGGCGCGGCTTTTAGCTCGTACTAGAGGTGTAAGCCGTGTTCAGGATGAGGAGAGAACTCAATTTGCTTTGGCTCACGCGAAAAAGACAGCAAAATACATACCCGACACTACTTGTGCACCGATTCCAAAGATTTCGACGACACCTAAGCTTAAAGACTATTTACCTTATCTTAACGCTGGGCAGCAAATTCCCAAGCAAGATATACATTCTGGTGCTATTCCTGCTGCAAATTTCTTATCAAACAATCCGTTGTCGAGTATAGTTCCTCCGGCACTAAACTATCCACCATCCTCTGTAGGAAAAGTCGCTAGTAATCAGGCGTTTCAGCCACAGGAACAGCAGCAGCAACAACAACAACAACAACAACAACCTATGCCTGCAATCAGTGACAAACCTAATGTGACCCAATATTATTCTCCGGCAACTTCTGTATCACAGCCATCACAACAACAATCTCTACCACAGCCCCACCAAATGCCCCAACAAACTCCCCCGCAAATACCGTATTCTATTCCTTCTCAAGTATCGCAATCAATGCCACAACAAATGCAGAGTCAAGTCTCTTATCAAATACCGCAGCAAACAATAACTCCATCGGTTTTTCACCAAATGTCTCAGCAGATTCAAGCTCAACTACCACAACAAATACCACAACAAATACCACAACAAGCACCCCAACAAACACCACAACAGATACCCCAACAGGTACCCCAACAGATACCACAACAGATACCCCAACAGGTACCACAGCAGGTACCACAACAGATACCACAGCAGGTACCCCAACAGCTACCACAACAGATGCCACAACAAGCACCACAACATATACCGCAACAGTTGCCTCAACAAATACCGCAGTACATTCCACAATCAACACCGCAAACAATCCCTCAATCAGTGTCCCAAACGATGGCTCAATCGATGTCTCAAACGATGACACAATTTGGAACATTGCCTCAAACACAGTCTACTATAAACACTGTTAATTATTCGACATCGAATACAGTTCGAAGTCCATCACAAATGCCCCATTATACTTACCAACAAAATGGGACGAATTCAGTATTAAATTATGGTTTTCAACAGCCTGTTCAACAATATTCATATGATACTACACAAACAAATCCTAATGAAAACAATTATAGTGTTAGCGCTCATTACAATGCAGTGGCGAATAATCAAATGAATAATGGGTTCTCGACTCCAACATCATTACAAACCCAAACAGTTGCGAGCAATTATAGTGCATATTATAATAATGCGATCAATGCTACTAATAATACAACTGTAATGAATGGACAAACTCTTACGCCCTACTATAACGATTACTCAACACAAGCCTATGCAGATCAAACACAACCGCAAGTTTCTCAATACAATTATCAACAGATTCCTGCTGTTCAACAAACTAATTATGAATCGCCTTCTCAAGGGTGGCCTGTTATGTCGCCCTCAGTCAACAGCAGTGCCGATAGTTCTACTAACACTTCCGTCTCCAATAATACAACTGTTTCACAGCCAGAGACCACTAAAGCACCGCTCAATGTAAAGTCTACTGAAAATATTTTACCCGATATACTATCGACTATGTCTATAAATAGTAAACCAGAATCAACTGATCTTCTCAAGCAATTTGATCCGTTGTGGGCATTAAATAATGGACATTAAACTAATGGAGATTTACCTAACTTTAAAATATGATGTCTTGTAAGAAATATTACTATGTATTAAGATAACTTATCATTCAGTGCATAAATTTTTAAAATAGCTGGTTAATAAATCTTATGAGTACTTCTTATGATAAATGTTATACATTTTTATAAACCAATATCGATTGTCTGACTGGATATTAGGAATTTTTAATATATATATTATAAAGGATTTATTATCGATTGAGTTTAAAAGAATGGTATTGAAAAGTTACGCTTTTACATGTTTAAATTATATAACTTACTATTTATAACCTGATGAATAATAAACTTTTTCTATTATTCTCTCCGATCAAATTGAATTTTTTAAATTGAAATTTTTAAATTGAATTTTTAAATTGAATTTTTAAATTAAGTTATTTAAAGCTTATTCGTAAACATCTGTCCAAAGTCTACCTAACTTAAAGAATGCTGAATTGCTACCAAGATAGAAGATTTGAATTGACATTGACGACAGTTATTTTATCATAGTTAGTAGTAATTATAGCTATTTATTATATGATTTGCATAGAATACTAGTGTTGAGCTATTCATTTATTTACAAGTACTAGCTATTCTCAAATATAAATTATATGCTTTAATGTAATAAGTTATCTTAGTCTCATTTCAAATCATAACTTTTAATGACTCTATTTATTTTGGGAATCCAAAGATAAGGCTCGGTTGCAAAAAATGAGCCTTCAGATAAATTTGATAGCTAAACTAGAGCTTTAAAAAAATCAGATTGAGAAAAATTTATAAAAAAAGGTAAATAAGTCAAGATAGTTTACAAATGAGTTCAGTTTAGTGAGAAGTGTGCATTTGTGAGAGTTATAGAGTAGCGATAATTGCAGTGTAAAAAGTTTTACTCTAAACAATGCCAAAGCATCTAATTGTTTATTCGGTACCACAAAGTACTACAATATAGCTACACTTCGACCTATTTTATGGATAGCTTGTTGTTAACTTTGACTCTTTCCGTTAATTAAAGTACATTCCATAGGTGGATGACACTATCGCTTACTTTTAATCAAATAGCTATTTTATTTTAAATTGCTAGTTTTGTATTAGTTGTGAGTGGTTTGTGTTTCCTTTCAACCATCCCATACTTCCTATCGCATAAATTCTTTTTCAAACTAATTTAGCTTTAGTTTTAGCTTTTCACAAACAAAAAACTCATTCAATAGCGACGTCAGTGACGAAGTTCAGTAGAAATCCTTCCTTTCAATTGATATATTATAAGAGATAGAAAACAAAATTAGTGTAATATTCAATTAAGCGAGAAGTGAAACTTTATAAATAGGGAGCATTAAAAAGAAATCGCAGTTCTGGTGGAAAAGAAAACTCGTTCACCCGTTGCCCTACTTATCAAGTTGTTTATTGTGCTCTAAAGTCATTATTAATATTGTATTGCCTTTCATAACAACCAGTCAGTTTCTAACCTGATGGCTTTTATTATGTTATTTTTTTAATAACTCTTTCACGTCTTTTCAACACTCGCCACAGACTGGATTAAAGTAAGTCTTATTTAGTTTTTATAATTCTTACTAAAATTATCAAATTACCAATTTCTCACTAATATTTATGGATTTGTCATCATTTCAAACACATTAACGTCTAGTTTTAAACTTGATTCGCGTTCAAATTCAAGTCATATTTGCTTAATAAACATTTTGGGTCAGCATCTAATTTATTAACACTGAAGGTCTAATTTGAAGTTTTTGTTATTCAAATTTGAATCAATTTGAATACACCTTATGGTAATTTGTGATAACTTTCCTCAATATATCGAAGGTTTATAGTGATTACAGCTAGTCTTTAAGCAATCTTTTTATTATTCTCAACTTTTTCCAACTCTCTTAAGTCAAATGATTTCAATGAAGTGCCTTTAAGCTATTGGTTCGTTACATAATTCAATGCCAATTAAAACGCTCGAAAATGGGCGAAACTCTTATCCTCGCATATATCTGATTGTATTGTTTAATATAAATTGATTGGATATCTTATGTAAGTCGTTTTAATAGCTAAACAACAATTTAAATTATTGAGTCAGAACCTGATTTCCATTTCACACGTCACGTCGAATATACGTCATCTATTAACGCCATTCAATACCTTTTTGACACAGATAATCGCATTAAACGGAATGATGTTGCGATTGAAAGTGAAACAATAAAAAGTGCCAAATACTAGTTGACATACAGTACAGTTTAGCTAAAATATGGCCCATGCGCAAAAGCAGTTAGTTTATTAAAGCGATGCAATACTAAGGTAGCTTTAGCTCAGATTCGAGTCTGCATTGAAGTAAAGGTCGTTTGAACGTGTATTTATTATCTCAATATCTCTACATTTTATAGAGATACATGACAAATAAATATTTTTATACTCATTTCAGTCACATTTCTCTCTGAGCACTAAATCGCTTCAGTCAGTTCTCGTCAGAAAAATAAATAAAAAACTAATAAAATTGACGACTAATTGTGATTTAATTTTGTTTAATAGACAAAGTTTTCACTTGTATTAATTGGTTGCAAGTTTTCAATCAAATCAGTTAATGGTTCAATAAGTATTGCGATTCAATTCACGTATTGGTAATCATGTGTCCGGTCGTATTCTTGGCTCTTATATTGTCACTACTTCTGTTAGTTCTTGAGTTGAGCGCTGCTTTAAGTGTCACTTTCAAACCATCAGAAGTGAAACAACTGAAAGAATCGGAAAGCATTTCGGTCTGGTTTACTGTGAATTCTGAAAACAAATTCAATTCAAGTTCTTCTTATTACGAGTTGTATCTCGATGACAACAGTATTGTCGATGTTGTGGGCAACAAAACGTTAAATTTGGACAACGATTTGGCTGATTACCAATCAATTAATAATAGTTTTAAATTGAAGGGCAAGTTTTTAGGTCATACATGGCTCCAGGTGCTGAAGAAATACAATCATATGAATAATACGAATGAGAAGAATGTAGTGGACAAGAGTGAAAAACTACGCATTAGTGTTGTCCGACCGATGAGTCAGATCACCAAAATCTTCACGATATCTGTCGCTGTTTTGGTCAGCATTAATTACATCAACATGGGTTGTGCTCTCGATCTCAGTGTTGTCTTTAGTGTTCTCAAGAGACCGATTGCCCCTGCAATTGGATTCATATGTCAGTACGCATTCATGCCTTTGGTAAATAACTTTCTATTTATTTAATACTTCTTTATTTGTTTTGTTAAGTCAATTGATATTCTTTTTTAGTAACTAATTGTGTAACATTTTATTATTGACTTTTGTTTGTTAATCAAGTTCTACAATTTTTCATTCACTCCATAGATTGCTTACTTGGCCGCCAAACTCTTATTCGATGAATCCTATCTTCAATTGGGATTATTCACATTTGGTTGTAGCCCAGGTGGTGGTGCGAGTAATATGTGGACTGTTCTTCTTGGAGGAAATCTCAATTTGAGCATTACTATGACTTTTATCAGTACATTGTCTGCTATATGTAAGTCTTATGAACCACATTAAAACATGTCACTCATTTAATTTAATTGTCAGCTAACCTTCAAACATTAATAGCAATTATGCTGATTTATTATTTAATTATCTCATCATTTTTTATGACATCGAATGCAATTTTTTTGAGTTGACATAAATTTTCTAAATCAGACTAAACCTATTAGTGCAGGATGCTAAGCATTTTATAATCATTTCTGTTAGTTATATGCTTAAAAACTTTACAACTATAAACTTTCTAATATCTATGGACCGACTTCAGCCAAACTGATTGATGAAAAGGATCAGCTATTTGTTTTGCTATAATTTGATGCTAAAATACTTGATTTGACGGCTCAACTAATTTTCAATCTATCAAAAGTCAAATTAAGGTCATAGATCAGGTTCAGCTTAATGTATAAGTTCTTCCTAATGACTCTTCACAGTTATTCAAACTTTCAGTATTTGAGTGCCTCTTTTTTAAGACAAATAATTTTATTTTATTGTCGAACATTGATCTTAGAATCCGCTGAGTTGATAGATTTATTTGGCTGATAGATTAGATTGCTTATCAAGAATAAAAGTCAAGTACTTAAGCAATCGAAGTGTTTTGAAAAATCTGTTTCAAATCTGAATCACTTAATTGATGCTTAATCTATGTGTATTTAATCTAATTTCTTTGCATCGATCAAAATGAACATATTCTGATATTTGGCCAACTTTTTAGTATCTAAAAAAAGTTGCCAATCGATTGTTTAGCTAAACAACTGGCTCACTATTTTTCAAGTCTTGAATAAACTAAAATTAGCTTTTAGTCTATCTATCACTCGCTTCGCACTTATTGCAAGCTTTAATTCTCCAGATAATTCTTAAACTCATCAATCAACCAAACTATAGATTTGATTTTGTTTAGACTATTTAAATTTTGATTTGCTTAACGACCAAATAACGCTTGACTACTTTATTAATCAATTGTGTATTTGTGTTATTTGAACTGCACTGCAATTGTTCAGCATGCAAACCATCAATGTTGCAAGTAGTTATTGCATCAATTTCTTCATAAAACTTAATCGTATTCCCACAACAATAAATTAATGAATCCATTAATAAAGCATGAGTTTGACGATTCATTATAACCATATGGTGTTTAAAGTGTTATAAACTGCTATCACTAATTCAAATTATATTACAGATAGCACACAATATCACTCTAAGCACCTTTTATTAATTGTAGAATTGCATGACAATCAGCTATAATTGAATTTTATTGCTATTTTTTAAACTTATTCCATGATTAATCTCTACAAACAATTAGCAGAAAAATATTGGCATCAAATTAAGACTGAATTTTCGATTTAATAGAATTTTAATAAGATTTTTGCATATTTAGTTGAGCTAAGCTGGAAACATCAAAATTTTGATTTAGCTCGTCTCAATTATACTGTAGTTTCATTTTAGCGCTCATTTCATTTATTTAGCTATTCCTTTCAACAAATATCAATATCTATTAGATTTCTAATGATCTCTTATTTATTTTATCATTTAAGTTATGATGCCTCTATGGTTGTTCACATTGGGTCGTACTATCTTCGAAAACACAACAACACAAGTACCACTTCATAATATATTCGGTTCTTTAGCCTCGATGACTATATTTTTGGGGCTCGGGTTACTCTTTCAAAAGTTTTTACCCAAAGTTGCCAACGTAAGTATTACTAAATCGCTTATTCTTAACTAATAAAGATTGCATCCAATGCAACTAATCAAATCATCTTTTCAGATATGTCGTCGTATTTTAGCTCCTGTCTCAATTGCGATGATTATATTTATTATCATATTTGGAACTTACGCTAATTTATATATGTTCCGAATGATGTCATGGCGCATCATTTTAGCTGCTTCCTTGAACGTTTGGTCTGGGTTTTTAGTCGGAATTCTCTTTTCGACATTCTTCAGACAATCGCTTACTGACAGAATAGCGATTGCTATCGAAACTGGGGTCCAAAATACAGGAGTTTCCATAGTATTACTCGGACTGTCACTTCCACAACCAGATGCAGATTTGGCATCAGTAGTTCCAGTTGCAGCCTCTGTTATGACTCCTATTCCTCTCACTATCATCTATATATTCATCAAATTGAGAAATTGTCTCAAGAGGGAAAAAATTAAGCTTAAATCTGAAATACTCGAAGATGATCTTTTGAATGAAAGGTTGGAATCAAATAAGACCAGTAGTTCCACTCTTGCCATCACTGACGACACGAAAGATAATCAGAAGTATTCCTATGATCGCATCCAATACACTAATGGTCGCATTTGATAAATTGTTTGAATATCAAATAAGACTTAATTTTTGAATTGTTATCAATGAATTGATGCATTGATATAATCAAAAATGTTTCAAAGTTTAATTTTATGGTTTTTCAAATAGTTTGTCATTAAATATTTGAAAGTTTAATAGTTGTACGTTTTGTGATTAAAGTTGATAGTAATGAATAGTTGAAGTAATTAAAGATTTATTTTAAGCAATATTACATATCGGCTACATTTGTTTTTTGGTTTATAACTGCAAAAAACAAACTAAAAAATGTTATACATTAAACTCGAATTTAAAACAAACGTTTATATTAAAAGTATAAAATATTTTATCAATCTATTATTCTTGTTTGAAATATTGGTCAAAAATAACATTAAAAATAATTATGAAAATATTTTGTTGGAAGTGAGAATAAAGATTTATTGCATTTAAATGATCAACAAGAACAATCACATGCGCATTCATTCTTCGTTGTCTCAACTGATCGTTTAGATCTCGTTTCTTAAAAACAAAAAATATTTTAATACGATAATTTAAAATAATTAGCTTTAATAATTGATTATCAGTTGAATGATAAATGTTGGTGTAGGTAACGAACACCGAAGGTGATGAGTCAGTTGAAAACAGTTAATAAAGCATTTGCTAACAACACCTAATTACTAACACCTGCTAACATTTACCTACTGCATGAGCTAGGCGCACCTCAGTTAAATAAATCCAGTTTTCGATCGCTTTAGTGATTTATAAACTAGTCTAAATATTCTTCCATTCATTTTTCATTTTCATTTCAATCTCAAAAGCATGTTTGTCAACTGAAGTTAGTCTATCTAGAAGACCTACATGTCATTTTTACGAATCAGACAAGGGAATTAGGTATGGTATGGTCACAATGGAATCGATAGTAATCCAACCCAATATCTGCATTCGTCAGGACTACTCTACTTAGATTCATTGATCTATTGAATGCTTTTCATCTAATATGACATGTTAATATTTAGTTGTTTGCCTCCGGTAGCTCATAAATCGACTAGCTTCTACTCCTTGTTAGATTAGACTAAACTAAATTTGACTGAGTTAAATTCATATAAATATAACTTGCACAAGTTATATTTATCACTGATTCTTTGGAAATAGCCCAATCATTCAACTTTAACTCATCTTTTGTTGGATATTTACCATTAAATTCGTTATCCCTTTCATTCATATCATTCTTATTTTTGTTCTTCTTCGGGATCTCCTTATTAGCGCTATTGCAAGTAAATACCATCTTTTCTCCAGTCAGGTGAATCAAACGCGGATCAGTGGTTATGTTTCCATAAGGAGTGATCAGCTGCCAAAATAAAGCAAAAAAAATCAAATTATTCAGATTTGTCAAATGAAAAAAGAAAAAAATATTTAAGAGAATTGAAGCTAAAACGAAAAAAAGCAATGATTGATACAGTGAATGGAAATTATGGAGCCGTGCACTACTTGTACCACATTTATTAGAGTTTTGATTAATCATTGGTATAATTGCATTCTCACTATTCTGGGCTCAATTAATTGGAATGAAAAGATGTTTACAAGATATAGTAATAAATTTGATTTTGGGTCACTTGAAACGGTCTAAATGGTACGACTCATGAGTAGAAATGTGTTAATTCAGTTGAAAAGGAAATTATTTATCCCTAATAAATGTTTTGAAGTTATAATTGCGTTACCTTGTCTTGGATTATAGTCTAACTTCTAGTTATAACGATTATTCACTCAATTCATTAGATTTGCATTACTAGAAATGACTTGTATTTAAACTTAGAAATTCAGTTTGGGCTCAACCCTAAGTTTCCTGCAATTACTTCATCCTTGAATGGCCACAAGAGTATAATTTAAGCTATTACTCGAAAAATAAGTCAACTTTTACTTTAATTTAACTTTTATTAAATTGCAGAGAACTGCATTGTTTTATCAATAGAAATTAGAGTTAAATCTTATCTACATCTGCTCGACATTTGAGAATTTGTTATCAAGTATCAGATTAGTTTGAACTAAATTCTAACTGTGGTCTTGATTGGATAACTTTCCGAAATAAGTAGTAATGAATTTTGAGCAGAATTAAAAATAAATTAGCAATCACATTTTTTGTTCAAATCTCAATTGAAAAATCATTTTCAATGAAGCAGTCAATGCAAATTTGCCAACTGGCAAGCTAAATTAGCTTATATTTCTTAAAATAA
Source organism: Archegozetes longisetosus (assembly GCA_018873245.2). NCBI lineage: Eukaryota > Metazoa > Arthropoda > Arachnida > Sarcoptiformes > Trhypochthoniidae > Archegozetes > Archegozetes longisetosus. Next base: position 7,044,422 of record JAEMBT020000007.1, read on the forward strand.
ATTTCTAATACAAGCGTGTTATTGCCCACTAATTTCTTCTGTTGATAATTAAATCAATTTCAAATGACTTACCATTTTGGGCTCAGAAGCAATTATCTGATTCGCTACTTTGCGTTCAACGACACAATTAACATGTCCCTTAGTGTTCATTTTCTTCATCAGATCCTATAATGAAATTAAAATAACAGTTGATTATGAAAACTATGTATGATTGGGTGTGTGCTGTAAAGCTCTGTCTCTAATTAGAATAAGATTACTGATACAACTTTATAGCACTGACTCAACCATTTATTGTCGATATAAGATCGTTAAACTTACTCCAGCCGATCCAGCCATTTGAATGCTAAGTGGAAGTCTCTTTCTTTCCTTTTCTTCGCTCTCAGCAGTCAACGGTTCAAAATATGGCCCATTTCGTGATCCCTGAACAATATTGTTTTATAAATTAAACTCAATTGTTTTGTCAATTTCATGCGTGAAACTAGTCTTATTTTTAGGACATTTAGCATTGAAATGAATTGCTCGGAAAAGTTTCATAGAAATATAATTGGTATGAGTGAGGTTTTAAGCAATTTGAAGATACCCATATATAGTTATAGGACAATAATTAACTTTACATACGTTACATATCAATATTTTCAGCTTAATTTCAGTTCGAAGAACTCTACAGACTATGACTTTCACTTTTGGATCTCACCTAAATTATTATCATATTTTCTACAGTCTAGTAAATCGTATTATAATTACCTGATTTCCAATACAAGAGCAACGGTTATTGGTTTGTATGTAAATCGATATCAATACCAAACAACTGAGAATGGCTGTGATTGCCAGCAATGTTCTTGATATAACCTTTGCCATCTTAAGAGAATCGGATGCTGTTTTGGGATATGCCTGAAATTTCAAATTAATATCAACTTTCTACTGTTAAATGTTATTCAAGATGTTGAAGAATTGCTGCGACTCTATATTAAAAATTTCATTTTCGTCGGGTCACTGCTATAAAGTGCTATCTCTAATAGAAACAACATCACATATAACACACAACACCACTGATCCCACGTTTTAAGTAACTTTTATTAGTCAGTCAATTAGGATTTCAGATTTGACCGTATCAGCCTTTAAGCTTCAGTAATGATTTTAAAATCTAATTCAAATCATGAGCTATTCGTTGAAAATGAGTTTTCGATCGTTTTTAAACCGGATCTTCGATGATTCGCAAAGTTATTAGAAATAGTACTCAGCAGTCAAACTTTTTATCTAAAAGCTTTTGTTACATCAACTTTTTGACTATTTTGAGTACAGTATATGCAAAACTCGAAGTATCTGTAAATCGTCGGTGAAGGCTACAAAGTGCTATTTCTAATTAAAAATACTATTAGAGATAGGACTACAGCACTGACCCGACGAAATGGGCATCACTTGAGTTCTCTGCTATAAGAAAACATATGAAATATAATCAATACATACCGGCGGAAGATCACTAACACTAACAGTGCTTCTTGCATCGGAAGCAGCGTAATCCATGACTTGAGTAGATTTTTGATCCATACTATTGACTCTTGGAGGTGTCATAAAGTAGAGCTCTGGTCGACTAAAAGAACAGTTTGGAAATACAGTCGACTGTTAAAATGAAGCGTGTAGTTGAATGTCCCAGTTTTTACAGAGTTTTATTTCACTTTATTATCTCAACCGTAAGCCAATAAGACACTAGGCAATTGACAAAAGAATGGTTACTTTGCATGACAGACACCCAAAAGTAACTGTTGTGAAAGAGGCTTAGCACTGCCTTCCTGTTTGGCTTTAGTCAATTCTTTCAAAATATATAATTAAATTTTTATATCCGCTCAAACATAACTAGACTCTTGGCTGCAATCCATAACCACTAATCACTATTGAATTGTTTTACATTGTATCTCATGTTTATTATAACGTTCTGGCTTTTGAATTGGTCGCAATTTAAAGCCAATTTGAAAAATCAATTGTGTAATTGAAAACATGTTTATGATTGCAACGAAACCCATTGAAATTGTCAGTGTTTTGATAACATAACGATAAGATACAACTTTTTGAAACTCTTTTCTTCAAACTAAAATCTTTTATATCTAAGACTTTGGGTTTTCTCACCAGTTAATTCACACGTGTATGACTTTAGGGCATCCAAAACTTTGAATAACTTTGAATAACTGAATAAAACTAATAAGAAGTGAAATTTTATGAACATTAATATGAATCAGAATATCATTCGACAAATTATTATTGAGGGTTTTGACTCAAAGATTTAAAATTCAACTTAAAACATTCCAATGTCTTGAAAAAGTTGATAATTAATGCAATCAGAATAGATGTTCAAATGAATGAATCAGTAGATATGAATAAGAGTGTGTCTGAAAGCATAGAATAGGGTAAAATGCATTGAAACGTTTTGCCAATTTTTGTCAACAGCATTAGTGCTGTTGACAAAAGTAATTAACAATTCATTTTACAATATCAACATGCATTCTAACTTTGTCAGATCATTATAAATTAGTTGAAACTGTCTTTGTAAATAAATAATCAAAACACTATAACAAACGTTTGTGTTTGTCCCAACTATTTTTCTATCTGAATCAAATACCTCTCAAACTTCGTTATCTCAAACATTCGTATTTTATTCCTTTTCTGAATTTGGTTTTATTAAAATTAATAGAAATGAAATTAAATTGTAATTAAATCAATTAAAATAGTTATTGAAAACTTATGTAATTTACGATACCCCAAAAACTCCATAAACCTCATAAAATTGTTGCATAGCTTGGTTTCTACTTCAAAATTGTTAAAACTAGTTTATAATTTTTTTAAACTCACTTTCGTTTTTATAATTTGCATTTTAATCAAGTTTATTTCAATTCAATTGTGAAAAGACCAAATGCCCCTTTTACTGACTATAATTTAACGAAATTTTTACATTTTTCATAGTTTTGCTCGCATTAAGCTCCCATGAACTGTCCTTCACATAAAGTTCACTAATTTTGAGTTCTTAAAAGTGCAGTCTATCCCAGTTTTGGCAATCTAGTTAAAGACAAATTTGATTTGAGCAACTCATTTTCAAAGTACTGGCTACTTCTATCAGGTCCGTAATGTTGAACAGCTCAGATTATGGCAACAAAGGTTTAGCAAAAGTCCGAACTTGCCAGTAAATTTGAGTGCTCCTATAGCTCTATCAGTGCTTCGATTTTGGCAAATCTATAGAGACGTAAATATAACTTTGAAATTTTTGATGCTCCTTATTCAACGCTACATTCAATAGATTAATACAATTGATTGTGAACATTACTGGCTACAGTGTTGAAAAAGAAACTTTAAAAATTGCAAAGTTATACTGTTTTCCCTAGAGATTCAAACTAAAATATTTATAAATTGACAAATTTTCTGAATTCAGCCTTTTTAATAGTTTTTATCTTATTTCAAAATAAACGCTTAGTTATCTAAAAAGCTAGCTCAAATTCATTGAAAACTAACAAATACTAAAGACTAAGGGCTTTTATAATTGAGGAAAAACTGTTACCATATTCGCATTTTGGCAAAACTTAATTCCACAGCACTGACGAGTTGCCAAAATCGGGTCAGACTGTTTACGAACAGAACTATTAACAATTGATCAAATGAAATTTTTGAGAATGCGAATAGTCAGATGAATGAATGAATTGGAAAGTTTTATGGTATAATGAAATGCATGATTAAAATATGTATTGCTCCAAAGTGCTATCTGTACAGTTGTAAACTATAATCAGCGATAGCAACAAGAAATAGGCTGTTGTTATGACAACTTGCCTGTCACGCGCATCAATTTGCTGTCAAATTTGATTCTAATTTGCTTTGATTGAACGTTCTCTAAGAATATTCTCGTTTGTCGTTAATATTTGAACATATCATAGTTTAATGGCAAGCATGTCATCACTTCTGGTTATTAATAATGTTAAGGATCGTTAAGTTTTTCAACGGAGATAACACTCTTAACATGATCTGTTAGTTTGAAAACTATTTAACAAAGGTATTCAACTTATTTCAAATATATACTTCTACAACAAGAAAGTTGATAACTAATATTTAGTTGGTTTTCAGTTCTCCTAACTTTGGGTTAATATGAAAGATTAGATTTAGATTTAGATTTACTCGACAATTAATGACGTTTAGTATTTGTGGAGTGAAGGAAAGTGTATATAATAGAAAGGAAGTAGCAGACCTCTAGTGGAGTTGTCAAAATGTAGATCTCTATTGTTTATTTGGCGATAGCTTAACACAAATACGACTATATAGACATTAATTGATTTAATTCCATTTGATTCTTATAATTATATCTTAAAGTGTAAAGTGAATCAAATTTGAAATAACTAGTGGTAAGGCTTAAGAAAGAAATTAATAAATTTGGTTCATTTCTGTATTGTATGAGTAATAGAAGTCTAGTTTTGGAGTCAATACTGTAAACGTATTCAGTAGTCAATGGAATCAAATGCTTACAAATGGCTGACACGTCCACTCATTTCTGAGCTGTTTTTCTCTAATTTTCAATAATGATCACAATTGTTGTAAATACTGGTTAGGTTGAAGTCTGTCGTCAGTATTGATTAGTTTGAAGTGTGTGATGAATATTGGTTAGGTGTTGATTAGGTTAAAATTAGTCTTTGATTAAATATTTATAAATGTTTTACCATTTGTTTAAATGGCTCTCAAATTGAAACCCTTATTAGGAATATCTCTATTAATCATTATATGAACTGTTGCCTCGGAACAAATTATTTTCTCATGATTAGGTCTAAAATTAGTCCTAACTCGGAATCTCTTTCTAATCGTTTATCATTTAAGTTGAAGATAGGGTTAAGTGACTGGACGATCGGTTATTAGGAGTCAAATAATGACTGTTTTAATAAACAGATTATAAAACTGTTTGTTCAATAAACTAACGAACAGACTATAAAACTATTTATTGAATAAATTAATGAATTTGCAAAAATCTAATACAGATAGGGGTTCGACTTTTTTCTTATTTATATAGATATTAAATGAGATCACAATTAGCTGAGCATAAGTTGAAGTAATAAAACAGGAAAAGATGTCAATAATCATTCGTCTGCAAAACCTTCCACTGGAGGCCAACTCTCTGGACATTCGGCGATTCTTCCAAGGACTACAAATCCCGGACGGAGGGGTTCACATAGTTGGTGGTGAGAACGGAGACGCTTTCATTGCGTTCGCGAGCGATGAGGACGCCCGACAAGCCATGGAAAGAAATGGAGACAATATAAAGGACTGTCGAATTAAACTACTTCTTAGCAGTAGAAATGAAATGCAAAGAGTTATAGACTTAGCCCGCAATCAAACCCTTGGTATTAAGCCATTAGATAATAGTTCTAATTCTTCGAATTATCTTAACTCTGGTTTACTGCCTCTTCCGAATGCTTCTCAAAATAGCATTAAGTCTAATATGAATCTGAACAGAAACAGTAGAAGTCCTGACAGAAGACAAGTTTGTCCGCGGTCTATTGAGAGAGAAAGAGAGAACAGAATGAGGAATAGGAGTAGAAGTAGAAGTCCTTTTCGCAATGATAGGGATAAAGGTCTTAATGGAAACTCAGACAATATGATCAATAGAATGGTCTCAATGAATTCCGGACTTATGAACGTTATAAGAGATGCTCCGATTCAGGACTCGTATTCTCAACAGAACCCATCGGTTCGGTCACGCCTCGGATATTCAGAAGCTATACTTCCCAGTGAACTGCAAGACAGGAATCAATGGCAACCACAGAACGATGGATACAATTCTTCGAGACAAATAGCAGATATAACTGCTTCGGGAGGTTTCGATCGTGAACTTGAAATATTCAGAGATAATCGTTTAGTACAAAATCATAGAGAAGTCAATGTAAATGAGAGATCATATACAGTTGAGTTAAGGAACTTGCCGTTCACTGTAGGCGTTCGCGATATTGTTGAGTTCTTTAATGGCTTGTTCGTTCCTGAAGAAAATATAAAGATCTTGATAGACGACAGGGGACTAACGACAGGCGGAGCCTTGGTACGATTCAATAATGAAAGAGATTTTGATGCAGCGCTTTCTATGAACAAACGGTTCTTACGTGACCGTAAGATTGATGTTCAGCCACTTGTCGATAGTTTTCACGATCGCAATGATATGGTACTATATCCTCCACAACCCCTGCAACACTCTTTGGACATAAACCCAAACATAATGAATCGAAGGCCCAGCGGACAAGACTATGTTTTCTTTATGAAAGGCTTGCCATATAATAACTGTACCGAAAGAGATGTGGCAAAGTTTTTCGAACCCATTCATCTGAGTGATATAGTTATTGAGTTTGATCCGAAAGGCAAACCCACTGGTAATGCTTATGTCGAGTTCGATAACGCACATGATTATGAATTAGGACTACAACGAAATTTGAAACATATGGGTAGACGTTATATCGAACTCTTACCCAGTAGTAAAGACGATATGGTTGACGCGAGAAGATCTTTACCGCAACATATAGTCAATGAAACCCCAAAGACTTTCTGTGTGAACATAACTGGACTTCCGGCAACTGTAACTAACCGAGACCTGACTAACTATTTCTCAGAAGCCGGCGCTCAGCCCTATGCCATACATATCATGCTTAGACCTAATGGTCTCAATGCAGGCGAAGCTTATGTCGAGTTCGCTTCGACTGAACATCAGTACTGCGCTCTAAGTCGTGACGGAGATTTTATAAGCAACTCTCGAATATCTGTAAAGCCAGTCCCCTTCGAAGTCATGAGAGATGTCATCGGAAAACCTCCACCAGTTCAGGCCATAGATCTTCCGGCGAGAAGTCTGGCTGCGCCACAATCGCGACAATTGAGAACTGCAAGACATGAAGATCACATGAGACCTCAACATAGAAGGGATAGAGAAGACAGAAGACGTGGTGACCCTTTTGCTGACGGCGAATGTGTTATATTAGCCTCGAATATACCTTATAGGGCATCGACTGAAGACATTTGTGTCTTCTTCTCAGACTTCGGCATAACAGAGGAATGCGTTTCGCGCCGATTCAATGACAAGGGACAGCCGACCGCCGAAGCAAAGATCGCTTTTCGTACTCCCGAAGACGCGTCTCGTGCAGTGAGACAAATGCATAAAAAGTTTCTAATAGGAAGACCTGTTTTCTTAAGGCATACTTAGGTTTTGGAGTTCTCTGAGACGTATTGTTCAGCTTGAGATAGAAATAATCAAAAGCATGTCTTATTTATGTAGATTTGGAGAATCAACGAATTTTACCAATTCATTCAAGTACAATATGTTTGTAAAGCTCACTTTTGAACTAATTACAAATTACTAGTGCTTTCCATAACATAATTACACTATTTCTTGGACTCATTACATCATTCGAGAACATGTGAAGGAAACAAATCTCTAGAAATATGACTGATATGACTGATTGTTTAGTAAAAATTGATTCCTTTTCAAACTAATGTATGAAATAACAGTAATACTTAACAAACTTTGTTTATCTTCAATTAAACACAACAACATTTGACTATCACTTCGGATAACTTATATTTATTTCTCCATTTATGATATACTACACTAATGTCTCGTAAGATTTCTGTGTAATTTTGGTCAACTTTTATAATAGTAATAAACTCATTGATTAAAAGTTTGTTATATTCTGATTAAATATGCAATTGAACGCGACAATTTCGGGTGATAAGTTTTATTTTAAGTTTGATATCAAATTAGATATCCATAGAGATTTAACGATTTACTCGGATTATGGCAATTATGTTATCTTCAGAGATCTTAAACTTAACTGACACAATACATCCTGAAACACCTACTGATTAGAAATACGAATATGATTTTCGATTGTTTATTCTATGTGTAACTGATTGATACTATGTAGAAACCATCTGGACTCATGATCCACTAGTATATTATATCTAATAAGTCTAAGAAAAACTAATCGATAAAGATAGAGATAGAAGCCTTTATTGATTACTTTACTAACACAGTAGATTGAAGAAAAACATATGAAAACTGAAATTTATGATCAGTTATAAATTGCATGTGTTAATTACGATCAGTTTTTCTCATTAATTTATTGACCGATTTATCAATTTTGATGAGTAGTAAAACCTGAGATAAAACTATTATTCAGTTTTATTATTCAGTTATCCAAGGTAATAATTGAATAATAAGTGAGTCTAACTTAATATCAATCAAAAATATTTCATTAAAGTCATAAGTTTCTGTCCACAAACTTATTTTCAAAGTCTTAAAGCATGTGTTAATTAAAAGGTTTATGTTGTGAAGAGTCCTAAAGTATGGGTTAATTTAAAGGTTGTTCTGTAAAAGTATCATATCTAATAAGTGATAAACTGATAAAATGTTTCGTCATAATAGAGAATAATAAACTTGACTACACTATAGAGAATAATAGAGAATATCAAACTTGACTACTCCATAGGAAATAAAAGCAGAAAGTTTAGAGAGTTTTAGGAGCCGCAGTCGGCGTTAGTGTAGCGATCATTCGATGGTTTGCAGAGAGAGCACAGAGAGTAAACTAAAGCAAAGCAGTCATTCAAGTTTAGCTGACGTCTCCACTACTCCAATGCCTTTGGAGATCATAGCGGAAAAATGTGAGACTGTTTTGTTCAAATCAGCGAATCCTCTTTCACCAAGTCCGAGGTTCATCACTAACTCCACTCATAGCTATTTGATGGTAGTTTAAAATGACTTCTTCGTAAATATGGCTAAAAGTAATAGTCGAAGAAAACAGAGAATTGCTCAGAATAACAGTAAAGGTAAGAGTATTGGTATTTCATTATAGTTTTAGTGTGTGTACGATAGTTCTCGAGTGCGATAGCTTGAGATGGGATGAGAGGAGAGTGCAGTTCAGGGATGTTTGCAAAGTGGGTGAGTTGCAGCTGCACAAGTGGCTCTGAAAGCACTTCTACCAACTTATGCCGCATCACATTTTAGCTCTAATACTACTATCCCTTGCCTACTCCCTTCTACTTTACTTGTTTCTACTTTTCTACTTTTCTGTTGAGATGATTTCGTGTCTAACCATATCTAACGAAAGCTCTGTTTGAGTCGAGCTTAAAAACAGTTTAGAAAATATTAGAGAAATATAGAATTATTTAGGAGATAAGCTGTGATAATAAAATGTAACTCAATATCTCGATAGTATATACAGTAGAGTACAAAACAGCGTTGATATATGATGTTCATACTATTTATTTAATAGTTAGTCATTGTTTGATGTAAAAGTTAACTTATAGGTCATCAGTTTCATAGATACAGTCACTCATCATTAGAAGTACATATCCAGCAAAGATCCAAATGACAGGTAGAAGGGTATCGAAAATAATGAAAAATAGTCATACTCGTTCAGCTCTTACTCGGCATTCTTCATCATGATTATCAGAGAGAAGGTCACTTTGAGAGGATTCGTCCTTCACTACAAATGCGTTAGTGAATTACACTCTCATGCTAGTGTATTATCTTTTCGATTCATTGGAATCAACAAACAAAACGTTTTATACGCCTATGTTTTATTCGCGTCATTCGATGATATGAGTGGTGCTGGCGAGATATTTGTTGTGCTATAAGTTGTGATGGAGTATTGGAATTGGAGAGGTGTAAGGAGAGCAACAGTTTGCAATAGCTATGGTTTATCTTGGTAGGATGAGATATGTTACTATGGGAGCAGTCCGGGCAGCATTGAACTTAGGCTCGACGGGGCGAACCATGCATACAGTCATACATACAACCTTACATAGATCCGCACAACTATACATATCACCGCTCTCCAATTCTACCCCACAGATGATCAGGTTCCCCACCGAATCGGACCCAATTCTATACTACCCTATGAACAAACTAGATTTGATTTTGCACTTTCTTGGCGAGCGCCTGCTCTCTGTTCTGTTTTCATCGTAGATTGTATTATCTCATCCAACACATGATGAATAAAGCATATAATACTAGTACTGGTATATGATATATGAGTATTAGTAATGCATATTAGGCTGTAATATGTAAGGAGTAGTGCATAACGCGAATATGAGACAAAAGTATAACTAACCCTGCATTGTGTGGGTCTGAAGTGTTATCACTTATCAGAGCGACTGAGCTCGGATGTCCTCTTTAGGTGGACTACTGAGTTGGGATGTCCTCCTTAGGTGGACTACTCTTTATATTGAGAAAATAATGATTGCGACACTTGAGACAGTGTTGGTTAGCAAAGGGCGTATTGGCGTTGGTTTATATTCATATAAGTTTGTATTCATTAAGCGTTTGTATTCATAACTCAGCCTCGCTTTCTTTCGCCTCATCTTAGATCGTTAGAAATTAGAAATTAGTCTTTTAAACTCGTCATATCCTTAACATCTGATGACCTCAATTGATGTGCACTGAATCACCTGAGGAGTAATCCTTAATACACATGATATAAGGCGACTGACAAATAGGTGATGTGATGCCTACACTTCCACCTCCCAATCCATTTTTGCATAATAATCACAGCAATTTCAGTGGTAATCATTATGATGATTTCACTGTCGGTTTATTGTTTCAGTTGACAAACAAGGAATGGTTGAAAATAATAAAAACTATTATATATTATGTAAAGTTATATATTGTATTAAACGTTTGTGCTTTAGTTAGGGATTATTTGGGACGCGAATACTAGTCACTGCCTTTTGTGCCAAACAGATTTTGATACTGCGAGGAATTTAAGTCATTAACCCACTTCTCTACAGCCACAGAGCTACATCATACCGAACCATGAGTTTCATTTCTTCTTCTCCTTCTCCTTCTCCTTCTCCTTCTTCTTTATTTCTAATCTAATTAAATCTCGTTTCCTTTCTGCTCTCATTGACGTTTCCATTCTCTCGTGTCTTTACCACTTTTATTAGTCTATATAAACTTGATTCAGAACTGATATTTGTATAACAATGGGATTGTTATGCATAGAGTTTAGAGTTTGGTATCTATCCCGCTATGAATATGGAGGTATGTGTTGCGTGCAAGTGTTTGCCCTTTTTATTAGTAGATAAAAATGACTCCATAGTGACTTTACTAGTATTAGTTTAGCCAAAATTATACATCTTCCCAACTCTAGATGCACTGACTCTACCATTTGCAGCATACGCAGCATTTTAAATACATTTTTAGTCACAACAGTCACAATGATAGAGCAGAAAATAGGGATGTGAGAAACATTATGGAGATCTATGCCATCCTATTTATCAACAAAAACTTTCTGCTTGTGCCCAGAATATTCATCAAAGTATTTTATGTGCATCTGCACGATCAGTGCCACCACCGCCATAGTGAGCAGATGCATGTCAGGAATGCAACAGGCAGTTGGACGGGATGTTATTTGCTCTTCAGTGGCTCACAGCAGTGCCGCTTTATGTGTAGGATGCGGACTATATACCATTTTCCATTCCGTTTCCCCTTCAATTTTCATTGTCTGACAGGTTAGGGATAGTCTCTTTCTCAATACTAAACCCCCAATATATCTCTCAAGACTTTAAAATAGCTACGTTTCCCACCTGCTCGCTAGCCTTCACTATTGCTATTGCTATTGCTATTGCCTTTACTATTGCCTTTACCTTTGCAGCTATGCCTTCCAAATAATAATAATAATAATAATGTTGTGCATGTTGTATGTGCAGCTTCTTTCTTATGCACTACACTCTATTGAGTAGTTGTGTTGCACTCCTCTTCAAACTGATTCTAAATCTTTACAGTTAGAGCTCTCCTTCTGATAACATAAGCCCCTCGTTATCTCCAATCCCGAACAATCGACTGATCGGCTCCAATAACGACTTGACGAGGAAGGAGCTGCAACTTTTGATTTTTTGCCATTAGTTAGATCTGAGTAAAGCGATGACACAGTCTGCTATAATTTAAAACCTATTTTGAGAGGATTGATTACTTGAGTGGCAATTTTAATGTAAAAATGACGGATCTGATCGTCTTGAAACTCTTAAGTTTCGGTTTTTCGAGTGACAAATTACAAAAATACAGCACAAATCATATATTCAGATAATGAACTTCTGTTAAGTGCACTGTTACGCATGCCTTCCAATCCGTAATCATAATAAGTTTTTTCTCAAATTAATTCTATGCTGCCTTACGACAAGTCATTTGTTAGTGATTTCTTATGATTTTTTTCAGAATATCCATTCACTTGTAGGAGTTGACAGGTTTTTACATAGCATAAGTATGTGAGAGAGCATTGTTTTCCTAATTACTTTTAATTTGATAACTCTGTGGAGCTTTTATTTTTAATAACTGCTTCGCCCGGAAATGAAATCTTTATGAGACTTACTCTTCTCGGATCAGAGACTTAACTCATTCTCTACCATCTAAATAGATTCGTTGAATATTTAATGTGTTTTATTGGTTGGAAAATTACTCTAAATTGCACTAGCAATTGCAAACTTATTCCACGATAATAATAAAACACCATTTTCTTAATCCTTACCTTAAGAGCATTACCTCTTGTGAGATTTCGTTTCTGTCCTGTTTTACGTTTGCTATTTATTTCCATTTTTCAGCTACGAATTGCAGTTTTGAACAGCTCTCAACAGTTTTAGCAGATTTAAAAGCCAAATAACTTTAATCCACCCGCAGTGGTAAAAGTGGTTTTATACTCGGCCTTTTTTCGTAACTGGAGTAATGTTTTCATATCGTTTCAATCAGTCATTTATCCATTTTTTATGTGTTGGATATTCTTTGTTTCATCACTAGGTTTTGCTTTTTCGGGCAATTTTTTTTTGAGCATAAACGGTCGAGTGAATGCTATAAAGAGGTATCTATAATATAATTAGAATGAGAGATAGGACTGTATAGCACTCTAAAGGGATATAATAACAGCGATTGGCAAAAGAGCAGTTTCTATAGAGCACAATGCGTGCATATAATTCAGTCCAATAAGTCATCATGCGATGTAACGTCTATGAAAAAGTAGTTATCAGTGTTGGTCGCGTTCATCTGAAAAGTAGTTACTCATAGAAAAGTGTCTGGTAGATTTGGCAGTTTAGGTAGTTAGGAGTTGAAGAGATCACGGAATTATGAAATTTCTAGTTTTTTACGATTTTAGCATAATGACAGTTGTTCAGTTTAATAGTGGGTGATATGATGATGAAATTTTAATCAGTAGTATATGAGATGATATATGCTGGCGTTCATGGATCCTTTACTCCCTAAGGGTGTTTCATTGGTTGGATGGTCGGTATGATTTGAGAAAGACAATCGCAAAGTGTTCGTGTAGCTTCTTTTGGGTGTTTGCCCTCTGATCCGTTCTGCTTGGGATGTCCTGCGTGTATTGTGCTCAGAGGGATTCTTCAATTCTGCTTCCAGCATATAATGCACTAAATGTGTTTTCCTGCTTTCTGGCTCACATGTTAAAGCACTCATCATATACTGTTTCTCATCATATCCGCAGCCATACAGTATTTGCCAACGAGGAGCGTCACGTAATGCTCCCGAACTCACTTCATTCCATAAGTTTTAGAGTGTGGTAATGACTCCAGATTGTGGGTTTCTTCCTGCGTATGTTCACTCAGGTGTTTGAAAAAGTCATCCCTTTTTTCGCCTTAAGCAATCTGAACCACAGCCCAATCCCTACAGACTTGACTTCGCTCTCACTCTGTTGGATGTGTGATGAGTGTATTTTTGAGAGAGAGAGAGAGAGAGAGAGAGAGAGAGAGGAGAGAAGGAGAGAAAGAGAGGCAGAGAAAAAGAAATAGAAAGAGAAGCTTGGCATATTTTCAGCAGTTGAGGCCCAATTGAGCGGAGGGGATGTTTTTGCTCAATGATTCACTAGTGATTGTTAAGATACCAGTGAAGAAAACGCTACACCAACTCAATACCAAAGTTTCTATGAGACAGTACTATTATTTATGGGTGTCTGCAGGTTGTTCTTGCTCTCTCTATCACTCGCACCAAGTACCAAATAACTATTATTTTATTTTGTGTTCAATTTCCTTCAGTTTCTTCTTCTTCAGTGTTCTTCTTCGATATTGTTGTTGATTGTTTGATCTGAGGTAAGTTGATCCGTTTAATTGGTTTATCTGATTATAATTTAGAAAATGCGCTTTAGCTGTATATGCGGAAAGAGAAGCAAATATAAAAGTAGACCCTTTCTAAGGTTTCAGTAGAGAGTAAGCTATTGGAATGATTTGAAGGCAGATTTTGTCAAGTAATGGAATATAATTTGGTTTTTCCGCAAACTAGTAGTGGTGAAAAAGACATATACACTTGTTTACTTGTATGTTAAACTACACGAGTATATAAATATGCGCTCCACTTATAAAACACTATACAACTAATCACTGCAGATCTGTGGCAGCAGTTACTCAATGTGTATTATAAGAACATTTTTTCTTCATGCTTCCATTCGAATAGATAGACATAGTGAATAATCAGGATGCTGTTGTCCATTTGCCAAATGATTTTGCTTCCATGCGTGACTCACCTGCACTAAACATTAAAAGCATTAACAGAGGTAGCAAAGCAACCAAAGCTAGCTGCGCGACCAAGCTAGCTATACACCACTAAAGCTAGCTACACCATCAAAGCTAGCTCTACCACCAAACCTAACTATGCGATCATACCTAGCGATCATACCTAGCAATCCAGCCAAACCTACCAATGCAACCAATGCCTGGTACCATATCAACTGAAACCAACCAAGCTTTGCTCATCATCATCATCTATTGCTGAAATGATGGATTTTTTCTTTTTTCACACTATCATTCGGCTCTTACTACTAACTAATACTGGGGTTTGGTTTAGGCTTTGAATCTAAGCTATTCTAACTTAAAAAATGTTACTGTCCTTTTGATAAACTATATATTTTGCAGATTCATTGTACCGACTTGTACTGAAACGCTGTTTTATGTTAGATCATTCAATTTGTTTTTCGTATATCAAACAACTCTGGCTTTTGCTTAATTTTGTATCGCATCAGTTGTTTTCTAATATATGTAGGAGAAAAAATCACACAATTAGGCAATCATTGATCACAAGCTCTTGAGAACACGTTAATATTCGAATCAGCTGAGCATCAATATTGTGGGTATAGTTGAGAATGAGATTAAAACTGAACATCAATAGTGTAGGTATAGTTGAAGGTATATTCACATTATAGTCGAGCACATATTCACATTGAGATGTAAATCTTGAACATAATTTATCTGTCAATTATTGTGCAGTCTATTGCGAGATATACAAACAGTACAATAGAGTTTTATTCATCAATTTTACATGAGTTTGTATTATTTTATAGGTCAAAACTAAATCTATTCAGCTCTAGTAAAACCATTGTGTCCTACAAGCTTTTGTGTCAGGCATCACATGATTCGCAGAGTCAATAGAGCCAGAGATGAATCTTTGGCGGTAATGCAGTGGAGTTTCTTAGCTTGATAGAGTGGTGTTTCTCGTTTTTGTCTTTTATTTCATGCATGCGTGCGTGTGGTCAATGAGTGCAACTAAAGCAATATTCATTCTGAGTGATAAAGTTGGTCGCACCCAAACGCATATCAGGTTATTAATCACGTTATATTCTTGGATGTTGCACTTCTCTCGTCGCTAAGAAACTTACTTTTATCTTTTCTCTACCTTTTTTATATCATGCTATGTACGCGTCCTGTCTGCGTAATGCTTCCTGCAATGTCTGACAGATTTTCTCTTACATAAGTTCTGTTATATATTAGTTATAAATATAAGGGTATAATAAATGTGTGTTACAACAAACCAAAGTATAGCGAGACTTAATGTGAGTTTAGTTTGACTTTACAACCAAACATTTTCATAATTCAATTGGGTTTGGTAGAAGTGATAAACAGACAAATTGATTCATGTGCCATTAATGCTCGTTACAAAGCATTGACAAAATTGAAAAGTCTAAACCTTGCGAATTAAGGTGCAGCTCTTGTCGACACTTCTATCTCCATCAGTTAGTTGTGTTTTGTAGATTGGGTTAGGTTACCAGTGGAAGTGAGAGAGCTTGTTATGTCGAATGCCAACTATAGTCATAGCCATTGCTATGCAACCGCAAAGTTTTGCTTTGTTGGCTAATGATTTGCAAAGCGGTAACAACTTAGGGCCAAAGATTGATGTAATAGCATTCGTGGAGTCATTTTAATCGACCGATCCCAATATGCATGATAGAGATCCATTGGGATAGAAGCAATAGCTGTAGCTATAGCTATAGAGTGTAGCAACGCTATAGACTGCTATAGAGTATAATACCTTTACCTCTATCTCAGGCTCTTTAGTCTCTGTCTCAGGCTCTATTGTCAAGTGATCCAAGTGACTCGCCAGCCCTCCGCAGCATTGATCGGGTGAAGTGCACGCTCGCAGGTGATGCGGCGGTACATCAAACAGCCTCCACCCAATTGTTTCTGTGTACCTTAAGTTTCCATAGTTACTTTTCTATGAAAGTTTTTTTCTCTTTTATATTATCACAAGCAATCGGAATATTCATAGCTCACCCAATGACAAACTAACTTCAGGTGTTTTGATGTTGTGCTAAAAGTCAATCCATATCCATAGTGATCGCGATCGTCTCCGTTCCACCACACTCTCTATTCTTCTCTTTTCTATTATTGTTCTCAAATATGATTTGCTTATGAAAATTCATATATGAATTCATATATGATCTGCTTATAAAAATTCATATAATTGTTGCTTATACTGATTATCTTCAATTACAAGTACTTTCAACCAGAGATCGTATTTAACTAAACTGAATAACTGTAAGTAAATAAGTTTGATTGAGTTGAAAACTATATAAGACTTGAATAGAGTATCTAAAAAATAGGTATCGGGTAAACTAACTAAATGTTGCCTGAGATAAGCTCTGCTAAATATACTTCAGTTGACTGTCTCTGTTTCTATTGTTACGCATATATAAGTTTTTAGTCTATGTCATAATGATAGCCGCTATTACTATTACTATTGCTATTACTATTGCTATCGCTATTACCTTCGCTTTTATTACAGCATAGAGTTAGTGTCGTGTAATGTTATTGCATTTATTTACGCTGATTCAGGTGCATAATCACGAATATCCGGGATATCTGTATAGGAAGATAGGAGGCTGCATATGTTGGGTAAAGCATTTCCCTTCAAAAATTACATCACATCACATCATTAAAGTTTTTGTCTGTTGGTTCTCTTTTGGATTTTATAAGATTCAATCCAGTCATTCCGCTCAGTTTGTGATCTGAGTTTCAGCTCTAAGTTCAGCTCTGAGTTTGGACTCTGAGTTTGGGCTGAGCTGGGTTCTAAGTTTGCTGTGAGTTAGCCCTGAGTTAGTCTGAGTTAGCGTGCACTTTGCACTAGATTTATTAGCATTTGCTGCGATTTGCATAGTTCAAGTCTCTAGTCGATAAAATGATTTGGCCGGCAACGATCCAACGTTTTTAACTTGCTATTCATGTAATCACACACTGAGTTGAAATGCATTGAAGAGAGTCTTAGATTTCATATCAGTCTCGACTCTTAAGGTTTACTTAGCGCATCGCTTGTATTTATTGCTCTTCAACTTTTTATCGGTCTGCTAAATAGTAGTCTTTCCAAACAAAATAAAAATTTCCTGACTTCAAATTATTTGCTTTTCGAGTTTGGTATAACTTTAGGTCTGATATAAAAGTTTAAGTTTCATATAAAAGTTTGTTTCTTATAAATTTAACTTTTATTTTTAAAATTTTTTATTTATTACTAAATTTTTAATTTAATCTCACAAATACTGTTCAGATTTTAAGTTTGAATGCAATCTTAATTAATTAGCTGTTTTAATTATATTAAATGATAAGCAATTAACTGATTAATAGATGAATATTTGATTAGTGTGCGCGTATTTGTTAATAACGGCACCTCTGGAATAGTTATGAAGTAGGATCAGATCAAGGAAATATGATACAAATAGTGGTACTGGTAGTGCATTAATGGGATCATTAGATTTGAGGGGAGCTAAGATACAAAGCATTTAATCGGAATAGAGTTTGCACACTTGAAACTTCTCAGTGGTTGTACGGTTGCCAAAGGTTTTTCTATCTTTTTAAAGGTTTCTATCTATCTTGCTCAAGCTTTTCATTCTATGCGTCGTAACCTTATTCGCTTACATCTGCGCCTGCTTGCCATTTGCCGACAAATCCCAAAAACAACACCACTATACTTTATTCTATCCTATCCATTTCTCTCCTATCTCTCTCTCTCTTCTTTCTTCTGTCAAGCCTCTTCTAACCAATGATGGCCTTGTCATGTCTCTTCTCTCTTTTGCTATATAGCTCTATTCTCTACATCTTGAAGACTACAAATACGGTTTTCTTTGTCAATATTGCACACACTCTCTACATCTGACCTTTAATTGTATTTTAGGTAGAGTTTAGGTAGAGTCAGGTAGAGTTAGGTAGATTTACATAGATACATCTACATTCATACATCTCATATTTTCCCCTCACATCTTTTTCTTCAACTTATTTGATTGATTTTTTCGTTAGAACTGAAACTTAATTTTCTGATCCACTTAATACTATCACATTTCAAATAAGTTCCTATCAATTATTTATGACACTTAAAGGCTTTCCTTATCATAAGTTTGTGAAAATCATCAAATTTTGTTGAGTGATTTTTAATGTTGAAAATGTCCTTAAGACTGAATATGATGAAAATGATGTGAAAAACTTAAATATAATATTGAATTTTGTGAGCGAAAATTTGATAAAACTATTAGTTTTTTCGAATGATTATGAGATATCAAATTACATATAAGGAAAGAGTAAATCAATGATGTCTATCCATCTGGAATTCCAAGTCGTTTTGAATAACACCGTTGCTTAACCGATCATCTATACAATCAATACTTTGCTCAAAACTAGAGCAAATTTAACAATACAAACAATTCGCTTATACAATTGATTGATTGGATGAGTGAGCGCTACTTTTATTTATTCAATCACTTTATTATATAATGAAAACTTGCATTCGTTTCAATCTATTTTATGTAACATAGAATTCTATCTACATAGTGATATGTATATGAATTTACATACTTGATAACAACTTTCAGGAATGTTTGTTATGTGCTCTTATACTAGTGCTGGTAAGCCCCCAATCAAACACTTGGTTTCCTGCCCAACTTTCATCTTAACCAGACGCTAACTTCTATTCTTTGCTGCTTCTCGACATCATATTCGACTCACTAACTGTTTATTAGAAATTTTTTTTGTGTCACATCATATTTGGCTTTATTTATACTCAACTTTCCAACATTTTAGAGGATAAAAAATGAGGCAAAAAAGTTTAATCTTATGTCAGATACTTGGCTTGAGTACAGTCTCAAACTTGCACTAACAATAATTCAGAATTGAATTGATTGCAGACTTGACTCAGGTATAAAGTATCGAATTCTGATTTAATCCATTTCTTTGAGAGGGTTGGCTCAATTGATTTCTTAGACAATTTATCGGTCGGGCGAAAATGCAAACAATTGAAAAAAGTTGATGAGTTATTTAGTGATGTGGTAGTGCCAGCATCTAAATCGCTTGAAATAGAGCATAAGGCGCTTCATCCGATTTCAAGCTACCGGTCATACCAATCTAGTTACTTCTCATATCTATTCAGCTACTTCTCATATCTATTGAGTCACTGTTCATAATAATCTAGTCGCTATTCATACCAATCCAGTCACTATTCATACCAATCCAGTCACTGCTCATATCAATCCAGTCACTGCTCATACCAATCCAACCACTGCTCATCATCATTAACAATACTCTGCATTAGCACTGTTAGATTTTGGTGTTTGTGTGTGCTATGATATCATGTTTTATAGGTTACGCATCATTGAATGATCTCATTCTCAAGTTGTATGAGTTCGGCTGAAAAGATTTCTCTTGATCTCAATTTTTTCATGTCTCTTTCTATAACACTTTAGGTTCAATGAGCGACAGAAACGACAAGACAGACTCGATTAGTAATAGAAAAACGACAAAAACTACAACGAATATTAACTCGACTGCATCAAACAAATCTGAGACACATTCAAAACAGGAGATGCAACAAACCGACTGTGATATACAAGGGGACCAACAATGTAGGCCAACCACTACTAAACATAGTAATAATGATAATAAGGCCAAAAATGATCCTGTTACTTCTCATACACCAACCAGTCATCATAATCAGCCCAGCCTTAACATGCAGCAAAACGATCACAATCTTGCTGATGATCCCGAACCATCCGATTCTGGAGTTAATCACAAACAAGAGCACAATCAAACTGATAATACTGCGACTCTTAAAGTAAACAATCAAGCTAAAGTCAAGAATGATTGCTTTGCTGAGGAAAATGCCACCCGTAATGGATCAGCCAAGAAAAAAGTTCAAGTAAGATTGAAAGTTTTATCCTTTTAGATTAATTATCGTAAATTTGCAAATTTGATTTTTTCTATCTTGTGTAGGCTCTCAATAGTTCGTAACTTTATTTACAATTTATTCAAAAGCTTAGTCATTAAAAATTGCCTTTTGCATCGCTTTTATCCCAATATCCTAATTAAATTCAAATTCAAGTTTAGTCAACAGGTCTGGGAATAGAAAGATTTAGTCACAAATGAGTTAATCACGTGAAAGTTGTTAACAGTAATTGTTTAACCTAGTTTTAAAATGGATTAATTGTACTATAGGGAGAAAGTGAGTCCTCACGAAACGATAAATTGGAGTGTCCAGTTTGTCACCTGAAACTAGAATCGCAGCACACTTTTACAATACACATTCGACAGCATAATCCTTCAGACCATTCTCACACGTGTAGACTTTGTGGCAAGACACTCAGCTCTGCTAGTTCTTTGGACAGACATATGTTGATTCATTCCGGCGAAAGACCATTCAAGTGTCGTATTTGTAGTATGGCGTTTACCACTAATGGCAATATGCACAGACACATGAGAACTCATGGCATGGAACTGAATGATGATTCTAATGCGCCCGATGGTAATAATAACAACACTAATAAACTCATTAAATCCAAAAAGAGGAAAGTTAGCGAAGACGCCCCCAACGATGATGAGTCAAAATCTTCACCAAAGAGACGTAATTCAGATGGCGATGAGATCTCAGGCTCGAACGCGAGTCTTGGCAAAGAAGCAGAAATCTCTTGTCCAGTTTGCAAGAAGTCATTTGAGTCGAAATCTGCTCTGCACTCACATATGGAGAATCATCCAAACGATGCTATTTATTGTCGCGATTGCGGAATGATTCTGAACAATTACGCGACATATACGCAGCATCGATGCACTGCCGCCACAGTTGAAGGAACAACTAATTTATTTAACACAAACAGAATGAACTTTTCGACTGCACCTCCAGTCGGTTTCTATGATCTCAGTTTCACTGATTTCACCTCACAAAAGTTTTCGGTCATAGCCAAGTCTTACTGCGAAGACAACCTAAGAAAAGCGAGCAGTCCTTACCATGAGTTCGAATGTGATAAATGCCACCGAGCTTTTCCATGTAGTAGTGCTCTCACTCTGCATCAGTCAACACATAATGGAGACAATTATTGCCGCTTCTGTCACAGCCACTTCGCCACACCTGCTCTTTATTTGTCTCATCAGCTCAAGCATCGGTTCGATTATCCCTTATCGCTGACCAGCACAATACCACAACCGCATGGGTTCATACCTCCTACTTCGGGCTCAATGAATGGCTTGCATAATAGCTCTTATGGAGATGTGCCACAATCAGACAAGGAGGACTTTTTGGCTTTACTCGATTTGCAAAATAAAGGCTCGCAGCTCTCTTCTATTCAATCAAATTATAAGTTTGTTCGCAATGAAGAACCTTTTGATAACGCTTCTTATTATATCCATGCTAAGCCTGTACCTCCTCGTCCCACCACTTTTCAACCCAAAGTCATCAATAATGGAACAGATAGCGAGTCGGGTAAACATGATTTGGCTGACATACAGTCAATTATATCAGTCACAAGTTCTGCTACGCCATTGATATCAAGCATACGGTCTTCACCTCCGGCTGCGTCTCCAGCGTCACCCGTACATCTCGGTGTCAGTGGTAAGCAACCTGATTCTCCAGTGGCCGCGGACTCTGCAAATGCCAGTCCAAACACTCCTTCACTGAACAATTGTGTTAAGCCAGAAAGTGACGAGAAGCAAGCAGTTGGAGAATCAACAGATAGTAATAACGAAAAGGCCCTCTCGATTGTAGTGGAAGGAGAGGAAGAACCGCGCGAACACTACAAATGCAACAAATGTTCGTTAATATTCAAAAGTACGAACGCGCTGAAGCGCCACAATCGCGGTCACACTCAAGGTGGCCATTCTTACGCTTGTCACCTGTGTCCCTATACAAGTCTTGACAAAAGTACATTAGTTCGTCACCTGCGAACGCACAACGGCGAGAGACCATTCCAGTGTGCAATTTGCAAGTATGCATTCACCACTAAAGCCAATTGCGAGCGACACGTGAAGAAGCGGCATAAGAAGCTACAAAAGCAAGAGATACGAAACGCTATGCAGTACAACCCTAACATGTCCACAACCACTCTATCCAATCTTAACCTTACTAAATCCGACTGCAACCTTTCACTTTCGCCATCAAGTGATGGATTCCCCGGCGGTTTCGATACTGTCTGTAAATATTGTAACGTTGACTTCAAATTCAACCGTGTGTTACGTCATCACTTGCGATCTCTTCACAATAGCTGCAGTCGAAAGCCTTACTGTTGCACAGTTTGCAAACTTGGATTCAGTACAAAAAATAATTGTATACGACATGTGGTCAAACAACACCCTGACATGAAAGACAAATTATCCACTGTGGTCCTGGCCAATGCCACTTTAGTTTCGCTTAGTAGCGATCATTCTGAATCTGAATCAATATATCGCGATTCGCCTGAAATATCTTCTAATCAGGCCAATGAGTCCATCAATGCATCCTCAGATAATTCACTCAATGTGTCGCTTTCTGAAACATCGACACCACAACAACACTCAAGTCTCGCTGCTTTGTGTCAAATCGCCAAAAATATCTCAGCAAATGACAAACCTATGAATTTGGCTGTTGAGGGCAAAAGCAGTCAGGATGATGAAGACACTGACGTTGGTGGCTACGAAGACCAGCCACTCAATCTTGCGAGTCATTCCCACGAAGAACAGCCTTTAGATTTGGCTGTTCATGCACTAGACTTGAGCTGCAAATCTTCGTATCCAAACAAAGAAAAATCGAGCGAAGACATTAAACAGGTGAACGAAGCGGTTCGTACTGCAGCTTCGAGTTTGTTAGCATTACGTTCGATGGCGGCCAGTACTGTTTTCCCGACCAGTGGTCTTCTTGGAACAGCATCTCTGTTTCACCCTGGGATCTCATTGACTCCTCCATTACCTGCACATTCTTCTCCATCAGTTTCTATGATGTCTCCCAATTCGTGCACTTCTATGGAAGATATCTACAAAGTGAGCACTTTTCGTATATCGAAAAACCGTTTGATGCCAAGAAATGAAAGAAGTTTTACTTGTGTCTACTGTTCAGCTGGATTCACATTGAAGTCGAATATGGAGAGACATATTAAGAGAAAACATCCAGAATTCGCTCGTCCGCCTAGAAATCGTGGAGGATCTGCAGCTGTACAACAAACTCCTCAGAGTAATACACAGAGTGCGTCACTACTTTCCAAATCAACTAATGCCACACTTTCTAGTAAGACAAGGGCTGCCTTGAGGGTTGTCTTGAGCAATAAAGTCATGGGTTCCTCAACTGGAAATCCCAACAATTCGAGGCCTTCTTCCCCTACCGAATCATTGCCGACTGACTTCACCACTAAAACCACAGAAGATAATAGTAATAATGGTGCTGATAATAGTGGAGGAGATTTGGCGAGTGTATCATCGCTGATAGATCATTCGGCTAACTCTTCGAACGCTTTAAAGCAATATTTTGATAAGCAGAATGAAGATATGGATTCGGCCGGTGGTGAAGCAGAAGGAGATGAGTTGAAAAGTGAAACAATCCGTCCAAACGAAACTCAAAGTGAGAAGTCATGGGGAAAAAGAAAAGGGAAAGATGGGAATAAGACAAACGGAGGCGTAGTGACAAAAAAACGAAGTGCCTATACTGACTCACCGAACAGTGTCTCGTGTCCATATTGTGCTCGAAAGTTTCCCTGGACAAGTAGCTTGAGAAGACATATTCTGACTCATACCGGACTCAAGCCTTATAAGTGTCCTAAATGTCCCATTCTCTTCACTACCAAATCTAATTGTGAAAGACATCTTCTCAGGAAGCATAATGGCAGAGATAAACGTAATCCATTAGAACAACCTGTTGTCTCTCAGGACAAACAGTTCAAATGCAATATCTGTCCCAATAGCACATTCACTACACAGGGAAATCTTCGAAAACATTACTATTTGCGACATTGGACCAAAACTGGTAAAGTAAATAATGTTTTCAAAAATAAAAAAGAAGACAAAAATGAAGAGCAAACCAATCAGACCAATACAAACATTCCAGTCGAAGACGAAGAAGAAACGGACGATCGCCTAAATTTCAAATGTTATTTGTGCGAAATGTCTTTCAATGGTCGAATTAAGTGCCTGAAACACTTGCAATCCTGCCATTCCAACGATTACGAGATTCTCCAATCAAAGGGTGCTGTTGATAAAGTGCCCTCAACTGATGTCAAGTTGATTTTAGATAATCACAATGATGACTGTGAACCTTATGGTCAAGAAAAAGTAAGTTTGATTTTGTTTTATAGGAATGAACGGTAACCTAACTTATTCTGACCTGACCCGACCTAACCTAACCTGATCTAACCTAACCTAAATGAACCCAACCCGACACCTAATAATCCTATAATTTCTCATTATTTCATTAGATATTCTGCGTGTTCTGTCCGCGACAATTCTTGTCAATAGAGAATCTTCGTCGTCACATGAGAGTACATCTCGGGGAACGACCCTTCAAATGTACTCTTTGCACCAAAAAGTTTTCATTGAAGAATAGCCTTTTGAGGCATCACAGAACTAATCATCCCGAGAGTGTTTTATCTGCCAGAGGAAAGGGAAAATCAAAAACAATTCCATCCGATCAATCAACTTCTGTAATCGATCAGACAGAAAGTAAGCGTCTCTTTCAGTTTTGATTATGTTTTAGTGGTTATGCTTCTCAATTAGTTCAATAGTCGACTTGAGCTCATATTAGATTAAATGATCTCATGGTGTTATTAAGCACTTGTATATTTAGGGTATATTTAGGATATGTTTAGGATGTAGTGCCAGCACAAAACATAATTAATTCAATTGTTAATGTTTTATGCAATGATTGTTTGTTTTTCCATTATATTTGAATCATTAGCGTAAAAGCTTTCTAAAAGAGAACAATTTATGACAAGTTAAACGTTGACATGGATTGTATTACTGAACTTAATGTGTTTTATTTATAGGTCAAACAACCAGCAAAACAGTTAAGCCCAAAGGAAGCTGTAATTCATTACTTTATTTAATACCCAAAGACAATGTGAAACAATCAGAAGCATATGCACAAATGACAAATACCTCTTATAGCGACGTCGGAGATGGTAGTGATCTTATACAAAATTTATTGGGCATTCAAGATTCTAAAATGATTGATGAGATGCTCGATTCGGCCGACTCTGCAGCACGGATACTAGGAGTCAAGGATGCACTTTAGCCTAAATTTGCTTATTTCTACTCTCTTTCCAACTCATCCTCAGGGACCACAATCATGATTATAATGCATACATTTTCGTCCTTAAGATAGTCTTCATGCAAACTGTATAGTGTTTATATGAAACAAGTTTCCTTATAAGATAGCATTGATATTCCTCATAAATTGCACATAGAACAACATATTCAATATATTAAACACATTGAAAAACATATTCAAATATATTGCAACATATTGTCAAACATTGAGAATAATATTGAAAAACTTGTTGGTAAACTTATTCAGATATATTGACAAACATTGAAATATATTGAAAAACATTGAAATACATTGAAAACCATTGAAACGCATTGCAAAACTAATTGGAAGACATTGAATAAGATATTTTGATCACTCTAAGCATCACTAACTATGCACACTCCTTCAAATATGAAACTCTATGACCAATAACACTAATAATATTAATGTTATTCATATCAATTGAAGTCCTAATCAAATGAATATAAATAATGAGATTTCACTTTTTGATAGTTATTTAGATAATTGAGTAAAATGTTAAGAATAATTGTGTTTCTGTTATATTTACATTATATGATAATACAATTATCTATTATTTTTACACGTTAGGAAACATGGCAAGCATTCCAATTCATTCATAATTAATGCTTATTTACATTTCGTTTAATTATACCCTATTTCGATCATTGTTCATTTTAGTGCCTTTGCACTTATCAATCAATGATGTCCTATCACTTTTGATACAGTCGATTGGACAAGTTTCGGTAACTTTTTCGAGATATCAACTTACTTGTCGACCATTTTTCTGTCCTATATATCAAGGCATATATTGTAAAATCTTTCTATCTTCAGCATCAAGTTAAGCCCTTTGCTAAAAAGACAAATTAATCCGGAAGAAGTTAGGGCTTATTTTTGTTCTATCTAAAAAGGACTAAACTACATGTTGAACATGGACAGATTTAGCTGTATCTATATCTCGCATTTTTGCCACACTTTTGCAATCGACTTGTACTTCTCATTTTGTATTGTATGTGCCTTTTGCAAAACTTATTTCAATTACGACCAGTTTTTTCAACGATAAAATCTAAATACATTTCTGTTAATTATATTTAATGTAATTTTGTTTTGCATTTATTGATGATAATGGAAAGTGTTTTCCTCTTTATTTCGGAAACTGAATTTTTGTTAAATAGCTAGTCGTTAGTGACTGTATCGGTGCCTTTTGTGGCTTCTAAGCAATCATTTTTCTAAAGCACCAATAAATGGTTCAAATAAATACTTGATATATCTTTTTAATTGATGCTTCAAACACTTTGAAACATGATTTTCATTTTAAAACACTTTATGTTTCCATCAACCCATTAATGTTTGCGTTACGCTTACTACTCATCTGTTTCTCTCTATAAGTCAATTGAACTTAAAGTATGTGAAAGCTATAAATATATAATTATAATAATTTAGTATAAACTCATTGTTGAAATAAGCAATTATTTCTCGTTCAGTTATTAGAATGAAGAGTTTGAACGCTAAAGAGAAAGATTCTATAAAAGATATAAAAGCTATCATAATAATTGTCATTAAGGCATTGAACTTATTGGTTCAACTCAGACACACTTCAGTTATTTCAAGTTTAAAAGTTGAGCCCAAATTATGATTAAGTTTCAAGTTCGAGTCAAACCCTTTTTATTAAACAGAACATCAAATATATGTATACAATGAAGCCTTTTATTCACTATTATTTATTTTGACTCGCATATAACTATTATCGTTATGAGCTGATCATTTAAGTATAGTTCTTGCATCACTCAACACTTTAAAACCTAATAATTCTCGATAGCAACTAATAGAGTTCTCGCTTTGTCAACCTCCGCTAATCACCACCAATTTTTTGCCAAATTATATTTTAGACTTGCTTGCTATATTCATTATTCTATATGTTTGTTAATATCTGAACGTTTTATGATCTGATGGAATGCATCGCGTGACCACGCATCACTTCTGGTTGCTATCCTGGATTATCAAGTTGTAGTGTATGCAAATCCTCTACTTGGTTATATGGTTACCTCAACCTTATATTATAGTGTTTAAGCTGATATTTTGCAAGTAAATTTTCCTCTTTATTTTTTCATAACTGCAACTGTAAGCTACGAACGCATCGCATCTGTTTCATTGACACATATTCTGGTTTACACAATATGCTAATCTTCCATACAGTCTGTTTGCAATTTGGATATCTCTCCTTATCATAGTGTTTCATATTTCACCACTTTGCTCGAATCAGTTAAAAATTAAGAAATTTTGCGGTTTTAATAGTCTGACTGAGAACTTAAATCTTTATGAAACGTAATCAGGAAGAGCTTAAGTAACGAGAAATTCATAAGTGATTTATGTTTGAACGACTTTTATACTTGAAATACGATCCCCTCTAATCACGCAAGCATCAATAGGAGAGTCCAACTAAACAGCTCCTTACGTATGGGGTTTTTTATATATCCACCCTAATCATACAAACATCTAACAATCGGTTCTCGATTGTTATGTGTTTTTACAATAGTCTCA
Organism: Archegozetes longisetosus; assembly: GCA_018873245.2. Classification (NCBI taxonomy): domain Eukaryota; kingdom Metazoa; phylum Arthropoda; class Arachnida; order Sarcoptiformes; family Trhypochthoniidae; genus Archegozetes; species Archegozetes longisetosus. The sequence goes on from JAEMBT020000007.1 coordinate 7,072,755, forward strand.
ACCAAAAGCATAAATCCAGATAAGTTTTAGTTAACCAATTAAAATTCGCTAAATTAATCACTCGTTCTTTCCTACTTCCTATTATTTTCTTAAGTTCTTCCTCTTAAGTCTTAGCTTGAAGCCTATCTAAGTTTGCAAAAAAAGAAAGTATCAGCAAAAAAAGTTTATCTTTAGAGTGGAGGCATTCGTGGAAATATAATGTTTATTACATACAGCGTTCAATCGATAGTAAGTTAGTTACGAAACAGAGTCAACTTATCAGTGAATAGACTGTACTCGTGAATCACACACCAAATCACATGACTACATTAAATCTATCAAACTCTTAGGCAACAATCTGTTATTTGTTTAATTGCAACAATTAGTCTAAAATTGTCAAATCTACCAATTTGTTTAGTCAATTATTTGTCACTTATTAAATGTGAAGTCTTTTCAATATATTTCTACATATTATCTCAATTGAACGTAATTCAAATAATTGCTCTCAGTTTTGATCACTTTTTCAGATCAAATCAACAGATAATGAGATCATTGAACGAATTGAAATCTATTTTGAATTATTTAAAATTATTATAAATTATTATAAACTATAAATCAAGCGAAATATCAATAATTATTTAATAAGAATGGAATGGATTTCAGAAGAATGGCGTGAGTTGTCATTAAAACAACTGTTGTCTTATTTGGCGTCATGTGGTAATGAATTAAGATCTAAATTGATAATATGATGAATAAATGAATTGAATGGTATTGAAAGGTATTATATTCGGTGGTGTTTTGCCATACATTCCTCAATACAGACAAATAAAGCGCACAGAAAATGCAGACGGATTTTCAACTTATGTCTGTCTCGCTCTACTTATGGCTAATACACTTCGCATCTTATTTTGGTATTTCATTCAACTCTTAATTCTATTAATCTTTTCATACCTAATCCCAACTCGATTTCTAATTGTCTTCTATTCTTCTCAGGTTCGGCCGTCCATTTGAAACGCCACTTCTTATTCAGTCATTTGTGATGAACTTAGCGATGCTTTCAATGATTGAACTTTGCGTTAGAGTGAAAAACAAAAATATATTGATTCCAAGCAGAAACAGACTGTTCATCGGTATTGTATTAATTAATTTAATTGAGTACTGAATAAGATCTGTATTTGACTCTGAAATTGTATTCGCAGATGGCATGAAAGCTCCTAATAACTGCATGTTAGATAAATTGGGTTATATTTATTATATAAACTTAAGTAAATATTAACTTTAAATCTCTTAACTAACATAGTTAGTCACTCCTTTCCTACACTTCCCAGTTCTTGACTAACTATCATTTGTTTCAGTTTCTTCTTTATCTTAATTTTCAACTAATTACAGATAATAGTGATGGAAGTACTCCTTATTTGCAACCAAACAAATTTTTTGGTAGGTTTCTGGCAATACTTTTCCTACACTAGAACTTAAATTGCTTATACCTAAATCACAATTTTTAGCTTCAATATCGCTTGAAAGACATGTTAAGATTTGGAAACTATTTTAAATGAGTTTTCTTATTCGATATAGACTTAGATTTGCGCTACTTCTGGAATTGGACCGATTTTATTAGCTTTATTGAATGTCTGGCCACATTCACTGTTTTTAGTGGGATATTTATGTATATTTTTATAGACGTTCCCATATTTGTAGAAGTAGTTGGGTTTTTAGCTCTTTTCATCGAAGCATTACTCGGAGCTCCACAACTCTTACAGAACTATAAAAATAAGTCAACTGTAGGAATGAGGTATTCTTCCCCTCCATATATGCCGCCAACTAATCCTTTCATTTAATTCTCATTTCTATTTGATCACACAGCAAAATGATGGTGTTTATGTGGACTATCGGAGACCTATTCAAGACCACTTATTTCATTGTACGAAATGCTCCGCTCCAGTTCTGGGTCTGTGGTATTCTTCAAGTCAGTATTGACTTGTTCATCTTCGGTCAGACACTCGCTTATATGACGCCTTATAAGAAATTATCTAAAGCTTACGATCACTGAGATTTCTCTCACTTTTTCATTATTTTTAATCTTATTTATAAAAAGATTTGACTTGAAATCAAATTTATATTGTTTCAAAGCATTTATTTTATTAAAATGGACTTCTAGTCATCAGTCATTATGCAAAAAGCCTTTATTCAAATGATTATAAAAGAGTTATAAATAAAGATTATTGTTGAAACAAAATCAGGCGTTTATCTATATTAAATTATATTATTTATAACTATTCAAAAGTGTATTATTTGATTTGTTTTTCTCCCATTCGTCAAAAGTAGACTACATTAGCGATAGTTTAAATGCGAAGATTGAACCAAAATTATATGAAAACAAATGGCCCAAAACTAAACCAACCTTAAGATCTTTTATTCACACAATTATAGATTATTGAACTTAACATAGGAGTCATTTATATACCGGTAGTTCAATGCTGTCATGAATTTTGAATATCAAGTTTGTTTATGATGGCAGATTGTGTAAAACCGCTGAACCAAAACCGAAAACTTAGAATTTTCTACTAAGTTTAAAATCTAGTATTCAAGTCTATGCGATGAAATCTATAGTAAAGGTGTCGCAACTCACAACATCATTTTCTATCACATAAACTTTTTCAATCGAGTAATGAAGTTTTTCAATCAGCTAAGTTAATAGAAACTCTTTTCAATTGAAATGTTTAACAGTTGTCCAGTATTGAGTCAAAAATGATAGCAGACTTACCAACACATGAGGTGAGAGTCCCTCGTTGTACAATCGTCAAAATCCAACAACAACAGCAGCAGCAACAGCAGCAACAACAACAACAAGACAATCGTTCCACATCAACTTCACCTAAACCTCGAGTAGTGACAGGATACACCTGTGCATCCAACGGATCACTTCAGAGTCAAAGAGCATCTTCTCCTCCGCTTCCACCACCACCTCCTCTACTTCAAGCCCGAACACCAGAACCTTCTCCTTCTTCTACTTTGACTCAACCCAAACGTGTGATTACTTCGTCTGCAGTTGTAAACGTTAGAACAGAGAGTAAATCGTTTGCACCTGCTGGGAGACTGCAATTTCTGTCTTCAATACGTTCTATCAATGGTTCAAATGGGACACGAAATGCAGAAAAAGCTAAAGATCGACGTAATGATACATTCCGTAAAAATGATAAAGACAGTAAAGAAAAACAAAAAAACAAAGAATCAGATCACGTTTGCAGTTCTAGGTCTCGATGTGTTTTTTCATCACAAGTATACTTAATGTTTCACATCTCAATCACTGTTTGTCTGATTGGATACAAAGGTATATGAATCGTTTATTAGATAGTTGGTTATAGTTCGGATTATGGCTGACGTAAGTTTGCATATAAGAGAGTTATGTGGTTATGAAGACATTGTTCTCCTATTCCTACGCGCTACGTGCTTTTTTGAAAAGTAAAGTTTCAATCCACTTCTTCTCGTTATGACCATAAAGAGGACCTTTTTATTTTGCAATGCCTGTGATAATTAGAACTTGCTATTTAAATTTTATAATGACTTAGTTAGATGTAATAATAATTAATATTAAAGTTGGTGCTACGCGCTCCATTCCCTTATTTGGCTTAACTTAACCTAAATTGATTGTATTAGTAGGATATTTAGTTTAGTTAGGTGAGGAGAAGCTAGGCATCGCACAATATTGTTCTGGTAAACCTAACCTAACATATCGCTCCCTTATACTCAAACCCTCCTTCAACCATAAACTGAGCTTTAGCTGAATAACTTAACTTTCATGAAAATACTAAAACTCTAATGTAATTGATGTTCCAGAATTGAGAACTGTTTGATGCGTAATCTTGTTTTGATTTTACATTTACAGATTATGAAAAATCTCTTAATCATTTTATATCCTACGAGCTAACAATATTCATATATTTTGTATACTTGTTGATGCTGTCAATTATATTCCTTCTATTATTGCGATGCTATAATTATGACAGCAATGATGTTGGAATCAAAGAAATTCCTAGTGGTGAGTCCACTCTTAACAACAATCTCTTAAGAATCATCTTGAGAAAAATGTCTACATAAATCAAAATTAAATTCACAGAACATACAGCTATATTGATTGGTGCCACTTCTCTTGGAGTTATGCAATTGATTCAAATTGGTCTAGAAGTAGCTCAATGTATCGAAAATGAATTAGTCGTCTTACCTGTACTTCACTTCATTTTCACATTATTTCTAATGCACTTTTTGCTAACACAGGTTAGTATGAATAACTTCATTAAAGCTAATCATTTTACGCTCAAAGCCTACCTAACAAAAGCAAAAAGTTTGAAATAACCTTAAATCAGACAACAGTTATGCCCTGTGAACGGTTCAATGAGTTTTATGCTTTAGATTCTAACTGCAAGTAATTTTAATGACAGTTAGTTTAGATTTATAAAAAAAACATCCAAATCAACCAAACTTATTCAATATGTAAACATACTAACACACTGTAACGATTCGATTTGAATGATTAAACATGCAAATATTGGAGTCCTTTCTTGTTCACGTTAATCTATATTTTGAACTGCAGTTTGTGTCACTTCCGAGTATCACTTAGGTAGCTGATAAGTTGAAAACTTAAGTCATCTATTATCGAACACTTTCTTTTCTTAATGTAAACCGAGTCTATTCTTATCTGCAAAGTGTTGTGACTGTCAAATTTGATAGTTTTGTTGGTTAACTTAGGTGATACAAGAGAAAAATCAAGGATTAACTAACATCGCTCTCTCACACATTCTATCAACTCAAATATCTTTATGGCTGCTTAACTTGGATTCGAGTTTTGAATCATGCAATTTGAATATGAATGAAAGGAACTTCACTTCAATAGGATCAAACTTGCAAACTCGAAATATGCTTTTGCCGGCGAGCATTGCCAATCTAATAATACCGACCATACATCACTTCAAACTACTAACAGCTTTCATTTTAGTCACCATCTGGTTCACAAACAATCAATCCAAAATACATTTCATTAGGGCCAAATTATCCGACGAGGAAGCCATGAGAGCAGCCTTTCTCTCTACCAAACACTCTTCTATCAAAGGCTTTTTTATTGGTCTTCTTGTTCTCTCCACTGCAATTATTGTCCTTTTACTTGAAGATGATTTACTCAAAATAATAACACACGCTTCGATTCAAGTAAGACTTCTTCTTGTCATTAGTGAAGCTTCATAGAAGATGAAACATTTGAGAATCTATTTCCCAATTTTAGGGCATTTCAGGAACCGTTGCTATCATCGGACTAGCAATCAGAAGAAAGAAGAAATATCTGAACTATAAATATCAGATAAATCTACTGGATTACCATTTCATAATTTATATAACTTCGATGGCAGCATATCTTTCTGGGGTGACAGATATCTTACTGAATTTTCGAAGCAAAAACACGAATGTATGGGCAATATTTGATGGCCTCATCTTGATTGTTCAAATCACTTCGCAAACCTTTCTGATGAGATTACAAGCCAGAAAGTTTGTTAACATGAGTCAAGTTTCAGCTCTTCTTATTCTCTCTAATCTGAGTTTATGGATAATCGAAATTTCTCAAATGGCTAATAATATCACTAAACTTAATAATATGATCAATTTATCAACTATTCTTTCTCTATTTGCTTCTCTTAATCGTTTCTACTCATCACTTGTCTTCTATCAATTTTGGAAAACAAAATCTTATTAATCGAAACGTTTCGTTCTGTATCTCACTAAGAACTTATTGAATAAATAATTTAATATTTGTATTAAAGCTAAGTAATTTAATAATCAAAATCTGTTATCGGCTTCTACTGTACAGTTAGAAACTTGATGATCCGTGACAGTAACAAGGTGGTTATTATGTTAACCTCTCTGTAATGCGCATTCATTTCTCATTAAATATGATTTTTAATTTGCTTCTCTAAGTATATTGAATATTTTACAAGTTTGTTAATATCTAAAGATATTCAACAATGATTTGATGTAACGCATATCATCGTAGCACATCACTTTTGCTTGCTATCAACAATTATTGAGTTTTTGAGTGTACTCTCACATGTTCAGTTAATTAGTATCTGTCTGCAATTTAGTATTTTAAAGCTAATTCTACATTTATCTTGATGTTTCTAACTTGATGTTTAATTTCTGTTTTCTATCCTTAATTAACCTTGTAAGGTGGATTATCCTAATTTTTCAAGTAGAAGAACTTTTAATTTGATAGAATTGAAAAATAAAAGTAATTCATTCATTACCAAGTGGTACTGTGAGACTTTGCAAACAAACGAAAGATCAAATAACTCATGGCTCAGATTAAAATCTATTGCTAAAATTCCACTACAAATTCAATTTCTTAGATAAAACCTCTACTTAGGCCAAAAGTCTCTTAAATTATTTACTCTATTTGAATCATGTTTCACTTTAAAATAAGTTTTTTGAAATCTTAATGCATTCATTTTGGTTTTATTATGACACTATTTAATGCCATTACATATATATATATATTTTATAAAACTTTCTAAACTTCAAGTCTGTTAGATTCGGAGTTTTTCCATGTTACAAAAGGAGTATGATAACAGTGGCAGAAAATAATGTTTAGACATTTGACGGCATTCCCGTAACAAATACTTAAAGCAATTTTAGTTACCTTATAGTTCTTTAATCAACCAAAATACTCAAAGATTGATAGGCTTTTATGAATTACCCTTACTTATCAGTGAATGTGATGAGAATTCAAATGGAAATTTAACAAGTCTTCAACTCGTCTCTATAGTGGAAGTGATATATTATGAATAAGAGACACGTAAGAATTAAGTCAAATTTATAGTTGTTCATTTGCTCTTCAGTTAGAGAGAGTTTCAAAAAGAAACTAAAATTCAATAAAGTAATCAGTTTATAAACCTTAGGAATTCACGCGTTAGCCCTTCTTTGAGACATTGATCTGCCTGAGGCTTTCACGAGGTCATTTAAGGGTCAGACTTTAGAGCCATAGAGTTATTTTATGTGACAAACAAAGATGCATGCAATCAACTCGTGACAGATGAACAAATATCAAACAAAACAAAATATTCGACTATTCAACTTCTCTACAAAAGGCCAGCAATCCTAGAATTAGTGGTTGGGCCACTTGATAGCGCCAAGTGTTTAAATTAGCAAGTCTTTTAATCAGTCGAGATTGAACATGATCTCAGCTTTGATTGGGTAGAGAGCCCACGCTTGAGTCTCTTTAATATTTAAATCATGTCTACTTTCACATATTCAAAAAGATCTAATCAGCTAAAAAGTTCAATAATCTCATCAATAGTAGTTAGTACTAAATCAGAAAAAAATCAAAAGTCAACTGTTTTCGAGTTGACAAGTGATTGGGTATAAGATTTCGACCACTATTAGGTGAGCCCATAGAAAGGCCTACTATAGAGTTTGAATGCATGCCTATCGCCCAACTGACAAATGGTTAGGTCTCTAGTTTGGGGTCTATTGTGCTGACAGTGCTATGAGAGAAAAGCGTGACTTCACTCACATTTGTCTAAACGCTTGAATCAGTCTATACAACACTATCTGAATACTCTTTCTTTGTAAACATTGTTATGATTTGTTGGTTTGACTAATTAATGATGCCTTTCGATGAGAGACCAATATTGCGATTTTGAATTTTTTGATAATGCCTCAAAGTCAAACTAATGACGACAATTCCAACAAAAGACCCAAACGAAGAGCTGCTCAAAGAGTAAATGTATACTAATTATTTATGTATTTATTTATTTTTTATTCAGTATTTCCTCCATTATTTTATTCATTATTTTATTCATTATTTTATTCACACTTTTTCTCATTCAATCAAATTTGATTTCATCACAAATTTTCGTTAATTAAAATCTAAATGATTTTAAGACAAACTAAAAATATTTTTCAGACATATCTCTATCACGACAACACAAGTGTTTGGTCTGAAGAGAAGGATCTAAAGAAGGCCTTATTGGCGTCACTCCAAGAAGCGAAACGAAGTGCATCGAAATCGACAACAATTTGTGGAGAGAATGCTCGAAACAATTCATGTGTTGATGAAAACATCGACAAGACTAGTGTTTACTCAAAACTCAATACTCACAACAGTTCGCAACCAATCGTTTGCAAAGAAAGTCCATTAATTGGTGAAAACAATTTATTATCATATGCAGCCCATCGAAGGGCTCGCGTTTCAGCTCAAAGAAAGTTCGCACAGAGCTCAGGTTCTAATAATAATAGTCCAGTTTCGACACCCATTAAAATAGGCTTTGTTCCACCAACTAATGTGGTCGAACTGTTTCCTAACCAAAAACCAAAAACAGAAGACTTTCTAACGTTTCTATGTCTTCGACGATCTCCTATTTTGCCGCCAAATCTTGATTTCATTCGTTTGAATAGCAGTAAGAAAGCGAATGAAGATGAAAGAGAGACTGATAGCGAGAATATATCGTGTGATGAGTACGAACAAAACGTGAATAATGATAAGTATGCCAGTTGTCGACTCAGGAACTCTGACAGAAGAGGTAGTGCTTCGAGTAATGTCAGCAAAACCACTTCGTTGAGCAGTAAAGCAAGTCTTCAGGTGTCCACTAGCAGAAAGTCTTCGACTGACACTCAGAGGTTGGATACTAAGAGTCTAAATGTGTTGAAACGTAAACAAACTCAATCCAATTGCTCTGATAGTGGTTTGAAAAATAATAAAGAGAAACAGAGTTTATCACTTCCGGGCCCAACACTAAAACAAACTCATTCCAAAAAGACTGCCACCAAGTCGACGACAACTAGTGAAGAGTCGAAAACTAAAAGTTTCAATAGACTTAAAGAGAAGTATAAACAGCAGAGGATTGTCAAAAAATCTAATATTCCGTCCAATATTGTAAAGTGTGTTGGAAATGATTCGCAAAACAAAAAAGAAGATAAAAATAAAAGCAAACAATTCAAAGGGATTCAGACTCGACAACAGTTGAGAAACTATTGTTATGACCAGAAAGAAGTGAAATCAGAGTTGAAATCTCGGAGTAATTCAGACATATCTGAACGAGTGTTGCGATCCCATCACTCAGGCATTTGTACTCATTCTACGCAATCACTTCCCACTAAACTAATGATGCGTAATATTAGCCGAAAAAAATTCAATTCTAGTCAAATCGGAATCAGACCTCAAAAAAGGAAAGCAAAACCAGTGGTGCCTCTTATTGATTATTATTTTGACAGTGAGTTTGAAAGTGACTCATCTAAGAGAAACATTGGAGATAATCATAAAAAGTTGAGCTCGACTGAAGTTAAATCCAAGAGTCAGAAGAGGTTACCAGAAGATGATAAAAGCAAACAAGTATTCCACAAGTCCTTATCGAAAGACAAGGAACTCAGAACTCCTGGACGTCCGAAAGGGTCGACAAAATCAGCCAACAAAGCAAAAACTAGTCTTAGTTCAGAACCGAGAAGATTGACGAGAAGTTCGCGATCGTTATCGCCGCCAAAGGATAGTAAGGCTTTAGAAAGAGAGCGACTAATTAAACAACAAATCATTGAGATTGAAAAAAAGCACAAGCGTTTGCGTCGCTTTCCTTCAGATCAAAGCCTGCATTCTTCGGCCTCTTCTAGCAGTTCGTCTTCATCTGAATCGTTGCCAAATTCTTCGTCTTCATCTTCCAGTATTAATAACACAAGACTTACACGATCTCTCGAGCATTTGAAAAAGATTCGCGATATTGCAGCCAAATTGAAAAAAGAACAAAACAAAAACAAAAAGACTAAACAGGCAAAGAATCCTACTGTCGACTCAGTTCCAAAAGTTGAGGAGAAAGGTGTTAAAAGGAACAAACGCCAGAAAGTGGTGAAGACTACCAAAGATAAGACTTTTCGTAAAGATTCGAAGTTGTCAAACAAGAGAAAGAAATCGTTGACAAAAAATAGAAGTATTGCCAGAAGAATGAGTGGATCGAGTGATACAGATTGTGATACAGAGGGTATTGTAAAACAAGTTGTATAGCAATCAAACCATTGTATACCTATACCTATAGCCAATTTTCGTACAATCATTACGAACACTGAGTATATTAGACAAGATTTTAATCAATATATTAGACAAAGATTTTGAATGAACTGCATCGCAATATTTCCTAAAATAATATTTGGATGTTTCGCTTGACAGAAATTGTTATATTCCTAGATATTTATATACTTAGTAGATCTTTTCCTATCCGTAATCCAAGTTGATTCCTAATTAAAACTTTTATTAAATCTCAAACTTTCAGTTTTATGTATTTACTGTTTTCATGTACTTTTCATATCAATTTTAATAAAAGAGTTGATCAACTTTTCGATTCAGTTATTTGTACGAAAGTAACGTTTTGTCAAACGTTTGGCTATAGGTTTTCAGTTATTTATTTAAAAACATATTTTTTGTTTGTAGAACCAGATCGTGAAGAGGCTAACAATAGTGAAGTGATGGGAACCGAAGACTCGATGGCTTCCATGCTAGAAGACGATATGGAAAGAGCGTCAATAGTGATACAGGATATGGCAGAAGAAATCAATACACTTCTGGTTCATTCGGGCAATGATCTGGAATACGGGAGTACAGAACATATTCCAGGACTTATGACCTCGGAGTTTTCGGGAGCCTTTTCTGAGGAGACAGTCACCACAGCCAGTGCCATGTTATTGCCTTCCAGTTCCAACTCGTCCTATAATTACGTTCAACACATGGATCACACCACACAAACTCGTTCTACAGTTGACGCTTCCACTAATACCACTGAAGATGATATACTCGCTTCTCTATCTTCTGATGACACTCAATCTTCCTCTAAATATGATTTCGTTTCTAATAAACTGTCTGTCGCTACGCAAACACTGGCCAACTCTTCAGCACAAACCGATAATTAGAGTTTATTTATTGCTAATGCATTTAGATATGCAGTAAAACCTGGACAATAAGTGGGTTTTTAAAATCAACAATTAAGCCGTCTTTCTCTGGCATTCTTATATTGGTTCTTAAGACTACTTAAGTGCATGTGAAGGTTAGACAGGTTTTACTGCATCTATTATTTAATCTATTTATTTACTCATTTGAGACAACACTGCATTATTTTCTCTTCTAATTCCACAAAATTCAAGAAAAACTATCAGTTTATCAAATATTTATTTAAGTAACTTTTAACTTTTTCGGCACCTATTTTTTTAATTTAAATTAAATTATCATCAGGTGACTGATGAATTACTTAATTATAACCGAAACAAGTGAACTGTATTATACATTTGATATATAAACTATTTTTGAATTTATATAAATCATAATTCAAGTATTATAATTCATTTTTAATGTTTCAATTATTTTATTTTATCTATACCTTAGACAACTCAAATTAAATTAATGTCAACTAACCAAACAATTATCACTTTCTCTCCTATGGTAGCTATTCAACAGTACACTCACAGCTTGGTAATGGTTGATAGCAACCAGAAGCAATTAGTTGCGATGTCATGGCTTCTATCAGACTAATATATTCGATATAAAAACTTTGTTCTATATAGTATTAGAGGCAAATTAGAATCAAATTTGGTGATAAATTGATGTGCATCACAAGTGGGTCGACATAGAAAGGGGCTTTTTCTTGTCGCTATCTCGGGTGTACTGTTAGAAATGGGTTTTTAATTGAATCAGAAAGCAATGAAACATAAGTTAATCGAGCAATCAGCTCATTTCATTTGAATAGTCAATATATTTTATTATGAACTTTAATGATAAAACATTACAATGTGTTTAAGTTGTTTAAGATTTAGATTACAGTTAATTTACATAAGTATATATAGCCTGTGACCCACAATTTGACCCATTTGACATTTGCAAGTTATGAACCTATGATTAGATGGATTAGTACTAATTCTAAATGATGGCGAGTTGAGTGAACAGGTAATCTAATAGTAAATTAGTTGAAGCCTTATAGAAATTGAATGATTTTTATATTAACTCTAATTGATATATAAGCGCTTAACTCATACATAAGTGATCAAAAGACTCATTGTCTATCAGTGCGCTGTGTTAAATATCAAAGTTCACTATTAAATGTCAACATTTAACAACCCAGAGATAAAACCATAAATTACAAATCAATTCTGCTTCATGATAACGTTCTTGACTGAGTTATCATTTTATTATAGAGACTGACCCAAACTTGAATGGAATCAAATTTGAAATGTGTTTCAACTGGAAGACTGTCTCTTACACGTTAACTAATTGTTGACTGAACAAAAGTTTTATTCTCAACAGTAATTATTTGTAATCTATCCCATAATGTCCCGAATATGTCTGAGAAACATGAGAAACTTTTATCAAATTTGAACTTTTTACAGCTCTTGCAAACAATTAAGTTTGTTTTATATTATGATTCTCTTCAACTATAACTTAACTATTAAGTAGTACTAGACATAAGACGTGAGACACCAGATATAAAACATCAGACATGAGACTTAAGACATAAAGGAAAACATGTAAGAGTTGTGGAAAAAGAAACAATTCAAAGTTTATAGTTATACATAGATATGTTAACAATAAATCTTTACATATTTAAACAGATTTGGATTAATGTTTTGAAAATATAGAACTGAACGAAGTGAATGAAAAGTTAGAAGTATCCAACTTAGCACTACATGAATATTTATGAAGACAAATGATTTAAAATACACTGATTTAAGTTTGTTATGATTTTCCAGCATTTGCTTCCTCCTTAAAACCAGTCACGTAACCACTATTGTTAGCAATGTCTTCGCGTCCAGCTTTTCCTCTTCCCTTTCCTGTCTCATCGAATCTCTGTTTGTGAGATCCCGTGTATTTCGTGTGATCTGTTAGTCGTCCGACTGCACCAGAAGTTACTGCCGTCTGAAACATAAACAATTTTAATGAATTTGATGATCAGAAAAGCAATAAAAAATGTGAATCGTGTGAAAAGCGTGGATAGATTTTCACGTATACTCTTTTGTCATTAAACAACGCAATAAAACATGAGTGGCTCTGCCACAAAATTTCAAGGCAGGGGCACAAACTTGATTCTCATAGGTCTTGCGTTAGAACTAGGCATTTGATCAAATTGGTATTTTAGTTACAATGGTATTCATAGCTTGTTCAGTAATACGAAAATTGCGTAACTTAAGCCAATTAGACTTTTTTGAGAAATGGTCTAAACTTTTGATTAAAGTGGAGGAAGACCTGTGAAGGGGACCTGTGGAGGGGACCCGTGTCCCTTGGTTCCTCAACTTCGCGACTGTCGAACATGAAATATTTTTGTAAACTAATCTTACCGTTGTCTTTGTAGTCGATGGCGGACCACTACTGATGAGCTAAAATAGTTAACCAGAGAATGAAATTAATAGGAAGCAGTAGTTATTTGAATAATATGTTAGATCTAATGAACTCGATGCTGACCTTGTGCTTTATTTCGTCGACTTCAATCTTTTTATTCTTGGCAATAGTCTCTAAAAACTGGATGTATTCTTGTAAAGTCAATGCTTTTTTCGTTCTAAAATTGAAAACAGAATTAATTTCAGATAAACTTATCAAATGAAAGTTTGACGAAACTAACTTTGCGATCTGTTTGAAGTAAATACCAGTATCAGTAGTTGTGATCTTTTTGCCATCGATGACCTTCGCTTGTTTGAACCACTTGTCACTGTTGGAAAGAGTAATACTATCTCCACTGCTTTTGCTGTCACCAAACTTGGAGAAAATTTTGAACATTTCTTCGAAACCATTTGCTGAAGCATTTGCTGGTGGTGTGGATGGTTTTCCTGCTGGTGCCGACTGTGCCCTCGCGGCCGGTGGTGTATTCAATTCAGTGATTTCCATCTGATAGGAAGAAGTAATGAAAAACATTTTGAGTATTTAGCTGAAGTAAGTGTTTCTGTTGTAACTTTGATGAAATGAAAACAAAATGAAATAACAGTTAGTTGTTAGAAACTAAGCTGCATAGGAGAGGCTAGTTTAAAAGTTACTTCACGATGGATACTTCACGATAGTTCGTGATATTTACAAGTTGTCGAGGTTTCAATTATTGTAAATTGAACGTAATTAATACTTATTAAGTGGTTGGTTTGGACAGGTGTTGGAAATTGTAATGGCGTAAACATTTATGTCATGCGAGTATATTTTAATAATAAACCCATTCTATTCCCATTGAAAACTACAACTATTTAATGACTCAATCATTTTACGGTGAATTTGTTTTCACTTTCTAATTCTTTCTTATGTACTATTGTTTAACGATTTATTGGTTTCTCTTTCGCCATTCATTCTTAAATACCAATACTACCGATTCTATTGATCCACGATCACTAAGCTATTCTGTTTTAAATGATTAGTTTTCTTCTTAGCTTAGTTTGTAAAATCATTTAAGTGTTTCAACGATCCAATGGTAAGTTGACAATTAGCTATATTCACGCTCAAATTAATTATTCTCCAACTCTATCCTTCAAATTACCTCTTTGTTTTTACTTAAAGCTAAGTCATAGCTTAATGCTCAGCTTAAAAGAGAAGATCATTTTGGTTTGTTGGAAGGAACTAAACAAATTTTAACAAATTTTAACAAATTTAAACAAATTTTAACAAATTTTAACAAACTTTACGTACTTCTTACGCTCAAGCAGTTGACAACATTTTAAGATTTAACAATCAAGTTATAGATTACAACACATTGAAGTCAGTAATGCATCCTAATTCATATCTAATATTGTTTTTTAAACTATTGACACAAAAATAAGATTAAAATGTTCGGAAAATTGAAACATTGATAGTAGAAACACAACTATGAAACAACTATTGTTGCCTTGAATGCACCGATGCACTCAACCGTTTAATTAATTTAATCAAATGTTTATTTCATAAATGTATAACATCTTAATTTTTCCCTTTCATTACAGTCACGCGTATAAATACTTGACATTTCACCTAAATCATTACAATATTTGTTTAGCTCAATAACATAAATTCATTTGAATTAATGTTAATTTAGAAGTAATTGAAATTGAAACTTTTTAATTATGTATTAAATAAAAGCGTTACTAATCAAAGTGTGAATGAATGTTTAGTAAGAAAGTTCACTCAAATTATCAAATCATTGCACGAGTACACTTAAAAACATAGTTCTCGATAGCAATAAGAAGAGTTCATAACCCATTTTGCTGTGACCTGCATGAACTTGTTGCCAAATTTGATCTCTAATCTTCTTTGATTACTATAATGAATATTCTATAAGTTGTTAATATATTCGATATTATGGTCGTCAGGAAAGCATGCCATCGCGACATACCAATTCTGGTTGCTACCAACAATTATTAAGTTTGAGAGTGTATATTTGAGTAACATTGAACAAGAAAACAATCGACTGACTTGTTAATCTATTTTAAAACTAATAATACAGAAACTTAGCTTTCATTAGTCTAAGTATTTTCATCAAACAAATGATGAAAATGATGACATCACTCAATTCAATACATTTGTTATTTCCGATGTCATTGAAAAATCTAGTGATTAGCTATTTATTTGTGATACTGCCCAACGTTTTGTATAGTTTTAAAGCTAAATACTTTCATGAGTGTTTTCCATTGTTTGACTAACTTGCAATCGATTTAGCATTAAGAAAAACATCATTCAAGTCAGTCAATTCAAAATCTAATAAAGTTTATAATGAAAGGAGAGCTGAGATATTATGTAGCTTTTCTCACATAATCTGAGGACTTATTGATTGATTAAAACTTTTTCAGTCAATATTATCAAGTCTAAGTGATGAGGTGTTTAGCTGAAAGTTTCTTCAATTTAGTTACATAACAAGTTGGGTAACAACTTAAAGCTTAGGATTCAATACAAATGTAGACTTTTTATTATCTGTGCCTATTTAGCTCTTCACTCAAGTATCTCAATATCTCAATACTTTCAAGCAGAAAAGGTGAGGAATGTCTAAATTGCTAGCATAATATCTATGACACCATAAATGATAATGAGTTCAAGGTATTTATGATTTAAAAGAATATTTTTAGATAAATTTTCATGAGTATACTTAGTTCCATAAATTAGTTAGATGAGCATGCTCTCTAAAAAGGATGCATTTATAAGGATGTATTAATAATAATAATAATCATATTCGTTATCATTTTTCTCCTCTAGTTTTGTTCAATTGTCAGGTATTAGTAATAGTTGTAAAATTACAATTCTAACTGACAAACTTTTACGAGTCTGTTATTTATATTCTGAAGAGTAGAAAACTAAGTTTTATCGCATCGTGTTTAGAGTGCTATAAAGTGCTATCTGCAACGTTGTTTGAATTAGAGGTAGGGCTGTATAGCAGCTCGCTGAAGATATGGAGAAGTACTTTGTTTAGTATTCAAATAGCTAATAAATGATGTATTTCTAACAGTTTACGGTTTTATTATTTTTGCAATTCATTCCACTACTAGTAATTACAATAGTTGCTATAAAACAATATTAACTCTTTCCGTAACAAGCAGCTATTTTCAATCATTTAATTATTTCTTTAGTTAATTCACTTCAAACCTTTGAAAGTTATAATAACAAACAGTAATATTTTCAAACTTTGATTGAATGCCAGAAAATTGTTGAATGCATTCTATGGTTTCTGCTAATTATACGCTATCTGACACACGTAAAGAATTTATAGTAAAAAAGATAATAATGCCAATCATCAGTTTTGATCGTGTTCGCAATGGTAGATATAAAATAATACCTATTTATTCCATTGGCAATTTACTTATTCAATAATCTATACTTATGTGCTTATCGAAGATTATATGCTATTATGATTTTATTGATTCGAGTGCGCAATCATATTAACTTTAATAAGCTATTGGTAAATATATTTTTTATGGAAAACTTAAGCCTAAATCTAAATCCATTCTTTCAAACTTGAAATAATAGTTTAAGTAACTGAAGTGGTATTCCAACAAATAAGGAGTCAAATATAAAAGATAGAGATGAAAATAGTAATTTGGTTAGTCTATTAGAATAAACGAGAGAAGTTATATGAATAATTGACATTTGATAGTGGAACTAGGTCACCACTTTATTGTACCACTATTACCAAATGTTTGTATATTAAATCTAAACTTTATTGTCTATATAAATGCTTAACTGCTTAATAGGTCCTTAATTTGAAGGATCTCTAATCTTTATATTTATCTGAAATTATGTAGCTAATTATAAAATTACAAAGTTATCTACGCCGCTGTTGTTAGCTTCAAACAAACAAATGTAATCAAATTGATTTCTATCTCTTCTCTGATCAAAATGAACTTTTGGAAAATGTAAGTTCTTCTACTTGCTGATAGCTTTAAAAGTTTAGAGTTATTCTTAACGTTTTCGCAACTAATTATTTTCTGATTGCAAGTAACTTACTTGATGTGAAAATGTTGAGTTTTTTTCTTCATAATTCATGTTAATTAGAGGTAAGGATATTAAACAACTGTTATAGTTAATTGATATTCAATAAATTTAACTTCTAGACTTATAAATTTGAAAAACTTGCTAGTGAAAAAAGCAATTTTTGATATTTCTAACATTGATTATAATAGAGGTTTAGCCACAACTAAATAACTTTTACCAACTCTATATATAAAAATTCAGAGTAGAAATAAATGAGTGCTTCTGTCAGCGAATTAATGTATGGCATAGAATTTATAGTTTTGCTCAACACAATCATATACAATGAGTTAGGCATCAATTTGAATATGTAATAAGCATTTGATTTAGAAAATTAGAATTGGTATAAAAGTATTAATGATATAGCATAATGAATTATTACAATATTGATATAGATCTTTTACTAACACATTATAGAAACTATACCTTAACGACAAATAGATCAATCATTATTTCGTGTTTACAAACCGCTTCTAAATCAACAATATCTTCAAACAGAATATATTAATTTTAATTTCGTATCTAAACGGTTTCATTTTGCTTTAGCTCATATTATTTTAGATAAATTTAGAAAAATGATTAACTCTTTGAGAAGTTTTTGAAAATGCTATAAATAAACTGAGTTTTCAAGTGAAAGCTAAATAACAGAAAATTATAAACGTTAAAGAATTTAGATAAAGAATTCAGATAAAGAATCTAAATGAAATACAAGTGATAAACTAAGCCAAACAGTCCTAAAACAAAGTGGAAACTTCCTTCCAACAAATCGACAACAAAATTAAAGAGATTTGAAAAAAGTGAGACAAGTTTAGTCTGAAGAGTTTAGTCACTTTTAGGAACAATTTATAGAGTTCGCCATATTATTGAAGAATAGTATTGGAGATATTTAGTTAGCGACAACATTTTATTGATCGGTCACGTATATAGCACATTAGATTAGCTTGCATTGCAGTATAGAATATGGGTCTATATGTTGCTTACATTGAAAGCCAAAAATAATAAATAATTAGTTTATAATTTTATTTATAAAATACTTTTCCATTCATTTACTTACATCAACTCGAACGAAGCAAACCGTCAACAGAGTCTCATACGATTAAAGTGTAACAAGCATACAACGATTGGCACTTGGTTCACAGTTAAGAACTAACAGTAGATATAGCTGTGCGATACTAGCAAAGAAAACATCTTCAATGGTTTATTACGTTCACTAGAAGTATATAAAGGGCGGACTGCGATTATGCGCTTTTTGTAAATAGTCAAACTTAGATAACATAACTTTCTTTTGCACTCAACAATCGTTGAACAAATCTCTAATAAATCGAGAACAAATAGAAGGGCAGTGCACAACTATTTTCTTATATAATTAAAACCTTTCAATTTTATTTTCCCTTTTCAACTATAGTTTTGCGACTCTATTCATAATTTCAAAACAGATGAGTATCTTGAGAATAATGAGAGCCCATTTCAAATAAATTTAGGTTAGAAAAGAAACCAAACATTGATAACAAATCAACAATGCATTAAAATAAGTTTAAATAACTGACAGATATATAAATAAAACAAAATTGGAATGGACTAGAAGCTAAATAATCCAATCAATTAATTTTGGCCCCAACCGGATGCAAATCGAATAAGACATCTTCATCCTGACATTCTAATAGTCTCTTAGATTCAATTTCTTCAGGCTTGGAGTCTCTATCAATGGAACTTTGGTTGACTGTGGACAGAAATAAATGATTTGTGTTGAATAAGAGTTGAAGATTGAATAGATTGCCACTAAGTCATACCTTACCGGTTGTATCTAAAGCTTTGAGAATGACATGAAGTCCTATCCCAGTCAAGCAAATAACAAGCCCGATGAAGTTCAAAATACTCATTTGATCACCATTATAATTAACAGCAAGATAAAGAGTGAATACTTCTTTAAAAATTCCAGCCATCGAGAGCGTCAAACTAGAGGTATAAGTGAGAAGCAAGAACTCAGAGAATTCCATGAGGAAGGCTAGAACTGAACCAATGAGAACAAAACTTATTGTGCCCCATAAAAGGTTTGTATCACTTGTCATTTGACCAATGGCTGCTTTGTTTTGAGCAAACGGAATGGCTTCGAATAATATGGCTAATGGCAGTAATCCGACTAACATCCACGGCTGGATGTGATACATCATGTCCAATGGGTTACTTAATCCTATATTTAGTAAACAAATGTTGAAAAGATATTAGAAATGCTTAATAATTGTTAATAGCCTTTGCCATCAATATAACTTATGTGATGTCCAATTTGTTTTTGTGCTATGCATCAATAAGCATGATTAGTGTGCTTCTGTAATACAGGTTAACGAAATTTTAATCATTGCTTTCTAGTTGATTTAGCACTTTTAAATACTCAAGTCATTTTTATGATAATTAATGACAATTACTGACAATTTTAAAGACTTCTAATTGAAAACACTTAGCTTTTTTAAACATGTCAAAAGAAACTCTGAAAAGTTTTTAAAATTCAATTATTAGATTCAGATAATGTATAAGTAGAGACAAACTGTTTTTGAAACATTTGCAAATAAATACAAATTTAATAATTCATTTTACAAATCATTGTTATTATGCAGTTAGTCTGTTTTATAGATTATTTGTAATTGCACTCATTCATATACTGCACAAAAAGAAACTGAACGCATTATCCTCGATTTTCATGTCTTAAGCTATCCATTAAGCTTATTTAAGCTTAAACAGTCTTCTGTCAAATATTTTCCTCTAATTCTTATCAAGTTATGGCTGCGGTTTTGACAGAAACTTAGCTAATGGTTGATGTTTAAACATATTTGTCAATGTTTTTGAGTTTTTAATACTGAAAAGTGATAGCTAAATGAGTGAGAATAACTTTACTATAAGTCTATAGCTGAAACTAGACAAATTATCTAAATCTCTTACATCGCAAGTTACGTATTAAGTTGTTTATCAATTGAGATGTGACTTCTGCAAATGCGCCATATTAAGCTGTTTCCTTATTAACAGAACAATCGATTTTTGATTCATGTGCAAAAATCACTGCTTAATACACAACTAATCATATTTATATAGAGGGCTTCTTAGCCGTTATATAACAATTCAATTTTCAATCAATTGAACATGAACTCTTTGAAAATAGAAAGTAAAAATCAAACTGAATCTGCTTTTCTGGCTTAATATTAAGGTAAATCAATAAGTTCGTGAAAAGAAGGATAGCGTGATTACGAAATAAAACATTTATACTAATAGCTCTACTCAACACGAATATCGATACATTTGGACAAAAATTTTATTCTTCACCAGCTTTTTAGGTCGATATGACACAACTATTTATAAGCTATTATACAAATTAGTTTCACAGTATTACACGTTTCCCGTTCTTATAGATTGATTGAAACAAAGAGAAAACAAGACAATTTCCTACTAAAAAACATGATTTTCATTGCCATGTTATTTTCACAGACTTTTACAACTTTTTATAAAACTTTTACTTTAGCTACACTTAAACTATTTCAACTACACTCATCAAATTAAATCTTGAAATGTAGGGGAGCTATGATTGACTCAGATTTTGCCATTGAAAGAAGTGAGTAAAGATTTACAGAAAATTTAGGAATAATGTTGTAGGATATTTTGCTAGTGTAACGCGACACTAATGCACCTACTGTGAGGCATTCAATTACTTAATAGCGATTAATGCACGCTTTATATTTGGAGAAATTCAAACTGAAATGAAATAACAATTAAACTTTGCTTTCATTAATCAATACAAACTTGTTGACCTAGAATTACAGTTTAACCATTTTCTATTTTACAGGTTCATATTTGCTTCCGTTTCGTTCAAGTGTGAAAAGTAATTCATTGTCTCGCAGGTACAGTTTCCTTTTTAAACTACTTATTATAGCGAATAAATCGAGTTTACTCAATCATCAATAAATCCAGTTTTCAACTAAATCATAAATTGAGGTCTGATCAATAGGTTTAAGTTAAGGAGACTCTTGTGTGATTCAACACGAAGGCAATTGTAAAGCAGATTAAATATGAGTTAACAGCTGGTATTGAAAGTGTATTAGAAAAGACACGAAATAGTAGCAATGCAGGAAAATTAGTGGCATAGTAATTTTAAAAATAACAGTTTGCAAGCATTTCATACCGACTTCTTTTCGTTGCATAACTAACTGCGACAGAGTCCATCGCAAACCACCTAAAAGTGATGCACTTAATACTAATAAGAAACCCTGTATCTGGAATTGTGTTGAGTGATAGGTGAACATAAATAATCCGCTCGATATTAATGTCACGACAATTATAAGAGAAAATCTCTATTCAGGTGGACAAACAAAGAGGGATTAGTTTAAGATTCGACTATAGAGGGTGGAATACCTTTTTTTCGAGATCGAACAAAATGGCAAACATAAGAATAAATATAATACATGTTGATTTAGTCATTGTGTACAACGAAATAGTTATGAATTCAAAACTCCAATTTGAAAATCCTATATCTAAGGCACTCGCTATACCAGTTGCTGACAACTTCCGTACGTTTTCTTGCCATGGAAGTGATATACGGGTTATTCCTATTAAACACAAATTGGATTAAAAAGTTTGTAATGAGTGAGAGAGAGAGAGAGAGAGAGAGAAAAGTGATACCAGTTATTGATTTATATAAGAGCCGTAATAGCGATGCAATAATGAACTTAAATATCATATGGCAAGTGACTACAGTGAGGGGATAGTGAAATTTCTGTCAAATCATATAAGTGAACATTAATTATTCCATCATTCATAATATATATGTTTAATAGATTGAGTACTTTTATAAACCATTTTTGATAAAATGTGATTCCAATCGAAAATGAATAATATATAAGAATTAAACCAACAGTTCTTAGTGCTGTCATCAACAACTTATCATGTAAACAAACTTTACAAATAAACAACCGATTAATTCGAGTGGTAACCGAAGAAATTTTCATGATCATTATGAGCGTGGCAACAATTAAGAAGCAAACACATAAAACAAAGTTGATTACAGATAAGGGAAACTAAATAATATCAAATTAAAATTGTTATCAATATATTCATTAGCAGATAAATGATTTCAGTTCAAGGATAGCATTTGTTGTTGTTGTTTTTGTCGTACAAATTGGTCATCATTATTACGAAAATATTCACTTATAATAAGCTCTTATTGGACTTCAACTAAATTATCGAACAATTGTGGCACTAATTGAATCTGAAGTGAATCCGCGACTAGAATTGAATCGCAAGTTGTGGAACATATTGAACGATGAAGAGATAAGAAAGTGTTTGTTTGAATAAGTGAGTATCACAAATAATTTTGCCGTAAGGAATTGCGATACTGAATGTCTGTATGCAAACAGATGTTTACTAACCACTATGAGTGGCATGACTTCGAAAGTGGCGCCTCATCTCTAGTACAAACAAATTAACTTTTTTGGTAAACTTTCAATAAAACTTTTATTAAAGCCCTAAACCTCTATTGTTCTTGGCTGAATCATTTTCAGAGAATTAGAAAATAAAATTTTATAAATTAAAATCATTAGATATATATTACTATAACATCTTCAATAGTGTTTGATTTTTTATAATTGAAAAATTATAAAACAACAGAGTCGTCGTCTAGCAATGCTTTGAGAGAGCAACCACCACAACCATCAAACCTGTATTGAGAACATCATTTAAATTGAATCACCCAACATTTGACAAAACATAAAGTAGAACAATATCTTACTGCAAGACATAGTGATGAAATTGTTGTAGTTGTTTGACTCTATGCGTAACACTCAGTAGTGAACATTGAACGGAATCACACAGATACTGATATATAGATTGCTCGACATCAACCGATACCTGTTTCAAATTTTAGATAGGATCAATCAATCAAATAAGAATTAGATTCAGATTGATCAATTACCGCTGAAGTGCATTCATCCAAAATTGCGAATTGGGGTTTATGGTATAATAACCTAAATTGTTGAACATTAAGCTTTAGATTTTCATATGCAGTTAAACTTCCCTAACTTGAACATGCAGTTAAGTGTTATTTAAAAGTTAATAACAATTAAGTCATGTATTCTATAAGATTCTGATATTCTAGACCACTTAAGTGAATGTGAAAGTTAGACTGATTTTACTGTAATAAAGTCAAACCTGGCCAATGCGATTCTTTGCTTTTCTCCACCACTCAGCACGTCCTGCCAGTCTTGTACTGAATCCCAACTTTCCCGTTCTAGTAAGTATTCTATTTGAACCTGTTTCAACAAAATTAAGTTTAACCAAAAAGTAAATAGTCAATAATCTACTCCTACAATTCTTAAATAGTCAACCAAATCTTCGTCAGTAATTCCATTTTTAGACATATCTTCTTTCGTGTCGGGGTATATAATTTGATCACGAAATGTGCCTAAAATTCAGAAGAATTTTGGGAAAACTTATTCTCAGCACTTTGCGCATAAAACCTCTTGAAGGTTATTAATTGAACTAACCTAAGGCCATGTAAGGTCTTTGAGGGATGTAAAATAACTTATCATTTGGTGGTTTGGTAAGTGTACCACCGAATAAAGGCCAAAGATCGCCGAGCAATCGGAATAGCGATGATTTACCGGATCCGTTCGGACCTACAGATTCAAAATTTGAGCTCACATCAAATTCAACTTCAGTTTCAAAGATTTTATTTCTTAATAATACCTGTGATGATAACATTTTGACCCATTCTCACTGTAAAATTGATCGATTGCACGAGAACATCACCATTTGGTGTACAAAGAGGAACATTCACAAACTGAATAATAGGGTTCTGTGGATCACAGACTCGCACAATGCCAGACCCTGGAATTAATGAATTGGAATTCTCTTCACGGAATAATAGGTTTGTCTTATTGCTGGGACTGCTTATGAAACGATTACTGTGTAATAAACATTGATTTAATTCAGTTAATTAGTTTTACTCGAATGAAGATTTAAAAATCTAACTCTTCAATGTTGTTCATGAGCTGAGTAACGCGTGTTGTATATGCAGCTAATCGTGTAAAGTCTCGACCGGCCATCACAAGCCTACCTATCGATTCAGCCAACTTGACCATCATTCGACCTGACTTGTAGTAAGTCTGGAATACAATCAATTATAGTCAACTAATATCAAATCTAGTCATATTCTAACCTCTAAACGTAGAGCCTGTGAATCATTCATGTACCTGGAAGTCAAGAATGGAATCGATAGGGCCAAGTATCCGAAAACAGTGGCTAAATCTGAGTTTTCGAATACGTATTTAAGATCAGTATCAGGTTTTCAAATCAACACGGTAAAATCTGTCTCATTTAAACATGTAGTTAGGTCATTTCTAAAAATTAGCAACATATAAGCCATGTTTTCTGTGACATTTTTATGTTGCCTTTTTTAGAAACCCTCAAGTGTATGTGAAAGTTAGACAGATTTTACTGTAGTTAAACTTACAACGCGCTACTATATTGTCGAGATAGTCAATATTAAACTTGAATATTGACATGTTTGATAAATGAGAGTGCAATCGACTCAATGCATTAAGTAGTGTTAGTCTCTCTCTAAATGAATGAAAATTCAAATGTATCAAGGTTGTATGTATGACATGAATGTTTAAGAGACCGTTTGTTCCCCTGATAGAATGCTATTTCTTCACAATTCGAAATGATTCTGGTGTGAACATATCTCAGTTGTCCCTCCAGTTGTGCTTCTGTCACTGTTAACTTAGTTAATGGACGTCTTGCGTTCGTTAAAATTGTACCTTAAATTAGCAAAGTTTCCAAATTGATTTGGTAAATCAGTAAAAGATGACGAGCTAATACAAAGTTCAAACCTGCAACAACCAGGTACGCAATCATTCCTGCAGGAGTTGAGGCACCTGTATATGTAACTGATAGTCTCTGAACTAAAACTATTATATCAAGAAGAGGCTAAAAAGTTAAAAAAACAGCATTAGGAGATGGTTCACTTATGCTTAAGTTGAAATCAAGTAAGACCTTTGAAACATTGGAGTAGACACCAACAATAGTATTGCAAAACTTTTCAATATCACTTGTCAGCAATTGGTCAATATTCTGGCACTGATTGTCCAGAACGTTGAGTCGATAATAGGTTAAGCCTTAAACAAACAAGTTCGAAAATTTAGTAAGAGTTTGAGTAATCGTTTCAAGATATAATACCATCAATGTATTTGTTGTAAAGCATAACAGAGAGTCGATATCTAAGATTTAGCTTCAACTGATTTATGCAATACTTTAAGCCATTGTTTACAAGAGCCAGAATAGGCATCGATATTAAAAATTCAGCTGCAAATAGAAAACAAATTGTGAATTAAATATAAATGACATTCAACTAAGTTTAATAGCTATTCGATTACTCACTTATATTTTTTTTCATTTTGCTGACGTCTGCAGTGATAATCGCTGCTTCAATTTGTGTCCCATTTTGGATGAGCCAAAGATCACACATTGTTCGCAATACAAGAGATAATGCAATTCCTATGATTACAATTTACCAAATATGAAACCATTTGATATTGGTTTACTTGTTTGTCAATTGATTCAATAGACTGTCCGAAAGACTCAACCGAAGTTGGTAGCAATATGTCAGCTTTTATACCAAAGACTAATCTAATTTCAATTGGTTTTATTCAATATTTTTTATTGAAGTTTATGACCTTTGGGACAGTCTAATCAATGATATAATTACCGAAAACATAAGTATATTCACGAGGGCCTAATATGAGTTTCAGAATTTTCTTCAATTGCCCGAATATTTTAGACAAGGGTTCAATTTTGGTCTTAGATTTAGTCTAATGATGGCCAAACAAAATAAGAACAAATTAAAGAATTAATTGAATAAAATGATAGATTTATTGGTTGAAGAGAGAAGTCTTACTTTATCGCTGTAGGAATATGTGATCTCATCTTTAAGCGAACTACAATTAGATTAAATTATCAACAATTCATAAGTAATTGACAAACATTCATATAACAGTGAAATTGATTGAAAATATCAATACTTTTTGGAAACATTTCTCTTATTAATAATATTATAGACCCAAATGAGCAGAGAAACGGACGAAGAAGTCAAAACAACGAGTCGCTTTAGACTGTATTGTTGTTGACGCACATTCTGATCAATTAGCCGTGATATGACTGTCATTTTCTCTCCAAATCACTTATTAGATACCAGATCAACTATTTCACTCGACAACAATCACGACTGATATGTGACCGGCTAAAGAGAGACCGCAAAGTGAGCTATGTTTGAATACAAACAAACCTATTTTTAAACAACATCACGTCATCTGATGTCGAAAGGCTAGAAAGTTAGACAAAGTTAGGGAGAGGAGGATAATTTGAACAATGAAATTACATGAATGTATGATTTCCTCAAACCAATTATGTATTACAACACTTGTTATTATAAAATATCAGTAAAGCTGATCAGTTGCACAGAGAAACTACATTTGTCTCGGCAAATTTCAAATGCAAAACACAAAAATTGATGCAGGCTCTAATTAGTTTCTCTTTCAATACTATGTTTACAATTAAATTGCTCTTTTCAAAAATTCTTTCCTCATAACTGACTGAAATCAGTATCAACCTTATGGAAACCTTGTAATAAAGCCCTTGGGAACTTATTAACGGGAAAATATTTGGGATATCTACTAAAAAAAATGTCCACAGCAAGTAGTTTAGTTTAGGTAAGCTGGGAAATTGGAAAACTTAAATTCTCAACATCTGAGAACTTAAGTTCCCAACAGTAGAGTTAATTATGCAATTGATCTAAGTATTACATAAATGGGTCACAACTTGAAAGTTTGATACTCTTTGATCTAGAATTATTTTCCTCCTAACAATCAACGAGTTCTTAGACAGCTTATTTTAACTTTTTATTCTTAATAATATTTATTATATTGAACATTTCTAAACCTTATGTCTGTCAGACTGAACAATTACTTTCTTTCGTCCCCTTACAGCTTTTATCCTCAAAATTCATGTCTTTTACAATTTGATGTTTATTTCTAAGTTTGAGTGCCACAACAAAAACCAAATAAATAGTCCAAAGAGGTGGACCAGTCATCAAAATTTGCCCAATCAACGGAACAGCCGCTATGTCAGATTCTGGTTGAGGTAACGAAAGTTGCAAGACTACGAATGGAATGGCAATATCTTGTAATGCAGTCTCTATCGAAACTGCAATAATTTCAGGTAGGGTTAGTCTAGCCGCAATAGCAGCCAAAGCACCAAATATATATCCAGTCCAGGAGACACTCATTGCAGCCCATATTACGTTCCAAGTGAACAGCTTCAACAGATGAAAATTAACATAAATACCACCTCCGATCCCAATCGTTAAGAAGATTATAACAAATGGACGAATAATTTTTTTCGACTTTTCAGCCCAGCTGGGTTTGCGGTTTTGTATTAACAGTCCCAAAGCTAGAGGTATTGTCATTGCAATTAACGAAAAGATCAAGTTTTTATATGGAATATCTATTTTGACGTTATCATTTAGAATAGTTTCCTGTCCCAAAACAAACATCCATAAAGGCATGATTGCTTGAATAAAAGAAAATATTGTTTTTAGCTATAATCTAATTGACAAATGTATTCAATTGCTTCTGACCGAATGCTGCGATGGTGCTGAAAAGTGTCATAGTTATGCTTAAGTTAACGTTTCCATGAAATAAGAATGTCCAAAAGTTGGATGATGCACCTCCTGGAGAGCAGCCCAATGTCAATAAGCCGAATCTCCAGCTTGGATTATCGGCAAAAAACAGTTTTCCGTATAAATACGATCCCTTTTATAACAATCAAGTTTATGACATTTAATTCAATAGAGTTTTTTTTAATAAGAGCTGGATTCGCGCATTTTTAGCATAATTTCAGCAGCTGATGGTACAATTAAACTGAAAACTATTATATAACTCATGCTTCTGATATGTTGAGATGTCTAAAATAATCATCTATCAGCTGAATTGAATCTGGTTTTGATTTTTTAAGAGAATTTTCGTAAAACTATCAAAATTGAACCTGCTAGCAAAACTTGATTCACCAACTATAGTCAAGTGTCACTAAAGTCAAATGGAATTATGCTAAAAGTCCCAATCCACATAAAAACTGTCAGATTTGAAGCTAATCTAAGCTGGGAAAAATTTTAGTTAAAAGTAAAACTTTAGTAAAAAGAATCAAACTCACAATTGGCATTACTAGAAACTGACTGAGAAATCCAATTAATGGGGAAATAGGTTTCTTTAAAACTTTTTTGATAACGTCCAAATTGAGTTGACAGCCCATATTAATGTTGTTAATTATGACAAGGATTGCCACAACAATCGTAAAAGCCAAGCGAATCTTAAAGTTTTTGTGAATGACAGTTGACAAATAAATGCCGTTTGCAATAACTCTATCATCATTTACATAGTTTAAACTCCATTCAAGAGAACATGTTCCAATTGATTTGGCTTTTACAGTGAAAGACAAATTTTTGGCCAGTAGTATATCATCACTTGTGACTAGAAATGTATGTTCACTGGTTTCTAAAACTTGATCATCATTGGAACTAATACTTAACACATATTCGCCTGTTGGTGGACAATCACTAATTACAGTGATACCAACTGTCTCGTACTCATTATCGCCTATTTTATCGATCATCTCGGGCCAAAAGTGCACTTGGATGGGTGAGACATTATGACATTGAATGGTTAAAGTAAGCTTCAAGTTGAATATAAAAACTAAAAAACTAAATAAAATCTTTATGGAGATCATGCTGATTAAAAGTAGAATTGTATGCCTAGTGCAATAGTTAGTGATTTACTCTGAGACTATATAGTTGCCTTGACTCAAGTTTCGTATCTGATAGTGTAAAATATAATTAATATATTAGATTTTTATTAGTAGTAAATCTAAGATTCATTCAGATTTGCAGTGATAATTTCTCAATTTCAAGTGACAAGTTTAATTCGTGATAGAAAAAATTAGATTTTTGTAACTCTAGTAACCAACAACTTATTAGACTATGGAAGAATCAAAACGAAAAAAGATATTAATTTTATATCAACAATTATTTTATTAGACTATTGTATAATCCAATTAAAATAGATTTTAAGCGATTTGTACATTAGAATTATGTTATATGCGATGTATCAGTCATTTCGTTGATTGATATACAAATAATAAACTTATATTATGATAAGAAGTAAAACTAAAACATGAACATTATTTACATGAAAATTTAAACTAAAAAAAGTATTCAGTATATTGAATACGTAATTAAAATCAAAATCAAAATAAATCTTATTCAAGGTTAGAAACACCGATCGAATCGTCTTTGTTGAGACTATCGGAGTTGACCTGTTTGTCAGTTTCCAACTTCTGATTAATGGGTGTTGGAGGAGGCGATAAGATGGGAACCTCTCTATCTCTTCCAACTTTATAGGCTTCCAAGAGTTCATCTAATCGTTCAGGAGTTGGGCCCCACTTGAGAAAACCAGCGTCATTTTGGAGAAAGACAATAAGTGTTCCGTGAGCTGACTTGATATTCAAGTCGTTTTTGTCGCAAATGTGTTGAAGTCCGTTACGATATTCATGTTCAAATGCAGGTATAACTAAATGCTTTCTCTTGAATTTACTGCTTTCAAGTTTGGTGATTACTTTAGGCGCTGGATCTCTCCATTCGGGCACAAAAACTATGAAAGAAAGCGGCTCGGAAGAGTTTGACAACAACCTATCGAAGTGGTCAACTGTGGCCTCCATGAGCTCTTCGCAAAATGGAGGGTTAGCTTCAAATGATCCACAAACAGGATAGAAGTTCAAAATTGGTCTGAAAAACGATTAAAAAGATATGATAATAATGAAAAGTTTGTAAAAAACAAGAATTGATACCCTCGTGATCCGAAGTAGGCGTCAGTATCGGAAAAGGCTGAACAGTATTGTCTAAAATAACAGTTCAATGGAGAGGCAAAACACTCAAAGGTGACACCAAAATGCTTTTGCAGAACTGAAAAGACAGAGAGCGGAAGTGCTCCCTGTGTCGAGGGACTCTCATTGAGACCAAACCAAGTCTGAGTAAATAAATGTCTAATTAGAAAATGAGTATTTTTCCAACAAACTAATAATGAATCACTTGTGAAATAATTTGTTAGAATCAATAATTAGGGAATATGATGCTAATGAAGAAACTTGATCAGAAAACTAAAACACAAAAATGGTTGCAATCATTTTAATAGAGCTAACGATAGCAAATATTAGCGTTCATTAAAATCAGTAGAACTGCAACGCATATCTGATATCAGATAACGAACTGACAATTTGCAGAACCAAGTAAACGCTAAGACTAAATTATAAATTAAAAGTTAGTTTTATCAAACAACTCATTGTTACTTTTTAGCCTAAAATGATAGGGAGCCAATCAGAATGTATTTTGACTGATTCTAAAGACATAAATCAGCTATTATCTATGGATGGACTTGGGTGCAACAATTATTAAGTCAATTGAATTAAAATGAGATGAAGCATAAGTGAGCTTGATTCTTAAAATCAAGACTCGATCCAAGTCATACAAAATGAATGAAAACAATCTTAAAAGTTAAATCGAATCAATTCTCATTCTAGGGCAAAAAAATAGGATTTTCGACACTCGATTAATACAGATTGAGATAAGTTAAGCAAAGTTCTGCTGATAACGTGCTACGTGATAATTATATTAAAAAAGTTTGATGTAAGTTTTCATGTTTTATTCATAGCTAGATTTTACGATACATTAATTTATTTGCAACATCTAAACGGATTATTACACTAAATAAATTTCAAGAAAATAACTCAAATGTGAGAACTAATTCTCGAATTTTTACAATAAGCAATTAGAAGATTGATTTGAGTTCAACTTTTGAGTCAGGCAATAGGTATATTAATAAGAAAAATTTGACAATTACTTGATATCTCTTAAGAAGAATCCAAACGCGAGTTAAAAACAAATTGAACTTTCGATCGTCAAAACAATTATATCGATAAAGTTGTTCCAACTTTTGAAAATACAAAGTGCTTAACTTGACTGAATCGTTCTTATATCTAAGAAGTGTCGTGTCCTTATCAGTGAAAATGTTAACTTGTGGCAACTTCGGACACGGGTGCGCAATTACTACTGGATAGCAGTAAACTTTTTTCGGATTTTGTACTCTTAAAGGTCCACTTTCTGTAGATTCATCAAACATTGTATTTAGATTTGAAAAATAATTGCAGTAAAACTTGTCTAACTTAGACATGTACTTAAGTGATTTTAAAAAACAATATTAAAATGTCATATAAAAACATGTAAAAGAAGTTATTGATTTTTGAAAATCACTTAACTACATGTTTAAGTGGTTTTACTAGACGAAAGATGTGACAAACCTTTGAGACCATCTTGTTTGAGGATTTCTAGATTTTTTTTCATGAATTTTTTTGGCGTAATCACATGAGAGATGATAGATTTTAGAACAAATGGCTTCAACAGAGAGTTTGGCGGCTTCGGTGATGTGGGGTTGACACTGTTGTTTGAGATGAGCGAGTCTTTCCTGATAGTCTTCGAAGGTTGCATTTAATGTTTTCCTAATCCATTGAAACGCATCCTCAACATTCCATTTGACTATTTTTCTGCTTTCAGACGAAGCGTTTCGCGATTCGATCATCTTTTTTAGCGGCTTCGGCGTATTTGGACAGTTGTTTTCGGGCTTCACCAGAGAACTTGGGTCTAACGAGTTTGATAGGTATGTCATTCATGATCTCGTTATACATCGAACGCGAGACTTCGGGAAAGCAATCGCTAGGAACCAATGGATCGCATCCTTTGTCGACAACTTTTCTTTCCATAAGCCACCTGTTGAAGGACTCTTTGGGCGCTTCAATGTTTTCCCTGGAGTGACACATCTCGACATACTGCTGACGCAATTTGGCTACTAATGAGGCGCGCAATAACTCGACTTCTGGATGAGGATGAAAGACAAGTTGTGGCGCTCTCTCCCATATCACACAATTGGTATGCACTTCTAGATCGAAAGGTCCACTCAAAATGAATCTTTTGATTGGTGGTTGAGAACCACTGATGGCGTCATCCATAGAAAGAGATCTCTTATCACCGGTTCTTTGGGGCCAATGGGGCAAATTTGGAGGTATTCCAGTGGGGGTTGTGGGATCAGTGGGTGTGATGGGGACTGGAGACTGTATTCCTAAAGGATCAGTGATAGGGTCATAACCGGGACCAATTCGTGGCATTTCCCAAAGGGATTCATTAGTGATCTTATTGAAGTAGTATGGTCTTCCTTCTCGTTTGCTCCAAAACTTTCTCCAACCGCACTGTAACAGTTCTGCAGGTAGGTCATGCACTGGATCTATACCCGAACCCGACTGAGGAGGCGACAGAAACCCTCCGCAACTGCTATTACCGCTCATGTGGTTCGGTACTAATGAAGTAAGTGGTGCCAGAGATGGCAGATTTGCCGGTAGTGACATTTGACGCGTCAGTTCGCCTTTCGATGCATAGCTATTTATATTATTGTCCATATTGTTGTCGTTTACATTCTTGTGATTAATCATTGGATTATCTTCCAAAGAATTTTCAAGTTTATTAGCATTCACCGATTGATTGTTATTCTTGTCATCAAATTTTGCGGACATGATTAGGATGGGAGTGAGAAATTAAAAGAAATCATTTGAATGTTGATGGATTTGAAGAGATGATAATGTGGTAGAAGTTGACATTAAAATAAGTAAAATATTGATGTTTTATCAATGTTTAAGATGAAGATGAAGTAAAGATGTATTGGCGCTCATATTGTCATATTTGGTAAACAAGAGCACGTGAACCATATATTACATACTTTATATACACTATACATAACAGTATTTATAACTTATTCCTAATTATAAAAGCGCTAAAACTATTCACTCACTTCACATCAGATTACTGATCAATTAGCTGAGACATATTGAACTGACAATTAAAAATATAATAAACAAATAGAAAGAAACCAATAATGATAAATGAAGTGTATATAATGTTTATAAACGTCTAGTGACATTTGAAGAGATGAAAGCTTTGAAAATGCGACGCCATTACAGTACAACAACTGGGCGCTCACTTGACTGACTGATTCTTTCCCTATACAACCTCTCTTGCTTTGCCTTAACGCATGCGCCTATCTCTCATCCTCTAGTCGAGACACTATTATAGACCTCGAACTTATCTTACCATGAGTCATCCAAACTTTTAATTACTAAACTATCTCTTAAACGTAGTTAAATTCATTTTTCAAAACAATTCTTATTGAAATAAAAAAAATTATAGTTTAATTAGAAGTGATCAATAACGGAACTTATGATAAACGAAACTTTTTAGTCTACTGAAACGAATGGTGAGATATAGAGATGAAAAGGATTTGAATTTTTGTTATTGAATCCCTTTTTGAAATTAGCAAGGCAATTTTGTAATAATTAATGAGCGCTTCATTAGACTCAAGTTCAGTTAAACACTTAGGATAGTTGTGATAAAAGTGTCAATTTACTAATAAATGACATAAAAAGTGATAAATAATGAATTTAAATAAAAATATATTTAAGCTAAGTAAATTAAACTAATTAGAATGGAATTGCAAAAAGTTTAGTTTGGATTACTTTTGCCATACATCTCGACATATCTACATGCACCCTACATGCACCGAACGCTTGCTTTGCAAATCATATGATTCTCTATAGCTTTCAATGTCATATTCGTTTAAAGGTTTCACTGTTTTCTGTCAAATACATAAGTTTTGACACAAGTCTGTGCATAAAAACTCAAAGACATATGATTTGAAAAAAATAATAGTGAAATGAGTGCAAATAGTGAGGAATAGGTGCGTGAGTCACGAAATATGATAGAGTAAAACTTGAAAAGAGTTAGATGAGGACTTGGTTAATTATAATCTATTTGATAAATCGTACATAAATTTTTATTATATAATCGAGAAATACGTCTCGTATATGATATATTATTTACTATAATTGGGTCTCAACCTATTCCAACCCTTTATTTATATCGAAATTAGTTAAGTGAATAAATATTTTCATTATTAAAGCAGATTTCGTCCAATGATAACATGAAATCAAAGTTCGTATTAATTGACTACAAATATATGGAGAATATTATTAAACATTTTGGTATTTATGAAAATCGAACAAAAACATAAATATTATTGAATTAAGTGAGACTGTTGTTTGAGTGAATAAGTAGAAGAAGAAAATAAATAAAATAGTTATGAGACAAATATATTGGTGCATAAATTGAATCAGTTAATAGTAAATCGATTGTATGGGAGCCAATATATCAAGTATTTCTGGCAATAATCTTTTTGTGAGAAGACCGAGCACCATGTCTGATCTCGAAAATACTCAGGTCGCCAATGAGGACTCTTTTAGTGATTCAGAACCAGATCCTGATTTTAACACCATCTTAAGATATTTGATAAGAAGGTATTCGCATTTACTTCTAGTTCATGTGATTTCTTAACTGATTTTTAAATTGATTTTTGTTTAATTAACTCAAAATCTAAATAGAGGTCACATTCGGTTTTTGACATCTGACGGCTCTGACAGCGAGGACGATTCGGACACAACCGATGATTCCGGTTATATCTATCAGTCTTCCAACAAGAGACATAACAGTGTGCCGTTAGGTATGATTAAAATCTATCGTGTTCTCAATTGTTATGATTAATGTGAATTTGTTAACGAAGTGAACGTCGATCCAAATCCTGACACTTCAGTGATCGATAAAAGTGATCTAAAGCTGATTATAAGAGAGCAAACGGGTCTCTCGACAGACAAAGCTTTGCCATCAATTCCAAAACTGTTTAGTAATCGCGAAATAGGAAGAAGTAATTATCGCGAAGGGTTGACTAGTCAGTCATTTGGTTTGAGTGACAGGTGCAAATTGTCAGCTAAGTTCCTTCCAAACAAGATGTTAACACTTGAACAATACCCGAGTAAAGGTACACACGTCAACTTATTTTAAAAACTGGTTTCATTTCAATTCAAATCATTCACTCTAATCCCATCTAATTTTAAGCTTTCTGTGGTTCTTATTCAAAAAATGGTGATCTATTTCTAACTGCTTGTCAAGACACAAATATTAGAATATATGATATGCGTCGCGACAAATTCAAGCTTTTCAAAACTGTTTGGGCTCGAGATGTTGGTTGGAGTGTTCTAGACACTGATTTCAGGTATAATTTAATCCTATTGTTGAGTAATTTAATACGACTATTGATTTGTTTGATAGTCCCGATGGCAGGCATTTTATTTACTCGAGTTGGTCGGAATGCAGTTAGTATAAGATTATTTGCATTTCAACAAACCTTACCTCAAATTAAACACAATATATCTTTTTTCAACCTTTTAGTACATATTTGCAACATTCATGGTGAAACTGAAACTCACGAGGCGTTGACGTTAGCCCCCGATGACAGACGTTTTTGTATATTTTCGCTTCGTTTCTCACAAGACGGTCGGGAGATTCTGGGGGGCGCTAACGATGAGTGTCTCTATGTATATGACAGAGAACGTAAGGATCGTGTTCTCAAAATCAGATGTCATGAGGACGACGTCAATTCTGTTGCCTTTGCCGACGCTTCGTCTAAGATTCTGTTTAGTGCAGGCGATGACGGATTATGCAAAGTTTGTCTTTTCTTCCGATTATATCTTTTCATTAAATAACTTTATTTTGATCTTTAAAAAGGTTTGGGACAGAAGAACATTGAATGAATCAAATCCTAAACCAGTTGGTATACTGTCAGGTCATGTCGACGGTATTACTTTTATTGATTCTAAAGAAGATGGACGTCATTTAATCACAAATTGTAAAGATCAGACAATCAAACTTTGGGACATGAGATCCTTTTCGCCTCAAATCGGATTTGAAGCTACTCGGAAAGCTGTGACGAAACAGAATTGGGACTATCGATGGCAAGCAATCCCCCGAAAGCGTAAGTCTTTTTATAGAAATGTTTTGATGACAGCTGAAGATTGAACATATTCGAATTGCAGTTCTGTCGAGTCGCAAGAAGATTGAAGGCGACACTTCTTTAATGACATATACAGGTCACAGTGTGCTACAAACTTTAATCAGATGTCATTTTTCTCCTGAATGGAGTACTGGTCAGCGATATATATATACTGGCTGTTCAAGTGGAAGAATTGTTATTTATGATGTTCTGACCGGAAAAATCGTTAAGACCCTTGGTGGACATAAAGGGTGTGTCAGAGACGTGTCTTGGCACCCGTTTGAGCCAAATATAATGAGCTCAAGTGTAAGATATTCTGTCGTTGAATTTTGATGCAAATAGTCGAACCATTTTGAATAGAAATGAATTATGATCTATATTTGTATTAATGATTAGTGGGACGGAACTGTCGTCAAGTGGATTTATTCTGATGAGAGCGCTTTTTCTAATGACAGTGAAACAGATGACTCAGAATATGGTCGCGGCTCTGGATTCAGGCGATCAAAACGATTGGCAGAGAAGCGAAAACGAACGTAACGACAATCATGATTTCTCGAATGTAAACAAAAAATAATTTAAATAAATAAGCCTTATATTTTATAAAACCTTAAGGTATCAAAAGTGATTAAACAGTAATTTCGCAAATTTAAGGAGGCCTCACACCGAGGGCAACACTAAGTTACACTCATAAACTGAATGGCAACCAGAAGTGATGCATAATGATATGCTTTCCATCATATCATAATATATCAGTTATAAATAAACCTATAGAATATTTAATTCAATGAAGGCAAATTAGAATTGAAATTTGAAGTTGATGCGCATCACAGAAGTGTTGGCCTTTCATGTTGCTATCGTGAATTGTTAAGTTTTGAAGTGTACTTAACTACAACCACATTAGCAAAAGTACTTATTTCTATAAATTTTAGTTTATTTGAATTTGATTGCCATTTAATTTTTTAACTCATAAGATTGTAAATTATGTAAATTAAAGTGGTGGTTTGAATAAATATTTTTATCGCTCATATTTGATTTCTTTCGATGGGTAATCGGAATCAGAATCACTTTGATTCTCATTGAATTCGTTGTTCTTTTCAGTATCGCGTTTCTCTTTGCTTAAAGAATCGCTCCTAATTGCCGATGTATTGAAATTAGGCGTTGAATTGAAACGTCTTAATGTTGAAGTCAGTTCTATCTTGTCGTGTTCTGAAGACTTCAATGGATTTTCACTTTTTGGCGAACTCATTTGGGTAAAATTGAAAAAAGCACAAAATTCTTGCAAATCGTTTTCTTCATCGATAGATAGAATCTCTTTATATGCTTTAGTTAATATTTCGACAGCTTTAGTGTGAAACAGCAGCTCATTCTTTGTGAATTCCAGAAAAATTCTCTATCAGGATAAAAAATAGATTAAAATCTTCAAATTGATCACAACGAGTGAAATAATAGTCTGAGTTAACGTTGGTTCTATGCTTGAAGTACTCTCTTGAAGTGTACATAGTATACAACAGTTATGTGGATCACTCAAACTGGCCTTCGATTCCATTCCTCTAATCTAACCTAAATTACTTGGCCTAATATGATATTGGAGTTTATTTAGTTAAATAAGTTAAGTTAGGTTACAGGCATGGCGCTCGTAGCGCTAGCAATCGAAGCCAAGTTTGAGTAGTTCACATAACTTCTGTATATCTGATGCTTGGCGCAAATTAAAGCAAGTATAGGGCGAACATTTGCCAATAGTGATACCTTGATATCACAAAGTTTCTTCATTTCAAATCTTTGAACTTGTAACTCATACGCTCTAAAAATGCTCGAGACTTCATTGAAACTGGTACTTCTGCCGATTTCTTTGAGTTTTCCTTCTTTATGGTCAGACAACTGTTTATTTCTTGCATTAGAATTAATTCTTAGTTCATCCTAAAATAATTTAAAATTAAACATAATCTCCGGTGATAAGTTTGGTTCAACTGACTTTAGCTCTTCTGGTAGATTCTCCGTATAGACTTAACTCATTGATAACTTTTTCTTCGATTTTTTGAACCTTCAATATTTCGAAAATCAATGATTGATTGATCAGTTCATATAATTATTCATATAATAACTCACTTCATCGTTTCGGAAATCTTGAATCGCACTCAAACAGTTGGCGAAATTAGTTAATCCAGATTTTAAGCTTAAGAATTATATTGAAATTTAATAGAGGAGATATTAAAGTAAAACCTGTGTAACTTAGACACGTACTTGAGTGGCTTTTAAAGAGCAATAATAAAAATAAGATTGAAAAGCATGGCTTAATGGTTATTGATTTTTGAAAAAGATTCAACTACATAGCAAAGTTAGACAGGCTTCACTTACTTAACCAATTACTACAAAACGTTAAAATTGTCAATAACTCAAAACCTCGTATTTATCTTTTCTGATTCGGCAAACTGCAGCAAATTGGACGCAAGAAAGTCTCCCTCATCTCTAGTTCTTGCGATTTTCCTGGTATATGAGCAAATGGAAGTGTGAATATCTAAAAGATGTTTTTCAATAGTATCAATCCGTGCCTGAAGGAAACGGGTTTGCGCTTCACTGCTATCATGAGAATACGATAACTATTCAGTATATTAATACGAATAAAACTATTCAATACCTGCTCATGTTGTTCGCGAATATATTTGAAGACGTGTTCATTTAACAATTTATTTTAACCAAAGACTAACTATCATTATATTTGCATCAATTTTTGGAAACAATAAAAGACAATGTTTTGAGTATTAGAAACAGTATTGCTATAGAAACGATTTCAATGAATAGGAATTCATCGCATATTAAATAAGATACCCCTGAATAACTTTTTTCAGTAGACTGTTATTTGATCACCAAAATTGAATAACTATTTTGAGCCCAAGCTAGTGTTCAAGGATAAAAAGCTGAGTCAAACAATTAATAGTGGTCGTAATAACTTCTACTTAATACAGGATACATGTACAGAATATTCTGGTTTATTCAAACTACGTGTTTTACAATTTGGAATCCCAGCTCGATATCAATTTCTAGCTCAAAAACTTTGTTTAAACCCTTCATAGTTCCGCTTCTTTGGTTTCAGTTAAAATCAATTTTCTGATTCGGCAGTTAAACTTCGGAAAATTTTTTAGCTCAAGTTCGATTTTAAATTTTCTAAGATTTGATAAAATGCTAAAATTCGGTTAAAACCAGGGCTAAAGATTAGAAATCTGTGAATTCAGCTGAAATCAAGTTGAAAAATATACTTTCATCAATCTTTCTAAGTAAACACAAATTAAAAATTTTTGTAAGTAGTGGCAGAATGAAGAAAATAGCTTCAAAACTACTGTTTGAAAATATAAAATACTTTAAAATATTAGTGGAGAAAAAGTTAATTGATGTAATTACATGCCATGCCAGCTACTTTATCAACCAATTGAACTAACTATAGCCTCGGCAGTTTTATCGATTAAAATAGGTTAAAACAGATAAGAGGCAACTCAAATGATTATCTAGCTGAAACACAAACAAACAAATAAATCAAATTTAGAATTTTTCAGCAACAATTATGCCTTTAATTATAAATCCATGATCATTACAATAATAAGTCATAATACCATTACCTATAACTGTATTTCTATAACTGTATTTAAGGCAAACTTTAAGCTTAAACATTAAGCACAGTTTTGTCTTTTATACTTGATATGAAAACAGTAGTTTTCAATCAAAAAAACTATAATGAATTTGATTTGAGTTACAGGTATAATAAAATATGAATTTGAATCATTTTACAAGCAATGCTATACAAAAATAGATGAGATCGACTTATTGTTGCGCTCAAAGTCTACTATTACTATCGTAAATTTTCCACTACACAAACAAATAGTTAAACACTTAATGAAACCGACAGACTTCGGTTAATCGCTAGTTATAAGACAAAAATCAAAATCGTCAAACAGGGATAACATGGTATACGAGTAATCACCAAGTAACTGTGAAACTGAACAGCTTAACAGCAAATCAACAAGTTCCTATTGATTATCAAGCAAATCACCAATGTCTGATAAACCAATCAAATCAGTTAATCAAAGAGTAACAAAAATTAAGATAAATTCATTTTTGTCAATAAGGAGGGAGAGGAAGGGAGGAGAGAGAGAGAGAGAGAGGGAGAGAGAGAGAGAGTAATAATTGAGTCGAGGCAACACAAGTCAGTCTTACCCAAAAATAATTACATTTTACAACAGATTCGTTATCAGAGAATTACATAAATAAATGTTAAACAGAGAATAATAGATAAATACAGTTAAACAGTTAGGAGCACATAACTGAATAACACACAACAATTCAAAGTTAAGCTTTTGAAAACTTTGTTCGAACATCATTTTGAATATACCGTTCAAAAAGTTGATATATAGATATCACAGCTTAAAAACATTTGCAGACAACCAAAACTGAATTATTTTTCAACTAATTTTAAAATGAAATCAACAAAAAGCGTTAACCTTCACTTGAATAGAGTTATGTAAACAATAATAGTAAATGTGAAGCACAATTTAGAGCACATAATAGCTTGTCGAAGTATTGGAATGAATCAGGACTTAGAAGATTAGAAAGAAGAGCCAAATTTAGAGAGAAAATTCAAATCTAGAACAATATTGAAAACTAGAAGTGAGTAATTACTTTGAATGGGAGTAACAATTGAAAAGTAGATCCTTCAACAGGTTTATAAATATATAGATAGTATGCAAAATCAAATATTTGATTCAGAAAATATTAACAGATTTACTCATTAGAGATAATGATATGATAATAAATATGTTTCGGTAAAATATATCTGATATAAGATTATATATTCAGTATTTACGCCATTTTTATCAAATCCCATTAAAACGATTAAAAAGCTAACTATCAATACTAACTGCAAGAGAATAAAAATTAGACAAAAAATAATCAGACCGAAGTCTCATTTGCTCGGCTTTACAAGGCTCCGATTAAACAGCATCTGGAGCTGAGTGACGTCTATTACGTTTAACTGGATTAACAGGTTGTGAACTTTTTGAATTCATTGGCACATCGTTGGGCACATGATAGGGCACACTATTCTCGACTTTACCATCTAAAAGCTCGTTTCGTTTCTTCTGCTCGCTTTCTGCAAATCGATTCGATGAATCTGATGTCTCTGCTGAACATTTCAATTGATTCAATGAATCTGATGCCTGTGCTGAACATTTTACTAGAGAAAGAGGTGTAGAGTTTGCTTTCATATTATGATTCGAGAGTGGTATAGATTTCGTTTTTTTAGCATTCATTTCTGCTGCAACATTATCCTGACTTTTAGTACTCAGAATACAAGACGGCGACGCTTTTGGGGTTAATGAAACACAAGTATCTCCAATTTTCAATTTACGACATTTGAGGCCATAGCGTATCAAAGATCTATCAGGAGAACAAGAAGACCAGCCTTTGTGGAACACAAAGAATGGGTGTTCTAGCGGTGCTTCAACAGTGACCGGGACTTTGGTGCGACCGACTAAGAAACTCAACAGCACTGAACAACTCTTGATCTTATCCTCCATTTTGACCACTTCACTGCAATCAGCGCAAAGGTCTGGACTTCTGGTGGCACTTTCAATGAAATCCTGAGTTGACATCTCCTCGACAGGTTTTACTTTTCCATTTCCCAATTGAATGATAGAACCCTTTTGGAAATATATCGGATATTGTAAATGGCTGTGGTCTTCAATTGGGGCCGAATTCTCATTAGGGCTCAAATGATGCGTGTCTTCAATCGAATGCTCTTTGGCCACTAAAGTCGTGATTGGCTTATGAGATGAAGTTTGTGGCACTGATCTCCTTCTTTGATGCGGATATGATGTTATATTCTGGCAGTTGGGCTCAATTATAGATGGATTAGAATAAGAAACGATATCTGAATCGCTTATTCTCTTGAGAAACTCTTCTCTGCGAACACCAGGAATGGGAGGCGCAGAAAGTGGTGCGGACTCGAAATGCATGGAAACTGATTTGTTTGGTTCGACTATACTTATGTTAGGAGGCTTAAGAATCCTGTGCTTACGACTGCCTTCTTTACCCCACGGAAGTTTGTATGCATTGTTGTCATTATTGTTGATTTCTGGACTTGTCGTGGATTTCCTTTTAACACCTGTTGAGATGATGTTCGCTTCATTCGCATCATTTCGTCCGTTATGATCGTTCGGAGACTTTAAAGGATCCTTAACTGAACGCACCAATGACTTAGTCTGTTGTTCAGCTGTTTCTGAACTGATTGTAGGGCTAGAAAAAGGACCAGAACTTATCATTGATGATGAATCTGATGAATGTATGGATGGAGAACGAGAACTACTACTCGTTAGACCGGATTGAGATGCAATTGAGCACGAATTGGCGGATAGTATGGCGTTGTGGGCGTTCTGGTGATGATAAGAATCAATAATACCCGTCGAATACGTTCCGTTACGAGTGTTGGTCACACTCGACTGATTTGGCACTAGAAATGGTGAGATCGCGTTCTGAGCAGTTGTTGGACTAAATTGTTGGAAAGGGCTTGGATAGTTTGAGATAAACGGCCCGCTGAAGTGAGCAGACGCTGGACCACCAGCTCGAACACTGTTCATAGCATTCATCGAACTGATCGGACTGCTCGGTGGCTGGTATGGGAAATAACTCGGAGAACTCGACGCTCCGAAACGGGGAGAGTATAGACGTTGACCACTGGTTATGTCGTACAGAGAACGTTGTGATGAATGCGATGAGTGATGACTCAATGGCAGCGCTAAATGAGCAGATCCTGAGGGAGAGGACGGCAGACCACGAGAGGATATGGCCACCTCTGCCAACCAATTCAAGTTATCTATCAATCAACAGTCGATTATTGGATTGTTTGGTTTGATTTTAAGTAAGACTATCTGTTAGTTATCTAAATAGATCTGAAATTTAAGGACCTACCAGAGTGAGCACGGGTTGGATTCCTTTCCGGTTCATTCATTGACATATTATTAGATGAATTACTAGAACTGATTGTGATGTTGTTATCAGTTGGCGTTGACGTCGAATCACTTATACTTTTTTCAGACAAACTATTATTTTGAGTAATCAATGATTGAGGCGAGTCTTTATATTTGTTATCCTTATTATTATTATTGTTATCATTAGAACTGTTGATATCTTTCGAGTCATTAGTAGTAAGACTCAAAGGAGTGTTGATTGTGTTATGTTGTGATCCAAACCATGACTGGTGGCTATTGAACAGGTTTAGAGATGACAAAAATAAGGGATTTGGTGGAAATGGAAATGCAGTCGGACTTGAATGCAATGGAAGTGATGATTGAATCGATCCGTACAGATGTGATCCAAATGGTTTTGATAGTGAAGAACAACCAAACGATTGTGAGCTCACTATTGATTGAGGCATCGAATGATTAGTTGCGCCTTAAGAACAAATTCGTTGTTAATGTCTATGCATTTGATTACATAACTATAACTAATATTATATTAATGAGTAACTAATGAGTTATGAGAAAATCAATGAGTCATTCGATTGATATTTAGTTTGTATTTATTTGAAAAGGAATATAAGCTATAAATATATGAATACTCTATAGGAATATGTTATCAATATGTAAGTCATAATACTATCAGATATGACTTTATATCACTTTATATCACTTCATATGACTTTATATGACTTTATACTAATTTAAATCATTTATCAGATATTCAATTATTCAACTATTTCTTCATAAGACATAATTTATATTTAATAGAAACAAAAAAATTGATACCATTTTCAAGTGAACACAAATTGTTAGACATTGCTGTCAGTCGTCGATTGAAATGAAAACAAAATCTCTGTCTGTAGTATTGAGTGTTTC
Organism: Archegozetes longisetosus; assembly: GCA_018873245.2. Taxonomy (NCBI): domain Eukaryota; kingdom Metazoa; phylum Arthropoda; class Arachnida; order Sarcoptiformes; family Trhypochthoniidae; genus Archegozetes; species Archegozetes longisetosus. The sequence continues at coordinate 7,117,142 of JAEMBT020000007.1, forward strand.
TATGGTTTGAATGGTTTAGAGTGAGAAGCGAGTAATGACTCAATTCAATGAATAGACACTACTCTCTAATGCCTATCAATTCGTCGAAAGTGTTGCACAACTATATAACTAAACATTTAATGCACTTTAGACTTGATTTCCATACTCAGTGATAAGATATCGAAATGTTTCGATAAATCACATTTGAATGGAGTATTACTACAGAAAGTGATGCCATTTGATGACAAAGAGAGACGAAACAGTGTGAGACTAACACACAAGTCAATGTATAACTTGTTGGCAATGGTTTGAAAACATACATAGACTCCAAAGTTTAAGTGTAGGGAACGCAGAAGAGAGTCGACCCATTGATAGGCAGGTAGTTAGGAGTGAGCTTTAGCTGCGGTAGTTAGGAGTCAGTTCTAGTTGTGTAGTTAGGAGTTAGCTCTAACTCGAGTTGTTTCAAGTCAGCTTTGATAGTTTAGAGTGAGCTCTAACTCAGCTCTGGCTCTCGCAGTAAAGACAGCTCTAGCCCTCACAGTTAACACTCGGCTTTAGCTCTGGCAGTTAGGAGTGAGCTCTAGCTCTTAGCCTTGACAGGACTGTTGACCGCCCGGGACTCCGATCTGGCTGTACAACCATTGCAATTGGTCTGTTTCCTCCCTTTAAAGTTTAACTTTTTGCTGGTACTGTATAAATAGTTTTAAACGTAAAGTATGTCTAAAGTTATTTATCAAGCGTTAACATATTTTCCCTCTGTTTGGCCTTACTGTGAATCGTTGCCGAACTATTACTTTTACTATTAAGAGAACATAATTAGTATTACCTCTAATAAAGTCTACTATAGCCCAATCTTTCTAGTCATTGTCTGATAAAATATATACAATCTTTACTTTATAATTCGCATCGTATTCTCTATAGATTATGTCAACTGCAAAAATTGTTTCATTTAACGATAAATATTGTTTTCAAATCTGAAGTCAGTAACCAATTATTTGATTTTCATATACATTTTCTCGTTGCAAAATGCAATAATTGGTCATAAATCTGATTGTAAAATGACTTACACTTGCGATAGAGTAGCACAGAGATTAAAGTATGTCAGATTCACAGCCGTATACTCACAACTCACTTAAGGCTCAGCTCACACTCAAAGTACAATTGAGGGATAATTAGGTATTAAAGAAATAGCAAACCCTTACATTAGTCCTAGTAGATCAGAATATGTTTGTACTATCCCTCATACTTTGAAGTGTCAGCTGAACCATCAAATGGCTGGTACTGAAGACATTGTCTTCGTATACCTGTTGTATATTCAGACAAATTAAATATAACTGAAATATTTTGCAATTGTATATTTGCAACATATGATTGAATTATCATTATAGCTCACTTAAAAGTCAGTTGCGATAATTTGAACTAAAGTCAAATAAAGAGTGAGTTTTGTTTGCAATGCAAGGCTTTGGCAAAGCTTTTTGAAAGGGAAAGGCTTGAAAGAGAAAGCTTTGAAAGAGAAAGTCAATAGTTTATAACTAAGGTTAAGTGAAATCTGCGATTATTCCAACTCTTTCCTTTTGATAACTGATACGTTAATTAAAATAATCAGAAATACTACAATCGCAATAGTATGCATTTGTTAGGCTTGAGTCAAATTTGAGTAGATTTGAGACGGAATTAAAAATAAAAAGTCTATTAAGAATGAAGAGTCTATTAAAGATGTGAAGTCTATTAAAAATTAGCCGAAAGTTAATTTTTGTGTAAGTGTTACATAAGCTGAAGTGTGTTCGCCCTTGAACTCAGTCAAAAAAATTGCAGAACAACTAAAGTTAGAAGAAAGCAATCTTCAGTAGTACAGAAGAAGTAACGCTTCATTTTCCACATTCTCCATATGTCATCAATAAACCATTGCTTAATTTTGTTTATTATCTCATTTCAACATAGTTTAAAATGTCGATTTAGAGTCAGCCAAATATCTGTTTTATGCATTTAAATTGACTTTATAACTTTCTAACAGCTCTGTCAGTTTTCAAGTTTTACTCTGTTTTTATAGCCTATAACTTTCAATTTAATTCATATTACACCTCAAATACAATTCTCTATGTTTAAAGAAATTAATTGCTAACTCAATTTCAATTGAAATGCCAATAAAAGAAATCTAAATAAACTCAATGATCACCTGTTAGGCCATAGCCCTTTCGTTAGTCATGGCTTGACTATTCTGGCAAAATAACAAACTACAGTTAAACCTTTCTATCTTCAACACTTAGCCAAGCTCGTTTTTAAGAAGTACATAAACAAACCCATAAAATTAAGTCTTATCTTTATTACTTTTTTAAAATATACGTTCAAGTTAAGAGGTTTAACTGTATTAAGTATCAAAAAGTGATAAATTCAAGCAAGTTATATTGCATCAGTTCAATACACTTTCCACATCAAAATATTACTTAAAATAAATTTTATAGATTAGAGACTAATATTTCCCTAACTTTTAAAATCTGATCTTTATTTCATCTGATTCACTAAAAACTTCTTTACTAAAGGCAATCGTTTTTAAGTGCAATTTCTGTATTAATATGAAAGATTAGAAAATGAGTTTTGCAACTTTCTGAAAAGCTATTTGGTTGTCCTTCACTTGCATTAATCAATTTTATTAAAAAGTTTCAGAGCTTTAATTATAAATTGTGATTATCAACAATGACGTTGACCATTGATCGGAGAATTAAGAGCTTCTGAAATACCTAAAAATTCTTATGATTAAACAAAAAATTTTGTGATTTAGACAAAGGGAGTTGTAGCTTTTGCTAAACTTGTTGAGAATTTGCAGTCATCAAAAATTGGAATTGAAAAATTGCCTAAAGCTAATAACGAAAAACTTAAACAAATCAAATAAGTGAGGAGTCTTAAGAAAATTGATTGACTCGTTCAGCAATACTTAAGCGAAAGTTGATGGCAACTAAATTTGAAATATTCGTTCAAAATTGTTAAGTAATAATTAGCCAATAGATGGCCTGTTGAGTCGTGTTATGATCGCTAGTCGTAACTGCAAAATGTTTACAACTAATCGATTCTGTGATTAGTCACCAATTGTTTGGGTCAATCGGAAAATACAATTAAAATAATGTCGGATAAGTTGGCCGAAGCAAACGAATGTTATAACAAAGCAGAGAAATTGTAAGTGTTTTGGTTGCAATAATTGAAAATGAATCAATTTATCTAATAATAACCATTTGAGTGTTTCTCAAGTTTGGATTTCAGTTTCAGTTAACTCCCACTTGATTAGGAATTGGACAATTTTCAGTTTTAACTAAGATTCTCACATTTTTCAGTCTTAAGACGGGATTTCTCAAGTGGAGACCAGATTACGATAATGCGGCTAACGAATACTCTCGAGCAGGTCTGACGCTAGACGCGTCGATGTGTTGTTAATTGGATTTTAACATATTTCAATTTATTTTCAACGATAGCTACATGTTTCAAAGCAGTCCGAATGCAAGATAAATGCCTTGACGCACACCTAAAGGCTGCCGATTGTTATGTCAAAAATAGATCTCATTTTTCTGCCGCAAAGTATGATACTTCTCAACTAAATTATTAGTTTAAATTGAGCTCAACTATTAGTTTAAACTAAACTGAAAATATTTCTTAAAACAGAAGTTACGAACAGGCGGCTATGGTTTCGAAGGAAATGAATGACTGGAATTCAGTCATCAAATATTTTGAACAATCAAGTTATTTGTTCCGGGAACACGGCGTTCCGGATACGGCTGCACTAACTCTAAATCGCGGCGCTCAGTATGTCTTATGCCTTCAATTTTCCAATCATTCATATCAATTTATTACAGAATTGTTGAAAATCAATTTCCCGAAAAGGCCGCTGAATGGTATTGTCAGGCGTCAGAGGTGACAATGCTTGAGGACAGACCCCGACAGGCGGCTGAATATGCCAACAAAGCTGTCAGAATATATCTTAAAATGAAAAGATATGATGAAGCGGTCGATTGGATCAGAAAAGCAATGAATTATTTATTGGAAGCAGAAGACAATCAGGCGTGCGGCCGACTTGTCGCTTGTCTCGTACTCATCCAGTTGGCTCGAGACGACATCGTGGCTGCTCAGAAGGCCTTTCAAGAGGGAAAAAGGTTTGACATATTCAATAGTAGTTCAACTAATACAATAAGTCTTTGTTCAATAGTTATGTCGAACAGCAAGAAGTTTATTCATTGACCGAAGTACTGGATGGTTTCGACCAAATGGATCCAAACGCAATATGCAATGGTCTAAACAGTCCATTTATCAAGAGTTTGGACAACGAATTTACAAAAATAGCGCGAAGTCTGCAACAGAAATACGCTGCAAGTAAAACAACTCCAACACATCAGACAACTGAATCTCAGGATGAATCAGTGAATGATGAGGCCGGAGCTATGCTATAAAATCCAGTCTAAAATCAATCAGATACTCTATAGATTGTATATAAGTTGAACTTATGTTAAAATCTATCAAATCATTCCAGTGTTATTATTCCAAAATTTTTTTTAATTAAAAGAACTAATTTAGAAAAGAAACCTAATAGTGAGAGATCCCGAAAAATTGAGTTAACCAAATATGATGTAAATGTGGCACAACATCAATGGAATGCATGCTTGATTGAATTTGCAAAACAATATAAACCCATAAATGCTTCAATAACATAATAAAACAAGTTTTTCTTTGAATCAAATGACTTCATGTTACTTAAGACAATTTCAGACATAACTGATTTAGTGAGTTATATATTAGGCACTAATAGCTTTATTTAATCATCGGCAGAACCCGTTCCCCTTTTAACTCTTCTTTGTCGCGGCGACTGTCGGACTTTCGGTGATTTATCTGAACAAAAGCATCAGTTCATGAGATACGTATAATGAGTATATGATATGAATTAACAACTGTTGATGACTTACTGAGTGAGTTGAGCGTTTCCTGAGGCAACCAGTCGTAGTCAACATCGTTTGGATTTGATGTTCCTGTTTCTGTTGTTTTCTTTGACAACTGGATGTGCTTCTTCTATAACCATTCAAATTGATCAAAAATTCATTAAGAATCTACTAAACTTCGAATCGTTAGGATTGACTTACGCTAAATGAGACAAAGAATTGTTGAAAGCCCACAACGACCAACACTACAACAGCTGCCAAGAAAACATAGAGGAAAAATGTTTCCCCGTCTAAGCCTTCATCCAGTTCAACAATAGAAACGGTTTCATTGAAAACCGCATTCAAATATTGGTTTCCATCCTTTTGAGGATAAATATTTATTGTATTATATAATGTGATGAGAAATTCTTATAACTCACAGCATCTCTGTAGAAAAGGTTAACTGTAAAGCCATACGGTCTTGCACTATATGCTTCACTCACGAAGAACTGATAAGCGAGAGTCACCTCTTCTTGAGGCTTAACCATACGATTATATGCAATGGCTGTAAACTGAATATATGGCAAATTATTAACAATTCTTTCGACATTAACAACTGTTTAAATATGACTTACATTTTGCAAATGGAAACTGAAATCTTGTGCATATCGGAAAGAAGCGTCCATTGAGTCGACATGAAAGTCTTTGGTTCCTTTATTTGCAAAACCAACCAAAAAGTGAACTTCTTTTCCAGCCGGAAGTTCTGATTGATTCAGAGATAACAATTGAATACACAACCAATTGATATAGAACAAGATGAATACTGACCTAATCCCATAGCAGATGGCTTCGTGAACAGGAAGAAAGTGTCGACATCAAGCGATGGCTTCAACTGAACCGATTCACTTTCATCGTCCTCATCGTCTTCTCCACTCTTCAGCAGATCACCGGCTTCGGGATTCTCCTCAACATTTGCCTCGTCTTCACCTTCCAGTACGTCTGCATTTTCTTCATTTACAGCTTCCTCAGCAGCATTTGCATAGAGTGAATGCGAAAAGCCTATGAATTAAAGTTGAAAAAAGTAAGAGATTGAGTACTGAAGACAACTAAGCTATGTATTAATTGTTATAAGAATTGATTAAATGCCACGTAAGCCATAACCGGACTGAAGTTATAACTATTTAAAGTGAATACCGTTTTGATGTAAAATAACAGAAATTGGAACCAATAATAATACAATAAGTAAGAGTTTTCGGAGCATTTTTAATGTAATTATTGTTTGATTTCGGACTTAATTAACTAAAAACTTGTAAAATTGAGTTTAGAGTTTATAAGCACATTGTTTTTAAAACGAGTCCATATCAGAAAAGACTTTAAAAGTGGCATATCTTTGCTGACAGCGCTCTCTGTTAATAGTCACGTGACGAATCTTATCACCAATACGTTCATTCAGTCCTCTTTCAATCGATTAATTCAATAATGTTTTCAATCAATTAATTTAATAGTATTTTCAATCTATTTTTCTTTTAACTAATCACTTTATTAATAGTGAATTTTTACTCAAATTTTTCATATATAATGAGATAATAATCATTGAATTTAGTCAAAATGACTTCAAATGACTCTAACAAGCAATTAATCGAATGGCCATCACTTCTTCGCAGAAGCGGTCAAATGAATAAACCAAAACTGAGTTGGAAATTAGGATCAAAAATAATAGTTCCCACAGTTGGGTTACTCAGTAAACTATGGACCGATTGTATGAACAGGACTGTAGTTCACAACCACTTCGTCTTATTGGATACTTTGAGAAAGCATTACAAGAGTAAAGATAAGAAACCATTGATTACGATATCAAACCATACCTCATGTCTCGATGATCCTCTAATGTGGGGAGCTTTAATACCATTCAAGTGGCAGTTCAATTCGAACCATCATCGTTGGTCCGCAGCTGCTCAAGAAGTGTGTTTCTCACGTGAATGGCATTCATTCTTCTTTTCATTGGGTAAAACATTCCCCATAATTCGAGGGAAAGGCATATATCAACCTGCGATGGACTTTGCACTAGACCTTCTCAGAGACGGTCAATGGCTTCACTTTTTCCCAGAGGGAAAAGTTGTTATCAACAATAAGGAGAATGATGTGACCACTTCTAAACTAGACACTGATGTCAATATTAGTGAAGATATTGAGAAAGTGGAAAAGCCTTTATACGAACTGAAATGGGGTTTAGCACGACTTATATTGGATCACCTCTTCAGTGATAATACTTCTGCTAATGTAGAGGTTTTGCCGATATATCACTTGGGAATGGATGATATATTGCCGACTAGAGAGCCTTATATTCCAAGAATCAACCAAAAGGCTACTTTTTATGTGAGAGAGGATGGACCCATTTATTTCGATCGAAAATTTGTTTCGACTTTGATCGAAGACATATCTAGTCTAAGTTCCAAAGAAAAGAGAATTAAAATAATGCAGTTTTTCGAGACCGAAATGAATTTACTTAAAGCTAAAGCAATAAAACTGCACTACAACCTAGAGAATGTTGTCTCGATCAAAGACAATTAAATTCTTATGAAAGTATTTCATAAAGATTATATAGAGTTTATTTAAGTTATAAATATTATTGTTTACAGGAAGATATAAAATACTTGGCAATAAATAAAGTGATAAATAAATCTACATTAGAATTAGAGCACTCAATACATTAAAAATCTATAAATTAGTTGATTCAATGTTAATTCGGATAAGAGTGATATTTTAAATATAAATGCATATTTAAATATTCATTGTTTTAATGATGGTATTGTTGTTAATAAAAGTTTTGTTGACAATTCTTCTTTGCCATTAGTATTGTCAGTGTCTTCAACATCGTTGGTCAGTATAGGAATTGTTGGATATTGAATACCATCAATTGTGACAATAGGTGGGAAAGAGCTGCCAATGTCTACGGGCGCTGTTATGATCTCAATATGAGCTGTTGGAATATTATCGTCAACTAAGCCATCGTGGAACTGAAAAGTGAATTCACTATTAGATGAATCCTTAGGCGTGATTTGATCAGAATCTCCGAGAACTGCAGTGGTGAGTGTGGCGTTGACATTAGTGGGCTTTGGCTTGGATTTGGTTGCAGTTGTGGCCGTCTTTTTGGTAGTTGTTTTTGATGAATTAGCTTTAGATGTCTTTTTGTTTTTAGCTCCAACGTTTATATTTGAAGCTCCGCTGCAAGTATGCTTCTTAAGATCTTGTTCTGATGCAAAAAGATTACCACAAGTTTGACAGTCGAATAGAGTAATGAAATCGCTTTTATTCAGAATCGTTGCGTTTGTAACAGTTGTGGTGGTAGTCGTTGGTTGACTTACTGTATTGCTGTTCTCGTGTGCTTTTTGATGCTCTCTTAGATGAGCGCGTCTCGAGAAAGATCGTGAACATATATTACACTAAAAGATAGCAAAAACTTAGAATTCTGTCAACACTCATACTGCTGTTAATACCTGATGAGGTTTAATACCGCTGTGTGTGAGGATATGAGCTTTCAATTTGTCAGGTCTGTTGAATTCTTTGGGACAACCAGTGTGTGCTTTAAACGGACACTTGAATCGTTTGATTGGGTCGTGGACCAGTTTGTGTCGCTTCAGTTTATCACGTCTATTAAAGGCTGCCTCACATAAGTTGCAAGCGAATGGCTTCTCTCCCGTGTGTATAACTAAGTGAACTTTAAAAGCCAAAACTTGTCAACTAATTGTTTTATCACTTCAATTTTGATTATTAATACCTTTTAAATAGTTAGCTGTTTTGAATGTCTTCTCACAATATTGACAAATATGCAGTCCAGAGCCATGTGTTAGTAAATGACGCCTAAGATAGCGTTCACACGGAAATACTTTATTGCAGTTCTGGCACGGATAGTGATGAGTCGAAGTCGCCAAATGGTGTTCAAGTGCTGCTGGGGTTGTGTATTTGTTCAGACATTTCTGACAACGAAAATATCTGAAATAGATGTCAACTTAGAGATACTATAACTTCAGTTAGTTACTCAAGCAGAATCAAACCTCTGTCCTGTTCGTGATCCTTGATTTGGATACAGAGAGTGTGAATATTGATGTAATCCGAGATCATACAATGAACTGAATGTTTTGTTGCATTGATGGCAGCGGTAAGTCATTTCAGTTTCGTGTGTCTGAATGTGTCCCAAAAAAGGCTCTAATTCTGAGAACATGACACCACATGAGGCTTGTATGCATTTATAAACTTTTTCGCGCTTATGTGATTTCATATGACTTTTTAATTCAAAATAAGTTTTGCCATTATATGGACAATAAGGACAAACATAACTGCTATCGATTGAGTTTCCTTGAATTTTGGGATCTTGTGAATTATTTTCGTTGCAGTCATTACTTTCTTCATTATTAATTGAAAGATCTTTATCTTCAAGTTGTGAGGTGACACTTGCCTGAGGTGGCAAAGTATGAGCCAAACCGTCCGGCCATACTTTGTGTGTTTGCATGTGTTTTTTAACATTACCTAAAAATTATTTATCATTAAAAATTAACACATCTTTCAACAAAACATACAAATGACATACTTTTTTGGGCGAAAGCTCTTCCGCATACTATAAGCGAATGAAGAAAGAAATTTTCATTAAATAAGCGAATACTGTCTAATCAGTTTAACAAACCTATGCATTGAAATGGTTTTTCTCCCGTATGACATCTAATGTGCTGTTGTAAATCAAAGTTCTTGTTAAAACTCCCTGAAAATAATCAAAATTTCATTCAGATTATATTCATTCAAAACATTCCAAATAACATACGATCACAGAAAGTGCACTTCAATTTTGCTGATCTTTTCGGTGAGGTTGGATTTGATGAACTATTAGATTCAGTTTTGTTAATTCTTTTGCGAGTTTTATGAGTCGATGCCTTCAAATCAGAAGACGGCAAAACGTGAATGGCTGCGTCTAACTGTTTCTTTTGCTGATTGTTAGCTTTATTTTGAGAATCTTTAGATTTGATAGCAGTCAAAGTGGGAGTTGTATTGACTGAAGTGAACTTAGGAGACAAACTTTGAGAAATTGATGTTATATTAGTTGATGGGATGACAGAAACAGGAACTGAACTATTAGTCAGATTGAGCACGAAATTTGATGGAAGAGTCACTGATGTCGTGTTGCTTGAGATATTGTTTGAATTATTAGAAGTTTGTACTAAAAATGGAGTCGAAACTAAGTTATTGATTAGTGAAACCGGCAAACCAAGAGTTTGTCCTGTCGTCCCACTACTTGACGTCTGAATAACTTGAGTCGGATTATTGTTTGAGTTAATTCCAGACAATACAGCAGAGAATGTGTCACTGCCATCGCCTGTTCCCAAAGAGTTATCATTTGTTATATGAAGTGCTGATGGAGAGATGGTTGAGATGTTGCCGATGTTGTGCTCTAAACTTGTCGTAAGTGATAACAGATCAGATTCGCTTAGAATAACACCACTCGCTATAGTTGGCAGTGTTGGAGATGTTGGGAGTGATAAATGAGAACTTAATGGTGGATTATTTGATGATTTAACCGCGATCGTTGGCTGTGTTGTGTCATTTGTCGATTGAGTTAATACGTTTCTATTTGCAATAGTCTTACGGCCGCATTCCTTCTTATGACTGACGAAATTAGATAATATTGAGAACTGCTTTTTGCATTTTCCGCATTGAAATACATCGTCTTCGTCTTCAACTTCTATTTATTCATTGTAAACATTAATATGTAATTAAATATTCAAAATGACTCATAGTATTGTTCTTATTTTTTATATAAGCTGTCATATGTCCATCAATTCATCAGTTGATGGGTTTGAAATCGTTTGCTAATTAATTTAAAAAATTTGACAAAATTGCAAAAAGTTCTTACAATACCTGTATTTGAAATGTTTGCATTATTTGGTTGACTAGTATCACTGAAAAGTTGCTGGACCGCCAAAACTGTCTGATTATCGAGTGTCGGCACTCCTAAACATTTGAAAACAATTTAAATTTGCAACTTATCTGTATTAATAGTCTAATGAAAGCTGAACGAACATTTTGAGTTTATTGAACAAGAGTTAATTTAATTTAGAGCCAGCCAGCAATTTGACACTTACTTAAGTGATTCATAACTTTTAGTTTAAAGCTAGATTATTTTCTCATAAAGTACCTAAATTATAAGTTTTCAGTCAAATATTGGGAAATAAGAATTGATTCTAGTGTTAATTTTTAATGCTAACTGAAAAGTTAATAACAAATTGAAGTAGTCGTAGAAAAAACGTTAATAAAACTTTTAATAAGTTTTATTGTTAAATCAAAAGTTTTCATAAGTTTTATTGAATGTAAAAGTTTGGTACAAGTTAGATGTAAAAGAAATAAGGGATAAGGGATGAGTGTTTGCGAGAATAGCAGCAAAGCTTGTAATATGTTCGACAGCGTAGTACAATAGCTCGGCTTTTCTGTCTTGAAAAAGCATCCCATCTATAGAATAGCAGTGATTGGTCTTGGCTCTTACAACATAACAACACTACACCTCAAACACAACTATTTTAACTTCTAATAACTATCCAAATACTATTATTTATTTAATTATTATTTTTTTTATTTGTTACTCAACATCAATTCATTAGTTTCTATACATTTGACATTTAAATTATTGTCATTTGAAGCATTTTTGAAGCCATTTTTAGACACCAACAGATTGGGTCTTAATATTACCAATACTTTCATACTTTACTTAACTCAAACTTCTATAAACTATATATATTTGTCGTCTCAACATTAATCCTAACATTTTACAACTAATTTTCTAATCATTTATGCTTTTAATTCATTATAATTCAAATAAACTCATATTTACCTAATGTATCGAATATCAAATGCGCCATAACTTCACTTATTTAGCTTTCATTACATTATTCATTAATAACGTTTAATTTTATGTAACGTTTTCATTACAATTGACGCAAAAGGGAACGAAAACATAGGCAAATCGTTTGTGTATTGAATCTGTTGACTATTATTAAATCGATGGGTCACTCTGTTAATATTGAGAAAGTTAATGAAAGTTTAAATTTGAAAACTAAAAACAAAAATAATGAAATAAGCACCGCTTTTATATTATAAAATGCGTTAGTAAACGGTTACCATATCAAAACAATTTAGTGCGAACAAATTAATAATTTACTTTCGAGTGACTCATAATGTCGTTCAGTTAATGAGCAAAAATGTCAAATGAGCTCAGTGTTAAAAGCGATTACATAATTATTATTATTAGAAAAGGAAAATATTTTACACTTTAATTCTTTTGTTGTTTTGTTATTTTCAAAGGCATTTCAGTTATGCCAGTGTTTAATAGATTAAAAATGAAACCAATTCTAGTCGTACTTAAGGCTACAATCATTTTATTACTATTGCGATTTAATCCTGTTAATAGCGAAAATTTGTCCAACAATTGTGATCAATGTTTGGGTCGAATAGAATTCGACGATTCGATCGGTTTTGTCAGACTCAAACGTGATACCGATGCCATTACTGATAAGAAAACAAGTGATTCGATGACCGAATCGCATGCAAACGATCTCCTTGTCAACAATTCGACCGGTATTGCCAACAGGTCTGATACATCTTTTAGTTTATACTGATTTGCTATCAATTTATTTAACTGATCTCAAATTTGGGTAAATAACGAATGAATATTTGAACAGCACTGATGTTAATAACAGTACAGCCAATACGAACACAAGCACCACATCTTCGACGCCATCGACTGTACCACAAGACCCGATACTCCCACATAAAGGGGCGGCTGAGGAAGAACACCATTCATCGATGGCTATATTCTTTGTGCTGACAGTCATAGGTTTGTATAATAGATGAAATGTGTTTAATGTGGAATATTAATAAATTGTTAACTAATTGATAGCTTCGTGTATATTATTGATTCACTTTATTCTTCAAACGAAATTCCAATATATTCCGGAAAGTCTCGCTGTGGTATTTCTGGGTGCTGCTATCGGTCTTGTGATGAAACTGATTTCAAATCAGCATTTGGGCGATTGGAAGGTATGTCTCTATTAAATTGAATGAGTGAATGTCTAAAACAAGAATACTATGAACAGAAAGAAGAATCACTGAACCCAACTATGTTTTTTCTAATACTTCTGCCACCAATCATTTATGAATCTGGTTACAATTTGCACAAGGGAAACTTTTTTCAAAATATTGGATCAATTTTGGTGTTCGCTATAATTGGCACATCAATCTCAGCCTTCATTATCGGAGGCGGTGTTTATATTCTAGGAATGGTATGTCTAATGATTATTACCATTAAGTTGCAATTATTCCTTCAGTTCTCTCAAAACTCCACTAATTTCTATGATTTCTTACATAATAGGCTGACGTTGCCTATAAGATGAATTTTACTGAAAGCTTTGCATTTGGTTCTCTAATTTCTGCCGGTAACTAATTGTCTAAATATCTGATTATGCCCAGAAATATAGAATTACTTTGATAATGATTTATGTATTTGTACTTTAGTCGATCCGGTGGCTACTTTGGCCATATTCCATGCTTTAGATATCGATCCAATACTAAACATGTTGGTATTTGGCGAAAGCATTCTTAATGATGCAGTAGCCATAGTACTGGCCACTACTGCTCTTGAACTCTCGCAAACTGCGTCTTCAGTATCTGGAGGAGTGGCGGTACTCAATGGTTTTATTCGTTTCTTCATTGTTTTCTTTGGTTCTGCGGGAATCGGTGCAGCATTTGCTTTAATTGCCGCAATGGTTAGCTGATGGTAGTTTCAAATACCATACCGAGCCTTATGTTATAATAAATTTTTCAGGTCTTTAAGTATATTGATTTACGAAAACATCCGTCGTTAGAATTCGGAATGATGCTGGTCTTTATCTACGCCCCCTATGGTTTAGCCGAAGGCTTGCACTTGTCGGGTAACTATAATTTTATTTGAACCCACAGTTGAGCACCCAGTTAAATGGTTTTTAGAAAAGAGCGGAACACGAGCTTGGTTCTTTATCAACTTGTTTAGTCTATTTTTAAAAATCATTTAACTGTATGTTTAAGTTGGAGTGATTTGACTACAGTACGAAACTTAATGTTTTGTCTTTTGCTAATTCAGGAATAATGGCAATACTGTTCAACGGAGTTGTTATGTCCCATTACGCACATTTCAACTTATCTCCAGTAACTCAGATAACAATGCAGCAAACTTTGAGGACTCTGGCCTTCATTGCTGGTGAAAATTGATTTCTTTATTTCTATACTTATTTTTACTATTGAAAAGTGAACTAATTATTTATTTGACAGAAACCTGTGTTTTCGCATATCTCGGTCTGGCGATCTTTAGTTTTCGAATGAAAATAGAAATCGAGCTCATAATTTGGAGTATTATATTGTGTTTAGTTGGAAGAGCATTAAACATATTTCCATTATCTTATCTTGTGAACTACTTTCGTGAACACAAAATATCAAAGAAAATGATGTTTGTCATGTGGTTCAGTGGATTACGCGGTGCTATCGCTTATGCATTAGCTCTTCACTTGGAATTTGAAGAAGAAAAACGTCGCGTTGTAGTCACCACTACTCTTATTATAGTATTGTTTACTATTATTATTTTGGGTGGTTCCACAATGCCTGTCATGAAGGTAATTCTTTCAAAACTAATTCATTTCATGTTTATTTACTTTTCTTTATCTTTTATCTCAAGTTCATGAAAGCAGACAAAAAGTTAAGGGTAGACGAAGAGGCGGCAAAAGAAGTACAAGACGTGCCATAACTTTGAGTAAAACCAAAGAAATGGTAATTATAGATTATAGTAATTTATTAAAATTTCTCTCAAATCATTTTAAACTCTATTCATTGAATTATTTATATTTATTAATTGAAATCTTTTTCAATTCAATGCAATTAGGGTCAAGCCATTGAAGCCGAACACTTGTCTGAATTAACTGAAGAAGAATATGAGGTCAACTTTTTGAACAAGTCGAATGTAACAGGTTTTGTCAAATTCGATGTGAAATACCTGATGCCGTTCTTCACTCGACGATTCACTGAACAAGTAAGTGGCTATCATTTTTTGTGATTTGAGTCAGAAATAACTGAGATTTTTTGTGAATAGGAAGTAAAAGATTGTAAATCACAAATGACTGATCTGACAAATCGATGGTATCAGGCAGTCAGACGTCCTTCAGAATCAGAAGAATCAGAAGAGGATTTCAACGTGGAGAATCCCAAACTATTTAAGACTTAAATAACTTGAAGTTATCTATTGCCACAATATTTTTAGATTCTTACGCTTTTCAAAGCAGCCTGTCTTTCTCTTATTAAATTATTTGTTATTCTATAAATTTCACGTTAAAAATAAAAATAATCCGTTTCTACAGCAAATAGCTTCTTATAATAAAATGTAATTGAATAATATTAATAACTGCCACGCTTGTAGCGCTTATAAGTTATAGTTAACTAAATTCAAAATCAATTTAAGATTATTAGTTTGATTTCTTCAAATACAAGTTCAAAAAAGCTTAACGTTTATTGATAAAAGTTTGATAGAAATTGAAAATTCTAAGCCATCAAAAAAAGATGGAATACATATAACTTTATTAAACACTTTTACTGAGTCTGAAATTGCTGTCAAAGCACTGTTACTTTGATCGTACAAATCCTATTTGGTGAATCTTGCAGTTCATTTATTTTATCGTTCAGATCAGAGTCGTATTCATTTTGTCGCATCGATTCCTGTTTTCTTAACAAACTATATATAAAAGAGAACATCCATTTTATCATATAATTCACAATACGTTTAGTTATTTTTGTTGAAATTTGAAAAAAGCAAGTGCGAAAGCTATACATTCAAAACTTATTTGCTTAACTAATTCAGTATTAACTTTCTATTGAACAGTCCTCGCCCATAAAAATATTGCTACTCAACTCTCTCTCTCTCTCTCTCAAGATTAATTTTGGTTCTAAGCGGGACTAATGCTTAAACTTTTTGATGCAGAAAAAAGAAAATGATGGCAATAATACTGATAAAGGATTGAGAATCAGCTTTTTGATCAATACTTAGTTTATTACCTCAAAATAGGTGATTGTTGTTGTGGTCCTTTATTCTTCAGAATACCATTTTTGGGCACTTTACTGGAAATAGAGATCAATAATCGATGTAATAAGTTATACAGAAAACTCACATTCACTTAAATAGTTTTTAAGAAACAATTTAAAAGTCTCATAGAAAATATAGCTTAATTGTTATTGATTTAAAACAACATAACTATATGTGAAAGTTGTACAAGTTTCACTGAATATTTAAACTAAATTAAAAGTTACAACCGGTTAGACTCAGTTTAATTTAGTTTCTGATTAAATGTTTTACTATAGACTATTTTTTGAAAATTGAACCCATGTCAAAATGAGTGAATGAATGATAAGTTTGTTTAGAAGTACTTACATATCATGATTTAATTTGAAAAAGCTTTTCCACGACCGATGTTTTCCAAAAGCTTCAGCTTCCTCTAAACTTTTTGGCAACTTTTGATCACTAGTATCAGGTAATAGGAAACTAAGTAAACCATTTACTAATAATATGGAGCCGAATATTGTCAAACAGGCTGACAAAGATATATCGTGTGTTATATCTATTTGAATTTCGTTGCTCTAAATTTTGAGTTATAGACCAGAAAATAAGTATGAATTAGTTAAAACTAGAAACTTATACATACGTAGAAAATAATTAGTGGGACTGCAATGGGACCGAATTGACCTAAGGTTTCACACAAGTTGATGGCTGGATAACAGTGATTAAGTGGTAAGAGTTCGTGCATCCAAATAGAAAGAGAACTATAGGAACAGGATAGAAAAACCTTAGCCGAAGCGTAATATATAATACACAAATTGGTGTCTTTATTTTTTGCAAATGCACTCATAAAACTGAAGAGAGCTGATAATATATTTCCAATACTGATCGTGCATTTGCGACCAAAACGCTTCAAAGTTATGTGTGCTACAATAAGTCCCAAATAGTTTGCTGTGATCGCCACTATGAATGGAAAATATATGTCACCATTTCCTCGACTTTCTGTTGATGTATTATAGACATTAAATTTTTTGAATTTACAACCAATGCCTTGGGACATTTCATTAGTGAAACTTGAGTAATGAAATATGGGTGAGTACTGTATTTAACTGAAGCTTTATTATAACTTTAAATCTGTTTGAAATAGTTTGTGTTCACGTTATGTCCATACAAGTAGAGTACTCTTGTAATAATACTCTTAATAGTTTTTTCAATTTTTCAATCAACTTCCTCAACCAAAATATCGATAAAAATTCCTCTTTACTTTTCATTAGGTTTGAATTTCATTAATGAAGTTAGTGCCAACAAGGCTTAAGTTCAGAGATTCATTTAGATCTAATGCTATTATTCGTGCGGGTTATTCACGAAAATTAGATATAAAAGCTTTAGAAATAAAACATTCAAAAATAAAGCCTGAGAACAAGACTGAAAGATTTAAATCACCTGAAAAGACGAGAACATAATAAGTAAATCCAATATTGGTGATAGAATGAGTGATAGAGAGCCAAGAAAGGATGAGAAGTTTAGTTCGGATGTTAGGCAGAAGTAGTAATTTGATTAATAGAGAGTTGGTTTGATTTGCTTTGATTTCAGTTTGAAGGGCGCATTCTATTCGTATCCTTCTCTTCCAAGAGTGTAATTCAACAAAATAAACCAAATAAACCAAATGATACTTAAGGAGACAAATTATGTTCTTTCGCTTCATTAACCGCTTACCCGCAAAGTAATGCTGAAGTCTGGAGAAACTAATCTCACATTAGCGACTGCCATATCCTTCACTAGTTTATCCACTTCTTCTATACGCTCGTTGAGTATCAGCCATTTTGGTGATTCTGGAAATAGCCTTTTCATACTCTTTAATTTTATTTAAATCATTCTTATGGTAACCATAATAGTTATGGTGTTACTTACCACCAATAGAACATAAAAATGACAAAGGGAAGACTTATGGCTATAGTCAGATGACTAAAATCTCGGATAAGATATGATACCGCAACCAGAAGTAAAGCCCCCAAATTACGCGATAATTCATTCAGCGATAATACGTTAGCTCTTTCATGTTGTGGTGTCAGCTCAAGAGCTATTGTTCAAAATATATTCAACTCAAGTATATATTGTGTTGAGCTTAATCGTTATTTTGATCTGATTTTGGTTCGCAAGCTTATCTTACATGTTAGATTCTTATAACTGATAAGTTTCTCTAAAGTTTGACAACTAAAAGTGAAGCTGATATTTGAGATAATAGATAGTGAAACATGTATACAATATTATTAATCTATGCACTAAATCTATTCTTAATAGACGACAAATTTTGATTGATGCATGCTATTCTCTATACATGTTTAACTATCCACTAACATATTTGTGTTTGATTTTTCAATCAAATTTCAATACTCACAAAGGCTGGTTGGTATTACAGTGATAATAGGAATACTGAATCCAACTCCAAAGCGCAGAACGCAAAATGTTTCAAATTGAGTGGCGAATGCAGTCGAAACACCAAAAAGGCACTGAAGTATTAGCATCAAGAAATAGATTTTCTTCTTCCCGTATCTGTACCATAAATGCAACTCAGTTGAAAAAATACTAATATCTCTTATTATATCTTTAAAAGTATCTTTCATCACTCACTTATTTGATAATATATTGCCAATTATGAGTCCAACAAAACTTCCGATAAAGAATGTAGTCATTGGAATCACTTGTTTTAATGAATTATCACAAACGAGATCCCACTAAGAAAAATAACATAAACTTCATTAGATATTATCGAAAATTAACAAGTCAATTATTTTCTTGAAGCTCTAAACAATACGAAGGATTAAGAATTTCATTGATTTCAGTCTTACGCAACAAGAATCGAAATTATGATTCATTGCGAACGATGAGCGATAAAGCTTAATAGATTATAATTTCTTATTGTATCGTGTTTAAAGTGCTGATGTGTATTATCTGTAATGTTATTTCAATTAGAGACATATAATGGCACTCTAAAGACGATATCTGTACAATTTACACGTAGTTTGATGCTGAAAATAAATCAACTCAATATAATTTTGCATTCGATTCAGAATAAGACCTACAAGTTTCGTGAGTCACATTAATAGGGAATAAATTTGCATGGTCGAAAACGGGTTGAAAATGGATCGAAAACTTAAAATGACACATGAAGTGAGGCTCTTGTCTAGTGCGACAACGTAAAACTTATGCTCTGATAATGCAACTTATCAAACCTAAGATAATCTTTTATAATGCACTGCGTAATGAATTTATAAAAGATTTTTTTTTTTGATAAAATATCTTAGTTTAAGATGTGCTGAACATTCTTTTCATATAAGGGTTTAATATCCATGTCACGCTGACACAAGTGAAACAATTTTTTGACATGAATAGCTTGATCTCAGACATTAAGGGTGCTTTTCAACGGCTTTGAGTGTCTTTGAATGCCTTGAATGGGCGATTTAATGATTCTGATTTTTGCATATACTGCAAGTCCATTATTACAAGAATGCAAAAAGTTAAGCTTTAACTCTAACAATCAGCTAATTTTCCATATAAAAACAAATTTTAAGGCTTCTCAGTCTCATAGAGAGCATTATTGTTAAAATGTAGTTAAGATTGAAAAGATTTTTGTATTAAAACTTTATTCTACATTAGGTTAAAACTTTGAAAGTATTTTCTCTTATCAATAACTGAGTATACTGTAGAATAAGTTTTGTTCGTAATTCTGTTGAGTGAATGAAAAAATAATGGATCACTTTATGATTGAAAGGCAAAAATGCGACAAAACTAAGGCATAGTTTTAGAAATGAGCGAAACAACAAAACCGAAAGATATGACAGAAGAGAAATATAACAATGAGAGAATAGGAAAAGAAGAGACATCCGACTGAAGACAAGCAATTCTTCATTCGGTTTAATGGAAATCAATAATATCGTCATATGAACGATAGTAAGTTAACTGCACAACAAATATCTATTTTGATTGATTATCAGATCAGTTATTAGCAACTGATATTTTCTCATTAGATTCAATAATTCATTCTCAATAGCCTTAATTTATATGGTTTGGTCAGAATTTATATGATTTGTCTGAATTTATGTAATCTATATGGTCCTAACACGTATTAATAATCATATTTCATACCAAAGTTGTAACTTTCTTATAAGTCCACATCAAAAACAGGATGTCTTCAAATTGACTAGGACCATAAAATAAATTTGAATTGAGAATATAGTATCAATAATTTCCTTCTAACTTGATTTCCTCCAGCCATTAATCAAGTTTTGAGAATTGGGAGCAAAATAGCGATTTAGTACAATATATACAGACTGGCAGAATCTCACAATTAGAGATCGATTAGAATTAATGATCTGATTTGGCCTCAGACAGAATATGCTGATTATGTAAATCAAAATAATCCAGAAATCAGCATTCTCGTATTTTCTATCTTTTCAGTAAACATTTGAAAGTTTCACTCATATTCAAACAAATACTTATACATTAGTCATGAGAAAATAGTTGGAACCTATCGATCGTATTCCAAGAGCTATACGCTCATGAATATATCAGTCAAGTTTGTTTATTCCTCCTCAACTAAGTTAAGTAAAGCAAAGTTAGAAGACTTTCTAGAAGTTGTGGTTCTAATTCCGAACAGCTCTACTTTATGAGCAGTTGATTGTTCTTTTAATTGAAACGCTAACGAGTAATCTGTGTTCTGAATTTTCAATACAGACACTTAATCAATACCGCAGTCAGATTCTGAGCTTAAAGTTTTTCAATTCTACTTTTCTGATTAAAGTCTTTATCGCTCCACAAATTGAACTGATCTGAAGAAAGAAAACTCATTTTCTACGAAGATTGTCAACTAATTAGTCCGATATTCTATTAGAATAAGAACTACATCTTGAAGAATTAAAGATAAGCCACCATTAGTAGTTATGAAGTATCCACAGTTTGTGAGAAGATTTTATCGACTTAAAAATTTTCAAATGTCAGATTCTTTCAGATAAGTCAAAGCTTTCTTCCAAAACTGCTCAGTATTGGAATCATAGATATCGATTAAATAAGAATATGACTTGATTTGTTGAATAGCCATGAAAAATGACATCTTCATGGTTCATATGGTTGAGTAGCTTCTGCCAAATCTTATTACAATGGATAAAACATCATTTCTGTATTACACTCAAAAACTTAATAATACTTAATAGCAACCAGAACTGAAGAGTTATGATCGTATGCTTTTCATCAAACTATGACATCTTCAGATATTAACAAACTTATAGAACGTTTAGTATAGCAATCAAAGCAAACTACAAATCAAATTTGGCAACTAATTGATGCTGATGACAGGAAGGGTGACATAGCAACGAACTATTGGTTGTTGCTATGGAGGAATATTAATTTAGAACTGTACGAGAGTTTTATCTCTACCATAAAGTTAACCTTAAAACTACTCTTTAAAAAAGTTGAATATCTGGTACTTATTTTTATTGCGTTGAACATCTTTCATTGAATTTGATAATATGCTCCAATAAATAAAGCATAAATCATAAACGAGTATGTCATGAAATATAAATTCGATAATATCTTCATTATTCAATCAGATCATCTTATCATCTATGGAGATGTTTAGATGCAATCAAACTTACTCCACTCTCAATGCTTCTCATCTCTTCTGTCAAAAAGCTTTTTACTCTACATTTCTATTTGTCTTTCTTTTGACTTTCATCTCTTATTATCCTTTCCACTTGATAAATCAAATAAAAAGTTCAAAATTCCCTAATAGAAATTGGCGTAACGTTCACAATTGGACTTTCATCACTATCACTAAACAATATCCTATTCAATTCTCTCTCTTCAGCCATTTAGTATTCAATAGCTGAATATAAGCCTACATTATAGTTGAAGTAATATCGATTCAGTAGAGTTGAGCTTTTGAAAAGTTTCGATTAATTGGTTTATTGTGGTTGAGAAGTTGACAAAAGCTTAATTCTGTGAATAGTAACTCATTTTCACGCCTACTTAATCTCAATGCAGTCAATTAAAATAGAAATTTCAAATCTAATCTAATATATATTCAATATTAAGTCTTGTAATCAATCTTAGTCTTTATACTTTATTTTGCAATTTTCTTCGAGACTTTCTTCTCTTTAAAATTTGCCGAAGAGTTGAAATAAAGGAAACATGTGTTGACACAGATTTACAGTAAACTTTAATCAATATTTCAAGAGATAGCCAAGATGATTTTATAGAAAAATAAGAATCAAGGATTCATTTATCTTCATTATAGAGACTGGAAAAGAGGAGCTCTTGAAATATGGAATATTACAAACACAAACAGCATAATGGAGAGGAATTAAGACGGATATCCGTTTAGTTTAGGAAACACTATTTCCATTACATCTAAAAATCTCAAACAACTATGCTCAAACAATTCAACAAAATTCTTCTATTAAACCTATCTCTTTTAAATTTAATATTATCACTAGCTTTTGTAGAATAAGCTTCAATTTTCACTCCACTTAATGTGATGCTATCTATGCATTTGATGATTCGCATACAATATGATAAGTTTAGAATTAATATAACAAAAAGTAATCGTAAGAAGAGTGCTTAAAAACTTCAAGTTAGTGTTTACAGTAATAAAACAGAGTTTAATCAATAAGTTGTTGAGTGGGTGAAAGAGTAAAAGCAAGTTAAATGATACAAATGAAAACTGCATCCAGAATCAAACATGCGTCAAATGCTTTCAATTGTCATATTGATGTGCAACATTTTTTTACTAAAACTTCAATTATCTTCTACTTACTCAAATAAAACACTAAATAGGTCACAAGACCCGAAACATTTCTCTTCGAAAACGTTTCAGTCAATAAAACGCTATGAAATCAGAAAATAATTCAATTATTGCGAAAATCATTTTTCACTAGAAGGAGGGTAATGAGCGAGAACTAAAGTCATAAGTGCAATGCATTCTATACAACATTTGTAAGTAAGTGACATTTCAGAGGCAAAACATTAGCTTTTTTAACCAACTTCATCAAGATTAGATTTAATTAAACGTTAACATTTAAGTACTTTATATTTGAAAATATCTTCAAATTGGTCGTAATATCAAAACTGTACCTTTGTAATAATAGAGTGGTCATCTCCTAACAAAGTTCTGTTATAAACCCAGCCTTCAGTGCATTTAGTGATAGGCCAAGTCTGGTTTGGAATCCAACCGATTTGTTTGCTATGCATTAACAAAGTTTGATAAGAAATATTATAAACAGAACACTGTTCATATTCCAAACTATGGAGAATATTGTTCTTTTTAGGTACAAATAGATGTCTATTGAAGTTGTCGGTCACATTCAAGTGATCCAATAGTGACACTTTACACCAATGGTCCGGAGTTATTGACATAAAAAGATGGCAATAGACTTGACACAAATATGGCAATTGTGCTGGAAATAACACAAACCATAACATCAATTGTTGATATCTGCCATAATCACCCAGTTCTGTGAATAATTCCTCAAAATCCATCTCAAATACTTATTACATTATGTTCTTCTCTGAAATAATCTTCAAGATTATCTTCAAATTATCTTCGAATTATCTTCTCGAATAGTCATATGCTCGAAATGTTCAATCTTCAATAGATATCCAATATTGTTACTTGGACTTATCTAATTGTTGACAACAATTTGGAGACTTGTATCTCATACAAGTGCAGTGCAGCGACTATCAAATTTTCTCTCCTAACACACAATAGGAATAAGAGAAATGGGACAAAAGCGAGGATTGCTTTGAGAGTGAAAGCATGAGTAGAAATGGGAAGAAGCGTTCAATCGGCTCATGAGAGCAAGAATGATGAGTAAAAAGACAGTGAGAAGTGATGCTAAACATTAAGAGCATAGCTTGTAGAACATGCAATCTTCTCTACTCTAACATACAATATATATACTATATTGAATACTTACTACTTTTATACTATTCTTATTCTTCTTATTCTTCTTATTTCCTTCTTGATAACTCACCTATAATATCACTAAATTCACAAATAATACTCTCAAACTCTTCTTTTCTCTAAATGGCTACCTTTCTCACGAACAATCACATTCAAACGTCACTTTATTTCATATTTATCAGACTATTATAGTTTGTAATGTAGTTTTTTGTTTCCATCGCTAAACTATAGTCTTTCATTAATCTAAGTTTATTGATCATGTACTAAACTTCTGGATCAGTCCAGTACTAATTTTTAGTGCGTAATTTCGATAATATTTTATTTTTTATTATTACAGACAATTAGATTATGTGAAGAGCTTGAATTATGTCAACTCCCGAACTGCGCACATATGAACACAGTTTGCTTCAGTTATTGTGCAAAACAAGCATCAACTTTTACTTTTGAATTATTAATGTAAAAGTTTATCAATTTTATTAACGCAAAGCACATCCTTAACAAATAAAAAGCAAGAGTAACATAATTAATGTCTTTCATCAACTATAGAAAACTTTTAGTCTCTAACATCATCAAAATATAGTCTCGATTTAGATTCAGTGAAAAGGATGGGAAAAGCGCCTCATGTCATCGAGTCTTAGAAATGGACCAACAATTCGATTGATTAAAACTTTAATCAATTTTCTCTATCGATTCGAGAGAACAGTGAATTACATTTCTATAGTAGATAACATGTAAGATCAACAATGAATCAAACGGCCAAACTATTGTTGAGAAATATGGGATATAGACACTTATTGGGGCTATAAATACAGCAATAAGATTATCATTGATTCTTTATTAGATTTCATTCATTTTCAACATTTACAACATCTTTCTTCATATGTGTGCCAAACGTTTAAGTGACTAATCAAAAATCACTGATGGCTGTCGTTAGGGATCTAATGAAACTTTCTACCAAACTAAGAACTTTTCAATCAGATAATGACTCAAAGCTATAGATATTCAAAATATTGAGATGCAGCCAAATTCAGTTATATTTGCAATTGTATGCATTGCTATATCCAATTTAAAATTTGATTCAAAGAGTACAAAGTTTAGAAACAATAATTATCCGTTCAATATGAATGAGGTTAAGCTGATTATCTGTTATTTGTTTTGTGAGACATGGTCATAAGTGTTTTTTGATATTGTTCAAAAATTAGACCCCTATTCATCAAACATACGATTAGTTTTTAAATTTTGGTTATTTAAGACTCGTTGCTTTCTTGTAGTGTTCGCATTATCAGATATCAATTGAGTTATGTCTTCCATTTTAATCATACAATTAAATGCAACGCAATATGATCAAGTATTTAATGTAAACAAAATATTTATGATCAGTGTCAAAGTGGCAAATTAAAGTTCACTTATAAAGCAAATAGCAATGCAATAACTTGAAATAGCATTTCTTAAGTACTGCCCACTGCAAATAACAATGCCTACATTGCACAAATTACTCAATTTAGCTCTAAGACTAAAAACTAATTAGTAAAAGTTAATTCAATCAAGTTTCAACATTAGAAAACTTTATGCCTCTAGTCCAATCGTTTCACTCAACAAATTCAAATTTAGATTATAGTAGCAATTGAAGACTCATTAATTAGTTTCAGTTAAGTTTCATTTTAAATTTGATTCAATCAAACATTGCTTAACTAATTTGCAGTACTTTGTTCTTTATATCAGGTAAAAGTTTATAAAGTTTTCATTCAAACTTATCAAAGCATTCACTAATGCTATGTTTGAGTTTTAAAAGTGAATCCTGTAAACCTGTGTTGTATGGTATTAGTTCGCGTCGCAGTTCGTTTTATTTGTGCCCAGTTAGGTATTAGAGTCACATGTATTTCACTTGTGCAACCAAAAATAATCATCTAAGCCTAGCACCTTAAGCACTCCATTCCTTTAACCTAACCTAACTAATTTAACTAAATATAAAAGTGTGGTAAGATTGACACAAATTTTGATTTAAGTTTAAGTATTCTAAGCAATTTATGTACAGCGTGACCTGAGCGCAGAACTTAATTCCTTATTACCTAAACTGTGCGCAAATAATGCGAACTGCAAGGCCAACAAAATCTATGTAATGTGCGTAAACGTCCAACAAATGAGCGCCAATAAAAAGAAAGCGCGAGTTATATATCGTCCAGTAACAGTATTAAACTTAGAAGAGTGGTGGGGGTTAGTAGTAAACTTGAAGAGCGTAATCACAATCGTTGAAAAGCCACACAACACAGAGAAGAGGGTATGAATCAAAGCTGACTTATGCGTTACGTTATTCATGTATGATAACTAGAGGCAGCCATTGTATTGACAACATTAATGAATATAATGCTGTTGAATGGCATTACAGCTATTGAGTTAATGTTTCAGTTTTTAACAATTTTAATTGCGTTTAATTACCGTTTCTTATGATTTATAACAACAGAACCAAATAGATTGAAATATGTCGCAATTGGTCGTGGACAAAGACGCCTTCTTCAGGCGTGTCAGACATTTGTATTCTTCGTGGAAAGTATGCAATCTTTCAATTCGTATCAAAATCGTATCGCTTTATGCTCAATTCTATTCTTTTCTACTAGAACAATGACGAAGAACTCGAAAACATTCATAAAGTGGATGCCATTATTGTTATTGTCGGTCAGGATCAGGACATCGTTTACAGTAAATCGACTGCACTTCAGGTCTGTTCTTACGCTCTTGTCTTCCATTTATTTTTATCTATTATTCGTTTCTAATGTGTCTATGCGTTCAGACATGGCTTTTTTGGTTATGAAATGACGGACATAATGCTTGTTTTGTGCGAGCAATCGATTCAAGTGTTGGCCAGTAGGAAGAAAGTGGAGTTTTTGAAATTGATTGAATCGAGTAAAGAGAACGAAGAAGGAGTGCCACCAGTCAGTCTCCTGGTGCGCGACAAAGTATGTCTTCTACCAATGAACCGAAATGTTTAGCCAGAATCTGTTGATAATCTGTTCTCTCCTTAAACAGTCAGACAAAGATAGCGCAAACTTTCAAACCCTAATCAAAGCTATTTCCAAGAGTAAAAACGGAAAAGTCGTTGGAGAGTTTTCCAAAGACAAGTTTACTGGAGATTTTGTCGAAGAGTGGAAGAAGGTTTATAATTCTCAAAATTACGAAACACTTGATATAAGTAGTGCTGCCGCGTATATAATGGCGCCTAAAGATGATCAAGAGGTAGCTCTCATCACAAAAGCAGCCTCTCTTTCTTGTGATATTTATGCCAAGTATTTAAGGGAAGAAATCACCGAAATTATTGATTCTGATAAGAAAGTAAGACATTCAAAACTGGCTGATGGTGTAGAGCAAGCTGTCAATAATAAGAAATACATCAAAAATGTAGATCCCAGTCAAGTAGACCTCTGCTATACAGCTATTATCCAATCGGGAGGTCGTTATAATTTGAAATTCAGTGCTGTCAGGTTTGAGACATTAAATGATTTTATTGTTTTAATGCTTTACTCATGAATTTGCTTCGAATAGCGATAAGAATAATCTTCATTTTGGGGCCATAACCTGTGCTTTGGGTGTGAGGTATAAACAGTATTGTTCTAATATTGTGCGCACTTTACTCGTCAATCCAACTGAAGAACAGAAGAATTTGTATGAGTTTCTTTTGACACTTCAGGAGAGTGTTTTAGACAAGTTGAAAGAAGGCGTTAGACTGAGTGATGTCTATCAGCATGCAGTTGATTTAGTAGCAAAACATGACAAACGTCTTGTCGACAAACTGACCAAAAATGTTGGTTTTGCGATGGGTATTGAGTTTCGCGAAGGATCTCTTCTATTGGCACATAAGTCAAATGCAATCGCAAAGAGAGGAATGGTATTCAATGTTGCTGTCGGTTTTTCTGGTTTGGAAAATAAATCAGCTTCTGATGAAGAGGGAAAACAATACGCTTTGTTTATCGGCGACACCGTTGTTGTAAATGATGCAACTGCTGCGATAGTTCTCACACAAAGCAAAAAGAAGTTGAAAAACATTGCCATTATTATCAAAGACGATGAGGAGGAGTCTGAGGAAGAGGAAGATAAAAAGTCTGATATTGTCAAAGGAGAAGATTTGCTGACCACGAGAGGCAGTAGACGGACGGCTGTCATTGACAACAAATTGAGGGTTAGTTCTGTTTAATTGATTTGCAATTTTTTATTTCAAACCTTATTAAATAAAGGCCGAACACACTACTGAAGAGAAGCGTAAGCAACATCAAAAAGAACTGGCAGAAAATCTGAATGAAGCCGCAAGAGCTCGATTAGCCTCAAAGGCGGGAAATCTTAAAGAAGAGAAATCTCGAAAGTCAAACATTTCGTACAAGAGCGTGAATCAAATGCCCAAAGAGCCCGAAATTCATGACTTGAAAATATACGTGGACAAGAAATATGAAACTGTTATTTTACCGATTTTTGGTATTCCAGTTCCATTCCATATCTCAACGATTAAGAATATTTCACAGTCTATTGAAGGAGATTATACTTATCTGAGAGTCAACTTTTTTCATCCGGGATCAACACTCGCCAAGACCGAGTCGAATATGTTCGCCAATAACTTGGATTCGACTTTTCTTAAAGAGTTGACTTATAGGAGCACTAATGTTAAAGAGCCTGGAGAAATATCTGCACCCTCTTCTAACCTTAACACAGCCTTCAGACTAATCAAAGAAGTACAGAAAAAGTTCAAAACTAGAGAAGCCGAAGAGCGAGAAAAGGAGGGAATAGTAAAACAAGACACTCTAGTTTTGAGCCAAAACAAAGGAAATCCTAAATTGAAAGACTTGTATATCAGGCCCAACATTATTACCAAACGAATTCATGGGACCCTCGAAGCACACGTTAATGGTTTCCGTTTCACTTCCATCCGAGGCGATAAGGTCGACATCTTATATAATAACATTAAACATGCATTTTTCCAGCCCTGTGATGGAGAAATGCTTATCCTTTTGCATTTTACTCTTAAGGTAAGTCATATTGAGTTATATCATAATTAGCTCTAATATACAGAATAACATGTTTTACTTAATCCATATAGAATGCAATAATGTTTGGCAAAAAGAAACAGTCAGAGGTTCAGTTCTATACAGAAGTGGGAGAAATTACAACTGATTTGGGAAAACATCAGCACATGCACGATCGCGACGATTTGGCTGCAGAACAAGCAGAACGAGAGATGAGACAAAAGTTGAAAACTGCGTTCAAAACTTTTTGTGATAAAGTCGAACAAATGACCAAACAAGAAGTCGAATTCGACACTCCCTTCAGAGATCTGGGATTTCCAGGTGTTCCTAATCGTAGTATTGTTTTATTACAACCAACTTCTGGATGTCTCGTCAATTTGACTGACTGGGTATGTCTTCACTCCTGTTGACACAAACAGCTAGTTATTAAAAATATTTTATCTTTAGCCTCCATTCGTGATCACTCTTGAGGATGTAGAATTGGTTCACTTCGAACGTGTTCAGTTTCATCTGAAGAATTTTGATATGATTTTTGTCTTTAAAGATTATCACAGAAAGATATCAATGGTTAATGCAGTGCCAATGAATATGTTGGATCACGTGAAAGAATGGCTTAAGTATGAATCAGATGATTATTTAACTGAAACATATTAATGAAATTCTTTATTACAGTTCGTGTGATATTCGATACACAGAAGGAATTCAGAGCTTAAATTGGGCTAAAATCATGAAAACAATTACTGACGATCCGGAAGGCTTTTTCGACAGTGGTGGCTGGTCTTTCCTCGATCCAGACAGTGATGATGAGAATGAAGAAGAGGAAGAAGACTCCGGTGAAGACGATCAGTATAAGCCTTCCAGCTCTGGAGAAAGTGGCGATGACAGCGAATCCGATTTTTCTGAAGATTCTGCTATCAGTGAAGAAGAGTCTGATGATACAGGTATTTATTTATTGGTAATTGTGAAGTAATAGTTATTGAGATTTGAATTGGTTATATTTCAGATGCTTCTTTGGGAACCAGTGAAGAGAGCGGCAAAGACTGGTCAGAGCTGGAAGAAGAAGCGGCGGCTGCAGACAAGACTCGCGGAGATTTTGTTGATGATTACACTCAGAGAAGATCCAAAGGAGGATCTTCTAAACCGGGACCGCCGTCTAAAAAGCATTCGTCTTCTCACTCAAGTAAAGATAATTCTATGAGAAACGGGTCAGCGAATAAGAGAAGTAGAGATGAGAGCAAAGACAAACATCATAAAAAATTCAAGAAATAAACCGCTGTCAACTATTTGTATACTTCATTTGTTATATCTATCACTTGCATAATGATTACTTTTTCATTGCTGTACATCTGACTTTTAATGCACATTAATTATCGAATAAAAAACTACATTTGATTTTAGATGACATTACTTCGTATTTATTTAAGACAATTGAGGTGATCATTATTTAAATGTGTTTGGCTTTATCAATCAAGTTAAAACCTGTCAAATGCTTTAAGATCTATGATATTATTAAAATAAGATAAATAGCGATTTCATTGACTATTTTCTATGTTTTCTTTCTTCTTAGTATTAGTTATGACCCACGGGTGCTTTTTCGCTTCACTTAATGACATCCGATCAGAAGGCTTCTTCTGCAGAAGCTATTATAAAAATACATATTATAAGAAATGCAATCTTTTCATACACTAAATCACTTTAAGACATACTTTACAAATGAAATCTCGCGCCAATTCAGAGACATGATCTGGAAATGTAAACTTGACTTCGACAATACGTGAATAAGTGAGAGATGTGTCATCATTTTCAAAGGGAGGTCTACCGACAAGAAACTCATAGGTCAAAACACCCAAACACCACAAATCAACGGTTTCTGTGTAAGGCTTATGCAATACCATCTCTGGTGGCAAGTAGTCGAGTGTTCCACACATAGTAGCGCGTCTGGTATTAAATAACAACTATAATTATGCTGAGCAGTGAATGGGAAAGTAGAAAAGTTGAAACTGATACCTAGAAGAAGGCGCGTGAACAGACCAGCCAAAGTCCGCGATTTTGATTTCTCCATGATATCCAAGTAATATATTTTCTGGCTTTATATCTCTGTGAATCACTTTACGTGCGTGACAATACTCCAGGGCATCAATCATTTGTGAGATGTACTGAAACATAGTTAAGGGGTAATTGGTTTGTATTAAGAGAAAACAAAACATGTTTAACATACAGTAGCAGACTGTTGGTCATCGAAATGGTTGGCCTTACGCAGGACATTATAGAGTTCACCTCTTGGAGCAAATTCTAAGATCAGATAGACACGAGTATCGTCGTAGAAGTAGCCGAACAGACGGAGAATATTGTCGTGTCTGAGATGTGCCTGGATTTCGATTTCACGTCTCAACTGGTGCTGAACGTTGTTCTTAATCAGTTGTGACTTAAATAACACTTTCAGAGCCACTATGTATTTGCTTTTCTTCTCCCGCGCCAAATAAACGTTTCCGAACTTTCCTTTTCCGAGTGGACGACCGATCTCGAAGTCATTCAATGACCAGCGCTTACTATTACTTAAATCAATTGTCATTTAGTGGTAATTCAATTGCATTCAAACAAATCAATAAATACCTATTGTTTTGCTCTTTTAACGGTTTTTGAGTCATTTCAATGCCTGAATCCATACTTTGTTTATACTTAACTCGATTCCAAGTATTATTCAATTGAATGATTTAAAAGTTATGTAAAACTAAAATTATGTATCAGAGTCAGTGCATTAAACGGTAGTTTATTGTGTTCATCAGTCAAACAAACGCTCAAATATTAAAAGTTTTAATTTTAAACTTGCAAACCAATGAAATCCATACAAATTGTAGACTCAGTGCGCGCCTTCAACATATCAATACAGCCAATCATTGAGTAGAGCTTTCAATACAAAAGCAACGTCTAAGTGAAACCAAGTTTTAGCCCATTTTGGACAGATGGTGAGAAGTTTGAGTGAACAATTGAAAGTCTATTGAAACATATTTTACGTGCAATAACAATAGCATGTGATTGTGGGTAAAAGGCGTAACAATAGTTAAATTGCCGGTCGATTAGTATTCGTTATTAAACTAATTAATGAAATACTTTTCCTTATTAAAACTTTAATGAATATTAAATCAATTGATTATAACATTTGGTAAATCTCTAAACAAATATCAACTGCAAAAATGGTGAGAAATGAATATTTTGTAAAGTTAATGACAAAACGAAAACAATGAATTGATATTTATATAAATTAATTAATGTTTGTTTAAATAATTAATTAATTGTTTAAATGAATTAATAATTAGACGATAAGTAAGAACAACAAGATGGTTCAATTCATCAATTATCGGATGCGAGTCACCCTTCAGGACAGCCGTACATTCATCGGAACCTTTAAGGCATTTGATAAACACATGAATTTAATTCTGGCCGATTGCGAAGAGTTTAGAAAAATTAAAGCAAAGGGAACTAAAGGCATTGAGAGAGAAGAAAAACGTATTCTTGGATTCGTTCTCTTGAGAGGACAGAACATTGTCTCACTTACTGTTGAGGGACCGCCGCCTCCAGAGGTTCGCTTCATTTGTTCAATTTTATTCTTGTACTTACTGATCAAATAGAAAGTATTGAATGATAAGTCATTTGGTTACCTCATATGAATTCATTTTTCATAATAACGTTGATTTGATTGAACTAAATTTACATTTTCTAGTCTTTTGTCATTTATTCTGTATATTTTCGCTCTGCTCTCAAATCATTTAATATTTAGTGGTTTTGGCTGCAAATAATATGACCAATCAAAATGAAAATTTCTACAATTTTAATAATAATTGTTCGATAAATTTGATTAATTGTTTAGTTTAAGTTTTCATTACTTTGACTTTTAAATTTCAATAATTTGTTTTTTGTTGTTTGAAATACTGTTCTATTTGATGGTTTTAGTGCTCAACTGTTTTCAAGTTATTCAAAGTTTCGATTACTCTTTCAATTGGTCTGCATTTGTACAAAATTTAATTAATTCACTAGTTGATTGTTATTTACCTTCAGGACAATTGCTCAGACAATAGTAGTAAACAAGTTTACGACGTTACTTCAGTTAAGCTAAATGTTTCAGTTTAAAATAGTTCTCGATTTGTATTACGTAACTCATAAACTTTTGGGAAGTACAAAATCTGTTAACAACTTTTTCAAAAAATTAAGTGATAGATAAATATTGAGCTTATAAGATTGATATCACTTTACATTACCCTAGAATTTATTCTAATTTACGATTCAACCATTGATCATTTAAAACAATTCATATCAGTTTGGCAGGAGTCAATTGAGACAAATAGAGATTTTGATGAGTCGGTTAGGCCGAAATAGAAGAAAATCAATTCTACAGCTGACTTTTTCATCTCCGGCCCTAGCTTTTTTTCATATTTCTTAAACCAAATTGGAAAATTTAATATAGTCAACTCTCCCTATAACGAAGTGGGATACGGTAACTACAAACTATAATCTACACTCGAAAAACTTATTTAGTTCTCAGACTATGCGCACTATGACACTAGTGAACTGCCGTTATAATCAACGGATTTCTAGTGCATTAGGCTGTTAATTATAACGAGAAGTGACCGTAGTAACCAAAAGTTGAGATTAAAGCTTAAGTATGAGTAGAGAATTTCACATTGAAATTATATGCTATAATTGAACCCCTTTTGATATTTAAATTGTTCCAAACTTTTAGCATATTAGTAGAGCTACGATAAACGTTGAAACTTTTCGAATAATTCAATACAACTCTTACTTTTTTACTTAGTTATTTTGCCTAACAGCTCCTAATTACTCAAGACATGTATTCTTGAAACTTGAGCTCTTCACAATCACTTGAAATTGTATGCCAATTTTATCGGATCCAAACTGAAACCAAGAAAACTATTGCATTTTGGCTCAACTAACTCTTGCTGTTTCAAACTTTTCTTCTAATGAACCAAACTTGAACTTTGAATCTTTTGTGAGTTTTTAGTATTTGAGTGCAATCCTATAGGCATTTGTCCAAAATATTATGTTTTTAAAGATTTAAGAAAATATTTAATAGTATTTATTGACAAGTATTTGATCTTTCTCATTAAACTACAAATGTTTGAAAGCTTGAATTTTTCAATTGCTAAATCCATTTTGATTTGTTAGACAGTTTTGAATAGACTAGACTTTCGTTGGTTGTGGACGAATCGCTTATACTTTTGGTTAAAATTAAAAGAATAAAAATCGAAAACATTTTTCATTAGATTATCATTCAAATCAATGTTAACCTCAATGTTTGTTCGGAGAGTTTTAGTTTAAACGAATAAGACATAGACATAGATTGATTGTTAATTGAATTAAGCCTTTTCACTATTGAAGTTATTGAACTAACTTGCAATTGAAAAGTCTTAGCTTATTTCATGCATGATTCACTTCCAAAACTTTGTGTTGTCAAAATCAATAGCTTAATTGGTTAGTTAAAATGAAAGTTAATATGGTCCGACCAGTTGAAAAAGTACTATCTATTGCGTTATTCGAATTACTTTCTAAAACTCACCCCAACGTATGCGGACAGCATTCAAGCATTAACACGTAATATGATTATGCTTGCGGACTCTCTTCGTTTAGTTTTATTATTTGAAATTACTTCTACTTTTCTATATTCTAGTCATTTGTTATCTCATTTTATTTGCTTAGTTTACAATTAATAGTCATTCCGTGAGAGTTAGTCATTTTTGTGATTTATATTATATTGAATTAATGCTGTTAATTAAGATTTACTTATGATACACAGTAATTATTTTATAAGATGAGCGCAAGTCTCACTTCCAATCACAATAATGTGCTCAACTCTATCTTCACGCCGTTTAGCCTAATTCAAGGCCAAGGTCCTCCTTTTAATTTGCCTTTCATTTCTTAGCTTGTTTTCAAATTAATTAATCAAATGATTGCACCTGGAACTATATAAGCTATTTTCTATCAACAACTGCTAATTTCTTCAACTGTTGAATCTTTTAAAACTTGACACTTAATTAGATTATCTCAAGCCTATTTTAACGAAACTAAACCAATTGTTTGTAAATTCGGTTTAATTATTTAAATTTTTCTGCAGTCGATAGGAATAAATAATTTTCTATAAAAATAATTTTGGTAAATATTTATACGTTAAAAATATGTTTAATACCTATTTAGATGTAATTTAACTGCGCTGTGCTGTATCTGTACTTAAGAGTGGGTGTTAATTAGGTAATTAAAAATGGTGTGATAGTCGATAAAATGAGTGAAAGCAGGAGAGAGCGACGTAAAGAGAGCATAAATCACAACATCACAGAGGCATTGAACCAAAGTTCGACTAAACCAACCCTTTCAATCCAAACTTGCCAGTCGTGACCTCGTCTAAGCTCTAGTTTACTCCTTTGAGCACTTAAAAGCAGTTTCAATGCCGCGATCGCATAGAGTCAGGTCATGAGAGGACGACTGAAGGACTTATTCAAGGCTCAAGCAGTAGTCGAGGTCAATAAAAGGTGATCGTCCGCTCCCCTAACATATTGGCAATGCATTCAAGGGCTTTTGACTATTGAGACGCTACTCAAGGCTTTATGCCATCAAATATGTTATGCGATGTTACCTTTCCGAGGACACTAGACATCGATCGATCCTTACACCGATCCTACTATATCTTTTTGAACGTCAATCCGTTGCTAACTTTCACAATTCATTTCTATAGCAACAGATTTTCTACTTTCTATTTTAATCTTATTTTGTTACCGCTTTTGTCAATTTTATATCATACGTGCTTTATAACTTCAATACAACTCCAAATAATGTTACAACAGTCTAAGATTTTTTTAATTTATTTTCTCCAATATTTGTCGCATAAATTTCCACATACTATCAACAAGTCCTACTCTTTATTTCTCATGGCAATTTCAATATTATCGCTTAGTCGTTGACTCGAATTTTTGTCTTAAATAAATTGAAAATTTTGCAAACAGTTCAGAAAAAGCATTGATCAATAATTAGAGTTAATGTTGATCTCATACTTTGAATGTAAGGCTAAACTCATAATAAGTTGGTTCTAATCAAATGACTTTTTACTTGTAATTAATACATAACTTTGTTTTGATTGCTTCAGTTAAGGAAAATTTTATTTTTTCACTTATGGTAATAAAAATTTTCTTTCGTCTATAGGAAGGAGTACCAAGAGTTCCAATTCCAGGAACTATTCCTGGCCCGGGAATTGGACGCGCGGCAGGTCGTGGTTTGCCGACAGCTGCTCCTGTAGCTGGTGCACCGCCTGGGCTTCAAGGCCCAGTTCGAGGAGTGGGCGGGCCAGCAGCGACTGTAATGACTCCACAAGGAAGAGGTGGTCCACCAGCTCCACCAACTGCTGCTCCGGTTATTCCAGGTCGCGGTGCACCTCCTCCTGGTATGATGGGTCCACCGCCTGGAATGATACCTGGAATGCCTGGTGCTCCGCCACAAATGCCTATGGGTAGAGGGATGCCTCCAACAGGTCCGCCACCAATGGCTCCACCGCCGGGAATGAGAGGCGCCCCTCCACCTGGGATGATGAGAGGACCTCCACCACCTGGCGCTCCTGGCATTCCACGTCCTCCACCGCATTAAACGTCAACTTATTGTGCAAATTGAGAAGATTGTAGTTCTCAGTAATTTATATAATGATAGTTTATTTCATTTCATTTTTGCTAATTTTTCTAAATCTTTCAATTAATGTTCAGAAATTCCAGCCCAAAAGCATTTTAATCACAATTTATTATGACTTGAGTTTAAAATCATAAAATGTATAATTAACTGATAAATTACATCTACAATAAACAACAATAATTTGATTTAAACACTAATTATGCCATTTCCTAACTACAACCTAATTCTAGAGAATCATTGAGAACGGCTTTTCTAAAAATTGTTTAAACGCTTGGAGCCATTGCGCACCAACTGCTCCGTCAACTACTCGATGATCACAACTGAGAGTAACTGTCATGAGTGAAACAGCTCTATTATTTCCATCATTGTCTGGAACTATTCGCCTTTCAGTTCCTCCGATAGCAAGTATACAGGATTGCGGAGGATTTATAACTGCAGAAAAGCTTTTAATTCCGTACATTCCCAAGTTGGATATTGTGAAAGTTCCACCTTGGAATTCACTCGGTTGTAATTTACCTAAGCATTCAAATTCAAAACAATTATAACAATTAAAAACATTTGACGAACTATTTCAACTCTAATCTTTACTACTCATTCATACCTTCTCTCGCTTTTGCAGCTAATTGTTTGACTTCGAGTGATATATCTTTAATACCCTTTCTATCAGCATTGAAAACAATAGGTGTGATAAGACCGGCATCTGTGCTGACCGCTACGCTCACATCAACTGACGAATACTGTCTAATGAATGTGTCCTGCCATGAAGAGTTAGCTTCTGGCACTTTCAAGCATGACAACGAAGCCGCTTTTATTATAAAATCATTTAGAGATAGCTTCACTTTCTCTTTACTCAACATTTCGTTCAATTGAGATCTTAATCTATTTCAATGATAAATAGGATTAGATCGTTCACTAATTACTACTTTTCTTATTATGACTCACTTTACTAGTTCATCGACTTCTATTTCGACAGTCAAGTAATAGTGAGGAATAGTCTGTTTTGATTGCAATAAACGCTTGGCAATAACTTGTCTCATGTTAGTTAATGGAATATCAGTGAACTCGAGAGTTCGCGGACCACCACTAACACCAACTGGAGCACTTAAGACGTCTTGAGCCCTAATTCTACCTCCACTACCAGTTCCACCACCAGCCAATACGGACAAATCGATACCCTTTTCAGCGGCTAAGCGTTTGGCTAAAGGACTGGCGAATATTCGACCACCAATCCCAACGGCAGTTGGAATTGGTTTGCTCTGTACTGGTTGTTGTGACGGACTCGATGGTTTGGCTGCAGGTGTCGGTGCAGCTGGTGGTGGACTCGGCTTCGACTCTGGTTTGGACTTAGGTTTAACCGGTTCGCTTGTGTCCACATAATCCTTAAAGGACGCGATATCCGACTCATTTTCCACAATAATGCACAACAACTAACGGTTAAAATATCAAACAATTAATCTGACAATTAAACAAACAGGAAAATGTGATACTTTTCCAATGGGGACGTCTTTAGTTCCAGCAGGAACTAAAATTTTAGCCAAGTATCCTTCTTCTGGAGTTTCGAATCCCATCGTCGCCTTATCGGTTTCTATTTCAGCCAAAAGGTCGCCCTCATTCAGTTTGTCGCCTTCTTTCTTTTCCCAAGAGATAATAGTTCCCATTTCCATAGTTGGTGAAAGTGCTGGCAGTGGAACCTTACTATGGTTTGGATAATTGGCTTCCGAACTAAAACATCGACTGTCAGATTTGATTATGCGAGTATTTAAATTCTTCTTATTTGCCATTATTAACCAACTGCTCTTTCTACTAAACACAGTAATAGTTCAATTCATTTATAGTTTTTTAATCTTAATATAATCTATTTTAAGTTTAATTTCTTACTTTTGATTCGTGCTTCCATTTATTGATGCCTTACTCAATTGAGAACTTGTTGCCAAAGATCGCGTCCTTTTTATTAGTTGCGATGAATTTCGCGCACATTGGGTTATCACTATTGTTCGGTACATTTCTTTATATTATTATTGTATTAATTATTAATTTATAAATTTAATAATTAACGGGTAAATCATCAAATATATGATCTGATCATCTGATATTTAAAGAGATATTCAAGACACTTATTGAGCAAACTCTATCTTATGTGACGTCATTTTAGGGACTACTTCATCATATTTCTATTTTTTTACTTTTAATTCATTTCTCTTTAGTCCATTTCAAAGTTATTTAATTGTTTTGCTATTCGTCCTTTTAGTATCGTTTAATACTTACTAAATGCTGTTGTTTTGCATCATTCATACCTTATAATAGATTATTAAATTTGATTGCTTTTGGTTTAGTAGTACTCAATGTCAGTATTACGTTGTATTGAAATTCTTTAATTGTCCACAAACCAAACATGTGTTCCAAACTTTATGAAAAACATTTAACTAATTTTAGATTTGATTTTAGAAGAGCTTTCAAATATTTATTATAATATAATTAAGTCATCAAATTGTGTCAAATGTCGTTAAGAGGTGTCAGACTTTCAGTCAGAAACTATTCATTTATTCTAAATAAATGCCGTTTTTCTTCATTTAATGATTCAATTCTGAGGAAATCAGTCATTAGTTTGAATGTCATCCAAAATAAGACATCAATTCGTCATAAATGCGATAAAACAGACTTGGAGTCAATTGTTATTCCTGTTCCGATCAAAGAAACCAGAAATCCAGACGACATCAATGTTGGTGAAGAACTGTCTGGAAACAAATTGGCGAAAACCGATTTGATTAGTATTTTGAATCAATTTCTTCAGAGATCGTCGATTAGAAAATTGGGTGAAGAAAATGGTCTCAATATGAAACTGTTTAATCAGGCGTTTATCAGTTTCAGAAAGTTTTGCGTTGAGTCCAGTGTATTGCCTGCAGAACTGCATATAGTCTTAAGTGATATTTTGCAAAATAGAGGACATGTCGACGACTTGTTTCCTTATTTTCTAAAACACGCCAGACTTATATTTCCTCACTTAGAATGTATTGAAGAACTGAAGAAAATAAGTGACTTAAGACTTCCTCCCAACTGGTACCCGGAGGCTAGAAATATGAACAGAAAGTTGATATTTCATTGTGGGCCGACTAACAGCGGCAAAACATATCACGCACTCGAAAGATTCATAAATTCAAAGTCAGGCGTCTATTGCGGTCCACTTAAGCTATTGGCCGTTGAGGTCCACGGAAAGGCTAACGAAGCGGGCACTCCATGCGATCTGGTGACCGGTGAAGAAAGGCGTTATGCTAATCCAGACAAAATTGCCTCAGATCATGTCGCGTGCACTGTCGAAATGACTTCAGTGACTAATCCATGCGAAGTGGCAGTCATTGACGAAATACAAATGATGCGCGATATCGATAGAGGCTGGGCCTGGACTCGGGCTTTGCTCGGAATACCTGCAGAAGAAATACATCTCTGCGGAGAAGAAGCGGCCCTCGATCTGATAAGAGAGATTCTCGCTTCAACAGGAGAAGACCTTGAAGTCAGAAGATACAAGAGATTAACTCCATTAAAAATAGAAGACAAAGCACTTGTCTCTTTAGATAATATACAGCCCGGAGATTGTATTGTTTGCTTTAGTAAAAAAGATATTTATTCAGTTAGTCTTCAATTAGAGAGAAAAGGACACGAAGTAGCAGTCATTTACGGAACTCTTCCACCGGGCACCAAATTATCTCAAACTAAAAAATTTAATGACCCCAACGGTAAATGCAAAATACTTGTAGCCACTGATGCTATAGGAATGGGTCTCAATTTAAGCATTCGAAGAATCATTTTTTATTCCTTAATTAAGCCAACAGTCACTGAAAAGGGAGAAAAAGAAATGGATTTGATAACGACGTCGCAAGCCTTACAAATAGCAGGTCGTGCTGGAAGGTATAACACGCACTTCAACGAAGGCTTTGCCACCACTTTCAAAAGCGATGACTTGCCGCTTTTGAAAGATATATTATCGCGATCCATAGAACCAATAGAAGCAGCGGGTCTTCACCCGACAGCAGATCAAATCGAGCTATTCGCTTATCACCTGCCGAACGCAACACTTTCTAATCTGATCGACATATTTGTGAGCTTGAGTCAAATGGATACACATAACTATTTCATGTGTAACATAGAGAACTTTAAATTTCTGGCCGACATGATACAACACGTGCCGCTGCCTCTGAGGGCGCGTTATGTGTTTTGTTGTGCGCCAATCAATAATAAGTTTGTATTTGTTTGTACAATGTTTCTCAAGTTTGCGAGACAATATTCTAATAACCAGCCCATGACTCTTGACTGGCTGTGCCGTAACATCAATTGGCCCTTCTCTCCCCCCAAGAATATTGTTGAGTTGGCTCACTTAGAATCTGTCTTCGATGTCTTAGATCTATATTTGTGGCTCAGCTATAGGTTTGAAGACTTGTTCCCTGATTCAGAGCTAGTGAGGGATATGCAGAAAGAGTTAGACATAATTATACTGCAAGGAGTGATCAATATTACGAAATTATTGAAAGCCAGTGAAGCACAAACTTCATTCGGGAAAACAATTGATGAGGATCTAGTAGCTAGGACCAAACCGAAGAGAAGGAACTTGTCATACTCTGCCAGTTATGACGTAGACTTGGCTGAACTCGAAAAACTAACTTCTCGTCAAAGCTACAAATCAGATGATTATGGAACTGATAACAAGAATGAGAAAAAAGAACTTTCATTAAGCGATCAACTAATAAATAAAGGATTACTAACTCCTAATCTGTTGAAAAGATTACAGAAAGAGTGGTCTGATAGTAGTAAAAATACTAACAATAAAAAGAAAGGAAAAAAGTAATATTAGCTTTCATTTCATAAGATAATTAATAGTTTCATAAATAAAATTAAGTTTCAATTCATTTCTATTCAATTCGTTTGTATTGAATTTGTTTTGATTGCAAGTAAAGAGTGAGTTAAGAGTGAGTATAGAGTATGAAATTGTTTTTGTTGTATTTCGTGATATTTAATTCCTGAGCAAATACGCCCTTTTGGTAAAAGTGGCGCCAAAACTCCTTATTACACAACAGTTAAATGGAACGGACTTTTAAATGTTTATAATCATACCATCTCATCATATTCTATCACTTAGCTTATTATAAATAGATAGAAGTGAATAATTGACAATTAAAAATAAGCTTAAATTTGAAAAGAATAGAATTAATAGAGTTTTGATTTGTATTAAAGTAGAGAACTATTTGTTGGGTGTGTAGTAAATGATGCTGTGGTAGTGAGTCGTTTCCCGCCAAGTAGCGAAACAACTATTTCTCTGTACTTTTAATATACAGTTCGTAGTGGACGTCAAAGCGTTGCTTTTATATCTCTTTAAATTTGACTCATTTCGCTATTATATTCAATTCATATATTTATAGTTTTATATTTTATTTACCAAATTATGGGAATGAAAACTGACAGCGAAGACGAACTCAAGAAGAGGTTTAAAGACTTGTGCTCTGATCTCAATTTGGACAAAAACTCTGCAGACGAGGCCTGGAATTCACATCAAAGAATTGGCATTAATTATACGCTTGAGGTTTGTTTATCATTATTTTGATTTGATTTTCAGTTTTGCGTCACTAGAATTGAATGCATTTATTGATTTGGAAGATAATTGATATTTAGAGTAATTAAAGTAGTTTTGTCGTCAAATCAAATTGTTTTGTCGCCCTCTAATTACATCAAATATTTTTGCCGTTAAGTACTTGAGTGACCATTGATTTAGTTTGTTTGAAGCCCTATTATTTAGGTTATGATGATTTGAATTAGTGTGATGTTTAAGATAATGAATGAGACTTATGTTTAATTTGATTGATGATTGATTAAAGGGGGAAAAATTGCATTGGTTGGCTTGTTCTATTTATGTGGCATGTCGTAAACAAGTCACACAAACTGTTGGTAAGATAGTTAAAATTGAAGGTAACTTGGTCTCGTTGGCACGATTACTTCGATCTTGTAAACTCAGGTATTTATCACTTCAATACCACTTGCATTCCATTTCTATATTTACTGTCAATCGATTGTTTACTCCTGTAATAGTTTGGTTCAGTTCTTCAATAAAATGAAGAAATGGTCAGATATGGCCAACTTATCTGCTGAAATGCGACAAAAAGTTGACCATTTGGAGCGCAACTTCAATGTATCGACAGTTATATTCATAAAGTATAAGCTTATCTTTGAAGAGGTGTTCAAAGATCCGACTACTATTGTGGCCAAACATTCAAAAAGTAGAAAACAGAGGTAACTGTCATTTGAATAAGTTCGACCTCATTTCAGTTAATAACTAATAGAATTAAATAATTAAAATGACCTATTGTAAAGTGGAGATAAATGAGAGTTTAGTTGATCCTATGTTGATATTGAATTGAATGATTGATTGAGTGTTAACTGACTTTTTTGTAACAGTCGCAAACAACTGGTTTCGTCAGCTGATATCTTCTCATTTTGTTGGACTTTATTTATTTACATTAAATCAAATTTTTCTCAACTGAGCGATGATTTAGTGAATTCTTACCACTTATTGCTTGCATGTGTTGACTATTGTTATATGAAT
The DNA here is from genome assembly GCA_018873245.2 of Archegozetes longisetosus. NCBI lineage: Eukaryota > Metazoa > Arthropoda > Arachnida > Sarcoptiformes > Trhypochthoniidae > Archegozetes > Archegozetes longisetosus. Next base: position 7,160,358 of record JAEMBT020000007.1, read on the forward strand.
GCATTACTGGCGGAGAACGCAAAGGAATTATTGAATTCTAACTTTCGCGGTAAGTGTGAACTATGACTTGTAGTCATTTGGGATTAGTTAGTGAATTTTTATGAATTTAATGAGTAGAACTACCGCATGACTTGGACTCTGAGACGTTTAGACGAAGCGAAAAGCCCGTCTGTATTATTCAGGCTCTTTGTGAGAAGTGGGACGGAATTTCAGTAGAGGCCAAAGGCATAAAAGAGCATTGGTTCAAACCTCGAATCAAGCGAATGACTGAAGAAGGCCTAATCAAAGTAAAAAATTTCGGCATATTCGATGTCGCAAACTACGAAAACAACAAGTGAGTGATTATTCGATTTTCAAAATGCCTTTTTATGACTTAAGTATTTATGTCTATATTGATAAATATGTTACTGTTTTAGTAAATGCATAATGAGAGAGTACGACCAGTACGTACTAAACATTGGAGACTTTGATGAACGCATATTTCTCAATGACAAAGCACACGAAGAGTTGGGAACACCTCAATGTAGTACTGATGAATTGACTGAACTGATGAAACAGAACAGACAAAACAGAGTTCACGACCAGCCGAACGCTTTGGTGCCGACGACTCCTCTAAGTAATCGTCAATACTTAAGCAATCGGTCAAATACGGTTCCGTTGACTCCAATCACAAGTGCGACTCACAGTGTAAGTCGACTCCAATCGATATTACTGGACCGAAAAGACGAGCCCAGTGAAGTACTCGAGCAGATATTCAAGCAGTGCAACAAAAATTTGCGCGAAAAGATCTCTAACTTGCTGAGACAAATGGGCGACAAGTTTCTCAATGCATACAATCATGATATGCAGCCGACATCACCTGCTTCTCGAATGATGTCGAGCAGCGATGAAATGCGTCCTCCATCGCCTTACGCACAAAACGATGAATTCGCCAAGAAGAGATTACTTATGGGTATAACATTCTATTACAAGGCTTTGGAGAATATTATGTTGAGTGAAAAGAAACGAATCCCAAGCGATAAGTTAAATGAAAGTTTGACTACTATCTTGGATAAAGATATCTTTCATTTATCTCTGTTTGCCTGCTCTTTGGAAATCGTGCTGTTCTCTTACAATTCGAAACAAACGTTTCCCTGGATTTTGGAAGTATTCTCTGAAGGCAATGATTTGCGTTTACATCCCTTCTACTTCTATAAAGTCATTGAACCCATAATCCGAGAAGAAGATGGACTTTCTAGAGATGTGGTCAAACACTTGAATTCGATTGAGGAGAAAATATTGGAAAGTCTTGCCTGGAAATCAGACTCACCACTTTGGGATATTATCAGAACCAATGGTCCGGTCAGGACTCATGTTCCGTCATGTGTTGAAGTCTCACTTCCCATCAATACTGGTACTAATGCTCCCTCTTCTGTATTCAATTCTCCGATATCTCACCTGAAAAGGCAACAGGAGATGCCATCCAATTCAAGTTCGGTAACAGAGAGATTCAGTTCTCCCTATAAGGGTACTGCCAAGCGACAACTTTTTGGTTCAGATATTTTAGAGTCGGATTCAGTTGGAAATATCTCAAAACAGGGACAGATGGTGCAAATGGTAATTCCTGGTAAGTGACTCAATTATATTCTGTTTGAGCTCTTTAATGACTGGTCTTGAAATGCAGCCCGAATAGAAAATGGGGAAATACAATTCATTCAAGTCCCTGCAATTGCGGTTACAATTCCACAACAAAACTCCAATAGTTCAATCGAAAGCTCATCCACTGAAAACATAAAACCAGCCAAGACTGGACCCGTCGGCCTCTTCTTCAGAAAGGTTTGTTCAAGTTGCATCATTTGATCTGAAGTACTTGATTATAAGCATGGTTTCGGTCTAACTACAGGTCTACACTTTGGCCGGTTTGAGATTAAGAGATCTGTGCGATCGATTGAATCTAACTGATGACGATATACGCAGAAAAATATGGACATGTTTTGAGCATTCTCTCCAACAACACACTGATCTCATGCGTGATCGACATTTAGATCAAATAATTATGTGTGCGTTTTATGCTATTTGTAAGGTCACGAAACAACCTCAAACTTTTCAGGATATTATGAAATGCTATCGATTGCAACCACAGGCAGCCAGTCATGTACGATCTCTTTGACTTTTTCTGTGATTATCTGATCCCAAATCAAATATTAACTCACTTATGTGTCTGTAGGTCTACAGAAGTGTTTTGATGAGTTCGATAAGAAGAAGGCGTAATTCTGGAAGTAGTGACACGAGTCGCAATTCAGGATCGAGTTCACCGGTAATGCAAGAGGAAAGAGAACGAATTCGTTCTTCGAGTACATTACCTGTGCCTCATCCAAACAGTCAACCGCCAACTCCCACACGCGTTGCCGGCACCGGATCTCAGTTCGAGTTTGAAGAAAGAGGAGATGTTATTATGTTTTACAATAATGTTTATTTGCCTGAATTGACGGTCAAGTATATTATGAAATTTGCCCCAAATGTTTCTGTAAGTCATTCGAATGAATCTGAAGTATTAGTTTGTAATGAGTTGACAATTGTAATGATAGGAATCGCCGCCATTGTCACCACTGCCACGTCTGAACGCAAATCCGATGTCACCCTTCAGAAGAGTCTCCCAAAGATATCCGGTTTATATCTCTCCCCTGAAAACCGCTAACTTCCCGCCTTCTCCGAATCGTCCGATGTCATATAGATTCCAAAGCAGTCCTGCTAAAGATTTGCGCGCTATTAATAATATGATGAGAGGCGGGCCTTCCAGTAAAAGAGTGAGCAAAAGAATATTCCAGGACGAGACTGAGAGCGAGAACTCGCCCACTAAACGACAGTGCACCGATACCATGAACCGAAAAATTCGGGACATCGTTTCCGAGCGACAGATTATCGAATCGAACGGAGCTCTCAGTAATGGTAACGGAAGCGTCAATGCTGAGTAGATATGGTTTCTCTCTATAAGTTGATCATCATGTTTTATCTCATCGAAATTGCTTTATCGCTAATTTGATGCATTTGTTTTAAAGAAACTCAATTAATTAGTAACCGGTAGTAATCTTTATCTTTTTGAAGTCTAAAACTTTATTACTTTTATTCCGAGATTTTTAGATAATTGATTTCTTGATCATGTTCGACAGAGTATAAATCAGTTTATTCATAAATTGATATAAAATACTATATAGTATCTTAATTAATAAAATTTCATTATTTCTTCACAATTGTCAGTTCAATACTTATTATCTCTAATAATCAAATCAACTGATTTCTATCAGAATCACAACACTCATTCATTTGACCCATAAATATCAGCAAATTAATGGATTCGTATTAAAAGGTCCATTTATTTCATTCAGTTTGCATCTGATCCATATATTGTAAGTTTTTTCTGAGTCCCCGACAAACACATATTCGTTCTGTCCTCTTGTTATAGACTTGGCTGAATTTGAAGGCACTTCCTGTATTAGAATTTCGTATTTAATTTTGGTATTCAATTCTTTGAGATACTTGACATTCCAGGGTTGTTCCCAACTTATGTGTATGTGAATCATATTATCTTTTAATACTCGAGAACAGTTAAACTGAAGGACACGACTCGATGACAGCTGTTTTGCTGAAGGAATGCTGTATTGAGGTGAAACATCAAAAGCAATTTGAAGTATTGGTTTCAAACTATGGATATCTACAATAGTGTCTTGATATATACGATACAACCAGTAAGGGTTAAAACAACACAAATGTTTGGGCACATCCTCTGAGTTGGAAGAAATGATCTGCTTTTCTTCGTCAGAAAGATGTTCGATTCCACCGAATTGTTCGGCGTATTCGCTATGAGTCACTGTATTGTTGATCATCTGATTCTTCCACGAGAAGTAATTGATGTCCATTCCTGTTAACTGAGTTAACGTTTTGTATGGCGTGTAGTGATCGGCATTTACGGCGAAAGGAAAAAGTTCGACAAGACTAGAACCAGGTCGAAGAAACATTGATAAAATAAGTCCCGATCCGTGCATTCCTATCATGACTTTGGCGCACATCACTTTTTTTAGGATTTCTTCTAAATCTTCTGTTAACTCCAACTTAATTATAGGAAGTTTTGTCATTTGCCAAATCAAATCTTGTAACTCGTCTTCATTTAATATTTTTCGTGTCAATTTTCGCGATACGAGTATCACATAACTAGTCGAACACTTCTTTACTGTCATCAGATCATTAGCTAGTCTCCGAATTGTATTTGAAATAAGCTTCGATTCGTCAATAGATCTTGAGATTGGACTTTGAGGAACACGAAACCCGTACTGATACCAAGTGGTCGATTTACTAAGACCTACAAATGCTTCTTCAAAACAATATATAGTATTATCTCCCATCTTATCTCTTGAGTATACTTTAGGAAAAATTGAACCATAAATATGTTGATTAAACTGAAAGGATGTTTCCAATAATTGTGGCCAAATATCATCAAAAAATATGCCATTAATTGCTTTCCATCCAATTTCATGTAAAGTAAAATATAAGGGAATGATATCGTCGTGAAATAAATGCATCAAATTATCAGGTTTGAAACGACTAAATATCAGAGTTCTTCCTTTTATTGTCTCAAATTTATAAATTTTGGATAAGTTTTGCAAAACCCCAAAAGGAATTTCAACATAATTGAAATAAAACTGATTGTGATCACTAACAGTTGACAGATCCAACAATGCAGGAGAAAATCGATCTGAAGGTACACCAGATATAATGGAAAGTTTGTCGTCAAATAAGAAGATATAGTCCGATGTGTCTCTCTTATAACATAAATTGACGAAACGACAGCGCCTTTCTGTGTGATTCAAACCACTACACCAAGCAGACGAAGGCCTAAATTAAAATTAGTTTATTTTAACTTATAAGTCGAGTTCGTTTTCAATGTTGAAACACTTTAGCGGAAGATATGAATAAGTTTGTGGCATGGTACTTAGCTACAAATGGCTAAAAGATAAAATAGTATTGGATAAATGTTTTTATCGAAAACAAACTCAAACCATGTAGTGTTAACAATACCCGAAGTCTATGGGTGTCAGCCAGAGCTATTATATATTGTCGGGTCAGCGAATAGTTTTTTGTAATTTTATTTCAATTACAGACAGCACACAGTAGCACTGACTCGACCAAGTGATGGCAAGGCTTATATCTTCATGGATCTAATGGGACACATACACAGAGTCGGCTAGAAAACATACTGGATATATTCCTAAACAATTACTTGAAAAGTATTTCAACTGCAAATAACATAGAGCTAAAATGTCGAGCAAATCTTTGCATCGATACTTTCGCTTTTTGCACAGTTTGGATATTGCTTTTAGTTAGAATCTCACCATTGATAATATGTTGGTCGACAAGAGATCATATAAATCTTTGGTTTCAAGTTATTTCATATAAACCTAGCACTAGAAAAGTGTTGTTACTCTAAAACTCAATACTTTGAACCTGAAGTTATTTAATCAAAACACAACTCGAATCTGTTTCAAATGGATGTCATTATCTTATGGCGAACTCATTCCCATTCCAACAAACGAATGCAAACAATTTGGTTCAACAAACGTCTACCAACGCAAAGGTTAAGAATGAGTTCTGTAAACTTGTTAAAGACTTTCTAATGAAAAGCACAATCTCGTCATGATTGGTTCTAACTTTAAAAGTTATTAAGTATATGGAAAAAACTAGAATAGTTTGTCTTAAAAGCATTCAATTTATTCCTATTAAATAAAAGTATTTGTGTTTCAGACTAAATTCAATTGAATTTGTATTAATGGAAACTTATTACATGAGAACATTGTCTCACAGGTTATGCTATCAATCATTTATTTTATGGTTAACTTACAATCATATTAGATATGAAAGTCTTGGCCAACTTAAGAGAAACAAATAAATTATAAGAAAATACTTTACAAAAACTATACAAAGACAGAGAGGCTAAGCACCAAAAGGAAGTAATTAATAAATACAATATATATTTTATGCTTAAATACATAATCGTTAGAATATTATGCATAAGTTGGAGGATAATTGATCGTAAAATACTAGTTTTAACAATAAAAACAATATTAAATTCATACCCAATGTTATCCAATGTGTTGACAGACAGGTTTACATAAAATGAATTTATATAGTAAAAACATTTTATAATTACGAACGATAAACATATGACTACAAGTATATGAAATGTTATATATTTGGTTGTCATTAGGAGAAAATATATTTAAGCAAAATTATAATTTGAAAGATAAAGCTAATATTCGCTCGATTCATATTTGAAAATTTTGCTTATAACAAGCCGCCAATAGTTTTCAAGCGCGTCTTTTAAGTTAGGAAAAACCATTTATTCATTTACTTATATACACAGGTATTAGAATAAAACCTAAATGTACTTTAGTTTAAAATAGTGCGGAAATTTCATTTAGAAACGCCATTATCTCACTATATGGCAAGTGAGCAACACAGGGATCAACTAAATCTAGTTCAATGTGACAGTCTTTCAACTTATCTCGTATTAGGACACATGCCTGACCGAAGTTATTCAGACCATCTTTAGAAGCAACGGGAGGTATACCACAAGCCATCGCCATTCCAGGCCTGCTGGGATTGGGTGTAGCGATGATAAGAGACAATCTCGAGTGCTTCAGACTCTTGGGGTTAGTGGAGGCGTGAGCCAGAAGTACAAATCTACCCAAAGAGTTGAGACATCCGGGATGACTAAATAGATTGGCGTCTGGTGTGCTCTCAGGGATTATGACATACCAGAACACACCATTTAGTGAGGATATTTGTCGCGCGTCTATTATGATCTGTACCTGCTTTAAAATTGCTGTCAATTCCAGTTTTGCTAATTCTAAACCTCTTTCTAGTAGTTCAATGTTATTCCACGACAAACAATCAATTGCATCGAAAAACTTCTGGTTTGCACGTTTGTCTTTTTCTGCAGACTCGAGCAGAGCTTTGGCAGCGATGGCCACATCATTACAGTTGTATTTGTGTTTGTAACCGCGACTCGCTACAAACGAATGACCGATTATTTGTTTCAAATCGTATTTAGTACTAAATTCTTCGATCCATTGCTTCACATTATTTCTAAGCTCCAAATCCATTGAAGAGAACTTTTGTTTGCATTGAGTCAAAGGGAGACCAAGTTCTGCGAGGAATGCGAGTAATCGCTTATGTCCTCTAAGTTTCCAGACTTTAAACTTGCAGGAGATATACATAGTATGTCGAAGACTCTCATAGATAGACCAGTGCCGATAGAGCGCCAGTTCTAAATCTTTTTCATAACTAATGTTCAAATGATTGTTATTTGTCACAACAGTCGTATTGTCTTCACCATTGGTTACGATACTGTTCAGAGCAATACCTCTTTCGCCTCTAATATTCCTCAAACGAATCATTGCTTCACGAATATAATTCAATTGTTTCGCACTTTTTTCCTGGTTCATTCTCCCGTTAATCACTTGATCCGAGGCACCAATGATGGCCAACCACAACAACTCATTATTATCTTTAGACAACTTCCACGAAAGATCAAAGAACAGCAGAGAAGTTGAATACGAATAATAACTGAATTCGTTGTATCGAAACATTAATGACTTTCTGTTTGCTTCCCATCGCTTGCGATCATTTCTTCGTTTCAATTGCTCTAAAGATAGTTGTCTGACATCGACTTCATCGTCTTCTTCGTCTGATTCCCAAAAGAGTTCATCATATTTGGGAATAGAACCGGATTCGTTTTCGATATGATTCAGACCAGTAATGGTGGACATAATAGAGATCTGTTTGTCATGATAGCAATTGTAGACATCGATGGGTCGGCGATTGTCAGCAATAAATATACGAACATCATCTTGAGGATTAAGAAAGTCGAGAACATCAAAAGTGATGCCGATATTGATAAGGAGAACAGTTTTAACACCATCTGAGTGTTCTTTGTAGGAGCGGAGGAGTTCTTGTTTGGAGTTGATTGGAATAATAGTGTATTGAATGTGATCGCATTCTAATAAGTATTGGATTATTTTAGTCGATGTTATTGATGACAAATCATACGATACTAATATCAATACACGGCTTCTTTGTTTCAATATATATTCGTAAAATTCCTTCTTGTTATCATTTATGAACATTGTCTTTGATTTTTCACTTCTTATTTACTTATTGTTTTCATATATTAATTGATTGCTTAATTCTTATTTGTTTAACTGATTATTGTGTGCTTTCTGTCTAAGCACTACACAATCACTCCATTCAATATTTCAATATAAAGCGCCAAAACCTCAGTCAACGGTTCACTACCCAAAGGGAGTGTCACTTCATTTACAAAAGTTTATAAACTTTTATAGAAAAGTTGCAGTTTTTGTTTGTCAATGTACCAGTAAAATACAAAACTACTTTCATTTCATGATATTGCAGATTAATTAAATTCTTTGAAAACTTTGTCAAACTATATGTTTGGTTTATTTTTTATCTTAGGAACTTTTAAGACAATATTTGCTATTGTCGTTTGCTTTAAATACCAAACAAGGTGATTGGCATCGGAAAATTTGCTAGACTTATTCAATTGAAAATTAATTACTATAATTATTTCTGCACTTCCAATAATGATCAATAAATACTCACTTTCCAAATGGAATTAAGACTTTTCTAAAAATATTTTTCATAACATTACTATTATATAATCACATAACCAATGATGTGTTCATTTTCATAAGTATCAGTACATTTATTACTGGTATTACTCAGTGTTTCAGTTCAAGACTATATAAATATTTTTGTATGTATTGAGATACACACAAAATTTTAATAGTCCTCGATAGCAACGAAAGCTCGACGTTAGGTCGGCCTCCCTATAACACACATCAATTTGTTATCAAATTTGACTTCTAAATTTTCGTAATGTCAAAAACGAGTATTTTATAAGTTTGTTAATATGCTCAATATTATGATCTGATGAAGAGCATGTCGTGATAACGCGGCATTTCTGGTTGTTATCAGAGATTATTAAGCTTTTAAGTGTATGTGTTATAAATCTGTTGTGGAAACTTATTTCTAAACTTTGATTCAGAAAGTTTTCTAGCATTATGAATGGCGTTGTTATTAATTTGACAGGACAGAAGTGAATCCCAAACTAATAGAAGTAGTTAGTATGAATAAATTTAGTTTTATTTAATTTACATGACTGCAAAAATATTTATAGTTTAACAAAATAGTTGATAGTTCGTAAACACGTGTGTGTAAAACTTTCTCAAACAACGCTAACGTATCACTACTTAATGTAAATGAAAAATTCTCATTGACCAATAATTGTTCATTTTCTAACTCATCATCAGCTTTGTTTTTAAAGTATATGATATCTTCTTTTTAAATTTGAATAAAATGGAAAACCAGTTATTAGTGGATCCAACTAACTCTGAGAATGAGATTCAAGAATCTCAAGAACCAGACTGTGTCAAAAATGAATCTCAAAATTCGTCAGAAGTTACGGTAAGAAGATACGATGAATAACCAAAAACTTAAAATTTTTTTTGATTTATTGTCATTTGAATGAAATTCGAACAATCCCTAAAGAGCAAGACACGAATTGTCTCATATTTGATGCACAACTATATGCAGTTTTAGTTCTGGAAAAGAGCTTATGTCAAATTTATTTCAATGCAATTATTGCATTGAAGCATTGAACTGCTGTTTCTACTTTAAATCTATTTTGAATAAACCTTTGAGCTGAAAGTAGCAGAGCAATAATTAGGAAAAGTCGGTCAATTTGACTGCAATAATGATTATCTTAAGTTTTCTGTGATAAAATCACACATAAGAGACTTTAGCACTGCATCAGTTGACGTAATGTTTAATTGAAGGTAATTTGAGACCTGATTTGTTTTGTTGAGTTTAATTTATACTATTTAATAAATTGTTTTCTCAGGTATATTTGTCTGGAATAAGAGTTTCTAAACTTGATTTGAATGCCTATTTGATCAATAGTGTTAGTATAAGAGTTTTAACAACCACGCAAAGTCTTCAACATGAAAACATTCTCTCAAATTAAGATAACACAATAAAAAGCACCGACATAAAGCGCAATCAAAGTAATTTATAGCTCAATAAATTACACAAAGATACGAAATGTGTATGAAAAAGTTCAAACAAGGGAAAGCAGAATGGAATGAGTTGTAAATGTTTCAGTTTCTTAATTAAAATTAATAAATATTAGTTGTGACTAGAGTTGTCAACGTTTCACAACATTATTTAATATAACTTATAACAATTTAAAACAGTTTTAAACTTACTTTCAAAACGTTGTTTTAAATTGTTATTAGAGCATTTTCAAATTAATTATATTGAAAAGTCGTCAGTTCTATTGCGTCAATTGATTCCAGATTTTGTATTGTTTCATTGACAAACAGTAACTTTCAGTTTGGTTAAATATATTTTGATTTATGAGTAAATATATTAATGAATAAACATGAATACTAGTAAAGAAACGCGACCAGCCCAATTCAATTACCAAAGTAGAGGCCAGCCTAAAACATTTTAAAGCAATGGTAATTGTTTAAAACGGTGAAACCAGTCTAAAACGTTTTAAAACAATGATAATTGTTTGAAGACATTTTTCAAAGATTTTTATTTTTTACAACCCTAGTTGTGATAATCGTAAAGGATATTAAAACAAATGTTGAAGTAGACATTCAAATAAGTGTTGAAATAGATGTTAAACTAATGTTAGTTAATGAAGTATTTAAATGAAGCGCTAGTGATTCAAAGTCCAATAGAAGTCTCTGAATGATAGAATATGATGAGAATCACACTATCAAATCACAATAACTTGTGAACACTCGTGAATCATGTTCTTCATGACTTAAACTCATTTTAATGGTTATTTCAATCTTTAGATACATTTTATAAATTATTACAATTTTTCATATTTATTTTAAATATATGTGCCTTTTATTCAAGTGATGATTTGCGCACAAATGAGTCAATTTTTATTAATTAGTGTCTAAATGTCTGCAACAGTCTCTCAAACAGTTTCTCAAACAACTTCTGAAACAAACCTTTTTCTTAAATCATGTCTTATTTTGATGATAAAAGAATATCAATCGACTCAAACGATTCAGACAAACAGGTAAGGAATCACTCTATAGTGTTAATTAGAGCTTTGGTTAGTATTGAATCGCAAAATATGTGACTCATCACTTGTTTCGATTGTTTCATGTCATTTCATGTCATTTCCTAATGTCGGGTTTGATGTCTAAACGATCAGTTTAATTCTAGTTGTCTCCAAATCAAAACTCACTACTGTTTGATTGATGCAAATTTCATAAATATTTAACAATGATTTCTGTGTAATTAGCGGCCGGTTTTCACTGGAATGAAGTGTTTGCGGACCGAAGAAGCGAGCAAACAGCCATACGAAGAAGTATGTGCTCGACTGCAATCAGATCTTAGAAATGGTTTATCATGGAATGAAGCCGAGTATAGACTCAAAATATGTGGCTATAATGAACTCGAAGTCAAACAAGAGGAACCACTTTGGAAAAAATATATCGAACAAGTATTAGACAATCAACTTCTCATCTCTTAATTTAATAGTTAATTGATGTTATTTTTGCCTAACAGTTTAAAAATCCACTAATTGTGCTGCTCTTGGCGTCAGCATTTGTCAGTGTGTGTATGCAACAGTTTGATGATGCCTTCAGTATCACAGCTGTAAGTTTTGAGCTTAATATTAGGTCTTAATCTTATGCCTTAAGCTCTATTAGTCTTAAGGATTGAATTGAAACTGACTAATCGATTGATTGATTACAAAGGCCATAATAATCGTAGTGACGGTAGCATTTGTGCAAGAATACCGTTCCGAGAAGTCATTGGAAGAACTAAACAAGTTGGTTCCACCGATTTGCAACTGTTTGCGTGACGGACAAGCAGAAACTTTCTTAGCTCGACATCTAGTGCCCGGTGATGTTGTCTTATTGACAACTGGTGATAGAGTTCCTGCCGATCTTCGACTTTTCGAAGCGGTTGATCTTTCAATAGATGAAAGCAGTTTTACGGGTGAAACAGAGCCTTCACTTAAAACTACATATCCTGTGAATAGTAAGAGTAATGGAGTTTCCGATAGACGCAACGTTGCATTTATGGGGACACTTGTTCGTTGTGGTAATGGTAGGGGTATTGTTATTAATACTGGCGTTAATTCAGAGTTCGGCGAGATCTTCAAAATGATGCAGTCAGAAGAAGCACCAAAAACTCCGCTACAAAAAAGTATGGACTCTTTGGGAAAACAATTATCTTTTTATTCTTTTGGTATCATTGGAATGATTATGATGTTGGGTTGGATTCAAGGAAGACCCATCCTCGAAATGTTTAACATTGGTGTTAGTCTAGCAGTAGCTGCTATACCTGAAGGTTTGCCTATTGTTGTTACTGTTACGTTAGCCTTAGGTGTCATGAGAATGGCTAAGAGGAAAGCCGTTATCAAAAGATTGCCTACAGTTGAAACCTTGGGCTGTGTTAATGTTATTTGTTCTGATAAAACGGGAACTTTAACTAAGAATGAAATGACAGTGACTGGGATTGTAACTTCTGAGTTATATCGCGCTGATGTCAGTGGTGTTGGGTATAACGGCAACGGACAGATAGTTTTGAGTGAAGATTGTGAGACCTATAAAAAGCAAATTGATTCTATGAAAAAGTTGTTAGAAATCGGGTGTGTTTGCAATAACGCTGATATAACTGGTGGTCAGCTTCGTGGTCAACCAACAGAAGGTGCACTTATAGCTGCTGCTCAGAAATTAGATATGTTTGGTATTAGAGATAAATATATTCGTTTACAAGAATTTCCATTTTCCTCTGAACAAAAGTTGATGGTTGTTAAATGTATTCCTAAATTCGGGCCCAAAGATGAAGAAAAGTTCTATGTTAAGGGAGCACTTGAAAAAGTGATCGCGCTCTGCACTAAGTATTCCCTCAATGAAACTGTGATGCCTTTAACTCAAGAACGACAAACTCAGTATTTCAGCGAATCTCAATATTTGGGAAGGAAGGGACTAAGAGGTTCGAATGTTCTTAAGTAGTCCTTTTATGGCTTTTACTTAATTTTTATTCTATTTAGTTCTTGCTTTTGCTTATGGGAGCAAATTGGATGATCTGATATTTGTTGGCATGGTTGGAATATTAGATCCTCCACGTCCTGGAGTTAGAGATTCAATCAGAACGTTACAAGGGAGTGGTGTCAATGTCAAGATGCTAACAGGCGACTCACAAGAAACAGCATGTGCTATAGGTTTGTAGATAGCATGAAGAATCTACTCAGAAAAATTCTCAATTCCAATTGTTTGACAGCTACAAGACTTGGTTTACATGCTCCTGGAAATATTGCAATGTGTGGCGAAGAAGTCGACAATCTCGACGATCACTCATTTTCTAGTAGAATATCTTCGGTCAGTGTCTTCTACCGTGTAGGACCTGGTCATAAACTCAGAATTGTTAAAGCTCTTCAAAAGAATGGCGCTGTTGTTGGAATGACAGGCGATGGAGTCAATGATGGCGTGGCTCTCAAGAAAGCGGATATTGGGATAGCTATGGGAAAGATTGGAACTGATGTTTGCAAAGAAGCGGCTGATATGATACTCGTTGACGACGACTTCTTTACAATAATGTAATTAACGACTATATTGTGTTGTCGATGAGTAAATGAATTTCTGTTTGAAAAATAGGTCTGCAATAGAAGAAGGGAAAGGAATATTTCACAATATTCGGAATTTCGTTCGTTTCCAACTGAGCACGTCTGTTCATTCATGCCATTCAATTATTGACTGTTTGACTGACTAGATCTTCTTTTTCAGGAGTATCGCTGCCCTTTCATTGATAGCTTTCTCTACACTCATGCATATACCAAATCCTTTGAATGCAATGCAAATCTTATGGATCAATATAATAATGGACGGACCACCGGCTCAAAGCTTAGGTGTCGAACCGGTAGATCATGACGTTCTGAAACAGCCTCCACGTAATGTCAAAGAGCCGATGATAACAAAAGATCTTATTATAAATGTGTTGATGTCAGCGACAATTATTATTGCTGGAACTCTCTCTGTTTTCATTGCTGAGGTGAGATCTGAGCTATTTTAAGAATTGACTCAATATTAAAAAACGATTTACGTCTAGATGAGCGACAGAATAGTGACCCCAAGAGACACAACTATGACTTTCACTTGTTTTGTATTCTTTGATATGTTCAATGCGTTGAGCTGTAGATCTCAGGTTTGTTTTATATCAAAACTGAATCCATCGTAATTGAGAAGAGCGACTAACATCTCATTTTCTTTTTCAGACTAAATCCATATTTAGCATAGGATTCTTCACGAATAAACCATTTATAATATCAGTGACGGGTTCCATCATTTGTCAAATGCTTGTCATATATTTGCCACAATTGCAGAAAATTTTTGTCACCGAATCATTATCTATAGGAGATTTAGCATTTCTAGTTGCCATCACTTCGAGTGTATTTATTGCATCTGAACTCAAAAAATATATGCAAAGGAGGGCTATCAAGAGAGAAAAACAAAATCAAGTTTACCAAAACTATATGGTGTAAATAATTCAATATTTAATAAAGTTGGATCAAATCAATTTTCAAAGCATTTTGTTTTGTTTTTCAAATAATCCCATTCAATTAAGATTTATTTGAAATCAAATTTATTAAGTTTAATCAATGCTTGGTTTAATACTTCATTTGAATGTAATTTGAAAAATCTTACAATTTCATGTAAAAATACTCAAACATCTATTGAATGTTTGATAAAATGCAAAAATTCTGCAAACAATTTGATCCCATCAACATCAGTATAAAATATTCAGTATTAATCAACAAGTCCATAATCCATAACATTTTGAGTTAATAAATTTCAATTGAGTTAACAAGTTCAAGCATACGATGATTTCATTGGAGCTTTCGGTGAATTTATTTCAGGCTCGAGGAAACCAAGAACTCCGCCGACGAGATGAACACTTCCCGTAACCAACACATGAACAGGTAGTGATTTTTCCTTTTGAGTCTTACTGTTGATATAAGCGATAGCTTCAGAAATACACGAAAATTTCTCAATCACTGCTTTTTCATTAAATTTACTCCAAATCTTTGCATTATTAGAGCAAACTTCAGCTTCTTTTTGGGGCGTTACTGTAAAATTACTTTGATCTGAAGCAATGTCTTTTTCATTTACGACTCTATTGGGACAAAATATTGCGATATCGAACTTGATTCCTAATGCTTTCATTAAGTTCTCAGTCTGTCGATCACCAGTACAGTTAAATATTAAAACTCGAACCAATTTGTTGGAAGTCAACAGCTTTTGAGACTCTTCAATGAACCATTTCGAGCAATTGGCCATTGATTCTGAAGTGTGCGCGCCGTCCAAAAAGTATATTATATTATTTTTACGTAACACTTGACACCTTCCCGGCCACGAAACCTTTGATAAACCGGTTAAATGATTTCTGTTCAATGGAAAGACATCGGCAAAAGTCCCATCTTTTGTTATTAATGTTGAAGTTTGATAGTTACTATTAACCATTTTGTTGAGCCACAAGTTTGTTAACTGAAGTGCTAACGAAGCATTCAGCTTTTGGACTTCACCTAAAGTTGTGCAAGAGCAATTATAATTATCTATCTCGCAACCAATTTATGATTTTCTTATTGAATCACTAAAAATAGTTAAAACAATAAAAAATGCACCCGACATTTATTATACTGATATGACTCTACGTAAGTATTTTATACTTTAAACTTAAACAACAGATAAATCAATTAAAAGCATAATAAAAAAATATGAAATTTTGAATGCTTGACTTCTTACTCAAAATATTCTTATTCTACCTTTGATTCCGAGTTCAATGGGAGCAAAATGAGGATAAAGTGAAAGCGAAGGGCAGACATGAAGCGAACACATTTTTTCACTAGCTCTGTTCCTCAAGACTTTCATGGCTATCTCATCTTGTTGGACAGTAAATGCTGGAACTGAAGGCTTGAAAATGCCTGCCTTTTGCCAGGCAATCTTGTCCAAAGTATTGCCAAGAAGTGCACAGTGATCAAATCCTAAAGAACTGACTCCTGTCACTATTGGCTTTGGCACTACGTTTGTACAGTCGTACTCTCCACCGATGCCGACTTCAAGAACGGTAACATCAACATTCTCTTCTAAGAAGACTTTAAATGCCATTAATGTTAAGAAATTGAAATATGCAGGCATTCCTGTGTTTTCATCTTTCAATTGGTCTAATTTAGTATAAACTGACCAAAAATATTTCGCGAACTGATCCTTACTAAGTGGATCTCCATTAATTCGTATTCTTTCACGCGCTGCCACCAAATGCGGAGAAGAATAAAATCCAGTTTTATAACCAAAACGACGCAAAATACTTTCGGCAAAAGCACATGTCGAACCCTTGCCTTTAGTCCCCGATACATGAATTACATTCAATTTGTTAAGTTCTTCTGGTTCTATATCTAACAATTTTAAAAAATGAATAGTTTTTCTAGCGACTGACTCGAATTGCTTCCTCTTTCTTTGCGAATGGCATCTGATATGTATTGAGCATTAGTTTGTAAGCCATTCAAGGCTGTAATTGCGTCTTTGTAACTGTAATCAGCTTTCTGTTAGATAAAAATTTGTTTAAATTAATGTATCAAGTAGTTTATACAAATTTGAAAAAGTTTATACAAGTTTATACAAGTTATCAAAGTTGTGAAAACTTCTATCAACTTTAGTTCGAGAATTAAATCAGAATCAGATCGAGAATTAGATCACAAGCTCGAATTCGCAGTGATAAAAATTTTAGCAAAATTTTCTCTAATGTTCTCTATTATGTTTTCTCATTAATAATTATCAAAAAAGTTCTCGATTAACAAATGAGCTTAGTTTTGAAACATAGCTAACTATGATTTGAACTTTAGACCATTGAGCGGCAAACTGAAGCCATAGAGAAATGAATATTCTGAAAATAAGAAAAATTAAAAAGCAAAACTTGCCTTTTTCTGAAGATTTGAATCATTTGTTGCCAACTCTGTAACACTAGAGCGTCGTGGAATCCAAGATTTGAAGTTATCATTCAAATGAACCAAATCAAGTGAAATGACTGAGGACATAATTGAAGATCGTAAAGGAATGAGAGTCGTCGACAATTTATATATTTTATGAAATGAATAAAAGCTATTATAGGATATAATCATGTCCTTCGCTGAGAATTATTGCAGAAAATTGCGATAACATCACTCTTTTATAGTCAATAAGACTTTTGATAACATTAACTGTAATGAAATATTAAGTATAGATATAAGTCTATTGAGTTATTTACTCTTATTAAGATATAAACCAATTAAAATCTTCAGTAAAAGTTATGAAAAATCATTTCTTAGTCATTCGAGATAAGCCTCAATCAAAAACATCACAAATTATGCTATAAATTAATTCAGTTATAAATTTACTTGAGATCCACTTTCAACCACTGGTCTCAATACAGCTCAAAATTTGCTCAATTCTTAAGCTCTTTCTCCTCAGATCAGAGCGAGTCTTGCGATCGAGTTTCGTGCTCAAGTTCTTGATTGAGTTAGTGTGCAGTCAATCATTAATTATGGTAATGTTACTTAAATATGAAGAAAACATATGCTTTTAGCTCAAGTATTGAACGACAGTATGTCCAGTAAGTGTTTGCATTGAGAAATACTTTAGTTTGAATTATTGTGGAGTTTATGAGCTTTCATATAGAACTAGGAAGTTTTCAAAGTTTAAAGTTGAATGACAAACAGTGTTGATTGAAGCCAACGATTCAAGTAATCGATAAAAAACTAATTTTGATAAAAGAAATACAAAATCACTAAATATTCAATATAAGAGACAAGTAAACAAACGACTCACTATTGGTATCAATCATATGATTATCGTTGAATTTATTGATTTTAATCCCAACCAATAAGCTCACAAATTAATACGTTAACGGAAACAGTGATATCGGTGTTATTTGTACTTTCATTCATGTTTTACAATCATTAATTATTACAAGTATTGATCTAATAATTCAATGGTAAACACTTGACTTCACTCTGGAGACACGTGCTTTTAGTGATTAGGGGATCGTCTAATGCCTGTGCTTTCTGTCACTTACAGTTCAATTCTAGTTAACTCACACGTCACTCTCCACACTCTACATTAGTGTTTTAAGTTCTCAATCTTATTTAACATTAACTATTCATAACTTTCTAACTTTCTCTTCACAGTTAAGTGTCAGAAATTTTTTCAGATAAGCTTGCTTTCAATGCGCTTCTGCTGTTCTTCAATTTCTAAGAAAGCATTAGCAGAGATTTGATTTGTTCAAAGTAATCACTGAGTCAACCCAAAAGTGAAACTGGAGTTTAGCACAGTTTAACTTCAAGATATAATTCCACTCATTTTCAGAGAACTCATTTGAATACTTTAGATTTTCTAATATTTGAAATAAATAATTGAATGGAAAAGATTAAACTTTCAGATATTTAGTTATGAAATTAAATGAATTAAATTTGGAGATTGATTTTGTCTTTAAATATAATATACTAAATGTTTATCCAACACTAGTTTTGATTGACATTTCCGTTGATGTTGACCTAAATTGAATAGGAGATAATGACAAAAGTGGAGACTTTTCGGTCTGAACAGGTTCAAGATAGAATGAGATAAGAGGTCTGATAACTGCGAAACAGTTCATTGATAAACAAAAACAATGTATTACAATCTTCAGATTTATTGTGACTCTGAAAAACTTCAAAACAACTATACACTAAATTGATTGAAATACTAGAAGTTGTTCAGTTTGTGATAAGTTCTATACCTTCGCAGTTGACGATTAGATTTTGCGATCAACAGCACACAAACGTCTTTTTGATAAAGCACTCAAACTGAAGCTTTCATTAAGGAGTCTTTAGTTGAAATTAAGCTCATTGTTAGTCAACTGAACTTTAAATGTGTCATTAGTTTTTTATAATTTTCAATTAAAATCACTTTTAAATAAAAATTATAGTTTGGACTAAAAAAATACTAAAATGTATTTTACAAAAGCATTATTTTACAAGGAATAAATTACACAATAGGCTTAGATAATAAGATTATTTTTTCTTTTGAACCCATTGAAGATAATCAGGTTTTGTGGCCGCCATATATTCGTCGACCAACTCTTGAATCACTTCTCGAGAAGAGTCGAGTTCATCCAAATTGTCACGAAACATATCTTCTTTACGAAATTGTTCGAGAAAGGCTTCGCGTTTGCGTAATTTGTCGTATTGCGCCAGAGTTCGATCAAATAACTAAAATATTAACAAACTTATGATAAGAATCGTAGTTTTAGAGAAGAATTCAAATGAAACATACATGAGATATAGAAGTGTGATTAGCGAGTAAGAGACCAGAAACACGATGAGATGTTTGGATATATGGCGATTTTCTGGAAAGGGCCACTTGAATGCCTGCTGGACCCCATGGAATAAACTGCGCTTTTTTGCCTTCTCTTATTCTCATTAAGCTTTTGTTCACTTGTGTTGGATCCACTTCTCCTTGAATTATATTCAAAATAGATATATAACAATGTCCAGCGTTTCGCGCCTGCATCAGCGTCGAGACCATCATATTTTTATCGTCCAGAAGACGTCTCATCACATCTAATACAGTAGTCTTTCTGACAGAAGTGACTTCGCTGTGATCGTTAGCTTCAGTAGTCAGAGGTGTGTAACCAGTCATCAGGAAATGCAAGCGAGGCATTGGTATCAATGGAGCTATCAGTCCTATCAAGTCATTGTTCATATATGATGGATATCTTAATGTTGCCGTTGATGTCGACATTATAGTAGAGACCTTAGAATGATAATGATTACATGTTATTGAAGTTAGATTTTATGTTTGGTATACAATTATGTGAGCACTAAATGACTTGTCATCTCGGTAAAGAACAGGCTCACTAAAGCGTAGAAAAGTTCGACAGTATCTTCAGATTACTTACCAACGAATTGATTTGAGCAAATGTTGGATTTTCGATATGCAATCGATCTACAGCAATACGATTGAGAGCTGTGTTGTCCAGAACAACAACACAGTCAGCATTGAGTCCCAGTCGTTTCAAAGTAAGTAGTGAATTATAGGGTTGAACGACAACGTCACTTATCTCTTCTTGATTTGGAAATACAGAATAGGTTTGAATCAACTTTTTAGGGAAGTGATCGTTCAGTTTCTCCAGAATATAAGATCCCATTCCAGATCCGGTTCCACCAGCGATGGAATGGCAGAGAACGAAGCCCTCCAGAGAGTCAGATCCTTCGGCTTCACGTTCGATAATATCGAAGACTTCTTCGCTGAGTTTTTCTCCCTGTGAATAACCAGAAGCCCAATTATTTCCGGCTCCGCCGCCAGCCTTTGATAGATATATATTTTCGTGATTATATAGTTTGGCATAAGGACTGTTCTTAATGGTGTTGATAACACGTGGCTCCAAATCAAGAAGTACTGCACGAGGAATGTAGTGGTTGTCATCTGCTTGATAAAAGAAGACGTCTCTTCTGTCACCAACGCTTTCTTTGGCGAATGGTTCCAATAATCCCTCGGGGTTTATGGCATGTTCTGCGCACAACTTCTTCCAGAACTCGAATCCAACTAAAATTTAAAACAGAGAATAGTTAGCACTAATCGATTGAAAAATGAATGTCTTTTGTTGGATATGTTTCTGTTGGTGCCATACTTTGATTGCCACACTGTCCCAACTGCAACATTATCATCTCTCGAGGCATTTTTGTCGATTATTATTTGTTAACACTTTGATTGTTAAAATAATTGATCTAATTAAAAGTTATTATTATTATTATTTACAGCTTTGATAGATTTAGCGCCAATATTTCACTATTTATTTATATGAACCGTACATTCATATTAGGGAACTTTTCATAATTGCCTTCTCTATAAAACCCTATATATTCTCAATCCTACTCAATCCATTAATACTAATTTATTAACTCGTTTTAAATGTTTAATCTAAAGTTGATTTTATCCTAAGTTAATGAATCGTTTGATGATTTAGATTGATGATCAATTTCGATACTCTTAACAACAGCTTAACATTGAATATGTAGGGAGAAATAGAGAAAAAAAACTATTTATTTAAAAGTTGTCTTTTATTGAATGAACTTTTTAGAGTTACAAATGAAACTGAAAAATATTCAGAACTTTGAATTTTACAATTTTAATCTAATTTGAAAGAAAACTGAAATACTCATGAAGTAGTCCATCTTTTAGCTCTAGAATGAGAAGTATTCGAAGAAGTGGTTGATGGAGAGAATTGAAATGTTGAGGCTGTTGTGATCGGTTGAAGGAGAGGCGCATTACTTCCAAATAAAGACTGATTTCCTAAACCACTACTGCTTTGAACATTTGAATGTTGGGTGGAATGCATTGATCCGTAAGTGTTTTCGTCGCCATTATGTGAAAAAGGATTAGGACCTAAAAAGCTCTGTCTGTTCGAAGAACTATCAGCTTTGGATTCATCGACTAATCTGGAGGTAAAGTTAGTTTGAGTTTGCAGTTTATGCTTCAATTCGTTGATTTCTTCGTGAATGGCATAGACTTTAGCGGCCAATGAGATGAGCGTTTCGTGTTGTTTACGCATGATTTGGAACAGTTCTTCAGAGCTGTACGGCTTATTCATGTTATCGATGTGTGTTTGCAAGTCTTTGATTTGTTTCGAATAGTTATTCATTTGAGCTTCAAAGTTCTCAATGGTTTCCATGAAGTACTGATGAGTACTGGCATTAATATATTTGTTTTGAGCGATTGTATAACTCGAAGGCGTTTGCGGTAAATCCAGTCGAGATATACGATAAGCCATTTCTGCATTTGATAGCAACTTGTTTGTATCTTTTTTCAAAGCCTCGATGGCTTTAGAGTTGCGTTGAATATCGACTTCTATTTTGTGTAAATTCACTTTCAAGTTGTCCTCCAGTTCTGATCCAACTTCAAGTATCGGTTGAATCGAAAACCTCTGCTGAGAGTTTTCTTCGCGAATCAGTTTCTGCTCTTTGACGAACTGTTTGAACGCTTCGACAAATGGTATGATTTCTGGTGGTACACAACTGGACTCTTTGCTCGATTTGCTGGCGTTCGAGCTCTGATCTAGTCCTCCATCACTAGCAACGGTCTGCGTTCCACCTAAACCGTGAAATGTAGTCGTTTGTTGCGTTGAGACCGGAGTCACGGCTGTTGTCGTTGTAGTTAGAGTTAGTGTCGGGACTGACCCAACAACTGTAGTGGCCGACGATAACGGGTTTAGTAGTGAAGGTTGAGTTGTGTTGAAAGTGAACGGAGTGCTTGTTGACAAAGTCGGAAGTGTTGGGAGTGATGACTGAGTTGTTGTTGTCCCGAATGTGAACGCACCTACACCTGTGTTCGTGTTTACTTGTGGTGTCAGCGACAATGATGATGGAGTTGTTCCGAATGTGAACTGGGAAGTCATCTTGTCCTCTTCGCTGTTTTTTATTAATATTTATTCAATTTTTATAACTAATTCTATTCAAAGTTATTTCTAATTCTCAACGAATGAGGAAAACTGGTAAGCATATGACAAAGTTGTCAACCAATGAAAAACGGCTTGCGATTTGAGCGCTAATTACAAAATTTCAATACAGTATTGATAGATGTCTGGAGTCAAATTTAAAATTGCCTGCTTCTAGTTTTACTTCTGACCTATGCTGACAAGTGGTATGTGGTTGGAAAGATTCGTCAGACGAAGTTGAACTATATCACACGCAATGACCTGTGACCTCCTTTTTCCTGTAGGACGCAGCGAGGGGTTAGGTTGACATTGTTTTTAAATTAATTTTTATAAATATTTCCTTGGCTTAAAGTTAAATTTAAAGAGATTTGCATAAATTTAAAGTTTGAATCTTTTCGAAAATCAAACTTACGGTTCCTCTCATCTATAGCTACAATTCTATCTATGGTCATACCTTTGAAAGTATTCTATTGATAAATTTACTTCAACTTCTTCCTGTCCACCCGTAAAAATGTATGGCACCCAACGTGATCACACTTTGCCTACATTCAGTTTGTTGAGAAGGTGTTGAGTACTGTAATGCTAATTCTTATGTAATCCAACATCTTTGTTCGTCTAAGAGTTTTTAAGTGAATGTTAATGTTCTTGATCTGTTGCAACGCGAGGTTTCTCACTGTATGGCTCATCTTGACATGATGTACACTCTTCATCCCGAAATTGATGGTAAACGTTACATATTTGTCTGATCTTAATTGCACTTTGACTGGCTATTTTAGTTAGCCTTTTGGAAATTTGAGGAACAATAGAGCCCAGTAATGGCACACAATAAACGTCTCCTGTTCTTCATTGGTAACACTGGCTCGAAGCGGGTTAATAGTTGGGGCTATTACTATATAACTGATTTACTGATGAGCAGTAAAATCAAAGTGGTCTACATCGTGAAGCAGCAAATTAACAAGTGGGTAATAATATCTCGCAAACATATTTATTACTTTATTCATCGACAAGGTATGGATACGCAGTTACTTTTCAGTCGAACAAGTGTACTAGTGTAAGGCGTGGGGTTAAGAATTGTAGTCAAAAGTCAAAAGATCACCTGTCGGTAAACCCGAGGTCACAAGCGATCGTGTGTGGTATCGTTGAACTTCGCCTGACGAGATCTTTCCAACGACACACGACTTTTTGATATAGGCCAGTAGGAATATTCCGAGTGGGCAGTTCTGAGATTAACCTGATATTTGTCATGAACATTAATCTTTAATAGTTATCGCTTCATACTGTTTATTAAAGAAACGATAAATATTATAATTTATAAAAATTAGTAACAATTACTTTCAACTTTTATCCGTCTAATGAACGCTTTATCTAACAAATTTGAACATGAATTTTAACGCAAATAATTTATTGAAATCATTACATCTAAAACTTTGATTGAATGATAAAATTGCCTTTAAAAACATATACTTTGAATATATTTATATATTTACAATGTACAAAAAATTAATATATAAGAAATTTAATGAAGGTTTAAGTTATTTCGGGGGCATCAGACTCGGGAACAGGTGAAGGCGGAGGAGGATAAGGATTATAATAGCTTCGTTCAGTGGCGGGCGATGGTGGGCCACTGAAGTCAGAGAAGTAATGACTTCTGGGGGTTGGAGGCGGAGGATAGGGATCGGAGTCATAGCTCAACTCAGCGTGAGAGTTGTCATAAAAAGTGTATTTGATGGGCGAAGGCTCACTGTCCTCGTACACATCAGTACTGCATGGAGTGGGTGGCGGACCTCTATTTTTCATCCAACGTTTCTTATGACGAGAAGGAAGAATGGCTCCTCTTGAACTTCTCGAGTGAGCCTGGGATGAACAGGAGCTCTCGGCATAATTGCACTGAGACTGATCCGTAACTGGGCTGGGAGGAGGATTTAGGGTTTCTTTCGGGTAATTGTTCGTTGAGGAGCTGGTCGAAGACGCGCCGGTTATGTTCCGTTCATATAACGGATCACTACTTTGTTTCAAATGCTGTCCCATATTGAATGACGCATTCATTGCTACTCTTCTCCCCAGTGTATTATCACCATTTGATGTCATCGTATTGTTTCGTGGGTCACTTGTTTGTGAAGTTAATGGTCTTTGAACACCCATCAAGATATCATTGACACCATAATCTTTTTCTTCAAATGCTGCGCCTCTACGTCTGCAGTGATAGAAAACAAATATCATGACCAGCACTACAGCCACTGCAATCAATATGACGAAAGTGTAAGTATTCCGCGGTTGATTTTGATTATTATTCAGCTCTAACGGCATTCTATCCATTTTGTCGCGACAACTCTTAGGACTTTCATCAGCTCCATCGACACAATCTTCCTTTTCGTCGCAAACTTGAAACATACTTAAACAGTTTCGACCTGTTTTGCACTTGAACTCATCTAAACCGCAACACTGTTCATCGAATCCGTCCAAACAATCAGAAACTCCATCACAAAGTACTGTATTGTCTAAACATTTTGGTTCGTCAGCGTTACTTCGTGGACATCGAAATTGCGTTTCGAGACATTGGGGACAATTGAATTCGTCTGATTTGTCTTCACATTCAGGAACGCCATCACATCGCCAAACATCTGGAATGCAATTAACTTTTCCGGTGTGGCATGCAAACTGATCGGGAGAACAAGTGGGAGGATTAATACACGTTCGCTCGTCGTTCGACAGAATGAGTCCTTTAGGACAGGCACATCTTCGATTGCTTTCGTTGTGAGCAATCAGGCACAAGTGGGTACAGCCACCATTTTCGTTCTGTCAAAAACAATAATTTGTTAGATAGGGAACGAGGCTATGAGTGAAACTTTCGACTTAAATCCCAGAAACTATCGTTTGATTATTATAGAAACATATTTATAAGAAAACCTATAGTTTTCCTTTCAACTGATAGGCCTTATAATGTTTCAGAAAAAGTTAATAAACTGAATAAAACTGACCAGACATGACAATGAAGTAACATTAGTATCCATTTTGGCAACTGATATTATATCCATCAGGTGTAATATTCTGCTGTAAACCGTCTGCTTTCCAGTTCCAGACACTTTGTTGATCCTTTCAATCACTTTTTGATCGCGTTCGATCCAATATAAGTAGTTTCCAAATACAGCCAAAGAGATAGGATGCAAAACAGTTGCCCCAAAGATCAATCTACGATTATCGCCATCAAGATTACTGCACTCAATTGATTTGTGAGAAGTATCAGCCCAATACAACATATCAATCTCATTATCAACAGCAATAGCAGAAACGTCTTCAAGATTGCCTTCTATTATTGTCTTTCTGATAAGACCACGTATTGTCAATCTTTCAATCTTAGGTGGACTGATTCCATTGACCCAAAACAAATAACTAAGTTCACAAAAATGACATTAATAGTCGAAACTCGAATAATTCAGACATAAACATTTACATACCCTTTGATCAAATGCAATGCTAAAGATCGTGGTCTATCGTGATCGTCACTGAGAATAGCGCCAATGTTTTTACCGTCTAAACGCGTCACATTAATAGAATTTGAATGACTGCATGTCCAATATATGACTCTTGAATATGGATCTAATTCTATGTCGAAAGGAGAGTTCAAGTCGTGAGGATTCGGTACTACAATTGTAGTTCCGGTGCCGTTATTGTGGGCCCTTTTAATAGAGAAAGTTCTTCCATCAATCCAATAGATGTATTGTTCATAGGGATCATAAGCAATTGCTTTGACATTTTTCAAATTATGAATCGGTAGTGTTATGTCGGGTGCATCACTGGTTGAATCCATTACTAATCTAGTCATCATATTCTTCTGACTATACAGCAAAAAGCTTTCCGGTGCTATAAAAGTACAGAAATGACAGCAAATCAATTATTTTACGTTCAAATCGAAGTCATATGATTAGTGATTGTGAAAAACTTACGCGAACATGTTTTGTTGTCTTCGTTGATAACATAATGTGTAGAACAGGCACAATGATGAGCGTAAGCTCTTTGATTGTTATTGGAGGGCAATGCAAGGCACAAGTGATCACATCCACCATTATTTACAGCACAAGGATTCCAGCCAGACTGTCTCGAGTTGTGGTAAATCACTAGATCTATGACGAAATCTAAGTTCTTTTGAATCAATTCTCGATTCAACCCATTCGACTTATTGGCTCTTTCTATACTATTAGTTTCCCAATCAGCCCAATACAAGTATTCTTGAAACACAGTCAGTCCATAAGGTTTAGCTAAACTATCTTTTAAGATAACATTTCGATTAGAGCCATCGAAGTCTGAAGATACAATTTTACTGGAATCGATGTCAACCCAATAAAGACGGCGTTCGCTATAACCTATGGTTAGACTATTGGCTCGTCCAGCATTGTTCACAATTATAATTCTTTGTGAACCGTCGAGTGCCGAACGTTCTATTCGTTCAACTGCTGCCCAATCGCTCCAAAACATTAAGCCTTCACTTGGATTTAAGGCTATAGATCTAGGATTGTCTAAATCTTTCCAAATCAAAACTTTACGACAGGTGCCATCAAGTTGTGACACTTCTATTCGATTGAATTCAGTGTCGGCCCAATAGAGGTTATGTGCAACCCAATCAACAGCAATGCCTTCAGGATATTCTAATCCAAATTCAATGATATGTTCAGCATTACTTCCATTCATAAAGGCTCGACTAATCATTTTCTGTTTAATATCTGTCCAATAAATTCGATTATCTTTGATATCAATATCAAAAGCTGTCGATTCTTGAATACCAGCAATTGGTATTAAATCTAAATGATGGGATTCTAGTGATATGCGACTTATATCAACTCGACGTGAGAATAATAAGAAGGCTTCGGGAACTACGCAGGTCTTCAAATCGGTAGCCAATTCATAACCCATAGGACAGGCACACACAAAACGATGCTTTGGTTTGTAAAGACATAAATGACTACAGTTTCCATTATTTTCAGCACAAGGGTTTGAGCCGCGAATTCGATTTACTGATATAGCTTTCAGACCCATCAGATCAGGTAATTGATCGACTATTGTTTCTCTTTGTTCTCCAGTTGTCTTATGAACTCTTTCAACTGATCTTCTTTGCCAGTCACTCCAATAAACCCAATCGTTGAGTAAAGTAAAGCCAAAAACATGAGGTAGTTGATCGGAGACTATTTCTTTGCGTTGAGTGCCATCAAAGTTAGACATTTCTATTTTATCAGTTTTTGCGTCGCACCAGTAGATTTTAGAAGAATCGTAGTCAACTGCCAGACCATTAGGCCATCCAAGAGAACTACTAATTACAACACTTCTTTCAGACCCATCCAAAGCTGCGCGTTCTATCTTTGGCTTTGCACCCCAATCAGTCCAAAAGATCAAGCTTTAATAAAATGGATAAATAGTTCAAATATAATTGATTGAAAAACTGTTCAACTCGTAACAAACGTAATATAATAAATTAAGATATAGCTCACTAAACTGAGCCAAAAAGTAAAAGAACTTTTAAGATGTGTCTTACCCTTCAATTGGATGCACAACAATGGCTCGCGGTTCATCCAAACCTTCAGTGAGCAGTATTTTTCTAGAGGTACCATTAAGTCGCGCCACTTCTATTCGATCAGTTCCAGTGTCAGTCCAATAAAAATTTCTAGCAATCCAATCAATGGCAATGCCGTCAGGATGGTGTACTTCAGTGAATATGATGTCTTCTTGTTGAGACCCATTAAGAAATGCACGTCTAATGACATGCACATCATCGTCAGTCCAATAAATTTTTCCCTCAACCGGATCGAAATCTACAGCTATCGCATGTTTTATTCCACGTAATGGTAGGACAACATCTGTGTGATCAGGCGTGTCCAATGAAATACGACGGATGTCGACGCGTCGCGCCAGTAATAGAAGTTCTTCAGCACCGGTGGCACATGTCTTCATGTCTTGCAATAATCGAACTCCTGTTGGACAACCACATGAATAGAATGGAGGTATAGATGAGAGAAGACACAGGTGAGAACAGCCGCCATTGTTATGATCACAGGGCGTTTCTGATGGCAACTGACGACCAGCTGAGTAGACATGGATATCCATTGGCGACAACTGACCACCCAAAATTTGTCTTCTTCGAGATCCTGTGTTTTTATTGCACGCATGAATGGCTCGCGTCGACCAATCAGTCCAGTAAATTAGATCACCCAATAGTGTCAATGCGAATGGATGTGGAAGATTGCCGTGAACTACAACCTTCCTATTACTTCCAGAGAAGTCCATCGAAGATATAAACTTCAACTTAGCGTCGGCCCAATACAACCGCTTTGCCTCGTAATCGATAGTTAGCCCGTTTGGCCAAAAGATGTTTTCTTTGACGACAACGCTTCTGGTGACAGGATCGCCGTCCATCGAAGCTCTCTCAATCTTTGGAACTTCTCCCCAATCAGTCCAAAACATTAGGCTTTTGTGAAGAAAAACAATACATTAAAGACTTGATTATTAGGAGTCTAATTTGAGAACAAAAAGATTCTTACACGAAACCCTTTCATAAAGATTGCATAAGAGAAGAGTTAAAGAGGAATAAGATTATGGAAAGTTCAAGTTATTCAATCAAAATGTTACCCTTCATTAGGAACTAGTGCTATAGCTCTGGGCTGATCCAGATCTTTCCAAAATAATACTTTGCGATCACTTCCATCAAAACGGCTCACTTCTATACGATTTGTCTCGGAATCAGTCCAATATAGTTTTTTCGTCAGCCAATCACATGCTAGACCATCAGGTGATACAATTCCTGAGGTTATTATGTTGAATTCAGATCTTGAACTGCCATTTATTTTGATTCCTATAGTAACCATTAAAATATATACAATGTTGACATCAAATCAAATTAAAAGATTAAAAGACAAGTAAACAGCTATCGAACAAAAGTTTGTTTTGCGTCAAGTTTTTGTTTGATAATAAACGAAAGAAATGCCAATAGATTAATACCTTTAATCATTTCGAGTCCGATGTCGGTCCAGAATATAATACTATCAGCAAAATAAAAGTCAAGAGCAGCTGCTTCTTCCAACTGACTCACTATTATCGATGCGTTCGATCTCTGATGGTCAGCATTTAATAAACGAATATCTTTACGATTGGCAAATAATAGATATGTCGGTCGATTGACTCCTGAACAACAAACAAGCTATAAGTTATGAAACTTTTCCAAATCAATAAATACCTGATGAAAATGTTGGAAAAATAAATAATATAATTAATAAATATATCGCTACACAGTTCCTTTCATTTGTTCGAAATGTTCGGTAGAAATGATTAGATTTTTGGCTATTAATGACACCATTCGATGACATCAAATCATCACAAACTTTATTATTGTTGAAGTTCATTTTGAAACTAATTTGATTTTAAGACATTTGAACGTAAAGAGAAATAGAATTGAAGAGAAAGAAATCGATATGAGAAGAAATGAGAGTAACAGAAAGTAATGAAATCATTGTGTAATCGAATGACCAGTTATTGGTAGTAAAACATAAACAAAATTAAAGTAAAAAATTAAGTATAAATTTGTAAATAAAAACTAGCGCTTAATAGTAGGCATTGAACGAATGCCAATACTATTACATTCCTCTATTGTCCTGTCATTTAGGCATCAAAAGGCCATATTGTAAAAGAGGTGCTTTACTCCGGCTTAAGCCACTCCTCTCTACACTCGCAAACCAATCAAAAAAGTTTGCCCAAAAACATCATCACTTTGGCATTCAGTACTGACGCCAAGTTTTTCTTAAGCACAGCGTGAGGACTATTGAGAAAAACCAAACAAATCTGACAGCTTTCAGATTTACTGCACTTAATGATGTGGTTCTCATTCATCAGTTTATATGCGGCTTCTCTTTCTAACCATTTCTTATAACTTTCGCTTAATCTCTGTATTGACAAATGTTTCAGTTTTTAGCTCGCAAATCATTTTTATTGAACTTTGATTTATTATGCAATCGACGCACAGAAGTGAATATCTCATTCCTGAACAGATACATTTCTCTAGTCTTCAAAGTTCTAGATCTTAATTGATATACGTTCATCTTCTAATTTTCAACTTGTCAATAAATATTAGAAAATCATAAAATCAAGCACAGCTTTCACAGAATATCTGAAATTAGATTCTTAGTCCATACTAAGCAAAGCTAGTCTGAAAATCTCTCACTCAACCCCATCAAGCATAAGAAGTTTGTTGACTTAGCTTTAACTCATAAAATATGAAATAATTTTAGTTTCAGACTCAAAAAGTCATCAAACACCAAATGAATTGTAGGCCCATATCATTGAAATAGGTAAGAAAAGAGTTAAAGCTCTCTGCAGAGTCGAAGCCACACTTTTGGGTCACTTTGTATGCACTAAGGACTAATGAATTTTACCTCGCCCTATGTTAAGGTTTGACAAAAGTTATATCGAATCAGATTTTAGGTTTATTCGCAATAAATGCACTTTTCTGGCAAACGCTACTATGATTAAAGAAATGAAATTTTTGATGAGTTGAGCGCCAAAAAGTCTAACACTGACCCGTAGACCCCCTATGGCTAGGGTTAATGTAACTTTTGATTTTTGTTTTATTTGACTTTAAAATAAGCTATTTTAGAGAATATAAATAAAGTGATAAAGCTACTCAATCTATAAGTTTAAAAGCATCGATTATTTAACTTAAGTGGCCCAGTGGTTAGTGTAATGACCACTAGTAGAATAGGGTCGGGTTCGCGTACACTGTTGACAATTTCTTTTTAATATCAAAATATGATTTTTGCTTGAATCTTTCATTGGAAAATTTAACTTACTATGCGTTTGCCTTAATATTGTAAAGATTAGAACAACTTATTTAGTTGATTAGCAATAAATGTATGCAACACATGATTATTACATGACTAATTGAGTTTTATCGATATAATTTGAAACGAAGTTGTTTCTCAATTGTACATTATCAGTTGAGCTTTATTGTATATAATGAGATGTAATTCTTAGCAAATTTGATTCCATACTTAATTTGTCGCTTAGTTTCATGGTCATTGTTGGTTCGTTCAGTTTCCTCTTGATTATTTTATAATTGACTACAACATCGGAAATTTTTGACTTGGCATAGTCAGATGTTATAGTCAACTATAAAATAATCAAAAGGAACTGAACGAACCAATAACAAACATGAAACTAAGCAATAAATTAAGTATGAAATCAAATTTGCTAAGAATTACATCTCATTATATACAGTAAAGCTCAACTGATAATATACAATTGAGAAACAACTTCGTTTCAAATTATATCGATAAAACTCAATTAGTCATGTAATAATCATGTGTTGCATACATTTATTGCTAATCAACTAAATAACAAACAGTTGCTGTGATTTATCTGAGTGTAAAAATAAATGATTGCAATGAATTAAACTCTGAAAACTGCTATTCTTTAAAATTGATGTACCAATGCATGTATTGTAAAGTGAGAAAGTTTTAAAGATTTTGATTAGATTTTTCTATCATCTGCTTATAAACCATTACCCCCGGAGATTGACAATCAGTATTAAAAGGTCCAACATCTACAGTGGCGTTTGACGACTTTTTGAGTCTGAAACTAAAATTGTTTGAAACTACGATTTGAATGAGTGATCAAAACCAAGTTTGAGTATGTCTTTATTTCATATTCAAAGGCTACAAATTTTGACAATACTTACGAAAACTCTTACTTACCTACAGTTACCATATTTTAAATTAAGTTAAAAAATTTACTAATTAGGAAAATGTTTGTAAATCAAATCATTTAGAATTAAGTTAATCTTATGATTATCGATCGAAAATAAAAATAATGAATGTTAGGAAGTTAAAGTCTATTTCGAATGATTTGTGGTTAAGGCGAATCGTCTTTAGTATTATAAGCGACATAAGTCGGTTGGCTATAGTTTTGAGCTTGAAATTGATCGAAAGATGAGGAATTACTGTTATCACCATAACCACTATGAAATGGTTCGTTTTCATAGATATCATTATTAGAATAGAGACCATCTTCATGCTCTCCTTTCATGTCATTCTTTAAGTCCATCTTATCAGTTCTTCCGTTGTCGTACTCCCGATGACGTTTTCTTTCCCGACTATGACTTCTACTCTTTCCATGTCTTTTTCGTGACTTTTCGAACTCTTTGTCTCTGCTACGACTTCGTTTGTCGATTCCATCACCACCAGCTTGTTCTTCGCTATAAGATGAGTCTCTAGTACTTCTGGAGCGATCGAGTCTTCGGTGACTGTCATAACGACTACTCCTTCTATCTCTATCTCTATCTCTATCTTTAGGACTTTTACTTCTCCTACGCTTATCCCTATCACGATCTCTACTCCGACTCCTCCTCTTCTCACTTCGATCCCTATCTTTATCTCTTTTCTGTTCTTTCTCATACCGGTCTCTTTGATCCCTTTATTCATAAAGAGAAACTTAATTTTCATCCAAACAGAATAGCTTTATTTGTAAAGACAAACCTTTCATCGTTTTTAGAGTCATCTCTACCCGAATGTTTGACATTTTCATCGGGTGCTCCTTTTCGAGTGCCACCTAAACCTCCACCTAGAGATTAAAATCAAACAGATTAAGTAATTGCAATAAACAATCACAAGACATAATAATTGCTGATTGGCAAACAGAGCAAAGTATGTAAACATAATACATACCAAGCCTACGAGGGAGCCATCCTTTAACAGTTCGACCCCTTTCCACATCGACCAAAACCCTTTTGCCATCAATTTTCTTACCGTCTGCATGTTTATAGGCAGCTGTACAAAAGTGCAAAACCAGATAAAATTGATACTTACCAACAGTATCAATACCTACCATATTTCTAACTAACTTACCTTAGACTCTAACTAATGAGTGCATTTAAGCAAAGCATTCATTTGTTCGCAATTTTTAAACAACAAAAAGTCGCATAGCTCTTCTTCAACATTCTCATTAAAGGACCTCTACTTATAGGTTATCTAACTAAACAAACACACTCTATTGCATCTTCTCATTGAACTAAGAGTATTACGTTAGGTATTATCTGATGTCTTTTAATCTTAGTGCTGACTAACATTACGTGACATCAGTTACCAATTTTAACTTTCCCACTATAGCTAATTAGTGATAGCTTGTATTAATTTTATTCTCTTTTGAGTGACTAATAAAACTTTAGATACCGATCATCTCTGGCAAATAAAAGCTTGAATTCTCTATTAATAATCTGATTTATTCACTTTGTCTATCAATTGAATTGAAAGCAGGACTTCTTGCTATTGAATGCGAACAAATGACAAGTAATTCAACTTTTGATCGCTAATAAATGTTTTAATCTTATGGATCAATGTAATCAGCATGAGACAGGACTTGGATTGTACAAATAATCAATCAGAGAGCTCTGACTATATTTTCTATTTTAACATTGGGAAAATAAAAACGAAAATAATCTAAAAATTACATTTTGTTTAACTCTGAATTGAATGGCCGCATGCGATAATAATTGAAATGATAAATCACTGAATCATTACTGGTAAACATGACTGACTGGATATTTGTTCCAAACTCATTCTTTCATCTAACTTGTAAGTTATCTTATTTTGATTTTGATCTGATTACTGAGCGCCTAACTGTTGAATGCTATAAATTGAAGGAAAAATCTAATAAACAGAGCCTTACCGAAGATTACCAAAACACCTATAAATAACTTACATATCATATACAAACCAAAGTTTTTCTTAAACTATAGGTCATGAAATGGCTTCACCAAAAAAGTTGGGCCAAATATAAAGCTGCATAAAGATAAGGTATAGAAGGATAAGTGAGCCCTTTATAAACTTACAATTACATTAACTATTAATTGGAATCAAATTTCGTAAATATTCTCACTTAATATTTACTGATTTGAATACTCCTAGAACTAGATCGTCAATTACTTATCCAGAATCAGTTCAATTGTCCTTTTGGCCAAACATATCATTAAGTGATATAAGGTATAGACTATTGCGGATTAGCGAACTGGCACTTACCCCGAAGTGCATCGAATCGGTTTAATTTAAACTAAACTATTAATTTATATTACCTCCAAATACAAACTCGCGCTCAAATGATACATAAAACTATAAATTAAATTAAATTGACTTACAGTGCATTTCCCTCTCGTGTTCGAACTCGATAAAAGCATAGCCACGCGGTTTGCCACTGACCTTATCGTGAACCAATACAATCTAATATTCAAATCATTTAAATTAATACAAATACATCTATGCTTTCAATCAGTCATGCCTTTTTAATAGGCCCATAGGTTTCAAATTCTCGTCTCAGTTTGGTTTCTGTGGTGTCGTAATTAACTCGTGCCACAAATAGTGTTTTGTAAGGATCTGTTGTCGCATTACTACTACTATGAGGATCCCCTAAACAATAGTTAACAAAACGTTTGTGTTAATTATTCAGAAATATTGCTGTAAACCATGTTTGCCATAAGGAAGCCCGTAAGGCCAAGATTTTTGGCTCACAATGAGGCCAATATCTAACTCGAGTCAAAAATGGGAGAATTAGTACATAATATTGATATCAAAAATAATTTTTAAAAATGTTTAGCTATCGCTAAAATTTGGGCTACGAGACAAAACTATGGAAAACACTGTTATACAGCACGACTGTATAATAATCTGATGAACGAATGCTGAATTAAATGTAAATAATGGATAGTATAATGGATGATATGTTGCATACAAAGAGCAATTCCTTGTTCCAACTTATAGGCGGCTTTTTCCGCCCGTTCGCGTCTTTTTCTTTCTAATCTTTCTTCACGCGTTTCAACTCTTGCCGGCAATGGTGTGTCCTTTGGGTCCTTCAAATCAATTATCGATAAAACGAGTTAGTGTTATAACCAATACAATTGGTTAAATGAGCTTATACCTCAAAGTTGGACAAGAATTGTCCGACGCCTGAATAGCCTCGAGTTTTCTTCTCATGTGGCAATTTCTGCGCCGGCGGTAAGAATGGAATTGGTTCTCGAGGCGCGAAAAGAGCCAATAGATTTGGCGGAAGATATTGTGTCATTACTTCAGATCTTGATTTAGTTAATTATTTTTTATTTATTTAATTTACTACTCATTGACGAACCACGCAATTGATCGCAAATGGCGTCATATAACGAGAATCTTCCCCAACACATAAATGACGTCAAGTATTTAAGGAGTTTTGGCTTATTTTGAGCGCAGATTTGCACGAAATGAGTCGAATAGAGAACGTAATAAATGCGTTGAAAATTGCAAATTTGTGTTTTCTTATTTAAACAAACGTGTTTTTCAAACATTAAACAAAACAAGACTATTTAGATTACTTTACAAATAATAAGATCTAAATAACTGAAATAATGATTATTCCGATTCGATGTTTCACTTGCGGCAAAGTTATTGGCAATAAATGGGAACCATATCTGAATTTATTACAAGCAGAATATACTGAAGGGTAAGAACTGAGACAATTGTCAAATGCCTGATTATTATTTAGATTGAAATAATTACTATAATTGACTATCCAATTAGTGATGCTTTGGACGCATTGGGTCTTAAGCGATATTGTTGTCGTCGTATGCTTTTAGGACATGTCGATCTCATCGAAAAACTTCTGAATTACGCTCCACTCGAAAAATAATTTATTTGATTGATTAAAATATTTGCGGCTAACTAAACATACTGTAAATTTTCAAATTTTATTACGAAACAACCTATCCTCCTATTCATTTTGACATCTAAATTGTAAATTAGATCCTAATTCAATAATAAATGTAAAACTCATCACTGCTTTTGAGTCATTTGATTTGCTAACGTGCCAAACTTTCAACTATTGATCTTCAATATAAACCAATTTGCCAGTAATAGATTTGAGGCATTATCGTAATTATAATCGACAGAATTGAATAAGTGCAATACTTAGAAAGTTATACCAGACAGTCTTAAAACTACAGATTATAACAGCTTTAAATAGGATTTCAAAACAAATAAATTTAAAACAAGTTACTGGAAAAACATTCTTTTATTAATTAATGATCAAATAATCTAAGCAGTCAGGACACAGGCACCTCCAACTGATTTAATTTTAGCTTCGGCGTTTTTACTGAAAAATCTAGCCTTTACTATAACAGGTTGCTTCGGAAGTCTTCCTTTGCCCAACACTTTGAAATAGCCCTTAAATAACACAAGCGATTAGTTTGGATCAAAAATTCAATCATTCAAAAGCTTACGTGTTTAATGACATCAATGACGGGTGCCTTTCCTTCACCATTGTTTTTGTAATTCTCACGCGCACGATCGCCAACTAACGACCAAATCTGTTCGATATTAATGGTGGGCAAATAGTGTTTAAGACTATTTTGTTTCAGATGAAAGTTTCTCATTCCAACTTTGCCGAAATATCCAGGATGGCTATTAGAAGACGAAATTATGATAAATTAATATCCGATTTATTTCTAATAAGGAGTAAAAGACTGACTATTTATCAAAATTAATTCTGTGGTGATGTTGACCGCCAGCATTACCTCTACCGCCAGGATGTTTGCGGTGTTTACCTATATATCAAAATTGATGATAATTTAATGGTTCAGTATTGAGTATTAGATAATGTGACAAATCAAATGCTGTCCTACCGATACGTCCATGCCCGTGAGACACGTGTCCACGCAATTTACGAGTCTTCTTGAATCGAGTCGGCTGTTAATTAAAAAATGACTTATCATTAATTCAATATTCCTTAATCTTACTCAATATTGAAATAGTTTCAATATAAAAATTAATGTTAAATCAATAAAAAATGATTAAAATTAAAATAAATTGAAAAAACTCACCATTTCTTTGAATAGTTAAAGCGGAAAAGGAACAGAAGTGTGTAAAAATGAGTGAAATTAGCGATACAGCACTCTAGTGAGAGGTAAGAAAAGAGACGGCCTCAAACAGAGTATAACGTAATTTGAAAGAAATCAACCTAAGTCAAATAATGGACTATTCCTGACGTCAGTGTTTGAGAAGAATTCTTGGAAAAACTTATAGATTATTTTGTTCTGTAGTACGATTAGAAAAGTAGGTAATTTTCTATAAATTAAAGCTATAATTTAGGCATTAGTTTTGGATCCATTATAAACCGCATGGCTTTTGTTGATATGGAATCAAACATAACTGAAGGCCATTAAGAGTAATAAATATTGATATCAATAGCAAACATATTTATATTTACTATTGCATTAAATCTCAGTATTTGAATGTGTTGTGAGCAATGGATAACCAGTCACTAAGGAACGACGAGATCCAAGCGTTGTCTGCAATTTATGGGGAAGAATGGATAACTGAAGATGAAAAAAACAATGTCTATTCAATAACATTAAAATATGACAATAACTTGAATAGCAATCAAAGTCAACAAAGGTCTGAATTATGGGAACGAATGATTCGACTGGAATTTCGTCTTCCAGATGAGTATCCATTAGAAGCTCCACCTTTTTATACCATATCTGCTCCTTGGATGTCAAGAATGGACAAGATGCGCTTAATGTCATCCTTAGAAGAGATCTATTGTTCACACTCAGCAGAAAGTATTCTCTATATGTGGATCGAGAAGGCTAGAGAGTTCTTAAACGACAATCATAACGAACATTTCGACAACAAATCTAGTGAAGAAAAACACTGCCAAAGCATAGATGGAGAGGAGGAGAGCGTGGATGAAAGTACAAACGATTCAAGTTTAGGATTGAATCACCATGTGTCATGCAGTTGTGAGAGTCCTCATCAGCACAACCACAGTCATCACAACTATCATAACCATCACAACCATAGCCATAATCAGAGTCATAGCGATCATCATAATAGTAATATCAGTCTATATCATGGCGAACCACTTATCGACAGGAGAAGTACATTTCAGGCTCACTTATCTCCAGTTCATTGCGTAGCTGAAGCTCAAGAAGCCCTTTCAATACTCAAAATGAATAAGAAGATAGAGAGTGCCACTCATAACATTAGTGCCTACAGAATATCTGGCGGTCCACATAACACATGTCTTCAAGACTGTGACGACGACGGGGAGAACCACGCAGGGTCTCGATTATTGCATTTGCTGCAGATACTAGAAGTGAAAGATGTGTTAGTAGTTGTATCGCGATGGTACGGAGGAATACAATTAGGTCCGGATAGATTCAAGCACATCAATAATGTGGCACGTGATCTCTTGCAAAAGTGCGGATATATTGAGAATCATGAAGACTCGAACGATGCCAATCATAAGAATAAAAAGAAGTCCAAATAACTCGCACAATTCATAACTCTTATATTTAGTACTTTATTAATTAATTATGCATTTTATTATAATTATCATAATTATGATCACATGATTAATCGCACGCTAATTACAAATATTGATATAAAGTTTGCAAACTCAGTCGTCAAATGAATCACTGATATATTTAATATTTTTTGATTTCCCGGTGATATCTATAACAGATTAGTAGATATATATAGAAACTAATTTTTGAATTCACTTTTTTAAAGAATGATCAAGTATTAAAAGAATAATTTAAATTACTATTGTTTTTTAAGCCATCATGACAGGTCTTTTGACTTCTGCTTTCAATTCATTAGTACTCGAATATCCAGTTCCACCTCTTTGTAGAGTTATTATATCGCTTTCAGTCATCTTCTTACCATTGATGGGATCGACCATATCTTTTTTGATTATTTTCTCGACAGCTTCCATCGTAACAACAGATCCACTGAAGGAGAAAGGATAGATTAGAATGAGGTGTAAGTGTAAATTGAAAGAACTTACGAAGTTTTGAGAATAGCACAGGGCACGGCGTTACTCAGCAAGTCATGAGTGATAGGGCACATGTGATTGACCTGTCATTGAGATTGAAACAATTCAGATTCGGTTAAATATTACGAGCTATGGTAAGAATTGATCGCATTCGATATAATAAACACCTTTTTAGAATTAGATGAATCGTTAGCAGGGGTGAAATGAACAGGAATCAAATGACTGGCTTTCAATGGTTTGCCACTCATCGGACAATAGATAGTAGTGTCTGGTTTTTTCATTTTAGTTTTACTCGATTCAGGTGTCATCGAAGGAACCCAAAAAGACGGCAAATTCTTTTCTCTGCTGCCACTCATGTTCGAAATATTTATTCCAACACTAGAAGTCGAAGGGTTAGTATCTACGGCAGTACTAGTGTTGGATGTGGAAGTGGATGCTTTGGGTACATTAACGATACTGTTTTCCATTTTCAAGAAGGATTCAGTTTTGGCCCTCTGTTCTTCTCTAGCAATTTCTTGCAATTGAGATTCTTCTCTCTTTTTTTGTTTCTCATATTCTTTTAATTTTCGTGCGATTTGTGCCTTTTGATGAATGATATACTCGAGAATGGCTTCTTTATCATAGAGAAAGCCATCAGGACTTAAGAAATAACAAATTAACTATAAGTTAGACAAAAAACAAATAATAAATTGTAGATGGCATACGTAACGACGGGATGTCTGCAAGGCTGAAGAGTTAGATTACAAGCATCGAAGTCTTTGATGGATTCTTTAGCTAATCTAGTCTTTTGGGTTCCGTAACCACTAGTTTGAGTATCTCTTTGTCTTTCATGGTATGAATAAACAGCACTAGCTGTGTTATTTCGTGCGTGTCTTGTCATTGTTCTACTTCTAAAATACTATTTAAAAATACTACTTAAATAAATTTGAACATTAAAAACATTGACACTTGTTTTCAAAAAAGCAAAACAAATCATTTTAGCGACACTCCAAATGTGTGCGCATTTCGTAATCAAAGCTTTATTTGAAGAGACATTTGGCGCTAAAAACAATTAGACTTTAGTGAAAGCCGAACATTTGCAAACTTTCATCTAGTTATTATCGGTTAATTTAAGGTAGTTTGTTTCTTAATAATAAACTTGTGTATAATTTTCTAGATAAAAGCATGAATGACAGAAAATACTCTTGTAACTTGTTGACTAAATACTGAAAATTTAGTTTGGTTTCAAACTAAACTTTCTAACCGATGACGCGTTTGAAACTTTTCGAAACTAGATTACCGAATGTAAATGATTTGCAGCAAACTTTCAACAATCTATAAACTTAAAATTAATATTTGCAAAATAGATTTATTAATTTGATCAATAAAATGATACAAAAGAAGTTAATGGAGAATTGAAGGAATAAATAATAAGTTTGCAATAAATATATTAGTGTTTAATTCAACAAATTCAAGAGATCAGTTTGACCAGGGCTTTTCGCGCTAACAGATGAGCCACTGGTTTGAAGAGATTGAAAATCATCGACAAGACTATCAGAAGGTTTAGCTTCGAAAGCTTGAACAAGTTCAGCGTCAAGTGCTTCGTCGTCGTCGTCATCCTGATAAGGACTGACAAGAGGGTCAGGATATTGAAAAGTACAACTCTTAGATAAGTCGAGTTCAATTGGAAATATAGTGTTGTCTTTCATTAGTGAATGGCATTCATTATGAAAGGTCGAAAGAGCGGATATAAGTCTTTGCAACTGAGAGACAATGTCCTGAACATGTTTTTGATCGAGTAATTCTAGTTTGACCATAACATCCGAACGAAGTTTTGCGAATCTTACACGAGCGTCTTGTCTACACCTTAGTATAAGTCTATACTCATAATTTCCAGTTTCAACACGGTAAAGAGGCTCTTGTAGTGCTTGATATGTATATTCTTCATCATCCATCTCTTTTACTTTCAGACAATAGGACTAAGATTCGATAGAAAGGTATAGTTATAGTTAGAAATGCATTATTGAGTCCTCTTTTTAATCAAAGTCATTCAAATTACCAGATATTCAAACTTGACATCAGCGTATTTTTTAATTGTTAGTTTAGTGTCGGGAATGGCTTTGTTTAAGTAAGTATTCAAGTCGCTGAGCATCTGAAAAAGTAAATTTCAAATAAGTAAAAGTAGTGTTTGACATTAGAGTTTCGGTTGAGTAAGAACTTACAGGTTTGATAGTTTTCAACATTCTGACACCTTCCTTTTCTATAAATCTATGCGTTTCTCCAAATTTCGAAAATGCTTCACTTGCCTGAGGTTGAGGTTCACGAACGCCTATTTCAGCGAATATGTCACCAAACGCTAGGATTAGATAAAGTAAAAATAAGGTAAATAATTTGGCGAGATAATTGGATATTGAATGCACACCTTTGTAGATATTGCACATATCAATGAATGACTTGATCATATGTTTACAATGATCCATGAGTCCTTTATACATGTATTCATTTCTCTCTAGTTCATCAAGTTTTTTGACCAAGTTATCTACAATTCAAGATTAGTTTAGGTTAGATCAGATTAGATTGTGACCATACGCATAGTTTAAATTAATTTAATAATATTTTCATATGAATGTTAAGTAAGCTAACCATTGCAAAGTATAGCTCTGCTTAGTCCAAGAGCATCAGCAGTGGTTGTGCTCATATTTTCTACAACTCTATGTTTCATTTTCTTCAAAATAATATCGAGTGATTTTCCTTGCTTAGGATCGGCATGTAACTTGTTATAATTGATGGTTACTTGGTCTTTGACAGATTGTATCATTTTGGCGACCTCCACTTTGGTGCTTCCTTTAACTGAAGAGCCATTAACTCCAACAATTTCATCGCCAGACTGTAGAGTACCTTCTTTTGAAGCAGGAGTGTTGTCGAAAACCTTAAAATAGTTTGTTTGATAAGGTTAGATTAGGTTAGATTAGGTTAGATTAGGTTAGCTTAGGTGAAGTTAAGGATATGTAAAATGCGTACCTGGACGACATAAAGACACGGACAATGTGGTGCACCGCCACCAATACTGATTCCAATTAAATTACTATCATCTTTCTTGA
This sequence comes from Archegozetes longisetosus, assembly GCA_018873245.2. NCBI lineage: Eukaryota > Metazoa > Arthropoda > Arachnida > Sarcoptiformes > Trhypochthoniidae > Archegozetes > Archegozetes longisetosus. The sequence continues at coordinate 7,202,858 of JAEMBT020000007.1, forward strand.
TAGTAACACTTCCTGAGGTGACAGTCATTCCCCTATTAAACGAGAAATACATGTGATTCGAGTTTATGATAATTATGGAAGTTTTATTTGATTTTTGAAATGTTTGTTGAGAATGTGGTAAATGATAAGTTGTTTTTCATACATGCGATCTTCAATCATATTATCGAGCCAATACTCAGAATTCATATTTTCTATATTATAATGTGTTAACTGTTCGTAATAAGCATAAGAAAACCGATCATAAAACTCAGACCAATGCCTTGACATTAGCAATAACTAAAAACGAAAAGGCAATCAACAGAAAAAAACGGTAATAACTGAAAATATTTGAGCAAACAAAATGCAAAGAGTTGTTTGAACAAGTGAATAAAACAAATGTTTGGAAGTGTTGCTAATAGATGACGAATTGGCAGGTGGTCTCACATTTTATCCTCTTCGTAGAGGAAGCCCTCATCTTCATCTAATAATGAATCACACATATTTGATTGACATATGTTTAAAAGAAGAAAATGTTATAAACAATATGTTTGTAAAATGTGCGATAAAATGGAGATGGTAGTGGAAACATAGTTCGGGTTATCCTGTTATCAAAGCCATTATGTCATATCCTAAGCTACACCCTTTTATCGATCCAAACAATATAAGTTGAGATACTTCTAGTTGAGATAATTTATTGCTCAAACTAACTTTCAGCTGATCGTTTGTAGGACTATATACACAACTAATCTTAGGTTTGTATAAGACTTGCTTAATCAATGTTAGTCTTTCATAACTTTCTACGCGACTCAAATCAGAAAACTTTGTTAATCTATTAGAAAGTTTCTACAGTTTAGGTTAATTTAATAATTATTTCCAACTCTCATATTCTGTATAAGTTAAGTAATTACTAGCTATTTGCTTTAAATTGCTTTTATGCAAATTAATTATTAATTACTAATGAATTATAAATTATTTTTCATGAAAAACACAAGAGAAATAAATAGAAGATAAAGCTCTAAATTGCAATTTTCCAGATAAGATTGGTATTTCTAAACATTTGACCATCAGTTAGTCAGTTAAAATGAAGCAAGTGTTTGCATATTTAGCTGTCTCGGGCAACTTGGGTAAATTATCAAAAATATATTCATTGTATATGACAGTTATGTGATCAAGAATTTGAAAGAATCATCAAAAACGCTAAGTTAAGTTAGGTTAGAGAGTGAGGATGCACTCAATTTTACTGTAATTTATGATGACAAAAGAGTGAAACAGATTTGAACGGAAAAACTTATAATAGAAAACTAAAAATTAGTGTTGCAATTCGAATAATCTTATATGAATATAAAATAAAGATATGATATTTATTTAAATTGATCAATAATCAATTAAACAAACAAAATTGAAGAATCAAAGTTTTTTGTACAATTACTGGTGATTCTTTCATCCGTAACTCGAGCATAATTAGCACATTTTGGCTAAATTCAATTTATTCGCTTAATATAATCATGCTTAAAGTTATGTTGATTTGCTTACAAAGAGATAATGAGTCATTAAAGAAGAGCACATAATGCGATTCAATACTATTTATAATTTAATTAACTATTATTAAACCAATTTAAATACAGATAAATAAAAAATGTTGACTGTAATTATGAACACAAATAAAATAATCTAACATGAAGTATACAAAGCATAGAAATAAAAAAAGTGGAAGAAGAGGCGGAAGAGGACTGAGCATAATATTGATTGTAAAAGATGAAATGATAAACTTGGCATCAGATCAATTAACGGCACACTAAAGAAAGTACAGCAAACTTTGTTCCGATTCTTATTCTGAGGGAAACGGTCGTATCCTTGAGGAATGTCTTATTCCCTCGGGAGTAATAACCGCTCATATATTAATAGGAAGTTGTGTAATTTATCATCAGAAACAAATTTGAAAGACTTGGTAAAGAAGAAAATTGAAAATTTGAGATTGAAGGCTAGAAGTCATATTTTATATTATTAGAAAGAAGAGGACATGTATGATAGGCTTCAATTATCTGAACTACTTCTTACGTGATACTCTTAAAAGTGGTATTGGTTGAACAATTGAGAGAAAAAGATTCTAAGCTCTATGTTTGAAACTATTTTCAACCAATAGATATATTCCTAAAGAGTATTAATCTCTAACTGAAAACTCGATCCACTCAAACAGTTCTCTAACTTAAAACTCGATCCACTTAAACAGCTCTCCATTGACTTGGTTGAGCTGTTGAAAAGTTTTAAAGAATTTTTGAATAAATTTCATATTGAGGAAGTTAGATAAACTCTTGAAATGAGCCAAGAAAATAAAATGAATTATTTCTATCGACATAATCAATAGTGACATTAGTGGTAAGGACTCGAAGGAATAGAAGGCAATAGTTGTAGTTTTATGTGAACTTTATGTTTGAAGTTATATCTGATTGTAGAGCTTAACAAATATTGCTTTTCGAGATGCCGTATTGTTGAAAGCTCTTTCCAAAGATTAAAATTATTTATAGTAACACTTATTTCTTGAGGAAACTTTCTCTTCGATCATTTCATTGCTCAAACAATCTTTGATTCTTTGTGTAGCATCAGTTTATTTTGATTCGATCGGATTTACAGCTAATTGATAAACGACTGTAAGAAATAAAAAACAAGAATCTATCACACACTAAGCTGAATGTGGTAGCGTAACAAAGATTATGACATTCTAGAAAGTTTCTAGTTTTTCAAAACAAACTTATGAACGATGGACTGTTTTCGAATGGTATTGTCACAATTATATTGGATTCAGATCACGTATGGCATCTATTTTGCTAGATATGACGTTCAACATTACTGAAATACTCACAGAACCGATTGCTTAGAGAATACAAATAAGTATTTTTACTTATTATCAATAGTAGTAGTGAATGATATTCGCTTGACTGGTCTCCAAACAATAATAGAGAAATTACTTTTCAACAATACAACTCATATGTGAGACATATCTGACGAGGTCTGAACATTACAATAGTAGACTAGAGTATAGATTGTATATCAATAGTAGTTTGTCTGCTTATTCTTCGTTGTCCTATCGGACATATCCGGAAATCTTACTCCTATATCCAGCGCATCACTATTTCATGAATTATATCATTATTTTGATAACAATTGCAAAAGAAAACACTGAATAGATGTCAAAACTAGATTTCCGTCAGTATTGACAAAAAGATTATTTAGAGAATAGAGAATATAAAGATCCACATCAAGTGCTTTCGTATAATAGTTCTGTAGAACTTATGTTTTAAAAGCACATTAACAACAATTGAGTGCATTCACCACTCATTTTAGTTGAGAAAATAAGTTGAACAAAATCGCAATAATCTTCCAAAAACATCTTTGCAACAATTCTCCAATGTTTTTGGTTCAGTAAATGGAAATGTTTTACTTGTCTTTATATTTATTTTGTAATCATATTTACAATTTATTTGATGTCATGTCAATTCTCTTAATTTGATGAAGTTTCAGAATATATTCGTAGTCCAAAAAATATTAGGAAAGTCCAAAAATCACTGAAGAGCTGGCAGAATGAGCTTAAAAGACTAAGAAAGAGAAGAAATACTAGAAAATGAATTTACTTGGAAAAGCTCTGTTGAGCAAAGTGGTCATTTAATTACTAAGGATTAACTGCTTGAATAATCAACAAGATAGACTAGTTTGAAAGCTCATTAAAATTAATGAAACTTTTAATACTCTTGCTCTATTTGCAAATTATGTTAGCGTGGATTCAACCTTGTTATCCTTGTTTCTTTAGTTATTGCAAAACAAGAATAGCTTATATAAAACTATTCAAACTATCTTTAGCGTTATTATACTGAAGAGAGAGTACTCAATAGTTCAACTTGTCTATCAGCTGTCAAACAACTTTGAATGATTGCATTCGATTCACCAGAATATAGCTTAAATTCAGGATTTCAGAGAATCACATTCAAATGTAAATACTTGAAACTGTTCAATTGATGAAAATCAAGTGAACATTATTCGATACGATTTAGTTGGATAGGAGGTCAATTTGATAAGGGATCAAATCGAGTTGAAAATGTAACATTCAAGTTAAGCTTTTAAAATTGAATGAGAATCAATTTTGAAAAATAGTGTTTTAATCATTACTAGAGTACAATAAAATGTATGATTGGCTGTATTTAAACATACATAAAAACATTGATAACTATTTTCAATTAAAGCAATCAAAACAGTCAATGATTAGAGGTTTTGAGAAAACTATTTACAGGGTATTCAAATTCAATTAAATAGTAGTAGTAATAATAATAATAATAATAATAATAGTTATTAAACTGTTTAAATAAAACAAAAGAAATCCAATTAACATTTCCGATAGAACTAATGCTTTATCCAATAAGAACCGGTGATATAAAAGTCACAAAAAAAATGACTTATTACATACTGTCCACAACCAAAAAGCCGCCGATTAGTGCTTCAGAGAATATAATATGTAAATGACGATGAGTTCATACAATGACTTATTGTAGACTTTATTAAATTTGGGCCAAATTCAGTTAAAATATTTGCCGAATACATTATAAAACAGAGTTTGTTTGTTTGGTGGCACTGCTCGTCATTTTCAATTACTCGAATCTCTCGACCAAACATTGAAACACTTGAATAATCTTTTCCAAAAATGTTACGCTAATTGGAAATAATTTCTATATAATTGGCTGGATATAAGCCAACGCGACCATCTTTTCTTCCTTTACACCTGTGGTTGGGGAAAATAAGAGCAACATTTAAAATAATTGACAATTCAAAATAGAAGTTCGTGCATACCATCCTTGTTCGTCTTCATCTTCTAATTTCTCAAACACATCACCTGTAAATTCAAACAGTATTAAAGTTGAGCTGAAGATGAGAATAGAATGAGACAAACCTTGTTTAAATGTCAGTTCATCAGCTTCAGCGCCGTCGTAATCATAGAGGGCTCTGACTGGAACTCCTGGTTCTCCCGTATCAACCAGAGCATCATTTGGATAATCGTCCCAATCCTCGTGGTCGTCATCGAATGGATTTGATTCTTGTTTGCCATTACTACAAACGATTATATAAAACATCATTAGTTGTTAATAATCATTTTCCATATCAACAAAATGAGTAACTAATTTGGTTGATCACTTACGCACTAATTCTTTTAATGGACATGTCATTTTGTTTGTCTACTTTATGGCTATTATTGACAGTATTTTTATGGATATCCATCCGATGTTCCAAAAGAGTGATATCGTTATTATGAAGACCATTATTTGTCATCTTTTTTTCTTTCTTTGAAACGTTTTGAAGCTCTGGAGTGTATTCCTATTCAAATAAAAGTCAACCAATCTATTAGATATCGACCTACTTCAAACTACTTCAACAGTTTTTAAGAAATCTCAGTCAGAAACTAATTGGAGAAAATATTATTATATCAACTATTGGTTGGAAATTCAAAGCCACCGGAAATGATAGAAGTTGAGTCATTCAGAAGACAGATATGAAGCTATAAGTTAATGTTTCTACAGAAAAATCAATGTCATGCAGATCATATGAATTACTATAGGACTACAACCGCTACTATTGAGAGAATGTAATAGAGGCAAAGAAAGCACTTTTGAACCCCTAAATTAAGTTTTAAACAAATTACAGGTAACTCTTCGTTGAACTTATGCTGATTGACAAGTTGGATACCATTCTCAGGAACAGAAGAAGTGCTTTTCTTAGTTTTGCCAGTTATGTCACGAAACTCTTCACAATATTCCTAATGAACGAATCATAACAAATAAAGCAAAAATACAATAATGATAGACATGCATGGATTGCAATAAAAAAGGATATCATCACAATAATATCTATAAAAGGCACAATTCCCATGTCAATGGCTAATTACTACCTCAAATTGGGGCCAATTCATAGCCATTCCAACGCCAAAGTTATTTGACCACCATTTGAGGTCTTTCGAAGCGTCTGCATTTTGGATCGTATGTCTGTACTCTTCGTATATTTGAGGTAATTCAGGAACAACTGATATATTAAGGCATCCGTGAATTGCGAATAACAAATCCTTAGTAAAATTTAGTCGTTTTTCCTCAAATTCCTGACATTTCTCGAATACAACGGTCATATCCTCCATATATTTTGCGTTATAGTCATTGATTTCTCTGAGCGCAACTTCATATTTTTCTTTAGTCTTGAGGACTTCTTCTTTAGATTTAGTAACTTTATCTTGTAATTTCTTAACCTAAATATGAAAATAATAGAAATGAATGAAGAAGATTCAATACAAATAAGGATAGTGTAATACCTGGTCTGGTGAGAGTGAAGTATCGCCGGACGCATTCCTTTCTTGATTAATAGCACTCCTTTCATTTTTGCAGGCATTATGGTAATCGATTTTGCATTTATTCACTCTTGCTAATAGCTTAGCCCACGGTTTTTGAGCCTAAACAAAATCAATAAATAAATAAATGAATAATCCAAATGATAACCTACTTAAACAAATAGGACAAAAAGAAAAACAAAACATGAAATTACTTTTTTGAAAGCGTCATCAAACTCTTTCTTCTCTTTTAAATGCATCATTGATTTATGGAAGTTGTCCTTTTGCCACTGCTTGATTCGTCCGACAACGTCTTGTATCAATTTATCTTTAAGCTTGAGGTGCATATCGCATCTGCGCTCGGCCTCGACCAGCACTGCTTTCCAGGCAGCCTCAGTCGTTCCGTATTCGGGTCCCTTCTCGATCAAATCATTCCACTTCTTAGACCATTGACGAAGGCTCTTAGCGTATGATTTTTCAATTTCTGATCGTTCCTGTATCAACAAGACGAGATCATTGCATAATTTTGAGCCGTCTTCAGTTCGCTTGGTTGTCTTCTTGTAATTTCCCGGTTCCCAGAAGCTATCAGATCCAGCGATCAGCATAGCATCATCGCTGTGGTGTGACATCTCGACAATAGGGCAAACTTTCGATGAATTTGTTTCTATAAAGAAGAGTTGAAACCAAATAAGTGACTACAGTTGACTTGAAGTCAGTTAAGCGTTTGAGTTGAAGTGATGTATGAAATAAAGTATGAAATAAGTAGGAAATATAGTAAAGTAATGAAATATAGTAAACGTGAACATCTAATTAATGATCGGATTTGTTAACCGAAAATATATTGAAAGTAGTCAGTAGGAGAATCAGATGTGACACAACTACGAGATGAATATTAAGCCATTTAGCCTTAAGGTGGAATCGTAATTAAATTGATGTTTTATCTAGCGTAAAACTAAACATTATGTATTTGCTTTTGGTAATTTAGCTCAACTTCCAGATAGGATCTACTGATCATTGTTTTCAGTACATCATTAATACAATCTAAAAGTTAGTACGAATGCATTGAGAGTCAAATAATATCCACCAAGTGATTGAAGATAATTGTTAATTAAGACCAAAGTTGGTCTTTTGCTTATTAAATGCAAATGAGCCGTAAGATTTGAGAGAATACTTAAAGAATCGGTGTTAAGGTTGAAGATTGGGCGAGTGCTATAGAGTTGTACCTATAAGTGAAATTAGATTATAAATAGCACACACCCGATCAAAATGAAAAAATGATAAACTTTAAACCTAGTCTTACCTAACAATTAGATTGTCTGTCAAGCTACTAATTAAGTGATGACAAAATTGCTACAAAGTAAGTTCACTCATTAAGAATAATCGGAGCCGTTAGTGATATCGTAGCAGAGAATCAGATGGAAATAACGGAACATTTTCAACTAAATAATCATTTGTGAAAAGTTTTCTTACTTGCAAATAACTTAAAGTATACTTGAGTATAATTAATGATGACTAACCCATATTGACATAAAGCCTTTGCATTAGATTTCATGTATTATGAGAATAAGATTGTGACAAATTGTGTCAAAAAATTTCTAATCTTTCAAATGAACGAAAAGCTTTTCTTACATAAAATCGATAATTGCTGTCATATGGAAATAGAGACTTGTTCCTCAAAAAAGAAAAAATAACAAAATCACTGAATCAGAGTTGTGAATATTAAGTTTAAAGTCACAAAAATCAATATAAGGAACAATGAAACAGAAACAATAGGCGTAGAAAATAAATATCACCTCAAAAACTAAATAAAATGTAAATGAGAAATTGAATAAACATGTTTGGAGAAGTTGTTCAATGCTTTTTAGTTAAAACCAATTCAAATCTCTGGTATCAAATACGGTAAAACCTATGACTTAATACAGTAAAACCTGTGTAAGATAAACATATAGTCGAATGATGGATAGAAACAATGATAATAAAGGCATGTTTTAAAGTAATTTTCAGATAGTTTGTTAAGAAGCACTTAAGTGAAGTGAAAGACAGGTTTTAGAGTGGTATTAAAGAGAAAAGGACTCACTTGAACTTTTATGCCAACACCACATACTGGATCAACACTTAACTATCAATTTCTAATTTCAAGTTCTCGCAAAAATCATAGCAATCCTGTTTTGGGCTCATTTTAGGGTAAGAGTTAATAATAATCGAAAAATAGAAAATGTTAGAACAGATCAGAAAATAGAAGTAACTAATAATGAAAGTGAAGGAAGATTAGTAGTGAACAGCAGAAACATGAAGAGACAGACACTAATAATATATTTTTACAGATGAAAGGCTACCGTTTGTTGCAGCACATCTTTGGCTTGATTCAAGTTTTCACTTTTGCAGAGCAAGGATTCGACGGTCAGTGAACTAAGACTAACTGGTAAGTTATGTCATCAAACGATAACCAGATATTATCGTTGTAGTAGACGTACATGTGTTAAAAACTGGCATCACAAATGATCTTAAGATTAAAAGCTAAGACACTTTCTCTAAAATGTGAAACATAGTTATAAATTAGAGATAGAGACAATCGGAAAAGTTGCAAACAATTTCAAGTAGAGAATGATTAGAAGAGAAGAGAAGAGAAGAGATAGAAGTTTGAACAACTAGATCGAAATAATGAGGCCTCAGAGAATGAGCCGTAAATGTTAGAGTTGGTAGAGAAAGGAAAGATAAAATGGTTGCCATAGAAATATATATGAATATAATAGAGTTAATATTTAAATGATGAGATATACTAAAAAGTTGCGATAGGCCATACGCTGGTTCAACACTTATGAAGCCCTATCTTTAATGCTATTTCAATCAGAGATAGTATACAATAGCATTGACCCAACGACGTTAAGCTTTAACGATCTCAAGCCCTAACCATTGAATGGGAATAAAACATTTTCCTATTTCTAGTTCACAGCAAAACTAAACAAATTGATGGAATGAAAAAAACTAATAAAACAGTTCTCAAATAATAAATTGAATGAAGATCTAAATTTGAATTTTCAACTGTAGTGTACTGTAAATGATAGTAGAATTAAGTTTAGGTTTAATATATTGCATGTGAAGAGTAGAGTTTGAATCGGTGCGGTTCAACCCATATATTTCTGTTATGATAACACGAACACATAATTATTAAACAGTTGAACCTGTTTAAGAGGGTTATAGAAGAAGTAAAAATAAGTTAGAATTTAGAATAGATTTGAATGTTAAAAGGGTTCTCTTGGTATTAAAGAAAGACAGGATTTACTGTATGAGTATTTGCATACAATAGTTATAGTAAATAAAAGAGAACCTAACTCACAACTTTCATACGTGACATCGTTTGAAAGGAAATTTTTTACACAAAGCATATATTATCTGATTTAATGTTGAGCTGAAAAATCAGTTTAGGAGTCAAGCTTCAAAGTTGACTAACAGTTTCAATTTGATTATATAATTTAGTTTTTATGGTGAAGTTAACATAATATAAAGTTTGAAATGAAAATGTGACACAATACTCGTGAAGACAATAAGTTTGATAAATACTATCATTTCATGTGTAATTAATTAGAAGCGGTAACAAAGGCCTTAAATCGATAGCAACATACTCGAGAGAAAAGTCTAACAAATATGAAAATACGATTATTTTTATACAATCGACATTAACGTTGGCCTTCAGTTAACACTTCCAATAAATTATTTCCAGTTGTTAAGGGCTTAGCGCATTAATTAATGTGTTTCTCAACAATTGTATAGATTATAACATAAAACAGATGACAACCAATTTCTTTGTAGTAACGAAAAACAATAAAAAGATTAAAAAATGAGAGAGAGAGAGAGAGAGAGATATCTGAATTGTTTGAAGAATAATCTATTTTCTAATAGAGCGGAGAAGAGTTGTTCCACATATACTGGCATTGATTCAATTGAACAACATAATCAACATTTTAATTACACAGTTACAATCATCTATTATCCATTCAAACTTCAGTTCGATATTTCAATCAATTTTTGTTTAGAAAACAAAAGGCTTAAGAATAAATTGACAAACATTACTGAAGACTTTATATAATGTTGTGTTAGGAGAAGTAGTGGTCTTGAAGGAAGAGTTGATCTTGAAGGAAGAGTGCGAATGAAAACATATTAATTTCCTAATACTATATATTGAATTAGAATCGATCGAACAAAAAGATTGAGTTATTTATAAAGGACGACACGTCCAACTAAACTCATAATTTGGGTTATTAGGTCATAATTGGCTACAAGATATAGATATTAAAAACAATTGTCACAGTTTTGCTGTCAGTGAACTGGAGGACTTCAAGTTTTTAAACTTCAATGTGAAACATGGCACGCATTTAGTGTCAACTTTTCACTCCAAACTAACTTTCGGTTAACATTTATATCTGTACTCAAATTAGAAATCTAACGCAAATTTAAATTAATGACAATCACAGACAAAGCCAACGATGGAAGAAAGTGAAAAACTCGACAAAACACAAGTAATATATCGCCAATTTGAAGCATCTGTTTGCACTCGAGTAAATCATGACAGACAAAAACAATTAATTACCGAATACGCTGTAGCAGCTCAACTTCTTATTGGTATACTCTTCAAAATGTGAATGAGTCGAAAACAGAAGAACTGCACGTTTTGCTTTTCATCTTATTAATAATTAATGTATTTGTTGAACCAAGGATTTATAAAATTGAAATTCATTTAAAAGCAAATTCATAAATGTGTCGATAATATTATCAAAAAATTCATTTAGGAAAATATTAAAAAAGAAAGTGTTGAGAAAGAAATAGAATTAGTTTGAAGGCTAAGTTCGTAAAATTGAATTACAAGGAAGAACGAAGAGAGAAAGGCAGACTCAATATATGTAATTACCAACAGGAAAATTGTCAACTAAAATATGACAAAATTACGTTAAAAAAACAGCAACTTAGGGAAAACACTGTCGGCTAAGCTGCAAACAATATAAAAGATTTGAAGAGAAAAATAAACATCAAATTTTGCCGACTAATGCTTATTAAAGTAGAATATCCCGAATTCAAATATAAGACATGTCACTATAAGGCATCTCACTACAAGACACACCATTTGACATACAATACAGTATATGGTTGGGTCAGTGCTATACAGCACTATCTCTAATGTTATTTCAATTGCAGTTATGACGTTACAGCACTCACTCAACCATATACTAAGTTCCAGATCATTAATAACATTGAATGATATCTATGATATCTTGATTAATAATTTCCATAACAATTACTTATATAATTGATTACGAAGAATTGAACAGAAATAAGTATAATTAAATATAAATTAAAAACCAAATTTTGTAAAAACGAAGAGATAGCAAGTTTAAATTGATGATGAATTACCTTATCAATTGTGATGGTTTAAGGAACGAGACAAGTATCATAAAAAACTGAATCGAAATTCAAACATCCGAACTGAATGGTTTGGCACTTACACTACAATAATAGAAATATATACGATACTAATGAATAACTTTTGAGGCACTTCGAGATGACTATACACTCAACTATTTAATCGTTCAATTATCTAAATACAAATAAATAGTCGATAAGATTACACAAAATAGCACTCATAAAAGCATAACAAAATAAGAAAATAGAAGTTAATTCTACCTAAAAGTTGCAGAAAAATATTTCATAAAATTGCGAATTCCACTAAATAGCAAAGCACTAGATTGAAGAGCAAACTGGAGATAGTTAGGAGATAGTTGGAGTCATGGCTTTGGCGTACAACTACAGCTGACGACTGAGAGGTGGCAAACGTTAGGCATGAGAAGTACGTAGAATAGGAGACCAGTCAGTCGAGCATTTGTTGCGTATCACTTGAGGTAAGGTTTAGAGGGAAAGTTTGGCAAAGAATGCGAGTGCCTCTAGGCTCAAGAAATTAAGAGTTGTGGCAGCAACTAAAGTAGATGTAAGTCTGAATTGGCAAAAGTTGAATGAGCAGAAAAGAGGATGAGAGGCTACGGCTTAAAATACGCTAACCTTTGCTTTTAGTGCTCATATAGAATACATTGGTCTGTATATGCGATGCTTTAGCTTGTATGAACGGTGCATTCGTTTGTATATACGGTGCATTCGTTTGTATATACCGTGCATTAGTTTGAAAAATGGCTAGCTCTAAACTGCTAATTAAAATCACTCCCGGATCACATACTTTCATGCTGTTTTGTAGCTAAATATTAATAATCTTTTTATTGTTTCATTATTTCTGATTAGATTAATCAAATCAAATTTGAGATACGATTCGTAGACCAACAATTGATATTATAATAAAAACATTAAAAATAGGCATAATCAGATTGCAGTGACTGCTGGGAAGGAGAGAACAAGTGGTTGTGCACGAATCAAATTTGAATAATGAATATACATATTATGACTAGTACCATTAGTAACTAAATATCTTTTACCCTTTATGGAATCTGACAAATATTTATACAAACAAACTACTACTTAATAAATTCATAGCCATTAGGCAGATCAAACTTATATAAGTTGACACTTAAGAGCAGATGCTGTTGACTATATTTCGAAATGCTACTAAACTTATTTCTGTTTTAACAAAAATATATTTAACCTAACCTGAAATTTCAATAAGGTGATGGTATTTTTGCCAAATCGAAATAGCAAGAAAATAGTTAGAACTTAAAGGGGATAATTTTGAAGGATTTTAAAGTGAATGAAAATGGGATAAAAATGCAAAAAAGAGTATGAGGTGAATGTTTAAGTTATAATAGATGGGAAGAGGAGATAGTTGAATAGGGATGGAAAGTGGTATAGTTGAATGGGATAGAAAGAGCTGTAGTTGGATAGGACTGAAAGAGCATATACTCAAATAGGATGAGAAGCAATTACAAGTTATTTGACTCGACATGATCACTAAATTTAACATAGCTTCACTCTGGCATGCTATTCAATAAAAGCAATCGACTAATAGATGGATATAAAGCGAGAACTGAAATTTGCTTTATTACTATAAAGGAAGCAATAATTAATTTGAAAGGATGCTTTTATCAACTAACTCTCCCGTTTTTGAGTCAAAGTGTTTATGATAGAGACTCACCCGAAATGCTAGATTTTTTTCAACTTAGCATTTTCTCAATGCATTCCTCATTATTTCAGTTATCACTTACACATTGCTCAAATGTCTAAATAAAAACGTTAATTAAATTAGAAAAAACAGTATTAATTAATTTTGCTAATTAACTCATTAATTTAATAGCCAAAATGAATTATAAATGATAGTGAAAACGTTGTTTTTTTAAGAAAACATTTGGGAGGGTTTATATAGGCATCGATCGATTCTATCTTTATTATGTCAACTTATATACTTTCCAGTTTGGTTATCCTTGTTTCAATTGGACATGATTTTTGCAACTTTTTGTGGATCAATAGTTGCATACTTTCGCTCTATAAGTGTTTTATTTTATCAAAATAGCAGCAGAATTAGCTATTCCTTCAGAGTATCAAATGAATAGTCGCAATAATCCTCTGGATTAGTAAGAAATAAGTACAATATCAGCTAACTAATCATACTGAAAGTAGTTTAAATAACGAACAGACAACCCTATAAGTCGGAATCTAATATACAAATTAATATTGAGAAAATCTCACTCATAACATAACCATTTGGTTTGAAGTTCACATGTCAATAAAGATTACAGCAAATATTTCACAACACGTTAGAAATCATAACTCAATATGAGGTAAATTATTCTCAGCATTTTAATATTGGGCTTAAAATAGAAAATTGTTGAGCGTGTCAAATGGACTAAAAGTTCATTAGATTTACATTTGAAGTATTATGAATTATTGTGAAAGTCTGTAGTCGAACTTGAGAAAATACTGTAAGCTATATATGTTCATCTTCTAAAATCGTTGCACCCGTACCCGCAAAATGCTACAAATAACCACATTTCAATATCTTCATTGAGCCTCATTTGAGGCATTACAAAATTCTTTTAGATTAATAGTCATTCAAAACAATACCTGAATTAATATTTACAATATCTACACTGTACATAATAAATAGCAATTTTTCAACCTCATCCGGATTTACACACGATCTTTTGAATTAGCGTAAATGTAGCATAACTAAAATTGCATTCACTCGACAGGTAAAGCAAATAATGGTTTTAGGATTGGATTTGCATATACTACAAGTTAGGATATTCCACTGAGAAAACATTGCACCCACACCTAGCCCGCCCCGCACCCAGTCAGCATCAGTCAAGTCATGAGGATATCCGCAAACACTTGCGAGTGAGGATGTGCACATCTATACCCTAAACGACTAACAAGTATGATATGGAATATTTTCAAAACCGTCATTCCTGTACATCAGTTCCTTTCTAATGGTGCAAATTTGTCTTTACGATTGTTTAGACTTCTAGCATAGTGATCATGAGAACTAGAGGTCATTAAGGCATGAGCTATAGCTGATGGAGTGGTAAAGCAAAACGATCGCAGCACACGATGTTGTGTTGCCGCATACTATCTGTTCTGGTGATGAGCATATGACAACAACACTATTGTTGTGCTTAAGCCACCAAATCAAACTGAATCGGAGAAGATGATGCCAAAACGCAGAATCAATATCTCATATGCAAACAACATTATCATAACAAGTGTAGGCCATAAACTTATGCCAAACTAAATCAAATCTTTCAACATCAATTCATACCTCTTCAGATCTGCTACTAATCTATTGCTGGAATCAATTTGCATTAAAAAATAGTGAAGTGAATGGTAAAAGAAATGGATTGATCAAAATTATTAATGTAGTTTATAACTGTTTAGATCCTCTATTGATCGACTAGACTAAGCCGTGTGTTAGGAATGAGGAAACAGATAATGTGGATTGTTTGAAATAAAAGCAAATCCAATATATAAGTTTATGTTGGTTGTAGAAAAAAACATTTTAACTAATCATTTCCTAAACCTAAACCGGAAAATCAAATATCTTCATTTTAAACTATTTCAATAATAAGATAATTTAAATCTAAGAGACCGATTCGGTCTTCCTTTAACTTGTCAAAACTTATTTTCATAATAAATTAGTAATTCTAATTCTTTTCAAAGTATTCGTTTGATTGATTAGAATTGAATAATAAAGAGAAGTAGTATCGACAAAGCAAAATGTATACATGATTGCACACACTACAACTTAATAATCGTTGATAGCAGGCAGAGGCGATGGTCTATGGTGGCATGTTTTCCATCAGATCATATGTGAACATATTAGAAAACTTATTTCATCTTCATTATGGTAATCAATAGAAATAAATGAAATTTGGCAAAAAATGATGCGCATCAGAGAGAGAGAGAGAGACAGAGAGAGAGAGAGAGACAGAGAGAGAGAGAGAGAGAGAGAGAGAGAGAGAGAGAGAGAGAGAGAGAGAGAGAGAGAGAGAGAAGTTGACATAGGAACGGCTTTTGTTTTTGCTACCAAAGATTATTAAGCTTGTAACTCTATTTCTCAATGCGTCCAATATTAATCTATTTTCTGTTTTGGATCAATGCCACCGAACATTGCAGCAAGTGAAATAGATTTGATTAAAAATTTCAATTAAAACTTAGTATTTATTCATTATGCACCTAAGTAAACATATAAATTGCTCATCATATAGTTTTGTATCCTTAAAACGACAGTACGCGTAAACAGTTAATCATTTATAGAATCTATGAATATTTCATGAATAAAAAATATCGACTGAAATAAGGAAAAAAACAAAGCAAGTAACTAAGACTATTGCAATGTTGTCAAATACTTATAGATAAAAATGGTTTGCAATACATTGGACTTGTATTATGTCTACTCTAATGCGCACATGGGACAACTTTCTCGTTGAACAATTCCTAAAATTATCACAAATATTGTCAATCAATAGTGTTGTTAATGTGATAAATCTCAAATCTTACTGCATTTGCTGAGCTGCAATTTATGAATTTTTCATTTAGTATCGATTTTCTGTGAATTGAGTTAGTATTTACTGGAAATGATTAGAAACATAACGAGTGAAGATGTGGTTAGAGTTTTGAAAACAAAAAAAATATAAGTAATCGTTAAAAGGAAAAACGAAAGTCTAATTAGAGGTACAGTGGATTAGCATTGTGCTAGTGATAAACGCTTTTCTCAATCAGTTCTATTGATAATTTTTATCAGTAAGCAGGAATTTCATCAAAAATAAGGTCTAATCATTTGATTGAATTAGTCTTTGATCCCTTGGTATATAGTAAACAAATATATTGTCTTTAAGTACTGTCTTTAGAGGCAATCGATTGACAATAAGAGAGAATAACGCATAACTTTGGAGCCATTCGGATATTAATGTTTGGATTTAATTCAATTATACAGTATTTAATGACTAATGTATATTAATTTGGCGGATCTAAATCAATGGTAAACAAGTTTTTGTTATCGTTAATAAAAGTGCCCGTAAAGAGAGCATCAAATATTGAATTTGTCATATGAATGACCGAAACAGAGTGATTATCAGATAAATATTGATTAAACCAGTAGAAAATAGTTACAGTAAAAGCAATGTTTGAGATAGATTAAACGTTTTGAATAAACAATAAAGAAATTAGATGTGAAAACACATCGAGTGTAACGCAACACATTATAGGTTTTACTGTATCTTAGAGGCATTATTGTATAAAGTGACAGAGTGGCTATTGTGGAAACAAACTCCAATTAGAGACACTCGTTAATTGAGATGACAATAAAGAAGCCAGATTATTGAGGCCATAACTACAAGACTCGCTATAATTGCACAATCAAGATATTAGGGGTAAAGGGTTGGTCTTTGAAGAAACAAAGAGAGCAAGAAATCAATTGGCGAAAGCGAAAACTAAGTCAGATGAGTCTTAATATAAGTCAGTTTAAGGGTGGGGTATTGTTCACTACTTTTGAATAGTTAACACACACAACAACTAAATAAATAAGAGGAACTCTATCAATTCAAGCTGTACCATATTACATGCATTTCATTTTATATTACATCCATTTTATACTTCTAGCTTCAACTTTTATCAAATCAAATATTAATCAAATCTAAATTTCAACTTAAATTTGCTTTTCAACCTTTTCAACTATTAGAACTCGTGAGTTAAAACATTTTACTAATAATTGTTTGGAATGTATTTATATTGAAGTGCAGTTTACATAAGCTTAATTTGCCTCAATAGATTGTATATCTAAATTGATTTCTTCTTAAGTTCAAATCTATACTTAATAGCTTATTCTGTTTCAACATTAAAAATCTATCCAATCCTTTTATTCTCGTCTTTCACCAGCAATGGATCACCAAAAACTATACGAACGGTTGTTGCCATTCAGCAACCAATTAGTCTATTGGGAAACAACTTGCGAAATATGGATATTGAAAAAGTAAAGTTTTTGTAATGGCACTGAAGACTAGTAAGAATATAACTGTATGGCTGAAGAGAGCATTTGAATGGTTTAGACGATAGAGGCTGAAACTCAATACTAAAATAACATAATGAGATGGAAATCGAAATAAGGGTATATATAGAAAGAAACTGAATAGCATTGAAATTGTCTCCTACCTTTTTATTAGGGTGACAACTCTAATAAAAACCAAATTAAAAGCGAACAAACTCAAACCGATTATTCATTAGAATAAGCCAAAAGATATAAATACAGTATTTAATAAGAAAAGTGGTGTCATTCTCAATAGATCATAACCTGTTTATCGTGTTTATCATCCTATTCAGCACAACATAATGCAGTTTTGGATCTTTACAAATGGTTTTAATATAGAAATCCTTGAAAACCACTATGAATTATACATGAATAGTATAAAAATATGGTTAGGCTTTTATAACTGATAAATTCATATTTAAATTGGTATCTTATGAAAAGCTACAGATATTATTAACATAAATATGTAGTCAGCATCTGCGAACAACATTGCCCACAATTGCAGTACTAGCAGCAATTCAATTGATTATATAAAGTTTTAATCTACCTAATCAAATAGCAAAACATATCAATCTCTTCTTTTAGCTAGATTATAGTCAGAGAATATTATATAACCTCAATCTCACTATTACATCACTTACAACTAAATGCAATTCAATTACGACCAGTCTAAATCAAGTTTCACTTCGCTATTAATATTGAATCATATTTTATACTAGTATAACATAAGTATTGTAAAAATTATAGCATAAAATATAGCGAAAATCCTATTATCAAATATAACAATATAACAAACTATGCCATAAACTATACCATAAAATATTACCAGTTTTCCAGTGAGCACAACAAACAGTTTTTAGGTTCAAGTGATGCACACGTAATGACTACTTATTAAATTTACCAAATACTAACTAGAAGTTAACTGAAAACTTTTGTGGTCATAGTTTGTGACAATGGGAGTCAGTCAAATTGGTGTACGTAATTCGATAATATGGAATGTAATATAAGTGGGATTGGAAGCAATGCAACTCAAAGTATATGCAGTTATGCAGTGATAAGTGGGCGGCAGTCGTCAACATATACTATAAACAAATCGTATAAACATATGCTACACATTTCTATCATTTGATCAGCTATCAAATCTGCTCTCTCCGTATAACGACAATTCCACTTAATTGACTTAAACTAAATAATAAGCTGTAAACAAGTGAGCTTACCTTTAAATTAATCGCTTTTGTGGCTCATGTCATCCGCCTGTACGCCATTAAGTTTAGGCTTTATTTTACAACTGCTATCAATGCAATCATGTTTGCCCTGAACACAGCATCCAATATGAATAGGTGCACTCAGCTTTCGTAATAGAGCCCCATCTATATCAATGATTGCTCTTTATTCAAAAGATTTTTATTAGATTTACACAATACTAACTTAACCAACACTTGACTTTCTTAGCTTTCTTAAACAGATATTTACTCTTACATTAATTTTTTATTCAAATCGTTTTCACAAAAAGCTCTTTGAATTTCTGATTGAATCCTTTTTTATTCTTTAGTACTTTTATACTTTTTGTTGCGAACAATCTATAAATAATTCAAACCATTTTTGGCGAATACACAAAAAATCTCTTATTGAAAAGAGTTTGAGCACTTTTGTAAACTTAAGAATAATCTGAAACCAAATAAGGTAGAGATTTCCTATTTCTTAGAAAAAGATAGTAGTAGACTACTGAAAAACTAATTTTTCCATCTAGCATTTATCAAATTCAAAAATCACTCAACTCCAACAATCATACTATTGCTTAGTTATTGATCAAGTTATTATGTGCAAGAATCAAGTTGTGCTTTACTCCCATGTTTCACAATTTATGTTAACAACTGCTTTGAAATAACTTAATATTTGAATTTAGGCTATTTTCACAATGCACTTAGCGTTTTATTGGATGTTTCTCAACAGATATTTTGCAATAGAATATGCAATCAAATAGCAGACAAGTCAATCATTAATATTACCAAAAATGACTTTTTCGTTCTCTCAATTTTATTTGATGTGAAAATTATAAATTTTTTTCTAAAAACTGTATTGTTTCTAATTGTGTAAATAAATAGTTTTGGTCATTATAATTATCAATCATTTCAAACTTAGGTATTTCATCGATTATTCTTTTACCAGCGATCACAATGTATGGTATTCCTAAAGACTTCAATCCTAATAACCTTTTGCCTATAGTCAAATGGGTTCTGTCATCAATCAGAACGTCTTCATTGAGAGAATCAACTAAGATATTCGCAAAATCAAGAGAGAAAGTGGTTCCGTTTGCACGATCTTCTTTGCTTCCTTTCTATAATTGTAGAAATGCCATAAAATATCATAACTCAAATGCAGAAAGTTAAAAGCAATACCTTTGGAATAACAACACAAACTTTAAAGGGCGCCAAGGCAAGCGGCCATCGAATCGAATTATTTTGTGAAAAGACTTCGACAGAGGCGGCCAATATTCTGCTAACACCTAATCCATAACAACCCATTTCGTAAATTCTGAAATAATTCCATATTTCAATCAATGTTTAGATAAAATTCAATTAAAATATTTTAGAGGATGAATGAGCTATAAGAAACGAATTATATTCAACCCAAGACACAACTAACTTATTTTCAGAATCAGATGAGGTAAAGGTTGCGTTGAATTTTTGAGAATATCTATTTCCAAGTAGAAATGCGTGACCGACTTCTATCGCATTGGATTCTGTCAAATCAGTGCTATTACAAGACAGACATTTGCGTATTTGATCGGTCAGAAGTTCAGCATTAAATGATGTTTTACATGAATTACAGCTATATATCTGGTCTTCTCCCAAATCAGAAACCAAAAGATATTCGTCAGAAAATTTGCCACCAATACTGCCAACAGATCCGCGAGCTTTACAAATGATCAATTTGTTAATCATTTTTAAATACATTGAAAGCAGTTTTCGATACCTTTAACAACTGGCAAATCGAGTCTTTTAAATAGTCTTTCATAAGCATTGCATACTTTAGAGTAGGTTTTATTTGCTTCCTCTTCATTACAATCAAAAGTATATAAATCTAAGTAAAATTTTTTAATATTAAAATTATAAGTAGAATTATAAAAATATTAATTTTTGAAAATATTTCCAAATTGTTTTAAGACAAACTATTAATCAGATACCTTTCATAACGAATTCTCTGGCTCTCAATAATCCGTGTTTTGCTCTCATTTCATCTCTAAATTTAGAAGTTATCTGATATAAATAAACAGGTAATTGACTTTCAGATAAATTTTGATTCTTTGCGGCTGACATCAAATATGTGACAACTTCTTCATGAGTCTTAAATTGAAAAATCATCATTAATTGTAATGAATGAGCTGCACATGGATTCTTACGGGCGCTAAACAGAACTCGTCGTTGTGTCTGTCTTTTAATCTGAAAAGTTCTGCACCTGATTCGGCCCAACGATCTACCATTGAAATGAATATAATTTTGAATCGATCTGAAGAGACAAGTGAAAATAAATAACTAATAAAAACCTGATTTGACCCATAATTGTTTGTTGACAAGTGTTGGCATAACTAGTTTTTGAGCATTAATGGCAATCATTTCTTGATTTATGATTTGAATGAGTTTATCAATAGCTCTGACAAGAAACGGCATTAATATAAATATTCCTTTATCTGTCATTTTAATCAAATTCTTGTCTTTGAAGATCTAAAAAAACCAATCAAAAGTTCAGTAGTGATAATTGGATTTGACGTCAAATATAATAAAATGATTACAATTTATTATGAAATTACATACACTTTGACTTTTATCAGCAGTTGATTCCAAACCTGGACCAATAGTTTCATTAATATTAGCCATCAGCAAAATATCATTCCATCGGTAGGTATGATTGACTCCAGCCGAACACTTATTACGAATTAATGATTTAATTGAAGGCAAATTGCTTATAAATAACCTATTCGTTATTGGCTTAATTGCTAACATTATTTTGATTAAATAGACTTAGAATTAGGATAATGTTTACGTGAATTTAAGTTTTGAAAACTTTTGGTCACATGTATTGCATTTCAGTTCATTACTATTGATCGAGAGATGGCGCTCGAAGTTTATGAACCGTTTTAGAAAACTTTCCTTAACTTTTTCTAAGTTTGCACCTAATCCAGTAGACAAGCAAAACTTCAGATTTGACACTTTTAGCTGAAATAGTTTAGAATCTACGGAAACTTACTGTATAGTTGAGATTCTGTTTTGAATCAGATATGAATTGAGGGCGCAATTGTGACCCTAAGCAGTGGCGAAGCTAGAAATTTCGAGTAAAAGTGCACAGATTATATTGACTTTGATTATATACTTTAGACATTAAAATCTACTGTATTATTGTTTTGAATTTGAATCATAACTTATTTTTGCTTTATTTTGTTAGTTATTTTAACGGATCAGGAATTTTATATTTAAAATATATAACTTTTTCCTTCTAGTTAAGTAATAAATTCGAGTTGGGGTTTGAGCCAGGAGTGCCTAACACCAGAATACCCCTACTGGATGAGTCACTGTTTCACTGTATGAGGACAAAAACTTTTACAATTCATATTTTCACTAATTATAACTTATTTAATTCGCTCTAGTTTAAGTTGAGTCATTTCTTTGTTTACAAAAAATAATTTATTCTTTGCTAATCATTAGAAAATTGTTTTGTCACTTAAAGTATTTCTTGGTTTAGGATGTTTTTGTTTACAAACGCGTCAATCCATTAAAGGAAAGAACATTTTCAAAACTTTGACTTTGAAACCTCGATTAAATGAACTTGAGATTTCTAGTTAACTGTGCTTTAGACGTTTGATTTTAATCTATAGGGAATTATAATTTCGCTTGAAAATGATGACACTTTATGGAGAGGAGGGGTAGAGATGACTGATGTCAGTTTCGCAGAAACCAGTTTAGCCGAAACAGGTTAAAGTCAATTTTACAACTGATTTTCTCATACCTAAACCTTAGGGTTTGTTCGTTAATTCATACATATCAAAGCAAAATAAAAAATTTCATAGTAGTCAACAGATTTATATAAAAGCTTAAGCATCAATAGTCAATAGAAAACAAGGTTAAAAAGATCTGACCAAATTCTAGATTTTCTAGATTCGTTTCGATTGATATTTGAGCTCAATTTTGAAATTTAAAAAATATTACTTTCAACTTATTAATAGTCATGAAAAGTATTTAATCATACTTTTTGAATAGTTAAATAAGATTTTTATTTTTTACGTTTTGACGTTAATTTGACTTAGCAACCCCAGTTTCAAAACATTCAGAATTTACCACATCGATAATATATTTTTACGTAGAGGATGAAGTGTGTACTCAAGATTTATATTCTTAAAACTCGAGCTCTTTATAATAACTTTGAAAAATAGAGGGAATTTTCTAAAATCCAGACTGAGAATAGGAAAATAGAGAAATTAAATATTTTGGCTGAGCTGACTGGTTAAAATGTCATTCTGCAAAACTGACTACTGCGAAACCAACTTCTACGGGTAGAGATGATCAAAGAAAGACTTGAGGGAGAGTTTTGAGAAACATGTATTATTGTCTTCTTGTGACATTACGAATGGTGACCTTCTGGTAACTTCTACTTCTCAAGTGATTTACTTAACAAATTTGATGGAAAAACAGAACAAAAGTAAAGAAAAAACAAGTTATTTGTTTTGAATTAGCTCAGTTGTGATTGTAAACAGAATGGATGAATTTATGCATAATTTAAGCCCTGGTTGCATTAGTTACTGATTAGATGAACTAGTGAATACTCTTGAATGGAAAATTTCCATAACTTAATGATGGAAAATCTTCGACTTTATGTCACCTTTAAATACTATGAATATTAATACAACATATGTTTGATGCGCTGTATATGTAATCATAACGTTCTTACTAACAACTTCTGATTAACTTTTATGCTATTGATGAAGTTGCGAATCATGATCAATTGCTTTCTTTGATAATTCAATCATTTAGATCACTTTCATGCTTTATGGTAAATAATTGATAGGTTTAGCAAAATATGCACTTAAATATGCACTTAAATATGCACTTAAATATGCATTTTCAAATTCAATCGAATTTAATATTTAAACAAAATAGGATATTATAAATTATTATTTGAGTAAATTAGCGTTACAATGAGTCACAAAATGATGTTTTACTAAATGGCTTGAAATAGCGAACAGTACAACAGATTTCGAGGTCGAGAACAATGTTTATAAACAGATTTTATTGGTCTGTACTATTTGACAGTTCGAAGTGATAATTCACTTGGGTATACCCTACAGAGTCAAATTTCAAAGCAATTTAGTATTAATTGAAACACACTTTTATCAAAATAAAAAATCGAAATCTTCTGTCATTTTCTTATAAAGAACAAAATCTAACAAGGAACACTAGGGAATGGTTAAATTAAAAAAAATTTCAGAAAATGCTCACAGACAGCTCTTAATAAAAACAATAAAAGAATGCAAAACGATTTTGCTTAATATTAAAATTTCGTAGTTTGCAGACTTAATTATACTCATAGAATCATAATAAATAGCTTAATAGTAAGTATTTCGTCCCTATTAAATTAGTTTGTTCGTTGTTTTAAATTAAATGAACGGTAGTGTAATTTTAAATTTTCATTCAAAGTTAGGATTACAACAAAAAATTCATTTTAATCAACATAACCGTTGCACTTATGATAAGCATTGAAGAAATGAGAGAAACCAGTGGAATTTTACACCAACTGCACGTTATAAAGATTCCTTCAGAACATTATAACCAATCACTAAAGCAGATTTGGTCAGTCATTTTATCATAAGGGCAACGATTATGTTGATTAAAATTAATTTTTGTTGTAATCCTAACCTTGAATAAAAATTAAAAATTATATTACCATTCATTTAACTTCATTTAATATAACTAAGAAACTAGTTAAAATGTAATATTATACTTGCTATTTATTAGGGCTCTAAGAGTATAATTAAATCTGAAAATTACCAAAAATTGAGCACTAAGCAAAATCGATTTGTGCGCTTTTATTATTTATATTAATAGCTGTCTGTGATCATTTTCTGAAAAATTTTTCACTTTAACGATTCCCTATTGTTCCTTGTAAGTGTCTTTTGAGAGGCCAAAATTTAAAAATATGTTCTTCGAGAAATGAGGAAATATGCATGCATTTAAAAATTTGACCAAAATATACAAAATGTGCACTTTAAAACCGAAACAAATGAAAGTTTATGTAATGATTCGTAAAGATTTTTAGAATTTCACATAATTAGAGTTACTATGCTTTTCATACTTTGCACAAGCCTAATGAGTTACTTTCAATTTTTTCTCCCTTACTTCTGTCAGACAACTGATTGTCTAATTTTATTAAACTTTTATTTGTACTTAAATTGTGAAAACTTCAATTAATTACATTATATAAAATATTGATTTGAAAAAAACTTTTGCTAATAATTATAATTAGGGTTAGAATCGATCTATTGAACCATACATGTATTGACTATTAAACCTAAATTATCACCTCTTTCCAATCAAATCAATCGTTGTTTAGTGAATGACAGAAAAGAGTTGAATCTGAAAAGTGTCCAAATAAGCGGTTTGCATAAATGTTTAATTTGACTTTTTATCAAAAAGAACAACCAGGTTTTTGAAGGATTTGAGTCACATTTATTATATAGATAAAATATAAATGAACCGGTAGTTAGGATGATTTGTTCAATCGAAGTATTTATAATAGGTATAAAGTTAATCAAAATAAGCAAAGGTATGTTTATTGACTTTTCAATGCATTAATACAACAGTTCGTCTATAGTATGACTAAATCATTGGAACACATCTGAACATCAGTGAAATCTACATCTATTTGTGATTATCTCTGGTCTTATTTGTTTTGAATAATAACTCAAAATAATTGAATAATTTTAAATAATAACATTCAACTGAATAACAGAATTTAAAAATTCAACAAATTTGGTTAAAAAATGACATAATCTATAAACAGTTTTGTGTGTTTGGAGATCGAGTTTATTATCCACTTTTTTGCATCTTCTCCCGGAACGATCCCAAATTGGGCCAATTATTCCCTTTATAGTGTAAGATATAGTCTGGCAGATCGACTCCCATCGCTGCTACAATAGAAGCAAATACAATATATCAGATCATATCTTCATACATTTACCAACTATTTTATTCATCTATTCATTGCACCGCGTTCTAAATCCACTATTAATGCTTTACATGCACTCAAATCATAAGCTTAATTGTAATACAGCATAAATTCTTTTGAGTATTTATAATAATTCACAGTTTTAAGAACAACAAATTGAAGAGGATTAATCGAATTAAATTTTCAATCAAATAATGAAGTGCTTGAGTTTGAGCATTATCCACCGTATACGAAGAACTAACTTGAGGGTGAGTTGACACTCAAAACACTTTTGAGGGACTGTTGGCTATTGAAAGAAAGCAGTGAGAATAGCAAGCTGCAATACTTGGAGTTATCTGAGCGCTATCATTCCACGCTCAAGTACCAGCTTAACCATCAAATAGTTTGTGCTTTAGGACTTACTAAAAGCATTGTCTTCGTATACGGCAGCATATTTCCATCAGCAAACTCATAAAAAGTTTCTCAACGCCCGGATTTTAACCTCTTGTGAGGATTGAATGAAAAGATTTGATTGTGAGTAAAGATAAGGTCTGTTTCACATTATTCACACTAAAAATGCTGCTAATAATCCTCTGCAGGGAATATATTAAACTGATATGAAATAATATATATAAAGACGAGTGCCAGATAACACTTAAAGTGGATATATTTCTAATTTTGATATATTACTGACGTAAGTGTGAATTCGCCAAAATTTACAGAATTACTGTTTTGGATGTAATCAAAACAATTTCGTTAATGTTTTTGAGGTCAACGGATAGGTTGAAAAGTTTGTTTTACCTTAAGTGAGGTTTTGCTTTCTACAAGCTATACTGCATTAATATCTGGATGTTTGTAATTTGCACTAATTAAATGAGAGCTAAGGTCTGTTTTACGTCTGATATAGGGCTTGAATATAAAAGATTAGTGTAGTTACTAGAACAATGTTTTGTCATACCTAGTGTTACGGGTACCATTCTCCTTGTTTAACTCAACTTAACTAAATATACTACCGATAAAACAAATTCGTGTTGAGTTAAGTCCAATAAGGAGAATACATGGTATAGGAGAACAATCTTGTCGTAACATTACAACTCTCTCACACCCAGAACATATGTCAATCATTAACTGAACTGTAACCGAGAATTATTTTGATCTAAGGGTATAGTATATCGCTTGTTGATCAATAAAGCTTACAATTTGAGTGGCTTTTCAACTAAAAAAGTTTAAGAATTTCAAATTAGCGGATAGACATTCAAAGATTTTTAGTTCTGAGATAAGCTTGGTATAAGCATATTTGATAAATTCGATTTTTCTATGAAATTTCTATGGCATTCCGCATTTATTGTAGCAAATCTGGCTCATGCCTCCGTTAAGGTTAGACAGTAATACAGACTTAACCTAAAGTTAAACTTAAAAATTATAGTTACAGAATGTGATTCGCAACAAGAAATGGGGAATTCCATAGAAAAGCTATAAATTATCGTAATGCTAAGAAAAAGCAACGACTTACCGGCTCTTTTGGCTGCAGTTCTTAGAAAAGAATGCTCTCTGAAGATTGGATCTAAATTTTGTTGCATCAATGATGGGTAATAATCGTCAGGAATTGACCTAACAAAGCGGTTGAGTTGGTTTTGCTGAATTTGATGCGATTTATCATTGGTGACCGGCTTAGCTGATGCTATTAAAACCAAAAGCGATAGCATCGCAATGCAGATACCGTATGTTATCTTTTGAAACTTTCTTGACGAGATCATTCTTACAGCAGAAGCTTCTTTGGCTATCAATTGAAACTGAAAGAACAAAACAACACGATTATAATCCTAAATAGAATATAATCATTTTAAGCACAAATTTTCAGCATTAAAACAATGAGCAGAAACAGACTAAACCAAAGTAATCAATATGAGTGCAAATTTTGGTTATATTCGTTCTTATACAACGAATCAAATGCTTAATGAGCACTGGCACTATTGTGATAATTCTTAAATATTTCACATTTCTTATCTCATCATAACTTATTGTCCATTTGTGGCCACATAAGAGAAAGAATGTATTTCTCTCTCTCTCTCTCTCTCTCTCTCTCTCTCTCTCTCTCCCAGTGTTTATTCCCAGCTTTTATTACATTTGGTTACCACAGTTATCCTTATATAACTAAATTGGTCGCACATTAACCTTTACAGAGCAGAAAGCACACTTAGGTTTTAGCGTTTGAAAATTAAACGCTTAACCCTTGATTTAACATGAATGAGAAATTTTATTGCTTGTTGCTGATTTTGCACAAATTCCAAAACGGATTTCTCAGTCTTATTCTGTCATAACTATGCTAACCCTGCATTGAACCTGTATTGTCTGATATATTTCAATGACAATGTAATGACAAAACTACAAGTAGAATAAGTCATTTTTATGGTAAACCCCAAATTTGTTTAATTTATTCGTTAGCTATTTGTAAATTTGTACTCTGAAAGCTTCAAGTCGCAAACGTTTAACTCTTTAGAATGTAAATGAAGCCGATTTGCAAGTATAAAGCAGTGAAAGTGGTAAGGAATGCTTTTTAGACAGCTTTTCAGTTGTTTCGATGAAATATTAATTAAAAGATCTCATAGTGGATGAGTTGAGAACAATGCGTAACCACGAGAAACGATGCGCACTTATGAGAAGATTCGCATGTTGCCATAATAAGTTATATAATATCAGATTTAATTCTTAATTATTTTAGACAAAAAAAGCAATTACAAATGAAAATTAAGCCGAAATGGATATGCATGAGATAAAACAGGACTGTTTTTCTGCTAGCTATGCATCGTTTTAGCGTCCCAATTTGTACTTGGTCATTATAATAATTGAGTTAGAAACGTTTTTGATAAATAGCACAACTAACGACAAGACTTGAACTGCTAAGATTCCATAACAATTTCGATTGTCAAAAGGCAATAACAATAGTAGATATAATTAATGGATTAAAGTTTGTTTTTCAAACTTTTCATTTATAAATACCGAGAAATCTAATTTTGTCAGTTAGAGAAAAACAAGTTTTCATAAACACTAATTTTTAGTTACCAGAGTTACAAAAAATATAAAAACTCGCATTGAAACTTACCGTTTATATGGAATAATAGATTGGAAACAAGCAGAAACAGACCGAGTGTTTAACTTGATCGAGAGACAAAACTATAATGACTTGACTCGAAAACTTTCATTGACTTTTGATTTATTAAGCATTTATTAGCGATGTTTTATAACATGAACGATATCTCCGCCCACAGTGTCTTAGCCACAAATAGAAGTCACTTTGAAAGTGACGCAAATCTACAGAATAAATCTACAGAATTATAGAATATAAGTAGGAAAAACAAGTTTCTACAATTCAAACTTTACATTAGAAAACATATCATAATTAGTTGACTTACGCTTTTATATAGACTAGAGTCAGAACATGACAATTAAATGAATTTAATTTGCTTTGCAGCCTATACTCTGTAAAAGTTTGAGAGAGTTCTAGATTTGAATCCGAAAATGTTTGCACATTATGAAACTGAATACCTAATAATAAATTCGTTAGAGAAATGTTTACTTAACTAATAGGGTGTTCGTTAGAAAGTTGTGAAACTTGTTGAAATCTTGATTTTTGCAGCTTAAGGCGTATTACCAATAATTTAGTTAAGAAAATATATACAATTTAAGGGAGAAATATTTTTTCGAATCAAGCTTATTATAGCTATGATTAATTTAGTGATTGCTTGTCATTTTGATTAAGAAAAATTAGTCCTTATGTTTCCAGATGCATGTGATTAATGAATAAGTTAGCCAAACTAATTTTACACAACACTTACTTCACTTCAATTTTCTGACGCTTTTTCTTATTTCTAAATTAAATATTTGAGCAAACTCTCAAAAGTACAAATTAGATGAAAAAATACTAATTTTTCATAACTGAATCAATTGTTATTAAAACCATCAATTTTTCGCTAAATCAATTTAACTTTATTATCAAAAGTATTTTGTTAGTGAGAAATCAATGTACAGTAATGTCTCGATATAATCAATTGCTAGCTACCGAAAATTCACATTCATTATAAGGAGGTTCACTATACGGAGGTATTACTGTGTGCAGAAATATAAGTGTTTGACTTGTAATAAGCACTCGAAATGACAAATAAATAAATAAACTTAAGATGTTAGATGCGAAATATTTGGGGTACTGTACTTTTGAGTGATCTTATTATGAATAACATAATAAACAAGTTGAGTCTGGTTCAATGCGGTCTCAGTTGAACCGTCTGTGTGCCAGTCTTTACTAAATAACTTACCACTAAATACCATTTTAATGTTCTTTAGTGTGAGCCAGCACCTCAATGAGACGGAGAGAGTTTGTTCTTCAACAAAATCTAGTTTTCAACCCAAACAGACTCAGTCTAAGACTCAGCCTAACACTGGAATCACTTAGACTGAGTCCACTCCAAAGTTGCCGGCACTCATAAGGCTTTTAATTTACTGTATAATTTACAGAATACCTGTTACGACATTTCAACCTTTCAGTTATATTTATAGAAATGCTTTAAATACTTAGAATACATTATGAATGATTTGTGAGACACTTCTTATTCCCAGTTGTCAAGTGCCCAACTGTACCTTCTCTTCAATTAGGATACTCATTGGTTGAATCAAACAAATTATTGTTAATCATCGAAATAGCGCTAGCTTTCGATCGATTCAACCAAATCTTATTCTTGGAGATTCCCTAAAAAATGTTTAAAATAATTGTTTTTTGTATTCTGTTGCGAGTGATTAGATTCTACAAAGAATTTTGTTTCAGATAGATTTCGAGTTGCACTTGTTTTGATGTATCGGGTATTGGTTGTGAAATTGACTGATTTGTAGTTAAAACAAAATAATTAACCATATTTTAAGCGTTCTATATTTGCATTGACTCATTAGCAAACTTTACAGTGTTTAATATTCACTTTTATCTATTCATTCATTCATTTTATCTTTTATGAATGATTTTTCAAAAATTCTGCTTAAGTGGCAAGTTTGTTTTGCAAAATGAATATTTACTAGCAGTACAAGTGGTCTGTTCATAACTAAAATACTTTGTTTATATCTCTTGTTTACGATTTTGGTTCTCAATCAGACTCCCCATCACTCATATTATTATTTATAATTTTCTATTAAAATGACTGAAACAAAAAAGTTTATAAATACTTTTGCAGTTGGTTTTATAGCGAATGCCCGATATATTAAGAAGAATCATTCATAGAAAGTACTACAATCAAAGTTCACTTTGACAATAAGTTTTTAAAGGTGTGATGTCGTAATCGTAAAGCTTGTAATTTGGATTTGCTGATGATATGGTAGCAATAGTTATAATTTACGTCTAACATTTATTGAGATTGATAATTTACGGGATAGGCAAGAGTAGAGATATCAAACTTTTACTTCAATAATATGAAGAGACCAGATAGAGCAAAAGTTTATTAAAGAGTGCATTATAGGATCAAATCTAGACGCTTAGACTCTCATAAACAATTAGACAGTTGAGTACTTATTAGCTTCACGTTAATCAGTTACGCATTTGGGATAAAAGCTGCAAAAAAGCTGCAAAATAGACTTGGCAAGGCTTTACTGTTAGTTCAACTGTAATCTCTTAGACTTAAAACTAAAGCCAACACCGTATATACACCTTCGTAGTTGATATATCTAGACCTCTTCTGTTTGCTCTGACAAATTAATTTATGGAAAATTATTAAATGCAATCATATATGAAAACGATTGCGTGAAAAGCTTTCAGTTGATTTAAATGAACTTCCTTAAAGCAATTCTATTCTGTTTTCTAATTAGTAACTCCAAACAAATATTTTTTATGAAGAGCCCTACCACTAGCCTGAACACTAAAATGCCTAAACCCACATATTAAGACGTGTAAATGTCACATCTAATCCTGATAGCTATTTAATCTTAGAAATAGATATACAATCTTAGGATTATATAAGACCTCATATAAAGCTGATTTTAATAGTCAATTTTGAATATTTTGAATATTCAGACGAATAAATTGTTGTCAGAAAATATTTAAAAATTTGATTGATTGAACATATTTGTGAACTAAGTTACTTAATACATGAAATGCTATTGTGGTAGAGTTACAGACAATATAATTTAGTTTATATTTGTTCCAGTAATTGTGAATATATCGATTAAGTTATGAGCTGTTGAGGCTTTTAGAAAACAAAATCTATTTAAGTAGTCCTGATACACAAGTATGAACTTATAGTGATCGTCAGGTTGCGACTGCATGTCATTTAGATCTACTTGTTTTCTCAGATGTGATAAGATTGGCTCAACAACGATCCGTTTGTTTTTCTCCAATTTCTTTAACTGACACGTTTGGCATAAGTGAGCATATAGTTTGATCACTTCAGTCAAATGGTTATACTTTTAAGATAATTGTTTGTACACTTTATTGATTCCTCTATAACCGATAGATTTATGTGTATTACTTGTTATACATTTGTTGATTGGTTAGGTAATATATCATTTGATTTATTTAACAGCACAATTAGTCTCCAATTGTCTCCAACAATCTTTTGTTTTAATATTGGCACAGGATTTGCTTCACATCTAATTTAGTAGATTTAGTTTGACAAAATTGTCTGCTAATCTTCACTATCGAAAGCTTTTCTTTTCAGTTTGTGTTAGAGAGCAAACACAGTTTTTGCACTTTATTCTATTTCTGTTTATTCTTTAGGCTTTTAAACTTCATGTCAAACAAATTACAACTTTTATTTGACTGTATGTTCAAAAATTATTATAAAAATCAACTTTACACAAGAGGCCTTATATAATCTTAATATTATAAAAAGTCATTTCAAGTTAGTAACAGGTTTTCCATTTTCACTTTCAACTTTAGATAAAAGCCTTATTTGATCTTAAGGTTAAATAATTATTAGTATTAGGTCTAGCACATATATGTAAGTTTTCGTTTCAGCTAATTATTCAACTCTTACGACAAAATTAATATAGAGATAAGTCTTCGATAAGTCTTCGATAAGTCTTTGATAACTCTTATCGCCAAATGTTTTGATAGTATAAAAACAAAAATAATATAACATGTGAATGATTTACATAATATATGATACAAATGATTATTAATGCTAATTTTCGTTCATATCAAACCGTACTAAAGTCAAGGTAGAAGCTTGATAGAGATATGACAAATTTCAATTTGTTATGAACTTTTAATAATTGGGATTTGCTTTCAATCTAAAAGTGAGCCTTGGAAGGCCAAAAGTACGATTAACACCAAATAGTTTTACTTCTATTAATCCCAAACTGATGCATTCTGAACACATTTTTAAGGGTTTGCTCGCGAATTCAGTTACTATTAGACTTAAAATATGAATCATTTGGTTTTAACGTAGTAAATTTAAGTCAGGTAAAGCTCAAAAGGAGTTCAAAAACACGTTTCAGCACAACATAAAATCCTTATTATCATATGTTTATAATTAATAAATTCAGTAAAATTATGCCAAAAACTCCTGAAGCCGAAAGAATATTGATTATCTTGTTTCATATGAGCCTTGAGCCGAGAGGTATCGCACGGGACATGAATTTAAGTATAAAAACTGTGAAATGTGACATATGAGTCAATAAACAATTATAGTTATCAGTAGTGAGTGAAGTGTTGGTTTTTATTTTCAAAGTTTGAGTTAACATTTAAACAGTAGCTCTCTATCTAAGACTATTCAATTTTGATGCTGCCCCTAACTTTTTATCTCTACGCATCAGGGATTATAGTAAGACTATTTGGTGCCAATTGTAAATCTTTGCTTATTTGGAAACAAAATGGCTTATGATTATGTTTTATACTTTGTTAAACATTTCACTCAATAGAAAGCTAATCGAATACTAATCATAAACTTCTAATCATTTTATAATATCATAGTTTAGAATATTTATCAATATCTGATCAATTTTTCATTTATATTATTATAACAGTTGAATAAATAATAGATAAACAATAAGAAACTTTCATTTATTGCACATCTAACTGTATACAAGTATTTTACGCTCGAAAGTCACAAACTAATGCGTTTAGCAATGTTCCAGTAACTGATCATTACTTGAAATTATCTTACATTTTATATCACAATTACAATCAATATCAATAGTTTGGACCCCCGCGGGACTATGTTTATGACTTATATGTAAATACTGTTTGCCCGCCAATATAGTAGCGTTGTTTCAATTTTTTGGAAGCTTTTTAGCTTTCATTTCACTTTTTATTTTGAGATACTCAACCATTTTAAAAGATTTAATGAATGTTTAAAAAGTATTTTAGTGTTTTCAGAGCGTTTAATTGATAAAAAGTGCACACTTTAATTAGGTTTTAAACAACATTTTACTTACGTAGAAGTGAGTTATAATTGAAGGCAAACTGACTAAATATTAGTATTCAATATTAGTTTTAGCTTAAACCTCATCTTTTATTTCCTATAAGCCCTTTTGTTTTTTCGAGTAATCAAAAGGTATTTTTCGCTTTCGACACTCCTCGCACTCTTAGTCTTAAACATAAGACTAAAGAAAATGCTTCAAAACAACAAGTTTAGTAAACCTAGCAATCTAAGATAATTATTCAGTGAATTGGTGTTCATTTCACTTAAAGTGAAGGGTTTGAAATAAATTTAGATAATAATTTTTCTTTTTAAATGATTGTATGAAGTTCTAGGTCAGATTATTAAAACCAGAATTAACTGATTCAGTTTAGAACAACACTGATATTATAGGGAGAGTCAAGTCTAGTTTACAACATTTCTTTAACAGGCATTCATCATTTATCTTTTCACACACTAATAGATTCTCGTAGTCATCACAAGAAGATTGAATTTAAAATAAAAATTCTGTCATCAAACCAAATTTATTTGTTGAATTTTCAACTGTTAGACTACTTTAATTAAATAACTACTTTATAGCAACATCTTTTATAATGATTTTAATTTTCTCAGAAATATGAACGATAGGATTATCAATATGCCAGAGATTTTTAACACGAAAGTAAGTTTTTTTCCATGATAGAAGAGCGCATACTCTATTATAGGGTTAATATGAAAAGTTCATTTAGAACTTTAAAACATCAATTTTTTCGTATGCACTCAAATTTATTTAATTAAAATATGATTCCCTTATCAATAAAAAATGTATTTGGAAACTCAGATACATCACTGATGATTCTATCCTTCTTATGTTTTTGAGCTTATAAGCAGAAAATTCAGCTAGGTGGGCACCAACTTTGGGTTTTACTTAAATAAAACTGAATAAATGCTCGATTAAAGGCATTATTATTATTGTTATTATTATTTCTAAAGCCGAATAATCAAGTAGATAATCGAATCAATTTAGTTCTTGTCTAAATGCTAGAATCTTCTTCAATAATACACTCAAATATTCAATGGTATGAGAATTTATGGTGGGTACATGCTTTCATGCCTACAATATAGTTGCAGACGCATTATAAGTTGTAATTTTATCAATATTTATGGAGTACAGCACAAAAGATAACCATTGACATAACAGCGACTTCTATTCAAGATACTTCTAAGTATAAAGTTTGAAACTTATTTTTGGATGATAGTTTGAAAATTTTGAAATTTCTGGCATTACTTTCGAAAGACCAATCGAATTTTTCGTCATGTTTATATTTTTGTTAAAGTTCAAGATCATGACACTAGCCAAAGTTGTGAAATATTTGTAGTAAATAACTTGAAATGTTATCAAATGTCAATAATTTTGACGATTTAGTAATGTTATTAAAGACTCAAGAATTTACTGAAATCTTAGCAAACGCTTTGAATAAATATTTAATTAACGATTAAATCATATTTAATGTTTAGAACATTTGAAAGTTTGAGAATCCTAAAGTATTATCTTTTCAGAATGAATGTTACGAATCCTACGCGATAGGCAGCGACACAATTATCATCAGAAAAGACTATTTTAAGCTTTCACCGAGTTAAAACGGTTCACCGAGTTTGAACGTATCGTACATTCGAATAAAAACTAGATTCTCATATTTTCATTGCGAATAGATTCAAGTTTCACGTTCAATTTTCGGATTTGGTGTCAAATTTTTATTAGTCATTGGTTTTTTAATATAGAAGAGCCTAATCTTCGATATCAAATGAAACAAATAAAAAACTATTTTATAACTGAACGCTCTCTAACTTTGACCGATTGTAATATATCATTGATTTTTCTTACTTAATATACCCATAATTTATAGCAATAAGTTTTGATGTCTTAAGTTAAGTATAGTTAATAATTTTTGGGTATTAGAGCCTCGAAGGCTAAGACGTTCAACTTATAAAACATATTAATATAGCATGTCACAATATAGCATAAATAACAAGTTGCTATTGAACGTGATTTACAATAATACGACTCTATATTAGACTGAAAGCAATCTTACCAATTTTAGGACAAACGTTATTGAGCGCACATTTTCGCTCGTATTATAGTTAATCGAACAATGTTTCAAATGCCAACAACTATCGTTCGATCCAGCAGTCATAAAAACTGAAGATTCTCTTACAAAGTATCCTCATAAATACCTTTACAATAACTTATGTACAAAATTCAAGGCTTGAAAACTTCTGGTCTAGTTCGCTAAAATCTTTAGACCTTTTAGAAATTGAAAAATACGTTTGATTGAGTTTGATTTAGTAGTAAGCATAAAACTTGGATACTGTAGAAGGGTTTGGTAAAGTTTACAGAATCAATTGACAGTTGATTCATGGATAAGATGGAGCTATCAGTGATGTGGGTTACAATGAGCAAAGTTTTGCAACCTAAAAATTCAATCCAAGCTTATTCCTATATGTCATCTTTAGAATAGATGTTCTATCAGGTTAAATTTGATTATTTAATTATAGAGTTCTTATACTCGATCGTTCAACGCTTCAACGTTTTTACACTCAATCATTTCAATTGGTGTTGACTATCATTATGGGTCTGAAAAACTGATACTATTATTATAGTGGAAGCTTTCTTTGATGAATGGGCACTATTCTATAATTTTGAGATATTTCGCAGACACAGCCACTGATTAGTGATTGATTATATTTGACTAGATCCATATTATTTACTAACTCATTTTTGTTACATTTACGCTATTCTTAATCCACATTTTAAGTCAATTGATTTATTAGCAAAATAGTGGAGTAGAAGGTACCCAATATTATAAAAAAAGATCGTATTTCAGTAAATTTTATACTTCATTTTTCATCGCTTATACTATGACAAGCTCTCAGAAATATGATAAACACTGAACTCTTAATCAAAAGCAAATATCTGATTTATAAAATTAAGTCAGCGATATATAAATCTCACGTAGTGATAGCTTTGAACTTTCACAATATTTTACTCGAATGTTAGTCCAAGATTTAGACTATTGCCTGAACTTCGATTCACGGAAGAGTATTCTAACAGTTCTTATGCCTGTATTATTCTCACTCTAATATTAATATATTAATGCTTTAAACTTTTTCAAGTTGGTATTTTAAAAGTAGTATGTTTCATGTTTCAAGTTTGCATGTAAACATCGATTAAAGTGGTTGAAATTTTATTTTTTCTTCAAATAAAAATGCAGTTTTATGTCCAAGTTAGACAAGCTATTTAGAAAATTGGCGGTTTTACTGCTATTAAAAAGGGGTTTGAAATAGACGGTATAGAGTTTGAAGTGTAGAATTTGGAATGAGTTTCTCGTATTGTATTGAAGACATGATTTTGACAGCTATTCTATTTTGCTTTAGAAGCATAGTCGTTTCTTTAGTTGCTTGTTGATTGTTGTGCACATACACTTTGAATTTGTTGCATTACTATAATTTGAATTCTGTCAAAGTTATATCTTTTCTTTTTATCATCTAGTGCTTGAAAAGATTGATTCAATCAATGAACACGAAGCCCAGTTAATCCATCAAAATTGATTTATTAGCATTTTCAACCTATATTTAACTGAATATTTGGAGAACTTTTTGTGAGCCTGTGAAAGATATTCGCTTTTACAATAAATTGTGGCCTGTATTATTGTAAATCTATTTCATGTTCAATTTAGGCTATAGTGAGATAACACTGATTGTGGTGGACATAACCTAACCTAAACTTAAGCCTAATAAAAGATGGTTTGCTATCCATGGTAAAGCTGAATGAGTTAATCTGACATATTAGCGTTGTTACGGTGGAATTGAAGTTTTCTCAGGTCCTTAAAACTAATTGTGACGTTAAGCCATTTGTGACAGGACCAGATTGGAGAATGGAAGGGATTTGATTTGGGGAATTCTCAATGCAATGTGACGTACAGTACATTATTAACAGACTAATTTCTTCCAAAGTAGCTTGGCATTAGTGTTGTAGGTCACTCGATATCAGAGTATAATTTGCTTCTAGGAGTCTAACTGATTAGTAATTAAGATTTTAAACAAGAATATATGTTTATTAGTTGCAAACTTGAATTCCAAGAGACAAATTTTAATTGTGATAAACTTGAACCAATTAAAGCTTTTAGTTATAACAAGAATAGAACTGCAAGTATAAAGGGAATCCAACAAATAAATTCAATATAATATGGTTTGCGTAATATGTCAGTAAGAATTTCCAGATTTATTCAATCTTCTTATCTGTTCTGGTCAGCTGTTTTCCTACTTTAACTGTTACAGTAATACCTCGATATAGCGGACTTTTGGGGATCGACAAATTATACTCACTATAACGAAGTTTCGTTATAAAGAGGTAATTATCAGCTGGATACCGATTAAATGCCTTCACTATATCGATAATTTACTATAAAGAGGTTGGCTATATAGAGGGATTACTGTATTAAGAAATGAAATGCTAATTTTTCAAATATATAATTGAGGAGATCTTTTAATTGAAAACGTTTTTATTACAATGACTTATTAATATTAATAGAATTGAGAGCTTTGATATATTGGATTATAAGTCTTACAATAATTTACACTTTTTGGTAATCAGTTTTTGGATAAAGCGGCAGACATTGGCTCAATACTCAATAACTACATGAATGAGCAGAATTGATCAACAAATAAATGACTATTGAATACAATTTTATGAACATATATAAGACAAGATTTAATAATTTGATCTTAACAATAATAATAACATAAGGAAATAGCTTATCGTCTGCCACTTAAATAACTTTGTAATGAGTCTTGTGCCGAACGTTTTCCTAAACCAAATGAATATCTTCTTTTGATATATTCTTCGATATCATTTTCTCTTTTTCCTAATCCAAATGCAAACCTATTCTCTTTTGAAGCTCTTTTTCCCAGACCGAATTGGAATCTATTTTCGTTCAGTCTCTTTCCGTAAATCAAGTCTTTTGGAAGTTCCGACTTTTTTCCGAGTCCGAATGAGAAACGCTGATCATTACCAGAATAAGCCCTTTTGCCTAACCCAAACGCAAACCTATTTTGATCACCCCTTTTCATTTCTTGTCCCTCTTCGTAACTATCATCGTCAAGACCAGCTTCGTCATCAATTGCATCGGTGTTGTATGACTTTTTGCCAATGCCGAAGTTGTATTGACGCGGTGCCGCTGGTTTTTCCAGATTTACAACATTCGCATTATTCCCGTTATCTGAATTAAGTTTAGGAGTCAGATTCTGTGTTTCTGTTGCTGGTGGTACTTCAGGCAAAGCCTTGACACCCACCAGCAATAAATTCAACAGCAAATATGCCAGGATCATTGTATGTAACGTTGATTTGATTACGTTTATTATTGAAAGGTCAGTACCGTTATGTGCAAAACTGTAACATAAGTTAAGAATATTAGTATAATTTTTATTGTGTATACTATCACCAGTCTTGCCTTCCATTTCAGTAAGCATCGCTTTACTGAACAAGTTTTTCATTCAAGCTCACATACTATCAAATCCAAAAGTTCTGTACTTTTTTAGTATGTACTTTTGCGTGTAAGAAAGATTTCACTGGGAGCCCTACTCAACTTAACTATAACTTAGCCATTACTTCGGCGTATCTTAAAGTTTCCAATTTAATTCTCGAAAGTGAATATACTTTTTTAAAGCAAAATTTTCGAAAATCTTGTCTTCATGGTATTCGAAGTATGTTACAGCCCATGTCGGGCAACCTTCATCTGAATTGAGTATCGATACTAGACGTAATTGACACACACCGAAAAAATGACTCGCCATTATAACTTTTATATATTTTATATGATTGATAGAGGTGAGCGTCGAAAGTGTACGAATCATATTCTAACTGTTTATTTCAATAACATGTTTAGTCTATGTAGTCGAATAAAGTCAAATACATCAACCATATATATTTCAAGTAAAAAAGTACATAACTTTTCAGTTTGATAGTCGTTTCAAAAGTTAATGCAACTAAAAAACTTAGGTTTAGTTTATAAAAGTACTCCAATTGAATAATGACTTCTATCTTACAATTACAATATATAAAGCTTTGAGAGTGGAAAAAGTCAAATTAAAGCATTTGATAACATATCTCCAGAATCGTTCTTAATAAGAGTTGATCTGATTAAAGACAAAAGTGACTTGATCATCTATTTTACTCCAATCTGTTTGAAGCTCATAGATAGAGATGTCGAGTTGATGTGACTGCTTGAACTCATAACTTAATAAACT
This sequence comes from Archegozetes longisetosus, assembly GCA_018873245.2. Lineage (NCBI taxonomy): Eukaryota > Metazoa > Arthropoda > Arachnida > Sarcoptiformes > Trhypochthoniidae > Archegozetes > Archegozetes longisetosus. The sequence goes on from JAEMBT020000007.1 coordinate 7,243,578, forward strand.
TAGGACTTTTGATTAACAATAAGTGATCTCTATCTCGAATCAACACAAAAGTAAAGGATAGATAGAAATATTAATTTAGCCGAAATGACTTTCATCTTAGGAAAAACGTGAAGTGTTTTTATACTCAATATGAAAGTTGTGTCAACGATTGGATATTTTGTCAAAAGACCTGTTATTCGAGACTAAGTCATGGGCTTATTATAAATATGATTCTTACGAGTCCCAAACTTTGGAATAAAGTTTGATATACATTTTGGGCATGACTTTTAAATAGAAAGTCAAAGGATGAAGAAAGCGTGGTATCTATTGAATAGAGCTTTCGAGGAATGTAAGTAAAATTGGACAACTGGTGTTAGGATTTGTTGGGTTGGATAGAGATGTAATGCTAGAATATCTAGACGTGACAGTAAATCAAAGTTAAGCCAACATGCATACAGTTTTATGGAGTAAATTCAATTTGCTTAACAGGAATTTCCAATATTTATGTGCAAATTCAATCTTTTAATTTATGAGACATTTTCACTACGTTTTATATCAATAGTAATGTCTGTAAGAAGTAAGCGGATATTTTGATCTCTAGTGAATATACACAAGAATAATGCGTAAGCATTAGATTGAGGGAAAGTAATAACATAAATCTGGTGCCAAAAGTTTCTGTTCAGATAAATGTATTAATTATGATAACTAACCAATAATTTTAAAGCAACCAAATTGATACAGAAATAGATAACGTTATTTATGTAATATTTTTAACGATAAAAAAAATAACATTATATTAACATATTTCAAGCTTATAATAAAGTTATTATAATGGACTGTTAGCATAAGAGCTTTCCATTTGCATCTCAACGCTCTACTAATAGTCTATTAAAAAATTTCTCATTCATATTTCCCCTCACTTATCTTTCCCATTTTTCAAATTCTCATATTTACTTAATCTACTATACTAGAATATTTCTGCCAATCTCTTGCGATTTGGTCCGAAAATCTTTTGCCAGATATTTGATACTTGCGCAAAGTTTGAACGATTTGAATTTCTAAGTTTTTTAGAGTTGATGGCAACATTTCAACTCGTTCATATCTTATAACTCTCTTGATCTTAAACTTAGATCATGTAATAGATTCATTTATTCTAATGTTATACATTAAAAATTTTGTTTTCTAAGTGCAAATGTTTCTCATTTAAAAGCTCACGACTATAGTAGGTGCAATTTCAAAATACAATCACGGGTTAGATGCATCTTAAGAACAACTAGACATAACAATCAAATAAAGTTTAAGTTTAATTAATACATATCTTCATTAGTCTTGTCTGTTTGAGGTAATTATTTTTACTTTTCTTATGCATATACACTTCAAACAATGAATAATGAGATGATAACTTGAAGCAAAACTCATAATTTATTCATAAATACAAAAAATGCTTAACAGCTCCGTTCAGTTAGAAGTGGTACTTAAACTATAATTGAAATAAATGCGATTACATTATAGCGTCAAATAATTGATTTTAATCTAATCCATTTCATTATTTTATCTTTTTCTCAATTCTTTCTTTAAATCAATTCCAAATACTTTTATCACGTAGTCGTTCGAGAAATTAAATTAAACGTTACCATTCATCTCAATATAACTGACTTCTGACCTCTGACTTATTCTAAAACTTGAACTTAAAACAACTGGGAGATTGTTCAATCATCATATGCTTGGTCTGAGTTGTATAAAGAATATATATTTACAACTTTTACTTACTATTAAATCAGACTGAAAATGACAGCTTTCTTCCTTCTTTCAAGCTGTCACTTTTTAACGGATCAAAACTGTTTCCACGGCAAGTCAATTGAATATCTTATTTTCTTCAATCCTACAAAAGCACTTTAAAAATAGTAATCTACACATAAGTTTGATTTCTCAGGATGAGATGTGTCTGTTATAAGAGTTTGTCATCTTTGGGCTAACATAAGACTGTTCATAAAAATACTAACATCAAAATCAATAACTTAATCCTATTCATAATAGTAATTCAAGAACTTCTATTCTTATATGAATCAAAGTACATATTTCAAAGTATTCAGATAGCGTAAAATAAATTGAATTTTCAATCGATTCTATAGCAGTTGGACTCAATAGATCTATTTTCAGCACAAACTTATTTGGCCTAATATTATGCAATTTGAGAATTTCACTCCAAAGTACTAAATCCAAATTAGTCTTTCAACTAGAAGTTCGTCACGAGTTCAGTCCTTTCACTGACTTATTCAGAAATAAAGTAGTTTATATTCCAATATCATTTAGGTTTAAGTTTGCTTTGAAATCAAGATTTTTTAAAAGTTATAAATTATTCAGTTACGAATCAGATATAAGATGATTTTCTCATTGGATAGTTTCTTATTCAAATATTTGTTCCATTTGTTTCATCTAATTTTACCGAATTTTTGTTTCGAGTTTCGTCGAATCATCATTCAATTATTAATATTTGCGTTCATATAAATTTGGTTGAGGCTATTCTGTTCTTCAATTAATTAGTCAATCAATCTGTTCTCACATCTTATGCCTTTACGCTATTTTGAAGTTCAAAATTAGTTTTCCAAATCAATTCAATACAATTGACATAATTATGGAGTAGACAAAAGAAAAGACCATTTAATAATTTAGTGATTGTAATCTAATAAGCATAATCAGCTAAAGTTTTCTTAAAACCAATATATGTTGCCATATACAAAGAGAACGTGTTAAGTCAATCCTAAAGCGTCATGTTTTTAAGGGTTAAGTTGACAATTGAGGGTATGGGAGATAGCATAAATATATTCTGAGGTCTCAGGACTAATATAAAGACTTGCTATTCTTATGATGTACTTTAATATCTGATAGTCGCTTAAATGTTTTTTTTTGAGTGTGAGCTGAGTCTCAAGTGAGCTCTTCGTATACGGCCAGTAGCATGTATCTTAAGGTGAATACTTTAGTAAGCATGTTAAAGCTTAATGAGATTGAGCTTGAATTACTCAAAAAACCAAAATATACTTTAATTCGAGAAAAAATTCTGAGCATTAGTTTCTGGTATTAAATAACAGTAAATTTTGTTAGGTTTAATACGATCAAAGTTCATATGAAGAGCCTAAACAACTGGCAATAAACAATGAGAATAATTATTAAACTTCTCACAGTTGTCATCATTTTATTTATTAGTTCAGAACAGTTTTCAATAAACAATTTAATAAAATCTTTATATGAATACTACTTAAAAGTTATTTAGAGACAAATGTCATCAAAAACAGAAGCGAAAATAAATTGAAAGAATTTAAGTGAGAAAATAAAGAAGTTCTTGGCTTCACATTTATCCTGAGTACTAAAAACGGGAAAATATCTAATTTCTCTAGCAAAAAATCGACAACAATTGAAGTCGAAACTGGAGCAAAAATATTTTGGATCACTTTATTTTTCGCATATAGCATTCAAGAATCTCAACAATTTTCCCAAATAAGAATTGATTGTTTAGTAGTGTTTTCAAATTGTGTATCTGTCCTAATCTCACAAATAAATGGTTGACAAAAAAGAAGTGACTAATAGCAACTTCTGGTGATTCTTGAAATAACTTTGGGCTGAGATATCTCGATAAGTGAAGCATGATATTAAAGTTATTATGGGAGATATGAAAACTATCGTTACGTTGAACACAATGGATTTTTATCTTTATACAATACTCAATGAATGCCACACTCTATTAGACATAAAAATATCATCGTCTCTAATATTCGGATCAACTATTTCTACAAATGGTACTCATTTACAAGTCTATAGAAGCACTAAAAATTTCAAATGTTGAAAAGGTTTTTATTGCCGAAAACTGAGTTTTTATAGACAGTAAGTTCATGTCTGACACTCTAGAAACAAACTATATTTTGATAAATATTCTAGGGATTTGTTATTAACATAAAGAACATCCGGCTGTTTGAAATAAATTAAAATTTTTCAAAGCTTATGTATAGCCTGAAGGATAATCACAATTGTATTCTAAAATCTCTTTTTGTTCATTTAGATTTTAAGAGTATCTTCAGGCATTTATTACTACTAGAAATGAAAAAATGATTTTTGCCTTAGATCTAGATCTGACATAAGCAAATTGTATCCCTCACTCATTCAGTCACTAATCATATGACTTTATTTGCTTATTTACTTTTCTAAAATCAATTACTAATCTTTATAAATCTCTTCAGTAAGCATTGATCAGAAATGATTATTCAAATTGTTTGTCATATTTATTAATGTTGATTAAACTGCTTTCTAATTGTTTTTATCTAATTAAATCAAATTTGTTTGTAATAAAGTTTATCTTACATAGTGCTAAAAATGTAATCAACATGTATGTGAATGACATTGATTTAATTTTTAATAACAAATTAGATAATCAATTTAGAGTAATAGATTCAACAAACTTATTATATAGATGTTTACACATCCCAATAAATGGCTAGTCTTAAAGATGTGATTTAGTGCAGGCAATATAATAATAATTTGCCACAAAACCATTTGTACCATTATTTTCACTCAGAGTACTATTAATAAATTATATCCTAACTCAATTCAATCTTTACAAATTTATCTAATAAAATACCATTTTCCTCTATCACCAAACTAGAGTTTTCAAATCGAGTCGCATTTGCAAATTGCAAAATTCTTACTGAATGGTATTCTCAGTAATTTATTAGGGAAAGCTTTTTCTATAGACGAAAGTAATCTTTTATAGCATTATCTATCAGAGCTCATATAGAATATAATTGCAATACTGATTGAAAATTCTTTAAGTAACATAGTTTCACATTTACTAAAGTTCAATTGCGTCATTTGGGACAATATTTCAGATTTGTTGGAAAGCATGAAAGCTTCAAATTATTGAGTAACTCATTTTCAGATTGCTCGAAAAAAATATTTAAATAGCGTTTTGCTCATCGATTAACTTAGCAATACCTTTGATGTTTTGTTTGATCAATACTAAAAGTGTCAGAAAAATTGTTCCAGCCAATAGTTTTGACATAGATATATCCCACTCTGTTCTGAATTTTTGATTGAGAAAAGCCAGATCAAAACGAAAAATAAGTTATTTATTCGGATCAAGGCTTTTATTGTTAAACTTGAAATCATATCTAAGTCCAATTTCTTACTTGATTGCTTGAGTAGGAGGATTATAGGAAATGCATTTCAATTATCTTAGCTAAAGGTACATCTAAACCAATGTAATAAGCATATGTCATTTTTTCGATTATCATTCTTTGAGGTAAAAGCTTTTAGATTAACAACTTATGTGTTCTCTGAAGACCACTTTATTTACAAAGATTTATCATGTTAATTAAAACAGATAATGGGTTAACTTTAACATTATTACTGTTGTTTACGAATACTATAACGTGTCATTCGAAAAATTACCAAATTTACAATAAAACACCTCTTCATAACTTTACTAAACTCATCCTTCAGTCTTATTTACATAAATAATCAGATATAATCAGATTATAACTCAAACTTTTAGGATTAGTAGCAAATGGTTTTAAGGTTTATTTGATCTTTTCTTTGAGGAATAGAGCAATCTTTTCTTCTTAATATACTTCAATTTGACATTTAATACACAATATCGGGTAATGATTAATAAAGCTTAAGATTGTGTTATCGATTGCGAACTTGGCTCAAAAGGAAATTTCAATCTTGGAACAGCTTAAATCGTATTATTTTGATTTTGGTTGAATTATTTTGTAAGCTTTGAAAGTTTGAGAAAATTGCTTAAGAATTGCGTTAGACTTATAATGCCTATTCTTCTTTAGGCTCTACATCAATAAGAAAAGACTCAAGCTTTAAAATAATCTTTCCAAATGTTTTTCCCTTAAGCAAATCAGCCTAAAATAAATGTTAACTTCAACTAACTTTGTTCGCAACAAACCTAAGTCAACTAGTTATTTTGACTATTTTGATTCAAGTGAAATACCCGATCATCTTTCTATGTCACCAGTCTTTCGAAACAATGATTAAACTTTACAAATACGACTCTTTTAACAATCAAGTAGTGGATAATCGTTGGAAGCCTCATATAATAAGTTTAAAGAACTTTCAAGCTTGTTTATTAGTCTTGACTTTACGAAAGATCTATTAATGAAAATTTTCTCTATGGTAAATTATTATCTGTCTGTTAGCATCTAAGCTCTATTTCAATTCAATTCTTAGTAATCCTTACATTTTTAATAATCTTTCAGTAAATCAATCTTTAGACCCAAATGTTTTCAAACTTCTTACATATTAGCTTAACTTTAGTTGGATAAACAAAAAATGAATTGAATCCTAGCTTTATTTAAATTTTAATGGAAACAAAAATTTTGATCAAAGGATTACGTTCTACTCGAGTCAAATTGTATAATAAATGTTGCGCTATTTCATATATTTATAACTGACAAACTTTTAGAATAACAAAATTCTTAAAAGTCCTAACTTTAATATAAACAAATCTCTAGGATCTCACTTATCGACCATTTCCGACGAGCATTTGTTCACATTTTAGAGAATGTAGTGTTAGACAAGTTTGAAAGTGACTCTAATTCTTAATGACAACATTTGGGACGAATTGAGTTGGAATTTAAAACCAATTTTATAAGATTATTGTACTAGAATTTCAAACCAATTCTATAATATTGCTTAAGAATATGAAACAAATTTTGTAATATTATTGTTTGTCAATGTAGTTGGTGTTAATTTTTCGATATTAGTATAACTGTTTCAAGAAATATGTTTTGTTTCTCAACAAATATATTATGTTTTCCAATTAAAGAGATATGTAATTTTCTCATATGCTTTCTTTCTCCAAATCAAGACAATATTCTTAAACCATTTGAGAGCTGTTTCAATGGTTTGTCAGTTCCATAAAACAAAAGTTTAGCTCAAAGCTTAGCAAAGCATTAGCATTAATGTCAGTGATTGTGGTATACTTTATTGCTTATTAGATTCTTATGAAAGCTACACATGTATAGCAGTTGTTTCTCCATCATTACTACTGAAAATCTTTTCAAAGCTCTCTTTATTTCCGCCAACATGTGAAGCGATATTCAATTCAGACTAATTTAGACTAAAATGCAATAATAGTATAACAATAGGAAAACAGAATTAGTTATCATAAACGGATATAACGGATATTCAACTGACCATAAGTACAACACAATGAACGAAAATAACTGTTTTTATGAAGATTCGATAAACTTATTTGCAACACAAATCTGGCGCATATAATAATTAAGTCATTTTGAAACATGCAGTCTACTAGTCTTTTATTTAATTTATTAATTAAAAATACTATCTTTACTTTTTATCAACTCTAAACATTTTTTAAAAATTTCTTTTATAGCTTAATCTTACTACTTTTACATTATCTAATCTTACATTTAATTAACATAAAAGTCTAATGAAACAGTTCAATACATACCTGAGTAACATTTGAAGTGTTAGTTGCGTTAAACAGAAACTGATTTAACAAAACAATACTAGTGATGAAGTAAACACAAAGAAGAGAAGTGTTACCGTCCAGTTCAGTGAAAAATGCTCGACTGAAATTAGGAAAAAATATATTTGGATGATCTGCCTATTGAGATGTGGGGGCTGTGATACTGCCCATATTGACGCAATATCATTCTTATCCAATACAACTGAACCATATCTCTCTCTCTCTACTCTATTATACCTCCACTGCTTCTATCAGACTCTCTTCTACCACATTCTCTTCTATGACATTTTCCTCTACTATATTCTCTTCTATATCACTATTCTTTCACACAATTTAATCATATTATTTACTTATTTTCTTTAATGAATCTGTTGTATGTTTAAGAAAGATATCACATCAATGAAACGTTATATGTACAGATGTAAATTGTTCAAATACTCCAATCAAATTGGGATCACTTTATTGCTGTTACATTCCGTCTCTACTGACTTTTCTTGACTCACTTCACATTCCATACGATATACCCTATTAACATTTGGAAAAATCTTCTCAAACTTCATATTTATATAAGAATCTATACAACTATTTTTTGTCCACATATTCCCGAAATATTCACAACCAATACAGTTAACTGATTACAAAGTTTGATTGGAAGAGCAAATAAATGGCAAATCAATTTGTCAGTTTACAAAAATATATTAGTCTCATATGGTATGTGTCAAACTGTTTAAAAAGATAAGTTAGTCTTTACTTTAAAATTGTTTGTGTTCAATACACTGCTATTCGAGCACAGCGGTAGTCTCTAATTTTACGGCTTTTCAGATCCAGTTGTCAGTTTTCTACAAATTTCAACTTTTCACAACTTAGTCTCAGCTCAACATAAACAGCAATTTTTCACTTGTCTCATTATCAAAATAAAATACTACTCAACTATCGTTTGGGAATTAGTTCATCAAAACAACACTATGTATCATGTCTTACAAGTCATAATTCTTTTTGATAGTTTCAGAATTAAGATTTGATGAATACACGGAGTTGAGTAAAGATTGATTCGCTCAAGTGGGAGATAAATCATTAGATTAATTTGATTTGCATTCCTCGAAAAACTGCGCAAATTAAACAAAATATGATTGAATGTCATAAACCCGAGAGAATTATTCGTAGCAACCACAATTTATTCTTATTGTTTCCCATTCTATTCCAATGAATTAATGTTTCAAACTAAAATTGTCTCATTTGTATCATTAATTACTTTTGATGGCAACAATTGGCAAATAATTGAAAGCAATTGAAAGCACTGCTCGTTTGATCATGAGATAACCATATCTAAAAATTCATTAACTTTCATTTGTCACTTAGTTTAATGTTTTTAATTAAACTGAAAACTCGTTCAAATTTGAATAATTATTCTAAAATTGAACTAAACCTTGTGCCAATCAAGTTCATGTCATAATTGGTCATTTGGTAACTGGTAACTCATTTAATTAGTTTGAACACTAAACTCATTTCTAATTCTGTTTTAGTTATTAACACAAATGAAACATTAATCTTATGAAAATCTAATGAGAAAATTGTTTTCTTCAACTTTATCCTGACATAAAGGACATTATGAAAACTGTTATAAACGCATTTATCATTTTTAGAGCTGTGAATCCTTTCAATGGCAGTAGTTTTACAAAATAAAAGTGTTTCCTATGTAGCAAAATATAGTTGAAATGAAAATTTTTAAAAACTCTCTTGTTTTTGTTACTCTTTTACACATCAATTATTTAAGCAGAGCTTTAGAACAGTTTTTCCAAATATTCAATCTCTTAAAAGAAATTCTTTTATTGATTTGTTCTTCAATAAGAAGGCAATCTTACGAAAAATATATCAACGCTTTAAGAAATACTTCAATACCTCAATCGAAATACTCGAAACGCTCAAATTAACCGAAAAATCAAATCCATTCAATAAAAACTTCTAAATTGAGTTTTTGAAATTAACCGGAAAACTAGGAGAATAAAGAATACTGAGCAATTTATTTATCATTCTACACGACTTGAATTGTTTATGAGACTATTTTAATTATAGTACCATAACTTCTGTCTCTATTCTATCCCACTGTTGAACTAATAGCTCTGACAAATCTATAAAATAAATGCCTTCATCTAATCAAGTCTGTTACAACTCAGCTCATCAGACATGCCTTCCATATCCAACTCGTTTTCGCGAATATTCTCAGTCTTTATTAACCTTTCAAAAACTTTTTTAGACCTCTAAGAAAAATCACGACAAAGGTAAAGTATTTTGAATTTAAATCTAGAAATTGGCCTCGTTAGTAATCTTATTAAAAATATAACAAACGAGAGATACAAATATTTTTCAATCAACTTTTTCAGGAGATTTGTTAACAGTGATGGACAAGGCTCGAGCTTCAGGCGCTCGACAGTGAGAGCGAGCGTCATAGCTTGATCGAGAGTGTCAAACTTAATGACTGAATTAATGCATCGTTTGCTTTACGAAATGTTTGACTTTTTAAAGTAATAAGCCGCCGTTTCCCTAAGATAGAATCTTATGTACTTATTTAAGTCGATCTTCTCAATTCAAACAAAGTTGCTAAATTGAGACAAAAGTTTGGGCTCTCAATAAGATTTCATACTTGGTATGATAGAACGCACGGTACCTCAATGTCAGCAGAGTACTCGAGTGTTAGAGCATTCATCACTGCTTGTAAGAAAAGTCAATTGATTTATTTATGAAATGCAAATCGCCTTATCATTCATAATAATGACTTATACAACATTTTTTCAAAACTTTAAGACTTACTGACCGATTATATAAATGTGGACCTATTGCGAGAGAAGATGAGTTTAACACAAAAGTCCAAACGCACTGATGCTTTCCTGGATCGATTACAGTACGGATCTTATTATCATACAGATGGTGGATATGTAAGATATTAATCTTAAGCTCCTAATAAAGTTTTTGTTCTATTTAGGAAATCATAGCAAACATATAGTGGTGTCAACTCAACAAATCGTAAACATTTCATTCATATTATTATTGCAATTTCTCCAGAACTCAAAGAACTCCTCTGTCGGTACGGATAGGAAATAGAAGAAAAATAAACTTTTCCTTAATCTTATGTATCAGAAAATGAGGCCAAACTATATAGTAATACAAATAATTGATTAAAGTTTGACTATTTTTTCAATTTTTTCTTATTTTAGATCAAACAAGATTAATGAGATTTAAAATATATTCTCTTCTGTAATTACGTCGGTTTATACTTGAGCCTTGCGAATAATACGAATCAGAGATTGCGAAACTTGAATAGAGACCAATCAATTTCTACTCGTATTACTCAAACTCATTATTCTAATTGGTATCTGTGACTTGTGTTCAAATAAGTTCTTTACTCAAACGTTATCTTTTCGTTTTATAATAAATCAGTATTTCTGTTGATTATTAAGATCTAAAAATTTAGTCAGTAGTATAGGAATTTGTGCACAACGAATAGACTTAAGTTTTGTATAAATAGTACGGTACGAGTAAATCTTTATCAATACTTTCTATTGACACCATTGTCTACAGCCAAGTTTCAATCTATCGCTTAAATCTTAATTCAAAGTTTAAACAAATTACTTCAGTAGGTAATTAAGGGATAATTAGCAAATAATCTTCTTATTAACCATAATTTAGAAATACTTTTTGCATCCAACTGAAATTGGTGGAATAAATTAAAGGGTATGCGAGTGTCAAGGCATAGTTAAAGTAAAGTTTAAGTGAGTCATAACCAAATAACCAAGCTACTCGTTATTTATGCTTTGTTCTAAAATAATAAATTGTCAAGTTTTAATTAAACAATTTCTTAACACTTGTGTAACTTTAACTTCATTAGAAACTTAACTTTACCTCTTCAAAGCTAAGACGGTTTTCATAGCAATCTTATTTAATAATAGGTACGAGCAAATATGACTGAATATAAAATTAAGATCAAATTCTACAGCTCTATACATCATTAGGTGGTATTATGAGAATTTAGTTGTTTTCACAAGTTCTCAACAAACAATTAAGTTCCACATGAGAATCAGAGAATCAAATTGATAGTAAACATCTGACAAACATTGATTCTGGTACTTTACTACTAAAGCTGCGAAACCATAAACAAATGTTTAACTATAAGATTCTAATTATCTGTTCAATAAGTGTTCTGTCACTTTCTAGTCTAAACCAGTTGAACATTTCTAATTAATCGATCATTTGCTCAAACTCGAGCCACAAGTTCTGCTAAACATACTTATTAAGAACTGAATCATTGTTACTCAATATCTTTATAACTTTTAAATAAACTTTCAGAAGTTGAGCAATATTTGTGTGAAGTTTTTCACGTAATCTTAATCTAATGCTTAATTTGTTGTGAAAATGGTTGAAAACGGTGAATACTTCATGAAACATGATTACATTACTTAAGCTCCATTTACATAACAACATATATTAGGCTCATATGAGCGTCTCTTCTTATTAAATTACAGATAATCAATCATTTACTATTCTTTCTTTAAAAACGTTATCCGACTCATTTTCTTAATTACCTTCAAGTTGACAAAAAACACTTTCCTTCTTTTATAGGGTTCGTTACAGTTGAACTAAACTTCATATTTAATCAATATTACTTTTTATTTATTGTTTATTCTGCCCCTTTTTACATAAATGCCAAATTCAATTCAATTCATATTCATATAGAAAGTAGGTTTCTAAACTTAATTCTGTTTTAAATAAGCTCCAGGTCAAATACAAATTGATCCAATTTACTAAATCGGAAAATATCTTATAAAACTTCATCATTCAGTTAATGTTCATTTATGTGATAATTTGTGAACCAGAGGTAATGTAGATTATGGCAGATTTTGAAAAACGTGATAAATTGTAATAATTATTATGCTTTCATGCACATCAAAGCGATTCGTTCACGTAGTCTCTTATTTTTGCTCTAGTTTTGAGATTGCCAACAACAGCTACTTATCGAAGTATACTTTTGTGAATTAGTAGATAAACAACTGAGAAACACTTTTACTTACAATCACTAGAATGCTCCAAATAATAACTAATTGTGATTCTAGTGCTACAAGTAGTCGATGTAGTAAATACGAATCACGTTTAGCTTCAGTATCTCTTCTAAACACTAATCACATGCTTCTCTTCATTATCGAATAATATCCTATTTTATTCACACATTATGCAGTGTTTGTTGGTTTCATGCATTCAATTTGAAATTTGTTTAATAGATTACTTAGTTCCAGGATTAGTTAAATTTGTACGCTATGAAAAAAGCTTGACTTCATAGTAATAGCGAAGTATTTTCGTTTAAATGTCTTAAGCGGTGTTGTTTGAAGTGGCTATATCCACTTTATAAAACTCAATTCGTATTTCAATCTTATTTTAGAAATAAATCCAGGATTAAAAAGTAAACTGAATGGATGGATAGAATTTTGTTTCTCAATCCAATCCCATTGATCAACGTACGGCGAGTACAAAACTGGGTTCATTTTTTTATACTTCCATTAAAAGTGGCATCAACTTTCCCAATCCTACTCTCGAATAGAAAATAGATTAATTTGAGTATAATTTTTTTTAATCCAAATCGATTCAATCCATTAGCGATTGTCTATAATTTGTTTGAGATTTGTGTGAGAGAATCGTCTCAGAAATACATTATGAAAACATTTGAGGCAACAAAATGCTTAAGTATTCAACTGATCCAATGGTGAAGAAAAAGTCAACCAAATAGACTTTATTTTAAACATTTATTCTTTTGCGCAAACAACTAAAGTCTCTGAAGAATTATCTCTATTCTTGCATCGATTGTATTAAATGCATGGCATACATGAATAGGCAAAAGATTAGTTGAAAAATAAAAATCTAAGTAAAGATGAACTAAACCACTGAAAAGATTCTTTGTAGCTATGCTTCGGTAAGAAGATTAATATGAACTTCCAGGAATAGACCAAAAATAGACCAAACTTTTTCATTAAAGAAAATTTCACATAATTTATTCACATTTTATACAACTATTCAAACATTTAAAAAGTATAGACATCATCCAATCAGTTCTAAATTTGAATTTCTATTCAATAGAAGTTGGGTTACGAGTAAGTCTCATAAAATTGGTTTGCAAGCTATTCCTTTAATTTTAATCATTATACATTTTTTGCTAGCCTTTTCCGTACTGCGTGTATTTACGAGTCAACTATTAAGTCAAACAACCACTTTCATAGGAAGCAACTATTGCTCGAGTCTTCCGATTTCCCTCTTTTCTAACTATAAATTAAAGCCGAATAAAATATCTGACAATTTGACTCAAAATCACATTTAACTTACGATCAAATTAAGGAAAACATAATTATTTGGAAAAAGAACATAAAGATTTAAATTGAGCAAAAGTTAGTCGTAAAGTAAATGTTTGATCGGAGTGCGAGCTAAACATTTTCATAGACAATCATACCATTAAGCTGTTATTTTTTTATTTGGGTAATCTAACTTCAATCTGAAAACATTTATTGATAAATCAAATTAATAACTTTCAAGTTAATAATATATTATAATCATTTTGAAGCATTTAAAACTTAGAATTTGTCAAAAGTGTTGCACTTAATATGAAGTTTTCCTTAGTTATGTTACAGCGCTATGTTAGTAGAGGTGAACAATTATGCCTTCGAATTTTCACATTTTGTACTTTTATACTTATTTGTGAAATCTCTATTTGAAAAAATTAATTTAAGATTCAATTGATTGCTGGACTGAAGGAAGAAAATAGTTTACCATCTAATCTAGACTTTTCGTGAGTGCAAATCTTTAAAATACAAACTCAACCCAAACCAATACTAATTGGTTGCGAGCGGTGTCGCAGATAATCTAAGTAATCACTAACCTAACTCATACCCTAGACAGTTTTGTAAAATGAAAATTGTTTTAATCAAATTTAGTATCATTTTTAGCCTAGACTTCATTTGACGAATTGCTCATTTTCTTAATGATTCGAGTCCTAAATTATGTGTCATTCATTGGAACCGTTAAGAGTGGTTTCTATCGCAAGATCTTAAGAGTATAGTTTAAAGAATTTTTTTCGATATCGATAAGTGTTTGCAGCGAGCGCTAAAGAACTCGTTAACAGAGTAACCTACGCAATGGCCATCAGTTAAGTTTGCCAAATGACTCATTCGTGTTTCGTCGATTCCATTCAAGGATTACTCTCATAGGTTGGCCCACAATATAACTGGTTTGATGGTCAGGAGTCGAGTCATTAACGATACTAAAATAGCTGGATTTGCTCGAAAATTAGTAATCTTCTTCTTCCTAATTTCACTGTTATCAATACTCTCTCAGCTTTTGCAGAATCTGACAGAATAGCTGACATTTTTGTTAATTAAGTTCCTAGTTTCGTGTCTTTTAATTTAATTGCCCTCAAATACTTCTCAAACTGAACTTTGTTTCGCAACTAGTAATTCCCCAAATGTTTCTCTTAATTATATGAGTTATGTCTAAAATGTAAAGATTTTGTTCACTTACGGCAATCGTTTTTGTTACCTATAATTGTTGTCTATAATTATATTGTTTTAGGTCTCAAACGTAGCATTTTTGATGTTCTGTTTTATCTGAAGACAACTTGAAATAAAAAATGCTTTGTAAACTTAACTTAAAGACTACTCAAACAATTGATTGAAGTTTGTATTTAACAAAGTTCGTTACTCTTAAGAACGTGAACGAATTTTGTTTGTTTGCTTCCAATAAAATTGAATTAGAAACTCTGAATCCAAGTCAGTACTTTCACCACAAACTCATACAAAAACCCATTCCAAGATTCTCTATTCCAAGAGGTTTAGCTCATTAATCAAATGATAATATTGATTGAGGCATTATTTGTAGTATTGATTGTGAGGCTCAATGATAAGATGAAACTAATTTTAGCTTAAAGTCAATTAAATCAAATGTATTTTCCATTTGGGCTTCTGATTGAGGAAAAAGTTTGGATTATTTGAATGCAGATAAACCGATTTATAGAAATCGATAGTTGAATAAAAGAAACTCTACTATTTTCATATCAAACTATAACTTTCGCTCAGCATAATATGCATTACTTAACAAAATAATATTAACTTATTTTTCTACATATATAGTAAAATCAGATTTTCTCCTCAAAAAATCCATTTCTCTTAAGAGCTTCAGGTTTGTTCTCCAAACACAATTTGACGAGAAGATGAACAACAAATAGAAGAGATATTGATGATGCAAAGTAAAAAATGATGCCATTTCTTAGATTTTAGAGATGCATAAAACATTCCTTATGTACTTCTCTTCCATTGTTTAACTTAATTATGCTTAAATACATAAAACTTTAATCCATTTAAGCTGAAAGCTATTAATGAAAAATGCAATAATGCAGACATTTATGACATCAATGTCTTCTGCAATAGTAAGAGTAATTCTGTGATCAACCAAATAATGTACAAATATTACTGTTGAGCAATAATAATCTTACGTAATTGCTATGTTTTGTTTTGTTCATAACAACATAAACTGAAAATCTTCTTCTAAAAATTGCCACTTTGTAAACGTATAACAAATTACCCACTGCTATAGCGCCCTATCTTTAATGTTATTTGAATCAGAGATAGCACACAATGGCACTGATTCCATCGAGTGCGAGTATACTTAACAATACGTTTAAGGTTATGACAGAAATCAAATTTATTGCCAGATTTCCAATCCTTGCTATGATAAATATGTTCGCTCCTATTTTAAACACCGCATTAAGTCTCAACATAAAAATAACCTTATCAAAAATGAGGCTCTCACTAAAATCCATTTCTACTGCATATCAAACCTAATCACTTAAAAATTCAACCAATACTAGAGTCTATTTTAAGGATATTAGAGATCGAGATCAACACAAGATTACTCAGTATCTTCAGTCTTCATTTCTGTGGTGTTTTATAGAAACTTTATCCATTCATAATTTGGAATATGTTGATCGTAGAAAAAGCTTTACCAAATGCTACACTTAAAATAGCTATTTGATGAAATGAGATGTGCGCAAATTAAAGTTAGCAAGTATTAGCACTCACTGCTCACTCACTGCTCATTTACTGCTCATTTCATTGCAACACATTTACAAAACTCATTCTTATTAGTACCCAATATCTTATAATCACTTTAATCTACTTCATTCATAAAATCTTATAGTTTATTTTTAGATCTTCTTTAATCTTTCAATATATCTTAAACTTTACCCCAATTTTTCGAACTAAGACATTTTTCTTGAAAATAATCCATTGTTTTACGTTTTAGTGACCTGTCAATTTCTACAAACTTTCGTTTTATTAAGTACATAATAGGATCCGTTCAGTTCAAAAAACAAATCGCTTTCAGTATTAGTTAATAAGTTATATGGATTTATAATTCTTTTTCAATTTGGAAAATAAGCTTTTCTCAAATGTTCACAAAATACCAATATTTACTTCAAAGCTAATGAATTGTACCAAATCCAAGATCCATCCGCTCGAAACTCTCCCTCATTTTATTTTATTTATCTTTTATAGATTCCAAAACATTTGACTCCAAATAGACTTCGGATCAAATGGAAAATAAAATAGCTTCAGTTTGAAAATCGTACACTTGAGAAGAATTTGGCGGAGAAGAACTCATATCTCAATTAAATCGTGTATAAATTGTTGCCTCTAGAATCGTTATCCTAAACTTTACTCAACTGGAAAACATCAATAGTGTCAATATGAATTTATGAATAGAATTCTGACACAAATAGTGAGACCTTATAAGCAAAGTTATTATTATTGAAACTCATGAGAAGCTAATTCACTGAAATCTTATAAATCTCTACTTTCTGGGTTTTCCAACTCAACTATAGAAACTTTTACTATAGATGACTGTTCAGAAAATTAGGTTCAGGTATAGAAATCTAGCAATATGAACCTTTTTTTTTATCTCAATGCTACTAATTATAACGAACCAATTAAGCACGAACTCTAAACCGGACATGTCTTATGGTAATTCCACAATTATTTCATACTTCAATAGAATATCGATTTTATCAAGGCCATACTACGATCTATCTAAACATTCATTTCTCTAACTATATTATCAATTCTCTAACTTATCAATTAACTATATTAATGCTATGAGAGATTCAGTTTTCAAATACTTTGTAACTTTTCTTCTTTTCGTGACCAATGCTTGGAAATGGTTAATAAGATTAATTCGAAATCATCAAACATCACATATATCTCTTACCATTAGCATAGAATACATAAAAGTCTAACACAATTATATAAATAAAAAGTTTTCAGTAAGTATAAGCAACTAAAAATTCCATTGGTTATATCGTAGTAATTACTCTAGATATGTTCAATATTAAGAATAAGTATGTGTAACACGTTCGCGAACGTATCAGTTTTCAATAGTTTAGTTATTGGCAAATAAGCAAGAATTTTCTTCAAGTTTACCGTCAGAGAATAATATATATTGAACCCACATTACATTACTATTGAATCACACTAACATTGAACAAACATTTGCCCTAATGTAGTATTCCGAATGCATTTCCATTCTTCATATATTATTTTCGGATTAGCATAAAATTAAACTCTGGATTGTTGGAAACAATCAATAGAACTGTCTGATAGAATGATTTAAATGAAATCATATTCCAGTATAGCCCGTATGCGACTCAAACTGGAATCTACTCTAAAATATTGCGCGTCTCACTTATCTTTATTATGGATAGGGGCACATATAAATTATCAAAGATATTTTGTATATCCCAGCATTTCATGCATTATTATCTTTATGACCGCTAATACCTTATTACATTAACAAAGTTAATGAGTACAGTGAAAGCTCGATATAGCGAATCTCGATCTAACAAACATCTCGTTATAAAGTACATAAGCGAAATGCCGTTCCAAATTCTTATAAAATTAAGCTTAGATTCGTTCGATATAACGAATTTTGATATAAAATAAAATTTGATATACCGAACATATTTTAAGTATACAACAGTAAGTAAACTTTCGATATAAAATACGTTTCGTACTCATGAACTTTTATCAATTACCAAAAGAACTAAACTTTACCTAAAGGTCTAAAGTTTTTAACTTGAGACTAATAAAGACGAAATTTTAGATTCTAATATTTTCAAAAATAGTGTTCAGACACGAATAACAGACTTTTTTAAGTAAGTATTTATATTGATTATATTCAATTTAGTTCTACAATACAATAAAAATGCTCTCAAACCTATAATATTTTAACTGTCAATATAAAGTACAGCTCAATATAACTCACAAAAATTGTTACCCCTTGACTGTTCGTTATATCAAGCTTTCACTGTATTTCCATAAAAAATATGGACTACAGCCTCAGTGCGGTTAAGTAAAAACAATGTCCCTCGCTCCAAAGATTTATTAATCTTAATAATTCATGGCTACAGAAGTATCTAAACTAGTGATTTAGTACTATTTGCAATGAATTTCCTAAGTACAGTAACTTATTCTTTTTTTCATTCCTACTTAGAAAGTACTGTTTATATCGCTGAACGCACTTCTTCCTTTTGATTCATATCTTCATTTCTCTCATACAACGATCGTCCAGAGCAAACCTAAACTCAATTCTTTAGTACAGTTTTTATTTAATATTACATATCAATCAGATACAAGTTATGAATAAAGTTTGAAACAAATAAAAAGGTTCATCTCTTAATCACAATGTTTAAGATAAAACAAGTCTACTATTAAAACGGTCAAATCAATAAGTTTTTCAATCAAAGGAAAGAATTTTTTTATAGAATTCATTTCTTAACCAAATTTTGTTAAATATTCAAGATGGGATTCAAAAAATAACTGCCGAAACTCTCAAAAGAGCTTCAGATAATATGATTAAAAGAATTAGACATTGTTCAGAAAATGGTGGAAAACATTCTGACTATATGTCTTCGACAATTTGCTTTTAATTTCCAAACATTACTATTGTAGACTGACATTAGATTGATAAGAGTTCAATTTGGAAACTCAATTTTTAGTATATGTATAATTGACTTGATCTGTGATTAAAGTATCAAAATATAAAAAGCTTTAACTGCTTTATCTCAGTTTAGTTTTATCATGGACAATCGTTACCTAACATTTCCGAGCTTATACTTTTGATCTTTAAATTTTTGTCTTTTACCATGACATCAATTCTGTTTTGATCATAATTCTATGTTGGTTAAGCATTATTTATTATTTCGATAGAGTATTTCGTTTAACGGAATATTTGAATTTCATTAATTTTTATCTGAATACTTCTCAGCTTTTGGGAGAAATATTTAAATTACTTTGAGCAATGATGCAGATGTCATAAAAGTCACGTACGATTCAAGTGAATGGGTTGATATTGTTTTGAGATATAGTTTGGTATAATTTAGTCTGGAATAAAAATAGCTATAAGATTTAGCAATCATGTTTTCGCTAAGTTCTAGCTTATTTATAATATGATTACATATATAAAACACTTTTCACCTCTAACACGAACAGTTAAGCTTTTACAATATACCTCTAAATCATATAATTTTCAACACTCTCATTATTATTATGAATTCTTCTAACTGCTAACACTTCCAAATAAACTATTCATTCTATGCTATCAAATAAAGCACAATACATTAAATCATAAGATTTCTTCGTTATTGCATTCAGTTTAGCTTATTATTTGTGTTAATAAAACTCAAATCTGAATTAGATAGAAATCATAACATAAAACCAAAATTATTAAGAAACCCTACAATTTCCAGCAAAAGTGCAAATGGGATATAGGAGTTTCTTCCAACTTATTAGTACTACGAATAAAACTCTCTATCCAAAGTATCTTACTAAATCATATATTTTCTCACTCATCCTTTCCATATCTATTCGTATCAGTTATTAAATTTTTGACAACACACTGCTGTTGCCTTGTCTGTATTACATAGAAGTCACATAAGATAATAATAACAATATATGCGCATAAGTTTAAATATATTTATGTGAAAGTTTAAAAAACAACCAATTGTATCAATTTCATCTCGACGAGTACTTGGGTCATGGAAACGGTGACAAACTATAAAAAATCACAACAGCTAGAAGAGTGTGGGCAGTATCTTCTTGATTCATCGTTAAGTTCTTGTTAAGAACTGACACCTAAATGCCCTTTTCTAGAGAGCAGTCAACTTCATCAACTTTGAGATATCAGCTGAGAAAACAATCTAACAATGCAATACTTATCTAAAATGTATGAAATCGCTGTTTGTACCATATTCATGTAATTCTCATGAATTTGATACGAAATTCAGTGAATGGGTTACATATTCCTCTCCTTTATTGTTATTTAGTTCTACGAATCCCGAAAATCGTTTATTTTTGACGTCTAATAAATAATTTAATCAACTATTTCTGATAAATATCGCTTTGATTTATTGCTCATTCATTTTTTTCTTACTTAACCAAAAAATTATTCAAATTAATCATATTCAAAAAGCAAAACAGACTGAATTAAAAAGATTGAAAACATAATTTGGTCTAATATAGGGTTGAGTTAATATTTCAAATGAATTGAGGTCTAGAAGAATGAGAACTTTGATATTTTGAAAGCAAAACATTTTTGATAAATGAATTGCAATAAATTGAGTCTTAAAAAAATATTTTGCTCTGTGTTGGATTGAAAGATACTTTTCTGAGAAAAGAATTGCTAACATTTCATAGCAGTCAAGCTGTATCCGATTTAGTTGAAGACCTTCTTTAGTGCATTCTCGATGAAAAAATATCAGCCACTTATCATGACTTTGCCAGAAGTAGATTAGTTGCTATTATTGTATCGAATCTTATTAGAGTTAGACCTAAATAAAACCTTTTCTGGCTAACTGACAATCTATTTTCATTTCAAATTCTTACTTATTAACAATTGAACCCTGTTCAAATTAATTAAATCCGCTCTAATTGAATTCCAAGCCGGACATTCATCTTTGCTACTATTACTTTCACTATGTCCTCCGGTCGCTGCTATACAGTCTTATCTCATTCACACTACATTACATACTACATTCATAGCATTCATTCAAATATTTATTAACAATCTAACTCATCTGTTGTTACTATTCTATGGAAACTTATTTCAATAGAAACAATTTAAATATTACTTTCTTATTTATAGATTTTTCCTATAAAATATACTTAATATTTTACGCAGAATTGCCTACTTGTTAAAGAAAGAGGAGTTTTTAAATTTATTTAAAATAATACAAAAAAATATTAGTATTATTAGGAAGAAAGCATACTATTTAGTCCAATCGATAATCTACTAACATTTTAGTTGAAGAATGCGTGCCATTTCTTGCACAGAACTATCAAAAATATATGGTTTTTGTTCAGTAATCAAAAATCAACCTGAGACGGAAGACTAATACTGTGTTTTATATTAGATAAAACTGAATCTAAAAATGCTTGCTTCTCCAAGTCATCGAACAAACTTTTTCACTGTATTTTTCATATAAAATATTTAATATGTAAATACCTTTTATAGAAAAATTAATATCTAAATAGCTTTATATTGCAATATATAAAAATACAATTTTTGTATTAAAAGTATTTGCATAATTGAATACTTTATGAGAAAAATACAGTCAAAATTTCTCCCACTAACTTGAGAGAAGCAAGCATTTTTGATCAGGAATTTATATGAAAACATAAATCATAGTTTTTTAATTTCTACTACAAATTGATTTGGATAGATTTTTTCAAAAATCATACTATATTTTAAAAATATAATGAAAATATTTCTACATTCTTTTTGGGAAGCGCTAATTTTAAGCTAAAATTGACTGAATAGTGGCCTATATGAACTATATGAAATTTTTAGGGATTCTCCAAGCTTTCACAAAACGTAATAGGGACCAATTACTTCTTTTTGGGAAGACTACTCGATTCGAAGACTAGACCCTTCAGTAGGTAGTTACCTGGCATTTGGGGTTTGTGGTAGAGCTCGAACATAAGCTAAATTTTTAAACCCAACCCAACCCGTAAAAATAACAAATATTCATAATTCAATATTTTATTAAGGGGCGTTCATTACTACGATTCATTACTATAAAATTACTGTATTCTGTCAGTTATTTTTTTTATAGAAATCAAAGTTTGATCTTGTAAATAGTGATTTACCCACATTACTCGGATCAAGAGATAATCTTTTATTAGCTAATGCAATACAAGCGTAGCTAAGGTTTCTCTCACTAGATAAATTTGTAGCACAGATTGATAGTAAACGCATTAAAATTATGAAAAGACGCGGATATTTGAGTTTATTTTGTGCCCAAAATTGCATTAGTGGAGTGTTCAGTATAAAAATATGTGTTAAATCCAAATAATTCTGTACTTCGACATAACTTCTATTGATTGAGACTGTTTTCTCTGCAATATTAATAAAGTCTTAGAGACTGAAGAGTCAACTTTACATCAGTAGTAATACTTTTATCAGGAGTTTGTGTATTTTATATACTAATACTTCCTGTAGTTGATTCCAATAAGTTTATCTTCATAATTAGCATTTAATTATTTTCAAACAAAATAATTTTGTTTATGTACGTGTTTTCGAGACAAATTTTTCAAACCCGACCCAACCCGTAAAATATTTTTGCTGAACCAACCCGACCCAAACCCGTACGGATTTGGGTTCTTGACGGGTTCCCGACGGGTTTAGGGTTTCATGTTCGACCTCTAGTTTGTGGCTACCTTTCAACTGTGGCTACACGTTCGATTTCTCTGGTCTAACCTTACTAACTAACTATTGTAGTAGTATTATATCAGTATTATTTTTGAAGGAGAGTCTTAAGTTTAAGACTAAAATATCAAAAGGTATGCGTTGAGACATGTACAAATATAAGTTTTGATTTCACTTAATTATTCAACTCTTAACTGATACTAAATTGATATAGGGATAAGTCTTTGTTAAGTCTTGTCACGATAAGTTTCAAGATTTGAGACGACAACTACAAGAATAAAAATAAAAACAAAGTAACATATAAGTGATTTGAATACTTTATAAATAATCGTTAGTGCTAACTCTCATTCATATCAGTTTAACTCGAAATCAAGCTAAAAACTTAATAAGGATATCAAAACTAGAGCTAGCTTTAAACTTTAATTGGGGTCTCCTTTCTATTTAGAAGTAATCTTCAATGCTTTTTATACTTGTAACCTTAAGCGTAAGGTTCTTGTTCTTCGAAAAAATCATTATGAGTAGTTTTGGAAAATTCTTTTTACGACACTAATATTAGGTTAAGTAGGCTAGGTTAGGTTGGCAGAATGGCTCACTTTGTGTAGGTGTAGAGATATTTCATCCTAATAGACTATTCGTAAAACCCTTTATGCAAATTTCAAGTAGGTAACCATACGCTACAGCCAAAACTGGACACTTCCTGTCCATTCCCATGATCCTGACTTCACTGCATTATATCGATTGTAAAGTAGATCTTCAGCTAGTTATTAAGGTGCTGGACCTACTTGCCAGCAACTGTTAGAAATACTATATTGATTTAGATAAAGTTGATTCTATTAAAGCAAAAATTGTTGTTGAAAATTTGAGTTAGGAATTGATAAAATATTTATTCGAAAAAATAAAGGTTGTTTGCATCGTAAGACTCAGAGATCACTGCTCGATTAAACTAAAGTGAAGTAAATAATCCTCTATACTCAAGGAGAAAATTTAAATATCCTAAGGAATAAATCTAAAACAACAAAATTCATTTATAAAAATGTAATCATACAACTTTTTATGCAATTATTATTGTCATAAGCTTTAAAGAAATAGCAATTTGAAAACAAATTGCTTTTCAAGTTCATTTTATTTCTAACACCTGTTTCGATCGATTAATTGCTCAATTTTTATTATTAAAATTAGTTTATAGTTTGAAAAATAAGTTTCAGTTAGAAAATACCTCTAAGAAATTAGCAGCTGAAACATATAGATGCGAAAGAATAGGAGTTAAGAAAGTTTTGAAAACTAGTGCTAAGAGAGACCTGAATATAG
Source organism: Archegozetes longisetosus (assembly GCA_018873245.2). Lineage (NCBI taxonomy): Eukaryota > Metazoa > Arthropoda > Arachnida > Sarcoptiformes > Trhypochthoniidae > Archegozetes > Archegozetes longisetosus. Next base: position 7,268,140 of record JAEMBT020000007.1, read on the forward strand.
AACTGGTTATGATTGAATAGTGTGTGATTTGGTTGTTTTGCGCAAAATCGTTTGAGCAAAAACATATGACAAAAGAGATAAGAAAACGTAAAACATGGCTTCACATAATACTAATATAATTGACTGACATTTATATTTAATGTAATCTATTAAATATTTTCGCTATAATATAATGAAATAAAAGTTTGAATTAATTGCTTTAATTGTCAGTTTTATTTATTATAACAGATAATATTATCTTTGAAATGACGTCTAATTTGAACTATTATACCTATTTCAATTACTCTTACCTCAAATTGATTGAATTTTTTAAATAAAATTCATTACTAGTTAATAATAATATATACAACTTATTAATATATTATCTATTTCATTTTATTATTTTCATTCATTTAATGCTTTAATTCATTTAATTAATATATTTAATAATATAATTATTTGTCACTACCATCTTCATTCATCAAACGTAAGTTTCATCTCATCTTCAATTCTCTATCAATTTAAACTAATTGTTTTCTAATTAATTTAGTTATTGATCGATTGTATGGTATCATTTAGATGGCAAGCATCTGTTATTTATTGAGAATACAACCAAAGCCCAATTTGTAAATAACAAAAGTGTCAACAATAATAACAACAACAAATCGATCGATTCTTAATAATATCCATAATAATCAACTAATAATACTAATAATTAACTAATAATATTGTTAATTAACTTAATGGCTGCCGGTCTTTATGACATAACTACAGAAACGTTAGGAAAGGGTCACTTCGCTGTTGTCAAACTCGCCAAACATTGCTTAACAGGTCTTGATTTGATTTTTTGTTATTAATTTTACTCTAAATGTCAATTTGTTTACTCAGTTTTCAATCCCTATAAACTTAAATGAGTTCAAAATTATGGATAGCAGTCCTGAAGCTATTGATCAACTTGTACTAATAGTTTTGCAATATTTAAATATCTGATTGATCTGTTTTGGTGTTGCTGGACACCAACAATTAATCAATATCACAATTTTACTTAGTTTTATTAAGCTATTTCGCTAATAATCTGTATTTTTAATTAAAATTCATTCTAATTAAGCTTAAAATAGCCTTAAGATAATCTCAAAGCTTTCTCAATCTTAAAATTGATTAGTTTTTTATTTAAATATTTAACATAAATTTAGTTGATGCTATAAACATTTATAGTTAATCTCTTCAAATCTATTAATACAAGTTATGAGTAACGAGTTAATGATGACTTATTTTTAAAGTTTTATATAATTTATTTCTCCAAAAATCTTTTGTTTTCCTAATCGTGAGAACAAAATATCAACAAAAAGGGGTTAACTCTTAAAAGGCGTGCAAACAATGCATACGATAAGATAATGATGATTATTGATCCCAAATATTTTAAAACAAGTCTGAGAATGCAAATGATGTTGAAATTCAAGTTTCATTCACTAGTGATGAGTGAGTGTGGGATCAGCCAATTTATTGAATCGCTGAGAAAAAATTAATATAAATATTTGTCCTCGTTATAAGGGCTTCTATATATTTAAATCATTAAAACATTGAACCTTTGCTTAATTTGATTAATTATGCTTTGGTTGCATTGACATTTTAGTGACACAAATGCGTTCTCGAACTCAACCCAAGTCAAGCCCTATTTGCAAAATTGGATTAATTTCTAATTTGCTCCATTTGAATATTTCAAATAAGATCTTGTCTGAAGACTAATTATATTTTGAAATGATTGTATTACAGGTGAATCGGTTGCTATTAAAATAATAGATAAGGCAAAACTGAATAAGGACGGTCTGCAACAATTAAGCATAGAAATACGTTTGTGGTCACGGCTGTCAGAACATGAACACCCCAATGTTGTCAAATTGTATCAATGCATTGATACCAGAACTAAATTGTATCTTGTTATGGGTTAGTATTGTTTCATTCTTTCTAGTAATAGCTATATTGGTAGTAAATATCAATTGAAATGTATGTTTTCATTTAGAATATTGTGGTCGAGATGTGTGTGATTTGTACGATCACATACAGAAACGCAATCATGGGAACGGTTTGAAAGAATCTGAAGCAAACATATTTTTCGTCAGGTATAAAAATTGGGACTCCAGTCAATTTGAAATAATAAACTAATTTTTATCATTGAAGATTTGTAATGCCATTTCTTACTGCCATTCATCGCGGATAGTTCACAGAGATTTGAAGCCAGAGAACATATTGATAATAGCTCAGCCACCAGAACAACTCAATTTAAGAGTCAAATATCCTTTGGTTAAACTCATCGACTTTGGATTTTCCAACCAATGGGCAGAGGGAGAAATGCTGAGAACTTCTTGCGGTTCATTGGCTTATTCTGCTCCTGAAATTCTTTTAGGTATTTAAATCATGACATGATAGTAATGATTTTTACTATTGATTTCAAATTCACAATTAGGTGATCATTATGACGGACCTAAAGTTGACATCTGGGGTTTGGGTTGCATTCTATATATTCTTCTGTATGGCAGCAATCCATTCATGCAAATTAATGACAGCGAGACCCTTTGCAGGTATGGGATTGAATGCGTTATTTGAATGACTTTTTGAGATTAACTTAATTAAACAAAAAGTGATCGATTTTGGATCAATAAATCGAGTCCCATCTAGTGCTTATCACGCATTAGTACACTCAACACGAGGTTGCCTAGACTTTATAAAGGGTTCTAATTTTATATTAGTTACGTTTCCTGATTAACTATAACAGATAAGCACATAAAAATTTGTTTTAAAAATAAATTAAAAAGTAGAGTTTGAATAGTTGATTTTACCTGAGATATTAAAAAACTGATTGAAGTGACTCCATAGAGTTAAATGATTCTATATTAACTAAAACCATATTAAATTAGATACTAACCCAACCTTATTAAACTTGATATTTAATTAAACTATATTAAATTTGCGAAAGGATCCTGGACTGTACGTTTTCAACACCTCCGCGACCGTCTATCAGTGATTTGGCTATTGAGCTTATAAAAGCACTACTCAAAAGAGAACCTGACACAAGACTAACCATTCAACAGATAATAGCTCATCCATGGTTAGACGATAGCGATCAGATCTGCTTTGAGAGCATAGAAAACACTTCGAAATCACAATTTGTTCCAAAGACTGTGAAGAAATCAGTTCATGATAGAGTTATCGATCAAATGTTGAAACAAGGTGTAGGAAAGTCAAAAGATGACATCGAAAAGGTTTTAGAAAAATCACGTCTCCAGGAAAGCACAAGTACCAAGACGGCGAGTCCGGTGCCTCCGAGTGAGGACTCACCACCAGTCAATGGAGAACGGACTCAACTGGGTCTGAATCACGAACATTATATCAAAGCTACTTATCATTTGTTGAAAGACAAGTCTATGCGTGAACTGCACGGCTTAAACCAAAATAATAGTTCAGTCAATCCTAACTTGACTGGACATTTGCAAAAACGACTGCTACCTTTGAAGCCAAGAAAGCATCTCATTCAACAGATTTCGCGAAACACTAAACCATTTCACGAGGAAGATGGTGATGACGATAATCCGATTAGCTTTTCAGCCACTGTACAAAATGTTCAACAATTGGAACTTCCCACCGATGACGGCACTTCTTTTACATTGCCCTTAGCTCGAAAGTGTTCAATAGTTAGCGAAGAGGGCAGTTGTGCGGCTGAGGGAACAGGTTCCGACATATCCAGTTGTGACGGACCAACTATTACTCATGAGGAACAAAGCGCTCCACATGCTCTCGTCAACATCGTTGTCACCGATTGTTCGGAAGCTGATGAGTCTGAAGATATGCAAAATTCCAATGAATCAGTCAAAACAGATTTGGGACCAGTTAGTGAGACGAATCCAAGTTCTGATGAACACTCCAGGAGAGCAGCAACAACAGTAATAACAGCCACAACAACAGCAACCAACAAGAATGGACACATTATTACAAACAAAAAAACATCAAATATAACAACAAACCCAACATTGCATTTAGTTTCGAGTTCTCCCGAATTGTTGCGTGGCAATGAAGTGGAAGACATGGAAGAGAGCGATTACGAGGGCTTTGTTTCTCAACCGAGTCGTAACAGACCCGCGACTATGATCTTATGTAATGAGAGGAAACATGACAAAGACGGCGATCATATCATTAGTCATTTTGGAACAAATGTTAGTACAAACTCATCTGTCAACTCAAACTCTCCATCTATGAGAATAATAGTTCAGTCGAAGTCATGCAATAATATATTGTTTAATGAAAACGATTCCTCCAATAATGACAATAAGAGCTCCGAATTGAAGAATGCCATGAAAAGACATAAAAGTGATCGAAACGATTGTTGTATTATTTGTTAATTTATTGTTTTTTAGATACCAATATTTGTCATTCATGTGGCATAAGTGTAATATTATTAAATTATTAAATATTATTTTAGATTTAGGTAATTATGATCTTCAAACTCGACCTTAGCTTTTCATATGCTTTGTATAAATGCTTCTGAAATTTTTATTGCAAACATTTTAGTTTTAGTAAACCTTATATTCAATTATCAATCATGTAAATATAAACTAATTTTATATTTCGGTTGATTAATGTTAGGAATTCTAAGATGATTAAAATGATATAAATTTACTTTTTTGTGCACATTCATTATTTTGGATGCCATCCAACTGTGTGTCAAAATATAGCAAAAGTATTCCACTTACACTAATAACTAACTAATTTTAGCTTCTATTCAACCTTAGATTTTCTTCATTTATCACATATTCTCATCATTATGACGAACCTTATGTAAGATTTTACTGATAACGCTGTCCAACATTTAGTGATGATCAGAAAATGGAAATCAATTGGAACTGAACTGAGTGGAAGTCAGCTTAGAGTTAGTGTTATAGTGAAATGGTTTGTTTTTGCGATAAAAGAGTTAGTGATTTGAGGCAAAAACAATCGATGAGAGATTCGTGCAGTATGTTATAAGCATTCAAGTGGGTTAACAACAAATGGACAAATCTTACCAAAGCCAGAGATAACTTAATATTCTTCATAAGTTTATCGAAAGTTTTCCGAACTATTGGCAAAGTTTGTTTTGATAAATAATCTACTGAACACGCAATGCGTTTGTGATAAAATATTAGAAAGATATCATATCATTCTATGATTAGCCCATATATCCATTTTATAGAGCCAGCAGATGAACTCAAGATAACGTTTGAATATAAAAATTATATTGATCGTCGTCATTCATACCAATTGGTATTTAACATGGTTGAGCTCACCAACAGTATAAATATACTGTTTGGAAAAATTTAGTGTTTTAGTTCACATTTTCTATTGTTAGAACCTAGTATTGATCTTTATCTGCACTCTTTCTATCAGTGCATTTTAATTGCAATCTTTTTAATTAAAACATCAATCAGGTCTTCCATTTGATAAGTGTTGAGCTAAACGAGTAAAATCGACGTCAGATCAAAATGAATAAATTTACTCTAAAATTGATGATGAGTAGAAGGTTTGAGTTATAAGTTTGCTGTTTGACGGCTATCCAAATGTTGCGGTGAATTAGACTGAGAACGCTTGGCTCCTGCTCGAAAGCTTTCGGTCTAAGAAAGCTACTGAAAATAAATTATGTCGACAACTGGTTGTTCACTACATTTATTGAGTTTTCAAAAATAAATGATGCAATTGATAAAAGCTGGACTTTGAGAATTCTTATCTAAAATTTCTTAACCTCTATGAAAGCTATTTAAGACTAAGCACTTCTCTATCGCTGTACAAAAAGTGCTGTCAATCGGAATAGCTTTCGAAAAGATGGCGTTTTTCTACCGATTAAACTAATTTAATTTAGAGAATAAGTATACAAAACATAAAATGTGGAGACATTTACGATTATGTATGAGATAGCATAAAAATAAGTTAAACAACGGTCAGAGGATTTTCACATATTTCTTAACATCATAAATGTGTTATTGCAAACCGGCACAGATTTCTTTTTAATGCCTTTACACTTGACTTATTTTATAGTTAACATTAAGTGATAGCTTCTAATAAACGGCATATTGTATAGCATTTTCGGGTCAATTCGGGTAAATTCGGGTGAATTCAGGTGAATTCAGGTGAGTTCAGGTGAATTCAGGTAAATTCGAGTAAATTCAGACAAATTGAAGTGAACACACAAATATTTGACTTTTAACAAAGTTTACAACTAAAGCATTTTAAACAATGATAACTATAATAATAGTAATAATATGGCAATTATTTGAAAGAAAAGAAGAATCAAATAGTAATAATCGATTAGTAATAAGTTAATCACTGATGTATTAAATGTCCGCACTTGTAATCTATGGTTTAGCTGGAAAAGCTTGTTTGAGAGAAACACTGCGTTTACCCCACATTCCTCTCAGTTTGTTCCAATGAGGAGAATTGCGTTTTCCTGTGATCAACAAAAAGTTCAATTTAAGCTTATGTTAGTATATCTTTTCATATATAAAACAGTCACTTATTTAATGAACCAGTTAATAGAATAACATTAAACCTATTTATCTCTACTTAGATATGGCTACTTTTTGCAATTTATGGGCTCTTTGTTTCCCATACTAAGTATAATAGGTTTGAGGTACAGAAGCTCTGCTTTTAGTTTATTGTGATTTGAAAGTAATTCAATAAGTCCTATAATGAAAATAGTATATTCTTTCCAATACTTAAAATCGGATTCCTTAGTTATGGAAACTAATCATATCTCAAAATGATTGGAATATGTGATAACAAATTGACGTTGAGCTAAAATAGAAACGTTTCATTATCACGTTGTCTGACAAATGTTTCCAAGTTGAAGTGAGCACATCGTAGGGATTAATGATAGTTAGATAAATTTGTCTCAGACTAAATAAAAGCTAACAACACTATCTTATATTAGAAATAATCTGATCATTTCGTAATACAATCACAACTTCTATTCATGACTTACCCCATCCGCCAGACATGTCATTCCAACCTCTTTTGCCCCACATTCCCGATAACTCATTCCATTTGGCTCTCTTTCCCCACATTCCCGATAGATTGTTCCAACCGGCAGCTCCTCCGGCAGCCCCTCCGGCGGGCCTTTTGCCTATTGATCAGTTATGAAAATAAGAAATAACGAATAAAAGACGAGATCTAATTGATAGTAAGACATACCCCAAGCAGCTGACAGTTTGTTCCATTCGGCTCTTTTGCCCCAAGCGCCTGACGAAACATTTAGTTAATTAACAATTTGGCTGATCAACAATTATTGAAGTAACTTATGAATACCTTGTAGATTGTTCCATTGTGCTCTTTTTTCTTGATCATAAATATCGATCAGATCGGAATCTAACAAATCTGTCTCTAAATCTGGTTTTGGGTAATTGATTTCAGTTGCTTTTAATTGTACGACATCTGGTTTTTCAGGAATGTCTAATGAAGAGGAAGTTCCATCTACGAAATTTAGTTTAATAGCGGTCAACGCCAGTATTTGAAAAGTCAGAATCAAAAATTTGGTCAGTGCCTGCATAGTAATGATCTGCAAAATAAATCCATAATCATGTTATTTCATCTCAATTCTATAATATTCGCTTAGGACTATCTAACTGCAAATCACGTTAAAAGAAATGTTTGGTAATAATAACACGTCACTTATTCCTAGTATAGCATCGAATTTGATTTACTAATTGAATCAAATCTTTGTGGGATATCATTCAGTGTGTCATTTTTGAGATTCATATATTGCCATTTTTAAAATATTTATCGTGCTCCAAATACAGTAAAACTTTTCCATCTTGAACACGAAGTTAAGCTCCTTTTTAAAAGGCATAAATAAGTCAGTGAAAAGTTAAGACTTATTTTTAAAAAGAGATTAACCGAATGTTGAAGACAGAGAGGTTTAACTGTATCTATGAAGAAGAGATAAAGTTGAATTTATAAAATATAAAATATGTTGATGTAGGTTTAGTTATTTGAAAAGCAATTCTAGAAGGCTTCAATCTAGCATATTCAGTCATTTTAGTATGTAATACATTTTCATTGAGTTTATTACATAACATGTATTGATCAATAAACTAATTTAATGGCAGATCATGCAAATATCAACTCTTCTTCAGTTCTAGTCTAATACTTTATCAGAAATAATCTGAAATGTGTTTTCGCTTGAAATACAAGATTTATATTAATGATTAATATACTGCAGGTTACCTAATATTAAATACTTTTTCTAGCATAAAATAAAATATTTGATTTTCTCACATTTTTGACTTGTTCCAAGAAAACACTCACTTCTTAAGGAATAACTAATTTGAAAATTTTCGCTTAGAGAAAAGCATATAAAAAATATTGACGATGATAGTTAGAATGTTTTCTCAGAAATTAGTTGAAGTGAACTGGAATTGAGAAAATGAGTAGAAGAAATATTTGAATAAGATTATGGATTCAAGTGAAATTGAATAACGATAGAGAGTTTAATTTCGCTAAAACAAAATAGCTCTTATAATTTGACTCATTTCTATGCCATAAACATATTATTGAGATATTCTACTGTTTTTAGATTTAGTTTAAAATTCATTTCGCGCACTGTCATATTTCTAATATCAATAATAGCATTCCTCGTATTTATGTGCCTGTAGTGATTAAACGTATTAATAGGCACATAGCAGTACAAAATATTTTGAATTGGAAACTCCAGTAATAGCTATTTGTGATAAAAAAACTCATTTTGCTTAACAATCAATAAAAATAACTTCAAAGTCCAATACAATTAGTATATCTTGCATTGGTATGTGTCTTGTATATCTTAAATCGAGCATAGGTAACAATTGTCAACTTAGATTTTAGAATATCTTTATTGTTACAAACCTAAACGCATACTGATAGCTATTATAAGATTTGTTTCTTCAATCGTATTTTAAGTTAATAATAAATGACACGTTCTAAAAGATTCGGAATGAAGCTATTTTCAAAATCTACTCTTCAATGGCATGCGATTGGGGTCAATTAGAATTGATATAAGTTAGAAGGTTTCCAAGTCTGCTACGAGTAACTTATTTATATTATTCTTGTTTGAACTAAAACCTCAACTCATACACCTATGAACAGTGATGGCAGCGCTCGACGCTCACGCTCGGTCTTTGGAAGCGGGCGAGCACCGAGCGCCTACAGAGCGTCAAATCATAAATCAAATCTAAAATGGAAAAATCACAAAGTCTACTCAGTTAGTTAGTGTTTGTTTTTGTTAAGATTGGACACGATTTCGAAACAGTAACACTTTATATTTGAATCATATGATACTTTAAATCCACTTTACATCTGAACAAATCTTTTGCATTAAAACTAATGATGCACATCAAGTTAAGCTAAGCTCAACCTTGTGTATTCGAACTTAAGCTCTAAGCCTCTGAGCTTTAGAACTTCCAATTTAAAATTTGGTAGCAAATTCTATCTACTAATATTATTGTAACTTAATTTGATTTATCATGTATTCTTGTAACTAGTGTTCAAAGTGAACAAATATTTTTAAAAGTAAACATTTTGATAATTAAAACAGAAAATAGATTGTCTGAAAAGACAATTAGATCATTAATGTGTTTAGTATGAATGAAAAAATTTTCGATTATTAAATTATTGTATTTAAAAACTTTAACACGTCTGCGATGTTCTAGCATTTGTATTAAACTTATTTACTATAAGTAAATGATTTATTCAATTCTATGCTTTATTTTCGTTTTATAGCAATTAAACTCAAAGATCAAGCTTAAAGTTTAAATATTTAGCTCGAGTTTAAAGTATGCTCAGCTCGAGGCTCAAGTTCGAGCTTGGGTTAACTCGTGAGCATCATTAGTTAAAACCTGATGTAATTCAAAAATAAAAATGATTAAAATTAAAAGTATTATTAATATTTGATTATGAGTGCAAGACGCAAGGGAAGTGGAGATTTAGATGTTCATCTAATTAGTGATCTAATTAGGTGTGTAGCAGAGATATCTAAGTGATTTGGTTCGGAATAGTAACTAATTATCGTTATATGTAACAAATTCATGCATCGTATATAAGTTAAAATAAAGTATTAAGTTTAATTTGTTATAAAATAATTTGACGCTCGGCGCTCACTTCCACGCTCAGCTAAATTTAGGCGCTTGGCGCTCGCACTCATCACCTCACACCTTCTGCTCGTGCGTTTGCCATCACTGCCTACAAGGCTATTTAAAAAGAGGTATTAAACTGCTTTAAATAACATTAATCTTTTACATTAAAGTCCACGTTTTCATCTATTGTTGTCTTCTTTTGAAATTGTTATCTTTTGTTCAGAACACATTCAAGAGTGAACGCCTACTGAAAATTCAAATTAGTTTACTTTGAGGATCAATCGACTCTTCAATTTTCTTAATAGCTTTCATTTGAATCGAACAAAATTGGAAGGATTAAACTAAAGATTAAGGTTGAATATGAGCTGTATTATATAGAATATTCTTTACTGGTTAATATTTATATAGAAAAAAGAAATAATTCGATTTGAAGCACTTGACAAAATTATAATACAATAGCAAAAAAACTTACAGTGCATTCACTTTCACAGTTAATATAATGCAATATCAATCAAGTCGAGTGTCTTTCATTACTAGTCCTTAGCAGCTGTTATTAAGTTGACTTTTTTATTCAAGATTATCATAAGTGATGAACAGTTAACAATAGTGATTAGGAGAAATTTCTTTAAACAGTAAAATTTATTTATTAAAGAATTGAGAATTGAAGAAAATATTCTATTATATCGCCTAAACGTATTCTGTCATGTGTATTACAACTTTATTTGGATAACAACTGACTGAAGCCTAACATGTGAGCGTAAGCAGCATGTGCTATCAGATCAAAGTTTATTCTATTTCATACAAGTGCTCTTGTAATTAAAATCTTTTTCATATATTAACCTATCGTTCAAGTTATAATCTTCAGAATATCGCGTGGGCTCTAAGTTAACATTCGATCAATTGAAGGCTTTGATTCTGACAGAGGTCTTAACACTACATACTCATGAATATGAGAATGGGTATGACAAGTATGAATGGATACTAATTACTAACAATACCAGTATAAATGGATTTGCAACCTCTCGACAACTAGTGAGCACAGTGCAATCTAAATTGTAACAGAGAATCCGTTTCGATAGAACTATGAGTGCCCTTAGTTCAAACTGATTTTCTATTAGTAAACTTCCATCTCCTCTATATTTACTCTTTCTCTATTACAACTTATTAATAAGTGCTAACAAATAATTGAAGTCATTTCGCATTTCCAAACCAGAAATGCGAATAATTTCCGACAATTTGCATAAGATTGCAATTTGAATAGATGAAAAGTTACAAATCTATGGTTCAAGATTGATGTAGAGAAGATGTAGTGATATTGTGATGTAAAATAGTTGCTTTAAAAATAAATGTCACATTGAATGCAATTCAGATTCGTTCAAATATCATAAATCATGTGCAGATCATCTTTACGCTTAAACTTCATCTCAAAACTACTTTTCGTCGAGTGAGTGCTATAGAGTGCTATCTCTAACTAAAACAACATTAGAGATAAAAGTTTATAGCACTGACCCGACATTTTATGATCGAAAGGCTTTCATAACTGAAACTGTCTGAATATGACCACTACATGAAAGGAGGATAAAAATAAAGTTTTTATAATGCGCAAAACAAAATTGATTTATTTCTTTAAAATATCAGACCGAAGACATTTTGATGGCTCAAACTCATGTGCAGTTGCAAAACAAGTGTTCAATTGATGCCTCGGAAGGGCATCTAATGTAAATTTTATTCATTTCTGTTCAATTTTCCAGAATCGTTTCAACTGCTATTATGATTTTAGATTTATTTCTCAACATCAAAAGCTATTGAACCTTTCCTTTTCATTATTTGACAAGTCCTTAACTTTCTAATGACAAGTTATAAAAGTTGTTCATAGCTATTCAACAGACTGCAGATTGAATTTTAGAAGTTTGAATGACAAAATTTAGTTTCAAACTTTTAATTTAGTTTCAAACTTTTAAGACTGCTATAAACGCATCCAAAGCAACAAAATATAAAACCTAAGGATATTTATCTCGTTTTATCTTATCATTCAATCCAATGTTTAAAATGTAGATTTTATCCACTTGAAATTTACTTCAATATGCATCAAAAATCGATGTTTAAATTATTAGATTAATTTGCTCTGATTATCGAAAAATATGAATCAGATTCAGTTCTATCATATGGGGCCAAACTTTATCTTAGAATCTAATTCAGTAAAGATTTAGTTGACGAAGCTGGTTTTACATGGCAATAAGCAACAAAAACATAAGAGAATATATTAGGAAGAGTTTTCTATAGCGTATCAATAAGTAATATAAGAGAAATGTTCATTCAGAACGACTATATATTTTATGATCACTAAAAGTTTAGCATTTATTCTAATGACTCAATGAACAACCGAAATGATACTTTCCTGCACAGTATGCTAACGACTTTAATTAGTTTAATTAAAAAAAGTAATCATTTTTAGCAAGTTTCTTCTCATTAGTCTGAGGAATATTCATCATTTGAGTTACTCCTAACAAATCAGTTGTTTCGCACTTTCAAATCACTAACTCTGATCAGTTTTGAAGCACAAAATCTGATACTATATTTGCCTATTCTTTTAATTGTCAACTTGATTCTAAGCCACTGATTCCTTATCTCCTTCTTGGAAAGAATAGTTCTGGAGATGTCCTTAAAGATTTTTAAGATAGCACGTTTCCGAAAATGCAAAAATAAAATTAGTTAATGAATTATATTTGAACTGTTAATCAAAAACTCACTATTAATGTTGATTAAGTTAATTGATTAGTTAGAGCTGAATGAATATGAGCTGAGGTTTAGTTTAATAAAATCTAGATTTAGTCAAATTGAGGATCACAAAGTTTACTACGAGTAGAGAACTTGTCATTAATGGCAGGAATGGCTAGCTTAATTTATTGCATGATTGTTACTCAACTTAATACAATTGTAAACCATTAATAGACGGAGCACTGCTCGAAATAGTTGCTAAAAGTTAGTAAATTTCAAATGAATTAAGGTTACACTTGAATAGCATAGTGTAAATAATTTTGTTGGGCGTAAATAATGAGCGGCAAAGTTTTTTCATCTCTTCTCAACTCAAACTTTCGATCTATATATCAAATTAAATCAGGCTCAACACCATTATGAGAGCATTTAGCCTAACATTGTTTCATAATGTAATCAAAAATTCAGCTTTTCTTTAAGTAAATATTTATTGCCTAACAATTCAATCAAAACTACTGAACAAATACTTTAATAACACTTTATACCATTACCTAAGACTATAAGCTTACAAATAGGAACCGAGACTTTATTTGTGTGAATGGTAATACATTTAGATTGAGTGAGGTATTTGCGAATATATTCAAATGATTATTCAATTATTACGGATAGAAAACTACTGTAGTTTTGCTTCATGTACCCAATCTAATCAACAATGATTTAAATGAGTCATAAACTACTTTATATTTTGGTTGTAACTAATTTCTATTTTTCAAATAGATGCTTTGTCTTCAATATTGAATCAATCGATTGTGGGTACAAAGCAGTAGAGATTTGGCAAATTCTCGTCACAATCACTCTTATGTGTGGGTTGAAGACAAGTATAAACTTCTTAATAACCATAAATTTTATTAAATACTTTTTTTGCTGACAAAATCCTATAAGTCTTTAGTAATGAAATCGTAAATACCATTTCAAACAAAGATCTTCGGAATTAGTTGTGCTCAACTTTTGGTTTGATTTATGTTAGATGTAGCGTTTTGAGTATAAGGGATCGATGTGGTTACCACGACAATGTTGTGCCATGCCTAGCATTCTCTTTATCTAACCTAACTTAATATACTATCAATACAACTAATTTGGGTTAGGTTAGGTTAGGTTAGGTTAGGTTAAGGTAAGGTAAGATAAGGGGAATGCTAGGCACGTTAGAGAAACTGTGTGATAGACACATCAATCTTTTGTAGTGAAGCCCTACTACATTAACCATAAACTGAACAGTAGCCGAACTTTTTTTTCAATCAATTATCTGAATTAGCACCGGTATAGTTTAACTGCTTACAATTTGGTTGTAATAGAAATTTTAAAAACCGCTCACTCGAACAATATCTTAATTGAAAATACTTTAATCCTATTAAGTTAATGAAATTGTGTGAACTCCCAAAAAGATTGCAAATAATGTGGGACTTGTAAAAAAGCGTTTATAAATAGAATGATGAGATTCCCAGTCCGACTATTAAGCCTTTATTTACAATGAGAAGCAAAGAAATTCGCATAAAATAAACGCATATTTAGAGTTGAACGGAATGATTAGATAGAGAAATGGATGGAATGTTAGAATCTAATAAATAAAGTTGAAGTGATATAATTGAAGAAAGCAAAAAAGTGGTAATGCTAAGCGATGAGCAAAGATAATTGATTAATAAATTGATATTAAGCTAATAACTAAGGATCTATATTTGACATAAACAACCATATTCCAAATACTTAACTCACTCTACGTTAAACCACATAAGGTTTGAAGAGTTATAATAAGTTACTTATGATAATATGTTTATGTAATCACTGTTTTATTGATTGGACTGAGGTTTCTGCTGGAATACCCGCATTATTCAGTATTATTTTTATTAATTAAAGAGCACTAAATCTAACTTATGAAGAAATATAGGAAAAAGTTCATCGACCAAATCATAACCAACAGTAATAACTTTATTTGTCGACGCTTAGGAAAATGCAGAGTGCATTTTTCGATTAAAAGTCAGCTTTAATGACACTCATGAAAATAGATGAGTTTGTCAGAATGAAAATAATTAATTTGGCTTAAACTTGGATCATATTTCTAAATTGTGCCTAAACTGCTTCAAATATGACTTTTGGGTAAATGTTTTTCTAAATTTACCCCAACTAAACCCTCTAACTTGAACACGCAGTTAAATTGTTTTGTTTTAAAACAACTAAAAATAAGCCTTCATTTCTTCTAGATACATTAGTCTGTTTTTTTAAAAACCACTTAACCGCGTGCTCAAGTTAGACAAGTTTTACTATAATTAGTAATGTTTGTTTCTCGATAAGACTTTCGTTGATGTTGAAGTGTCAATCTCACCGTCACTCTCAAATGAAGTCATAGGTTTGGCACAAGCTTTCTATAAAGTATTAGTAATACCTGTACAGGTTTCATATAATACGTAAGCTATGTAGTAGATTTGTTTGAAAAAGTGTGTGAAAACATAAGCATACATACTTTCGAGCAGATAGAATGTGAACGAGAAAGTTTACTAGAAAGTTATATGCTTCAATCATCAATCATCTCAATAATTTCAAAACTGAATCATCTTTATCAGTATAAGTTATGATTTTCAGTTCAAGTACATTTTAACCTTTTGATACTTATGGGGGCATGTTTTTGAACTAATAATTTTTCTTATCAAATTTTCAATTGACCTATTGATAATTAAGTTCAGTTCTGTTTTAACTTTATAATGGGTCTGTAAAGTATGATTTACAGATGAGTATTTATCTAAAAAAAGTTTATTTTATTTCTTGAAACTACTGTACTATTTAGCAAGTAAACTAGTGATCATTTAAGAATAGGGAACGTGAGCAAACTCGTACAAATACAGATTCATATTTTATTCAAATTCAAATGTAAGTTGCTTTAGTATTATTCATGTAAAAAGTTTTCAATGAGCTCAAGTCGTAAACTCTAAGGGCTGATCATTAGAGAAATCTCACTTTGCCTTTTAAACTTTTCTATTGTGACATAACTTTCAAATATCCCAAAATCATAGAGATTTACGTGTTTTCAAGCTAGGATTTGAGTCAATCTTTGCCTCTGATTTAGTTGAAAAGTTCTAAGTATTCCTTATGGAAGATGAATTAGTTTGAATTCATTCCTAAGACACAGCCTATTATTTTGTATAAATTCAATTATAACTAATCCACTGAATAAACATTTCTTAAATATGCAGCAATAACGAGGCAAAGTTTCGAGTATCTTCGGATCTAAAAGCAATCAGAAATGGAAATTTCCGGATGAGAACTATCTCCTAGTCTTATGACTTTAATATTGGACTATATTTTGAAAAGGTTTAAGATTAGAGTGAAATAACTGAATCGAAAATAGAAATAGACTTTTAAGCTAAACTATTATTTTGAATGGATCCTTAGAAAGATTGGAGAGATAGAAAGTAACTTAGTTTGAGGTAGTGTTATTTTAATACTAATATAACCACTATAATTCAATGTTTTAGACTATTCAATAGTCAGGTGAATACTTATGAATAATCATACTGCATTCTCAAATTTGAGGCTATTAATTATTGAATTGTAGAACTACTCTGTTAATTAATATTAACAAACAGCAAACCTAAAAGCGTAGCTATACAAACATTAACAAAACTCTGTTAATTAGGAATTGAATCACTTACGTGTTTGCCCGCTTCAATCATTTATTTGCATAAATCCATTCGTTATTTCAGTTAAACAGTGTAAAGTTTAACATCAAATTCAATAAGTTTGACATTTTAAAATAAAACTATCAAGCTTTGATTATCTCTTCATTCAAACTGAAATTGTATTTCAATTTGTATTAAGTCATCCCATTTGTGTTTTGGTTTAGTTCTTAGGGGTATTCTCATTAAAATGAATTGAGTATTGTTCAAGTTGTCTCAGGATTTCTGATTGATTAAAGCTTTAAAAATCGTATTTAAAGCGATAATCGAGTTAAGCAAGATTCAAATTTGAAATCAAGTTTGGGGGTGGTTTCAGAAAGATAAATCTATAGAAAAATGGAGTTTTAAGTAGAAAAGAAATGAGGTTCTAGTAAAAGACTTGTGGAGATATTCGCTAATGATTAATTAATTATTGAGGTAAGTCTATTTTTTATGATTTGATCAACACTTTCTCAAGTATTATAGGGGAAAGAAAGCCAATCTTACGGTCCTAAAGCTGACAGAGTTGAGTGAAAACTTAAACTAACTAAATCATCAATTCACTTAATCTGACACTTTATTTCTAAAATGACAGTCTCAATCTTATTTTTAATTCTTCTTCGGTCTTCTCTCTCAGTCCTCTCTTGACTTAACAAATGGTTTTTTGCTAATAATGATTAAAAATGTATCCCAAGTAATAAAACAGTGGATTTGAAGTTGTCGAGAAAAAGTTAGAATTAGTTTGAGTTAACTTGAGAAGTGAAAGCAGTAAAGAATACGAATTTATATAAATGAGGTAATCTAACCATATATTCTAAGTGTTAAGAATTTTTCTCTCGAATGTATTTTTATTAAGTGAAAACAAGAGTGAGAGTCAACTTATTCTATAAGTTTTTATTAGTAGTTCTCATATAAATAATAAATAAGTGTAACTGTTTCACAGGTTTTGTCCACAGACAGCCATAGGTCATTGAGAGAATTACTTACAGTACTCAACAGTTGAATAATACTCATGCCATTCAAACAAATTCATCCGTAAAGTTAGAAATCTACTCAACTGCTTGCCTCTACTATTACTTTTTGGTTAATTGTAACTCAACAATATGAGATCTATTTTAATCAGTGGAGTCTGGAGAATTGATATTTATCTGTTCTAAGTTAAAATAGCTTCTATTGAAGCACTAATCTGAAAATATGAGAACTAAGGCATCTGAATCTTATTAACACATGAAATAAATCGGATTACATATCGATATATGTATGGCATTGCGAACAAACAGTGTAATTCTATTCATAGGGTTTTACTTTCTTATTTGAAAATGTAATTATCTTACAAAGTTCTGACGCTTGTTAATATTGCTAAGTTGATAATTCGTTAGTTTTTAAACGAAACCAATGCTTTTTATAGCATTTAGCAAAACTTTCAACCTGTTTACTCTATTCTATGTTTTGAAAATAATATTCTGAATAAAATTCATAGATATATACTTATATGTAGAGCATTAATAGCAGGCACCGTAACGTCAACTCATTCAAAATAAATCTTCAAAAGCCTTAACTACTAATCAGTTGAATGAATAGATAAGCTTTAATAAAATATAAATGAATACAAACTTAAACAAAAAATCATGTCTCTCCATTTCAACAGATAAGTGACTCGTGATTTTAGAGTTACTAATCAAAAAGACAATCATTATGATAGTTGGTATTTTAAAAGTTGTGGTGCAGCCATAAAATGGTATCTTTAAACGGTATGCAGCAAAGTATATGCATTATTTAGTGCAGACAATTGTTTGAAGCATAGTACCTCTATAATGCTATTGACGTACAGGATCTGCATATACTAGTCAAAACAATCCTTCACAAACAAGAGTTATATTATTTATAATCATTATAACATCAGTTCCAAGTATCACATTACAAAACACCATACATTCAAATTAATAAAAGAAACACAAACAAATAGACTTCTTTCATCAATACTACGGATTCAATACAACGCTTATTCTTAGTTTGAACTCCAAACACCTAGAATCAGATTGTTATTTGAGTAACTTTTATGATGATTAGCTTGTGTGATAATTAGTTTGCTTTTTGTTAGTTGACATTAAAAATGTTAAGTAAATATTTCTTTAACTTTAAAGAGAACATATTTCGATTGATCTAGCCTGAAAATAAGTTAAACAATAACAATGAAGTTATCAAATATTTAATACAGTAAAACCTTCAGATTGTCAATCGATATATGATCTTTGTTATAACTAGGTTTTACTATAAACAGATTATCTTGCATTAGTTCGTGTGTGTCAACAACTAGTTACTAATTTTACTATAGGGAGATCTACTATATCCACCTATTACTCCCTATGCTTCCTTCCTAGTAAATCTTCAATCATATCATCTTAATTTTTAATTTTAAATATATATCTTTCTTTTTAAATCCTTCTCAATCATACTGAATGTTGAATTTTTATCAAAAACACACATTATTTGACGAGAGCAAAAATTGTTCGTTAAATCTGATAATACTTGGAGCGAATCTCCCAAATAATTTGTCCGAACTACGGGGTTAAGTGGTAAAGATAGGATAGAAGTAAACGCAAGGCTAAGTAGAAACTAATGCAAACGCGTTGAACAACACTCGCGATTAATGTTTATCTTTCACTCATTCAGTGAGGATTAATGGATCACTACTTCAATCAATGCAAGTCTCTCTCATTTGACGCAAAATAATTGAACAAAAAAATGAAATATTCGTAAATTATCATTTATATATAACATTTGAATATAAGACACATAAAATGATCGCATTTTCCTTTTATGATTCAAATATTCAAATCTATTCCGAATATATAAAACTATTAAATTGTTTTCTCTTTCTCTTTAAAAACATTTCTCATATGCAAAGGATTTGAAACTAGTGTTGAATTATAATATTAGAAAATGCAATACTGATATTTGATAAATCGCGAGTAGGAAGAGTGCTTTTAGGCTTAAGCAATAAGCACGCTTTGCCGAAGAGTGTGTCATTGTATTAGCATTTGTGCGATGCAGGTAAGTGTGATTGTAGTTCACTACTGGAATACAGTTCTCACATTCAGATACATATTGAACACTCGTATTGAACACTTACTTATCTTTTCCACTGCAAATCAAATAGTAAATTATCTTTACAAACATGAAAATTCCTAGATTACTATTCGCTACTAACAATCTAGCACTTTGTGGTCCGTTGTTAATAGATTATGATGGTTGTGATCAATTTGTACTTATTTTGCTTATTAAAAATTTAGGTTTTCTCGAGAACAAATTCAGAACGTGAATCAATTGGCAAAATTGGTTATGTTTGTACTTGTGTACTATCCATTGTGATTCGGCCTTTCTCTTGAACACGTAGATGTAAACATTGAAATAATGCTCTGATAATGAAATGTACACCTGTTGCCAGTTCTTTACTGCTTGGTTTCAAATGTAAACATAATTTTTCTTTTGAGAAATTTTTCTAAAACTAATTGTATTGTATAGTTATGAAAGTAGCTTAGAAATAAGTTTGCAAGAAAAATGACTCTTTCCATCTATTATATATTTCTTTGTTTGTTCTTTCATAATATATATCCGACAGTGAATAAAACGCGTCAATTTGTCATAAGAAAAACTGATGTGCATATGCATTGAGTAATACATTAATCTTGCTCTAAAAAAATTCTCTCTAAGCCAATTTCTCGTTTTTCTCGCTTCAATAATATGCTTAAAAAATTAAAAATAGTTACCAAACATAAACGGTGTAATCAATTGCGAACAGCAGGAAATAAAACATTTTATCTAAGTTTTAATTACAGTATTTTGTCATATCTAGAAATGTAACACAAGTATTCATTTCTAGGTATGAGTGTATTAAAAGGTGTTAAATGATACGTGAAGGCATTATCTGTTATTAAAGCGAAGATTTGATTTTTGTTTCTTCTTCATACCAATTATTTATTTATAAATAGACGATAGAGTGCTTTTAACAGATTAAAAGTCAAGTATTGGTTACATATAAGCATAACTTCATGTCATAAAGTACATATGCATATTGCTCAATGTATTAGATGTGACAGATTCATTAAATTAGTCGCAGCCTTCTCACTGATACTAAGTTTGGTAGAAATTGGCAAAATACGAACTTATATTTTTGGTAGTTTGAGCGCTTATAGAGTGCTTTCAGGACGTGTTAGGCTTTTAGTGGGGTTCATGTGTGACCTTACACACGCCACATAAAGTACCAAAAGCCCCACACATCTCAAAGGCACTAATGGATGCGAACAGCGACCATCGACTTATACTTATAGTAAAAGTTAGTATATATGAAGAATTTAAGTGATATAAAAATTGAAATTGAATAGAAAATAATTTAAGTAAAGACTTACCTTCTATCTATTCGTAAAATCCTAAAACTAACAGAAAATATATTTGAAGATCGACACTAAATCTATAATAAAAAACGTATTTTCTGGTAATCAGAAAACGATTTAATGCAACTGATAGCAAGTCAGCAATTGAAAGAACTATAACTAAGTTGTCTCGAATAGTGAATGAAAAGCTTGACTCTACATAAGTAGTTTACAAAATCAGTTGATGAGAATATTCTGCTAGCAAGAAAGCAGTTATGTTTGTCATATACAGTATATTGTTATGGAATAATATATATTTGATAAGATGAAAAATGTTTTTCACTAGTTTATAGTGGGTTTTGCTGAAGTGCTACAATCAGACACCTTTGCTTAGGAATGGCTCTTTGCACGCATTACGTGATAAACAGCCCACGCCTTTCATTATTGGACCAAAGTTTTACAGTCGAAAAACTGATGCCACCATAACGTCATTCTCTTCTAAACGCATGACTATCTCCACTTTTTCACCTAAATTTATATCATTTACTCGGCTTTAATTTTTATAATATTTCAATCATAATATATCAACTTTTAATTCCTTTTTAATTCCCTTTTTTCACTTATCGACTACTTAATTAAACTCTTCTAATTACTAGACATCAATCTTTTAGATTTTGTTCAGTAAGAACTTTTAAATCTGTTGCCATGTGATTATAGACAAAAATGTTGCTTTTTAGTTTAATTAGACCAGGTCTCATGTAATACCAACCAGTTTAATACTTCTTAAGTTTAAAGATTAGAGCTCTTTATTCTAATCGGTTTATATTTAACTAACATTCCGGCTTTTTCTGTCCATTTTATTTATTTTTTAGATTTTTGTCTTTTTAGAAATTACTTATCGTTGACTGATTTTCTAACTTTTCGACAATAAAAGCTTCTGTATTTTAAAAATATCGAAATACATGAGAATATAGATATATCACATTATACTGTGATAGCTTAGCTCAGTATCTATTCAATTCACAATTGCTAGTTTTCGCTGACTCAAACATATAAATCTACAATCATAAACTTGTATGAATTACACAACAGTCTCATCAAATTCACTCGAACCTTTACCTCCATTAGAGCAATCAATGCTTTCAAGTTTGCCTTCAGACTAACTTTCGCTTATTTTACTCTCCGATCAATCATAATTCAGTCAAACTGATAAGAATTTGAAATCGAAGCTAAGTTATTCACTTATCGGTTAAATTTCGAAACAGTATTCAATGGTTTGAATTTTTTGAGTGCCTAACACCATAACCACTTTGAAACTTGTTCTGAAAGCTTGATTTTCACGCATCGTATGTCTCAAATTATCATCAATTAGTGTAAACAAATGAGCCTAAATTCAATAGTTTGGCTGAAAACCAAACTATACGTTTTCAATATCAAATAAATCTTGAAGATTAATAGAAGATAATAATTGTGTTTATAAAAATTAATCGTTTTGAGTGTTTTTGGCATAATATAAATTTGATAGAATCGCACTGATGGAGAAACTTAAGGCATGTGCCCTCAGATGATCAAATTGATTGGATAGCGCACTCATATCCATAAAAATCTTCAGACTTCTATTTGAGACACTTTCCATTTTAATGGAAAAATATGGAAATTTGATGCTTAAGGTCTACTAAATTTCTTGCAAATAGCTCTAGATTGAGAAAGAGATTTAATTGAAAAGCTTGAGCGTTAGATAGGTATATATGTAAGCCTTATGTATCTAGTGATCACTGATTTTCATTTGAATGAGTCAATTGTTGATCAGGTGATGCAATATGAGATCCTTGTCAGCTTTGTTTTCCTCAACTAATTAAAATTGAAAACTTGTTATCACTTAAATTTAAACTTATTTTCTCAAATCTTTTTAATTAGCGTATATGCATCTCTGTTTAATCAGCTAATGCTCTGCTGGTCAATAAGGATAGTTACAACAACTATGTTATAAGAAGTTTAGGTCTTATCACATCGCGTCGTGTATCTTTGAAAACATTGTCAAAATGAACAGTACTTGAATTTTGCATAATTTTCAACCACTTAATTAGTTTGTTTGTAACACCTCCTCAAAACAATCAAACTTGCTCGTTTCAGTTGTACATAAAGTTTATAAATGAAATTTGCAAGTTTTCACTAGAACTACTTAAACGATTATTCTAAAATTTTCAAAAATCAAAAGTTATAATTAGTTAAGGTAGAATTGAAGTAGTTGGCAGGAGCAAAAGAATATATAGAAAAACATTGCGTGTACTATTTCAATGATAAATTCAGTCAAATTGATGTATAATTTAAAGTAATGCATAATTTTTTATTCAAACATTTCAACACTTAAGTACACGAAAATCGACTTGATTTTTTTGAGAAACTTTTCATAACTTGTATTTATTTAAGTTTTTTACATTGTTGATGAACTCCAGACATATAATTAAGATTTTAAGAATTATCGATCCAACTTATCAAAGTTCGTATTACCAATGTATTCATTTCTATTGCTCGTGTCGCCTAATAGACTTGAGTCAATGTCATATATTTATTAGAATACACGACAAACCTTCAACAATCAAAACATATTTCAGCATAAAATAAAATAAAATAATCAACAATGTTCTCTACATTCTAGATTGATTGATCGAAAAGTTGTGTTATATCTAGGTCTATACTTTGAATTTGATTTTGAATTGTACTAGAATCGTCTATAATCATTCTTAAAGCATACTCTACATCAATAAAACTCTCTATTTCGTAATTCTGTCAAACAATACAAGTAAATTGTTCAATATATACAATTATTTCTCTTCTAAAATATAGTCATTTATTAAACCTTTCAAAAACATTATTCATCTAAAATCCATTTAAACCCTGAAAATAAATTTGAAATAAGATATGAAAAAAATAGAAATATCTCTACGAGTTTATTTGAAAGAATATCCTCAATGCATACGGTGGCATTTTATTGACAAAAATGAATGTATTTGAAATTAAAGTGTATTTGTTGTGACAAATACAAACAAAGTTTGGCATTCCAAAAATGTAGCACTCTATTAAAATCTAGTGTGAAATAAATTAGTCAAGCAATTCACTAATTTATTAAGTAAAACACTATTAATATAGCGTTTAATGCCTAAATAGTATTTGCATAGAATGTCAACTGAAATATTTTTCAAATAAATGTCACCAATCCTTCTGCAGACAGCTCGGAAATTAGCATAAAAAATTCATTTATACTTTTACTGATTTGTGCTGGCAAAATTCATAATGATTCTAAATCAACGGCTGAAAGCTTTTATCCTAACAAACTTCTACTTTGAATTTCTTTTAAAGCTCAAATGTCAAACTTTGTTCATTTGATGCACTAAAGCTTGAGCTAAAAGTTTGATGTAGTTTAACTCGCTTTACAAAAAGTGCTTTCTATGTAAGATAGTTGTAGTACAGGTGAGAAACTAATAATCTGTGAGAGATGGTTGCTGTGTGAACCTGGTTCTGAAGCGCATAATTTTTGTCAAACTTGATTCCTAGTTTACTTTGATTACTATATGGAATATTCTGTAAGTTTGTCAATATGTTCGATATTAAGGTCTAATTGGAAAGTTTAGATGAGAACGCATCACTTCTGGTCGTTGCGGAGGATTAGCAAGTTTTCGAGTGTACATAAGTAAAGTCAAGTGCAGACAAATTTACTTTATTCAGTTGTTTACATAAAATGGTAGAACATAATAACCCTGACATAGATTATAAGATGTGTTTCTTCAATTCAAACTTCTGGACACTCTCTCACAAGTTGATAAGTTGGGTAAAACTAACTTGGAAATGGCTATAATTGGCAAAATTGGATATGAATCTGACGTAAGGCTATAGTAATTAAGTGGTCTTAATAATAATTGACCATCAAAAACATGATTTTATTACATCTCCTTTAGCCTAATTGAGGCAAATATTAATTTTCTGAGTCTGTTATTATAGCACATAAGACTTATTTATAAGATTTATTTATAAGATTTATTTATAAGATTTATTTATAAGATTTATTTGTAACACTTATTTATTCAATGCTCAAAAGTACCTAACATAAAAACTATGACTCTTTCTAATAATCATTTAAAATGCACGAAAAACATTACGTGATCTGGATTCATGAGAGCTCAAATCGATAGCAAAATGTTTTGCTTGTCTGAAAATTTAGTTATTCCTCTTTAGGCAGATGGTGAACATAACAAAATATTGCTCCAAATATGAAATTCTTGCCAATTAATCACATAATCTGTGCAAATAATTGCGACGAATGGCCAGTACGTGATAAATGCTATGATGGATAGTTATTTGGGTTTATGGCATTAAATCAAATAAACTGAATTTGACTACGAAATAAATGGATTTGATAGAATTTCTATTTGATTAGAGAACTGGTAACTAACCCGTAAATTAAATTTATAATAAGCGCACTGACCTATATTACGATGATTATTGAAACGCAACCAAATCTGTGCTTTCACTAATCGTAGCTTCAAATTGACTACCTAACATTTCCATAAATATTAATGTAAATCAACTATTAGTTCACAAACTCATCTCTATTCTTCTATTACGGCTAATGAACTTGTTTTTGTGTTAATATTGCTAATTATCGCAATTTCCCGTTCTATCGGAGTTTATCTAAAATTCATATACTGTCTGTGAATTTAGTTTATTTTCGAAAACCAGATTAATAGGATAGGAATTGAACAGAGTTCAGAATCATAAATAATATTTTTAATTTATTAATTTGGAGGGAGCGTCACCTCTGAACTTTAGCGTAATCGAGATTTTGACGATTAAAAGCTACGAAAAATAGTTAGAAGTAGTTTTCTGTCAGGCAAATATGGTTGGCGTTAAATTATGAGGCAAACAAAAATCTTCACAACATATCTTACACAGTCATACAGAATATTCTGTTTAGATTACAATATCTATTATCAACAGCAAAGTCATATTTCTATTTTCTATTGGTTGTGCAAACTCATTATTGTTATTGAAGTTTTTATAAGCGTTAAGAAATCTATTCTATGCATGTGAATCAAGTCTAACTTATTTTTAAACTTGCGAAGAAATGAATAGATTCAAACACTACTGCATCGCCTCTTTATATCTGATAGGCTTTCATACTTAGGCAGCTTTTCACATGAACCATTAGAAAAAGAGTTATTGAATTGAAAATTTGGGAAAAATACCATCAAAAATGTATTAACTTGGTTGTATTGAGTATATGCACGGCTCGAACTTCTGCATCACTCCAGTTAAAAGGGAAGCAAATATTTCGGTTTAATGAAAAACATATTCAAACCAAATAAAATGTATATAAATTAGCGAAATCAACATTAATAAAGGGCTGATTTTATCGTAAACCAAATCAAGCGAATGTGAGCTGAATATAAAGCTTCGACAATTGTATTATTTGTGTTTGGTAATAGAAGGCATAAATTTTCTTAGGATTATCTGACGGTTTCTTTATAGATAAAAAGCTTGATTTTGTCTAACATAAGCGAAAATAAAACAATCTGGTGTTGATATACTAGCGAAACAATGTCAATAGTAGGGTATTTATCGCGCCTTAATTAGATTTGTTTGAGAAACTTCTAAGACTTAAGTGTGTTTTAATGAAGACAGTCGACTGATTGCGCGATCGACACTTTTTATAACAGATCAATGATCTTCTACTACTTGCCAACGATCTTCTTCTGCTTGCCGACGATCTTCTTCTGCTTTCCAACGATCTTCTCTTATATGGAGTATAGGTTTGACGTAAAAAACCTATTCCTTAGACTGAACCTTATGTTGAGCTTTATTTATTTATGAAGTTGTATAAAATGCTTCTAAAGGTGTGATCCTGGATAATCGATTTCAATGTAAACTGGATTTTAAGCTCAACCTTCTTGGAAATCGATTTGTTATAAAAAAATATTTAATATGACAAATGCAGGGCATACGTATAAAAATTTCTATCATCCACTCATCATAAGTGTCATAAGGTTTTTGAATAAAAATTGCAACCGATATGGAAAAGCACCATCTCAACTATGTTTTCTTTGAATATATACCTAGGAAATTAGCATTTAGTGCTTAATATACTTAATCTTAGGCTATAGATCATCTATTTGGCCTGTAATAAGTAAGTTGACTGCCAATCCTGACAAGTTCTTAGACTTAACCTAACTCAAACTAAACTAAACTAACCTAACCCAATATTATTTTGAATTTTTTTGAAGGCCACAAAATTTTCTCGATTGGTTAGCTTAAATTATAAAAATATCGAAACCATATATTTTACGCATAGTCAAACATCAAGTTAAGAATTTTTTAATATAAAAAATATTCAACAAATTATTAGAAAAATTTTAGGTATAATTTCAATTATAATAATATTCAACTAAAACAAGTAATTTGTGCAATAAAATAATGCGATAGACTGCTTTTGACGCTCCAGTTCGTAACAATAATTAATAAATGATTGCTCAAATATTTCCCAATTGTCAAAACGTGGAAAAAATGCCAAAACTCTACTCTAAAGATGTTTTACTTGTGAAGCATTAGAACCTTTGAGGTAAGTATCTAATGATTTTAAGCTCAAATTTTGCACGAATTCTACATGAAGACGAGCCGTTAGTACTGAATATCATATCAATCATATATACACTATAAACATTCCGAGAATTCTTGTCACAAGAATGCAATGGCGTATAAAATTCACATAGATTTCTCTATTATTTTGCTGTTGAGCTATATATTCAAAATCTAGATGAGTAACAAAATGTTTGAAATATTAGTGAACTAGTTACACATGACTTTATTTGATCTGTTGTTTTCACAATATTGGATATGTTCGCTATTCTGTGGATGTTTTTTCGAAAATAAATAGACCTAACCAAAGTTACTAATCCCACAACTCCAATTCATTCTTATCTTCATCTCATACAATTTGTAGATTTAGCTCAAAAATGTCTCATACCTGAAGATGTTTACCCCCAAAGGATTAGTTCAGATTTGGTTTGAATTGCAGGAAGACAACCTTTAACCATCTTTACAAATGCAGACAATATAAGAATCAAGATTTTGAGAGAGGAAACCAATTCTAAAATTTTCAAATCCAATCCACTTTAACATGAAATAACCTTAAATGTTATCTTCAGTGTTAGAGTGAACTTTTGACACGTTTTTAGATATTCTAGTTTTATTAATTCTTAAATCAATTCAATATATTTATGTTGAGTATGAAGTTTCGCATAATAATTTCGCATTCTTTATTAACACGTTATCGCCAAGTCCAACACACTAACTTGCACTTAGATTAACTCAGCTACGTGTCATTAAGTTTTCATTTTCCAGACATTTACATTCAGTTTTTCATTCAATATTCATCGTTCACCAGAAATTAGTTTCGATTCAATGAAATGCAATCCTTTGAGATTTTCATATCATGAGACAAGAATGATTTGTCAATTTTATTAGTGGTAATTTTAGTATAAATCTATAGTATTTTTAATATAAGTAATATTTTCTAAAGATATTCAATGTAGAGAAGACTGGAATCCCCTCTTATTCTATGTCTTTACAAATCATTTTAATAATCACTCAAATATCTGGGATAACGAGTTTTCATCTTATGCAAAAATATCTCTAAGTTATTATTACGAATATAGAATCAAACTCAAAACCCACTCACGAGATTTTGAATATTTAATCAATTCAATCTGAAGGCAAATTTTTCGTATTGACACAATAACGCCTAACGGATTCAATTTTCTATTGTCTTCAGGCATTGTTTATATTTTCTGAAAAACACTTCAACGAAAATTTAGTAGTAACTCCAGTTTTGATTCTAATCTCGATTTCAATTTGTTCAAATGGTTTAGTTTGGAATAATAAACTGGAAAGTTTTTCAAGCAGTTATCAACCTTTTTATCACATTAATTATTTTCAACCAATGGTATATTATAGTTTAGGAGAAAATCTACTTTGTTTTTATGTAAATTTGCTAATTGTTTCAGGACAACCAGTTGTGGAGTGAGTCAATAAAATTCAATGGCTTTAGTTTCAATTTGCTTCAATATCCAAACACAAAACAGATTTCGTATTGAATGTGCATTTAGGAAAAAACACCTAAATGCTACACTATCTTCAGTTTTCACTATCTTCAGTCTCCACTATTTGGTTGTAACTTAATAGCAGAAGCTTTAGAGGACTTGTTTTTGTCACAAATTTCTATAGACAACCATTGAATAAGTAGTGAAAGATAGTGAACCTGTTGAAGTTGTAATCGATTTATATAGCTGAATAGAGCATCTTTGGTCATGTATCAGATTAGGCACAGTCTTTACAACTGTGAGACAATTGTTTTTCTCATCTACACTATTAGGTGAGATATGGGAACTTAAAAGTAAATTAATATTTTTAATTAATTGTTTACTACTCTAACAAACCCTCAGCCACTTATAGTCTTGCATAATATTGACTAAATTAATAATTTGCTTATGTCAAGAGAGAGAAAAGATGAAATCCAATTTAATCTTTGTTTTATTACTGGAGAACTGATAGTTTATGATAAGCATGGCATAAAATTAGAATCTAATCATAAATTTACGGAACACTGAGCCAAAGTATGACCATACGAGTATTCTCCTAGTGAGATCTTACGCGCATCAGTTCCAACTCGTTCAGATCGAGACACAAATTTAATTAATTAAATAGTTTGAAACTAAGTAATTAAAGTGAATCGACTAAACAGTGTAAGCGCTTATGACATTTAGCATACTTTGGCTCGTATTGTATCTTGCTCACATTGTATCCTGCTCACATTATATCACATGTTTTTAAGCATTAATCTCTTATTGTATCTAATATTGTTTGCCATTAGGATCTATTTTGATAGTTACAAAACAGTATTATTAATGTCCTTATTCTCAACTCATATCTCATGTAATGTCGCTTTCATTAAACTGAATGATAGTTAATATTTGGAGTGAGAGATAAGCGAACATATTTTCAGAGCAAGAGTTAGTGTCAATATTACCCCAAAAGCTAGAATCGATTCAATTGCACGACAGTCCCAATGTTGACATTAATATGATTAATATTTTTATAACTACTGATAAACTAACTAAGAATCGGTTGGCTCATCGACTCAGTAACGAAAACACTGTCTTGTATCTTGTATCTTATATATTCGTCAATAACTAGATGTTGGCTTTAGTTCTATATCAGTCCGTTATCATCGTAGGTCGAACACACTGAAATCAAGTTTGATTAGGTTTAGATTGCACAAAACTCTAGTACTTTTAAGCTTGAGATAAATGCTTTATCGAACTCCTACTAAAGTAAGTAGTTATCTAAAGTATCTAACCTGACCTAGCCTAATCTAACCTGTGTTATTGATGAGCTCGTACTACAAAAGCGCGCTTCAATAGTCTGTTGAAAATGACGCTCATTTCACAGCATTCAGGTAATCTAATGTCATCGAAAGAATAATAACATTTCTTAGATTCTATTATTATAAAAATGCTTAATATATAGTACTCCTGAAAGTCTGGGAATAAGAGAAAATGTTAGGCATTATTTGCAGCATGTGCTTTACTTAGGGCCAAAATTGAAGACATATCCGGATTTTGGATGAAAGTTTGAGACACAGGACCGAGATTTGTTTAGCTGTAATGTTGGTTCCGAATTTTGGACACGGCACTTTCAGGGCCTACTATACTCAAACTGCATAAAATAATTATAACATCCATTCACTTTTTCGTTACACATACTTTCAGTTAATTCAAACTAAACGGTTTTTAACATCAATTTAGCCGTCCATTACTGATCAGATTGAACAATAAAATAAGAGATAATTCACAAATTTAGAGCCCAATTGTTGAGGAGATAAAAGACTAGTAAATATGATTATGAATTGATTCTATGTGTATGAGTAGATAAGAGCGTGACTTTGTAGTTCGCAACATCCAAATACTTTGTTTCACATATTCCATGCCGTTAATCACTTGTATTTATTTAACACAACATATCGATATATTGCTTTAATATTTTTCACTCTCAAATCATAAATCATTCTGAAAGTTAAGCTAAGTTTAGGTAATACTGAATAGACGCATACCTTAACTTGAAAATGTTTTGCGAGAGAAATCTGTAGCAAGTCAAGGCTCGACCTTTAGCAACAGATTAGAATTAGGACTTTACTTTCTATCTTACTGTAATTGTTGCAGATTGCACCCACATTTCAGTTTAATTCGGATCAGATTTTGGATTTATTTAAACTGATATTTTTAGTCCAACATGACTGACTGGTGAGCTCGTATTCTAACAACAATCATAGAGCTAACTAATACATACAGATTCTATAATAGAGTCAACTATAACTGAATCACATGAACAAAGTTTGAAGGAATATCAGCGAGAAAGCAAATAAATATGAAATATTTATCAAATAGAATTATAATTTAGACTCTCAGTGTTCAAATAAGACTAAGAAATTTCATATTTATTCATGTGAATAATATGTTCACTGAAATTAACTTTTATATGAATGAATGTGAAATTTCTTAGTCTTGTTTGAACACTGAACTTCGGGGTCTGAACTGTAATTCTATTGAATAAATATTTGATGTTTATGTGGTTTTTTACTGATATTCTTTCAAACTTTGTTCATGTGATTCAGTTTTGTTGTCATACAAGCATAAAATCAGTATTTTTCATGTCATACAATTGAATATCTGATAAGTGTTACTTAAAAGAACAGGCATCAGTCGGAATGTATGTGAGATTTGGCCATCTATTGTTGCTATCAGTGCAACACATCCCTAAATCGACTCAAACAATTTGAACGCAATTTGAACAAATCATCAAAATACGACTTGATGTCGGATAAATCTTATCAAAACATTATATACTTTATTCACATTTAGCTTATAAGTATACCAATGAGTTGAAATGTGTTGGTTATAGTTTAAGGGAGCCGTTTCATAGTAAACAAGTGATCAGATAAAACTACATGATTCACAAATTGACTAAGATACAAGCTTAGAAAGTATGTTTCTATCTTATGATGAATATGTTGACAAAAGTTAGAATTTATTTATTGTGTCACTGAAAGCAAACGTTCAAACCGTATTTCTGTCAATCCAACTGAATTTGGGCAAAACAAAAACTTTAGACTCACTCACTCAAAACGCGAATGATTGATGTTTTTTGTCTTGTTACTTAAGTAAATGCGGCGAGTCTACTGAAAAAACTTAAATAATGGAAAAGCCTTTTATGTCTGATCTAAATTCTAAAAGCTTTCAATTAATCAAAGTAAATCTAATTTTTCATTATAGTAATAATTTATTAGGTTTTAGATCATTGACCGTAATCAACATTAAGTTAATCACATGTGGAACTCGTGCGAAATTTATTGACAATTATTTAAGTGGCTTCTATGTCTACGATTATATAGAAATCAATTCTCCCTAACTCATTTGTCTTCAAAATGTTTTCACTGGAAAACTGATCAATTTCAAATTGAGACTAAAATCAATCAATGCATACAATCTGATGAGGAACTGACTTGTTGTCTATAAATTCAAGTTTCGCATTGTTTAGCATTATTTTAAAAGTTAGCTGAACGTTTTTGTCTGCAAAGTTGTCTTGTATGAGATAGTAATGCCTCGTTTGTGAATGACATGTTCAGCGTGTCGGTAGAGATAAGAGAAGAAATTGCAATAAGCTGTATGTCATATTGGATTTAGAGTAGTCTCTAAAAGAATGGTTTGCAAAAATGCTGATCCAACCGTTTTATTAGACCCAAAACTAACGCTAGAGTAATAAAAAATTTAATAAAATTATCATAATATATCATTGAGACATTGAATTTATAACCAATTCATATAATTGAGATAAATTTATGAGGCAAAAAGCAAATTTTCAAAGAAATATTTGTGCAGCCAATGTTTGGATAACTGCAAAATTACAGTTATGTCTCCAAAATTACAGTTATGCCTCCATGTAGCCAATCAATAGCAATCGAGAACTGACGTTTACTATAAATTAGGTTCCACTATAAACAAGTTAACATTAGCCCAATTGGACATGTGGGGACCAGACTAATGCGTTGGCTGTATCTAAAGACTCGCCATAAACAGGTTCAGTATATTGAGGTATTACTGTTGCTGGTTTTATAAATAAGATCTCAAGTGATACAATAAACTATTAAAACCCATAAACTTAATTAGTATTAGAGCGTGAGATATGATATGTTAGTATTAAGCTATATATTAATATTATATAAATCAATTTCTTGTAATACTTACCAGAATTACAAACTTTATTCAAATGTTAGTTAGAGCCTAATAAGTATTGCATTTCTCACGATATTACAGAAAATCAATAATAATAATAATAATAATAATTAATAAAACTATTGCTCTGTCTCCAATTTGCTTGACTTTATTGGACAAAACTTGATTCAGACTTTGAAGATAAATCCTTAAGACACTATTGAAGTTAAGAAACAACCAAATTGGCCATTCGTAAAGTGGTAACGTGGCTATCTGTAACGTTAATTGAAATAGAGATAGGACTCACCCGACAATTTGCAAATATTAATGATACCAATCAAATCAAAATAATGATAATTAGCTGTTTTGCAAATGATCCTCTAAATGAGCTTTATCATCTGAGAAAATGAATGCAGTCATATCTCGATATAATGAACTCTTATTAAAGCGAAAGCAAGTGAATTACCGATATACATATCCTTATAGCAAAATCTCATTAAAGTAACCATGGATTGTCGATGACCAACGGTTCACTATATAGAGATATTGCTGTAATAGTTGTGAATGGACTTTTAATTTTTCAATCGTTTGTCAAAATTAACACATAAGGATGTCATCTGAGGGTGGATTTAATTAATTAAATTTAATTCAAATTCACAAGTTTCAATGATATGTTACTCAAAAACTTTGTATATTCAATCGCAAACTGGCCCTAAAGCATAGCAGCGTTCTCTCTATCAGTTGCGATCGGCATCGATGCACGACTTTAAAGGCAGTTACTGTACTAAATCATCAGACTCATATTGACGCAGTCGATTTAATTGTTGATAATAAAGCGAATGCAATCAAAAGTAAATAAAAGAAGAAATTTATGGTTGAAATTAGTTTGCTAATAAATCTAATGTTTTATAAGTTTCTTGTACTGTTAAAGCTAACACATTGAAGTTTACCTATAAATTTTCATCTAAAATTATTCCTAATGCTGCCTATTCAAACTGTTTAATTAGTTCAGAATACATCTCAGCTCTTCTAATGAACTAATTAAAATAATGAAATTATCACTAAAACTACTTGATGTCAATTTGCATTTTCAAGTTTTCATCTAAGTTTTAACGATTGTAATCTCTTTTCCTATTCAAAAAATTAAATATGAATTACGTAAAAACCTCACGAATCGGATATATATTTTTTCTGCTCTTATTATTTCTAAACTGAAGTAAACTGAATATCTGTAAACTGAATGTCTGTAAACTGAATGTCTGTAAACTGAATGTCTATAAACTGAATGTCTCTAAACTGATGGATCAGTGCGGACCGATTGAGTAAAGAATTACGTGGGAGTTAGACATGAAATGTTAGGCTTTACAGCAAAGCTTAACTAAACATAATTCCCAAATAATCCTCGAAGCTCTGAAGATTATGTTTGTTTGAGTAACAAGTATTGAAGAATCAACAATTGAAATCATAAGTTTTTCAGCGGTTAAAGAGTTGTTTCAATGTAAACTTGTTTGAATGTTAGTTTGATTCTAAATGACTTCTCAATATAAGTTGAATAAGTTTTAAATTACTCACCGACTCTACTTCAGCCCAATTTTTCAGCTCAATTTTTCTGCTTAATTCGCCAGTTATTTATTTAGATATTCGCTTTGGTTCAGATCTTAATCAATTATTAAATAAATAGAAATTAAAGTCAATTCACGTCAGATGACTACACTTGAAAACTTAATAATCCTGGAAGTAACAAAAGAAATAGTTGCAATGAACTTTTCTGTAATGAGCGTGAATTTGTTGGTAAATTTAATTTGTAGTTTGCTTCGATTACTATATTGAATACCCTGTAAGTTTCTTAATGTCTCAAATATCATGGTCTAATGGAGAGCGCCTAGTTTCGAGGCATCACTTCTGGTTTTTATTAGGTGATTAAGTTTTTAGTGTAGCTAATTTCAACAGATCTGTGTTCACACTTCTCTTTGACTGAAACCTAAAATCTGAATCAATCTGAAGATAATGAAGTACTTGAAGTGATGAATATTTGAAATTTATATCCAATTAATTATAAAATAACAATTAATATGATAATTTTGTTATTAGTTATACATGTTTTCATTACAATTCTCAAATGTATTCCTAATTTCAACAATATTTTGTATAATTTGTGAGATATTTTCAAATATTAATTTCGAAATTTTATCATCAAATCATATATTATTTGCTCAACAGATATTTAAACGTTCACAGATTTGGTTCTTCAACAGTTTTCTAAATCTTTTCAGCGGATCGACCTATTCTCGGAACAAATGTTGCTTTTTTGCCAATCCTGGGCGTGAAAGCCGCGCGTCCTATACGTGGCGTGAAAGCGGCTGCTCTTTTCATCTCATCATTAAAGTCTGACCATTGATCATAAGTTTGATGACTGGCACGCTTCCCAAGACGTGGAATAAAAGCAGCTCTGAGTTGCAAGTCGATGGGATCGATCACCTCGTCGTCGTTAGAAGAGCTGAGACCTGAAATTAATGGATTTTTTAGACTATGGCCAGATCTGCCCACACGTGGAGAGGGAATTAATTGGCGGCTATTTCTCTGAAAGAAGTCCTCCTCAACCCCCGACTCCCAGTGCCACGGGCTCGAGCGTAAAGTCTTAGTCAATTCAAAATCATCAACGCTTAAGTCATTCCTGTATTCTTCCTCAGGAGATGTGGACCTCTTTCTGCGTTCCGCCAAAGGGGACATTCTTATAGCAGGCACTCCTTCATGCACCTCATGCAAGTTTTTATTTTCCGCAAGTTTATTACATGATTCAGGATTTAGCGTACAATCTCTTGAGAGACTGTGATATGAAGATGATAGCGATGAACGACCAACTCGTGGAGATGGGATCAGTCCCTGACGTTTCGCTTCAAAATAAGATCTGCCTATCCTTTAAGCAAAAATAAAATGTCGATTTATTCAATTTTGTTGAGTTCTTAATATAAAGTAAAGAACATACCTCGGAAGTGGCACTAACTGTCTCTTTTCATAGTCAATACCATTCATGTCCCAGCCATAGGCAACACTATAACCTATTGTCACAAACAATTTATATGACCTTTAACTTTATTAAATCATTTACTAGAATATATTTCAACTTTATAATGGCATGAATTTATTTTAATTTAAAGAATGAGATCATCGAAGAGACACTTGTTTGATTGATTTGTATATAAATATATATATATATATATTAGGTTGTCCGGATCAAAACTTGTTTTTTTATTTTTTTAATATCTCAAAAATTAGTGAACAGATTCAAATGAAATTTTAGTACATCATTCCTGATTAGTTAAGGTATTCACCCTCATTCTCAATGACCCGTTCCCATCGATCTTCATGGATGTCCGTTACAATCCTGTTGAGGAGGACTCCGAATTTGATGAAAACTCGTTGTTCATAGTCAGTAACTGATTTCTGGAGCTCTGGACGATTCATTTTTCACTCAAATTAAATTCAACTATATTTAATAAGTATTCAACTAAATAATTACAAGATGGCACTGAAAAATAATGAGTACTTTAAAAGTTATAGCCCAAAATGTAATACAACTTTTGATCCGGACAACCTAATATATACAGTAATAACTCGATGTAGTGAACTTCGTTATATCGGAGACAAGTTACAGTAAAAGCGATAGTCTGTTGCCGACACACATCAACTAGTGCTAAGTAATCTCTTTATAGAGAAGTTTCCTTATTGCAATTGTTACCCTGCCATTAACTTAAGCGAGGTATTACCGTATATATTTTCTAATGAACTCTGTCTTAATCCTGTTTTGTTTATGATGAAAAATGAAGTTTGGCTGTGAATATTCTGTTAGATAGAATATTCTGTTGGGTAGAATATTCTATCGAGTAGAATATTCTGTTGGATAGAATATTCTGTTAGAAAGAGTCCTTTCTAGTATTTCTATATATAATCATTTATTACGAAGAATGAACAGTATTAAAGATAGAATTATACCATTTTTCAAATGATGGCAACTAGCAAAATGTATTTGATTTAATTTAATGTAATCCTCTTTTTATAATTTTATTTCAAAGATAAATAAGAATTAGCTGTAATTTATCGAAAAAATGGCAAGTTATGCCACTTTGGGAGATAAAACTAATGAGTTTGAGAAAAAAATATTGATTTTTCAATTATTCTGAGCCAAATAATTCGAAAAATAAGATTCAGCAGAAGAGCTAATCATCATTAAATACTAAGTCTATAACTATAAGTCAAGTCTAAGATAAAAACTAAAGCCAGCTTCTCAAATTCAGATCTTTTATCCATATTCTTAACTTTTAAAGTAAGGTTTAGCTGCTTTTAAAACAATTGAAGCAATTTTTCAATTTGAACGATTGTGGTTTTATTACTTCATCTAATTTGATCAAACCTTAACTATTTCTCAGTCTGAACTCGAGCTAAATTCATTACTCTTTTTGTGCTTACTTTTAAACCATTATTTAATGAGTTCATTTTCAAATAACTTTAACTTTCCACTTAAATTAAAAATTTCAAATTTACATTTTGACTAAGTTTAAATGTTATGAGTTGTAGTTGTTAAAGCTATACTTGTTGAGTGATGAGAATACATATTTTATAGGAGATTTGAGGACTCCAGAGAGTAGGGTTACTTAACACCTACACGACACTGATCTTTTGCTTTAACTCGATTAGGTTTGAAAATCTTATTGGCACAAATACTTTAACATATTAATGCTATGCTAAAGAAATGCCACTATTTAGGTGGGTGTTTCACTATGTAATAGATAGTATTGTATTATAGTTAAGGCTAATCAAACTTTTATTATTAAAGCCTTCTGTCAACCTATAAATTGTTAGAGACTTATAAACTTATTGGTTGAAAATAAGTAAAAATAACCATAACCAACGAAATACAAAAACAAATATATCACCTGAAAAAAGTTTTTCAGATAAGTAATTGAATTTTTCTAAATTGATAATTTTACGCTACTTTAGGCAATAAATTAACTCATGATCACCAGAATCTGCTAAATTACTTTATAAATCATCTTCTCTAAAGTAAATTTACATATTTATCAATAAACAGAGATCTGATATAGCCCAAAAATTATCATCTAATTCTTAGCGTAAAATAGCTCGAAAATATTTGGAAAATATTCAATTAAAATTGTTTGGAACAAAAATTTTGGCTACCAATTTAGAGTATGACCATATACTCTTGTTCTAAAGTGAAATTTCAGACGTTTTTCACTCAAAACGCCGAATGAGTAACGAAAATATTTTAATGAAGTAATTTAAACGGAGTGGAGAATTTCAATCTATTAAACAATGTGAAAATGGACTAAATTCAAACTAAAAATATGCCATACCTGCGAATATAACACACAAATACAATAAATCCATTAGACCAACAATTGAATCGCGACCAAGAGCTAAACAGATAGATAGATAACAGTAACTATTATAAAATGATAGTTAAAAACTGCATCAAACAGAAGTTGATTGGCACAAACAAAAGTGAACAAAAGTTAGACTTAGGAAGGTGTTCGGTTTAGAGATTGAGAAGAAATGATTGTGTTTAGTAAGAAAAATTTCATTTATATAATATGAGCTAAGACCCAAATGCATATCCCCTAATACCCAAAATACCCAATGTAGGTGTTATTTTCCTCTCAACAATACTTTGGCCACAAGGATTAATGGCTACACAAATGAAAATATATCTTCGCCAACAATGTGATATCAGAATCAGCCTCATTGACCACAACAGGATTACATCCAGTCGTATAGCTCTACTTCAATTTAGCTCGTCTTCCAATATGAAACCTTAACCATCCAATCTATTTTTCAGATACTATCGCTTTTCTAATATTGAGATACAGTCAAGCCTAACTTCTATACTGTAATCTTAATACGTGATGGGATTTACACATCACAACTTGCAATTTCTTAGTGAACACTTAATGGGATAATATTAAGTCGATTGTACGCACAACTATTATAAGTTAATAGAGAGTTTACAAGTTGCTATATCTTCATTCCTGCTTTCATTTGATTTTCATCTATAAAACTATGTCCCAAAACTGTGCCACATTTTCAATTGGGCCTCACTCACCGCAAACTTCTTATTTGTATTTTATCTTTAATTAACTTTTCGCTCGATTGAGTCATATTTAGTTTCCATATTATTCTCTTGCAAGTATTTTATTGGGTCTATTCATTTGAAATCTTACGCAACCACTGTTTTATATAGGCAAAGTCTGTCAAGTGAAATTATCTTGATAATCTGTATGACGTTATTGGATTTTCAATTGATTCTCTTTGATTAACTTAGAAAATATAAGAGAAAATATGTGAAGCAATAAGAAATCATATTATTTATTTTAAGAGTATGTTGTTACACTCAATTGTTAACATATTTTCTTTTTTATATGTCAAATAAGGCAGTAATAATTCAGTCTATAAAAAAGATCAAATAAATATAAATAGCAATCCATTTGGAAGATAGCATAGAAAATATAGACTGTTAAGAATTAAAGCTTTAGATATTCAATCAATTTTTCCTTCTAGAGAGAATCTGAAAGAATATGCCTTGAAATGTATACCTATTGAAATTGTAGTACTAGAATCAAGTTCCGACTACTTAGATAGAACATTTGGCTACATCGGTGTCTCATTCTTGCAGGCCTGACTCGGCAATAATACTTTATCAGTCAGGTTAACCAGGTAGTAGTGTTTCTTCTGAAAGTTAGTTAGTGTGATAGAAGTCAGTTGAGCCGAATCCATTGATTTTCTTAACTCAAATCTTGAACATAGGTATGTAATGAAAGATTATTGCGTTGAAACATTTATACGAAATTCCTCTAAAAAGTGGTGTCCACTTAATAGTTGACCTAAGCTGGGTATGTCGTGAGGCTGTGATGCGGCCAGGCCCCATTCCTACTGTTTTAGTGGAGGGGCTGTAGCTCTCGTGTCGTACTCCACAAGTTTAAGTCTAAAACAAGAGTCACACATTCAATGAAACTCAGGGATAAGAAAATTAGTTGAAAAATGCAGTTTTGGCTGACCTAACTCGTTAAAATCTCTTTTGTTAAACCGATTTCTGTCAAACCAATACCGGTTCCGAAATCCACTTACATTAGAAGTAAAAATAGTAAACTTTAATTGACTCAAATGTAAATAAAAGTAAATACGAGGGTAAACTCTAGTGGAACAATGATAGACTGAACATTCTACTTAAATTACAGTACTAAAAATAGTACTAATAAATAGTGTGTTCACTAATTTTATAGAGTTAACTAATCATGTATTTCATTATCAAACACGAAACATCATTTTATAGTTAGTTTCTAAAATACTACTTAATATCAATTTTTCAAAGCTCTTATAGTTCTAATTAGTCGATTAACAATAATTGTTACAACTTGTAGTCTGATTTGAATCGAAAATTTGCTGGCAGTTTTTATTATGTTATGAAAAATTGGGCAAAATTTCACCTAAACAGGTATAGAAAATAAATAGTAAGTTTTATAGAGTAGCATAATCTGAATGTTTAGGAAGAACTTTGCAAATACCCTAAATCTGATGCGCTGTGTTTGTAGGCTATGACTCTAATGGAAACGCGGACGACAAACGATATTTGTTGAAAGATATTAAATCTGTTTGCACCTATATTCGTAAACAAAATGCGTAAACAATTGATTGAAATAACGTTAAAAGTTGAAACGTTTTGAGGAGAAAACGTACCGGTTGTGAGAGAAGCATACAAATGGTATTTCAATCCGAACTACTCATACACGTCGTGCCTAAAACATTACAAGTATGGGTATGAATTATAAGCATTTCTAGTGATGCAAGTGCAAGTTCTCAATACTTTTTTTGAATCTATAGCTCGTTTAGAAATCTGCTAAAACATATGCTTTTATATTCTATCCAATTTAGGTTTGAGTTAATGTTTCAGATAAATTGGTCAAGAATATTATTTAGTAGTGGCAGAGGTTAGGAGGCTATAGCTCCCTAAACATTTCTCCAAAATTCAAGTGTGTCTAAAACTTTAAAACTATTTAACACATCAATCAATTTATTCTTAAACATCTAAGGTTCGATAATCAATTAACAGATACTTTAACGATAGTGTTTGGCTCGACAAATCCTAGCATTGAATTTGAGATATTGAACTCCCAATACAGTACTTCTGACTACGGGACTGGTGGACGCATTTGCTCAAAGCAACAATAGTTAAGGAGTTGATGGAATAAAACTTATTGCTTAATAAGTGCTACGCCTTCGAGCTTAAAGATCGCGGGTCGTACTTGTGTGCCAATACAACAGAAGTGAGTCTGAAATATATCGCTAAATTGCACCCAATTATTTTCGACTGCAAGAGAGTTCTGTCACAATTTGATTGCTTTCATCAAACTTAATGCAAACAAATATGTCTCAGAGAATACGCTGTCTGTTTTTACAGTACGCCTCATCTAAAAGATGCTCCATCAAACAAATAGTGAGATTTATTGAAATTTACTTCAAGTTGAGTAGATTTTGTTATTTTCTTAAAGTGTCTCAGTCTTGTTGATAAGAGAACACCTGTTGATTGGTTGTCCACTACTCGAAACTGCATCCAAACACCGTCAAACAGCAAAACAGATTCGATGAAGCCCGACATAAATACAGGACCTGGTGTTTCACTCAAAACTTGATTCCTTAAAATTGATTTAAATTTGTTTACAATAAATTAAGTGACTTAGTTGTGGAGAGGACTTATTACTTGATATATGGGTCTATTTTATATGTAGATTAACGAAAATCTATTGCCTTTATTCTTCACCTTTTGTTAATTAAAACTAACACAATTCAATTATTCAAACAAAATGTTTTGATTCATAGCATGAGCCCTTAATTTTAACAAAGCCTAATTCCTCATTTATTCTATCAAAATACAACGGAATTAATGAACCTTTAGGCGAAAATATTGATCGAAACCTCATTTGATTGACTGAATTGCAAGTTAATCATAACGATTATTTCATATTGAATTCATTTCTATTGATCATAACCTGAAAATTGAAAAAGATAGACTCTCGAAAAATTGAACATTTCAACAAATGTGATTTAGTTTTTATTTTGGATTAGTTGACATTTTTATTATAAATTTGAACAATATTAGAGTCAGTTTTCAATCGACAAGATTTGCTGTTTTCCAACCATGGAAAGAGAATATAAAGTTGACAATAGATTTCTGCCTAACAGTTCACTACAAAGATAGAACATACAAGACAGAATTTAATGAGCGCTACAATAGCTTCTCAATTACTAAACTCATTAAACTTATCAAGTAATTAACCATTTGCTGACTTACAATCAGTGAAATTGTTAGTTTAAATAAATTTATAATGAATTATCGTTCATTTTGATATTGAGGTTCAATTGATTGATGAAAATATTAAATTATATTTATTAGACTTATCTGATCTTTATATTTTACTTATATGTTCCCCGAATTTCTTAACTCATCTCTCGATTGATTGCAATTTAAAATGAATTTAGTTTCTAAATTTAAATTTAAATTTAATGATCAATAATAATAATTTGATAGAACATTCTGTTCGTGAAATAATACGATAGTAATAATCAAACTTAGTTGACTACTCCGGAGGGTTTGTTTCTGAAACAAATTATAGATTTATTAGTATTGATGATGGAAACATTGCTCAAATGAACACTTACGACATTTGGCATTCAGTATTTCCCAAATGTTCTCCTTTGTCCATGCTTAGAGCACCAGCTCCACCACCAAAACCATATCCTTTAGGTCCGAATTTTCTGCCATAACATTGCTTGCAGTACAAAACACCTTGGTGCTCATTGTTGTTGGTGCTGTCCAATCGCTTGTGGCAAAGTTCTATTCATTCATTACATCAACAGTTAATCAATATTTCAAATGTTATGTTAACTTCAATCAGATGTCTATTACATCAAAAGTTAGACTCGTAGTCATAATCTTACTGATCGTCACATAAGAGTTAATCATTTCAAGTATAAACTCTGACTAACGAACACATACCGCATTTGAAGCAGATCTTATGCCATTTAAGACCACCAGCCAAAACTTCTTCAGCAGCATATACTGGTTTTTGGCATTTACCGCATTTTGCTTGTTCTGCGGGTGTGAATGGCATTCTTACGGATTGAGCTGATTCTGTTCGTAAGATAGATAAACAAAGTTTGAGAAAAATTCTTAACTTTCAGTCCTTCGGTTTTATGTAAGTCTATATTCTTTACTATAAGTTTTAGCATTCTTTTTGAAATGGAAGGAGTCTTACAAATAATTCATTTTTGACATATCAAATCAATGCATATTTTCAATAAATCACACTATTAGATAATTAAGAATTATCTTAAATATAATTAGTATTAGAAGCCATAGAAGAGTAGTGAAACAGATGTAAAGTGTTGTATTCCTTATAGGGAGTGCTCTATTTCGCTGATTCGTTAGAGTAGCGGAGCTTGAATTACAAGTATTGCACACTAACACAATCAATGTTGAATGTATTTTTAATCTGGTGCACAGAGCACATTGCAAACATCCACCCATTCAATCAAGTGTTAAAGAAGCAGAACTTAAAGCCGTCATTAGCAGTCTACAGGATTGAAAAGTCATAGTTATTTATGAGTAGCATTAATTATGGTTTCATATGATTATTTGAAGTAATAACAAAAGCAGAAGCAAAACAAAAAGCAAACAAAAAAAAGCAAAACAAAAAGCAAAATCTAAAACAAAATCTAAAACAAAATCTAAAG
This sequence comes from Archegozetes longisetosus, assembly GCA_018873245.2. Classification (NCBI taxonomy): domain Eukaryota; kingdom Metazoa; phylum Arthropoda; class Arachnida; order Sarcoptiformes; family Trhypochthoniidae; genus Archegozetes; species Archegozetes longisetosus. Next base: position 7,312,161 of record JAEMBT020000007.1, read on the forward strand.
CAAAATCTAAAGCAAAAGCACTAAACCACTGCTTAATAAAATAAATTAACTTTAGAAGCTATTATAACAAAAATAGAAGAGATAATCTTCTATACAAATATCAGAAGCACAATTGAGATAAGTTTGCAAATTAAAGATTTTAGAAGAGATTTAGTTGGAAAAGAAAATGGAAACTTATCACTTACGAACTGTTGGGATGAAACTTGAAAACTTGACTCAAAGGCACAAGATAAACGCTTTTCAAAAGCTAGACTTCAAATGAAATTATTTAGACTGGGTATATAAGTAATGATTTAGTATTATAACAAGTTTGTGGGTTGTGGCACAGTTTTGATTGCATTTTCTTATAGTTTGCACACGACTCGCATTATTTGCTAGAGTCATCATCAACTGAGGACTGTATCACTGGAAAGACTTATTAGGGAACTGGATAAGGGTTTTCAGCTCATTGCGCAATCATAACATTGTTGTATATGTAAATTGGATCACTAACTATTTCACCCCAAAGTCAACTCTTTCAACATACCTTCCCTTATCACTCTTAAGTGTTTAAGTTGTTAACTTATGCAGGATTGCTATTTTGCAAGTAGATTCTGTCTTTAAATTTGCTTTTTGATTCATTAGGAAAACTATATTTTGGAAATGTGCTGCATATAAAAATGGTTTTATTTAGAATGGTTAGAGTCACACACTTTCTAATATTAGCAGAAAGGATAAAAACTACACTCAATTCATTTGAGTAATTTTGAATAAATATGCGAGATTCAATTATAACAAAAATTAGCCTTGCATATTACCAATTATATGATAGTATCAACTATTTTATAATTAAGCGCCACACTTAATGTTAATTTTTAAATCAAACATCTCAGCGAATCTAATTTGTTTTGTCGTACATAAATTTACTTCACAATCACTTGCCATCAAATGGAAAATAAGTCTTCTTAAAAGCGCATTTTTGTTCTTTTAACTTCAAATATAATAAATACTCACAAATGTAAAGATTATTGTGATGAATACAATCTGTTTGAAGCCTATTCATTGGTTAATGTCAAAGCTAATTTATAACATGTTAGTAATCCATTTGAGTATGAAAAAGTTTAAAACAACATCCTATCAAAATTAATTAATTATTATCTTATTTTTCTAAATATTCTAAGCTATGTTTGTTTTTAAAACTTCTAAATTTCAATTTCTAAGTCTAAGACATTGTTAGTTTTGAAAAAAATTGATTGATATGCAAGTAGGGAATAATAGTGAATTGATCCTCAATCTGTTATACTTGACTAAAATTTCTTTTTAGAACATCAAATTCATGTAACTTAAAACATTAATGAGACAGCTTCTCGCGAATGATAAGAATCTCAAATTTTTCTGTTTATCAGTTCATTGGAATCATTTAGGTTCTGCTCGATTTTATAAATAGATCCGACTCAACGTGACTAACATTTTTGAGAATGCTTATCGGCTTAGAATCATTTCTTTACACAAAAAAATCAATTTTTATCATTAAATAAATCACAGTTTAGTGAAACAATTTTTCAAGTATAGAATTGATGTTAAATCTCCGAAAAACGAAAGTAAAACAAAATCATACCAAACAAAATACAAGAAATTAAAGTATTGAAGCGGAACGATATAAGTGAATACAAAGTTGTAAAGCTAACTTAATAAGATAGACTTGGAAATTTGAATTAAATAGTAAATGTACTTTTATTCAAGAGTGTGAATTGGCTCGAAAGTATCTGGTACATAGAGTAACATTCTTGTAGACTATTTGTAAAGCATATATCCCTTGTATTACACATTATTGAATGGGAGTCCTAAATATAGCCTGCATATATTGATAAGCTTTTAACGTTAATAAGAATGCTTGTCATCTTCTAATGTTTGATAATTTAACACTTTCCATTTTAAAATAGAACTACAAAATTAAATGCTTGAATCAAATGCAAATCAGTGGTGTGTACAAAAGCTTGAAATCTACGAGAAAAGTAAACTGATGATAAATTCTGATTTGGGGTATAACTAAAATCTGGAATCGAAAATCGGAAAGTTAAACTATTTATAATCTGACATACATCTAATCTCTAACTTGAAAATATTCATACAGTATTCGTAGAAAAATTATAACAAAACCTTTTTCAATTTATTTCTTAAGTAATTCTGGTTTAATTCAATAATAATTGTTGTATTCTTAATACAAGTTGAATAAGAACCAAATATAATTCCATGAATTCTCATAAGAAGCTTGAAAAGTGTTGGAATTAATAAGCCAGAATTTTGTTATAATTAAATGGCATTCACAAGATTTTTAATGAATAAGTTTCAAAGAAGGAACAGCTGAAAAGTAGAGTAAATACTAAATCATTTATTCAGTTGTTTTCCGCACGTCTCAAAATTTCTTATTTTAATTTGAGAGTTAGCAGTGCTGCCAAAACATACTAAACACTAAACTGTATCATTATTTTATAGCCCAATTTAGATCATTTCAATGCTGAAAATAAGGTTTGCTTGAAAGTCACATCTATTTGGTAGTGGTTTTTTTCTCTACTTGTCAGACATATCACAATTGCATTACCTTTACTACTATAAAAGTCTTGTCGAGCTAATTATAATCCTTGAAAGTTATCTCCAGATTTCCTCTCAAGCGGTAACAGTACCGCTGCCAGTTTTTCAGCTGAGGGGCCAAAAGTTTGAATGCTCAAAATTTTTAATAGCAGAATTTAAATCGTAAATTAATACTTGACTCATAAAATTTTGATCAAATTTTAAGAATCTCTTTTGCACACATGACTATTATAACGGGTTAAAATTTTGAATTTTCATTAAATTCCTTGGCTAATAGCTCAAACGGTTTAAATGTTTTACTCTAATAATAAATATTTTATTTATGATTAATAATGCTTTCATATTTTATAAGATTAAGTCACTTGAACTGTAAAAATTTCATAAACAATAAAAATTTTAGGTCAAAATATGCCAGGAATTATGATTCTCACAAATATTTGAGAGAGAGCTATAGCCCCTCTGGCCCCTGACTAGTATCGGCTCTGTGGAGTTGTTTAATTAAGTAACTAAAATATAGTTTTTAATGATGTGTAGAAAAACTTCTGGTTTTCACGCATTAAGCTTGCCATCTGTTAATCTTTTTTCAACTGAACACATTTTCCTGAAAATCAATCCAAATTTATTATTATATTTAAAGAGCTGTAGGAACCACACAAAACTGGATTTCATTTGATATTAAATCCGACAGATCTTGCATAAAATCCTTAAATCTATTTTTTATAAACACTAGTTAGTTATCAAACTGTAAGCAATAGATTCAACAAATCCAATAGGTTCCATACAGCGACAGAAAATTCATTTAGTCAGTGGTTGGTCGTCAAAGCTGTTATCCTGACTATCTATTGCGTAACTGAAATTACGAGCCCTTTCTTATGAGTCAAATCAGTTTTTAGTTATTTAGAGAATGTTTGAAAATTTCAATATTGATCAGTATTTGAAGTTTATATTTCACAATAGCTGACCATCGAAATAACTTACCATCAAATCAAGAGCAAAGTGCTTTTTTATGATATATATTAGGGTTTTGCTTATTTAATGCGGTTTTTTAACATTATATTTGAGGTCAATTTTGAATCAGTAATCGATTGTTTACAAATGTTTTTGGAAAAAGTCATCCAAAGGGTGATATCTAAACTCAAATTATTGACAAATAATCTTTAAATAAATTGTGTCCAAAATGGCTGAAGAGTTTCCGACTAAGACATTGTTTGTTGTATGAATTTGATCGGGGATCAAATGCTACCGAAGCCATACAGCACATTCGGGACACATATGGTCGCAAAGCTCTGAGTGTGAGTCAGTGTCAGAAATGGTTTTCGCACTTCTGAAACAACGACTTCAGCGTCGAAGACAACCCTGAATCCGGGCGACCGGTGCAATTTTACTAACAAAAACCGCATTATATAAGCAAAACCCTAATACTTTGCTGTACAAAGAAGTTTTTTGATTAGAGGCCGCACTCAATTCAATTATGACATATATATGTTTTATATGATTGAAAGGGACAAGCGCTTAATTTGTCAGAATTGTATTCAAACTGTTTATCTGAATTATTCAACTTTTATATTATTCCGATTCATAACCTTCGACTTTCGACGTGATGCTTGAAATTAATTTAGTTGCTGTGCACTTAATGTTGATCTAGTTTGATAAAATCATATGAAAAAGTGGTCCATAACTTTACAATTTAGGAAATGATGAAAAATAGAATTTATTTGAAAATGAGATAAATTTATTAATTGCGTTGTGGAATACATATCAACATAAATCCTAATGCAATCACACTTTAAATGGGTTTAAATTAATTTAAAATTATTAATAATAATAGTTTGAAAAAGAGAAGAGAGAAAAGGTGCGGGAAAGAAGAGATGCCAAAATATACTGTATATTATCATTGATTTGATATAACAAATAATAAATTGTTTTTACACCTGTAGTAAAAATGATTTTTTAATTCAATCGTTTAATTGATCTCTCTTTTAAGTAATATAACCCAAAATTGAATCAAACTTTAGAGAAGACGATAATTGTTATTCATTTTCTATATATTTCTTGGATATATTCAACAATTATTTGTACAATATTAACAATCCTCAAACTCATCCGAATCACCTCAGGGTTTATTTGCAGTTTTATATCAAACGGTGAGTCAAATGAAGGCTTTTTTGAGAGAAAAGTCTATCCAATGTTTTTAATAATCAAATTCTGTTACGCAATTGAAGAGCCATAATGTTTGCAAACTATGTGAATATTATCTGTAATTTTTCAATCAGAGCAAAGTTTGAGTCAGTGGAGATGAGTCAGTTTGTAGGTCTAACCTGAAAATTGTGCAGTTATTTGAAAGAATTTGAACAATTAATCAAAATAGGGTGTCAAATCACTGCTCCCATCCTTTTAAGTGCAAGAATTGCATTAACGGCTTTCTGAAAACAATCAAAACCAATACTTTTTAACACTTTCATCGATTCATTTATAAATATTACTAATTATCATAAATTATTCATAATTGTAGTTATAAATCAAATATGCGATAAATTACTTCTGACTTTAAACAAGTCGTCGGATGAGTGCTATACAGTCCTATCTCTAGTTGGAATAACTAGGGATAGAACTTAATACCACTGATCTGACGAAATATAGTGACGTGCAAAATTAATAACTGTCTGATTAAACGGCTTAATGCAAATTCAATTTGATGGCATACAATAACTATCCCTACAACTCCTAATTCTAGCCTAAGTCAACCTGAAAATATAGAATAAAATTATTAATGATCAATAGAAAGTTCATACAAAGCTAAAGCTTAAAAGCTAGTATTTAAGTATCTAAGAATCAAATTAATCTCGATTGAATCAATTGAATGAACAAACATGAGTATGACATAAGTTTGACATGAGTATTATGTAATCTATCATACTTTAAATGGTTGACTGTTTTAGGCTAAGAACAATTGATCACATTGAATAAGCCAAACAAATAATGCCTAAAATAGTTCTTTAGTCTATTTGCTGTTTACTCTTTCTAACTATTTTGTGCCACTACATCATTCCTAATGTCATTAACTGTTCTTATCTTAAGACATTTAGATCTTTTGGCAAAAGAACAGATAGGAGAAGAAAAAATGTTTTCATAAGATCTCTTTCGATTAAAAACACGTATTATAACCTTGTTTTTGGTCGTATTTATGAATAGCTACTACTATATTATAGATGACTGTGAAGGTTTCATTATTTATCTTTATAAGGGATAAATCTATCTTAATTCAAACTTATCCTAACATCTCACATATCGATGACCAAATAAGAGCAACAATTTTTTATTTCAATAGGTAAGATTGAGGAAAATAAGTTTATATAAACCTCTAGCAACTAGTATTGTTGTTGCCAAAACCTTCTAATTTGAGCTAACTTGCCTAAAGTAAATTAATGACCCATTCTTCAAGTCTTAAGGTTACTTCTCTAATTCAATCCTAGCGTTTTAAATTACACAAACGACCTCTAACTAAGATTTTAATTAGTTAAACTGTCTTAAAAATAACTTTAAGGCTCTAAATTGAAAATTTGTATTGAAGATTCTCATTTTCTTATCCTATTACTAAAACAATTGGAATAAATTATGAATAAGTAGAAGTTGTGCAGAACTAATTTGAAAATGTGATAAGTGGTGTTTAGAGTGGTATTGTGTGTTACCTGTAATGTTATTTCAATTAGAGATAGTACTGTGTAACACTCTAAAGAGAATAAGAATAGTTATACAATATTAAATACCTGCCATCTCCTTCTAATTACAAATTTCTTCAGCTTAGTCTTATCGAGGGACTGTTCCATCTGTTTTTTCTTTCCTCTCTATATCAACAAATAAATCAATTAGAAAAGTATTAATTTGTATAAAGATAGAAAAGGCCCTGTTGAAAGAAAGAAGAGGTAGATTTGTTGTAAAACCATACCATAATTAATAGAAAAAACGGTCACTTATAAAACTTAGAAGCACTAATAGTTAGATTAATCGTATAAAGCGATCAGGAAAGTCTAGGTTTCACTCAATGTGGTTTACGTGACTCTTGCGTCAAACAATCACTAAAAGACTAACACTTTTGAAATTTAAAATTAGACTAAGTTTTATTGTCAGCATAACTGAGACAATTTGAAAACCTTGAATTTCTATTAACTTAAAATTTAAAACGTCAACACATTTCAACTTTTAAAGTCACTCAATACGATTAATGTGACAAAAGTGCTAAACATACTGAACACTCTATTATATTCTAAGTAAAAAAAATACTGAATATTCTACATATTCTAAGTGAAAAGCGTTCCCATACCATTAAACCAAAGACAAAAATATCTGAATATTCTATGCATCAAACACTTGGGCTTTAAATCGTTGGGATAATAGCTGTTGGGATTAATCAAAAGCCCATAAACAAATTTTCAATTTTATTCTTTAAGCTCCAGGAAAAGAATTTATTTTTATTCAACGAATCGCTTCTGTTTTGAGAAAGTAAATAAAGTTTTTTCACGCCAATAAAACTTTACATAAGATTAGAGGAGCTTTTGAATCGTCAATAAAACCCAATTGTTTGAAGAAATTGACTCGGGAATTGACTCAGGAATTCAAACAGTGCTAGTTGTCAATGAGAATGTTTCAAACCAGAAAAGTGCAAAACAAATCTCAATAAATTAGTCGATTGGGTTGACGTATAAGTCGAGGGAGAGAACGGGTTCATCACTGCAAACCTGCAAACCTGCAAACCTTTTCATTTGGAAAGACTGACAAACCTCGAAACGATTTCTTTCGTCAAAACCCGGAATTGTTGGGGGCGTAGGCGTGACACTCACCCTCAGCCATGGATGGTTCAGACATTGTCGAGCTGTCATGCGTTGGCTAATCGAAAAGAGATCGTCTCATTCAAAGTTTGACCAAAACACTCATCTGATACTCACTCCTTATCTTTGACGAGTAAACATGAAATAAAATCTTTGGCTTCATCTGAGATCACATCGAAGCTCTCATCATCGAAGTCAAACTCAGCTCTCGTCACATTAGCCATAGTTTCCAAATCGCTATCTCCCATGAATGGCGACAAACCGGAAAGACTGATTAAAATAAACGTTTGTTATCAAATTGAATAGAAAACCGATAGAAGAGGTTAGGTTAGGTTAGGCCTACTCACAGAACATAACAGATGACTCCAACCGACCACCTATTAATATATATTAAATTTTAAAACAAGACTAATTTCAAGTAAATCAAAGCCTTACATGTCAGTCGTGTAGCTCACTTGCTCGAAATTGACCACCTCTGGAGCCACGAACTCGGGAGTTCCGAATAAAATCTGTAGTTTCTCATTCTTGTCGTAACGACGCGCCAAACCAAAATCTATTAGTTTGATGCGATTTCCAGTACGGGTTACGCACAACACGTTTTCGGGCTGTAAATAAGTTGTTATATACAAGAATGAAAATTCGAAAATATACTGTCAAATTTCATGTACAGACAAGGTAACGGCAGTGTGTTTTAACACACTAGTAATGGCTCATATGAATAATGTCCAGAGTATGAGTGAAAAATTCTTAATATGTAAAACTTCTAAAATGTCGATTGATACTTTGGACACTCATTCGTATCAGTTACTTCTAATAAGTTAAGATACACTTCTATGACCTCATCTTTACGATTACTATTTTAGAATAGTAGGACAAGTATAGTAGAAATCATTTTGGAAAATTAGTAACAAAGACTTTAATGTTTTCTACTTATATCGAATTGATCTAGAAAAATCAGTCTTATGATAACATTGAACTGAAAATGTTGATATTGAAGAAGAGTCTGACTGGAACAGACAGAATGAGCTCTTCTTCAACCAGAGCGTTGATTGTGTACATTATTTATGATTTTTTACTATGATATGAAGATGAATGAATTTTCTAAGATTCAGCAAAATCGGGGCAGAATTTCCTAATTTAATTGCATGTTCTGAAGGTCTGGCTCGAGACCAGACATCATGGCTGATATCTGATAAAAAAATCTTAAGACTATTTTAACAGTAGTCATCTAAGAGTAATATTATGGGGATTAGTTAGTCATAAAAGATTTGGTTTATTTTCAAACATCATAACCTAATGTACTAAATGAGCAAACACTCATAAATTTAATATTCATATAAAATTCAATTACAATTTATCATTTACTCTAAAACATATTAAATCAAAAATCTTTTACGATCTTTCTCTCAACAAATTTTCAATGCAATTATCAAATAATTAATTTCTTAGCCATTAACAAAACAAATTACGAGTTTATTTCTTTTGGTAGAATAAACATAATTATGTGTTTAGTAATCATTTCACTCTCTTATTAATCGTTTAGATTATAAATATGTATGAATTATTGTTATGTACTGTTTATGAATTGAAGAGAAAATAACGAATATTATTAGATCCAGTGGCGAAGCCAGAAATTTTCAGTGCATCTTCCCTTAATTTTCATTGAATACATACTTTCCGATTAAAACCCATTCTATTATACTCTCTAATTTGAATTACGAAGTATTTTCACTTTGTTCGTAATTATAATAAGTTAAGAAAATTTCATACTCAAAATTTAGCAACTTTTGCGTTAGGTTAACTAGGGATTTGAGTGCCTGTGCACCAGAAGGTTGCTACTGGTTTCGCCACTCATTAGACGATTCACGGTTTCAAAAATATACTCAATAGTCAAAATTGAATCAAATTATCAGATTTTAGGCAACTATCCAGAAATCTATTTATTAAAGTTTAGTGCACTCAATGAAATTTGATTAATAAGTCTAATCAGAAGTGATTAAGAAAAGTCATTCATGAGATGATGAATATATGAATATTATATTGAAGTGTGTGATAAGATTGTGATATACTTAAGTGTAGTGTAATTAAGTGTATTTGAATTAATTTGATACCAGTATAACAATAAATGACTGCCAAAAATTCATTTACGTAAGAAAGGGAGGACTTTGAAAGAGTAATAAATTTTGCAACAAAGTGTTATTCTGAGACTTCAATTCTGTTTTAAATTCTGTCTTCAATTCTTTCTTAGATTCTGCCTTGAATCCTGCCTTGAATTCTGCCTTGATAAACATAATTCTTACCTTCATGTCAAGATGAAGTATATTCTGCGAATGCATATATTCTACTCCTTCGCATATTTGTCTCATAAATATAGTACAGGCCTTTTCAGTCAGAACAAAATCGTCGTCAATCACACGTTCAAACAGTTCTCCACCTTCGATGCTATAGTAAAGTCATCAAGTGTACGGTACAGTGTAGTCATCGATATTTAGTACAGTGTAGTCGTCGATATTCAGTACAGTGTAGTCGTCGATATTCAGTACAGTGTAGTCGTCGATATTCAGTACAGTGTAGTCGTCGATATTCAGTACAGTGTAGTCGTCGATATTCAGTACAGTGTAGTCGTCAATATTCAGTACGGTGTAGTCATCGAGTATACAGTGTAGTAAAGTCATAGATCATTCAGAAATAAAGAAACGAGAGATAGATTGAAGAGAAAAGTTGAAAAAATAAATAAACTTTATTCACGTTAAACATAAACATAATTAAATAAGCGCTAATGGCCTTTTAGATACAGACCATTCCATAATGAGACACATCTGAGTTTTGCCATCATCGAAGGCGTCGTAGAGTTGTAATAGTCTTGGATGTTGTAATGAACGCATTATATCGACTTCTCGTTCGACTTCTTTGCGATCATCGATGCGTGTCGCAACTATAAACTTTGCCGCAAACTTTTTTTTGGAAGACTTCTCAGTACATCGTCTCACAATTCCAAATTTGCCTCTATTCCATACATAACACCCAAAAAATACTTCAGACAATTCTCGAAATTGTAAAAATTATCTAAACAGCAACCTATCCATCACTTCTATTATAATAGATTAACTTTAGCTTCATTTTAGTGCCAGATTTCAAGTTTTGATACAATACCAAAATTAAAAATTTTTGTTAAAATTTCAAATACAGTAAAACCTCGATAAAGTGAATTACTGGAGACAGACAATTTACGATCGTTACAATGAGGTCTCATTGCAGAGAGGTGTTAGTTAAATAGTACATATAGTGTATATGTTAGGACTAATGTCTTCATTACATAAAGGATTGACCATAAAGAGGCGATTGTTGTAATATTGATAAATACTGATGAAAAACTGGGGGAAAACGTTCAAGACTATAGTGTTTAATCGGTTTGGTAAATTCTAGTAACTAAATACCGCGTCTAACCTAACCTATATATATTTTTTGCATATAAATATCTTTGATGGTATTTGAATATTTTGAATGATAAGTTCAATTGGGCTAAAAATGCCTGCCATTCTCGAAACATATTCTCTCAAGTATTCAAAAATGTTTCGGTTCAACTCAACTTTCATGCCCTTCACTAAGCATTTGAACGATTGTCAACTATTAGAGAATTGCATTGAGAAGCATTGAGAAAGTGTGCCGAAAGGAACCACTAAAATCACAATGTTTGAAGGTCTGCAAGAATTGGAACTCATAAAGAATTTAGTGGAGAACGAGTGGAATTCGTCTAAAACCCAAATAAATTTGAGTGGATGTTGAGATGAAATTTGATTAGAAATAGCTAACGAATCAAATTTCTATCTTACTAGTCAAAGGGCATATTTGTAATTTTTGGTAAATCAAATTAAAAATTCTTTTATAAATTAAAATATTCACTTCAAATTTGTCATACAACTATATTTTCAAACTATTTATCATGTTTAGAGTGCTATAGAGTTCTATCTGTGATATTTGAATTAGAGATAGGACTGTATAGCAGTGACCGGACGTTATACCGGCACAAATCAAATGCTATTGAGATTGAGGGAAAATTAGTTTCATGTTTACAATTCAATTACATGTTGGAAAGGTCTAAACATTCTAAACGTATAATGTCAATGTTATCTACAGTATTAAAGACTAAGTATTTATAAAGTAAACATTAATATCGATAGATAAGTAGAGATAAATCAGAATGCTTCGTACCTTCCTAATTCTTCTCCGAGAGTGTATTCCTTTGACGGATCTTTATTCTTGACGACCACACGCCTTGGTTCAAATGGTGGCTCGACCTCTGTTGAAAGTATCAATAGGAAATAATGACAACAATCCAAATAGATCAATGATTAGCTACCTTCATCTGGTTCAGTTTCGTCGACATATATCATATTAGCAGAATTACAATATTATAAGATAAGATTGAAAACATGGATCGAAAAGGTATTTATTAAGTTGAGTCCTCTTGTGTGATAAAAGGTTTGTTTGTATTTGATTTGAATAGTTTGCACTTAAGTCATAGAGAGAGGAACGAAGTCATAGAGAGAGCAATGGGTAGTTCCATAGCACAGATAATATCCGACCGCACTTATTAACAATAAATGGCAAACTCCTGATGTGCTAAATGTAGCGCAACAACTATTATTATGTTATGCCTTTCACAGTGAATTTACACAGAGAAATATACAATAAAAACCAATGTTGTCATTATTTAATAGCAAAGCGTTTCAGTAAAATTCATATTATATTCTAATCTAATTCGTACTTAAGCAGTGTTTAGTATTAGCTTAAGAGATACCTAAGTCTCACCTTAAATGTCGGTTATTTTGCCAATAAATTGATTCATGTATTCACTGTTAAAAGAGATAAAGGTTGTAAAATGAAGAAATAGGAAAAAAGAGTCAGATATGTAGGCTTTCTATGAAGCTGTAAAAACAAAACGTTCGAGAGCGCAGTATTCAGTTTCTTTAGGCATGTTTAGGCACAGCGCAGTGTTCAAACCTCTTGTTTAGTTAAGAAGCACTTGTCCGGAAATCTCTATTTCTATAATTAGCCCTAACCGACACACAACTAGAGAGATACCATCCCATCTTAAATTAGTCCTACATATCTAGATTCTTCTCTCTCTCTCTCTCTCCTCTCCCTCTCCTTCTACATAGACCTAACTCGCAATTCTTACTACTTATTATTTTTCTTAAACATTACTATGTCTTATATAAGTTCTAGCGATTATGCTGTTTAATAGACTTGATTTGCAATTTGAAGAAAGCCACACTCTCCAATATTGTCTGAATGGTTGAATTTATAAATGATGTCTACTTTTAAATACTGTATAATGAATTTAGTTCAATATTTTGAGAAGAAAAACTGTTATTCACATAGATTAGTTAGAGAGCTGTTAAAAAGCTAATACATCAACGAAGAGAAATCCGTAAACGAGTAGAGGAGCAAAAGAGAAAATTTCAACTCCCGCTCAGTTATGCTCATACAACCGTTCATTGATATGACTTCTGATACTTTACTAGATTTAGTAACATTACTAAACCCACTCCTTCGCTTATACATAATTGAAAATTTACTACACAGAGTTTGTTTTCATTCTCATAATTAATAGCTGTTCAAAGTTAAATCTCAACTCAACTCAATTAAAACATTTTCAACAACTCTGTAAAATTAGAGAATCGTTCATTTTCTAAGTCAATCTAATTAGAAATCTATTCAAACTCCGTATTAATCTATGAAAACCAATTGAATCTATTGAATTATCTATGCGAGATAATTTTCAAATAATTGGGACAGATATTCTTCAGTTTGATTGGTGCGGTTTAGATTGAATGTCGTTTCCGTTTAGCAGGACTGGAATTCTGTCCTCTAAATTAGAGCCAACTATTGCAGTGATACTGAAGCTTATAGTAATTGTATGGTTACGCGATGAGCAGAAAAATATTAGATTCAATGAGTTATGACAGTCGGCAAAGAGCCAATTATTACTAAAGCTCTTCCAAACCAGTAGCGAAGGTTAACTCCCGAACACTTATCGGTATAATCAGTTATATTATTATTATCATAAAATCAATTTGCTTTATATATCAACTTTTATGTAGACGTTGAAAAATAAACTCTTTAGTGGTTTTGCTTTTACTAAATTTGATGTTTTCTCGAATAACTACCAAATCAATACTACGGGAGTACGTCCTAAGAATCAGAGCACATCCTAACAACTGATCCATTTGAACACCATAAGAATCCTTGCAAAATTGTGTACTTACAAGTTTTGCAGTTTTCCAAACTAGCTGTTAGTCACCTTTTAGTTGATTCGTTGATAAAGCATTAAATACTGACTGATTTGTTGCGCCACCAAAACTACCAAAACTGTAATGAAGTGGCACTTGTTTCGAAATTTGTTGCCACTCTTTCAAATTGAACAGTTGTTTGAGCACAAAATAACTTTTACCAACAAATTTAAGGTCAATAAGAAAAAACAAGTGTTAAAAAACAATATTTATTTTAAGTAGAGTTTTAAGAATAATTTTGAAAATTGTTTTAAGAATAAGTAGTTATAGTTAACTATAAAGATTAGAATAAATGATTGTATAATAAGTTTATGAATCAATGTATATTCAGGTATTGTTTGTAACAGTTTCAAAATAAACATAATTATGGATTGTCAATATTGTATTGATTGCTTTTATTATACATTTTTATTTGCAAACCTGTTTATTTTACTTAATTTGGTTTTAACTTCACGCCACATCCTCGCCACTTCACTTTTTATGGCTTCAGCTTCACCTAATACTCTTTTCTATCTCTAATCTATCTTAACATTGAAAATGTGTCTTAGCTTACAAAGCGATGTCAAGGAAACTAAACCGTAATATTATTATTATTTGCTTTATTATAGAAACTAAGAAATGTAAAGCCAGTCTAATCGTGACATTCAAGAAATCGCATTCATTGGATATGTCAGTCTTAAGTTGTACACATTTCTAACATATGAAATTACAGTATTATAGCGACATTTACCAATGTCTTTCAATGATCTTAACAGAACTTCTCCATTGAGTAGACATCGCTTTAATAAATGGTTTAATTGGGAGAAATCTGTTTAAGCAATTCTAGACTGAAGCCAGAGAGAAGTTAAAGAGAAAGTGGATTTGTGCAGAAGTTGTTTAAAGGCATTAAGAAGTTTGAGACGATTAAAATAAGATATTATTTTCTGGCATCGTTCACATAGGATTGAATGCCAAATTTGTTTTTCAAACTTAGCTCTGAAACATTCAGTTTATTCATAGTTAATGATTTGAACGAGTTTTACACTTAATTCTTAACAATATTCTTAACGACATTCTTAACGATATTCTTAACAATATTGTCCTCTATTTTCATAATTAAATGTAAAACACGTTAAAATACTTATCTATGAATATCACAAGTTTTAGACAAACGCCTTTCAAATTCTGTCAATAATAAGATTTTGAAGAAAAGTGTTGAACATTTTGATTTGTAAATGTATTGGTAATTATTTTGAACGAGTAACTAGTTAGTAAGAAATAGAGAAATAAATTTGACTAAATTTGGTTTGAGTTTATCTAATAGTAAGAATATATATTGAATTATCTATGAAACTTAAACATCTAATATCTAATTGATATAATTTAATTTATCTAATCTAATAAGCAAATAATAACTAGACTTGTGTTGACATATGAGATAGCTTATTTCAATTTTCACTTCTTATAGTCTCCTAAGTTTCGAAAGTTTCAATTTTATATTATAAGAATTTAATCCATGCATTTATTTCCCAATCAGAAAACTTAATTTAATTTTTCAAATGACCAGATAGTTATTTGAAAATAGTTAGCGATAACTATTTAGAATTTGATTTTAAAAGAATCATAGTGTGGATATTTAGTGTAATTAGACTTTCATTAATAAGATAATATATGGAAACAAAACTGAAAATAATTATTGTGCTAGGTAAATATTAACTATTCTCGGCTAACTTGCATAACAATAGTCTAATTAAATGGAAACAAATTGAATTTAGTTTTATTGCTAACATACTTTAATATAACTCTATATAAATATAAACAAGTTTTCACTAAACTTTTTAGCTTTATAGATAGTTGAGTTATATTAAAATTTGTCAGTAATTATGCCAAAAGTTAAGCAATTAATTTAAAACTGAAAAATTGGTCCTACAAAAAACATGCAATTATAATTAAGCATATTATAAAATACAAATTATAGTCTAATCAATGAGTCGAACAAATGTGGATAATGTGAATAAAGAACTTGAGAAAATATATATGAACCGGATATTTGCTCGACAGCTTAAGAGGCAATGTTATCGATATGCAATTATTGTTTATGTGAATGTAAAAAATAAATGTTTCTTCGACTGATATTCAACTTCTATTAATAACACATTTAATGACTAAATTGTAAATTCAAAGTTGTAATCACAACGTATCTAGTTGTTTATCATGAGGAATAGAGCCATAGATAGAACCATTCCTGAAAGTAATTTCATTCATATTATTCTTTTTTGTTAATTATATCTATTATACTTATAAGTTAATTATGTCAAACTTGATTGAATAGTAGAGCCGTAGTCCTTATATTGATTGATAAGACGATGAGAAACTGGTTTAATACTTGATAAAAGGCTAAAAGCGTGATCATAACTGGCTGGCATAAGTTTGTATAAATTTGAAGCTAGCTTAACTTAACTAAACCTATCCTAAACTGATTATAATAGCTTTCAGAGAAAAGAGTTTTTGGTTGGAAAGATAAACTGAATTAAAAGTAAAAGATTATTTAAAGAGATCTAAATCACTTAGACATAAATGATATATAATTAAACAATTGTGATCGTTAAACATTTCAACGCTATTTAAGGGATAATGTATTTTGTATTGATTACTGAAATGACAAAACGATTATTTAAATTGAAAATATTTAGATTTGAAACAAGTAATTCTTAGAATATGTTCAAAGCAAACCAACACATTTGATTGTCAAATAAATCTATTTCTAAGTTTGAGCACTAGTTTTCACACCAGCCATCACTTATTGAGAAAAGCCATTTCTTCAATGTTTAGTAAATAATTGTGTTTGAAATCTATATTAATTGTTTGAGTCTATAATTGCGTCTACAAGTGATAAATACTGCAAACTCTCACTAAATCATCAATTAGTTAATCTTTTGCTAAACTCTGGCTGAGTTGACACCATTATAGAAAAATCTAGAGTCAAAATTCTAGTTTTCATATATAGATCTCTTCAAAAATCAGGTTTCAATGTATTTCTGTTACGGCTCTGCTTCAAGTCGAACAAGAACCAGTTAATGAAAGTTGGGACCAAAATAAGGAGACTCACCAATAATTAGTACACAAGCAATTCCAATGCCGATTCCACCGACCAATAGAGCGTGACCCTGAACGTTGTCAAAATTGAAACATCAGAATAAGAGTGAATTAATTAAAGAAGATAGTTTTGAAATTTGAATCTCATATAAACAAATATTGTTTAACTATTTGAAAGAGTATGTGTTGTATTTAAATCTAAACTTAGCTGCTGTCATAAATCAAATAATTCATAAATAGTAATGCTTTCCGCAAAATACTTGCCTTCACAAAGTTTTTCATTTTTTCGTAACAATCCTGTAAAATAATCAACAGACATTTAGAAATTATTCATATTTCTTATAATGACTAACGAACTAAAGATAGCACGAAGAATATTAAACTGCAACAAATTAGGCATTACTGCTAACAGGAACTTTTGGCTAAAATAATATTTAGTTGTCTCCAAAAGTTCTATCATTGACTCAAATGTAAAACATTCAAACTGATCAATTGGATTTACTTAGTTCTCAGCTTAAGTTGAAAATAGGATATTTTCAAGTAAATTCTGTGCTAGCGGCTTAAATTCAACAAATGGGTTCATTTACACCTGAGACTCAATTGAATAAGATTTCAATTCATCAAATAGTTGAGATCGAGAGAATAATTTCTCAAAATTAGTTTTAGGAAGACGAGATTCGACGAAAATTTATTGCGATATACCAGCTCAAAGCCAAACATTAGTTACTCAGCTAAACCCTTAAGTCTTTCTACACTGGTGTAAAAGATGTAACACATTTAAAACAAACATAAATCAATCGATTTAATCACCACTTCAGTCAATAACCGATCAACGAATATAAATTGCGCCAATTAGCTTTCAAATTGATTACTTATTCCTGAAAGGCTTGAATCGAAGTTATTTCAGTAAATCATAAACTGATCGACTGACAGAATAAGAGTGTAACCATCCATTACCAGCGAATCATTTGACGGAAATGGTTCCACTCTCTATCTGTATATTTGTTACTATACAACAAGCAATTCTTATTCAGTCTTAAGTTCTTTATGCCACTTCTTATTTACATTTTCATTATTCTTAACACAGTCAAACTCGTTATTGTTAATACGGTAAAACTTGTCTAACTTTGGCTTGTAGTTTAGTGATTTAAAAAATGAACAAGGCTCTACAAGACTCCATATTGCCCATTAAGAAACACTTAAGTGTATGTTGAAGTTAGACAGATTTAAGTGTAGTGATTGATGAAGAAAATAAAAACGAGACTCACATCTTGAAAGGCATTGGCCGGATTATTTGGCTCTGAAACACAGGCTTGGATTGCGTTTGGGTCTTTCGGATTGACACAACAGCTGTTGGGAACTTTCGGTTTTCCTTGACCACCAAAATGGATTCTGTTATATCGTGGATAGATACTAAGCCCTTTCGCACCATTTACTGATATACCACAACATTTGAACTTTAATTAATTAAAAATCAAATCAGAAACTTTATACAGTCTATAATTTTGTTGTGATTTTTCTTACATTTTTCTGAACTGAATCCCACGCCTGTACAAGTGAACAAAATCAAACTTTGTTAAACAAGGTTTTATACATTAAAACATTCATTTTACAGCACATGTGACATCAGTATTAAAAATAAAGCTTCAAATAAACCCTAAATCAAAGCCTAGACTAGATTTGGGTTAAATATCTAAAGATAGCAAGAAATCATAGATGTCTTACATCTGTCACAGCCGTGTCATTCTTGTAGAGCCCAACTGTTGATATCATTTCTCTGTGCATGCGCTCGTCAACCTTTGATCAGAACAAATTCAATAATCCTGGGATCAATTAAGTCGAACGGAAGAGGAAGAAATACCTGATTTCTGAAGACATAGCCCAATATGCCTCCGATCAACATTAGAAGAAATATGAAAAAGAGTATGACGAAAAATGTTAAAAGCATACATCGAATTTCTTTGTATGCACCCAAAGAACCTAAAAACGATATGATGGCAACTATGACTCCGGCAGCGATTAGCAATGAGGCCGACGCAACCTTCAGAATAGTTATTATAAAATTTTTGTTTAGATCCTATTGAGTTGTTGTAGGTTCTCACTCACATATAGATTGCTCCCTAATAGCCGCTCCATAAACGATCGATCCGCTAAAGTCCATACTCCGACTGCAAACACTACTAGACCACCGATCTAGCAATTACATTAAGATTAAGATTTCCATTACAAAACACATTTGCCATTACAATAAAACCTTTCTAACTTGAACGTCCACTTAATCTTAGAAGATATAAAAATTGCATAGAAAAACATGGATCAATTGTTATTGATTATTGAAAATCAGTTAAGTGCATATTGGAGTTAGATAGGTTTTGCCGTATATAATTATTTCCTATTTGCACCTGCTTATGATACATTTATTTATAATTATGTTGAAATTTCATTTAATTTATTACCAATCCTAATTGCATGCATTCCAATACAAACTTTTAATTTGAGAGTTAATTTGCAGGTTTTAAGGTTTCAATTAAGATAAAATGGTGATTATTTAGATTTTGATCAGCTATGAATATTTATAGCTCTATCTATCATTCGATTTGCAAATAAATTAATTCTTTCCAGTCAAAAAAATCAAAATTAAATTACGATTAAGATAACTAGAAAGGCAACAATTATTTTGCAATTACTTGTACAAATTTTGTTTCTATTAGTCAAACAACCATAAGATGCAATAAAAAGGTTTTAAGCTTACAAAGGCATTAAGCTTACAATCGTTCTAAGCCATGATGCATGCAATCGCAGAATTAATTACAAAACCATTTCTATCTTAGATTGCAAAGTCAAAACTAGTCATACTTACAAAGATTACTCCATTGGCGGCAAACATTGCATATTTAACTCCTTTTCCAAGTCCATCGACCATTTTGGCATACTTTGTTGAACCACTTCTTAACAATGACTTCTTGAGGAGGAAAGAAGTCGCTGCAGAGAAATTAAAATAAACACTGAGTTTGTGGAAATGAAAGGAAAAAAATAGTAAAAACAATTTGTATAAATAATGCTGATTACGCTGGCGTTGGAGGGTGTGGTAGTGTTAGGAGACATAAAAGGTAATGGTGAAGATATTTATCCCGAAATGCCAAAATACCAACTGAGCATCAATAGAGCCCTTCTTTATAGTCACCTCTAATATAATTACACTTTCTCTCTGACTCACTTTATGAATGGGTTAATAGGAGATGAAGCCTCACCTTTTGGATACATACACCCAACCTCTAATGGATATATATATCAAATACTCTACTTATACACTATCATCACATTCTAACCAAAATCAATTGATCACTACTAAACATGGGTGGACTGAGTCACGAAAATCTCTTACTAAGAGCAGTGACATTTCTTGTTCACTTTTATGTTACTAAAACCTCTGTTAATACACCAGGGTTAAGGCTATATCTGAACCTACTCTAAATATCAGTCTGTTATTTCCTATTTTTATCTATAACTTCAATTGTTCTGTTTTACAAAATATTCTCATTTATATGCTTTCAAGTTTACATACTAGTAGGTATTATGACAAAACATTATTGTTTAAGTTTGCAACTTTTTTCACGCTAGACACGTTACTTCGG
The DNA here is from genome assembly GCA_018873245.2 of Archegozetes longisetosus. NCBI lineage: Eukaryota > Metazoa > Arthropoda > Arachnida > Sarcoptiformes > Trhypochthoniidae > Archegozetes > Archegozetes longisetosus. The sequence goes on from JAEMBT020000007.1 coordinate 7,332,564, forward strand.
TTTTCAATGCATTCAATGAATTAGTTGTTTGATAGATTAAAAAGAAAATATTCGTCAGAATGAATAGATGTTGAGATGAATAATGGCATTTATAGTTTAAACAAAGCATTAGATCACTAACAAAATATAGGCTCAAATTATTTCATGCTGCCTCTTTGATCAGGTAGACTCCTATCGTGAGTAAATATTTTATACATATGTCATTCCCAAGTAGTTTACGTTGTTCGTAAAACATTTTATATCATTTTTTGGTCTCTTTTTGCTTCCAAAGGGTGAAAAGTACGGAAAAGCTTATCAAAGACTTGAACTTTGTCAGCTGCTAATAAATTGACAAATGAGGAAATCATAATTTGTTTTTTTCTATCAAAAATCGAATTAATAAACAAACAAAAATCACGACAAACTTGAATGCCAAAAATGAAATGAACTAAAAACACAGTTAAGTGTAGTATTAGGTAATTTCTCAGCAATATCTATTTGACTTATAGCATTAAAATGTTTGAGTTTGATATGATAAAATGCATGAATAGTTAATGACATTAATTTTGTGTTGTTTTATTCCAATAAATCAATAGATAAAATGTCTAAAAGCAAACAAAGGTATTGGTAGTTTGCAATCGGTTGATGGTAAGTTTGTTGAATATTTCTGGCGCATTAGTGGAGTTTGTTTAATGATCTAAAATTGTAGGGCTTTGAGGGGGTTCACTATAAAACTCCCTGAAAATGCTGCATTACGTCAATTTCAACACTAATCTAAAATGTCAGTAAATAAACTTCAATTACTATAATTATTTGAAGCGCACTTTTTCTCTATGAACCACCATTTCTAAAACAGAGAACTATTCAATTTATTGAGATTCTAGTTATCTGACAAACGCTAAGTCTATCAGCTTTTCAGTACTACATTTGACTTATAAATTCTTAGGAAAAGTAATACATGAAAATAAGTTTGGAAATACTTGCTTACAAAACTGGTCGAAAATGTTGGACTTAATTCAAATTTATTGGAGTGAATAGATAGAGAAATTGTCAGATGTGAAACTTATATTGTAATGATTTTATTGCATAACACGCTCGAAACTTAATAACCCTCAATAGCAACAAGAAACAGGCGATTGCTATGTTAACTTTTCTTTGATACACCTATTGCTAAAATTTACTTTGATAATTACAATCAACATCAAATGAATTTCTTCATATCTTCAACATTATGGTTTGATGGAAAGCATGCAATCACAACGCATTACTTCCGGTTGCTATCGAGGATTACTAAGTATTTGAGTGTAGATCGACTTGAGAATCAAAATAGCAGAAAGTATGAGAATAGAGCAAAAGTAAGCAACAAAATTTCAGTTTTGCACATTCCCAACCATTTCCTCAATAAATTATTGAAAGTGTTTGCGAAAATATAACATAATTTACGTAAACCAGCAGAAAAGTGAAATTTTTGGTAACATTATTGAAATAATGGCTAAAAAATTTAGACTTATTTTAGAGTTATTTAAAGTCTGATACGATTGTAAAACCAGTAGTTATTGATTAAACAGATGAAAGTTTTTTGTTGATTTGAATGAGACAAAAATGTTATAATTAATGTTATAATTAATATTATAATTAATTTTTGTAATAAAGTCAGTTTGGGGAAAGTGTAAAAAAGTGATTTTCTCAAAGACCAGTTAACCGCTTGACAACATTCTTACTTGATTTGACTAACAAGTGGTCCAATAAGTTAATTAAATACAAGTTTCAATTCTTAACTACTCAACTAATGAATGGATTTAATACTAGCATTTAATAGGAAATAGGTTTATTTTACTGATTTTTATTTTACTTGTATTTCTCCAAAAATACTTATATCACTGTTTTTGTGCCTAACTTTTTCGTATACTGCAGTTTACGACAACTGAAACTTTTAAAAACATTTGAAGTGTGTTAAGTCGTAATAGTAGAATTAAGAGAGAAAAAGGTACAAGAATAGATAAATAATATATTATTAAATACTGTGGACAGCTATTGGAAGCACTCTATGAAAATACGCTATGACTCACAAGTGAATGTCACTCAGATGTCTATTTGTACTCTGGTGTATCGCTTATTTAAAATAAAAGCCTTAACAAATGAAACAAGTTATTGCAGGTGTATATATGATGATAAGTTATAGCGATATTTGATAAATAATAGAGAATTACTGGTACGGTGTTTGGATTATAGTGAAAATTGCATGTTTTCAGTTTGGTTGAGAGTTGCGTAGCAACTAACTAACAACAAAATTGTCACATCACATAACAGCTCTCAATTTAAACATCTCATTAATAGCTTACTAACAAAATTTATATTTCATATCAACTTTTTTTAAACTCTCTTCTCTAATCTCCTTATTGATTTCCTCAAACCATTAAATGTTATCTAATGAAACATTTTGTCAGTGCTCGTAAAAAATCACTACAGTTTTAGTCTTAGTTTTAGTTGTGATTCCAGTTTTTCGTTTAGTAAATATGTTAGTACTATGAACTTTGAATTTAAGATTTTTCCAATAAAATAGAGTGAAGTTTCCCAAATAATAACTGATGAGAGTTATAGCATTTGTCAAAGTTTAATTAGAATAACTTATCAATTATTTATGGCAAGAAAAGCCCGTTTTGTGTAGTCATAAAATCAATAAAATCTTAATCAAATTTTGCGACATATAATTGACATTTCATGAAAAATTAATTCAATTGCTTTTAGAGTTTTATTAAGTTTACTGCTAGAATTAAAGGCACAAACACACAGTTTTTGATGTACAAAATAGTTAAGTTTATACAGTACTTTTAGAAAGTAGTTTTTAGGGGAGTTCATATACAACAAATGAAACAAAAAGCAGGCATAGATATGCAAAACAACTGATGAAGAGCTGATTGCTATGCTTTAGAGTTGATTTGAATTAAAACATTTGATTAGACCTATGATTAGATTATGTGTATAATGAAATGGATAAATGAACTGGAGCCGAGGTAGATGCTTAGGTATCCCTTTACTCTAGTTGCTATGCCTGTTTTTGTCTGATAGGGTATACATCCTTACACGCACTTAATAAACTCTCTTAAAAGCAGTGCACTCTCTAAAAGCATTGCATATATGCGACTACTAGCATTAGAATATGGTATACTAACATGCAATCGGAATCTTTCGCTAAACAATTTTATTTGTATAATTTCCTGGTGTAGAATTCAATAATGGGGTTTTTGAACTCCAAGGGGCATAAATTGTTGACTGCAATTCTTAAGCATTGCAACAAACGTAACTCATTGCTACTCATTGTTTCAGTTTTCAATATCAGAAACTGTTAGAAAAAGATTAATTCGAGTACTTTCAATCGAAACATTGAACTAATGATTTTAATACTGAATATATGCACTATTAATAGTGTTTTTGGTTGTAATCTAGAAGCAATGGCTTTTTAATCTTCCTACAAATACTTCCGACTATTGACAGATACATCAGAATTTGACGAAATAGTTCACTGTATGATTGATTGTCATTTCCAAAACTTTAACGAATGCTTTAGAATCTACGAGTCTGAAAGTGATAATACTTTGTTTGATTTAGAAGAGATCCCAGAAGAATTGAATTAAAAGTGTTGATCTTGTAATTGATATCTATTGAGCAAACAATTGTGAACTTGACCGTAATCTAAACTAAATAAACACAGTAGGTTATTGAGAGAAGGACTAATCTCTGCACTCATTCTTTTTCATTACGTATAATTGTCAACATTGTTTGAGTATGCAAAATTTCTAATACTGCATATGCAAACTATTTATTATTCATAATTTTAATTCAATGTTTCGTTGCATTTTGCAGATCATATATATTTTACAGGCTATCAAATGCATTCGCCATAAATGATACGTGAATAAGTTTAGATTGTTTTGAAACTGTTCAGTTTAGTTCAAAACTAGTAGAAAATTGGCCTGTTCAGAGAAACAGATAATTAAAAAGAAAGTTGGTTGAAATTTCGGAATTTTAGAGCATAGAAAATAGGAATTAGTGCTTTTCAGCCAACTGTGTGTGAGGGCTATATAATCTACTAATAAGACAAATAAGTATTATTCAAATTCAGGTTTCACTTTCGATATCAAAGATAATGTCAATCTTGCTGCTCAAAAGAATAACAACACATAAAAAACGTTAAGCTGTTACAAATAAAAACTTATGCTCTATCTTAACCTTAAGTTGTAAAGTAGTTGGAGGAGAAGTGTTAAGGTTTAAGAATTTTGTAAAAATTAGTGAATAAATGATGGAAATGATGTTGTTGTTGAAATGAGGTTAAGTGATTAATCACAATTTGAATTTGATAAAGTGACAGATGGAGCTGAATGATTGGTAGAATAATGAAAAAATAACGGTTAACCCAAGAAATGCCTTAATGCCAGAGGCCATGTTCAAACGTCCACACCCAAAGTAAAAGCATGAAAAGTTACTTTGCGTGATATTTCACTTTTATTTCTTATTCATTTTTAGACCTTTCAATATTTTCTATCCTATCATCTCTTAGTTCTATTTTTAAACAATCAGAACCCCTGGAAATGTCAGCAAAGGCATGCGCCTCATTGTTTTGTGCCTCATCTTCTTCTCGTTCTTCAGGCAATTGTCACATTTCTGGTCTTGGTTAAGAACCACTTGTGCAATTAACATTTAATAAAGAATAAAATATTTCAAATTTCTAACTTGAACTGAATGTAAATTTATAGCTATCGGAAATTTCCGAAAAGTTAACTCAAGAAATAACTGAAAGCCATTGAATGAGTTTCCCATTTGATGCAGATTAATGATTTAATAAGTAATTAGCTGGAAAAATATATTGGAAAATTTGTTGATACTCATTAACTCTCTCAAAAAATTCTAGAAGTTTAGAGAAATAAACAAAAACAAGTACTCCTGAATGAGTTTTGGTTTACCCTAAAGCCAGTATCGATTACTAATGATCTGTTCAAGAAACGCTACTTTAATGGCAATCAAATAAAAATAATGCACTGGCTTAATGAGAGATAGAAATTTAGATTTTATTCAAATTTCTTCTTATTTATCCAATATCATATCGCATTAATTAAAAACATTCGAAAAGAATAGCTCAAATCACGCACTCATGTATCCAAGCAATTAATGTTAAAAATATGATTACATAACATCCATAACCTATTTATTCATTAAATAAACAGAAGTTCAGAGATTGCCGAGCGTTTCGTACAATGTTTGAAAGAAACGCTATAAGAAGACTCAACTTTGCTTCCTATGCATTCCTACTTTCTTCTAAATCCAAACTAAAATCTTTTGACTCTTCGTTTGAAAACTTAATTTTGTTTTTAAGCTAAAAACCATTAAGAGTGTATCACGTGTTGGAGAAGCGATTATAGTCTTAGTTTTAATTCATTTATATTTAATTATTTCTAGATTAACCTCGAAACACGCTTAAAAACAAACTTTAATGCGTAAGACTAAGATTTTTATTGAAGTAAACTCAAAAAGTTTTTCATTGAATTGATAAGCTTTTCAGGCTTAGCTGAGAATTTTAAAAAAGTTGTTCTTCTATTAATTCAAATAAAAGAGTAATAATGTAAAATAAAGAAGCGGAATAAAAGCCCTAAATTGAAAGAATGATATAATTTGTATAAACTATGAAAAAGTAATTCAAAAGTTGAGATATAGTTGAGTTGCGTGAAAATAATGTGGCTGGACCTGTTTCTAAGAGCTATCAAATAGAAACGATAGAGGAAAGCTAACAATAAAAGTAATTTAGTAAATATTATACTTTTAAAAAGAGTGTTTTCTTTTCTGATTAAACGGTTTGACTAGTACTAAATCAAGTTTTCACTAGTATTAAATCAAGTTCTCATTCTGAACCTGTAATATTGAAGGTGTGTTCGAATTAATCCAAGTCTAATATGATTATACAACACTGTTATATAATAATTATGAACCTTTGAAATATTCAAAAAACACCGAAACTAATGTGTAATTAACATGAAAGTTTTCAAGTACTCTAATAATGATAATTATTGCAAGTGCAATGTAAGAGTTAGTGTAAATTTGAAGGCATGACATAATAAGATCGATAATTTGAATAGAACTTTCTTATTATAACAGTTTGAAAATTAGTCCAACTTTTTCAACTTATCATAATTGCGCTTATGTTATGACGCCTTTAACTAATCATTTGAACAAAGTTTTGAACGAAAAAAAATGAAAATTGAGTGAATTTTGGAAATATTAGCTTGAAGGTTATAAAGGATAATTTGATTAAAATCAAGTTTAAAACACTAATTAACGACTAATTTGTTTATTTGGCGTTCTATTTAATTTGGATAAAGGCTTAATTTTGCTATTGGGAACTTGTTAAATTCAAATATTTAACTTATGTGTAATTACAATCTGTTACAAAGAAAAAACTTTCAATAGCCATTCATATCAATATAATCGTTTCCAGACTTTTGTAGGAGTCGTTTCGGGGTTTTGCGAACTAGAGTTTGCATAAAAACCAGTTCTCATTCAAATGTATTCAAATTTATATTAAAAATTTTAATAACAGATAAAAGCCTACAATCTATGAAGAATCAGAATTTAATTTGCACTTTCATATGAATAGATTTATAATAAATGGAAATATTAAATGAAATGAAATATAATTTTCACACTTACCAATCAATTAGTTACGTTATGCTATAATTGGTTTGAGAGCGAGATCTGAGATTTTGAATATCAGATATAATAATAATTATTATCACTTCTGTAATCCAAACAAAAACTTGTTGACACTTTTCAGCTTAGAATAGGTTGAAAAATGAACCGCTAAATGAATTGAAAAAACAAAGTATTAATATAATAAGAATTGATATAACAAGAATTGACATAATAAGAATTGATATAACAAGAATTGGTATAACAAGAATTGAAATAAAATAATTATTAAAGTAAAAGTATACAAACTTGTGTGAAGCAACGAAATAAGCTAGAGTAGATCTCTAATAGTTACAATAAACAATAGTTAGAACAGTATTTCGAAATTGGTTGGTAGTATATCTTTGACAGAGTTGTCAATCACAATATAAAAAGTGGTTTTGCTTTTTCTGTTTATGTCAATTCTGGTTTGGTCTGTTTCTAGGACAACAAAACCAATGCTATTCGACCATCTAATACGATAGACCCTTAAGACAACACACACCTGAATAGTAAAGCAGATTTGCTAAACCGTTTTTTCTATACTATCTAATAAGCTATTTTACCTCATAAGCAGTTTTTCTATTTTGTTGGCTAAAAAATCAATCAAATCAGGTGTAACGAAATGACGTCGGTTAGTATTATTCAATTATTGCCCAATCAGAGCTGACAATTAAAACCAAACTCGTTTAACACTCTCACAATACTTAGTGTTTATTTTTATTTTTCATTCAATCGCTACTATACAGTCCTATTTCTAATTGAAACTACGTTATAGATTACACTTTATGGCACTCGCCCAACGAGCGTTATATCACGTTTTTAATCAACCATAACAATAATACAATTTTGGTTACAATTTTGGTTACTGAGGTGCAGGTGTCTAAATATTTACAGGAAACTGAGTTTATTCTATGCATTCTTCTTACTAAATGTATTACGCATAATATAGGGTTATAGTAATAATTCTCAGATTAAATATATCACTTCCTTCAAAATTAGAGCGTACAATTAGTCAAATTTTTCTAGTACATGAAACTATTACTGAAAATTGTCATGTCAACTATGTTGCCATTCGGTTCAATGTAACTTTATCTTTTATGTCAATACTATCTGTCATCTTAGATTTCAGTTCGATTCCTTGCTGCTTCCAAATTCTATGCTATTTCTATCAATCAATCACTTCACTAAATTTCGCACGATCATCAAATTACTCTTATTTTTGCTCAACACTACTTTAAAGGTTTCTCAATACTATATTTACCAACATTTAGCCCATAAAACGATTCCACGGTCAACTCATCTCAGAAGTTGGTTCATATGTGAAAAGTTGCAAATTTGAAAAATATGCAAATCTATACAAAGTATTAGCTTTACTATAATTAAACTAATGTTTAAACTAATGTTGAGAGAGATAATTTGCAGGATGATAAAATCTAAAATTTGGATACCTCTTGACCATTTACTTATCTTATTATCAATGTTAGCATTTAACGTATTTCTCTATTTCCTACTTGCTTTCCTGTTTTTCATTTGTTAGATTATGATTATGCAAATTATTATTTTATCAACTCAAAACTTCCTTCAATGGTTCCTCTTTCAAGCCTTCACATCTAATATGATAAATAAATATGGTTTTATTGAATAATGAATATCACGCAGATTCACAATATACAATTCATTTAAATAATCGCAATCAATCAAAATTGAAATTTACTTGTTTTTTTACTTATATTCTTCAGTCTTATCTCAATAAATTCTAAATTATTTTCTCATGTTTTCAATTTTAAAATTTCTCTTCATTATTAAGCTATTGACTGATCAGCATTTAGTAAAAATCTTTTACTCAATGCAATTAAAAACAGATTGAGGAGAATTTGAAAAAACATTCAATTCTATCTTTTAGGAAACTATGATTTACTCAACAACTAGGACATGAAGAATAAATCTTATGATAAAATTAATCAAAAATTGATGAGACAAATCAAGAATATTGAATTGAAATTGAGGTTTTCAAGAAAAAAGTGTTTTAAAAATTTTCAAATTCAAAAACTAGTTATAGAATTTGCTGATTAATTAGATTATTTAGATTTGAATTTAAAACTGAATGAGTTATTTGTGTGTAAAACAAATGAATAAAATTAAGATAAGGAAGAAAAGTGAAACAAATAAGAAAGCTTGTCTTTGACCTCTTTTCATATAAATTAAATTGACTAAATTTTGATTTTCAATTTACATTGTAATAAGTTAGTAATCACTCGAATATACACGAAAAAGCTGTCAACTTAACTATAAGTTCACTCAAAACGCCATTTCTATCTTTCAGCTTACATCAACTTCCAATGCGAGACAATGCTTCCATTCAAGTCTATCTCAATTAATGAATTAATCTCAATAACCAACCAGACATTTAGGTCGAAATGACCTTCTACTTAGTTGTTATAGAATTGAAAATTTTAGGCGAAAAAATCGCACAAGCTTGGCTGAAAAACATTTCTAGGACAAGGACGTGCTATTGTAATTGGTTGAGAAAAAGCTCACATTCACGCAGTATTTCTATTTTGATCTTTTTTTCCAAAAAACTTACTCCTCTTTCAAATCCCTTTTCTATCTATCATATTTTATTACTCCAGTTAAATCTCTCCATCTCTACATCAAGCTGAGCCTTTTTTTAGAAGACATAAATAAACTCGTGAGAAATTATTGCTAATTTTTTCTTTATAAAAACGGCTTAACTACATGTTCAACATAAGGAGGTTTAACTGTATCTAAGTATTGAAAATAAACACAAACAAGTAAAAACTATTTAAGTGAAAAATGGGTTTTCACAATCTTATGGAACATCTGAAATATGAAAATTTCGACACGATATAACATTTGTAGTTAGAGGTTATTCATTAGTTCTCAGTTAAAGCCAAGCAATAAAATAATCATGACTATGACTAATCTTGTCAAGTCATATCTCTATCTGAAGATATATTAATATAATCCTTCGTATCTAAACAAAATCCAAACTGTTTTTAAGAGCATTAACTAAGAAGAAAAGGTTTGCAATTTTCTTAATTAAATTGAAAGTTTGATGAAAGTTGGAAAAGAATTTGTTTAATAGTTATAAGAATCATATATTACATATGAGCCATAAATACTTAATACAAATTTGTTCGATCAATAGTAAGAAAAGCGTTGAGTTATTAATCTTTTTCGCGGTTAGTGTGAAGGAAAAGCAAATTTGGAAATAGCTATCTTTTACTTAATTTTATTAATCGATAAGACGGAAAATAAGTGGCGGAACCAGAATTTGACTATTAGAACTGTGAAAGTTGATGATTTGATGGGCTCACAAAATTATATGCTTTCAATTATGTGCTCTGAATTATCTGCTCTAAACTGATTGGTTTTTTAATAACTTTATTTAATGGCTAAACTATAGCCCTGTCATTCAAAACTGATTCCGTTACACTTCTTCTTAAATATAAGATTATTTATATTTAACGATTTGTTTTAATATAAATAAATATCTAATTATCTACGAACAAGTTATGCAATAGCTTATTGTTTTATTATATTTACAACAATTATATTTCAAACATTAGAAAGTTTTCAATTCTCCAAAAATTCAATTAACTATTTTTCAATTATAGAAAATTGTTATCTGTAAGAAACATGATGTGAGTATTGTAATGATTTTTTTCAGAAAACCATTTCTCAATATGACTGGTGGGAGGCTTTTATTATGAAAAGTATTTTATTGATTTGCCTTATGAAAACAATCGATAAACTTGTTGATGGAATCTCTACTACTACCATATCGATTTGTAGTTCAAAAGGTTGACTTTCATTAGCATATTGTTATAATTAACAGGTTATTAATCGCACCAACAAAAATGAAATAAATTAAATATTTTCCTATATCATATAAGAAACTCATAGAAGCTATTGAAGTATAACCTGAATAAGAGACTAAACTTATTTAGCTAGAAATGACATTTAGAAAGGTCCTAAAAGCTATTCAGATGCATGCTTCAAATTCTACAGAGCAACTCATTAGTTGACATTGTATGAGAAAACATAAAGTAACCAATTTTAAAAGCAGGCATAGATACGAAGAATAACTGATGAAGAACCCATTGATATGATTTAAGACCACTTCTCAATTATACTTATGACTAAACTTGGATTGTTTATGTGCGTAGTTAAATAACTACATAAATTGTTGTTTAGATATATCCTTACGCATCCATTTACTCTAGTTGCTATGCCTGCCTATTCTACCACCGAGTGTGCATTAGTTAACTTCTTTTATTATAACATACTATTCTTTCTAATTATAACAAATCTTATTTATATCCTCACAAGAGAAATGTTCAACAATCAATTCAAACTAGTTCTTCAACTCATTCAGTGCAATGAAAATGATTGAAACAAAAGCATTTAATTTGCAACATTATTAAGGAATAATAGTTATGGAATAATACGCATAATAAAGTAGAAGCTCATTAAATAATTAGGTCGTAAATGGATATGAAAATTTTAAAATATCCGCTCAATAATTGTAGGCTATGTAAGTCTAATGAAAAGTGAGCCATCTATTAGTTAAATGTTTAAGTAAAAAAATTGTTCATATTATAACTACAACTCCAACTCCCAATCTATCGGAACTTTGCTGTCAACGTTCACAAGTTGTCTAATCTTCAGGGCATCACTGGAACATTAATTGGCACGAAAAGAATATTTTTTCAGAATTAATTTTGCAGGTATATAACTGTTTTTCAGGTTTAAAGCCCTTTAATTAATTTGTGTTTGAAAGCAAAATAATTTAATTTGCATCTCTATAAATAATTTCAATCAACTTCATTCAAAGGTCTTCATTCAAAGGTCTTCATTCATCAAATTCATTATTTGCTTATATTGAAGAATATAAAAGCAGAACTAGATTTAAGTTAATAAAACTATAGAAATCTAGACTTTAAAATTCAATCTACAAACTCATTAAGGAATGATTTAAAGTTATTGATTAGCTTGGCTATTGTGCCAATCAATGCAAACAAGAGGTCGATAACATATTCCGTTTGGAGAGTTAGTTTCAACTAATTTTCATTGAGAGAACTAGAAACTGAGAAATGTTTAAAAAATTATCTAATATTAAAGTATTCTTATGTGGAGTGTATTGAATAGCATATAAAACATAATTTCATGAAAAACTTAATGTTCTCAATTATAATCAATAGAAAATATCTTAAAAACATATTATTCATTTAAATATCATTTTATCAAATGAACCATTTTTATAATCTACTTGTATTTAGCACTCGTTCATTAGTTAATTACCCAAAAAGTGATCAACAGTTAAAATGAGTAGAATTACTGAAAATTGTCTAACAATGTAATGAATGTGCGACACGTTTTGCAGGCGATTTCCGAAAGATTAAGTATTTAGAAATTTAGTGCCAAACAATTCAATGCTTATCTATTCAAACTTCAATTAAGATAACCTCACATAATTAGTGCTATTTATTGTTATTTTGTTGCATAACATAAGACAAATTCGCAAACCATTTTGTAACACTTCTTGTAAGACACGAGAAAATTTTGGTTTAATTTACTCATTCTTTTCGTGCAATTTGATGAAAGATTGCGAACATTTTTCCTCCAGAAAATCAAAATTGAAGGAAAGATTGTATAAAATTATATAAAGGCTTCCTGGACACTCATCAAAATTTGAAAATTATGCAAAACAACTTTCAAATGATTTATATTTCCAGTTTCAGACTTAGAATCAGTTGCGAAAATTCACAGCTATTATTCTTGAAACCTTTCTCTGAAGACCGATGGATATCTTCGATCTAATAAAAACACTAATACAAAGGCCTGCAGTATTTAAAGATAACGGCTTTAAGCAAAATGTAAAGATAAGAAGCATTTGAACCAGCACTCAGGTGACTGAAAGTTATTTAAATTGTTTGAGCTACCGATGTATTCTATACTTCGTGTAATAATTAAATGATCTGTAAATTCACAGCTTCAAATAGAAACCATTTCAAAATCCCTAAACGCATAAACAAACGTATCTTAGAGCTGTGATATGATCGATGCCAACAATGATTTGTTATTATGGAGTGTTTTCAATCTTCTTAATATGTTTCGGATAAAATAAGACTTATTGCAATTTTCTTGTTTAGCATTGGAGAGAAAGAAGTAGATGATGAACTAACCTTACAACAGTAGTAAAGTGTGCAGGTTTCACGTTTGAAGTTCAAAAGATCAAAGTTGTAAGAATGAATTTATAGTTTGAGTTTCGAGTTTAAACCTTAGTTTCTAGCACGTAGTAACTAACAAAAAAAGTTGGATAACTACAAGAAAGCACTATCGCTGTGTTATCCTTCCTGATACGAGTCGATTTCAGCTTAATCTTTAATTGTGATTTTCTGCTTTGATTAAAATGATTGAATTTCATATTACATGAATTATTACTGCAAGATAAAAATTTAGGCATAACAACGCATCGTTTCTCGTTGCTACGCATCACTTTAGAGTCATCAGGTATGCAAGCATAAACTTCTAGCAAATGGATCAAATAAAAATTGCAAATTATCTTTCTAGAATTTTGTGGCTTACAGCCTCTTTCATAATAATAAGCTTAATCACAATGTTTTGATAGCATCACTCAAACTGTAAATATTTGTAATTTTAATATTTTTGTTAATATGATTTTTAGGTTTAAACCAATCTTTTAGTGTAATTATGTTTTTGTGATTTTGGTAAATTTTATTTTTAAATATCCAATCATTTAATGGTAGCACAAATTAAACTGACGGAACCTCCGAAATTGTTACGCATTAGTCACTGAAAATGAACGTTTTTTTCAAATATCAACGTGAAAAGGGCATAAAATTTGAATTTCTAATCTATCTGGAAGCTTAACTTTTGAGTTACAATTGCTGCCAGTTAGCATTTCTAGAAATAATTCGCTTAAAAATTCAGTTTTTATGTAAGTGTTAAGCTAACACTTTTAACAAATCTATCATATAAATGAGATTATTTTATTCAATATAAATCAAATTTTTCATTGAGATTGAATGCTTTGGTATCAATGAATTTTAAGGATAATTTAATTCAATTAATTTCCATTTTCATTAGAAAATATTAAGAAAAAATTGAGTCCAGTGTATATAATGAACGCTTAGGCGTCGGCATAGCATTGATGCCAATTATTTCGAGTTTTCCTAGCAAATCAAATACCTTTTTGTCATATTAAAAGAAATTTTTTTATACCTCATTACAATTTTATTAACTTTGAGCTTCTAGACTATGATCTTAATAAAAGTTATTGAGAAATACTTCTGTTCTGGCAGAGGAATTCTGAGATACTTTGACAAACTATTTAATTAAAAATATAAATTTAAGTCTTACTAATGCTATATAAGATAATTGAGTCATAAAGCTATTTGTTACCTTTATTCTAGAAAAAAATATTCTTAAACTATAGTTGAAAATTCTTAAGCTTTTGTTATAAAATTCTTAACCTGAAGTCTTAATTTTCGGCTTAGTATTAAATGACAGAGTTTCATAAGATCTGACTATTAATTTTACTACTCCAATTTTTTGTGAGCTTAATAATCATAAATCATAGTTGGGTTCCACTTATTTGAAGATTAATTTTAACCTCCAAGTTAGCATCTGATGATTGCTCAATGGCAAGAGTGCCAAAAAGTATCTTGTAATCTGAACAAAAGTGCATTTGCATCGATAAGATTCGCATAAATTTAGACAAAGATATATGTTTGGTGTGACGTCAAATAAGTCAGACTGACTTTTGTATGAGACAACATTCATTTTCATGTCATTTATAACATATATTTTGTTTTTCATTTCTCACTAAGAATCGGATCAGTTCTTTATTTCCTACTATAGGTGATATTAACATAATTTTTTCGTTATTGAACTATGCCTTGGGCTCAGACGAAACTTCAGACTGAGATTAAGCTGAGGTTTAAGGTAAGTGTATATAATTGCTGAAAAACTGGACGAGATTGGATAGAGGACTCACTTGTTCGTCAACTCAGGGTCAGTCACCAAGAGCCTATAATTCAAAAATTTTACAAACAATTCTGAAAACTTTTAATAAATTGTATGCCCATTTCCATTTTATTATAGATTGGACTAAATTTCTTAAATGCAACAATAGTGAATCAATCTTTTAAGTAATAAGACTTCTTATTTTTCAATCATCATACTATAGGCCTGTAACATAAGCCTATTTATTAGTGCCAGCATATGTTGGTCTTATCGATATTTGGGCTAACTTTGATTTGAGTGATGGTGTGAAAGAACATATATATCACACCCAATAGCAGAACCACAAGACATCTATTTTTCGTGGATATTTAAAACTTTTAACTAGCTTGAACTAAATATTGATTTTGCACCTGAATAGTTATCTAAATAATTATCTAAATCCAGTCGGTTCTGTAGTGATTCAAGATTTTTGTATCATAACTAGCTATAAAAATCTATTTAATAAATTGTTTAATTTAATCAACATAATCAATTCAGTGTTTCCTAAGCAGGAACACTTCGACTGTAGTCTAAAATTCAAATCAAACTTGTTTGCACTCTTTCATTGTCTTGATAAAGCCTAAATTTCTACGCTCTCATACTTTCAAACATTTCTGTTTTGTTTGTTCCGATTTTTGACAACTTTTAAAAACGAAAACAAGTGGAGAAAATAAATACCAAATGAAATGATTATTCATAGTGAAGTCTGAATTTGGAAGTGTTGCGTCTAAAGTTTTTATGAATCGTAATGAGTTTGAAGCAATAAAAATAAGTAAATGTGAGGTAATCAAACTTTACAGAGACTGACAAGTCATCCTATTTAAAGTATATTAATCTAATAAGTAGTGATGCACTCATAACTTTTATTTTTATTTAAAACTAAGATTTTAGAAGATTTAGTCTACTTTTCCTGAAAGTCTTCCTCATGAATAAGATGTTGATATACTAGAATTTATGTAATTCCTCAATCTTTCCGCCATTAAGGTTAAGCTAGTTCACATGTTTTTTGTTGTCTTTACAATTGTTACCTTTTGAGACTAGTGTGAGAGTTGAGGTTTTGACTGGAAATGCATCTAACCTGAAATCATGATTTTGGATACTAAATACTACTGCCAATCATATGTCATTAATAGAAGGAATCTATTATTTTATTACTTAGAGTATTTAGAGTAAATGTTAAAATACAATTTGTATCATTACATTGTCATTTATTAAACCCTAATTATAATTACAACGACTTTATTATACATGTTCCTCTCACAACTTATTATTTTCCTTAATGGTGCTAAAGCTATGAGAAAATCTGTAATACAAAAATCTTTACAAAAAATCTCATCAAAACCTGATATCTGACTGACAAACAATTCAAGACGAATGACTAGACTGTAATATAAAAATAATGTCAAAATGAAAAAAAATTTGAACAATTTGAAAGTTGATGATATCTGAAAATTGAAAGAAGTACCTAAGTATAAAAGGAGTACCTATTCGATCAGATATGAGATTGATATTATTGGAGTAGTTAAATACAAAATATTACTTATTGATAAGTTAATTGTATCTATATTTTAAATGACTAAATTAAATTAAAACCGAGTTATCGATCAATTAACAACTTAGTTCTGCATCTAAAATAAAGATCGTGATGAAAACTAACGAGCGACTAAAAGCTGTGTTGTTTTAATAAGCGCTAGACATAAGAAACAAATTAGTTTTAGTTTTTAAGGCTTGCTATCAGACACCTTAATGTTTGCTATTACTGACTTGGTTACAATATTTTTTACCAAATTCACTTAAGTTTCCATTTTTCAGCACAGATATTACCACTGGAGTTCAAGAGGTTAGTTATCAAGAACTAATTATAATCTGATGATTTTAAAAATAAAACAGAAACTAGTCTTGATTTTCTGACAGACGATCATAGAGTAGATGAATGCGCTAGACCATCTAAGCAATTTCCTCATTAGTGCTTGTTATGATTTATTCAACCAAATCTGATTTCACTGAAAATCAAATCAATTATCTATTTTTTCGTTCAAGTGACAGTCTGCGTGAAACTTCATTTTGAATGACCAGACTAGATTAAGTCTAGATTTTGAAAAGATAGCTTTAAAAAACGCTCATCTTAGTAACTCGAATAACTCTTGTTTAATTATTACTGTATCGTCGGGTGACTACCATAAAGTCCAATCCCTAATTGAAGTAGTATCAGAGATAGCACTTTATAGCACTGACTCAACGACGTATTAGAAATGTTCAATTTAAAACTTCACTACTGTTCGACTAAATCTCAATCAATAAAATTTTGATCAAATGCCTTGTGAACTTTAAGGGTTATAAAAGTCATGAATAATAAATATTAAACAATAAAAAAATCTAAAAAGATGTTCTAAAAGATAAAAAAAATCACGAGAATCAACTGTTGTGTCAGGAAAAGCGATGAAATTAACATATTTAATAATACCTTTAGTTTTAGAGTTTGAAAAATATTTAGTGAAACATGAATCTGAGAAGTGTTTAAATAGTCATAGCAAGTCTTTTACGTACACTTAAAAGGAATATAAAACCTGACAGGAAAGTATGGCTGAGTGATTGTAGATTTAAAAACCACTAAACTATATCTTGGAGTTGGACAGGTCTAACTGTATTAACAAATAGAGTTGTAAGAGTCGTAATCCCACATCCACCTATTCAAAACATAAGTATAGAGATGAAGATAATTTGAGCCCATAGAAACTTGAGTGAAACGTTGATTAAGATTTGCTATTATTATTATTTGAAATCAGGTTAAATAAAGAAGTACAATCTTGTCGGTTCTCAGACATGTTTTATGCTCACGAACGTATCATTTCTCAGGTTAAATCATTCTCAGGACTATTCCTCATATTGCCATTGTTTACTATTTTAATATTTGACACTCAAATCATGCAAATTACATTATCATAATTACAATTATTATTCATTTCTTAACTATTCTCTACTTTTAATTATTGTTTCATTAGTTTTGAGCACTTGGTTTCCTCTTAGACTTCAATTTATGTTAGTCTAAATTAAAGTTAGTTTGAGTTTAAGCTTGATGTTTTTATTTGAATGTAGCTTTGATACTGTTAATCAATACCTATAGAGTTTTCAAATTATTAATACAAAGTTTTTTCTCTCGGATATAGACTTTTAAATATACTTCATTTGACTCAATTCATCGTCCAATCAGTTCCTCGATTCAAATGATAGATAAGCAAATTTTTCAATTTGTTTTTGATTTTGAATTTTGCTGAGTATCTGGTTATAATCGACTAATGATTTGTTTTTTGTTTCAATAAAATTATATTGGCCTTAGAGCAAAAAAGTTGATTTGAATCAAATTGAAACCCAATCTATAAAAGAGCAAAAGACAATTTAAAAAATAATTACTACACCTAGAAGTTTGTTATTTGCTTTAACTATTTTCAATGTAATCGTATATAGGATAACAAAAACTAAATTATAGTAATTAATTTGACTCTAATTGAATTCACACTAATTCAATAATGCAATAGGTGTTTGAATTGCTGGTAATAATTTAATATACAACTTAGATTATTAAACTTTCAATCAAACTCACGATTGAATCGAATTGATTAATTTATTAGCTAAAAGTAAGAGTCGGGCAAATGTGAATAACCAAGAGATGATGCAAAGATTGCTAAATCTGAGCTCCTATAGCATTCTACTAACTTAAAAACTTGATTATATGCAAGTTAAAAATATGAATCAATCGCTTTTAAATCTATCTAAAATGGATGATAAATGATTTGTTGATTCAGTTTTTGTATTTCTTTCCAAACAGATTTGACATGAAAAACGTTTTTCAAATCAATTTTTTGAAATATGCAATTTTAAACATTCCTTTGATAGCCCAAAATCTCGATTTCATTTGAATTTATAAGTGTCTCAATTTTTAAATTCATACAAAAGCATTGAATTTAAGGTAGCGTTAAGTGAAGATCGAGTCGGAAAACCCATTGCAATTAAGGCGTTGAATATCTTGAGCCAACTCTTATTTTCATGATTATGATGATTAAAGTTGAGAAGTAAAAGAAACAAAACTTTTTGAATAACTATAATATACTCGAATATTATAGTGATTACATATTTCTAATGTTAGACCAACTCAAGCAATATTCTAAATAAGCATTTTATTAGTTATTTAGTATTGAATCTATTTCAACGAAATAGGTGTCAGTAATTAAATTTGACTAATTCCGTCAATAGGTATCATTGATAGAGCCGTTAAATGAAAGGTTGGCTTCAAGCCAACCGAGCAAATTAATTTAGATAAACACATCTTTCAGTATTGTTAAATGGGTGCATGTTATAAATTGTTCAGTTTTGTTCAGCTGCTTTTTCAGTCACTACCTTTAGGCAAACCTTATAACTGATTATAGGAAAAGTTAAATTTGCTTTTCAAGATCAACTTCTTCTAGATTAGATTATTTTCTAATAAGCTATCATTTTTGCTACCAATGGATTTATCAGCTTTTAAAATATTTGCAAAACATGATAACTTAATCGTATTGTTATCGGAAAACATTGAAAGTTATGAATAAAAATGTTTTCAAAAAAACCATCTTTGACGTATTATATTACAGATCTCATACTATACGCTCAAATTTAGTTTCAATTAAGTGAAGGTTCTTGAAATTGAATTTGAAAACTGGAATGCTATAAATAAGAGACCTATATTAGAGAGGTATTAATAAAATGATTTAAAATTGGTATAAAATTTAGTATCTGATAGTTCAAACATGCGGATGATTAAGAACTACAAGGCTGTTTCCTGGCATCAATCTGTATATCATTAAACAATAATGATATACTAATCAACGTAAATAATCTTTTCAGCTTATTTCGTAGCTTTCAAGAACAAATTCATTGAAAATAGTATAATAATATTGAAGCCCTCATAATTATTATATAATTACTATAGTATATGTTCATTTATACTTATGGTTTTTAAACAATTTAGGTTAATATGTGGCAGAAATCAATGATTCAATTTGAACTTTTCTCTTATTTGCTATACAATTTTGATGACAGACCTGGCCAAGAGCCTCAAATAGAAGCAGGTTCATGTAGATTTAATTGAAAAATAAAATATACGGTATCGAGCTTTCACTCTTCAATATAGTGAGCAAATTTTTCATTTGTTCTAACGAAATTGACTTTCCTACAAATTCTAACAAAAGTTCAATTTTATTGTTCAACAAGTCGGTTAGCCGGAAAATTGTAAAACCCCATCACATTTTATCAAATCAAAAGAAAAGATTAATAGAAACCAAGTACTAAAATGCATCAATCATTGCTTCCTTTTTGACCAAAATTTACAGAAAGAAAATTCTTATCAGTTATGGAAATAATTTAAAGTTTTATTGTCTGGAGTCAAGCAGGACTTTAGAATGTTTTTATTTTTAATTTTTTTTTCGATTATTTCTCCAGAGATTTATGTGGTGACACAATTCGAAAATTCATGAGAAGCAATACTTAAACTGATTTGTAAACAAAATTGTATAAACTTTAGTATTCAACAGATTGTCTTATTGTCTGAGTGGGAATTAAAAAGAAAAAACTCACTTTCGAAAACTGATTTCGGTTTGAAGCTATCGGAAAGTAGTGCTAAACTGTTGAGTAGGGCTTCAATTTAATGATTTAAGTGGATTAGGCTTAGATGAATGATTTTTAGTGTTTCCTGCAACTCAATTTGTTTGAAATTGAATGATTACAATGATAAAAAAGGTTTTTAATAATAAAAAATGTGTTCAATAATAAAAAAAAATGTTTTCATTTTCCAAAGTAGACAGAAGTGAAAAAGTTGCGCAAAATGCTAAACATCTTATCAATGATTTACGCATTATCCCAATAAAGCTATCAGTAGTATGTTAAGGATTAGTTATATGTTAAGGATTTTTAGCTCATTTCAATCAAAAAAGATAAAAATCGAAGAGTTATGAAGATCTGCCTAGGTATAAAGTAAAAGTTAAGATGAGCTCCTTTCTTGTGTCCCTCAAATCTAAATGTTGAGATTTGTAAGCGATTGTTGATCTGATAACCTATTTCCAGATATTAGTGAAATTGAAATTTTATACTTTTTTGGATTATTTTACAATGAGTTCAAATTATTACTTTCCTATTGCGATAAATACTCGATAATTGGATTCGACTATAGAGAAAAAATTTGGACAATTTTTTATGAATCCCAATAAAAACCTAAATTTTTTATGATTATTATAGAATGAGTAAATTTTTACTATTATTCAAAGACTAAGATCTTATTTGGCCAGAGGAGAAAAGGTGTTCTTAAACTTGTTTCAAACTTGTTTGCTCTCTCATCGAATCAATAGCAGCGAAATATTTGACGCAACAGTTAGCTATCATTCGAAATGTGGTGCAACAGGAAAGCAATCATAAAAAGAAAGTTAGTTAATCCAACTTAACAGTTTTCCATCTTACCAATAATGTGGTTATGTCATTACTTCGACTCTATCAATGTTGATTAATTGATTATTTCTGACTATCTTTTTACGTGTTTTAAACTATTTTATTTACCTAACTTTTAAACTATTTTATTTACCTAACTTTTAAACTATTTTATTTACCTAACTTTTAAACTATTTTATTTACCTAACTTTTAAACTATTTTATTTACCTAACTTTTTAAACTATTTTACTTATCTAACTCTATATATCGTTCAATTAGTTTCTCATTCTTGTACTTTCATATCCTGATAATTTCACATACTTTCTGAATGAACTTTAAACCTAAACAAAGTATGTAACGGGTTCGATAAAAGCCCTATGGTTACTTTGGAACTTTGTTTCTAAGATACTTAGTGAGAATCTATTTTCGCAGAAAATATCCAAATCATCAATTATAGAGACATGAATTATGTATTATAAAGAAAGGCAAATTATATCAAACTCCGAACTAGATCGTCCTTCAAGGTTTTTAAAATATAATTTTCTAAACTAATGATCAGCATAAGCTCAATTCAAATAAGTTTAAGTTTGCATTCCTGAGCTCGAGCTTATATTTCTGAGCTGAAGCTTGTAGTGGAAGTTCTAGATATTGCTTTACACAATATTAGTGAACATAAAAAACAAATCTATTAAAGCTAAACCATAAATCTCTTCTGATTTCCTCCTTTAGTACTGGTATAATTAAATAAGAAATTTCGAGAAATATTTATTAACTTTTCTGTCAATTCAATTCAATTCAATCAAGTGGATTTAACGCAACTGGGCTTAAACTTAGTTCGTGTTATTGATTACTCAAGAGTAATTTAAAGTTGAATGTAAATCAATTTTACTGATAGTTAGACGAAATACATATTAATTAGAGTCCCACCTCTAACGATTTGAACTTGAGTCTCAAGGTGTTTGGGCATTCTTTCTGAATCTAAGAGATCGGTCTTGAATCTAAGTCCCAGGCTCACAAATAACAATCCTAATGTGTTTTATAAATTAATAGGTCGAGTTACTACCATTATTTGAAAAATTAATAAATATTGATTCAATTGTTTGCTTATGAACTCGAAAAATTGATAGCTGATTGTCTTGAATATAAAGAGAGAAAACCCAAAATCAAAAGTTATCACATCGCTATTTGCACTGTAAGCGAGCTTTCGATTTGAGTTATAAGCATGTTTCATGCTCTATATATTTTACGTTTTACATGTTTTCAACATTGCATCCGTAGTTAAAGGGTGTTTCATTTTGATAGTCGGTATATGTTTTTGTAATAACTTCTCTATTTGTTAATCAAATTTAATAAAACATATACTAAAGTAATGCTAAATGATGACAGTTTTAAGTCGTGACGCACTATTCGAATATTATTTGGGCATATTAGTTGTGAATACTTATTCAAATAATGAGCGCTTATTTATTGCGTTATATTTTCATAAGTGTAAGTCAGTAACTACAGTGATGAGTAACTAAGAGTGTATTCTTTACTTCTTCATCGTATTCATTGTTGTTATTATTTGGTTAAAATGGTTATTATCTGAACATATAACTAAACTACCATTATTTAGCTCTAGTTTCATATAAACTGCCCTAAACTTGATAAAAAAAATAGGTAATTTATTACAAAAACAAACTGATCGACTATTAAAATGAGAGGTATTTTAGAATAGTAAAAAAGATGCACAGATTTTTAGTTCAAAACGAAAGTAACACCAATAGTGTGTTAGTAGGAATATAGGAAATTTTCTCTATATTTAACATGTTTAAGACGAACTAATTTCAAAGTTGTTTGACTTAAATGAGCCTTAGGATATAAGCTTACTTATAATCTCTATTTAAAAAACTAACCAATAAAAGAATTAAAAGAGAAAATAGATTCAATGCAAGCATTACTTAGTTTTAAAAAACAGAAAAACAGTGTTGAATAATAAGTAGCCAAAGATTAGAACCTGTATCTAAATCATATCAGAGCTTGAGAAATGAGACCAAGGAAAAGCAGAGAGAATTTGCCTGGAGAGTTCTATCAATTACAGCTAAATGATTGTCAGAATACAAGGTGACAGCTTTACGTCCATACTAACTAAATCCCAAATCTGCCCAGGCGCCACTTCCAACTTATTCCCCCTCTCTCTCTCTCTCTCACCCTCATCTCCTCTTATCCCAAACACACTAACTATTGATTCTTTAAATTAAAGATTAATCTACTAATTAGTCTCTAATTTTTTCTACTTATTAATAATAGTTAAGCTCCTTTTTTTAATATGACTCAAAATCCTTCTTAGAAATAATTATTATTTTTTACTTAAGAGGTAATCGGGAAAAATGAAAAATACGGAAGTTATGTTAGCATTAGAAACATAAATCACATTATAAGATATAAACTTAGATTTTTCAGGTTTTTCTCAATGAAAAAAATCTATTTAAGAATTATGTGGTGAAAGGAGAGCAAAGACATAGTGAAATTTGAGATTATTTCAAACTGATCTAAATGTGTTGAAATAAGAACCAATCAGAATGATCTAAGATACTTAATAGCTTCATATTTCTAAACAACGCTAATTAGGTAGTCTTTACTCATCTGCTTATGAATTAAGCCTGAAGAGTCCATAGGAAAGAGATAAGTACCAGGTTCAGAAAGTGGTTTTCATCACGACTGATAACTTTCTACTGCGATAGTATTGAACGTATCGGTTTGGCATATATTTACTGCTCGTGCAGTTATGGTGTGCTGCAAAACAACCTTATTATAATACCTATATTAGTGAAAAATTAACTATTCTTCCGATAATAAAGCCCATAAAGATGTGGCAGACGTATAGAAATGTTGTCTGATTTTCGTTAAACGATTTGAAGTGCCCATAGAATGAGGTCACGGATCTCATGAAAGCAAAAGAGACTCTACATCAGGTTCACTGTCCCCCCACTGAATCCGACGAAATTTTCCATACAAATAAGAAGTTAAGAAGTTTGACATAAAACATTGCTCTGCATTTCGTATTAAGAGTGCCATCAAAAAAGTGCATTTAGCAAAACAGGTCTTATTCATAATAGCAAAGCTTGACCTAATAAAAATCGGGAGAACTCAGCCAAATGTCGCTCACATCTTCTAATTGATTAGTTCTGAGATAAGTTTTCTGCTTACGAAAACATACTAGCATGAAGTTTGATTTTTTACTAACAATCTTACTCTACAACATATCACTTCTGATTGGTATCTAATTCCAATACATTACATGCCAGCAAATATATCAATAAATACAATCGCAGTCATTATTTGAGAGGTTATTTCATAATTTTATATCGATATTTCATTTCGCAGTTTGATGAGATCCCTAAATAATAGCTTTGAACTTATTTTTAGTTAATCTTAAGCATCTTAAAATTACACCGTTAGTTGAAATTGTTCCAGAGCTAGAACTGATTGGGGTATTTTATATTGCAATCTTAAAGATAATACTAGTAATAAAGAGAGCTTTGCCTGAAGTGCTCCATTTTAAACAATATGTCTTAAATAATAATTTACAAGAATCACACCATTAGATACACACTAATTTTGTCGTAATAAACCAAATCAAATTGGTGTAGCCTTCAGCTTCACTAATAGGCATATCAATTAAAGAGGCACTCACAAGTGTTAAACATTGGCATTTAAACTACTTGATGATTAAAATCAAATTAAACTACCGAATTGCTATTTAACTATTACTCAATCCTTTGTTTTATCGCGTTTGTTAGTCTAACTTGACATTTATTAGCTATCTACTTTATTGATTGCTTGATTAACCATTTAAACTGGCAATCTTTTGATTTGGTTTCTAGGAATTGGGTAAACATTTTCTTGAATGTAAAATTAATTTTGATAGTGATATCTCAATAAAAGGGGTGATTTTTTGTGAAATTTCAAAATTAAGCTGTTAATCAGTTGAGGAAATCAAATAGGGAATATAATATTTAATTTGGTTTTATAAGAACTTTTCTAACATTTATGGCACGCATTTTAATGGTTAATCTAATTATCTATCAAAATAACACACATGAGAAAAAAAAGAAGAAATTTTATCATTCCTAATCTTTATATGTTTGTCAATTTTTTTCAATCTCCACTTTATTAATATTTTTATTGCAGTAATAATGAGAAACTTCTCTTTGCCTCATTTAATATCTATTTTTATTAGCGCTATATAAATATTCAAATTGATAAATAGCACAAAGTTTGAAAATGAAATATTCACTTACTTAATAATTTCCTATTTCTCTATACTTTATTCAATACTCGATTATACGCTTGATTTCACGCTTAAATCTCTCTAAAAGCCTAACAATCCCATATTAAATAAATAATTATATTCTAATAATAACGTATTCAAATTGAACATTTCAGTTGATAGTGGTACTTTAAACATATTTCGCAAGCTCTTAAATCCTAAATTTCATTTTTAATCATTTATATCTTTAACTGACAAACTGTTTCGCAATTATTTCACTTTTCTTCAAATACTTTTGATGTGTCTCAACAAATGAACCATTTTTTGAAAAGCAATCAATCTATCATTTGAGAAAAGTTTCTTTAAGATTATTAAAAACATAAAAGCGTTAAATGAGAATCAATGGTAGCATTAGAAGTTTAAGTTAAGATACAGTTAGTGGTAAAGAGTAAATGGAGATATTAATGTAAAGTAAATTTATTGATCAATCAAACTGTTATGAGAGAGGCAGCTGTGATTTTATGGTTTGCGCCTACCTTCTTAGCTTCCGACTTGCCATGTCTGCAACCTATTAAACTGATCAAAATTCATTTTTTGCTTTCCAACTTTCCAACTGCTGACACTTGTGCTTCATATTTAATTCATAGCCCATTACTTAAGTAGTTGCTCTCAAATGTTTTAATTTCAATATTATATGAGTTATGTTTTTGATAAACTGCTGCAATTACTCTATTGAGTAAAACTGTTGCAAAAGTTTCTAATAATTTGATGCCAACAAAAGTCGAGTTCTAGTGATAAATTAAACGTTTAAAGTAATCATTTCAGCTTGATGTGACATGAAAACCAATCTTAAGGCAATGGGTCAGTTATTATCAGTTGATGATGAGAATTAAATGCTAGAAAAAGCTACAAAACAAGTTATGTTTCCTCGTTTCTTCAAAATACTCATTTGCCTGATCTCTCAAACTTCTCTCAAACTTCTCCGATTGAAAGAAAAATCCAATAGAAAGTTACCAAAACTACACTATGTTTGAGATGACTAGACTGTATGAATAAAGGTCACTCTTATTTAGGTTGATTTCATACAATCCAGACTATTATACAACGTTTCCAATTAATAATTAACATTAAGAGTGATTAGCTTTTATCAGAAACGATTTTTTCTTAAATTTTGTTATCTTGAAATATAGCCGAGCCTTAATGAACGAATGATTGATAAAATCAGTTAGCTTAGTCTGGTTACTTATTATCAGCAAAACAATGATGTTAATTATGAACCATGTTTTTCGATCTAGTTATGGCTAATCCAAAGTACGGTGGGAGTCGTGCCCCAAATTCAACGACTTAACGTACAATGCGACCGATCTGGAATGAGAGTGAATGTCGATTTTGACATCCCTTTCAATGGCATTATTTTCTCTAAAGGACATTATAGTGATCTTAACTGCCGGTGAGTCTAATCTCAATGCTCTTCATTCTCATTATAGAGCTTTAAATCGACAATTGCTTGCGATGTTAGTTCCAAAATATGATCCTATCAGTCATTCATCTGTCATATAATTTCCATATAATAGTATTGAAACAAATTGAAAACTCAGTCAAACCGATTCATAAGTCAGTCAAACAGATTCATTAGTCAGTCAAACAAATGCTATTATTTTTGAAAACATAATAAATCAGAGCTAAACTAAATCTAAATAGAATTATAGGGAAGTACTAAATAAACTAAACAATCTCTAAATTGTTAACTAAATCGCAGATATGTGAGTCCAGGCAGTCAGCGCAACTCTTATAACTTCTTCATACCGTCGGCTCTATGCGGAACAGTACAAACTGATGCTCGGCGTGACGGCACAGTCGGCTTTAAAAATGTAATTATCATTCAAAACGACCCGGAATACCAAGAAGTGTGGGATATGGCCCGGAAAATTAGTTGTGATTGGGTGACAAGAATTGACAAATATGTCACTTTTGCACCGTTTGGTGTAGACATGCTGGGGATTAAAGAGATTGCGTTTCCGGGCGATACAGTTGATTGCTGGATGGATATACAGCGAGGACATGGCCCCTTCGCCCCTACCATTGGCGGAGTCGTCCCGATCGGCGAAAAGCTCACAATTGTTATCTATATCAGAGACAGAGACGGATCATTCGACATACATGTCAAGGATTGTTATGCTTATGACAGTCCAGATTATAAGAGACCGGGTGTCAGGGCCATTCAGTTGACTGATGTCAGGGGTTGTCCTATCAAAGAAAAATTAGTTAAGGGATTCTACCGTACTCGAGACGTCCGTAATTCTGGTGCCACTATTATCGCCTACGGCGTCATCAATGCTTTCAAATTCCCTGAAGCTATGGATGTATTTCTAGCCTGTAATGTAGAGGTATGTAAAGGTGGCTGTGAAAACCCATGTCAGCCCGAAGTTTCTATGGCTGGAGGTGATGGTGACGTTCAGCAACAAATTGACGAACAATCGAAAGGTCCCTTCACTAGACCACCACCGCCTGACTCACAGGATAGAGTAGATTCAGAAGATGATGAAGAAAATATAGTTCCGACAACGACAATGAGAAATGATGTAGGAACTGATGAAGTATCTGGTGGTGATGGCGATAACACTGAATTTGGAGGTACTGACACTGGAGGTACTGACACTGGAGGTACTGAAACTGGAGGTACCGAAACTGAAGGTACTGACACTGGAGGTACTGAAACTGGAGGTACTGAGAATGGAAGCACTGAAGGTGAAGGCACTGGAACTGCAGACGAAGGAACGAGTAGTAACGGAGATGAAGGATCAAATTCTGAAACTGAAAGCAATAATGAAACTGAGGACACGAACACTGATTCAGAATCGAGTAGCGAAGCCTCTGAAGGATCAACTGAAGCCCCATCTGCTGAAACCACTTCTGCAGCTTCTGAGGAGGAAGAGGAAGAGGATAGTCGTAGAGCTGCTTCAAATCCCGTCAGAGTGGCTGTGAAAACGCGTAATGAAAAGAGTTTAAGATTTATTTTAACTGAAAATATATTAAATATAAAATCTTTATTTTAGGTGCCAAGAAATCCAATCTAAGAAGTGCTAGACTTAAGGCTCCCCCTAAGGCTAGTCCTAAAGCTAACCTTAAGGCCAGACCGAAGACCGGTCCTAAAGCTGTCCCAAGAGCCAGTCCTAAGACAAGCGCTAAACTGCGAGCCAGCACCACGACCAGAAAGCGTAAGAGACAACAGACTGGTCGCGGAAAGAGAGGAAAGCGTTCAATAATAATAAGCGGCCTAAACGGAACATTCTCTGAAATGACTCACTCTATTAGTATTATATCACCGGTTGAAGACTTCGACGAAAGCGAATTGGAAATCTGGCAGAGAGCTAAAGAAGCAGAAAATAGAGTTTGCTTTTCAGCTCTAGGCCTAATCACTTCCAGTCTATTGCTAACCAGTTTAGCCATACTTTTCTCTATGAGCTTACTTCTGTCTTTTGGAAGACTACGTCAGAGATACGGCCAGAAATCTCTCTCTTAATTTAAAGACTGTTTTTGAAAAGACCGAATAATTAGTAACGAAGTCATCTGTAAATTAGCAAATATTTAGTATAATTAAGTGATTTAGTAAAGGCTAAAGTTATTTTGTTGTTAAGTTTTATGAGTTTTATGAGTTCTGAGTTTTATTAGTTTTTGTAAGTTTTATGTCTTATAAGTTTTCTATTTATGTGTTTAATGTATGATAACATCGCATATTTTATTTTTCCGATTCTTTAAAACTTTTCTAAAAATTATCTATAAATTCCAGAATACTTAAGTCTCACTCAATTGTGCCAAATATCAAAATAAATAGACTTAAACTTTAATAATTAAATGAACTAAACTAAGCATTCGAAACGTGTCTCAAAAACTAAACTTTTATTTCTAAACTATCTCTAAACCATCAAGTCTAAACATCAAACGTAAGTCTCTTACTCTCTTCCACAAATCTAACCATTTCTGGTCATTTGACAGATTCGTTCAGCCGAACGGAAGCTCATCTTCGGTCGAGTTCCAGATCCCAGTGGACAGATGTGGAACAAACGCGATGGACATCGATAATGGTGACGGAGCGTCACCTAAAAAAGGATTTGAAAATATAGTTGTTTTTCAAAATGACCCGACGTATCAAGAAGTATGGGATCACGCCAGAATGATTGTCTGCAAATACTCAATGGACGATGACTTTGATCTTAAAGAAAAACGAGTTGTTTTCAAGCCTGTAGTCATTGATATGCTCGATGTCGTGAGCGTAAGTGTTAACACAAGTGAACAATTAATAAACTCTATAATAGCTTTATTGGAAACTTCTCCTACAGATACCATTCAGTGACGCAGAGGGCCACCAATCAAGAGTTGACTGTTGGATGGAAATCACTAAAGGCAGATTTCCGCAGACATCTGCAATTGATGGTGCTGTCAAAGTTGGCAGTCCATTGACTTTGGCAATATTTGTTAGAGATCCAAGAAAGAGAACTGATTTACGAGTAAAAGATTGCTATGGTGTGTTTCAAACTATAGGGAAAGGAGTACGACTTTGCAATTTTTAAAACTCATTTCAACACTATAACCAGTAATGTTCACAGTGAATTGTATCAATCTCTTCAATATAGAGTTGAATAAGAAGCTTTAAAATTGCCAAGTTATACTAGTGTCTCTATAGTAAAGTTTTCTGATCAAGTAGTAGACTATAGGATGAATTTTGTGAATAGCATACGATGATCCACAAGTGGCAGAAAGCAATGGTCCCGCTTTGTTACAGTTAACAGACTTTGACGGATGTCCCACAAAACCGAAACTGATAGAAGTTTGGAAGAGAACTCATGACACGGGTCCTACTGGTGCGACGATTATCGCATTCACTACTGTCACCGTAAGTTGAGTATCGATTTACAATCAACTATTAATAGATTAAGTATCAGTTCTTTTACTAACAAGTACATCGTTTAAACTTTCAATTCTTGTTTGCACACTGTGTGAAGTGTATCTGAAGTCAGCTCTTCTTTCGAACCCAATAATATCTATAAATATCTTGGATTCCATTTCTAGGTCTCATCTAATTATATTTATTATTAAATTTTAACGACTAGTTGCTTAAAAGCTTTTTATGATTTTGCTGAGAAAAGTCGATAAGATTATGATTGAAGTCTGATAGTTGAATAAAGTAGGTGAAAATGATTGCCACTTATTTCAAGTAAAATTAGATTTAAAGTTCTCACAGTCAACTGAGCGCTTAAGTGTTTAAATCATTAGAGATATCAAAGTTTCATACTTTAAGACTTTTAGCAAACTTTAAACAAGATAAACAAATTTTAAACAAACTTTTAAAAAATGTTATCAAACTTTGACATATCTTTAAAAGGATTATTTACTTAAATATTCGACTTATACCTGTGTTTAGGCATTCAAATTTCCCGATCGACCTGATCTTCAATTAACTTGTAACATCGAATTATGTCGCAACCAATGCGCCCAAAGGTGTAGCAGTGAAATGCCTGGCCCGGTCTCGATTGGGTCGTGGACTCGAGAAATAGAAGATGGGGGCCAAGTCACTGAGAAGCCACAATTAGAAGAAGATGAAGAAAAATCTACCGGTGGTGATAGTGGTGATAATGGTGATAATGGTGACAGTGGTGACAGTGGTGATGATGGTGAAAGAGAAAAAGAAGAAACAACAAGTCCGGCATCAACTGATGGCGACTCTGAAGGAACTGGAGATGGAGATCAAGCAACAACTGAAAAGTCCGAGACTGAAGAAACTGAAGAAACTGAAGAAACGACAACTACTGAAGCATCAAAAGACTCAGACAATGGTTCAGATAGCGAAAGCACTGACAATGAAGACTCAGACTCGGATAGCAGTAGTTCTGATACAACAACGCCTGAGAGCACAGAAGAGTCAGAAAACGGAAACAAAGATGAAGATTCAGAGTCTGACGCTGGCAGCAGATCGGACTCTGAGGCTGAAAGTAAAGAGGAAGAAGATGAAGAGACAAACGAAGATGATTCTGATGAAGAAGCGGCAGAAAGTGAGACTTCCGCCAAACTCAAGGAAATCCCAAAATCGAAAGCAAAATCATTATCAACAACTACTACAACTACTACCACAACAACAACCAAAAGGCCGACCACTAAAAAATCCAAATCCAAAAACAAGACTAAACCGACATCAAGTCCCAGGTCCGCGGCTCAGGTGAAAGCTAGCGATGCCGTCAATTCAATCATTGAACAAATCCATTGGTCGACAACTACATTGAGACCGTTGAAAGAACTGATGGATCCAAAGCCGAAATCTAAACTCTCAGCACAAACTCCTGCTCGAAAATCGAAAAAGACTACAACTACAACCACACACCACAACCACAACTACAACAACCACGACGACAACTCCATCGACAACAACGACTACACCGACAACCACAACGACCAAAAAAGCTAGAAAGTCTGCCATAAAAAAACCGGCGACAACTTCAACGACAACAGTAAGGCCAACATTTAGGACAACGATCAAATTCACAGCAAAGCCAACAAAAACAACTTCGAAGACAACAACAAAGGCACCGACAATTGCAGCCCGTAGAGCCCGAGCCCCGTCCTCTTCACATCCCGATGAATTTCCTAACCTTCACATCGTTGAAGATAAGAAAAGATTCTTAGCGACCAGACGACCAAACTCCCTGTTTAGGCTTAGACAGTTTTCCCTAACAAAGACGACAACTGTTTCTCCGCCAGTCACTGAAAACCATGTCTCAACAGTAGTTATCACGGAAGTTGTTACACCCAACTCGACTACCAGTGCTATCAGACCCTCCCTTCTATCGTTTAGATCCAGAAGTAGAACAATTAAACCAGAGCCCGAATCGATCACCTCTCAATCACCGAAAGCCGAAGCGACACAACAGCCAATTAGAAGACAAGGATTCAGAAGATCAGAGTTGTCGGGTGACGTAGGTGGTTTCCAGAGCTTCCAGCGATTCCAAGCAATGCGAATAAGACAACCAATTAATAGAGTAGTGCGTTCAGTAGAATTGCCAAGCGATTCATTAAATAGTCCAACAGTGATCTATCATACAAGGGTCAACTCTGCCATTAGAGTTATCTAAGCCTTATCACTATGTTAGTTTTTTATATTATTGTTAAAATAAGTTAAATTTAGTTGTTTTGTACAAATAGTTTTAATCATTTTTCTAATCATTGTGAGAGAAAGATCTGGTGTGTTTACAGTCCACAATAAAGATTAATCAATCGGTTGTGTTATAAATATTGGATTTATTACTTTTCTTCCATCTCACTCCTTTACTATTTATTGGAAACCTTCTCTCCCAGAATCTCAGAACAAATAATAACCAATTTATAGAAACTAATAATATAATAAATTTTTAAACGATGAAGTAAACTTTCTCATCGTAGCACGTTTTGGGTCTTAGAATAAGTGATTTCTTGGTAGAGCAAAATATAAAACAAAGTTTAGAGAAAGTTCTAAAGTTTTACTCTATCGCTTCAATATTTGTTATTTTACAAATCTCTATCAAACAATTCTCCCATGAAATGCCTTTCTATGAAGTGTAATTCTGTAATATATCGCAGGCTGATAAAGCCTACACTCACAAACTTAGTCATCAGCGATAACAACTAGAAGTGAGCGTTGTGATCGCATACTTTCCATCAGATCATAACATTGAAGATATTAAAAACTTATAGAATATTCAATGTAGTGATGAAGGCAAATTAAATTGAACAACAAATTAATGGCATGTTAGGGAAGTTGACATAGGAACAGTACTCGTTGTTGCAAAGATGGATTACAAAGTCTGGAAGAGTAGTATTTAGAATAAGCAATACTAAAAATAGATGAGCTTTGCCTTACATTCTGATGCTGTAAGTGTTGTCTGTTGAAAAACAAATAGAAAACTGCCTAACAGTGCAAGGCATAGAGGGTTTTAATATATAGTTTAATAAACGTATATATATATATCGTTCTCGAGTTGCAGTCAAAATGACGCAAACCCACTAAAGAAGAGGCTCTGTAGCTCATAACCAAAGTTTAAGTAAGCAGAGTTAGCATAGTTTGCTCTAAATAAGTAGGCTGTGCTTAAAAACATTTTAGAAATTGAGATTTCAATTACTTTAGTTTAGTGCAAGTGCTCTTTCGATACGACGCACTGTTATCGTAGTTTTCAGTTTTCCATTGCCTGTCTCTTTCGAACTTTTCCACAAAAAAGGAATCTAATCCTTTCTAAATTTTAATTTAAAGGTAAGTCAATCTAACTTCCCATTTATAACTATTTCCTATCTAATTAATGTTCACAATCGACAGCTTGTAAAACTAATGGGACCTCAAAAGAAAGCGTTTTGATCAATTATTTTAATCAATAAGTTATGATTACTTAGTTATCATAAAAATTGAATAATTATGAATAAGTTTATGATTTATTTAGAATAAATTAGTAATAAGCTTATGCCAATAGATAGGAATTAGAATTAATTTTTGATTATTTCGCGAATTCAAACTCTTTATATACCGAGCCATATATAGACATTGCTTCTTGGATATGAACCAACTGAGAGCTGTTTAGAGTCTGTTCATGTGTTGGGGGAGTCGGATATTTTGGGAATCAAAGCTTACATTTGCCTCATTAACGAAATCAACTTA
This sequence comes from Archegozetes longisetosus, assembly GCA_018873245.2. Taxonomy (NCBI): domain Eukaryota; kingdom Metazoa; phylum Arthropoda; class Arachnida; order Sarcoptiformes; family Trhypochthoniidae; genus Archegozetes; species Archegozetes longisetosus. The sequence continues at coordinate 7,366,695 of JAEMBT020000007.1, forward strand.
AAAACTTTAGAAGCATTAGACCAGTCATTCACTAGAATCAAAAGTTAGAAATTGAAGAAAATAGAGGTTTTTGGCACTTATTTTAATATAATTTGGGGAGTATTAAAACTGAGAAATTAAGCCAAATTGAAAGATACTAAATTTTTTAGAGTCAATTTTAATTAAGTAAACCTAATTTTTGATTAAGCAAAATTACTTTTAATTAAGTAAGATCAGTTTTCAGTTAAGCAACATTATTCTTAAATCAAGCAAGATCGCTTTCAATTAAGCTATATTATTCTTTAATTAATCAAAATTAGTTTTTAACTAAGTTAGATTAGTTTTATTCGATTTAATGGCATCGTGCCATTCGTTTATGTGTTTTATAGTTTGTAATATAAGTTTACAGAAGTCTTCTTTAACGAGCTAAACATTAGATCGACTACAACCCAAGTCAGCATTATTTACTTCAAATAACATGTTGTTCTTTCCAGGGTTTCTGTCGTGTTTAAATAGACCGACTTAAGTCAGCAAAATGGCCGATTTGAGTGAGGTATGAAATCAAGATTTAAGTCTTTCTTAAATTTGAAAGTCTTTTTCAGAGCACGATCATAAGTGTTTCAGAGCACGAATTGTTATCTTGTATTTAGTATTAGTTAGATCTCTTTGTAAATGCACTCTATGACGGATCTTCAATTGAGTTTCATTCCAGCTTTTCCAATATGGCATGACACCAAACTTCAATATTTCTTTTCCTATTAATCTCATATTCTCAGATACTTATATTTATATTAGAAATTTAAATATTTATTTTCTAATTATTTTCAATTTGAGATTCTAAGGAACTTATAGTCAAAAATCAAAAATAGTATCTAAACCATAAAGTCTTTTACGATCACACAGTCATCAGTTTTGGAACGTAGACGTCGCGAGGCAGCTGAGGCTCGCAAACGTTTAAATGAAGTATGTCTTAATTTATGAATAAATTAAGAAAATTTACTTTCATTCTAAGAAATTCAGACAAAATACGAGAACCAACCAGATTTGAGAGAATCAGAAACGAGCAGTTGTTATACGGCAGACAAAAGCTGACAAAAGCTGACAAAAGCTGACAAAAAGCTGACAAATCATGCTTGTGATAGCTATGAAACAATGATAAACTATTTCTGATAAAGATGAACTAAAGCTAATTTTATTATGATTTGATTTAAGATACTGATAACGCATACATTAAACCTGGTTTAAGCTGAATACATTAATCGATAATAAAATTGTTTATAATAGCTTTTTAACTGCTTTTCTGATTATAATGAGGCCCAATAAAAATGGTAATGCTAATTGAACTCTCACTAAATTAATTATAAACTATTTTAAAGTCTTAGTCGTGATAAGAGACAGCCTTGAAATTAGTGAACAGAACTTTCTTAAAGGGTTATTGAAATCTATAATTATAGAACTTGGAAAGTTTCAGATGAATCAGAACTATTCAAAACTATTTTTATGCCTTTATGATCAAAGCTTAAGCCAAAATTTAAATGAATTTTCAAATTTTTATGGTCTAATAATCTTGATTAAGTATGAAATTTTTAAATTAATTAATATCAACCTAAATATATATTTGTCATTCTGGAGGTGTTGTAGTTGTAGTATATGTTTAAACAAATTCTTAAGTTTAGGTTTATTTTCGTGAAACTCTATCATTACATTAAAAATAGCCAGCCACTCTCAACATCCTTTATTTCGCCCTCAAATACATATTGTCAAGATCTAGCTGACATTCCATTGTTATCTTCATATTGTGTCGAATAAGCTAGATTTTCAAAGTAGATATTATTTTGAAAATAGAGGAACTATGAGAATCATAGGAGCCATAAGAATAGAAGAGTTATGGGAACATACGAATAATAAGAATAGAGAGGTCTTAGGAATGATAGGAATTTGCAAAATTCGTGATAAAATCTAGTAGAAGTCAAAGTGAAACAATCTGATTTTCTTATTAAATTAACAAAACCTAGACTTTAATTAGATGCTAAGAAAGAAATAGGTAATTCTTAATGAAAGGGATGTGAAGAGACAAAGTTAGTCTGGAAAGTTATGCTCCAGATATTACTCGGTTGTTGCGATTGACTGATCCTTGTGCGCCAAATTAGATTGATTTAGCTTTGACAGAGGGGATAAGCCAAATTAAAATTCTAATTCTCCTTCAAACAACACCACATCTTTCCGTGACTAGACTCTAACGGATTTATCATTATTGTCATTTACTTTTATAATGTTCGTGTCTCGTCTATACTTTATTTTAATGAAACTCTCAAATGAGTTAAAACTGCAAGCGATCCTATTTTATGTTATGGATTTCTATTTTGAAATCGAGAAAACGATCAAAACATGATAAGTAAAATCCAAAAGTAAACGTCTAAATATATTTTTCAATCAAAAGATCCTATGAATGTTCTATTTGTAAGATTTCACGATTTGTAACTAATTTTCTAACAAAAACTGCTTTTGAAAGAACGCAGTCAACAATTTCCATACTATATATGTATTTATTCGTTGTAAAAATATAATGAATAACAATATGTGAATCAAGTGATAAGTTCATTGATCCCGAATTTGCATTTTTGATTTGACTTAGTGGAACTGTAAATGTTAATTGCAAACTGAAATGTTTGAAAATAGTAGAATGAGCGCTGAACTGCATGAAATAATTATGGACTGTAGCACTTTTGATCAGCGCAGTGCAAATTGCATTATGAGTAACAGTTATTTAGATACAAAATATGTAGAGAAATGCATATGAAATTAGTTTAGAACTAGAGTTAGCACACAATTAATCCATATTCATGTCAGATTTATGATATGGTTCTATAAATTAAAATTTTCATTTCTATCAACAATCAAATAATGAATGTTAGGAAGAAAAACGTAAAGCAGAAGAGAAGGAGAGGAAGAAGGCTGAAGTGCGAAAGCGTCTCGAAGAGGCTGCACGAGCCAAAAAGGGAAAGAAAGGTTTTATGACACCTGAGCGTAAGAAGAAGCTGAGGGTAAGAATTCCTCAAGAATGAGACAATTTTTGATTTGAAATAACACCTAGAAATCATTTTGAGTTATTTTCATATAGTTGTGAAATTATTTGAAACAATTTTGAAATTGATATATGTTGCAATTATATGATTAAGAGATTTATGATATTTTTACCAGGCACTATTGAGGCAGGAGGCCGCTAAAAGACTAAAACTTGAGCAGGAAAGAAAAGAGAAGGAAAGAAGACGAATAATAGCTGAAAGAACTGGTGCCAGGAAACCTTTGGAAGATGCAAATGAAGGTAATTTAAAAGTGACTCCAAATTATGATCAAAATGAATAAATCTAATTTATTAAAATGGTCAAATTGATAGTTTATAATGTTTTTAGACTTTTATGTGCTGACTTGCAACTGTGAATGCAGTGATTCCAGTTTATAGCGAACGAATCGATGCAGCCAACAGCGTTCACTATAAACCACATATACTGTATTAATTGACAGTTAATATGAAATAGGTTGAAAGATAAAAACAATATTATTCAATTATTTGACACGCTTTCAAACAGTTTACATAGTTGTTGTCTGATTTATGCCTTAATTTGAATCTATTTCTCATTAATAAACATTTAGCGACATTACAACAAATTTGCAAAGAATATCACGAAAGAATTGCTAAGTTGGAAGACATTAAATACGATTTGGAATATGAAGTCAGGCAAAAAGATTTCGTGGTATAGTTTTCAACTCTTTTAACCCTTAAATAGATAGAAGTCTTAAAATGTGAACCACTTTAACTTATTTTCAGGTAAACGAGTTATCGATAGAAGTGAATGACTTAAGAGGAAAATTGTAAGTATTTGTTTCTAAGGCTCCAACATCTGAATGAATTTGTAATGAGTCAGTAAAATAGTAACTAAGCAATTCTCTCTGTCTAGCGTGAAGCCAACACTGAAGAAAGTTGCCAAATACGACGGAAAGTATGAATTCATTTGACATAATCTTTGCGCAATCAGTCACGTTTGCTCATTAGTTGCAAAACAATTAGTTTTTATCTACATCAACAACCTTTTTTCCTGATAACACCAGAACTTTAATTATATTATTATCTCTAAACATAAAGAATTCTTTATTTTTAAGAGAATCAAATAGAAAGTAAACTAAAAACATATTAAATTCAGAGCTGAAAACTTGAAACCTATAACAGAATGAGAAGAATAATTTTATTGACTCGATCATGTGATTGAATTTAGATTGGAAAAAATGGCTAAAGTGGCTGCAAAGGCAGAAATGGATTTCCGTAATAACTTGAAGAGAGTTCAATCCACTAAATTCAAGATTAGTGATGAAGAGAAAGAGGTAACAATTGTTTAGAGAAACTTTGCTCAAACCCATTTCCATACTTTAGACAATTTTGTTTTTGAGTCATGTTTTTGATGTCTGTTTTGTTTTGTTTAAATTGATTTTGTGATTGATTCGTCCGAAAAGCGTTTAAGTTAGGGTTTGATATTGGATGCGATTTATGTTTTTCTTGTGTTACAGACAACTAAAACACAGCCGGAGTGGGCCTCTAAGTGAACTGAGAGTTACCTAATTTGTTGCAATTTTAAGTTAATGATTGTTTCCATAAGTCTGAAATTGATGTGCCAGTTTAGTACCTTTTCTATCAGTTAGACCTCTTTATGTTGATTGTAATGCTTTCCTCTACTGCACTGGTTTTTATTTCAAAGCTTTGCCATAAATGTCGAAAGCTTTCAGTTTGAGTTTTAATTAAAAATTAAACACAACTCTATTCTATTTCTACCATTAAGTTCATTGAAATCAATTAAAATTTATTTTATCATTGCTTAATGTGTTTCATGTATAAATTCAATAGAGTGTGCCATTTTAAAGTTAAGTATTTTTATCAATTTGTTCATAATTTCCAACTAATTCTAGGTTTAGATGGATCTGTGTATGAGCCCACCTCTTAGACTACTATCATATAAATGATAATGCTAAAACTAATTTCTATAGAAACAATTTAAGTTAGGGCGATCACAGTCTAACATCACATCTTCTACAACATCTAGTGTGATCAAGTGAAAATTTGTGCATGCCAATTTTTTAGTTATTTGAAAAAATTCAAAAAATTCTAGGATGTCTGATCACCATGAATACACGGCAGCCAGACGTCCTAGAATTAAGGCCTACTCTACAATTCTCTCAGTAATATTTGAGAGAATAGTAGAGTAGGAGTTTATAAAGATGAAGGCTCATACACCAGTCTATCCCAAAATTCTAATAAAAATTTTCTAATCACAATAGGTTAATATTTGAATGTAGTTTCTTGTAACTATCCCAAGATCTCATGTTATAATTATCCTAATGTCTTATAATATCCCAATAGTATGTGATGAATCGCTTGAATGTAATAAAAATTGAATTAATAATAACTAATTACCTTTACAGTTCTGATAATGAATCAGAACTTCGTATTTAAAGCACTATCTATTAATATTTTGTATATATAGGCACGTCCTGAATGGGCTTTGGGTAAGAAAGAGCAAGGAAAAGCCGAAGCTGAAGAAGAAGTTGAAGTTGAAGACTAGACGGATCAGTTGGAATCTGTCTAATCGAACGAATGCAATGCCGGCTATTATATAAGTTGATTAAAGAGATACACGAAGTCTTATTTTCTGGTTTTACTTTCATTTTCTGCATAAAGTGATGAATTAAATTTATTTAATTTCTCGGATGAGATTATTGATTGTCAAAACTCTATGTAATTTGCAATACTTAATAAGAAGTAATAAACAACTTTTAATTTTATTCTCATCTTTTTTTTATAAATTTAAGCATCTAACAGTTATTTTCAATCCTAAATTTGATTTTACCAATCGATGTCACTTAAAATCTGTTTTGACTAAAGTTGAAGAATCTTGAAATGAGACATCGGTAACTGTTGAGCTTGGTTAGAATTATATTCGTTCAAAATCTTTAATGAATCAAACAATCAAATCTATAATTGACTAAAAGAAGACTCGATTCCGTAAAAGAAGATTCAATTCCGTAAAAGAAGATTCAATTCTGTAAAAGATGCAGAATTTATTGAAACTCGACCTGTCGGATAGAACAAGTCATACAGAAATAAAGAGTTATTTATAAAGAATTTATTCATACATTAACTATAAAAAGCAACACTTCTATTTTAACTTGAAACCTCGACAATAATTTTAAGATGTTAGATTACAATATTTGTTTAACTTCCTTTTTTACTATTAATTTACTGTTCATCAGAAGATTGTTTAGGATTTCCTCTTCAAGTTTATTGACACAAAGCTTCTCAATTTTACAATCAAATTGAATTACATTTGTAAGTTTTGCATTGTTGTCTCTAATATCGGATTCATGTGAAACATGTTATTAATTATCTCATAATATGATTCCCTAAGCGTTCAAAATCAACTTCAACTATTTCGCAATTCTATAAATTTAGTTTCAATTATTTTAGTTTATGTTACATTTAATGTCTAAAAACACATTGAGAGTTATATTGTAAGCTAAGTGATGGAATAGACTAAACAAAAATATGATATTTGAAACAAGAATGCAAAACTTGTAAATCTAAGTCAATCGAGCTGTAAATATAAACGAGATTTCAAGAGAACTATAGTTGATTAATCTAACAAATATTTTATTTATTTATAATTAAAACTCAGTATCAATTAATGATAGTTACATGTGAAAAATGTTAAATAATTCATAATGTAAAATAAGTTATCGCTTGTTTGTCTTTTATAACTAATTGGCTAAAAATATAGTATTTGGTTGTCTCGAAATACTATCAAAATCATAAGTCATATAGTCTTGCCTTACAATATATTTGTCTTACTTTAATCGTGATTATCATTCTAAACTCTGTTGCGCTAACACATTTCAACAATATTTAGCAATATTCAACAAGATTGAATAATATTTGAACAATATTGAAAAATAACTCACATAATATGAATTCTTTTTTCAATTAGGATTCATCTTGTTATATATTTATATGTCTAACTCAACTTTCAAATTGTTTGTCACAATCACATAGTCAAACATAAGGACCAAATATGCTATCCTATAGAAGTGATACTAAGTTTTCAATTGTCAGGTGGAGTTATGTTGAGAACTGATAATTTGATTAGTGATAAAATATGTGTTAAAAGTATGAAATATAAAATAGATTGAATCTGATAACGACATTCTAGTCTAATACAAATAACTAAGAACTAAAATCAAAAGATTGAAACAGTGATATATTTATAGATCAGTCTTTAAATCCGGACGTCTTGAAAGTTGGCATCAATTAATATCACAATTAATTTAAAATAAGTAATCGACAAACTGTGTCAGCTATTTGTGACTGATGTTTAGGCAAATATTTGCTGAGATGTTTTTCCTATTATATTACTTAACATTGAACTACAGATTTAATCTATACTTAAGTTCGCAATAATTGCGAGCAAACTTCTTCCTGTCATCTAATTATCACCAAACGTTGGTTAGATTCTTATTTGAATTTGGTTGAAATGCTTTGGAAAGGTTTTTAACCTGAATCATGTTTTGTGATTAAGACTATTGTCAATATTTTAAGTCGTTGCTGATTTTAAGTATATAGCCATAAAAGCATAGGAAGCAACAAGAATTGGTGTCTGGTCATCAGGATTGACTAGGTTTTATTTACAAGACTTTGAAATTTGTCATTGCAGGCATTGTAACATATATCTTATAAGATATTCTAAATCGTTGAAAAGCACTGTGAAGAGTTTTTGATTCTGGTCAACCCTAGTTGATATGGATTGCTTTGTGACTATAATATCTCAGATGTTCAAGTTACATATTCATTGGTATTGTTCTTGCTGCTATGATTGCTTTTTCATGACTAGTATATGTTACAGTCAACTAATTTGAATACTCTCAAAAATATATAGTTATCTTATTTTTAAAAATTCATTATCTAAACTATGTTTAGAATAAGAAATTATTTTAATCAACAAATTAACATATGATAGAAATATATATTTGCCTTAAAGGTTAGACTTTTGTTTTACTTATTCAATATTGGTCTCTCGTTCACTGATCTTTTTTAAGTTCATTGAAACAACAATAAACTTACGAAATAGAGAAGTCTGATCAAAAACATAAGACTAGAAATAAATAAAAATTACAACTCAGATTTTGCTCTCTTATACCCTACTCTTGGAATCTGTAGTCCCCCGTGCTTTAATCGACAGGATCCCCAATTCATTGTCAAACCACTCAATCAAATTTTATTAGGTTAAGTTAGCCTAGATTAGGGCAGATTAGACTAGCTTAGACTTGTCTTTAAATATCTATATCCAGGTTCGTACTAATCATAGATCAGAATTTAGATCAGAATAAGAATAGAAAACTATGAAATAACCTTCAACAGCAAAAATAATAGTTTTCTATCACAACTTACTAGCACTTTATGTGATTATAAAATATGTAATCCTATGCTTTCTTTCAAGTGAAACTTAAAGAACAAGTCTCAGGTGCGATGTCTGGATCATTGTCGAGAATCAAATATAACTCAAGTAAATCGTTGATTAGTCTATCAAAAGCATTACCAAATTAAATGTTTCGACTTGAAGCCAATAAATTTGAATTTAGAGTGATTTGAAAGTCCAAATCCGCGTGATTGAGTCAAGACAATGATCCAGAGGCAATAGAGCGACTCAGAATGTTATTGAATGTCATTCAAATTGCAGTCTCGAAAGTATAGGTCACGTTGAAAGATGGATTATCGAATGAGTTCTCTCTTATCATTCCATTATTTATTGATCCGTTTTCTTCTGTTATTTCTGTTGATTTCAAGTCTAGGTTCTTATGTGTTGGACCCCAGCTCTCCATTGGTTGCATCAAAGCTGTTAGCTTCTGAACAAGAGAAACCGTTTGTTAGAATAATAAACACTATTCAATTGTGCTTAAGAAGCATTTAATTAGTTCAGTAGATACTCACATGAATGCAAGAGGTCTCAGATTTGAAAGAGAAGAATGTGTGGCACATCATCAATAGTATTACGATAGTTGGCAGAAACGCTATAATCCAACCAATAACATTAGCCCATGTCGGGTATATATAATCACCACTTTTTGCTGGTTCGTGCTTTATCCAATTAAATGCTAGGATACCCTAAATTCAAACCCAATTCAACAATCTTTAATCAAGATGAATTCAACTGAATTCAACTGAATTTCCTATTGACTCACAAATAAAGTCAATGGTGTCAAGAGTTTCCACATCCACGTCCAGAAGACTCTCCATTCGTGAGAATGACTTCCTATCATTTTTTCAGTTTCTCTGAGGAACCTTTCAGCGCCATAGAACCAAGAAATAAGAATGCATTCAGTGATAGCGATGATGAGCACTGAGAAATTTGCTGCATATTTGTCGAATAGACTCAACCAGAAGATACCACTTTGCGTGGTAAATATAAGTCCTCCTAAATAACCGAAAATAGAAACGGCCAGTAAAACAAAGAACTTATGTTCTCTAAGAGAAGGCATTCGGTCGAGAATAGCCGTTTGAACCGTTTCCAGTAATGCAAACTGACTGTCGAGTCCCAGTGTCAACAGCATGAAGAAAAATAAGAACGACCAAAGAGGAGCTATTGGCAATCGCGCCACAACTTCAGGATAAACCTGTTCAATGTGAGAAACAGATACTTCATAATTTCAATGTCCCAATTGAAAGTATAGGTGTTGCGAATGAGATTACCATAAAGGCTAGACCAACTCCTTCATCAACTACATGTCCAACATCTAAGTTTAGTTCATTAGCTAAGTAACCAATAATTGAAAATATGACAAAACCACTAAATATACTCGTGCCTCCATTCGCCAGTAATACTACAATAGCGTCTCTAAATAGATGAAGAAAGATAGAATCAATAGAAGAATAATTAGAGAATAAGACAAAACGAATGGAAGAATAATTGGAGAATAATTAAAATGTTAGCTATAATTACTTGTAGCAGTTGTTGTGAAATTTGTTATAGGAGGCCAGTGTAATTAGTCCTCCCCAGGCCGGTGACAGAGCAAAGAAGACTTGAACGGCCGCGTCGCCCCACACCTAAAAATAATTCAAATTCTTCATTACTCCTTTAATTCTTTTAATACCTTTGCTTGTGTAGGGTATAACAGCTATATAAATACTTTTGAAGAAATCTCGCTCTTTCCTTATGTCTATTCTTAATGGACTTTTGTGCTAAACTTAAAATAATTTGCTGAAACTTAGATTCAGACAAACTATTTACTTCAATTTTTTCAGTTCTCATTCAAAACCAGTACAAAAGAGTGTATTATTTTTATGAAACTTTATATTAAAGAATATACTGACTTGAAAATATGATACATCAACCACTTAAGCCTTAAAAGAACGATTCAAATAGTAAGTTTCTATAATTATAGAAACTTTATTTTTTGAAGCACAAGTCATATTATATGGTAATATGTGTAGCAAGATTGACACTATTTTCAAAATTATTTAGATATTTGACTTTCAAGTTTTGACCAAATTAATTGGTAAGAAATCAGAAATCACTTTATTTGATAAACTCGATTAAATAATATGTAAGATATAATGCAGTAATGACTTGAAGCGTATATTGAGAAATATTTTCCCCTTAGGTGAAATATAGGGGAAATTCAGATTTAATAAAACTTGATTTTGAAAGTAATAGAAGTAGATAAAGAACTGATTGAGTGATAAATGATAGGTGAATAGCTGATTAAACGAACTTTGTATTTAATAAGACAAGTGTTCAGATTGGATAACTAAAACTGAATGACATGAAAAGGACTGAATTGCAAGGAAAATGTATATGAAAATAAACTAAAATCTAAATTAACCAGGTAAATTAAATAGATTACATAAAATTGATCTGATCTAGGAACAAGACTTACTTGTGCAGTGAAGAGACGATTCCAATCTGGCTTTACGTAGAAAAGTATACCCTTTAAAGCTCCCGGCAATGTAATCCCACGAACGAATAGTATTACCAAAACAACGTAAGGAAACAATGCCTTTAAATATATTTTAATCAATTTATTTTAGTAACTTCTCCTCTACTCATCTTCAGCAGAGTAGACTTACAGTGAAATAAACAACTTTTCCTAAAATCAAAATTTCAAACAGATTATCAGTTGAAATCATTTCAAATCAAATCGTTATGAATTGGGAATTTCTAACTCTGAGCTCTACTCACCTGATGATTGAACTCCTTTGCTTAAGCAAAGGAAAACGATGGCCCACGCGGCCAATAATGATATAGCTAAGGGCCATCGAATTTCGCCCGTCTCTTCAATACCTGATGATTGACCTAACACGTAGTGCCTAAATTCGATAGTTTCAAACTTTTATAAACAAGATAACTCAGATTTCAATTCTCTAATCTCACGTGAAATATTCGTCAGCTGAAGCCTTCTTCTCCATATTCTTCGATTGTTCGTAAAGTTTGAGCAAAGTTGAGTTGACTGAGTCAAAGCAAGTTTGGTTGAAATAAGTGCCGTTCGGGTGAAGTCGACGGCATTCGTCCTTCTCTCTATTAGAGTAACAGATAGGTGTTCGCCATTCAGGCTCACACCTTTCCCATGGAAGTTGTTTGTTGAATGAAACAAAAATGTAAAATATAGTCCACGCGATAATCATGTTATAGTAGAGCATAACAACGGCCGATACGATTACCATTCCATAGCCTATTCCACCAAAAAGTGGACAAAACCTTTCGAAAATTACAACTGGACTCAGGCTCGCGTATTGACCGAATGCGAGCTCCATAAACATTAATGGAAAACCTGCTAACGCCATCATCACTATAAAAGGTATGAGGAATGCTCCTAATAATACGAAAGATAAATAATTGTATAGTAAGGCTAATAAAAATATTTACACAAACAGTGAAACCTGACTAACTTTGACACACAGCTAAGTGACTTTTAAAAACAATATAAAGATTCGATGGAAAAAGATGGCTTAGTCTTTAAAAACCATCTAGCTACATGTTCAAGCGAGACAGGTTTTACTGTACTTTGGCATATCGTTATGAGTTATAATAAGCTTGAATTTTCTACTAATACAGTTGAGAATAGTTTACGTACCACCACCATTGTTATAGCAGAGATAAGGGAATCTGTCAATTAATAAAACTTATAACTATTTCTCATTCAAATATTGTAATACAGTCAAACCTCTCTAACTTAAACATGCAGTTAAGTGGTTTTAAAAACTTATAACTTTTGAACCTTGTTTTGCTATGGGATTTTTATATTCTATTCAAAAAACCACTTAAGTGCGCATGAAAGTTAGACTGGTTTATTGCACTGGCTTATAGTATGTATAAATACCTCCACACATTTCCCAATCCGACTGAATACCCGAGTAGGGATAGCAAGAAATCGAACCTTCCCGTCCAATTACCTCTTTCAAGAGTCTCTTCCGCATCTTCATCGGAAATCTTTGGTGATAACGGGACTTGGCTGCTCACCCGAGGAAAGTTCTTATCGATATCGGACTGAAAAGTTCGTCATCAAATTAATGAAGATTCATGTTTAACAATAGATTAGAGAAATAGGTACTGAGAATTTCAAGTGATTCGACCTAAATAATGACTATTCGATTCGTGACAAATATAGTCGTATATTAGTTATGAATATTATCCATAAACTAGATATAATAGCATTATATGATATTACAATCTACTATTTGTATGCATTATTTATTAGAATGCAATACATTATTAAAACATCAAATTTAGAAATAATCAAATTCTCATAAATTCACCAAATATCATTCTGTATATGACACCATTGAATGCAGGCTAGAAATTGAACTGAAGTTTTCTATCTATGTACAATTTTATAGTAAGCACCTTTTCGCCTAATTGAGAAAATGCAAGTTTCACTTATCAGAGAAGTATTGAAAATAGGCATCAAAATTTCATAAAAATCAAAGTTAAAAGTTTGACAAGATTATTGAACTCACGACTGATTTTAGAGACAGAGATTCTCGAGAATTGATGTTTGATTAAAACTGAATAAACAGTTGAGCTAGAACTTGGTTTAATGATAGACATGGCCTATACATTAATGAATGACATGTTTCTACGAAATAAGATAGAAGTAGAAAAAGGATTTTTTCATTATCATTTACTTAAACGGAAATCTCCATAACGTCATATTTGTATTTTTCTAAATTTAATCAATCACTCTCTGTTTGAGTTCAGTTAAGGATTTGTTACAAAAAAGTTGCGTAAAATCCTCTTTAAGTATAAACTGATGTCATAATTCGAGTAATAATAGTAAACTCTGAACAGATCGTGGATTCTGTAAAGATCTATTGCTAAGCCATGTTTTAATTGCCTCTACAATGAGCTTGATTTTGACTTTGTTCTAGTCTCTAAAAATAATTTCAATATGACTGACAAAAGAAACATCAGTTTACAAGATTTGAAATACAACTAAAAGAAACTCAATACTCAAATAATTGAACTGATTTTTGTTTCGAAATTAGTTTGAAATAGACTTCAAGACTAACCAAATGTAATGAAATTATAAGAGAATGAATTAGTAGAAAGTAGAATGTATTTTAATAAAAAGTACAGTACATTAAATCAAATTACAATAAACTATTACGATCAGTAATAAATATATAAAAACATGAATATTCATGAGTCACGCAGAATCGAAAGAGAGCTGTTGTACGTGAGATAAGAATATTCTTTACACTAAAGTGTAGTTTACAACCATTAATGTAAATGAAGAATTGATCACAAAAATTTGTAAAGATATAACTTTAACGATTACATAAATTTACTGTGATTTGACCAGGAACATTTTAGACAGGTTTAGTTGATTTTCCTAAGTATAGATTTTTCAATCAAATCGTATGATAAATGTCAACATTTTACAGCGATTGTCAACACTTTTATTGTTAGTTGAGACATCATCTCAATTATATCATCTTTTGAATGCTCGAGTAAAAATGTGAGACTGTTTTGAAATTAAGTAAATATCAAAATAGATAGAGAATAAAAGCCACGATAATAGTCAGCGAGAAAATAGATTTACTGTCATTATTGTATTTGCTTAATTCAAACCTTACACATTTAAGTGATCCAAACATTCTTTCATTGTTTATCTTTGATAAATTGATTGCTAAAAACTATCTGTTTCATTCTTCAATAAATAGCGAGCTTTTTGCTTCAAACTTAACTACTTCTAACAAAACAGAATACAACAGAATATAACAGAATATTATTGATTTAAATTATCTTTTCTCATAATACTTAATCAATAAAAATTAGAAATAGTGTGTTCTTAACTTTGAACATCCTTTACCAACAAAGCAGTCTGAGAATGTATGTTGGCAGTGTACCAATCTGAATTTTTCAGCTTTATTATTAAATGGAAATTTGAAGAATGTAGTTGTTCGAAGGGTTTAAAAGTTAGACACTGACTCACTTTTTGCGCTTGTATTACGTCGGCTGATTTGGAGTCAATTTTAAAAGTATACACTGGTATCTCATTGCAACCGATTATCAGTCACAGTCATTGTTATTCTGCTCTCAGCACTAATCTCGACCTCTAAAAATCACAGAGTTTGCAATTGTTTGTAAAGATTTTATAAGAAGTTTGTAGCACTTTCTAAAGATTTTACAAGAACTGCATTTATATATTTAGTTAGCAAATGGGAAGCTTATCCATGTAGTAGCTGAGAACTTAAAAGTGCAATTAGTAATGAATTTGAAAATACTATTCGGATCAAACCGAGGATCAAGGGATTTAATAAGTCTTTTAAACAACTTTATCCAACTTTATCTTTGAAACAGAGGTCACCAAAAAACGAAAGTTTTCTTTTGGCAGATCGATAGACCTACGCGTGATTTCATTGATTAAATTTTCTATAGATCAGATACACTAACTTTCCGAGAATATTTATACAGCAGAAAATGTGACAAAAATATCGAGTAACAAAAAGCATCATTTCAAACATCAATTGAAAGTATAGAAACGATGAAGGTTTGAGAAATTGTCGGTGGATGTAGAATAACTCTGGTTAGATCAACTTGGAAAGGGCAACAGTTTTACATTGAAAGATTTTCCAGAATGATAGTAACGGAAAAATGTAGTCGACGTTTTTACTAGCATAGTTTTGAGTCATACTCTTATGTAAATCCTGTCAGTTCTGATCTGGCTCAGATCCAAAGGATGCACACATTTGAACGTTTAAGTCATACCAAGTAAAGCGTGCTTCAACTTTAAACTTATCGATCAAGAGACAAATATTGGAAAATGTCAATATCCAGTTACATGGCCAGAAGGTTTGGGTGGAAAGTAAAGTATTATTAAATTAGAAAAAGCAATTATCGTATTTCTAGTAAACACTTTGGAGAACGTAGAGTCTGGCAAATTGATTGCAGGCATGAGTAGTAGAAGTAAAGAACTACTGCTGCGTTTTCTCGCTATTTTTATTAAATACTTATTATTAGCATTCATATTATATAATTGTCTTAAATAACCGAAAACACAGCTCGAATGGACTATTATTTTGATCATACACATGGGATGATAAGCAAGAATTTTATAAATTAAATCCAATGAATTGCATTTTATTCATTTTATTCAGTATGAAACAAAATGCGGAATAATTTATAAACAGATATTCACTCAACCAAATAATCTATATATATATATATATATATATCAATGAAGTTAATGTTATTGATTGGGTTACAAAAACGATTTGGCCTTTACTCGAGTTGTGTCAGAAGGGATAGTTTGATAAAAGATAGTATAAATATCTTAAAAACATGACTTACTCTCCAATCTAAATAAGGCCTCAAACGAATAGTTTCTCCAGGTTCATCCTCAGACAAGTCGTCATCATCAAGAACCACATTAGGATTATCCATAATACGAATTAATAGATAGAATAATAGAATGAATTATATTCATTGAATTTGCATAAATATGAGTTAGAGATGATCCAATAGAACAGTTGCATATCTAGAGGCACACCATGTTCTACAGAATAATATTCTGCTTATTATATAATATTCTGCTTATTATATAATATTCTCCTTATTATATAATATTCTCCTTATTATAATTCTAATATGTTGTTATAATATTTTATAACTTATAAACAGATAGTATATTAAACATCGAGTCATATGATTGAATATCATTTAGGGAATAAGTCCAAACAATCGAAGTACAGACAACGAAGTAATTTATATTCAGACTAATTATATTTATAGAAGATTGAAATGTGATCAGTTGCAGACTTTAGAATCGGTAAAATAAAAATCAAATAATTGAAAGATAATTATACGATTGAATAGACAACAATACGATCAAGTATATATATGTTTACAACACACTTATTTTGATTACTAGAGCATGACTCGATGGCAGAAATGGTTACTTAACGGAGAAAGTTCGTCATCATGTCTCTATACACTGTTGTGCTGGTGTACCAAAGCCGTATACTATTATTTTGGTGAGGTCTATCCATCAGTGTAATGTGATGTGATGTGATGTTGCGCATTAGCGAATCTCAAGAATCGATTTTTGCCATATTATATACTAACTATTTTTGGACCAGATTCTGTTATAACTCGAGTTCTTACAACTTCCACTTTTTACTATACTATTGGCACACCGGTGTAGGTGTAGCTCTTTTACTAAAGCTGTGATTTATATTTTTCTAATTAAATACAACAAAACATTACAAATTCTATATAGTATTTTGTAATTCTCTTCTAAATTGTATTTATTCAACTCGTAGCAAGTTTTAATCAATCAAACTACTACTAACTTCCTCTCTCATTACTCACTTCTATGTAAATTATTACGACAAATATTCTTTAATTGATCTTAATTTTAGTTTTTATGTCAACACCATTTTCTAAGTAACAATGAACAAATTCTTGTTTAGATTCAGGTAAGTTTTTAAAGCTTTCAGAGCTGCCAAAACAAAAATGTTCGCCCCAAAAGTTTGTACTAATCATAGTTTGACGAGTCAGACAAACATTTCACAAATATATCAACATTTTTATCTTCTGAATAGATAGTTTCTAGCATTAACCTTTTTCAATCTTTTTAGTCTGAATATTCAATTTTTCATTAAATTATGAAACAATGTCGAAATTGGTAAATTATTCGGTAAAAAATATATAATGGGATCACGAACAAACCAGAGGGAATTTAGCTAACGCTTATGTTATTTGCTGTAATTATTTGAAGATTCAATTTATAAGTGTTCCATAACAACATTTGTACGATGAATTGATCTTTAATTTTGAAACAAGTTATTATCAAATATTCAAACAATAGTCAACAAACAATGGCTAAATGAGAAAACTAAAAACAGCATATCAAAACAAAGAAAGATTATAAACAAAGTAAACTATGAGCTCAATGTTTAGAGTGAAGCATATGAGAGACTAAATTAATTGTTGACTGGAGTATTCTCGTGACTAACTGCTAGCATCTGAGCGTTGGTACACAAGTCTCACATGTCAATCGATGTCCATAAGTGCACGGCAATGGCGTAATACAAATAATAGTGCCTTTGATTTGAGCACAATTATTTGTATCAAATAATAATACGTAGAATGAGCAGTGAGAGAAAGAAGAAGCTTTATTAATATTGTTTTTGAGCCCTTCTCACACAATCCATTTAATTATAAGAATTTGCTGTCATTTCGTCCAAATAACTGTCTTTCTATTGATCGGTTATTATTCTTACGACATCTCTATAGAAATATTGTTGTAATACGACACATTAATTGTTCAGATACTTCTATGTCTGATACTTAGCGGAAGTTTATTATAATTAAGCGAGTTTTTATCAAATAAACATAAGTCTAATTTTAAGTCAGCTTTAAAAGTTAAGCATAGAAAATGTTGATCCGGATTCCTTATGTGTAATAAAAGTGAAGAATGAGAAATCTTTCTTAATCGAATCAATGGCATAACATAAATGTGTGGGCTTTCGCCTACAAATACTTCGGTAACTTCTTATATAAAAACATAATAAAATGCAGGAATGATTTTAAGTGATGTATGCCTAACTTTTTTGTACTTATTAGACCTCTCGGAACTACAGTAATGAAAAAATGTTGACAAAAATTGGAGGTTAACATCTGAGAATGATTTCTATGATTGTATTTTCTAACAAAATGCTTTATCATTAACACTCGTGAACTACTCATCAATGATTACACTAATAGACTTAGACTAAAAGCGTTACTAAAACTGTTGTAGTTAGACTCTCCCTATGAAAAGAAATAAGTTGTTAATACTAATAATAAATCTGAACTGAGTTTTTAAATTATAAGTTAAGGACTCCTAAAGAATCATCAGAGTTAATGCGACAAATGCAAAGCTATGCATAAATAAAAGGTCATATATTATCTAAAGAGAACTGAGAGCTTATAAATCAATACACAATTACTTTAAATTTGATTTTCAACATACGGTTAACAGAAAACTGCAATATTCCTCAAGGCTCTACAACTTTTGATTGAGTTATTTGAGAAAACGAGTCAATACATATTTACTTAACACTCAAAGGAGTTTGAATCAGAATTCAGATTGATTTACTTTTATAATGTTATTTGAATGCATTAACATGTTGATTCTGTAGTACATTCAACCCTGTTTATAGTGAACCCGCTTGTAAAGAACTCGCTTATAGTGAACGCTATGTTTTGTGTCAAACGGAAAATCAATAGCTCTTTGAGTTGGGATATAGTGAACGATTTTAGTTGCACAGACCTTCAGTACAAACGGGTCAAAGTGTATTAGACACTAAATCTTGTTGACAACATTATTACACGTGTATTATGCTTAAATCTGGTGGTAAAAGTCAATAAACAAATGTAGAGAAATAATTCCACATAAGTATGGTAAATATGATCGGAAACTAATTTTAGTTGTCATAAGAACAAATTCGATTGTAGAGCACTGCAGAAAGAACTTGACAGAAAAGTTGAAAAGATTTAGGAGAAACGAGAAACGAGAAACGATATGGTTTTGTTAGTGATCTTGACATACTTAGAAAATAAATCGATAGAACATGGTTTCGTTATGAATTATTATGATATATGGCTGTATACCTAGTATTGATCTGTCTATTAGCAGTTCCGGATGTTGTTTATGAATCAAATTTTTTATAAAAACCTTTTGTTTTAATATGATTGATCGTTATTCAGTTGATCAAGCTTGATCTCTTTTCGCTTCAATTACCCCTAAGTATAATTGTCCTCAAAAAATTACCTTAACTTCCACTCCCAAATCTCTAAATTCTCTTTGACAATTCTGATACTTTGAATGTCAAACGTTCATCTGTTGTTTGGATAAGAAATAGACTAAAATGAATGAGTACTGAAATAGTAAAAAAATGATAATTGACGAGTTGAAACATATGTGGAGCATCAATTATACGAACTAGTTACATATTCATTATAATTAGATAACAAATCTAAATTTCACTTTTATAAATCCTAGTTCTCAACTGTTTGCTCAATCTAATGTTTTATTTATTCAACTTTTTTCAACAATACCTCAGTACGAATATTAGAAGCTGTAGCTTTTTCAACAATACCTCAGTATGAGTATTACAAGTCGTAGCTTTTTATTAGCTCCATTTCTAAAAACTTTGATCAATACTTGATTTTTCGAGGTTTTCAGTGTTTTACTGATGGAATTAGAAACTTTAGAAGTATGAGACAGATGTTAAACCAAATATTGATGTTTCATGCATATTTCAATACATTGTCAGTAATTCTGTTTTTTCTATTTTAATATTTAATAAGTTTAGTTTATTTCTCGTTCAAGAAAGAGATAATCACTTTGATAACAGGAGTATCCAAGTTGTCAAACTTTATCTTATCCTATTTTCTCAGATTTAGCAGTTCTCTCGTTCAAACTATATTTCTAAAACCGAATCTATCATATTATTGTTCAATAAATAATACCTTCTTTTCAGTTGCATTCAAATCTTTATTTAAATAAACCTAAGAAGTTTCACAATAACCGTTTGCTATTGTAGTTACACTCAGGTTAAAAATACATTCACACCACTTTAAACATTTGATTGTGAACATATTTTTATGTCAAAACTCAAAATACTTCAAACACTTGAGAAGTTCATGTTTGGCCCTGTCGACATTATAACAATCTAATTATGTACAAATAGCTCTCAACAAATATTTCTTCTGTTAATTTGTCTCAACTCGAGTCTCAATTACTAAGATCATGAAATATTTATAAAATCTAATTAACTTTTAAATTAGGAATGAGTAAAGACAAAGAATTTGAGAAAAGCGAAAGTTGAAAAGCTAAAAAGTTGAAAAGCGGAAGTTGAAAAACGGAAGTTGACGTATCGTTCTTTTAATAGTTTGACTAGAAAGCAGAAGTCTAGAAAACAGAAGTTTAGATGAGTTTGAATAGAAAGGAAACTTTCTCAAAACAAATTAACATCACATCTACATTGAGGTAATACAGCTGTAATCTAGAAAAGCATAAGAACAGATAAGCACAAATCTATAATTAACCCGCATTTTTCCAGCCAAGCGACTCAAATGCCAATTTCAAGACAGCGAGATCTGTCTCTTATTATTATCAATTTCATCAGATTTGCATTCTTGGAATCTTAGTCCTAAATCAATAATAAGCGACACAATAGGCCTCAAAGTTTTTATTAATCAGTCCATGAAAACAAGAAAATCAATTAACTTGCTGCTCATATTTCAAGGTTTGCACTAGTCCAAATTTAGCAATCAATATTCTTAATTAGAAACTTCCCAATTCGTAAGCAAATATTTCATCAAACCTTACAAATCACATGTTTTCATGCCATTCAAAATTTTAAACTTTCTACTGAATGATTTGAAAACTTTGAAATTGATTTTTCAAAATAATTTCGAACAGAAAGAAGTTTAGACAGAGAAAAGACTTAAACTCTAATAAACAGATCTATGAATAATAGATTAGTAGAAGAAATTAAGAAATAATAGTAAGAAGCGAAAGAGAGACAAACCTGAAAGATAAACTGATCATATTCGTTATCCAATGGAATACATATTTGAACTTGCTTCACATTTTTTGCAAATGCTTCATTTTCAAAACAACTTTTAGAACTCATTACAACAAAGCCGGTCAATATGTGCTTCGGTTAATAATCTCATCATTAGTTGGTCACTGACTAAGTTTGAAAGCATCAAATTCATACATTATCAAAACATACTTATAAAGTATATATTGATAGCATTTTATGAAAGTCTCTAGTTTTTTAAACTACTTCACCACAAATTCTAGAGAAGCCCATATGATCAACAGATAAAAAAGAGTTTACGATGGAATGCCAAAGAGATTGATCGATCATCACCTTTACAGCGCAATTATTGTGCGCATCCACAGATACCTATGCTCATTCTTTGCTCATTCTTTGCTCATTGTATACGCCTGAAAATTTAATAATCCGCGATAGCAACAAGTAAATTGTTGCTGCTTTCTCAGCCTCCCTGTCACAAACATCAATTCTTTTGCCAAATTTGATTTCTAATTACTTTAAATAATACATCGGATATTCTATAAGTTTCTTAATATCTTCAATGTTATGTTCCGATTGAAAGTTTTCAATGAAAGCGCATCACTTCCGGTTGTCATCAAGAATTAGTAAGTTTTTGAGTGTGTATTATAGAGAAGTCCCACTTTCTCTATCTATTTTCGAGTTTCTCACCTAAATGTTTCTTGAATTGATTTCAATGGAATAATCAGTATTTTGGATAAATTACCAAATCTATCAAAATGGTGAATCAGTTGGAATAAGGAGTAATTTTGATTAAAATGAGAAAAGTCTATCGTTACAAGGTCATATGCTGTTAGAATATGAGATAGCAATGTGTATCCAAGTTACTTATGACCAACTTAAGTATTATTGAACTCCTTGAATAAATGCAGCGCAATGTCATCCTTATTATTGGGTTAATATCTCTATTTGGTGTATAAAGCTAAAAACTTATTAATCGTGAATAGCAACTAGAGCAAAGTGATGCGTGAAGATGTATCCGAAGGATTATTCATATATTTATAAAGTAAACTAAATTTAAAAAGCACATTGTGCGTATGTATCGATAGCTACGAGTGTATGTCAAAGGAAACGCATCCCAAAAGCATGACAACGAACTGTCAGTCAGACACCATCGGTATCTATCGCGGATTGTTAAGCTTAAGTGTGTAGAGTACCAGTAGATTAAGTTAGATATTATGTATAGTTACTTTTTAGGGCATGTGCCGGAAAAAATCTGGCAGAACTTTATTACGACTATGTTATTTGATCATGTTTCAGTCATAAATTAGTCTGATTTAATTATAATTTCACTGTTTTCAATAGACTCTTTTTACGTGAAAACAACTTTCATTTTTCACTTATTTCAGTTGCCGGTCAGCTATTTATACTTTTTCGAATTGCTTCTAAACATAACTCCAGTTTTTACGGTATTTTTTAGCAGTAGTTTTTTCAGTATTTATACTGAACCTCAACTTAACTTAACTCAAAACTCACTCACAGCTAAAACACTGTTGAGTTATTTAAATTGAGATGAATTTGAATCAAAATCTAACTTATCCGTAACTGTACAAGAGGCAGAATCTATGGATGAAAACGGATAGTGTAAATTGAATGAATTATAAAAAGAGGATTGAAATATAGTTGAGCATCAGTGAACGCACTTCTATGCACATGAATACGTCAATACACCCACAAGCAAACTATTTAGCACTCGATTCAGTTATTTTCACATCTATTGTAGGCTTTACTATTAGCAGATGTCTTATTAATAATTAACTAGAACGAGAAAACCCATTTGACGTATTGTTGAGTGAATGCTATAAAATGCTATCTGTTATGTTTTTTCAATTAGAAATAGCACTTTATGTACTCTGATCGCGATATTGTAGATAATGAAAGTAAAGGATAGATTATGTCAACAATACAATACTTATTCTTGTCTCAATGGAAAAGTATTTGTTAATTGTTTATCATTTAATAGAATATGTGATAATCTCGAGAAACATATGAATAAGAATTAGAGTTTATTATGATTTGTAAATTTAATTATAGGACTTCTCATGAGTAAACTATTGTATAATAAAAATTTGGTTTCAATAGAGTTTGACCTCTAGAAAATATGATATAAACAGAAAACTTAGGTGAATAACTCAAATAAACAGTATTAGAATGAAAACAAAATTCAATTTTATTGTTCATTATTTCTCAAACATAAATTATCATAACATCGAAGAGTTGGATAGATTCAAGTTTTTAAGTTAAGAACTGATAGAAATGCAGATAATTTGATAGCATAATAGACTCGATATTAGGATATTTAGTGTTCATTCATATCAAACAAACGAATGGTATGTTTTTGTCTTCTAGTTTGCACCAAAACTTAAACTAAAGATTAAATAAAAATAAGATTAGTTTGAGTCGATATTAAACGGTTTAGAATACTTCTTACATAGCAACAAATCATTAAATATTTCTATTCCTCTTCCTCCTCCTCCTCTTCTTCCTCTTCTTCCTCTTCTTCTTCCTCTTCTTCCTCCTCTTCTTCTTGAGCAGGAGGGGGTGCAGGTTTGGGGGCGGGTTTAGACTCAGTAGCACCAGAACTGACATCATCAAAACCAGGGGGTTTAATGAAAGTATCCAAGAGGTCATCGCCTTCGTCGTCGTCATAAGTTCTGACTCCAGGTTCGAAGGTTTCCTTGTTCTTAGGCGCGGCTGGATCCCATTTGGGCAAATTCTTATTTTCCCTTTCTTTGAAATCTTTCATCTTTTCCTCCCAGGACTTCTCGATTTGAGCCTCAACAATAGCGTCGTATCCCTTTCATTCATAATCAAATCAAACTATTAAATCTCTATTCTAATTCTCATTCAAATTCTTATTCTAATTCTCATTCAAATTGTCACTCAAACTCTTATTCAAATTCTTATCCATCTTCATCCCCATAATCACTTACTCCTTCAAATAATCCTTTCTTATCTCCGAAAGTTCTCCTATCAAGACGTCGTTCGTATTTGCTGGCCGTAAGAATCTTTGGTGGAAATTTGCCCGAAAGTGCACTAATGGAACAATTGGTCGAGTCAGCAAATACTATCACAAATAAAAATATAATCATTTCAAATGTTTCACATACTCAGGATCGAGACCCTTCTTCAGAGCTTTGTTACGGTTGATTTGTCTCTGTCTTTCAGCCAACTCTTTCAACTAGAATTAGAAATTATAGTAAATTATAGAAATAAAGTGGTTTTCATCATACATCATAGTCCTGTCTCTTTTGACGTTCTTCCAAATCATATTTGTCACTCTCCAATTGCACGATCATATCCCAGAGTTGAGACGCTTTTTTTCGAAGCTCATCGATCGACAAACCCTCGATATCAAGTGACTTGACACGGAAAGAAAGGGCAATTTTTTTGTCTTCAGCCAACTGTTCTTTAGTCTTTCCCATTTCGCTTCTGGCTGACATCACATTTGAGAACTATTTAGGTAAAAAGCAGAAGAGTCAAAAAGGAGCTCAAATCAATATAAGACGAGTGATTACCCTATCGAATCCAGTGTTTCCGAGTGCAGCACCAGGTCCACCATCAGTTCTCTTCTGGATGACAAAGTTTCTTTCGACAGGTTGTTGCGACGATTGCTTATTCATGGCCGCCTGCATGGCTGCGCGTTTTCTCTCAGCATCTTCTAGACGTTTGCGTTTATTTTCTGCGTCTCGCGCCTTCTTCTCCTCCTGTGTATGATCATCAAAATTAATTGACTCAATCCAAAATTGATTAATTTAATCAAGTACCATTTCTCTGATTCTTTGCTCTTCTTGTTTTTTTCTGAACGATTCTAACATAGACTCCTGTTCGGCTCTCTTAGATTTACGCAAAGACTATAACCAAATCAATTGAGACAAAATTTATAACTTCTTCTCAAAAGTGTTTTATGCGTGTCAATCAAACAAGTTTTGAGTTAATGTGCGTCAATTTGATACCTGTCTTTCTTTGAGCTTTCTAAGTTCTTCTTCTTCCTTAGCTCGTGCTTTCTTGCGTTGTTCAATGTATTCGGTCCATTGTTCTTCTTCTTCCTCTTTCTTTTTGCGTTGTTTTTCCTTTCAAACATAAATAATACAAACAATAAGTCTCTGCTTAACTCAATCTGCAAAAAAATTGTTCATTACTTCCATAGCTGCTTCAGCTTCAGATGGAGCTTCTTTCGGAGCAGGTTTGGTTTCTGGCCTTAAAGTAGAGTCTAAAGCTTGAATACTTGTCATTAGGTAAACGAGTCAAGTCGAATGTCATAATGAAGCAAATGATGTAGCTAAAAATTACTAAATTTCATATCTAGTTCTAGTATTTTAAATAACTTTTACTGCTAGAGACTATTTTTTGCCTCTTATATTCTGATAAATTTTTGTAATACTTTATATTGCTTAAAGAACAACAGATGGAGTCATAGATATTTGGAGAAAATATTCCGATCTATCACTTTTTCGGAATATTATTCAAAACTTAGGGCAAGGTTTGAAAGAAATTTTTTGAAATAAAGAGATAAAACTAAAAGAAAGAACTGAAAGCTCAAAATGTAATCTTGAAACGTCAAAACTGAGTAGGTAGCTAAATCGAATTATGAAACCATTCGTTAATAATCTAATGACTAAAAGTTTCCTAGTATTCTTATAATTCTTAATCTTCTTGAACATTGTTTTGTTATGAAAAATCCTAGAACTTCAATGGAAACCTTAATGAGTAGTTTTAAAAACAAATTCTCTGTCTTTCAGTTTGTGCATCAATACTAAACTGACTTAAAGCCTACTCTTATACTATTTAGAATACAAAACATTGAGAAATTCCTCTATTTTTAAACCAATTTCAAAATACTTAAAATAAGATTCATGATAAAAACAAATTAAAAAGCTTTTACTGAGTCTTTCGCAGGTCAGTTAAAATTGATCTTAAGTCTATTTTTGAATCTTTCAACTCAAAATAAGCCTGACTTTTAGATAATGAATGAACTAAAGAAATGTCTTGAAAAAATAAAGTCCTTTTTTCGTACTAAATCCAGTTATCCAATAACTTATATCGGTTCTATTTCATTCAGTTTTGTCAAATTTCTAACAAACTTTCGAGATTCAGTGACAAACCTATTTATTTAAGTAAAAATAATTCACAGCCTACTGGATATGTTTACGAAATGTTCTACACTTGAGGCATAACTGAAGCCACAGAGTATTAATATATTTGATGGATTTTCTTGAAATATTAATCAGGCGATTAAGCTTTATACGATTAATCGTGAGATTACTGGTCTTACGATCTAACTGTACGTAATATTAATACAAAATAGAAATCTGACGTATTTTCAGAAAAGTGTATTAACATGAGTGTCGATCCGATAAACTGCAGTCATGCTAAACACTAAATCGTTTAATACATTCAAAACTTACTTATTCTTCCCACTAAAAGAGAAACTCAGGATAAAAGGATCAAAAGCCGACTTTAGAAAATCTGAGCCCTTTGGCAAAATAAAATTAATTATTTTTCAAAAATTAATTAATTAAGCTTTTCTTTAGAGTTTTGTGTGCAAAATATAAGCAACAAAACAAATTTGAAGTGGGCTTCAATGTGAATACTCGAGAATAGATTAATTGTTGAGTTACAAATAAAAAGGTCAACAAATGACAAGGGTCATTGCATGAAAGTTTGAGCAGTTAATAACTATGAGATTCATGTATAGCATGTGATGATATATAGGACAGAAAGATTGCATTTCTAGTTGCCACAAACTCACTTCTTTCTGTAATGAAAAATACAAACCAAATTAGTTTTATAATCAAGTTTGATTTTTCAATTGTCTCACTTCTCTTCAACCTCCTCGATCTCCTCGTCACTGAAAAAGAAGAAATCAGAATTAGTATAATGGGGATTTATAAATAAGATTTGAAGGCTGATGCCAGCAATACTTTACTAACTTGAAAGACATATACACTTATCTATTCAAAAATAGGATTTAGCTTAACATTCATATACTTTCTACAAGTTTCCTAATCCAAAATTTTTAAATTATACTAAAGATTATTTTCTCATATTTACTCATTTTAAAGTTTTTAATCCAAAGATATGTTTATATGAAGTTAACTCTTAAATAATTAACTAAATAAATAAGCTAATCATCTTCAGCTCACAAAAATTACTTAAATTATTTATGATTTTAAAAAAGACAAAACATTTGAAAGTTAACTAAATTGAAAGCCATCTAGGCTAAGAGTTTAGGGTGAAAATAAGAGATGATTTTCTCTAGTGAAATGTGAGATAATTTGGCCAATAATTGGAGTGCGGTAAGCATATTTCGCTATAATATATTCCAGAAAATTCATGGATATTAATACAAAGTAGAAATTTAAATATCTTACATAAACATAAGGCAGATTCTAAGAGCAAAATTAGCATAGCTTTCAATTTTTAGGGATCAAGCATCAAGTTTGAAAATCTTATAAAATCATAAAATCTCATATAACAAGATATAACAATCAATATCAATCAAAAATATTGTATACCTGTACTCTTCTTCGTCAGACATGATTATAGATTTGGTTTAACTTTTCAAAAGCTGAAATAAATTATACGCAATTTGTAAGAAGTAAACTTCAATTTGAAAATTAGTTTCAATTTGAAAATTAGTTTTAAAATGGAAATGAAAATTTTCTTTTCTTAATAAAACTATAAACTGGAATCTATAGTAAAAGAGATCAGCTATTAAAAAGTGGTACTACCAAAAGACAGAGAATCCTTATTGGGTTTGGTCCTCACAAT
This sequence comes from Archegozetes longisetosus, assembly GCA_018873245.2. Taxonomy (NCBI): domain Eukaryota; kingdom Metazoa; phylum Arthropoda; class Arachnida; order Sarcoptiformes; family Trhypochthoniidae; genus Archegozetes; species Archegozetes longisetosus. The sequence goes on from JAEMBT020000007.1 coordinate 7,394,617, forward strand.
ATTCACAGTACTTCACACTAAGATCTGTGAAAGGGAGAGAGCACTCAAAGAAGAGTTTTCGACTGCTAACGAATGCAAAATGTAATAGAAACTTATTTGCTATTTTAATGCCTCAAAGTTATTTTTAACTTCAAGTTAGACCTATTTTATGTATTACCCAATAGCTTTTACACTTATTTGGCAGTCTTTAAAAACTGATATCCTATTCAATTTTCAAAAATCATTCAATTAGATCATTGAAATTTATGTGAAACTTTCATATCTGCTTCTGCGATTATTTTCATATTGTTCTTTATATTGTCATTAATTGAAATTTAATTTTGGTGTATTGGGAAACAGGAAGAATTGGGAATGTGTTGCGATTCGGTGCTTTGGCGCAGTGCCTTTTAAGGCTGCTATTGAGTGAAATCTGAGAAAGTTGTTTATAGTGTACGGTAAAGTTGAACATACACTTGCGTACAATCACTTTAGATTAAGCTAATCAGCGAATATAACTTTTAAATTTGTTACTTCACTATCAATCATTAATACGATCCCAGTAATCATAAGTTGACGTATAAATTAAGTGGACTATTATTTGGCATAACCAGCATAACAATAAGCTTAATATTGTTCAATAGTAGCCGCCCGTACAATACAAATGATACACATATATAATGATCTAATTTGCCATTAGCTTAATTGAAATGATAATTTTATTCGATTGTTGTTATTCCTACTATCTGTTGATTAAATCATACTATAAGAGTTCTATTTATTAGAACATTGTTGAGATAGTTCTTCTTAAATACACTTTTCAACTGAGACCTCGAAAAATGTTTGTTTTAGTTCATGTATAATGAGGTCAATGAGCAAAAATATACCACAGCGTTGAATTTGACCATCAAAAAGAAAAATGTTTAGCAGCGTTAAACTAACCAACTAGTTTAGATTAAATTGTTAACTATTATAGTGAGGAAACAATGTTTTATTTGAAAGATTTGAATTTGAACTTGTAGAGAATAATCGAGGATAATGAGAGACAGGAAAGAAATAAGTATAGAAACAACATCTTTTATCCCAAGGCATTAACTTGGATTCAAAATAATGATGATGATAATGAATGTTAGGCTAGTTTCTTGTAGATTTTCCAGTTTCAAATGCATTAATAATGGTTAGAGAAGCTTTCCTTCAAATCAAAATCACACAAATCTCAAGTCTAAGTGAAAATGTTTAGGAACTGAAAAGAAAAATCACTTCAGTGAACAATCACTTCAGTGAACCTTTCATAGATTGCCTCATCAGATTAATAAATTAGGAAAGATCATCTTGTTTACTGACTAATGTTATATTCCAAGGAAAGCTTAATAACGTCTATTCATTATTTAAATCAATTGCTCAATCAGTTAAATGACAAGTTTATTGGTAATTATTATCTTTATTTCATCTCAAATAGTAACGCAATAAATAATTATCAAAATAAAAACACAAGTTGTCTCTCACATCCAAAGCAGCTCTAAATCATTGAAAACGTTTAATATGCCAGAATCTGCAGTAGGAAAGAATGCAATTATTTTTGAGATCTTGCTGTGCGCAACAGGCATTCAGGCTTGGCTTCACCGCTCTCTCAAATTAGCTTAAAGAAAGTGGCACTTCAGGCGCTAATGTTCTATGCATTCAAAGCAATATTTGAAAGTTTAGGAAACTATTTCCCTGTTGTGTATCACAAAATTTCATATTGTTTATAGCACTTGAAAAAAGAAACAAAAACAAATTCAATAGCTAGTGAAAGAATATCAAATATATCTTGTTTATTGAATTGAGGTAAGTTTGCATCAATTTTCTGTTAGTATAGACATTGTCAGAGCGATTGTATGAACTTCCTTCGGTAAAATTGTTTTCTTCCTTCCGCTGTTATATTTGGAAAAGGATTGATTTATCAAAAGTTCAGAATGTGTAACATTAATGTGGACAAATATGGCAATTGATTGACCCCAGGCAAGAAGAGCTAATAGAGTTTTTCGTCATTGTACACTAAAATCTTAATAATCCACGATAGCAACAAGAGAAACGCCGTTTCTATACCAACCTCCTTATCGCACACATTAGTGTATTACTGAATTTAATTTGTAACTTGCTATAGTTACTATGTTGAATATTTTATAAGTTTGTTAGTATCTGAAGATACTATGATCTGATGGAAAACATGTCATATCAATATATCACTTCTGATTGCTATCAACGATTATTTATTTTTTGAATATACTTTTAATATGGGTTCAATTTTCTGTAGGAAGTAATATATTAACTGATGCTTGTTAATAACAAGTACTCGAGTCCTGTTTTAAGTTTGCTAAGCGTATAAAATTTGAATATATTTCTTGGTATAGAAAATTGAATCTTAATTAAAAGTGTAACAATGAAATTCTCCTTTCTTGCCTCAGGTTAATTAATTGTTAATATAATTGTATAACTACAGCATGTGCCTTACTTTAGATTTTTATTAAAGTAACAAGGTTTAACATTTAACAATTCACTGTATCTAAAGCCTATTTTAAACGCTCCATTAATCAAGCTTTCAATCTTAATTGTTCGTATTAGACATCATTTAAATATATTGTTCAAAACAAGCCAAAATCAAAACCCGAAGTATATAAGTTTATCAATAGAAAAAACTCAATTCACAGTAATATTTTGATGGGCATTTAACCTGTCGAAATGTATTTTACAAAGAATCGAGTAAATTCTCAAGATAGATTTTTTCAAACTGATCTACTTCCTAACCACAAAGTTTAACCAAAATTTCTTTTGAAATAATCTTTGATTAATGTTTGAATTGCTGATAAACATTAGCTGTTCCTAACGATTAAAAATCTAAACATTAACTAGTTTATGGTGGATTTTCTCATTTATAGAATGCTGAAAGTTTTAAATCAACGAAATATTTTGATGCCAACAAATAATATTCATAAACTTGATGTCTCTACAGATTTGCATGAATGTGTTACAAAAAAGTTTATATATTATACGCTCAAATCCGCTTATAGCCAGTACTGTTCTTCTCCAAAAGAAGAATCCATAGTTTTTTAGCTGGGATATAATGAATCCCATTTGTAATGAATGCTTTTAGCTGCATAAACCTATTCTCTTATAAACGTATTAAATTTTAATAGCCAAACAACCAACTATCTAGGTTATAATACAAAAAGTCATTAGAAGCTCTAATTACAATCATTTGTTCGTTCAAGACAATCCCAACAGAACATGATTTTTTCTGTCGGGACCGCACAATTACCATAAAACATACGAAGGCCCTGCTCTTAAATATTCATTAAATGTGATGTCCACGCAAACCTTGACATGCGGATCACTCTATAGTTTGATATTCAGAAAAGGTCTCGAATTTGAGGATGTTTTTATCTGAAAGACAATTTTGTGTTTGTCAGAAGATATATTTCAATAAATTGTGAGACATAGCTTTTACAATTGAAAAGACGATAGTTATTTTAGAATTATATGCTTTATTTGTCGAAACACAAATGTTTGTTAATGAAATACAGTTGGCTTTTATTTGTAAATACAATTAGAAATTTGTCAAATGATTTTTGGGTCTAATTATTTCAATTGTAGTGATTCCTTTGGGACACATACTTATAAACAGTTATCTTAAAGTAAGCTCAATAATCACTAAAGCCATGAATTATATGTATCTATTATTGTCCTAACATGCAATATAATATGGACTTAGAAGTCCTAATATATGTACAAGGAGCACTAGTAGGAGATAAGTTTTGAGAATAGGCACTTTATTAGAGATAAATACATCATATTAAGAGATTTTTTCGACTTTGACATTCTGTGAGCTTTATCATACGCTTAAATTATTCCTGAAATGCATTTTTTCACATATCTTTAGATATACCATCAATTGCAATTATTCTAAATACAAGATTCTCAAAACTTATCTCTAGTATCTCTAGTATTTATATATGTATTCATTTTTTATCAACGTTTCACACATTTAATATTCTTTTAATATGAGGAACATTGTAGTTGACAACAAAATAATATTTAAGATTATCTTCGATGTATGAAAGTCTTCTATCATAAAATATCTTCCGTATTTCCACATTGAATAAGAATTTAACATTGCGTTGAGCAATCCGATCGAGTGAATCCACTCGATCGGATCGAGACATAACGACAGGCACAATCCGTTGCCTCGTCAATCGCGACTCAAATATATTGCCCACCTAGTTGTTTACTATCGTACAATTGTCTCAAATAAGACTTCCTCAGAGTTGACGGATCAGGGCTTATGTATTGCGTGTATTTTTCTATGAATAACTTGAACACTCGATTCAATAACTTATCAAATGGTATATTCAAAGAGACAAAGGATTTGCACAGATCTTTATTCAATTCGCTTTGACTTTTGGCTATAGATTCTTCAACTGCCAACTGTCAACTTCAGTATTGTGATTGATTTCAAATTCTAAGCAAAGTTTGAAATCCATAGAAATTCTCATTTTGATTAATGTATTTGACTGAAAATCTATTATTTATAAAAGTTTTCAATAGAATATAAAATTCTCTTATCTATAATAAATCATATTTTGCCTGAATTTTTCAAAATTGTTATTAGAGATGAATAGATAGTAAAGTTTATAAGCAGAATTTCATAATGAGAATAGGAACTATAGATACAAACATAATGTTTTGATGATATGATCAACTCATAAATAATAGACTTGATGTCATACTAAATAACATGTTACCAGACTTGAATTAAAGTATTATAAATGCAAATTGAATGTATCAAACTATAATGAGTATACAATATGCCTCAATTTTGTAATCAGACTAACTCGAGCCTCTACCCAATTCGAGTCGAGCTCTTGCTAGTCTTTTGTAGCAACCAGTGGCCGAGCCAGAAAGTTTCCAATCGGGTGCACAAAGTTGAAAATTCAGAGTGGGATTGCGCACCGTATTGATTTGAATAAATATATACTTTTCCTTTCACAACCTATATTGTGTAATACTTTTAGGCTCGAGTTGTGATGTATTTTTACTTTGTTTTGTGGAACTATCACAACAAGTTAACAAAATTTAGAATTTAAAAACGTGTAACTTTTCACATCAAGTTAGCTGAAGGTTTGAGTTTCGAGTCTCAGCCCCTATGGGCTGACCACTGGTAGTAAGAGTTTTCCGAGTTTGATTCAGACGTATAAATTATTGACTGAAAGTGAGCATAGCATTGAGTTTGGGATTAATGATTATTTACCAAAAGTTTGGGAAGAAACTAATATATGACATAAAACTCTGGGTAGAGATGTAATTTGTTTTGACTCAATAAAAGTTATAGCACTAGTGGCAAACCTTATATCCCTTTTTATAATAGGAAACATAATATACTGCTTGTTCATTGTAAACTATTGTGCATTATTTCATTACGATACAAATGATGTATCATATAAACCACGCTTCACCGCACAATTATGCCAATTCTAAGTATATATAGTTTAATTGATTCTCTTCCAGTTGATCCTATATTTAAATATTAAAATCCTTTTCTATCTTTTCGACTTACAGTTTTATGATCTTAATTATTGTGTCGCAATATTGTTGCGAACGGGAAATAGACTTTACTTTTTTGCTCTCAAGGCAGATAAGGCCATAATAGCGTCATTCAGTCTATAGTCTAGACCACTATAAAGAAGCTCTTCAAACTTGTCACTAACCCATCAGTAAGCCCTTGCTTTCTGCTATCAAATTGCTATCTTTGCATAACTTTATCACATGTGCTCATTCTAGGATTAACCATTAAATATTTGAAAAATTTCGAGTGCTTTCGACTAGAAACACATGAGGTTATTTCGAATTGAAAGCTAAATTTATTAAAATTATTCCAAAAGATGTGACAAGCTGAGAAACTTTGTCTATTCTGACTTTCTATTGTCAATACGATTACATACGGATAAAGTGCAGAACAAATATTCTCTAACCTAAATGCTATCGAAAATGTGAGAAAAGGACTTCTGCGTTTAATGTATCACTGTGAAATAGCGGACGTTATAAAATAGTATTGCGCAAAGATGATAAGAACTTAGTTTAAATTTGTAAAAATATAGTTAGTTTGTGGTGAATTAACATTGAAATATTCGAATAAAAAATATATTTTAGTAATGAATCATTTTCTTGTAGGTAGTATTAGATCTAGAACTCCAAAAACTCTCCATAAGTTGAATGATTTGCATAAAAAACAGTTTTGTAATGTGTTTTTTCAATTTTAATCAAAATCCTAAATTATGACTAACTTTAAGAGTTTCATATTTTATCTTTAATGAAACTACTTTTTCTAATTGCGTAAAACGAATCGTAGATTTCTTATGGGATACGTTTGATTAACCGTTTGCTATCTAAAGACTGAAGAATAGTGTAGTAGTAAATCAGATAAGTTTTTGATTAATTTTTTCAGCTTAATAGATCAGGCCTGTTCGAGTTTATGCTCTTTATCTCGATTTACTCAATATTTGTGCAATTATAGCGAACATAAAAAATATTGGTTTATAGTTAATCATAATTAATTTAAACTCTTTAGACTTTGTTAAATTATATAATAATCCTAGCGCTTTTAATCCATCAGAGATCCAAATATAAAATACCAAAATTACAGAATCGATAACTAATTTGAAGTAAAATATTTGTTTATATATCGTTCTCAGTGTCGAGTCTTCAAAATTATTAAAGAACTTTAATACAGATTATTTCTATACTAAATTCGTTGTTAATTATTTGAAAAATTGAACAAATAGATAGATAAAGATTAAAAATGTTAGATAATTAATGATCAGCTTAAGCCTTAAAATGCGTCATCAGTTACTAAACTTTTCTGTGACGCGAGCCCTTTCACCGAAAATCAAATTTAAGTGAAATTTTCGCAAACATTGCGAACTAAACACTAAAAACTAAAAACTGATTCTTTCCTCACTTCAACTTAAATGATTTTGAAGAGCTCTATACAAATGCTACTTAGTTATAGGAGTACCATGGATTTTAGAAAGCTGATAAACGTGATCTCTGCTTGAACAAAAATCTTAATTGAAACACTCCCCGAATACTAGCTTCAATATGAAATTTGTTTCTATTCATTCAAATTTAATCAATCTTTGATAGTATTGATTGGAATAAGAAGCAAATATAAATGTAAACAATTAAAGGTGAAAATTGAAAACATAAAATGTTTCACTGTTTGCTCTTATACTTTTATCAATACCATCAGTCATTTGTAGAGTAATACTAAAAACTCGACGAGTAATTGAACTTGCGAAGAGCAGCAATAGTTCATGCACTTCTATTTGTATTTAATTATTTAAGTTTATCTCAAAGCATTAATATAAACGCATAGCAGTTCTTTTGCGCCCATTCATTGCACTGTTGATAAAGAAAACAGTATTTCATTTTATAAATATGTTTACTATCAGTTTCTGTAAATCAGTTTCTGTAACCGAGTCATCACCCGTATAAGAAACGACACAATTTTCACTTTTATCAATACTATTCGGACAACGATTACTATGACATCAGAAGCAAAAATATCAGCAAAACCTCATCGATAGCTTTCCTTTTGATTCGATTCCTCGTACTATTAAATATTGATCAATGATAACAAGTATTAGCTTAGCTTTGCGAACGAGCCATAATTGGACTCTGAACATAAAAGTTTGATCTTGGCAAAGTTTTGTTTTGTGCCTCAACTTCAACTTGAGTTTGTGATGAACACAACTATTGCTGAGTTAAAGCTTAACTCTAAACAACATTTCTAATATGGGTTGACATTTAAGGAAGTGATTAACTTAGGGAAGAAAACAGAGCTGTATTTATAAATTTTTGATAACTGATTCAGTTTTTGTAATAAAATGATTAATTGATGCTTGGGATAGAAATCATAAATTTTAGTCAAACTTGCGAAACATTTAGTGATTTATAGCCAACAGCGATCTTCATGTTCAATATTTAGCGTAGGACGAGTGCTATTGCATGCTATCTCTAGTGTTAATTCAATTACAGATAACATACAATAGCACTGACTCGATCCTGCTCTACAACTTACCAGAGTTTATCATTAGCCAGCTTTTCATCTCATCTCTTAACAACTTTAGCTCATCGCATAGATTCTCGTTGAATCTAAGTTCTAAAAACTCATTCTGAATAAACGGTAAATATCGGAATAATTGAAAATTTGAAGATTTATGGCAGTTGATGGAGTAAAATAAAGTAAAAAGTTTGACTTGAATACATGAAAAGAGCATTAAGTGAAAGTTTGATAAGATTGGCTTAGCGAGAAATGCATCAACATATTAGCATCAAAGGAGAAATCAGAGCCAGATTTCTAGCTGAAGAAACAAATTTTGTTTAACAACATCTTTAAAGATAGATATGAATGTTTTAGTATTTGATAACGTTTGGCACTATTATTGAAGATGATTCTGAAAAAGCGATTTGGTAGTAGCAGAAATACTATATATAATATATTTCTATTTCTATATTAAATGAATTATATTTGTTTTCATGTAGTTTACAGGTTAAGTAATACTTTTCAAAATTACTCTCATAAAAATGAACAAATATAATAAAGATAATGAGTTTGGCATCGTATTTATGATCCAACTCCTGCTCAATTTTCCTAACGTAATAAAGTCTAGTTTTCGTTTCATATAACTTAAGCGATTATTGTATTTTTATTTGTTATCTATGAATAATAATTGAAAATCTTAAATGATTTAGCAAATAGTTGCGCTTTTGCATTGAACAGAATTGTGGAATTCCATTGGCAAAGAATCGAATAGAAATGATACTACTTTAAACTTAAATACCTCATTAATAAGTTTGCAAAAAATTGTGGGACAACACAAAAGAAAAATGAACAAGAGATAAATATATCTAATTGAATTTTTACGCGCAACTTAAGTGATAATGCATTCATGGAAACTAATTTGGTTTTATTGTAAGCTTAACCCATATATTTTGGTATAATCGGAAAGTACATCAATTTGGTTATGTCTGTAGCGTAGGAGCTTATGATTGCTAAGCCTTCCATTATTGATGAACTTATATTACTTATGTCTGCATAAAACTAACTTTCAATGAAACATTTCACTATAAATTGCAAGTTTCCACCAATTTCTCAAATATTCATGCTTCAAAAGTCAAATCTTCTTTCGAGTACAGCTATTGTAGTAAATGGTGTTTCAAATAATCTTAACGTCAATTTTTTGATCATTAGACGTGTTTTGCTTTAAAATCAAGTCGTTTCGAAATCCTACGACAAATCCGTTAAAACAATTATTGTTTGAGAGATGTGCAAAAGGTCAGAGTATTGCAAGCAATGTAAACACGTAAAAATTGTTTTAGAGAATAAGAAAAACAACAATTTATAGAACATAAAATCTCAATTTGATATGGTCGGGTTAGTGCTATAGAGTCCTATCTGTCATGTTAGTTCAATTAGAATATGATTTTATAGAACAGACCCAACTACATGTTTTCGATGGTCATTCAATAAGATATCGATAAGTGTTTTTGTGATTCAGTTTATGCCAAACTATACCAACTCAATGAACAAGATAAGCCATTTGAGGTGTAAACAATTTTTTCTAACTGATTTGGAAGCATTTGACAATTAATAGGCAATCGTTTTACGAGCCATCAAAGAGGAAATAGTTGGTTCAAGAATCGATTCTGTTCCTTAACAACATGTGTTTATTAGCATTTGTTGCCTGGTTTGTTCAATGCCTTTACTATTTTCTGAGCAAATATAGTAAAAGTTTAAGGATATTCGGTCTGATTCTCTGAAATGAGTCACACTTAGAAAACATGCAGATGTTGTCAAAATTGATATAATTTCAGAATTATCCGCTAAAATCTATCTTTTAAGTAGGATCTGACTCAAAATTTTTGTAATCGAAAGATAAGGTAACCTTTCGTGACGCAAAGAGCAACATATTGCTTAAAGTTTACGCTGAAAAATTATTTTCTCCTAGAATTGGTTTAAATACGCCAAAATAAGCCTTGGCTAGAGAAATCTGCACAAAATTTAAGACGCAATTTCTTAACCAAATATAGTTGATTCGATTAAATTTTGTTTTTACTTTGAAAGAATAGTTATTAGGTAACAAAACATTGCAATTATTAGTTTATAATAATTTATAATAAGAAAGATGTCCTCCTCTAAAGAGCTTGAGGCTAGGAAAAGGATTGGCGCTTTTATTGAAAGAAACCCGAATATGAAAACTTGCGATATCGTAAGACATTATGAACTGGAGAGCATCCCTCGCCGTACAGTATATTCAATTATCCAAAGATTCATAAGGGGTCAGAGTGCCGATCGGACTCCAGGTCCGAGAAAAAACCGAGAAATTAACCGAAAAACTAAAGACAAAATAATTGAGTTCGCGGTAATGCGATCACTGCAGAAGTCTACATTCGGGAATGTTTACCACTTCTGAAAGATTTTATCGATAAGTACCATTCAGACGATAAATATGTTTTCTAGCCCGATTTGGCTACTTCTCATTACGCCAAAACCACTCAAGAAGTTTACCAAAGAGTTGGAATCAAAGTTGTCCCAAAAGAGATCAATCCTCTAAATGTCCCCCAACTCCACCCAATTGAAAGATTTTGGGCAAATTTGGGTAAAAAAATTTATGAAAATGGGTGGACAACAGATGTAAATCCCTAAACTATTTCGAAGAATCAAAACTAATACGTAAAAGATCTGAAAATCTGTGCCAAAACCTTATGAGAGGTGTTAAGACTAAGGTCCGCAAAGCAGCGGACAAAGGAGTACTATCTGTCATCAATTGATATCAATTTAAACTTCATATAATGTATTTTCATTTAATAAATTTCTGTTCAATTTCGGTGAAATTTTGATTAATAATTATTAAAATTATTTTTGTGCAGATTTCTCTAGCCAAGCCTTACATATATAAAAGTTCCTCATACAGTTATAGCATTTTATTTTATCAATTTGTTTTAACATATTCTGGAATTACAGACGCAGAAAACATCGATAAAAAATATTAAAAAATTTAATTTGCAAGAAATTCCTGAAATTTGATATAATTTGGGCATAAACTTGTTGTAGCATTCTTGTTATTCTTGTTTTTCATCATGTATTCACTGACCTCACTTTTGAGGAATATATTTAAAACTTTCTTATTTGAGTTCTCAACAAAATAAGATAACTTTAGTAAGCATTGGATAAATCAACAAATTCCAAGCGTTTACACAAAAATTACATTCTCTTTACTTAAAGAATCTAAAGTCTGTTTGTTGAAAGTTGGCCAAAGGCTGAATGTGTTTTGCATCTCTCTCTCTCTCTCTCTCTCTCTCTCTCTCTCTCTCTCTCTCTCCTTCTCTCATATTTCAAAATAGGCTCAAGAATTTATGTAGGATTGAGTATATCACCTAAAAGAGCAGTGAACCGAGCTAAAATTACTTATTCATTGAAATATAATTTTCTAATTGCTTAGAATGAGTGATATTTGTCTTAATAAGAATCTCTCAAATTTGACACTTTATCTAATTTTGTTTCAATGCCTTTACTAAAAACATCTTATACAGAAGTTGATTATTTCGCAGATGCACAAGTTTGTCTTAATTAAACATGTTGACAATCTTTCAAACCTTAATTAGATTTAGTAATAATTGGAAATCTTGAGACTAATTAAGTAAGAAATATTAATCGGAAAGAAGGAATGACATGAGTCGGAATTTCCGAACACTAAGTGCAATGACTGTTATAAAAAGCGTAAACTGATTGCAAAGCGACGCAAACAGCAAATGAAAGTATTATTTGGTAAGAAAGGTGTAAAATAAGAATTAAAGAGATCAAGAATATTCCGTTACATTAATATCTAGTTTTGAATGCGATTACAAGCTGACAGTTGGATTAAAACATCTGAAATATCCCGAATATGTAGATATCAATTATTAAACGCATTATTGCATTGAATACTTCATTTCTCCCACACACATTTTACTATCAATCAGTATCTCAATTACTTAGAACCTGAACTTCAGAGGAATGTGATAAAGATTTTTGTTGTGAAAATTTTTATTTAATTAAATTACATTTATATTTGAATGAGAGAAATAGGAGGTGATTTGATCGAAAAATATTTCTCTCTCTTACTCCTATGCTACACTTTACATTAGACTTAATTAGTTTTTTGACGAATATTCTACAAGCTTTATGTGCTCTGTGTATATACTTTGTAGAATAATTCTGTAATTTGGTCAGAAATAGATCAGAATATATTAAATGGTCGTAACCTTCAAGTTCAACGCTTTGAGAAAGAGTCTATTTTGGACTCTAAAATTAGCTATTAATTGTGAGATAGATTTGAACAGAATTTCGATGTTAATTATAATTTTGAAGTACTTAAGAGTTAATCACAGACTATTTTACGACTGGCTTAATGTGTTGTTGAGTGGTATGTCAACAAAAGCGGTTATGGTATGAACAAAAGCTACCTAAACTTATATTAATATTTTATTATTTATTATGTTATCTTACGACTTCTTCACAATTACTGCCCTACACTTTAACATTAGACTAAATAACTTGTGTTTCTATCAAATCAATTCTTCCGCATTTCGCTAAATGTAGTATAAGTTAGTTATCAAAATATAATCAAAACATTTAGATATAACGCAAATTTGAATCAATAGTTAGAAAGGTTTTAGTGAGGAATATATGGATTATTAGTTGAAAATGGGAAAGACCTAAGCAAAGGCAAATAGCCGTTCAAACAAATTTGATTCAAACAAATTTGATGACTCATTAAAATACTGTAAAGCAGACAATGACGCCAAGCATGACTCAAATTGTTATCTCATACTAATTCTTACCAAACTAATCAGGAGTTTTCCACTTATTTTTTGTTGCTTAACATAAAGAGATCAATGATATCTTAGCTAATATACTGCATGTCAACTAATCAATGATGGTATGGCATTTTACGCTAAGATAAAGAAAGGAATACAATAAAGAAAGTTCGTTACTTTCACTCGACTAATAAAGGTTTGATGACCTATAAGTTGTTAAACACTAAATCAATTTTCATTCAACAATACTGTGTTCCTAATAACAAGGTTCACTTTGGTATGCAAAATCGCACATTCAATAGTCTCTTTCACAATCAAGATTACTTCTATTATCAATTCAATTTGAAGCTTGCTCATCATTTTTATTAGTCAGGTATTTGGGCTTCACCTTCATATTGGGTAGTATTGCTGCAAAATCAGACTCATGTGGGAGTTTAGCTAAATTAGTTGAAGTTCATACCAAATGTCAGACCATTCTTATGCAAATTTTTACTAGTAATCATAGACATAGGCTCAGTTTCGCTCACCTGGACTCAACAGTCACTGAGCTAGTCTATGTCGATCATTATTTACTAACCAGAGTCAAATTGAAGAAATAGATCGAGTCAAGAGCTACAGCTGTAATCATGGGTGTGCAATAGAGCCGGGCTCCCCCAAAGGATTTCAGATCATTAAAAACAGGTATAGATCTAATAATTTCTCTATCTTTTAAAGCTGAATTTGAATAATTTAGTTAAGAATCAAATAAAATTTACTTGTTATACGAATATTAAGATATTTTAAGTGCGATTTTCAATATTCTTTGTATGAATTATCAAACTGAATCCTCTATTCTTGCCCTGCCGAAAGCCAAAAATGATTGGTCTGATTGAAAATTTCTTTTATCATTCAGCTTAACTGCTGGAGGCTACAAATTGTATTCAAAATATTACTTAACCTACAGTACAGTTTAAAAGCGTATGATTATGTACTTTGATGCTTTAAAACCTAATAACAGCAAAATGATTACAATGATTTTTCAAAAATATTTGCGGGCCAAAAATTAAAGTTCAAAGAGCTGAGTTTGGCTCGTGGGTCGCGAGTTGCGTAGACCTAGGTTATTCTAATAAAGAAAATCTAACAACATAAAAATAAACCAGTAAAATAGTTGATGAAGGTGGTTTCCATCAATATTGCATTAGATCCCAAAGCAAGGCAGATATCTATAAGTTTTATTGTTTGTATTATATTATATTAATTTTGCAACTTATTTCTTAATGGTAAACAACAGGTTTTTAAAGACAAAGATACTTATGCATCTTTCAACTAATTTTTATGATTAAATTCATGAATGATCAAATGATCTATTCATTTTGTATGAAAGATGAAATTTGACATTAAGGCCATCAAATGGTATATCAAATTGTAACATTATCTAATTTTGTCAAAACAACCCAATTGAATTAATAGATTTGATTGATAAGCTAAATAGGTTTAAAATAAACTAATCAAATCTTAAGATCTGATTTTTCTGAGTGATTCATGAGTGATCATTCCCAAAAGTATTGGGCATGGCTCGATTCAGCCATTAAGTTAGATATAACTAACGTGTGATACCTGATCCCTTCAACTATTTCATATTTTATTGAATTTTAATGCCAGCTACTCTAAAATTGAAGAACAATTTTCCCATTGAAATCAATTAGAATTTTAGATTGAGGGCTGCTTGAAAATTTGCTCCAGACTAGACTTCAATTACTAGCCGATCATCTATTATACAATTTAGTACAGTCGTTTCCATTTAGAGTGAACGAATCGATCCAGACAAAAGCATTCACTATAAGTGGGGATTCAACATTACATCCATATGGGATTTAAGGGATTTGTGTTCGGTATACAATATTGACTGTAATAGAATTTTCCGACAACAATCCTCATTAAAAAACAGAAAAAGTAATTATTACTGAATACATTAGTTGCATACATATTTATGAGCTTAGTAATTCTAAATCATTTGCATCACATCACAGGTTTATACTCGATCTGCTCGATCAAACTAAAACAATGTATAGCAACGAGAAATGGTGTGTTGCTATGGCAACATTTCTGTTATCATAATATTTCATAAAATGTAAGATTCAAATCTTAATCACATTAGATAATAAAGGGAATAACAATTAAAAGTTAAGTTAAAAACGATGCTCGTCACATGGCTTGACTGCTCTCCTAGTAGTTATCCATAATTTTAATGTTCCGAACTTTACAGTTTGCAGATTGAAATTATTAGAAAAAGCAAAACACGTAAAATCGGTTCAAAGAGTATTGTTTAAACTAAGTATTTTCGTGCACCAAGAGTTTAGGGATCATTAATATTTTTAAATTGCATTTGCATACACTGAAACTTTTTGGACAAATTATAGAACTCTAATAATACCAGTAATTTAGTTACATAATAGATCTCATGTGTTTGTTTAATATTTTAACACATTTTAATATGCTTGAAAAAGTCCGGAAATGATGCGTAAGAAGTAGGTTTCAGAGGGAAAAGTTATAAAATTGATAGAAACAATATTAGGTGACCAAATATGCTCTACTTTGCGAACAATTGATTGATAGGGAAATAGAAAAACTTGATTAATAGAACGACTGAAAACCAAAGATTAAGCATCTTATTAATAACATTGATCCCTGAAAGAACAGAACTGCCTTACTAAACTATGAATAAGTAAATAAAATTTTATTACTTGATAATCCCTTAATTTTAATCTGTACGTATCAGCCATAGTTCCGGATTTAAGCATATTTCAAATAAATAACTAAGTTATAATCGATTGATATTAATCATACTGTATATGAGATAAAGAATTCCTCTGGATTAAATTTAGCTTAATCCCGAACACTTTGATTCAAAGAGACTATGCGATTCAGATATCTAACATGCTAACAACGTGCCCAAAAAATTCCTTAGTTATCTGTTTCACAGAAAAAGATAAATCTAATTGTTTCTTTGACTTTGAAAAGGATCTAAAGACCGCTATTTCATAATCTTATAGCAATACACAACATAAGTACAACATAAGAATGCTTAAGTATTGATTAAAAAATCTTGTTTATTGCATGTAACTAAAAAAAATATTAATATTCTTCTGATTGACATTTTCATGTGATGAAAAAAACAAACCTTCGGATCACATGTTGGTTTATCAGAATTTCTCACGTCAAAACTTAGTTTTGTACTATGTACTTGTTTAATAATTTTATTATTACAATACTTTAGGCTAAGAAATTTTTAAGAAATACTAAATCTTAAAACAAACCTATAAACTAGCTCTATTGACCTGTTGCTAGGATTTGTAGTCAACTGCAATTACTAGCTATTTAATTCTTACTCAACAATTACTTTGAAATTCTGCTTCTACTTTCCTAAGATTGTTTGTATTCATACTGATTTTGTCTGATTCCAAGTATTTTCTTAACTTTGATCATCTTCCAAAGCCGACACATTTTCCAAGTAATCCCACACTTGCGACGCTAGAGCCGGAGCCAGCAATCGGAACCAGAGATACAGGTTGACCCCTGTTATACATATTATTTGTATATGTATCCTGTTTTTGAAGAAGTGCCTTAGCAAATATGCCTTTTACTATGCATACCATTGAATTCAATATAGAAATTTTTTAACGCATATTAAAGGCCTATTCGCTAAGGCACTTCTTCAAAAACAGGTTACGTATACCTTTCGCCAATACATAGAAATTTATTTTTCACGCAATAAATTCCATAATTTGAATTTTCTGATATTAATAATTCGATCAAATTTAATCAAAATGAATTTATTCTTAAATTAACTGAAATGTAACGTATATTTGAATGAACTATTCAAGCTAGATATTTGCTCGTTTACTATTGGAAGGAAAGCAATTCCCTGCCTCCGCTATTAATATTTAATATCAATGTGTTGAATGTATGCAAAATATCAAATTTAAACTTGTCTGATTTCCAATGATGCCCAAATTTTGGTTTAAGTTTAAGAAATTAGATTGATATACAAAGAATAATCTAACTTAAGAGTTTATGTAAGGCAGTTTTTGCGTTTGCTATTTATTTTATGACATAATTCAAGTTGACTTATTGTCCACCTCTGCATTGGATAATAGCTAATGTACTTTGTATTGTGCTGGATGCCATTTATTTCGTTTAACTTATAAAAAAACTTTATACTTTTATGAGATATTCTCAGATAATCCCTAAAGAGTTGTCAACTAGTCTTTTGGCCAATGTTCTGACTGACACGATGTCTCTTTGGACCTCAGCCGTTTTTACACGTGACAAGCATTCTGAAATCAAACAAATCCATTGACATCTTATGATACAATTCTCTTATAGTGACTGATATTTAGCCTTGAGTGTAAACATCCATTTTGAGGATTTTCATGAGTCACAAGATAGGTTCTAAATTGATTTAAATTTGAAGTAAAGACAGATACTCTTGTGAACAGAATGGGCTAAAGTCTGACAATTTTCTAAACCAAATCAACTAAAGTGTTGTCATAAGACCTGTTCGTTTGTCGCTATCGGTCTTTTTGTTGGTTTATGTAATTTACAATACCGTTTGCATCATGTTTTACAGCTCAAAGTTTATCCGATAAAGTCATCACTATTTTTATACTCCTTTTCTTGTCTTCAAATATTTATAATTTTACCACTTCTGCAATAAAACCTAATGACACAAACTTTTCCGGAATTGAGACAATCGGGTGAAATAAAAAGTTTTAAATTTAAATTTTATGTAACTGTTGAGACTCGAATAGGTGAAGTTTTTCAATTACTCTATTTGAATAACTTGACGATAAATAATATCTTATGAAAATGACTAACTTTAGAAATAATATCTCTCTTCTCAAAAAGCAAACTTTAATTTGAGCTCAAGTTTACTAGACTTTAAGCTAAAAATAGTATACTATTTGAAACTTTAGTACACATACAATGATTTATCTAATTATTAACGGTTTTAATGTCGGCTAATTTTGTGCATTTTAACAAATTTAAATAATTTTTATGTAAATACAGTAAACTTATTTGCAGCATAAATCAGTTCTAGCCGAAGGATTTCAGAGCCGAACAGCGATTGCAAGATCTGATAAATTATAAATATATTTATTTCTTTATACCAAAAGAAAGAATTGAATGATTAAATTTTGATGCACAAGACCTCCCCAGACGTTGTTGTCTAATCAATACATTATGCATTTGTCAGTTACCATCTATTCTCACATATGAACATCTAAACAGATAAACAGATATTTCTATAACTTAAGTAAGAATAACTTGAGTTAAACTTTAATCAAAAAACTTGATGAGAACTCGATTCTTGTTAGTGATTGATTTGTTATGAATGAAAGATGAGTTCAATCAAATCTATTGAAGATAGTACACACTTGGGGATAATAGTGAATATTTAGTTGTAATCACAAAGTAATTGTATGCATCCGTTCTACGCAAACACTCAATAGATTATTTTTAAGCAACTGATAATTCAATTAGGACAATTGAATAAGTTTACTATTTATAGTATCTCTAAATCCCTTAATTCTCCAATCATTTCACTGCGTATGAACAAAAGAAACAAAATTCCACCTTTATATCATATGGATTGATTGGATTGGCATATTCTGTCTCTTTTAAAAGTTTCAGAAATCATTTTGATTTGAAATCTCCCTTGAAATGAAAAATCATATAAATTCATTGAATATATCTGATCTTTTTAATGATTATTTTTGCAAATTTGATTCGACTTGGAGCTAGATCATTCAGAGTCATTTGAATTTGAGCTTTGATCAATGAATAAAGTGATACCACAATATAGTTAATCAATTCAGACCGACAATTCACATTCGCTATTACCAGGCTTCGCTATGAACAGGCCAAAATTAGTGGAATCAAATATTTCGAGATCGGACTAATGTGCTCATTATATTGTAGTGTTACTGTATTTGGTCGTTCTAAAACAGAGATATAGATACTTGATAGAAAGGAAATAAGAATTCTAGAGAAAACAGATCCCTGTCGGAGAGAGAATTCAGAAAGGATACAGGATCTCCACGAATTACTTGATCCTTGGAAAATAGATGCTATTCTGGCAAATTTCTATTTAGAAATAGAATATTTTCTCTAAGATTTAAACAGAAACTTATGAAATCAATTATCTTAGGTTGAAAAATAGTAAAGCACGTTTACGGAAGTTTACGGAATGTAAAGCACAACCAAAACTACTGCAAATAAAAAATGCGAGCTCGTGCTCAACAATCATATGTAAAAATTTCACTGTAAAGCCTTGTAAGTGCACACATTAGCACGATCTTCAACAATATAAGAGATAACATGACATCTCAAGTGTCTAGATAATTATCTACCTATAGACTGTGTTATAATCTATAACCTATAACCTGTACTCGGAAAATCGAGTTAGCTGGCACCAGAATTCAATATTTCATAAAAAATAGTATAAATTTCTGAATTTAATTAAGTAGTTTTTATTGTTTTCAGTATGTACAAGTTAATTTATCAATGTGTTTACTTTAGCACCAGATAAATTTTAAGATTTTCTTGATAAGCACTTGGGTTTTTCAGTACTGCGAAAGTTTTTTAATGGGACCCTTCGGCCAATAAGTGTACATAGAATCAGACTTCGGTCCAGAATTGATGCCTTTTACAACCAGAAAACCAGACTTTATTCTAGCCTACCCAGTTTAATACCAAACAATTGGCAATATTCGTAAAGACCTCTACATATTTTCTGTTTTTTATAATGGTGGTTGAAAATGATGCATCAAAGCGCTAAAGTGTGAAGATCGCTTTTACACACTTGCAATCTTTATTTTAACTAAAAACGCAGGAAGTATTATTTTCAGACTCTGGCTGCTCAACTTTATATTTAAGGTGACATTATGTATAAAAATAGTTGATATAATTGATTAACTGGTATTATTAACTGGTATTATTAACTGGTATTTACTTTAATGACTAGAAATAATAGAAATTGGGGAATGAGTTGCACAAATCAAATATTTGCTATAACAATTACTGTCTAATTGCGTCATTTTTACGTTATTGTATAACTTTCTATTAATACTTTGACTCTGAAGAAAATATTGCAATCCATTGGAAACCCCCTGCGTTTGATAGATACTATTCATAAAGGTTGATTTATAACTATCGATATGAATGGTCGACATATGTACGTTATATTACTTTAGCGTCATAGGTTTCCAAGTTTACAATCATGAGTATTGTCTTACGAACAATTGGCATTCTTTTACACGTAACTCAACTTTATGACTGTGTTTAAAACAAATTTCAATTCAATTTTCTGTTGCCAGATAATCAAATTACAGAGAACTCTAGTGAAATACTAAGTTTATTCGTCTAGACAATTGAAGTAACTAGAAATTGCTTAACGATATCAAATAATGATGCAATACTGTTGTCAATTGATGAAAATGAATGGTGCACCAAAGCAGGTTTTAAGCGACCGCCCCTTGCTCTCAACTGCCCCCGCACTGTGAACCGCCCCACACTATTACTTACTCATGGATCTAAAATTAGAACCACCTGGACTACGAACTACTTAAGATATGGAGAATCGAAGAGTACCACACCAACGCCACCCACGGCTCGAATGTATATTTTTTTAATAATTGAAATGCTAAAATTATTAATCATTGCCGTCTCTATTATTGCGCAATAGTTTACTGAAAGGCGAGCATCGTTTTTCAAATTATTTACTAATTCGGATCAAATTTAATCAAATACTAGAAATGTTGGTGATATTCTTGGTGGGGCTGCTACTAAAGGTGTCCAATTATTAATGATTGTTCCAGCATTCAGAAAAGATATCTTTATAAAAAGCAATTATATATTTAACGTTTTTGCGGATGCAACGCTATCCTACATAGAACTGAAAACAATTATAATTTGAAAATGACCAAGCTATCAGATAATCTCTTTATTGATTTTTAGGTACCAAATTTGTTGAAATGTTACATAAAGCGGTTATGCGGTTCCAAACCGCGGTTTTATGAATAAGAACTGCCCCTCACTAGGTCCTTTACAAAAATTGTAATCGGACTAGTGCTGTAAAAAGAAAGTTTTTGCGAACCTGCCATTGAAAAATATAAACCTCACAATGCATAGCATGAACTTTCTACTAAAACAAAAACAAATTGATATTATTAAAAATCGTTGACTAATTAATTAATGTTGAAGTTTATTTGAACTATTCTCTATAATTATTTTTAAAAAATACAGACGATCGCCAAACAGTATTTAACAAAAAACGTTCACTTTCTATATACAAATTTTCTGATTCGCGATATGAATTAATTTGACTTTTAAACTTATTTTTAAAAATATCTAAAACGATCTTATTTGTGTAGGCTTAAAAATGAACATCAAATACATTTTATTTTGTTTCGTTAATCTAGTAATAGTTAACATTTGAATGATAGTAAAACTTGCAGCCCATTGGAATATCTCTAGAAAGTTTCTCATTAAAAGAAAATTTCTAGAAATTTTCCAACACCAAGCCGTAATGAACCATAGTTAAATTACCCAAACATTGTCAAAGTGATAAGTTGTGACATTTTCAAGATTGAGACAAAGCACAACAAAACTATTTATGGTTAGCTAAAAACTATTTATCGTTAGCTAAATACTGACCTAAACTATTGTAATGTGGGTGATTCTAGGTATTTGTTAACTGAAATAGGTATGACTTTGAAGACTATACCAGTAAAATAAAAGTATTTATTGAGCTAGTGTTGATAACAGAGTCTAGTCATATTACCTTACCTAATATCAGTTTCATACCTT
Source organism: Archegozetes longisetosus (assembly GCA_018873245.2). Classification (NCBI taxonomy): domain Eukaryota; kingdom Metazoa; phylum Arthropoda; class Arachnida; order Sarcoptiformes; family Trhypochthoniidae; genus Archegozetes; species Archegozetes longisetosus. Next base: position 7,416,340 of record JAEMBT020000007.1, read on the forward strand.
ACCTTCATAGCTAAGTTTTATGTTTAGTCATGCTTCTGGTATTTAAACTATTCTTTTGAGATCCCCTCGAAGACAAATCTATGTACTTAAAGGTTACCTCCTATCCTGTATTTCACTGAAAAAACGTCTACTAAACTTCATTGAACTTCAATTGGGTTCAAATAACTTTACACGAATGATATGGTTGATGTTATATTTTCACTTAGTTTTAATAGGATGATTACGATTTCGGACAGTCCTACCTATGATAGTTTTCTGTAGCATTTCATTTTGTCCTTACACTTTTATCAAAACACTGATAACACCTGAGTACAGATGTAAAATTGCGTATCATATTGAGGACACATAACAGGACTCATAACTTTAGCCCATTATAAAGCAAAACAACTTTTCCTAACAATCATTACTTCGTTTATGTCTATCTCTAATTCATATTAATTTATATCCATTCTTTGTGTTTATGTTGCTAAACTTCAAGACCTCTGTTTGTGATTGATTTAAATGAACGATACAAGTGTGGGTCAAATGATTTTTAGGACTAACAGTTCGAACTTCACTTCTTTTCTGCTTTGATCAGTTTTAAGTCAGTCTATTGTTATTCAGAGAGGAATCCATAAGCCATTGCGAATATGATTTTTTCAAACGTTTCAAAAACGTTTATGACACTTCAACTAAAGAAAAGTTTGTTAAAACAAATTTACGACAAACTATCCATTATTAGAAGAAAAGTTGGATTTGCCACTAATAGGAATTAAGTGAAGTGAAGGCGATCATTATAATGATCATAAATTGGGAGATGTTTGAGTAGATCGTAAATACTTTAATATGGATTTCAAGTTCACTTTTATATGTTTCATAAAAGTAATGAAAGAAGCGAAATCGTAAAGATTTTTTTAACACTTCTAGAATAAATAAGACAAGTCTTTCTAGCCCTCAGTTCTTAGAATCTCCATAAAATCGGCTCCAATGATCCTCTAATTCTAACCAGTTCCGATTATATGTCGTTTGCATCTCAACAAACAAATATTGTTATGATTGCAGGAGTGCCATAGTTATGATCGCAAGAGTGCTATAGAGTCGTATCTGTAAGTGAACTAAGAATCGAGTTAGGACTGTATAGCAATGACCGAACAAATAGTGTATTATGTGTATTATTACGATTGAATGTTTGAAAGCGGAGAGGGATTTCACTAAGAGCTAATTGATTGACACAATAAGTTGAAAACTACGCATTCATAATATTTCATAAATGTGATTCGTTCACCGCGGCTACCGGTGACATATATAAACTCTGCGTTTGCTCCAATCAACCAAAATCCTCTTTGAAGACTCGCGATTACCTTTACAGTTGTGCGTGATTTCACGTTCTCTTATCTGTTTTTCTCATTTGATAAGTGTTCTTTAAAAATATATTTCTCTTCTATTCCTTTCATTTACCTGGTGTTCATTCACTCAAAACAATTGTGAGTTATCTTCTAAAGATATTCTATTTTTACCAGTGCATCAATCCATGCAATTACCCAACTTCTTCATATTAGTTTATGTCAAGTTCATCAGACAAAACACGTATCAGTGATAACCTCAGCTTTTAATTATAATAAACTTTTGTGCGAATAGTTGAGCAAATAATAAGACTTTTAAAAAGGATTTAAGCGAAATATTGAAGCAGTAGAAATCAGGAAAACTTTTCAATAGATAAATGATGAGTTTGGGTGGAAAGTATATAAAGCTGTTGACCCTATCAACTACATTAGTAGTTATTTTGGTCATACACGAGGCAATGGCTAAACCTGTTCAAGAACAACAAAAGAGGTAAGTGTTGATTCACCCAATCTTTTTATCCTTTTTTATTAGTTTAGTCAATCAGTTTTGTGCCTCCAGATTGTTGTGTAATTAGAGACAGAAACAAACTACAGTCAAATGGAAGCTTAAGTTCCGAATTTCATCAATTTTCCTCAATTTTAAGTATCTTAATTGAAAACTTTAAAAATAAAGTATTTAATAACCCTAAATACATAAATCTTAATCGAGAACTAATTCGGACAAAGATTTCTTATGGTTGGAAAAGGAGGCTGAAAAGAAGAAATTCATGACACTTTAGCCTTCTTTTCCAATAAGAAATCTTTATCCGAATTTGTTCTTGATTAAGATTCATGTATTTAGGGTGATCAAAGATACTTGATATTTTAAAAATTCGAGTTAAAGTACTTAAAATTGACGAAATTGATGAAATTCGAAAGTTAAGCCTCCATATGATTGTAGTTTATGTTTTTGTCTCTAACTATACAATATTTCTGATAGATACCTGAAGGCGCAAAACTTATTAACCAAACTAATATATACAGTATGTTCGATTCAGTGCTATCAAGTTTTGTCTTCTATTCGGATAATATTAAAGTTACAACTTTATAGCACTCGTCACACTATGTACAGCATTCAATTCTCAGTCACTCAAAAATATTTATTAGGACCTGATAGACGAATAGATAAAATTTTTACTGATTAACTTCAACCTTATTTGATGTGAAAATCAAACATAAGTGTTTAATTACTTTATCTGAATGTGATTTAGTTTTAGTAGTAAACTGACAATATAGAGACTAAAATAAGTGTAATCTTTATTTTGTTTTGCATTGTTGTAACAGTTTCATGTGCTATACAACACTATACAAACATTGTACACAATACAATAGCTATTCTCCAATGTATTTTCAATGAAGGGCTAGAACTTGTTGAGGAAGTTGATGGCAACTTCAATAACTTTCTCATTATATAAAAATCAATCTGACGCAACAAACAACCAGTGATTCTATATTTGATTGTGTTTTGAGCACTCAGCACAATCAATTATTAAATCCTTTTCTAACTCTCATTAGCCACTATCTACTGGCAAAACTTCTCAATTTCGCACTCTTTACATAAGCTAATTTCTGGATCATTTTTCAACCATCCATTCTTCAACTGAAATGTTTGATTGACTCGGAAAGAGTTAGCGAGGTTGATATTACTTCACAAGTTCAGACTTAGATCGTATTCATTAGAGGAAACGAGTTACTGTTACACTTTTCCTAACTTGTGAACTTCTGAGAACTTAAAAAATGCAGAAATTTAATACGAAAACTTTGACGAACTAAACATCTAAACTTAAAAAGATCTTAAAAATTCAATACCCAGAGTAATATGAGAGTTTGTCTAGAAAATACTGAAATTCAAATCGATTCAATTTGGAAATCGATCAAAATGAAGTAAATATCAATTTCTGGATCATATCTTTAACTCGTAATTTATATTTTATCGATTGAACAAATAGAAGTTGAGGCCTATAAAAGTAAATTGTTATTAGTTATCCTTTATTTATTACGTGAATCCAATTGTTTATCGACAGATAAATAACCCTAAAGACAGTAATTAGGTGAAATTTCGTGCGTAAGTGCTGTTATATTATCTCGATTGATAAAATACAAACCCATTATATTTACTACTGTCCCGCTAACCAATTATCTAAAAATTGCATTAAATTATCATTAGATTTGAAGCACTAAAAGTTGTTTTTGTGGATGAAAATTGTGGATGAAAAGTTCAGTTGAATTTATTTAGTGTATTTATTTAGTGTGGGAGCCGTCACAGTAATAGTTACCCAAATCAGATTAGTCCTCAATTGAAACGGCATAAAGAGTCTGGTGTTTATCAAAAAACCCAATTTTCTGGTTACATCCTATTACCTGAGAGTTAATACCTGCATAATGGTTTATATTTTAGAGTTTTATCAAAATTAATTCCTGAACTTACAGGATTTGTGTAATAAGTTTTTATGATATAATTTAGTCACGAGAATATATAAAGGATTTTGTTCGCAATATCATAAGGATTTCGTTTACATCACAAAAATTCTATCTTTACTCAAAACAAACTCATTATTACTTCTTTTACGATAAATACTCAGCAATAAAGTTGTAATTATTTGATTAATGATCAAAGTTATAAGTATTAGAAAGCTATCTGACATCTAGTTTTTCTAACTCTTAAATAGTTATTAATGAGTGTTTGCTGTCTTGTAAGATATGTAGAAGCTGAACAAAACAAATCGTTTGCTTCTGGTTATTCGGTAATATGAAGGCATTTATTTCAATCATTATTTCACTAATTGCCAATCAATCTATTTTAGTTTGTTTGATTCCGTCTTAAAGGATTAACTAATCATAACAATACTATATATATATAACAAAATTAAGCGTTATGACTCAAAACTTAAGCATTAGTTTATGAGATTCACGGCTAAAATAAGTTATCTTCAGTGTTGGTAGTTTTCTGAGGGCGGATGACGTTATACTTTGTGATAACTTTTACTGATAAGTAGTGTCGTAGTACAAACTTTACTTAAAGGACCCGACAATCTTTAGTAGGTCACAATTCGGTATTTTAGAAAATACAATCAACTTCCAGCCTGAATTAAGCAATTTTTATTGTTTAAAATATATATAAGCTTATTTGGAAGTTCACTCATCACTGGATTGGCTTAAAAATTAGGCTAAATTTAAGATTTGTCAACATAAACAGTTGAATTTTAGAGAATGCTTAGTGGGATTGCGTTTGGCCCATATGTAGTTACGTCGCTACTGATAAGTTGGATAACAATATAGAATGCATATGACAACTAAAGTCTGAATAATTCTGTGTGGACTCATATATTTATTTACTTTAATTTTGTCATAAATAGAACAGTTATCTTAAAAATGGTTAAACACTTTTATCTCTAAATATGATTCTATTGGTAAAGTTAGGGCTTTATAGAATCAGTACTAATATAGAAATTTACGATAGCTTTCTATAACCACAAATACTACTTTTAGCTAAATAAAACTTTTCATTATGTTTATATATCGCTTTTATACAGTAGTAAACCCATTTGATTAGTAACGTTTATCTACGTTTGTTCTGCAAATAGGATAATCAAACTCAATAGAATCAGAATAATTGCGTCAAATACTGGCCCAACTAATCATTTTTTCTAAGCATCAGTAAATATTGGAGTAACTCTAAACTTCTTAAAAGCATCTATATTTTCATTATTCTCAATATGATATTTACCTAAAGGAGAAATCTAAATTTTAATATAGTTGTTTATTTGACGCTATATTTGACATTTTTACTAAATATAAACTGAAATCAATCTGAAACTTTGCAATTTACCTTTGATTAGACTAAGCCTTACAATCAAGTTAGAATGCAACGTTAAAACACATACATTTGCGATGAAAATTATTGAGTAAAACATTTTTATTTCTGTTTCTCAAACATTCTTCTAGTTATTGATTCCCAAAATAACACAATCCTCGTAAACAAGAACATATACTGGTTCATTTCCTTCGAAATCATTTGAATAATTTGAATAATTTTCTAATCAATTCTCGATTCCTTTTGTATCCATTAAAGGTTCTAATTATCGATCACAGGATACCTAAACCATTAGTCTAGTCATTTGGTATTTAATTGAATTTTATTAGAAGTCAAATTTTGACCATATGAGAGAAAAAGCTTTAATAATGTTTCCTATTTCTAGATTTGTTAACAAAATTCACTTATAGAATGAAATGTTCAATAAAACATTGAGTGCTGTATATAATTATGTCAACTTCTATAACTTATTCAATTCAACTACAATTGCAATAAAACGCATTTTTATAACAGAGAGAAGAGAAGCGGTATTTCGGATCAAAGACTTGCCGAATTGGAAACGCTTCTTGAGCTAAAAAAATTGAGAGAAAACTTGAGAACAAGGACTCCAGTGGCATACGGACTGTTCGATCCAGCCAAGATGTAAGATATTAAAAAACGTTTCTAAACTTTCAATCTAACTAACTCGAACTAAATTTGAATTTTTAGCGGAAAGAGACGGAAACGAGACCATTATTTCAATGGTAATTACGATAGAATTCTGATGAGAGTAAAAAGTAGGACAGACTCACCAATGATTGAATCTTTGGACTATGAAGAGTGAAGAAATCAAGTATTACTGAAACTAATGATCAAACAGTTCTCCTAGTCATATTATCTCGTTTGTGAACATTCTCAGCCAAAGCACAATTGAATGATCGATTGTTATACTTTTCGACCCATCTAATTATTTATTTCGCTAAACATTAATTTATTATTACTATTTTTTACTTATGTTCTTTCCTGACCATTTATTTATTTATTTAACTTATTTAAACAAACACTTGTTTATTAATGAGATTATTACTTATTTATTGCACTATTAAATAATGTAAATCAATTATTTTGTATTAAAAAACAAAACTATTATTGCTTAATAAGTGGTTTTTAATTAAATTATAATATATATAACTAACGAATAAGTGATACATCAGAGATACATTGTTTTTCTTATAATTATTTTCAAATGCTCAACAATTGTTTCTTATGGCAAATAATAATAATAATAATAATAATCATAATAATAATAGAGTAATGCGAAATAGACTTTCAATCATATAGTGTATAAGTAAAAAATCGGATGCATCAGGAATGTCAGCAAATTAAATACAGTAAAACTTGTTTAGCTCGAACATCCACTTAAGTGGTTTTCAAATACAATATAAAAATCCGCTAGAAAACAAGTGGTCATTGTTAAGATTCATCAAAAACCACTTAACTACACGTTTAAGTTAGACAGGTCTTACTTCAACACTAAATAATAATAGTTAGGGCTAAACAATGACTAGATATTGATTTACAGAAAAATTGTACTGTCGAGTCAAACAACTGTACATAACTGAAAAGAACAAATTAATCAAATCAATAAATTATATAAATTATTAGAGATGAAGCGCTTTCGAAACATAGATTACAACTAAATTGAGTCACAGTTGGAGTTATTAAGCAAATAGTCAAATATGCTCTTCATTTAATTTACAACAAAACCGTGTGTGATCATCGATCCCATCCTATTCACTGTTTCTATTCAACTTTTTCTCGGAGTTTTGTTACCCCTTTGTGTTAGGCCTTCAAACCTTTTGAACGTATAATTAATAAAAACCCAATCTTTAAAGCCTGGTGTTTCTGATTCTTTGCTTGGAGCAGAAGCTGTTATAAAAACCAGATGTAATGTATAGAAATCAATATTATCAATCATAAATTTTTCAATCAATAAACTTACGGATTTTTAGATCAACGTCAGGGAAATCATCGAAGTTTGACGTGTCGTCAATCGATTTCACTTCGACGGGAATAGCTGCCGGTCTCTCACTAATGAAAAATTCAATTTCAATCAATTTATTCGACATTTTCAATATTCGAATATCACTCACCGTATATGTTCCCAATCGACACCCTATAAAAAACAAACCAATTAATTGAGGTTTTGTGGCAATATTCTGAATGAGAAATACCTTGAAAAACGAGTGTTGCTTGATTTCCTCAATTCCAGCCCCAGAACCGATACGTTTCTCAGCTTCAGAACAGAATCGTTGAATCATATCTCTGGCTTCATTACTGATAGGCACTTCAGGTGGGAACACAAGTGTATCCCTCCAGTTCATCACTTTTCGGTAAGTCTCTTGTGGAGTCTCAGAACAGAACGGCGGATAGCCGATCAACATCTCATACATTATCACACCTAACGACCACCAATCGGCGCTTCACATACAAAACAAGCGTCAGTAAAAGACCAACAATACTATCAATCAAATAGTAGGTTATGTCAAATACCTCGAAACATATCCCGTTTGCATAAATACTTCGGGCGCGATATAATCAGGTGTTCCAACTGTAGAATAAGCTAATTGTCTTCTATTCTTTTTCCAGCTCTCTGCTCTACGCTTCGAATCCATTGGATTAGTAGCGAAATCGCTGGGTTTGGCCTGAGAGAGATCTCTATAGAATTCAGTGCGATGTGACTTTTTAAGGCCTGTACATAGTCCAAAGTCTGATAATTTGATATGTCCCTAAAAATAACATAATTACAGATTTTATTAGTTAGAAATAGATTCGATATGATAAATAATTGAGACTTTATTTATTTCCTAATAGGAATAGACTCGAAACAAACCTAAGGTGGATTCGAGTCATTTAAAAAATACAATAACATAAAAAACATCAATTTGTAACTCACTCTTGCGTCAAGTAGTAAATTATCAGGTTTAATGTCTCTATGAATGAAACCCAATTTGTGAATGGAGTCGATGGCGAGTGCAGTTTCAGCGATATAGAATTGTGTGCTCTCTTCTGTGAGAGTGTCTTTTTTCATTAGAAGCGTCATCATATCACCGCCAGGAAGAAACTAACATACAATAAGAGATTTAATTGCAAAGATAATAATAACAAAATAACAAAATGACCAAAGACTCACTTCCATAATGAGGTATAGATTCATAGGATCTTGAAAACTGTAGTACATTTTAACCACCCACTGATGGTCAGCTTCAACAAGAATATCACGTTCAGCCCTGACATGTGCCACTTGTTCCTTTTCGAGCATATCGGCTTTTCGAAGAATTTTCATAGCATAAACATGACCCGTATCTTTCTTTTGAACGAGTCGTACTGTTGCACAACAATTCAATTAAAAATATCATACATACAGTCGGATCAGTGCTATTGTGTGCTATTTATAATGTTATTTCAATTAGAGATAGAACTGTCTAGCACTCAACCGACACCTCTTTAAAGATAACTATAAATTATGCAAAAGGTCTGAATGTTTGAATACCTTCACCAAAAGCTCCTCTTCCTATGACTTTGAGAGGTTCAAAATCTTCAACGCCAAGACGTGATCTTTTTAAACGAAGAAACTCAGTTTCTTTGATTGCGTGTTGAACTCGTTTCTCTTGTTTCTATAAAAATCAGTGCAATTTTCTAGATTATTCACTCATTGCGATTACGATCAACTCTTACTTGTTCTTCGCTTAGGCCTTCGTCTCTCATCGTTTCTTCAAGTCTTTCATGCCTGAAATGTATTGAATTTTATTGTATTGTATTGTATTGAATAAGTTTAATGAGTTTGAGAAAAAAATTTCAATTCTTTTGAAAATTTTTTAAGGTTTTCATTTGGGAAGTGTTTTAAGAAATACAGAAACAGAACGATTAGTTTTCGAAATAATCATTTTGAGAGAAAAACAAGAAAATAGAACTGACGATAATTCCGAATTCTTGTCTCATATAAATGGAGTCTTTAAAAGAAGCACTTTTTCAAAGCCTTCTTAACAAAATAGAGGACAAACAAAGTCGTGTAGAAAATTGGCTCAAATTAATACTAGTTATTGAAATGACGGAAAAACAAAATTAAACTAATAACATCCGAACAAGTAGGGGAACACTAGAATTGATCAAATTATAGGCTGGCGTTGAGAATATGAGTTAAGATTAATACGAATTAAGCTCAAAGTCAATTTGGTTTAACATGAAATAAGATTTTGAAGGGGTTCCAAACGTTTGTTAGTCATCTACAAAACACGTTATTTTACATAAATAGTAACTCAATAATTGGTCGATTATTAAGTCCGTGATTAAGCTATTTTGAAAGTCTCACGAAGATAGCCATAAATAAATATTAGAAAGGAAATATTTGCCAAACCTGTTTCTTCGTTCGATGTGTTGAGTAATGAGATTCGAGTAATAGTTTTCGAGATGAACTTTAGCCTTAGTCGCCTTGTCGAGCGTGTGTCCACTGAATCGGATATTTTGTTGACCAGCACTATCTGTTGTGGCTGCCATCTTTGGCACTACTCTGCTCTATATTGAAAAAAATTTAATTTATTTCTATTGCTTATTAGCACAACATTAATAGCAGGTCATTATTGATAACAATCCTAAAACAATAGACATATCAAGACCACTATCAATAGAGATTAAGTTTAGAGGATTATTAGAGGAAAATGTACAAGATCGTTAGGATTTATGATTGTTTGCTAGTATAAAACAATTCAAACGTGTACCATATTTTCGGAACAATTGTGTAAATGAGACCATTTTCTACAATTTTAAGTGTTATCGCAAAGATTGGAAGGAAAAAGTATCAAGTCTGAAGTTCTGATTGAATAGTATTTTAGTAGATTTATGATTTGATAGGTGGAAATTTACGATACAGTGAAGTAAACATGAATTGGTAAAAGTTAGCATTCTCAAGTGAAATAATAAACAAATGGATAAATTAAAGAAACTGGCGCGATATCAGCTGTTAGTTACAAGCACAAAACCTGAATGCACAAACTGGTAATAAAGTAAATTATTAGCATAGCTTCCAAATGAATTAGATTAGAAGTAAAAGTCAAATGAATTAGTATTTCTGGCAGAGCTAGACAGAGTGAAACACTTTGAGTTATAAACGGTTGTTGACTATCACACAATTATTACTGAAAGCAATAAAACAATTTGCATGACATAATTGAATAAAAGATTAGACATTTTGGGTATTAAATGAGCAAAACCCATAACCAGCAGTCAAAACAAAAGTAAAATTAATAATCAAAAAGAATGAGCATTTATGAAGATGGTTATTCGTTCAATGAGATCTCATGTACAATGACCTCAAATATAATAATGTTTAGTCGTAAAAGATTTAAATTTAATGGCATTCTGGCTCAATAAATAATCGCAAAAGTCATATTACTATTACACGAAAAACATTTTATATTATATGAAAAGCATTTGATATTAAATGAAAAACATTTGATATTAAACGAAAAACATTTGATATTAAATAAAAAGAGTTTGATATGAAAATTGCAGCAAATCAATGACAGCCTTATAAGAAATACTCACATTTTGATTGAAGAAAAGTTTAAGTCTGTTTATATTGAAAGTCCAAAAATCAAACATAAATATGAATTGAATTAAAAAAATGAAATTTGTATAAGAAACAAGTTAATACGAGTATACTATCATTCGATAAGTCGAATATGATACAGTTTACAACATCGAGTCAATGCAAGACAAAGTTTATAACTTGAAGATTAAATCATATAATCCTAGTTATCAAAAAGTCTGTTATACACATAATCTTTTGATTTACAACATGCAACACTCCAAACACAAAACAGTACATCAAGGAGTAGTACAAACGAGTAAATGTTTCTAAGATAGACAGCTTGTGAGATACACGATTTGCGAGTCTCGTAAACTTTAAAGTGAACGTTGTTTAGAAGTTGGGGTTTAGAGGATTTCACAGTTATGAATACGTAGAAATAAACTGTTGATTGCCTCCTACACTCTTTGGGAACGGCAGGTGAAGCAAAGAAGGCATATAATAATATAAGTTAGGAAAACAAGTGTGAGGAGGATGCGAGCTCGGAAGGAATAAGTCTGAAACTCAGTGCAAGTCTAGCTTGACCTCTTTGTTTATCATGTGCTAACAGAGCAAGTCATTCACTACTAACTTTGTCCGATTGTGAACTTACAGAACAACAATTAATGACAAGGACTACTGAAATAGACTAATTACTAACTGCTATTTATTCTAAATCATATAGAAGTCAACTGTGGCCCATCGGAAATGCGACCTACTATTATAGTAATGTGTTGTTAATCTGCCATTCATTGCCACTTCTCGTAAATGAAACTGAACTGAATGTGACTTTTTATTATCTTAATTGTTTTCTCAAAAGATTAATTAATTGCCGTTACTCAGCCATTGATAAGTTTAGAATTGGAGGCCGTAAGAAAGTTTATATTAAAACCCAAAAGTCTAGTTCGTTCAGATGTCTTATCAGCTTAGACACGAAAATAATTATGTTTTTTAATAGACTTTTTGTCTAATCAATCTTAATGTTACACATTTTCACTAATAGCAACGTTTGAAGTGAATGATCAGTTGGTGCAAAGTTTCAATTATTTAGAAGCCATTAAATGAAAACTAATTGAGAATTGTCAGGGTATAAACATTATGCGAGTCATAAATTAGCTTATAATTCAGAATAATTTGATGCCTATTTCACTGAATGTGAACCACTTAAGGGCTGATAATCATTAATCAAAAAACGTCTGTTTGGCTTATTATACAAATAAAACGGTTAATTCATTTGAATTAGTTTGTGGCTTACATTAGTAGATGTTTTAGATTTCCAGATCCGCATTTTGTGACTAAGTGTTGGTTTATACAAATTATAATATTCACTATTTATCAAATTATTAAATATCAGTACCAAGCTTAATCCTGTTTTTCCACGATCACTATTTTTTCTTGATAAATATCAATCACATTCACACAAAATTTTACTAAATATTAATGTTTTTAAACATGACAACAATAATTATCACAATTGAATCACTAAATGGCAGTTAGAAGTGAATATGACTGAAAGCCAGTTAAGAATAAAGAATAAATAAGAGAGAACTGGTGATAATTAGCAATAAAGTAGAATTGATAAAATGAAATGAAATGCTAAACCTGATTTAGTAAAACAGTTTAGCTCAATGGCTCACTTGGCAACTGAACAGAATTATCGTATTTGGTTTCACCCTTTTTTATGCAACTCTAATAAGTAGTCAACTATCTCAACACTTATGCTTCTGCACAGTCGACACAATCATTCATCAATATATTTAACTAATGTATAACTGTTTAATTGGAGGTATCAAACCTTAGTATCAGCCACTTTGAAGGAATGGGAGAGAATAGGAGAGAATGGGAGAGATTGGAGAGAATCACACAGAATGGGAGGCAATGAAAGGCAATCAGAGGGAGAGAGAGAGAGAGAGAGAGCGTTAGAGAAGATAACAGTGAAGTGTTTGTCAATTAAAAGGCAAACAATGTGACGCAAAAACTGCATATAAAGAATATAATCGTTGTTCTGCAATTCGCCTTAACCACAGTATAGCACTTCTTCAGGCGTGGCTTTCAATATTTCAACTATTGTTTTATATCAAACTCTTTGTGATTCAATCGATGGCTATATTTACCCGTAACTAACAAATTAGGCAAACATTTGATAAATGGGAGGGAATTAACATAAGTTTTAATATTCGACACGATAACAAACCCATCGTTTTAATTAATAAGTTAGAAACGATGCTAAACAACCAAATTGAACACTTGTTGTGTGCCTTATTTGCATCACATTCACATCTGTGCGACACTCTAGTAGTATTTGTTATTATTAATATTGTTATTTTGTTATAAGTTATGCTATAAGTTATTACACTATAAGTTACGCTGTAAGTCATACTATAACTTATAGCACTTAAGCTATTCTACTGTAAGCTATTCTACTATAATCTACCACTAATTCTGCTCTTTTCGTTTGCTAAACAATATCATTTTTGCTGAAACCACTTTTCAAAGTCAGATAATATGGAAAGAAGGTCGTCCTATTCAATGTAACATACGGTTTGAATAACAATTTTTTGCCTATCATTCCTATCCATTTCATTTATATTGTCAACAATTTTGCAAAATAACTAAATTTAATTTATACAGTCGTTACATGAGTTTTATGGAAAAAATATCAACTTTTTGCTAAAATCTTACGATATTTTACTTTTTGAGACAATATGCTCTAATTTCATCAGAATTGAAGTTAATGTTACGAAAGTGCAATGCAATAACGGAACAATTATATAAACCTTAGCATGAGTTATCATAAACTTTCGCGACTATTATTCTTATCAGAAGAGCAATAAAATGATAAGTTTAAGTATAAATCAGTCGATCGATCAATAGGGCAAGATATCAATAGTTTCATTGGAAACAAACGGTTGGCCTTTAAAAATATAACATTGAAAATGATAATACAATCAAGTGATAGCTATTTTGTGATGTATTAAGGATTTAAAGCACATATACACTGTGGCATTGACTTTTAGTGATCAGTCATATGTCATTTTCACTATTTTATGTATTATGTACTCATATAAATATGAGTCATTACAACCAATCCAATCATCTAATTCAACACTATTTTAGTCGTTTTAATAATCCTTATATTTTTATTTTAATAATCATTTCGCCCATAATAAGTAATCGAGTGAATCGAAAAAATGATTCATTTTTAATTTAATAAATTTGATTCTCACCTCAACTTATTGTTGTTAGTCTTTTGATAACGATTTTGATGATTTAATAAATACTTTATCTTCAATTGATTCAATCGTTGATTTTTTAATTCATTTCATCTGAAATATTCATAAAACTGATTATAATTAAATTCGTATAAGTATTACATGACTCAAAATTTAAAACAAAGACAAATCAGTTGTAGACTTCAATAAGAATTGAGTAGAAATTACCTTAAATTCAAAAATAACGATATTTTTCAATATAAAAACCAATTATTGCTTAAAGGATTTGATTTTAGTATTAATTATTAAAACATTAGTTATTGAGATTTAGTTAATTGTGTTATTATTACGATTCAAAATAGAATTAGTTTAAATAGGAGATTAGCGAACGGTTAGTAAACAATAACTGGTCTTAAAATTGTTTGTTTTCATCAAATTAGGGAAAACGACGACTTTTCAGTTTTCTAAAGCATAGCCTCAGGTCATCGATTGCCAACTTTTGTGTTTACGGCCTAACAATATATCAACTCTTGCAACTATTTTCGTCTTTTTTCAGCCTTCAAGTCACAGTCTCCTAACTGATTAGATCCTATTAAATGTGACATACGAAAAAGTACCAATTCTGATATTAAGCTTAGCTGAATTTAAGCGACTGTGAAAACTCAAATAAAGCTATTTGATATGACGTTAGACCTGGAGAAGCGCCCCAAGTGTCCACTGCACAAACTTAAATAACATTATTTTTCTTAAACACACGTCTCTACTTCTTCGTTAACTTATTCTATTATCAATTTATCAAATGTTTTAATTTGATTGCGAAAGTACAAATTTATTTGAAACAAGAAGAAACTGAGTAAAGTAAAAATAAGACATAAACTATTTTGGAAAAGAGGAGTGCAATAGTATTGGTTTATTGGAAAGATGCTGTTATGTCACTCTAAGTAGTAGAATAACCATAAGAGGACGACACTAACTATCCTTCAAATAGCTCTACATCCTATTGAAAACATAATTTTAAAACAATCGACACCCCTTTCAACTGCGATTATTAAGAACTAACGGCAAGCCTTTTAACTTTAAAATCTCTAACAGTAAATCGATCGCAATTCGAAAACTAAAATAATTATTAATAATGTATTGTTTAATATATCGCTAGTTTTTGACTTATTGTATGCTTTAGTATCGGATTACACAACTTATTAGAAATTAGTTTTGCTTTTAGTCACTCTTAAGTTTATAGCATTGAGTGTCCCTTATTTGGAGTATTGACGATTGCGTAATTTGAAAGTCATTTTATAAATTTTAATTCAAATTTCAATGAGTTAAAAATTCAATTTCTATTAAAGCCCTCAATACAACCACTAGATTAGGAAAAATAATTACTAATTAATAAATAACTCAATCGTAATCTTACTGTAAGTTTGAAATTCAAACTATAACTACAGCTCAAATGAATATTAAAAGAGAACGTAATTTATGCGAATATCACTTAAGATAACATTTAATAAACATTGAGTAAAAGTTCAATTTTCTAGAAATCACTGAACTCAGGTTTAATATTAAAGTTTGATTAGAATCAGCAAAAGATGGATACAAATAGTGATTCAAATGACCCAATTTTGACCATCAAACTGCCAGAAGTCTCGAAGACTGCAAAACAGAATCATAACTCATCAAATGAGGACATGAATGACTCAAACGATGACAATCAAAATGAAACAAACGAAGATATGAGTGACGGAAAAGAGATGAATAGTAGCAATGATTTAAATAAAAATAATTCAATTAAAGACACTTCGAGTAAATTTAAGAGCGAGAAAAGTGGTCAAAATAAGGACAACGAAGAAGTAGTTAAGATCGATCATGCCCAACTGAAGCAAAAGATCGAAGAAGAAGAACGAGAAAAAATGCAGTAATTATTCAATACTTTTTCGTTATTATTATTATTATTATTCGCTTAACTGCTTCTCCATTCATTTAAACTAATCCATGCTTTGATTGTGTTTCTCAATAGAGTCCTTGTCTCTAACTTTTCTGAAGAACAATTGAACAGGTACGAGATGTACAGAAGATCCGCATTTCCGAAGGCAGCTATAAAAAGGGTAAGACTTTTACGTTTTTATTAGTTTGACATTTTCTGTTGACTATCAAAACCTTCAATTTTCAAACTGATCAAGACATGAACTGAAACTTTTCTACTTGATTGAATAGTTGATGCAATCAATTACTGGTTGTTCAGTATCTCAAAATGTTGTGATAGCCGTTTCAGGCATTGCAAAAGTATTTGTGGGAGAAGTAGTGGAAGAAGGTATTGCATTTTTGTGATTTATAGCTCATTATTGTTGGAATGACGTTTGCATTTAAGCTTAATAAAGTTGTGCAACACTTATGACGCTTGTCTGCTTTGATAATCAGTTAGATATCAACGCATTAACTGTCATTGAATTTTAACCCGAGATTATAATTGTTGTTGAGTGCGCTGTTGTTGTTGAAACGATGCCATTTATTCATGTTACTTAAAACTGATTACTCAATGCAAAAATGATGATTATTTCTCATAGGACTAGATGTAATGGAACAAAACGGTGAAAGCGGTCCGTTGCAACCGAAACATATACGAGAAGCTGTTCGTAGATTAAGGCTCAAAGGAATTATGCCTAGCAGAAGGCCCAATTTATCCAAGTCTCCCTTTCTCTAAACATTCACAACTATTCAAAATCTAGCCCTAAATTCATTATACTTTTGTACAGTTATTCAATCATTAATCAAATAAAATTCATTTAAATTGAGATTATTTCGACTTTATTTCGACTATTGTTCGACTAAATTATCGAATATAACTTAAAGTTTTAAATATAGTATACATTGCTATGATTTATATTACATAATAACCAATACAAATAATAAAGTATATCTTATCGGAAATAATTGGCACAAATCACCAAAATTTGAAAGGAATGCTTCAATGCTTTGGACAAATAGCTTATCGATGAATATTTATCAGAATGTAATGATTAGTAACGAAAAGTTTGGTACCGATTAGTACAAATTGAACTTTTCATTCTACTTAGTGTCATGAAAACGAACAGATCCTCCTTTTGAGTAAGAACTTGAAGATTTTTTGATACCACAGTCCTTAGAATAAGAACTTTTGCAGGACTGAGAGGAATAGCAGGATTGTTGTTGTTCGGTATGACTGGAGCTCTTGATATCAGCAGAAATTCTTTCCGACTGATTTGCAGCGCTCAATACAGCCATAGCTTTGCTGTCGACAACAGACAATGAGATACCGAACTGTGCTGCATAGTAAGTAAGCATAACCAAGAGTTGGCAATGTCTCGGATCTATCAGATTAGTAATTATGCCGAATTCTCTCAAACCAAGTACAGTATCAGAAATGGCAAATAGAATGCCACCAAAACAAGAGCAAAGTTTAGTCCAAGTCCATAAATCTTCGAAGAGCTGAACTCTTGCAACAGCTCTCCAGACCATCATCAATAATATGAGATTATAAAATGGAACCGTTACACTAAATATAGTGCCTAATCAAAAAGATTAACAAAGTTTTAGATGTTTGAGGCTTAGAACATCTTCTACTCTACTAATCAGTAAGCCTACCATTAAATTAATTCCCAAAAATCATTTTTCAAGTCTAATTACTTTTCAGTCAAATAATACCTTCTATTTCTTAATCCTTAGTTTCATTTAATATTTCATTGAATAAATACTAAGACTAGGGATATGAGAGTGTTCTCTACAAAAATTTTCAATTGAGTATTAAATAATAAATGAGAAAATTCTGTGCTCTGCAGGAATGCTCTAAATTTAATTATTCTAAAATTTTCGACATATTCTGCAGTTATGATTATATTTTGAAAGCTAAGATTTTTTGTCCGTTAAGGAATCATATTTTAGTAATGGAATAATTTTATCGAGTTATGAGAAGTAAAATAATTAGTGCGATTCAAGTCGTAATTTTGCTATACAGTCGCCTCTCGTTATAGTAAACACCCTGATGCACTAGAAATTTGTTCATTATAATGGAAGCCCACTATACCAGATATAGTGAACATACCGTATGAACCAGATTTTTCAAAAAGTGTACATCATAGCAGTTGTTCACTATATCCGACTTCAGAATAGAGAGAATCGACTGTAATCAAAAATTCAAGTTTAATTTATTTAATCTTCAATTAGCAAAATCAGTGAAAAATTCATTTCTGATAGGAAATAAAAGTGAAATGAAGTTTGAATTAATGGTAATGAAGAACTAATCGAGGTGAAGAAAAGTTATTTTGAATTAGTTTGAATGATAAGAGTTGCAACGAAAATGTTGAATAATTTTTCCAGAGTCCTCGATCGTATTAGATAACAGAGTTTCCCTTTATTCTATAATCAGACACTTCCTAAAACTTAAGCTAAAATCAGTTAAACTCTGAAATAGTGGGATATTTTAAATTTGTACTAATTAAAACAGTCCTCATCACATCTATGCTTGAAAATCAAAAGTGAATGCCTAAAATTTGCAGCTTCAATTCAAAATTAGTATTGCACTTGAAGTTAACCAAACCGATTATCGTCAATCTCAAGGATTTGCATCAAAGCGATTAGAGACAGTGGCGAAGCCAACAAATTTCGAGTGGGAGTACACCACCATACTGATTTCGATTAAATCTATACTTACCAATTAAAACTAATTGTTTATAGTTATAAACTTGAATTGCAATCTACTTTGCTATATTCTGTGGCAATTATCACAAGAAATCAACGAGATTTCATACTGAAAGTTAGACTTTTAGACTGGTTTCGTCACCGATAAGATGCATATAAATTAGCACAACTCTTATCAATTATATTCTAACAACAATGAATACCTTGAAGCCCAGGATACATGATATAGTGGACAAGTGCTCCGACAAGACCACAAACAACACCTGCATAACAATTGATTGGATGAAAGCCAAACGCAGATATGTATGCGATGTGAGCCTAATTTAAAATTAAATGCAATTAAGACTAGTGGGAAAGAAATGAAGAAGGGGAAAGATTGAAAACTGAAGTCTAGAAGAGAAGATACCCAAGATAGTTATTAAAAGAGTTAAATCAAAATGCAATTAAATACCAGTCCAAAAGCTAACATTCCCCATAAGAAACATTTTGGCCAAACGAGTAGAGCGTCGCCCAAACACGACAGCATTAGACCACACAATACTCTTCGAGAATAGACGTGTTTGTCACCTAAACTGATGCCATGAAGAACAACGAAAATGCAGAGCCATACAATTGGTAGACATTTAAGAACACATGTAAGCCATGAAGGATTCTCGCGATCAGTCAATACCAAATAAATAGCAACTGTCTTGAAGAATGGCACTAGTTTTGGCCCAATCGATCTGATCTATGATTGGATAAGTGATTGAATGAACCAATCATTAAAGAAGTTGAACAAAGTTGTGATAAAAGAAAATATAATTAACACAAAGAAATAATTACCACAACAGTAGGACTGGTCCAGTAATCGTTGAGCTGTTGGTGACTATGATGGTCCAAGAGTAGTTTGTGTTTCTTATGATGAATATGATACATGATTGAGTTGTTGCTTTGTACGACTCCTTAATTTGTACGAGTTGAGAGATGAGAGATTCTGATCAGCATTTAGTAAGAGATTAGTTCACTTTGGCTTTAATACTGGTTTCGTTTGTATTCGTATAAATATCTGTAAAGAACGCAAAAAAATCAATATTTTGTAAAATTTCACAATCAATAAAATTGTAAAAATATAATTCTCTTACTACTCAATATTACACTTAATAGTAGTGAAACTGAAAAACAATCCAAACTTAAATACAATTAGTGTTAGAAATGAGTAAAAAAGCAATTAATCGAAAAGAAAAAGAGAAAAAAGGAATAAATAACCTAAAGTTGAGCAGAAAAAGAATCCATTTGAGGAATTAGTTAATAACTTAAAAGTATTTACAGTATTTAAAGCGAATCAATTGTTTAGAAATTAGATGAAGTTAGCATTGAGTTAGTTATGCTGTTGTGTTGACTATTTTGCTTAGAATTGTTTATAAGTATTGAGTGTTTTTATATAGCAGTAGAAGTAAACACAAATGTGAGTCACATTTAAGCCAAGCCTCCAGTGAAGTGCTTGAGTTGAATTAGTTACTATAATGTTTTCATTCGTATTCCCATCAACACAATTATTAATAGTTTTATTAATTCCAACTGTTATGTCAAACTAAAGTTAGCTACCTTTTCGTGCCAAATCTCTTCTAATGCGTTTTAGCTTAAGAATAAAAGTATCATAATTGATGTACAGTCGATAGTTTTCAAGTTTGTAATTCAATTTCATAGTTTTGCATAATTAACTTGACGTCTATTTTGTCACAAATAAGTCATCAATTTGATAATCATTCTAAATTATTTGGTCGTATCATAAATCAATTGTTTTTTCTCCTTCAAAACAGCTTTCATTCAGTCATAAAATATGATAAATTCATCAAATTATTGCTAATCTAAATACAATTTTGTCAAAATGTGCTATAATGTGATTTGAACGGAAAATTTGATTTACAATCTGATGAAGGATTTATTATAGTTTATGATGGAATTAAAGTTATATTTTTAAAGAGAAAACGATTAGTAATAACATAGAACCATTAGTAATTCTTAGGAAAAATCCATTTGTGAGAAAGACAGCATAAAATTAGCGTATTATAAGAATGATAATTGAAATGCTCGGTGGTAAAGCTGTAGACTGTGTGATGATAGTGAAGTAGATCAAGTTTAATCGGTGATGCGTGAAGATCATAAACCAAAGAAAGCATAACAATTTAATAGTATCTTAGAGACAACTATTGTTCAAATATTAACTCAAAGTTCGTCAATCAAAGTTGACACTAGACTCAAAAAAGATAACGACAAATATTTATTGACTCACGTAGCGTCAACTAATTTCGACTAAATAAGTCAATCATTTCATTGATCAGTGAACTAATGGAATAAATATTTATGAGTGACTATTGAGGCATTAATTATACAAAACAACAATTCATAAAGTCGAGTAGTTTCGATAAGTAACTGAGCGAATTTGGAACCGTCAAAAGCTTGAGACGCAGAAAGTAGATCTAGAATCTATCATTCAAAACTTGTCCTTAAACACTCAATCAACTTATTACTGCTATTTTAAAGTTAGTCAACTCTAGTTGCAGGTAAATAATTCAACGCAAATAGAAATGGAACAAGTTCTTGAAGCACAACTCTTTAAAACTTAGTCATATGAATCGAAGTTTTTGCAATTTTTCAGTCCTAAAGGGTTGGCAAAATTGATAAAATAAGTTCAAAGTATTTGAACAAATTTGAAGTCTTTCACTAAATTTGAGCATAAGCAAAATTGACTGAAAAAATGCGTAAGAACTATTAGAAAATTTGAGCAGAAGTTACACAACACTAATACACAAATCTGTTGACTTAAGTCTAAACACAGTCCAAGTACAAATAGAGTCTAAAAGTTTGAATAGATTTGTTTTAATTGGTTGAGTAGCTGGCAGAAAAAGTGATTTTATTATCAAAAAAGTGAACTCAATTTAACGGATGGTTTAGTAAAAGTTAAGCAAATGACGAAAGTGGAAAGAAAGTGGAAAAGAAGTGGAAAAGAAGTAGGAAAATGAGAATAGGAAAATAAGAGAATAGTCAGTTTTTTTTAATAAGATAAGGTTTCGAGACGTTAGGTAGTGAGAATGGGTGTTTTATGACTGTTGAAACGTCCTCTCGCTGACAAGCAGCCAATTGTACAACAGATCACTTTTGCTTTCCTATTCTCTCTGTACGAACAACAGTATTTTCTAATCTTTACTCTACTCTCATTTTATTAATTTAAATCTTATTTTCTCAATTATTTCTTCTCTGTAAGTATTTTCATTTATTTAATAGTTATGTCAAATAAAAATGAGATGACAATAAAATTAAAAAGCTATAGAAAAAGAGAGAGTTATGTAATATAAAAAATCGATAGATAGTTAACCTTGAAAAGTGTCCTTCAATTGTAGGTCAAAGTGAACGCAGACTCGACTCATAGTGAGCTAACACTCGAATGTCATATCATTTAGTTTCCTTTGCAATAGTCTACTAGCATTAAGTCAGTTGTTTTACAGATTTAACCGACTCTTCAAAATGCCGATTAAAAAGATCTTCGCGCGTCAAATATTCGACAGTAGAGGAAACCCAACTGTTGAAGTGGACTTAACCACTGAATTAGGTATTAAAGCATTTAATTAGTTTAAAATAATTTGCTATTAAAGGGGTTGAAACATATTTAGTCTGTTTTGTATCGAGCAATTTGTACCTTCAATCTGACTATATTAGCGAATTTATGAAAATACTTTGGCTAGCAGCTTTGAAAATTTTCTAAAATCTCTTAATTACGAATATTTGCAAATTAGTCATTTATCTATTTTTAAAACAAAATTTCCTTTAACTACACAAAACTTTCCTTTACTTAAATCTAATCTGAAACTTAAAGAAAAAAAGGAAGTTTTGGTTCAATTTAATCGCAAATTTTTCACTTTAACCAATTGCTTTACATTGGAATAGACGAATATTCCAAAAATTGATTTGAAACTTGATTTGCAGGACTGTTTCGGGCAGCGGTTCCAAGTGGGGCGTCAACTGGTATTTATGAAGCTTTAGAGTTGAGAGATAACGATAAGTCTCAATATCACGGAAAGTCAGTCCTTAAAGCTATTTCAAATGTGAACGACGAGATTGCACCCAAACTCATTGCAGCTGTTAGTTATATAAATAATAACAAAGTTTACATGAAACTAAAATCTCATTTACTTAACAGAATCTTGAAGTGACTCAACAGAGAGAAATCGATGAGTTTATGCTTAAATTGGACGGAACTGAAAATAAGAACAAATTAGGTGCGAATGCAATTTTGGGAGTATCTCTAGCTGTATGCAAAGCAGGTGCCGCGAACAAAGGTGTACCACTTTATCAGCATATCGCAGACCTATCGGGAAATACAAACATCGTTCTCCCTGTTCCGGCATTCAATGTGATCAATGGTGGTTCTCATGCCGGTAATAAGTTAGCGATGCAGGAGTTCATGATTCTTCCAACCGGCGCCTCGTCTTTTACTGAAGCCATGAGAATGGGTACTGAAGTCTATCACCACCTGAAGGCAGTTATTAAGAAACGATTTGGTTTGGACGCCACTAGTGTTGGAGATGAAGGAGGATTCGCGCCAAACATTCTTAACAATAAGGATGCGCTCGAACTGATCAAAGAAGCGATTGGCTTGGCAGGTTATACTGGAAAGGTTGATATTGGAATGGATGTCGCAGCATCTGAGTTCTTCAAGGAATCAAAATATGATTTGGACTTCAAAAATCCTAATTCTAATCCTAGCGATTGGATCACTTCCGATCAATTAGCAAACTTGTATCGAGAATTTATTAAGGAATATCCGATGGTTTCCATTGAAGATCCCTTCGATCAGGACGATTGGAATGCATGGACTAGTCTTACCTCTGACTGCTCTGATATTCAAATCGTTGGGTAAATCAAATCCTAAGAATTCATAGTTAACTAATTTAATTGAATTAAATCTGTTTAGTGATGATCTCACAGTCACTAATCCCAAGCGAATTCAAACCGCTGTAGAGAAGAAAGCCTGCAATTGTTTGCTTCTTAAAGTCAATCAAATAGGAAGTGTCACTGAATCAATCGATGCGTAAGTTTCAAAAGTCAATCAATTTGTTGAAGACAAGTTTTTAAAATTCTCCACCGATTCAGGCATAAATTGGCGAAACAGAACGGATGGGGAACTATGGTTTCACATAGAAGTGGAGAAACTGAAGATTCTTTTATAGCTGATTTAGTGGTTGGTCTGTCGACCGGTCAAATTAAAACTGGCGCTCCGTGTCGTTCGGAAAGATTAGCCAAATATAATCAAATTTTGAGAATCGAAGAAGAATTGGGCGCAAATGCGAAATATGCGGGAAAGAACTTCCGCCATCCAAACTAAGAATTAAAAGTTACTTATCTTTCTCTCTCTCACTGCCTATCTTTTAGCTTTGAATTAGTTTTCTTCAAATTATTCCTGTTTTAATCTATAAAAAAATTATAATTATAATCTTCAATAGACATCATGAAACAATACCCGGTTTTAGTGAGTCAGTGTTTGTTAACGATCCCGGTTTTGATTGATTTAACAAATTATAAGTTGATAGAAATGTTTTATATCGGATTTGCGAAAATATGAAAGAATTAGTTTTATGATGTGCTCCATATTATTTCGACTTAACCATCAGTCAAAGAAGTAGTTATCCTCCCACTTATTGTAACTGATCGATAGACATTTGGGATGAATGACCGCCCGGTGATAAACTTTGATTGTAGTTGTAATGTCCAACTGATCCATTGGAACAATTATAGCCTTTTCCTGATTGAGCTCTAAATCGCTGAGTCTGTGTTTACAATATATAATCGTTTGTCTTTTGTGATCAATTATGCTTAAGCATACTTTTTTTTAACATTAAATCTGTTCCAATGGATCCTTAATGTCATAGTAGTCGAGAAATCATTCATTATCTAAACAAGAATTAGTAGCAGAACGAATGCACTGATATATTGGGTTAAATGACAAATGACTGATGGCTTTAATAGCAATTATACAAAATTGTGCTACAATTGAAAGTTAAGATCAAGTGTGAGAATGATATGTATTTTAATGTCAATTGAATGTAATGGAAAGTTGAATAAAGGAAAGGAGCTACTAATCAGTTTGTATTTATACATTTTCTATTCTCAAGAGCTCTCTTCCTCTTCTTCCGAATAGACGATCGGCTGGATTTTTCGCGTAGATCTTGTCGGACGCTCTGTTTTTCGTTCAGACGCTCTTCTCTTGGAAGCAGTCATTTCTTCATCGCTTTCGTCCTCATCCGATTCTTTTACGACGGCTTTTCGTTTAGACTTCGGTTGTTTTATTGGACGTGTTTTCTTTTTTGATGTTATTGAAGTTCTTTTCTGGGCTGAGACCAGTTTCGCAGCTCGTTTTGAGGCCGATGGGGGCGTTCCGACCACTTTTTGGAACTCACTATCGTCTTCATTTATACCCTTATTCCTGCACTCTTTAACCTTTTGCTCAAATTCGTCGATCAACTGTTTTGTTTCATTCTTTATATTTGGTATTTTGCGAGAATTCGCAATAATAGAGACAATACTTTCGTGTACAAAATCGCAAAATAGTTTGTCAGCGAAACAAATCAGATTCTCATATAATTTCTGAATCGAACGTTCGGAATAGTTCAATAAACTGAGACAATACGCCAAATCTCTCCACTGACGCTCATCACTGAAATGATGGTTAAAAGTTAATATTCATAAATTGTAACACAAACTTTGACAGCTAATCATTAGATTATACTAAAACGAAAGAACCCATAAATTAACGGCAAATATGATTGAGTGCATGTCGTAAGAACTTAAATGTTTTACTCAACCAAAGCCTAAAAGAATATCAGATATGCAAAAAACATAATGACTTACGTGGTGCAACGGAATCGCTGACACAATTTCTCCACCAAACAAATTGTTTGACGATTTTTCTCAATTAAGTCAAAAATGAATTTCATAACAGTTCTAAAGTTTTCTTCTTCGAGCCCGTTCTCAGTATCCGATAGATGACTGATAATATCAGGCAGAACATTGTAGATAGCATTTTGTTTTTTGCCCAATTCAGTAAAGAATAGTCTTGAGGAGGAAGAAAGCATTTCGTTTTCATCAACCATAAGAACAGCGATTTCACTGATCTGTCCCTTGACTTTCACCATATCTGATAGTATGAGTCGAGACAATACTTTAAGTGTATTCATCTTGACGTTAACGTCAGGGTCACGCAGTCTTTGAAACATTTGTGATGACCACTGATCTAAAAGATTAGGAAACCTGACACAAAGATCGCCCAAAGCTATCACAGTGTTGGCCCGTATGATAGCCTCAGGAGATTTTTCCATAATAGTCACTAGTAATCGTAAATGCATTCGACAAAAGTTTTCGCTGACAGCCATATATTTGGCTAATGTTAGACTTGCCGCAGATCTCAACTTGACATCAGGGTAGAGAACAGGATCGCGAGCGATTGTCACCACCATTTCGCTCAGTTTCGCTAGAAGGTTGTTTCCTAAATCATAGTTCAATATAATTAATAAGTCGATTGAACAAATACTTGTAAACAATTTAATTAATAAATACCTAATATTATTTCATTATTACAAATGTTGTTAAGATATTCTTGTTCTTGATCTTCGACAGCATTAGCACCCGCGAGACCAATCTCTTCTTCTAGATTCTGATCTCCAGCCACTGTATTGGGTGTTCTTCCAGGAGTCTTAGACCGTCTTCGGGGTGTTTTATCTTTTTTCTTATCTTTCTCTTCTTTGATGTAATTGCGAATTTTCAGTTCAGTCAAAATATTTAGATCGAGATGTATCAACATATTGAGAGCAATGTCACCAATCAATGATATGAAACGCGATAAGATTTCAGAATTTACGTAACGCGAAGTCTTAATTGATTGAGAAACTAGTCTTTCTTCCGTTGGTTGAGAACCCTTGTCTGTAGTTTCTTGACTTTGGGCATCGTTTTCTTTATTGCTCTGCTGAGAATCCGTTAGATCTGTTTGCATTTCATTTGTCAACTCTTCAGTTTGACTTGAATTTAACATCTTTTGAAGTATTTCTTTGACCAAATGTTCGCATATCGAGTCGGAATTTTCGGCCAACTGAAAGATAACTTTAACGATTTCGTCGCACATCATATTCCAATAATTATCATTAATGTTAGTCAAACCATCAATGAGAAGCGATGAAAGATTTTTGAACAATAAGTGATGTTTGGGAAGACGAAAGAAAAGTTCACAGGTTTCGGCTTTAGGTATTCTGAAGGCTTTTCCTAAAGCAATACAGGTTTCACTAACAAGTCGTGAGTCTTGACGACCCCTTTCACCTAAACCTATAGTGATGATAGCATTCAAGTTCTTTTCGGAACGTATCAGCTCTGCGTTAGAACTGGCCAACATTCCGATCAACTGAATCGCTGCTCTACTCTCTTCTGGTGTTGTATTCGATAACTTCATCGCAAACCTCTCCCACAACACTTGAATGTGAATTTGTTCGATTTCACCCGAACTCATCAACTCTTTCAGCAACTGTTCAATAGATATAAGTTCTCCTAAAGTGGCGCCCATTACTAATTCCGATAGACTCTTGATGACTGAAAAGGCCTTAACTTTTTCCGAAGCATCAGAGAGTCTGCCACCACTTTCGAAATCTAAGTAAATGCGTTTATAAGCAGAAACTGCAGCGTCTTTGATTGTTTTTTCTTGTGACCAAATCAAAAGAATTAGTTTTCTGACACCAGTAATAGCATCTTGAACTCCAAACTTATAGGCCGAAACGAAGAACTCAATAGCCTCCTGAACGTCAGTTATGTTACGCGATAACAAAAGATCGCTAACAAGAGGTATTGCAATCTGTATTTGTTCAGTGAATTTGACGCAATCACTCAAATATTTAACAAGAATTTGTTGTTTACTGATGTCATTAACTATAGAATTGTCAGCCGTTGACATTCGTGCCACTGCTATAGTAGTGGTCGGTCTATTGTCGGTCTGCTGTCCATCACGTATTAAAACTGATGCTATTTTCTCAATATCTTTCTCTACTGTTTTACTGCCCAAATCAATTATTGTTTTGTCATTATCTGTAAGTGGAGCTGAAAGTAAAACATCCAGATTATTTGATGTGTAAAATGATAACACTTTGAAGTCATACCGAGAAAAACTTTTTTAGCTAATGCAATAGTAACTGGAAGTGGAGGTGTTTTTGATTCCTTTCTATATAATCAGAGGCAAGAAATAAATTCAACTTTTTTTGATATATTATAGCGAACATACTCTATAGCAGTCATATCAGCATCTTCTTCGTCGGTCTCATCATCATTATCACTGCTAAACAGTTCGTTGTCAGGCCACTGGTCTTTAATCAGTTTTAACAGCGAAAGTGCATTTTTGAAATTCTTTTCGGTTACTAATGAACGAAATCGATTAAACATCTCTTCAACATCATTACATTCGGAAACAACAGTTTTATTATCAACTCCGTCGTTCTCTTCATCATTACTCGCAGGTGTAGTGGTTTCGAGTTCTCGCCAAAATTCAACAAATTCCGATTCAATACTATTCCATATTTCGTCTAATTGCGGCGAAGGAATAGAATTTTCGTTATCTGCCACTTGTTGTTCTTTCTCTGCAGCCATAGCTATGATAGATTTAAGCTTTTCTTCTTCTTTCTTATGCATAGTTTGCAACAATTGAAGCGGTAGTTTAGCAGCGAATGGGTTTTTGGTCAAAAATTGATTCAAGAATTGAATGGCATATTTGCGCACAAAACAAGATTTGTCTTTCAAACGTCCCACGACCGCTTCAATGAGAGTTTCAAGACGAGGAAGCGGTATGACTTCTGCCTGACATAAGTTACACCAAACAAGTAATGCTCGACTTCTTGTATAACTGGTATTATCGTGAATATGATCTTCTAACTTGTCCAAAAGTTGATCTCTAAGGTTACGCTCTTTTGAACCTTCTTTACTCAACTCTTTGGTCACTAAGTTTCCGATTATGCTAAGAGTCGCGTTTCTCATCAGATATGAGTCTTCTTCAAGAAAGTCCAACAAATCGCTAATAGATGGTAACAATTCTTGTGGACATTTCTCTGATACTTCAATCAGAAATGAAGAAATAGCTTTGGGTCCACTCGAGTCCCGAGAAAGTTCCCGAATATCTATTCTCTTGATTTCTCTAATTATTTCACTAATTATTATTCTTTGATTATGCTTTTTGACAATGACCTCAACTAAATTGGCCAAGATTGAGACCAATTGTTCCTTGTGTTGAAGTAATTGAATTAGTTTTAAACAAAAACCTTAAAAAACATTAAAACGATTAGTTTTGACTGAATAGGAATGACTTGCGAAACAAACCTAAGCTTTGTCGATGTTTTTCAATAGCACTTCCAATTATATGAAATATGCTTGAAGCTAAATTTGAATCTTTTTGCCTCGAAAGCACTGGATTTTCGATCATTTTGTAACAACATTTTGTGATTACACTAAACATTAAAATTCAAAATCAATATTGAAATCTAATTCTAATATACTTTAAAATGATTGACTCACTTAACAAACTCGTCCTCAACAACGGGTGGATTAAAGACTCGATGAATGGGTAACGAAAACAAACGCAACAAAACAGACATTCCCTTATCTTTGTTTTGCTGCCAATCGTACGACTCTTCAGTTCGCTTGGTTTGTTTCTTGCCTTTTTTGCCAATATTATCGAAGTCTATGTTTGACGACTGTTTGATGTCCTGTTCCTCAAACATTTCAGTCAGTGTGCAAAAGACATAAACAATCATTTTTAAAAGATTGCAATAAGTATTCCTTTCATTCATGTTGAAATCGTTCAAAAATGATTCCAAATCTGTGTATAATTTACTCAGACTTCGATTTATTATTTTCCACGAAAGATCTCTATGTTTGGGCTCAAGCGATGAAAAGTTTCTTTAAATTGAAAATACAATCGATCGGTAAATGAATTGAAAACAAATGATAAAAATAGAAACTTAGTTGAAAACATAACAAATACTTAAGACAACTGTAGAAAACGTCGAAGTCTTCCAAAATAAAATGAATTCCATTAGTACGGAAGTTGTCAGAACAGTCTTGAGATAAGATATAAAATGATATTAAATAAATGATTAGCGAAATTGGTTGGCAATAATTACCATTGAGTTTATGTCCGATTTCTCTGCAAGTGTATTCTAATTGAACTGAATAGACATCAAATTGACCACTACTTTGGGTCAAATCTTCCAATTTTATTGGAATCACAAACCGAAAGTCACGCATCGCTTAACTCTTATATTAATTATACGTTCAATTCATTAGACATAAATATTTTCATAACTAGTCAACTAAATAACAGTTTTAGCGCCAAAATACCGATTTATTGACAAAATGTCATTTGTTGAGTGTTTTTTTTATGTGAAATCCCCTTAAGTTTGATTGCCAGTAGAATTCAATCCTAGTATAACAGAACAGAAGTTTAAGGGACTTTTCATATATTTCTTAGCATTTGTCTTGCATTCAAATCCTAACGTTTTCATTACGAAACATTCAAACTTTTTGAAAGTCATCTTTTATTATATCGATTGTATCGATAACACGGCAGTGCATTCAACTGGAGTTGAAAGTAAGTTATAATTTGAAAGTACGTTAAGAATAACTATATAAAACGATTGGAGAAAATCTATTTTGGTCTTAAGAAATATATATTTCAAGTTTAGCCAATTTAGCGATTAATTAATTGAAAATAATTGATAACAGAGTTTGGAAAAGTTGAAACCGATATAATCGATAATCGACTTTGGTATTGAAAGCATAGAACATGTTTCGTATAATTGGTCTAATGATCAAATCAATCAAAAAGTGAGAATCATTTGATCGAACCAATCAATTAATAAGTGAATCAATATTTTGAATAATAAAATGAGTAGAATATCAGTTAAAGTATTAGTTAGTGTTATTCAGAAGTGAAAACTGACAGAAATGTTAAGTTCATTTGAACTAATATTTGGCGCTTTCGTTATATTAAACGCTTTATTCTTGTTCTATTCACCACTTCTTGTCGTCACCTCATTAACCATTAGTTTATTTATTAAATGGAAATACAATTTATTCAAATCGAAGCCAAACGCCGAACAAATAGGACGTCGATCGAGGCCAAAGTCGAGTCCGATCACGAATTATGGCGATTATGGCCAAAGCGCAAACATAAGAGTTATTAAGTCTGCGCGAAGACATCTACCATCACAGTCAAGAAATACTAATCGAAGTATATTCGAGCACAACCTTATGTCCAAATTCGATTTGAATCAAATGAATTCAAACTATTTCGGTAAAAGTGATGGTCTGTTAAGCTCAATGAGTTCGCAATCATTTACATCTCGAGCCCAATCATCTAATAATGAACTGTCATATCAGACAGCAATTTATAACTTGAGAGAGAATTACAGTGTGGAGTCGCCTCACTCTCAGTTGGGAAATATTCCTCGCGTGAAACTGACGCCAACAGAATCAACAACTCACGAACTGAACCTGAAGAGTAAGCCCATTGCGAGTAAACCTGTAACTGTAAGAATAGCCCCAATGCCTAACAATATATCATCGAAATTCAATTTAAGTCGTTTGTCAAATTCAACATCAAGCACTGCCACAACATTCGCTTTGCCTGAAACTAATAAAAATAATCCTTCGACACAAACTAAGAGTATTGTCGAGGCCTTGAAGTTGAAGAGAAAACGCGGTCAAAAGTACGAATTGGAAAATGAAGAGAGCTCTAAAGTGTCGTCTAATAAGAAGGCGAAACGCGAAGCCTCTAACAATCCCAGTTTCGATTCACCCAAAACTCCAAATGGTTTACTGCCTGTTGCGAAGCAATCAGTAAAGCGATCATCGATTGCTGGCTCAACACTTCTGTCTAAAAGAATCAAGAACAATGAGATCCTTAGCTCATACAGTTCTCTACAAACCCCTATTTTGGCACAAACTGTTAAGACTAAGAGGAAATTTTCGCCTGATTCCAGTGAGATCAAATCTAAAAGAACTTTATTACCAGATGACGACAAGTCTTTGGATCAGATTTCACCAGAAAATACAACCATGAATGAAGATGCGAAACAAGTTGAAGCCAATGAGTCGATAATAAACTTGAATGAAGTGAATAAAAGCGAAGAGGGCAGTCCTAAGAAGTCATATGGACTTCCGTTTCATTTGCATACTATGGAAGATCACGAGCGCGACAGAAAGAAAGCCAGAAATAGATTGTCTCGATTTCTAACTGCTATTCAAGAGGTGACGAGTCCTAAGAATGAGCAGCCAACAGAAAAGCCAACCACTACAGAAGTAATTCAAACAAGCAGCACATCTGATATCACATTGCCATCAGTGCCCGCAGCTGCAATTTTCACCAGTTCTCGACCTGAGACCAGCGTGACGACAACATTACTAAATACTCCAATATCTTCTGTATTGACTACTAGTCGAGAATCGAGCCCTCAAGTCGTCAGTGCAGACCAGACAGCAGTCGAAAATCCAGAAAACTGCTCGATGACATCAGCTCCTAATTCTCCAGAAGTTTCAACAACTGCACCATTTAGTAGTTCGATACCATCTCTATCAGCATCGATTGGTGCGATTAAACCATTGCCACAAGTGAGTTTACTCAAATTTGAGGTAAAGCTGACGATAAAAGCAAACCAACCATACCTTCAATACTTTCAACGATACCTTCAACACCTTCAACCAATGCGAACCTGACCATATCTTCAACTTCAACTATGCCTTCAATAACTTCAACCATGCCTTCAGCACCTTCAACCATACCTTCATTACCCTTAACCATACCTTCATTACCCTCAACTATACCTTCACTGTCCTCAAAAACACCTTCAATACCTTCAACCGTATCTTCAAAACCTTCAACTCAATTCGTTAGTCCAACCAATATGTTCAGTTCCTCGATAACGACATCATCATCGATAACGATCCCATCATTCGGTTCAAGCAACAGTTCTACCATACAAATTCCTCAGTTTTCTTCGATCTCATCACCAGCTCCTCTGCCAATACCAAATTTCAGTCAACAGACGATGTCATTCGGTTCTCACTCTCAGGCTACAGTTCCAACGTTGTCAACACTCCCAACATTCCCGACAATGCAGCAAAACAGTGCTTTTGCATCAGAAGGTACAGCGCCATCATTTTTCTCAGTCGGGCTCAGCTCGTCAACTAAGAAATCGGCTCAAACTCAAAGATTAAGATCAAGATCGAGAAGATGACAGAATTATGAACTCTTTCAATTTTATTATCACAAGTTTGTATGTATTGTTAACTTTTGAAGGCATGCATTAATCAATTAAAGAGATTTACGCAATTGTCAAATTCAAATTCAATGAGTTGTTTGTTATTCAATTGTCATTTATGTAATTTTACAAATGCTTAATATAGCAAAGAAATTGTTACATAATGAGTAGTTTTTATATTTAATGATAACTTATGAACTATTTGGTAACAATTCAGTCGACATAACTGTATAGTAAAAAAAATAAATGTAGCAAATATTTATTATTCGTTCGAAATATTAATTTATTATTATTATAATTAGACTAAATTCTAATTAACTCTTTCTGTAAACGTATAAATCGCGTGATCGACTACGTCGTGATCGAGAATGATACGAGTTTCTATCATTAGGTGACTTCGAGCGTTTACTCGACTTTCTGCTGGTAGTACTGCTATAAGAATGATGTTTACTGTTATGATTGTGATGTCGGTAAGAATGTGTTGGCGATCGACTGCGACTTCTGCTATAAGTGATTCTTTTGTGTTTGCTGTGATGATGATGACGACTACCTCTATCTCTATCACGCTCTCGTGATCGCGATCTCGAGCGTGAGTAGTCGTATTGGTACTGTCGAGGAGGCGATCGTTCTCTTTCGCGATTATTACTCTTCTCATAATTTTCGTTTCGATTCATTGGACTAATACTTCTAGATTTAGATCTGCTGCGCTTTTTCATGTTTGGCGAATCAGATCTTTTCTTAATAGGACTGTTTGGCTGACTTATTGCTGAGGTAACGGATTTGAGTGTATTTTTTGGAGGTGATTGAACTGATTTAGTTTTAATGAGAGGTGAATTAGTTCGAGATCCAGGAGAGATATCAAGTTTGTTGGAATTGAGAGTCCCATTCTCTGTCAGCATTTCTTTAGCTTTGAGTTTGGCTTCCTGATGATCTTTGCGTAAGTCCTCTATTCTTTTTTCTAACTCTTCTTGATTAGATTTTGGCCGGGTATACAATTTTAATATTGAGCGACACACATCTTGAATTTCAGCTTCGGAAACGCCAAAGATTTCGAACCAATGAGGATTGTTCGGTAGGGGAACCTATAGTTAAATAGATGTAATGATGAGATGTGAGAATTGATGAAAATAAACTTACTTTAAGCACTCTGGCACTCAGGTAAATACAAGCGCACGCAATAGTCTCAGGTGAATATCTCACAAAAACATTGGTCCTTAAACTGTCGTTCATATAATTCCTACAATCAAAAAGAAAGGCATATTTTATTATAAAACCCAATACTTGCTCTTTATTGGAACGATTGAATGCCGAATAAGACCACACAATCTCAAACTTAATATATTGGTTTAAATGGGATTTCAAGAGATTTATGAGGTGTGAACGCAGACGACTGCGACTCCAAAATAGTAGTCACCTGTTGGCCTCAGGAAACCTCAGCGATCAACTAAATTGAGAAAAGCTCTGCAAACTCAAGAGTCAAACACAAAGTCAATCACTTTTCATATTCAATATAGTCATCAATTATTAAATGTCTTGTCTTCAGAGCAATATTGAACACATCCTGAAATTAATTTGAAAAAATGCAAATAAGAAAGGCTTACAAATCACCACAACTGGCATCGAATGATAGACATCCTTGCCCTTAATTGTGCTTTAATGATAACAATATTGTCGACATTCCAATGGGGCGCACTTAAGATCTAAAATGATAGTTAGTTATAACGTTATCATTAGAATTGAACCTCAAATTCGGTGAATCAGTTTTGAGTGGGTTGAGTTCAAGAGGTGGAGAAAGAAAGATGAATCACAAACACACAAATCCACAAGTGAGTCAAGTATGTAAGATGAGCAAAATCGTGGAGTAACTTAAGTGCGTAAAGATCTGCAAAATTCTTCGAGTAATTTGAGATGTTGCGGCTTAAATGTACAAAAGCATTGGTACCAGATATACCTTTGTTTGAGATCAAACTGACAATCAAATCATAAATGATCATCAAAGAAACATCAATCATATTTGACAACATGAGCCATGAGTTGTATCAATAAGTCCAATAAGTGTTTGCAGTGCTAACTCTCCAGTTGAGGGCTTAATATTGAGATTTCCTGATCCCAGGGATGAAACGATTGTCAGGAAACGATAGGAGTCATTACTTACCTAATTGATCACCTAATCTCTGTTAGGTGAAGAATTTAAAATCTCAATTAATTTCAATTCAATATTTAGGTTAAATCTATGACAACTATCGAAATGATCGTCTCATCGAACACTTAATTCTCAACTGCTTGTTATTGGCTCAAAATGTTTGACCAATTAAGCAATAATATGGATCAATTTTTTGTTTTTCATGTAAGCATTTGTTCACAATGGGGGCTAGGCGTCAAATTACTATGCATTCGTAGCAATTTGACACTAAAACTCAATCTTGGCTATTATTTGCTTCACGCCTACTCTCTCAGTATACAATTTCGATCTAAATTATCAGTATTTCAATGCCTGATGGCTGGCAAAACAGTCTAATAGAATTAAAAAAACGACAATATTTAGTCTTCATAACAATGGGAATGAGAATGCAACACAAGAGATCATTTCAATGTCATCAATAAGTAATACTGACTATAAGTAAGAGAATTGTGGTTTAAATTATATCAATTCAATATTAGTATTCAATGCATTCAAAAAACAAAATTTAGAAAGTATTCGTCCCCTTTATAGATATGTAGACTTACCACGAAGTTTGCATCAGTCGGTGATTCTTCTCATTATCCAATACTTGAAGCAATGTTACGATTATCTGTAAATGAAATCAAAATATTAAATATTGGATAAGTGAGATGAAAGTTATACCTTATGTGGATGCTTGACGTGAACGCAAAATCCAAGTTCTTTTAATAGTCTTCTTTCGGCCTTAATGACTTGATTTTTAGTTGATATATAATTCTCATCTAAAATCAATGGCTTTATATCCCTAAAAACCAAATCAAGATAATGTAAACTTAACATTAAATCTCTTGAAACGATAAGAAACGTTATTAAAGAGTAGTTACTGAAAGTTCAATATATTATAGCACAGAATGGGTGAACAAGAGTGCGATAGAGCGCAATCATGTCTGAACAAAAACAATGTGCGAATCAATAGTGAAGAAAGAAATACGCACTTTTCTAAACGGACTTGTTTAATATGATGGAAAACATTGATCACATCTCTAATTCTTCTCGGGGCTTCTTCTATCTTAGAAGCCAGCGTGACACAAGCCATAGCTGTTATTTCCATTTGAAACCTAACCAACGACTTGGAGTAGTAGTATCTCTGAAAGAGAACTTGTCCAGTGGCCATCGCTACCTATTAGTACACCAAATTATCAGTTGACAGTTCAATTGGCAATCAAATACAAACCTGTGGAAGTCTGAGTAAAATGCCTGAAGTCTGAATGAGCTCACAGCCCAAAGCTCTCAAGTCAATTTCATAGTCATAGTCGAGGCCATCGCTCATCGAAGGCGTCGAACGCAACTTCTCGTTTGGTAAAATACAATTCTCTAATGAAATCACTATTTTACCAAACAAGGACTTACTTTTGTCACAATTATTACTATTACTATTTGTATTATTATTTGAATTATTAACCGTTTGTGAATTTATTGGTATTGACGCCATTTTTGCAATAAGTTGCGTTCAATAGTTGCATTCGGTTTTGTTAGTCGAGAATTTAATGTGCGCACTTTATCCACACCAGACGTCACTCGACAAATACGTCATATTTCACTAGTTTTTACTTTAACCTATAAATGTTCCACTTTTTTCAGCCGGCCTTCTCATAATCCCTGTGGCGCAGTGGATAGTACGCTAGCCTTCTAATCCTTTGGACCAGGGTTCGAGTCCCTGTGTCACCTTGTATTCTTTCTTCGTCTTCTATCATTTTCCTAAAAAATCTTAACCTTAAAACTAACTACTAAAACACCTAAACAACACGTCAACTTTAGTAGATTAATTCAATTTACAAGAGAAAACTGCATATGTTTGAATTTATTCGAACACTGGGTTATGCAAAATTAAAGGTTTATCTTTGAATTCCGAATAGGAACAAAATAATTTACAAAAATTGTTAGAAAACATTCTTCTCTACTCAATAAAAATAAATATTTAAATCTAATAAATTCTAGAAATAGAGCGCAGAATATATCAAAATCCACGAAACCTTAAAAAGAGAATAATTTTGATTATAAGGTTATAATTGTCTCGTAAATGTCAATTAGATTTATATACCAAAAAAGATGCAAAAGACGTCATAAATCCTTCCTTTACATTTTGCATAATATCATCATCATCGGAATTGAAATTAACTAAATTAATGAAAAAGATATCATTTTAATCAAAGTTGAATGAACGATCAACTAAATGAAGTACTAACTTGAATAGAGATAGACAGCAATTGAATTGCCGATTACAAAAGTAGATAAACCAAAAACACCAGTTAAACCTGGACGAAGAATAAACCATAAATGTTTGAATATAGATATCAATCAGTTATCAATACCTAAATAACCCCATAAAAGGCCCATGAAGATGGCCAACAATTGTCGACCCCAATAAATGACATCTAAAAACTGGTCCTAAAATAAATCCATAAGTTATTAAATAACTATAGACCAAATTAAAATTAACAACAACTACAACCTTATCTTCCCATTTAGAGTTCAAAGTCAACATCTTCCTCCAAACTGGCAATTCTTGGTTTAGGTTTGATTTTCCCATTTTAAAATTTATTAACAATTTGAGGAAAACTTGTTTTACATCCAGTAGATTATTAAATGAATTGATAATTATTTATGCCAACACCTTTTAAGTAATAATTTGAAAAAAATAAGTTTAAAAAGTTTTGATGAGAGCCAAATTGCGATTTAAATGAATTTATTTCTAGGAAAACGTGTTAGGATTTCATAAAGCCTCAATTTGATTAGTTTTAAACTCCTGTTACACTAAAGTTCCTTTAGTATAGCCTCAAATATAAAATCTCATCTGAAGATATGAAAACTTTCTTCCCATAAAATCTCAATTATATGTAAGGGCTTCAATTTAGATAATTGTGAACAGATGAAAACTTTGAAAAAAGTTTAAGGAAATAAGTTATAAAATTATTTTGATAGCTGAGTGTTGACTGTAATGAACCAGTACGAGTGATCATGAAATAGTTTGTGAGCAACGTTGTCCTATACTTGCCTTGGTTTTCGATGAGTATTAGGCATATAGGAGTTATGTGGAGTACCCAGAACTTGTTTTCTGCCAGGAGAGCTACACAACGGCTTTCTCGACCTAATCTGCCAAAATTAACTTAGTTAGATCCAACACAGTAGTGTTGGTTAAACTAGTTAGGATAAGTTAAGGTAGTGGTGCGCTGGTGCGCTGTATATGAAAGTAAAGTTTGAGTGGTTTACAAAAGTAGGATGACTTAAAACTTGGCGCAAATAAAGTGATGTATAGGACGACCATTTACCTGAGGAACAAGCTGTGCGCGTGCGTCAGATGTAGTGGTGTAGTGCTGAAGACCACACCTATATTGGGGCTCAACAAAGAAAGGAATATGGCTTCAGGTGGGACTGCAAGTCAAACAACTGGACAACAACCCGAACAAGTGGTCTGTACACCCGCATTTGTGTTTCCAGCCGCGACCGCATTTCCCGGTAAGTTGTGGACAGTTGTTATTATGGGTTAAATGAGTTTAAAGTGATGGGAGAAAGTGTTTAATGGGAATAGTCGTGGGGGGATATGAAGGAAGGGATGATCACAACAATGGGGGACACCATTCAGTGAAGATCAACATTACATGAATGAGTAGATAGACAGGGGATTGAATACCAACAAAAAGTTATCATGCTTGTTTTCTCTAATTTCTCACTTATTTCTTACTGTGTTTACTTATTTTCTTATTTGTCTCTCAGTCTCTCTTTTGATGCATTTTATGCCACCAATACCAAGGCTTTGTTTATTTCGAAGGCTAAATGCTATTTGAGACCATATTCCGTTTGCAGACTTCTCATCCTTTCTCTCATATGTTTTCAATGATAGAATTATTAGATAGAAAAGCAGTAAGAAGGTGATATGTGGTAGAAATGAGACAAACTAATTGACAAGTTTAACTCAATAAAGAGCAATAGATTGATTGGTAATTGAATGGTCGTAGAGATGACAAGTTTATAAAGTTTTTGATCACTCCTTATAAGTTAGTTTCACTGCATTTACATTATGTTTGACTGTTCTGTCATTTGAATAGTTACCCATTCGTTGATTCTTTAAACAGTTATCTTTATTGAACTACTTCGTTTTTTCAATCAACAACTTTATCAATACTTTAGAATATTTGTTTACTTAAACTGATTTGAATTGTAGTAATTGTCACAAATTGTATTTTGAGTTCTGTTGACATAACTTTTTGGTTTTGAATCTACTATTCAAGTCATGTATAAACCGTTTGCCTAATTCTTGAGTCTTATTTTCAGAACTCTATTGAGATTTTCAACTAAGCAGAAACTGAATTATTCTGAACATATATTAATAAGAATTAGGCATTTGGTGAGTTGGTTAAAAACTTAAAAAGGTTCAACCAAATACTTATTTGATAAGTCCTGAAATTGAAACCCATAAAGACTCAAATTATTGGTTGAAAAAGAGTTTGATTCAAGCTCTACAAAAAACTATAAATTACTGTCTTAAACGATGATAAATAAAAATTTAAAACTAAATTAAAGGGTTTGATCCGCGACAACATATCGCAAACTTCATACATCATGTGCCACAACAGCAACAACAGAACGAAATGCTACACACCAGTAATACAAAGCCACACAACAACACTCACAACACACACAACAACAACAACAAAAATAAAACAACAGCGAAATACAGGGAGTTGTAACCAGCCGCAACAAACAGGTCCTCATCTGTTGACCACTGCGATAGCATTTCCGGGCAACCCATTACAACAACATACTCAACAGCAACAACACCTTCAGCCACAACCACAACAACAACATTCAGCACACACAGCAATCCTTATTCCGGCAACAGCTTCGGCTACCTCTCAAGTCCGAAATGTCAGTTCTGTCAGCTTTAATAACAATACGAGTGCCAGTGTCTGGCCATGTCCGGCCTGCAAAATACCATTTAAGAGTGCTAGTGAACTGCAGGCGCATCTCAGGTATATCTCACATAACAATCCCTTATATTTGATTCTAAGTCTTCACTTACAATAGACCTAATACTGAATAAGTTTCAATTGTTTTGTTATTCAATTGAAGAAATCGATCACTTTCATCAATGAGAAATATTCGTTTATTATCTCTTCCCTTAACTTTTATGTCAGTCTTGTGTCCGCAAAAGTCAGTTATTCTTTATTGTTGAGCGAAGTATTGATTTATTGCACTCAATAGAATAGTAAAGGATAAGGAATATCTCATATCAAAAGTACTTTTCTTGTCAGCTATGAATTAGTTGATTGTGTTCTCAAATTGTTTCATAACAAAAGACTGAAAAGTGGTCGAATAGCTGAAAAAGTATTACTAAAGTTTGTGCAAATTTCAAACTATGCAAAGTCGAAATTAATTGAATATTAATTATTTCAGTAATCACACCAAACAAGAAAAGAGTGTTCCTTGCAATCAATGCGGAAAATTGTTCGCAAGTGCAGAAAGAGTTAGGATTCATGTGAGAGTAGCTCATGGAGAGAAGTCCTGCTCTTGTGAAATATGCGGTTCTGGTTTCTCTTATCGTTGCAAACTATTAGACCATATGAGAACGCATACAGGTATCTATCAGATTTCTTTTGATGGTTTACTCACAATTGGTTTCTAAAATTTTTTATCTCATTCAAGGCGATAAACCATTCCATTGTGATGTCTGCGGTCGATCTTTTTCTCAGAAGAATCATTTGCGAAGGCATCAAATGATTCACACGGGTGAACGTCCCTATCCTTGTGAATTTTGTGGTCGAGGTTTCTATCGTAAAGACAAACTAAGTAAGAATTGATTTGATAAATAAGTCTAGAAAACTGTAGTTAACCACAACTAAATTGAAACGCAGGTCGTCATAGACGTATTCACACGAACCCGAGCAGTGGCAGCGGTGGAGGACGTGGTGGAAGAAACGCGAACGCGGCCAATGTAGTGAATAGTGGAACAACTCAACAGCACATCGCGACGACCATTCATACGGCACAAGGTCCGGCAACGATTCAATTGATTCCTGTTCAAGTGGCAGCGCCTCAGTTCAGAGGTACTCCTATCACAACAGCCCAATGGACTGCTCAACAGCAACAGCAACAACAACAGCAAAACAATTCGAACAATAGTGGTGGTAATGCTAGTAATAGCACGGCCAACAATAGTTCGCCGTCAACTCCTTCTACTCCAACGACAACGACCTCATAATTGACAACTAATAGACAAGACGTGCCATTATTTTTATTAGCATTCCTTCCCTTTATTTTAATTTTAATTTTAATTTTTTTATTAATTATAATAACTGCTATTAAAGTAAGAGTTCGTTGCGAAAACTATCGAACTCTGAGCAAATTTTGTTGATCTTAACACCTCATATCTGTTCTTAAATGAGTTTTAAATGAATATTATCATGAGAAGCACATAAACTTGGAATTAAAATATTATGAATTGTCGTAATTGTTAAATATTGATAAACAATGAGGCGATTATTCGATTCTCTAATGAATATTACTATTGAAACAAATTGTTAATTACAAACAATTATTATAATCATATCTTTGATATTATACGCTTTTTTGCTGCAATAATATTGAGTTATTATTCATACAATCAGTTGTTTGTGATGATTAAGTTGATTCTAATAATTAGCAATTAATTCAAATGATGTCCGATCAAACTGTGGATTATTTTTGCACCACTTTTCAACATAGATTATCATTAAATAGATTTGATCTCAATTATGATCGCGTAATTAAGTGATCAAATGTTAACAAATAAATTGAGTGAAGAGATAAGTAGGTCAAACATTTATGTATTGAGTAAAGAGATTAGTGGTGAAAACTAGAGCTTCATTATCATAAACGATTTGTGAATTTGGTGTTCATTAGGAGAAAGAATGCATATTCAGTGTCTGCAAGCAATAGATAATTTCTGTATTAGATCTCAATTAAGATTTTAATGAAAATTTGCATTTATTCTGATTCTGGAAAAATGATCTTCAATTAATGGAAGATTAGTCTTATTATGCAATTAGCGCATATTATGTTGAATAAATCAACAAATTTTCAAACTAACAGAACAGTCTTGGAAATAATAAGTTATTGAGCAGTGAATCGTGTCTTATTCTTCAAATCTTTCCTAACAATTCACTATTATTGAACATATCTTTGAATAATCATCTGTGAGGTAAGAAAATTATGAGTTTTTAATGGTTCGGATGTCAATGATTCTCAAGTTATATTGATTGTTACACATTTATTCGCACGACTACTAAATTATTGAATAGCTATGAAACAATTTTGGTTCACGAAAGATTTATTTTCTTGATTTATAACTCAATAGCCTTTGAGAGCCTCAATACATTAGGACTTATAGACTGATTATAAAGACCAAATCTGAACCCAATTGTAAAACTAGAACAATATAATTGAGTTCATGAAAAATTAATAGAATTGCATTTGAATAATCTATAACAAAATCAATAATATGCTAATACAGTAATAGTTCGATATAATGAATGACTGAGTATCAATAATTAGCGTTCATCATCAAGAGGATTCACTATAAAGAGGTTACTTTACATTAGTTCATGTGTCAGTGACGGACTATTGCTTTCACTATAACCTCAATTCACTATAAGGAGGTTCACTATATCGAGATATTACTGTATTTCGTGCATTGATACTCAATTTGTTTGAGAAATTATGGACAAATCTGTTTATTGTTGGAAATATGAATTTATTAATCTTTATTTACTGATATATTTTACATTAATCTTAAAATAACTGTACAATACATTTGCTGTTGACTTCAAAAAGTTTAAAATGTTTGAAATTTCAACACTTTTATACAAGGTTTCCATTGAATAGGCACTAAAATCTAATTTTTACAGAGTTGAAAACTATTTAATATAATGTGCTAAAACAAATCAAATCAGCCAATGATAATATGCATTAATCTCAGATTTTAGAGATCAGGAGATTCTTAATTGAAAAAAGACTCAATATATCAACACTATGTGTGCATTTTTGCAGTTGTGAGATCAAACAATAAAATAAATATTCGGTAAGAATTTCAAAACCATTTTCAGTTCAAAGTATTTAGAACTATTACTGTGCATAACAAAACTAATTAACGGCATAAATAAGCAAATTTAATAAGCACTTTACAATAAGTACAACTTAGATATAAATTAAGGGTCTATGATAGTCAAAGTTCAGTCAATAGTTCAGTCAATGATTCACGAAGGGTTTCAGTATAAGAGAGTCATGTGGTTACCAAGACAATGTTCTGCCATGACCAACATTCTTATGACCTAACCCAACTTAACTAAATATACCAGCAGTACAACTACAGGTTACTTACGGCAATTTAGGTTAGGTTAGACTAAGTGAGGCAAATGCTGGGCATAGTAGAGCAATGTTCTGGTAACTGCGTGGCTCTCTTACACGTAAGTCCAACACGAAACATAATCCAAACTAAAACCGAATAA
Organism: Archegozetes longisetosus; assembly: GCA_018873245.2. Taxonomy (NCBI): domain Eukaryota; kingdom Metazoa; phylum Arthropoda; class Arachnida; order Sarcoptiformes; family Trhypochthoniidae; genus Archegozetes; species Archegozetes longisetosus. The sequence goes on from JAEMBT020000007.1 coordinate 7,460,025, forward strand.
ATTTTATGTAATTTCACTTAAGTCACTTTTAAAATTAAATAATTTTTGTTAGTATATGTAAATCTGAAATATTAAGCTAACAAATCATCTCATTAAATGAAATGAATAAAAGCAAAACGTTTTACAATAATAATATTAATTTTACATAAAATATATATTTATATATGTGATCAATGATGATTAAAATAAAGAATAAACTAATATAGCATTCAAAGAAGATATCCTAAAGTTTCAACAATCATGAAGAAGAAATTGGAAAGAAGTGAATAAGAATAAAATCTAAAACAAGTTTATAATACAAAGAGTGGACCCTATAATAATCAACTATAGAAATGTGCGCTATAGTTCATAAAATATTGTATCAATTCAGTACTTTTGTTGGTGGAATGTAACTTTAATCAGATTATAGATCAGATTCATTTGGAATATTCGCCAAAATAACCCAAACTGGATCACAATCATTGACTTCCAGGTCAGACCCTAATCCAATAACGATTTCACCACAATTTTTCACCCGATTTCAGGTGTCAAATAAGAAGTCTGTTTGCCAGACATTCATTTATTATCACAATCGAATCGATGACCGAATAGAATGCGGTCAAACTTCTCTATAGTTATGAAATAAAAGATATAAATGTTTTTGGAAGTGATAGTAAAGTTTGTGATGAAAAATAATGGTTTTTCACTTACGAAGACTCCACATTATAGTTGGTAAGCAAGAATTCCTTCATCTTTTTCAGGTCAGCTTTTGATGGTTTGCCCTGATTTGAACCGCTGACTGTTATCTGAACCGATGAAATACCATCTTTCACTTCGCTTATATCAATCTTAATGTTAGAATTGGGAACATTCAGATGAGTGTTAGATTTGGGATCAGATTTAGAATCTGAATTCGAACTAAAGACAGGATTATTAGCAGTCGTTTCGCTCGAGTTAGAGAGGTCTTGGGTGATAGAATTCTTGCGATTGTCAAGATCGTTTTGAGTGATGGTTTGGGAGTCAGAACAAGAGTCCATTTCTTGGATATGATCGAGTATATCAACGCCGCACTGTTCGCACTCAGAACTGCCAACACTGAGTGGGACAGAGCCAGTGCTACTGAAGCCACTAGAGCTATAAACAGATTCAGAGCTAAGACATTTATTGAAATGCTTATTGCATAGAATTCGTTCACAATGGGAAGGAACTGGTTTGTTGCCATGAGTCTGTTGGCCATAATTCCAGGACAGTCGTTTGTGAATAGAGGAGTCCTTTTCCTTTTTCATGCTTTCTATAGAATCAGCGGTGTGATAGCGTCGCTCAGCCCTACACGTCCTTTTTTGATGACAACGACTTTTCAACGCTTCTTGATCACAACTACTCGAATTACGGTGAGCATCAATCAACTCTTCAGATCCAAATGAATGATGAGCTAAACTCTCATTCAATCCTTCACTTTCGAAACTATGCACAGGAGACGGGCCTTCACTGGCAGGCGCCGAATGCATCAACAAGCCCGATATGTTCTTCGTCTTCACAAGCGGTGGCTTATTTGCATTCAATGGTAATGAACGATTCAAAGCAGTTGGTGATGACACACGTGGTGGCAGCGAACGTGTTGTGGATGGAGTTACTGTCTTTGTTGGCGATGATAGGATAGGGATTTGAATTGATGTCTGGGATGGTGGAGATGTGAGGGTTTCGCGTGAATTCATTTGATGATAATTTGATGGCACATTAACTGATAGAGTGTTTGGATACTGACTACATTGACTACTCGTCACGTCTGAACCACTGTTTTTCGCATTTCTCAGCAAAAATGCGCGCCTTTCTGGTCGAGGGGATGTTACCGTAACAGAAACTGGTGATCGATTATCAACGCTTTGTGATCGACCGAATGAGTCGAGATCTTCGACTACCAAACTAGGATTTCTCAGATCTCCCAATTCAAAGCTGACCGCACGCGGAGGCTGTTGTTGACTGCAATGAGGGCTTTGTAGTAAGTTAGGTGTGGGCACGGGGGCCGCCACTGCCAATGAATTGGTTGAAGTCGCGTCACTCATGTCTACTGACCCGCTATGGGAATGAACGAGACTTGATCGACTTGAACTACGAGGAGAGTTTTGAGACGCAGCCAACAAAGCCATTGAGGGAAAGTCGTAATCTTCGTCTTCGTCAAGATTGCGGAAATAAGTGATTTCTTGGGGTTCAGGAGGGATAGAGATGGTTTTGGTGTGTTTGTAGAGTTCTTGCGCTTTCTTAATATAGTCGAGCCATGTCTTGGTATCAGTTGAATAGAGTACAGAAACGGCACTGGCCACTTTAAACTCATTCAGATACAACAAAATAAAACCGCTTCCATCTTTCAGCTCCTGCGTGACCACCCTATCAATTATGAAGGGCTGACGTATAACTTTGACTTTGTCGCCACTCTTCTTGTTGACGGATTTGCATATAAGAAGTAAGTCAGTGAAAAGAAAACAATGGACATCAAGTTTGCTGGCTTGAGAATCTTTGAGTTTAAGAGAGCCCTCAACTAATAAATGTCTAATAAATTGATGCGAACAACCATGCATCGGTTGTGTTAAGTCCAGGTGAACATATTCTTTCAAAAGCTATATTATTAAGTTTGAGGCAGAGAAAGTGAACAAAATAATTGCACATTAGTTCTTCTTAATATTGATTTGGCAGTAAGTCTGTTAATATTGAGATGTATTGGTGAGAATATTACCTTTTCTGCTTCATCGTTGCTGCAATCAATAGCATCATAGGTTTCAATGCGGCTGACTATAGATGACAATTTCTCCTGTTCGTGTTGCCTGCGGAGAGTGGCATCGACTCCAAATACAAAACGCTCAACGCTTTCATTCTGTAACAACAAATATATCTCATGTAACTCATATGTAACTTATATGCAACTTATATTTCACATATCATGTATAGGAAATGCTCTACTATTTCGTAATAATCAATTCAGTTAAGAACGTTTTATGGAGCTCTATGTGAATAATAGCGAATTTCTTTTCATGAGATAAGTTTAATAAAAAATACAAAGTCTATAATTATATCAGATATAGTTCGATGAAAAACTTTTGGGAGGAAGCAACTCAGCTAAACAATGAGATATGATTCAAACATAATTTATAGTTATTCTACAGTCTGATCCGATTATGGGTAACTAGTCGCTGGATAAGAAACAAGTTGGCTATAACTGGGGGTTGAGTGTATCAAAACTATTTAATATGTAATTGAATTGAAGGGTGGTTAGGAAATTGGAAGCTAAAAAGTCAGTTTGCCTATAAGGGAGCTAACAATAAGCAGGCTGGACTGTAGACAAATATTGCAAGCCAGCTTACCATAAGCTTTAGTGCCAGCTTTTGTTCTTCAGAGTCTGTTTTCTTCAATATAGCTTTTAGAAGCAATGAATACTTTGTTAAGCGCTGCATAGGTTTCACTAATAAGTCCATCAGACGCAGTCTTTCACAGTCTTTATGAGTTTCGCACCACTACATAAAAAATTAGGTGTCAAAGAAATGGATTGGAATGATTAATAATAATGTGTTGACAATAATTATCGAGTTGAGTGCATAACATACCACAACATAAGCTTTAAAGAGCTCATTATCTTTATGTTTTTTTTTCACATATTGCAAACAAGTGCTATGTTCTAAACAGTACTTCACATATGGATGAAATATCTGATCGAACTATTGATCAAATAAAACAAATCAATATTACAATCAATTAGTTTGATTAGTTTAATCATTTTAATGATTTTAGTCAATGTTATACCATAATAAAACCATCTTTCATGAGCATAGGATTTAAAGGCTGATGAGTGTCTCGCGTATAGTTTAGCATTGGAAGTAGATACGAACACCAGAATTGATGATTTGCTCCGCTCACTTCCACTATATTGCTGAACATCTTTGTTGTGTCGATCTGTTCATCAATTACAATTCAATAAATTATTATCTCTTCAATACTTATCAAACATTCAGATTTATTTAAGTTATCGGCTAGTGCTTAGAGTAATTCATAAAATTGGGCAATTTGTCAGATGAACTCATTTCTAATAGTAAATAAAAGTTATTCTATCAAAGGATAGTTAGTCTTTTGTTATGGTATAGTTTTGTAATTTGATTAAAAGAACATTAGATCAGTAGTTTGTTTGGGTTTGTTTTGATTAGAGAGAGAGAGAGAGAGAGAGAGAGAGAGAGAGAGAGAGACAGTAATAGTGTCTATTATTGAATGGTTTGCGTTTTGTCTCTAGAACAATCACGTTATGATATCAATGCTATCCAACAAATTACATATCACTGTCTCCAGTCTGATTAAGTATTATGGAAACACTTCTTTGAATCAAAAAGTACCCATAATTATTCATAGAAATCGATGGAGATCGATAAAACAGATTTATGTTGTGGAGTTGGGGCTATAGAGCGAAGTCTCTAATAGAAATAATATCAGAGATAACACTGTATAGCATTGACCCGACAATTTGGCCAAATAGCTCAATGACTGAATGGATTTGATTCGAATAAAAAGAAACTCAATTTCAATACAAACTGGTAGATAGTGGGCAAAAAGTTGAAATACTTATAAAGAACCATATTCTAACATGTCGTAGAATCATTTTTCAAATATCTGCTACACATTGAAAAACTAAATCGTTGTCTTCAAAAATAGATGAGACAACCACTCAATAGAACTTAAGTGTATTTATAGCTTAGGATAGATTTTAAAGTCTACCCAAAGTCTATCAAGTCATTGAGTCTATAATTATTCATCTCTTTTGACTAGTCATAAAAAAGTGTAATCGATAAAGAATTGAGTTTTATTGCTGTAAAGACAGAACTATCAATTAGAAGTAATGATGAGATAAAGCTAGACCGAAAATCTTCCTAAAGTCATCATCGACTAACAAAAATCGAGCTTCGAATTACAGCTAAATGTGACTAACTTGAACAGGCAGTTAAATCATTTTTTGAAAAATTTCAAAAATCTTTCAAAAATCAATAAAAATAAGCCTAGAATTGACTAAGTCTGTTTAGAAAAAGGACCGAATGTTAAAATAAGACAGAATTGACTGTAAAGATGAAAAGATGGAAATGAGAACTAATAACTGGAAGTTATAGAGATGTGAGTTGGGTATTAATAGATAAAAGTATACCTCATTAAGTAAGCATTCACTCTGCAAATTGCAAAGGCATGAAAGGAATAAATCTGTAATCACTTTGAGTCTTCTCAGATAAAAAACTTCGGTTTGCAATAATTCCCAAATGGCGTCATTTTGATTTTGAACTTTTTTAGGCAGTTCTTCAGGGTTAGCTACTATAGACTTCCAATGATCTTCTAAATAGTAGATATCTTCGGTATGGTTTTGAGGCGAGTTTTGAGTTTTTGCAGTAAATGTTAAGAGTCCGCTCTGTTCGGGGATCCCGTGTTGTCCGTAATGGTTGAGCAGATCAGTCAATTGGTCCATTTTCTCTCTATCACTTTTGAAGGGATTGGAGAAAATGCCGCCACTCTTTCTATTGGCCGCCTGACGCCCTTTAAATCCCTTGAAAGAGCCGTCGTGTAAACCAAATATTTCACTATCAGCCAAGAGATTCTCGCACGAAACCATTAGTGCTCCTCTACGATGACGCTGACTCTAAATTTAAAAGCATTAACTTTTATGTTAATCATATTAATTTTTATATTAATCATATTAACTTTTTTACTAATCATATTAACGTTTATTCAATCTGTTCTAGTATTAATCATATTAATTCTCTTGAGCCTAGTTTTATGTTAACTGTTTTTTAAAGAATCTATTTTGGGTAAATCCAATCGCATCAAACACATATCTCAATCTGAGATCAATTGAACATAAATGACTCAATTTAATGAATCGGGTCACCAAAAAGGGTTAAACAAAATCAACTGGTTCTAAAGTTGAACTAAGTTTTGATTGAGTTATTAACTAATCTGTTTTTAACAATAGCAATAATGATTAGATAAAGATCTGATATAATATTTAATATGTTCTAAAAATTAGAGAGATATTATTGAGATTTAGATCATTTGGTTTTTTATCAAGATGATTCAGATTTTTTAGGCTAAGCCAGTTTCGATCGATTAATCTACACAAATAATGTAAATACTTGTCCAGATGACTCGAAAATCCGATTCGAAAACTTTATGAATAACTTGAACACACATTTGGAATTAATTTGCCATTAGCTTGAATATTATAAATGTTTGAAAATATTCGAATGGTATGTGATATTGAAATTCAAAGTTTAATGTTTAGATTATGTTAATACCCAATATGATTGGGTCAGTGGTGTAGAGCTTTATTTCAGATTGAAATAGGACTACATATAGGGCTTTATAGCACTGACCCAAACAAACAAACATAGCAATTAAGTTTAATCAAGTTATTGATTAAATGGTTTGACTAAGTAAAACGTCTTCTTTGACCCAATATTAAAGAGTTGATTATTAAACTGTGAAATTTAATAGATAGGAGTATATAATGAAAGCAATTGAAAATAAAAGAGCATTTAATAAAATATATGAAATTAATTGGAAAGCTATGCACTATTAGAAATGTAGTTTGCAATGACCGCTATTTGTGTAATTAGTATGCATTCAGATTACCTAATATTGAACAGCTTGAATGAGTAAACATAAAATACATTATCTACCCTCTAATCAATACTCGATTTTCTCTGCACCTGTCACTAGAAATCACTTTTTTTACCTGTCTCTAGAAATGGTTGTTTATTGAGCTGAATAGATGCTAAGTAAAAATAAATTAAATTAGTGTAAAGTATAATTATGTGAAGTATTGAAACAACTTCAATCTATTGTTGGTTGCTTTTTTAAGCATGTTTCACACATTATACTAAGCTATAAAGGATTGTAAATATAATTTATTTGTAAAATTAGATTTTTATCTCATATACAATACTACTAAGGCTGATTCGCTTTCAATTTGATAATAGTTAGTTGAAAGCATCAGACTGTCAATAGTGCTGACATTGCTGTAGATGGTACTTTAGTTTTGCTATAGATGTATGACACTGTGTGTAGAAATAATATAGAAAATCATATTTTTAGCTACTGTAAAACCAATTTAAATAAAACACATCAAATATGGTTATTAATGGGCGCATAAGTCACATTTTTTCTTGATAAAAGTTTTAAAAAGCCTTTTAGCTGTCTTTTACAGAGAACTGGATCGTTTGACATTTTTTTCTAAATCCATTACTTGGCGTTTGCATTGTATGCAAAAAATAGATACTCTCAAAGGCTTTCAATTTTTCCGTTCAATGGAGAATATGGTATGTGGAAGAGGAGACGGAAAGACTGAATAAATTTGGGCCAAAGCAGCTAAATGCCGACTGTTCCGCATTATGTTCTAGGGAATAATTCTTATTAATTTGATAAGAATGATGGAAAAGAGTGTTAACAAACGTCATAAATAATTACAAAGTATAGGATGTAAGGGTTTAATTAATAAAATTGACTTTTTTTCTAATGAAAAACTTAATACCAGGAAACATAACTTGTGTAATAATAAATCTAAGCTTACAACTTCTAATCAGCCTTAATATCAGTTTAATACTAGTTTAATAGCATCAAACATAAATCATATATGAAAACTGTTGTTACCAAACCAGAACTATTACGTGAAATTCAATTTTTCATATAACCCTAACTTCTCTCTCATTTGTTTGACTGTTTGAACGAATTCAAGTTAATTGGCTTTTAATCTTATTCATAATAAAATAGATTTTCATTGTTAGTTGTATGGAGTAATAAGCTAAAAGCAAAGAACACAATCGATGTGTTGAAAAATATTGATTTTGTTATTTTTTCATTTGCATAGTCTAGTCTTTAGGGTTGATATTAAACAGAAATCTCTCTAAGAAGCATTATTTTGTGTATAGTATAGAGTGCTATAAAATGCTATCCGCAATGCTATTTGAATTAGAGATAGAGCTATATAGCAGTGACCTGGAGACTTCAATTTTCAATATACATTTTATTTTACAAGCAAATACGTTTTTTCAGTCAATATTCTTCAAATTTAGTAGAATTAATCTTTGATCAGACAAATAAGAACTAGCATTAATTATTTAGGGATAAGAAAATCTTGCAATTAGTTCGGTATTACACGAGCTTAGCTGAACATTTCGCTAAACTTGAATCAAGCATTAGACGTGAAATAACCTAAATTTGCATTTAGATTATAAAATACTCAACAACTGGATATGAATTTCAAAAAATGTTTCATTTATTCAAACTTTAACTTAAAACTAACAAATAGACTCACCCCTGAAATTCTTCGATCCTTTTTATCATCTTTAGATGGAAGTGAACTACTGCTGGAGTTGCTTCTTATTGCTGGGGGTCTAGAGGCATAAGAAAATGATGAAGACGTAGAGTTGGATGCACTGGTATTTGCATTATTTCCAGTACTATTTGATCGCAAGACAACGTATGAACCATCAGGAGAGTCATTTTCGCCTGTTATCACAATGTGTATAAATATTTAGTCAGTTTTGATGAGCACATAATTAAATAAATTTAATAACACATCCAGTCAAACAACAACAAAGTTTGTGTAAATGACTAAATTTCTAGTATATAACAGAAATGAATTATTTAAACAAAAGTGTGATATATATATGATAACTAACGATACATATGGTAACTAACAGTGGATTGAAATAAGAAGAGTTTAAATAAACAAATGGAGGACTTGGAGTGAAAAAACATACGAATTGAATAAATGTTGAAGAGATAGTATGTATTAGTTAGAAGTGTGTAGTAGAAACAGTTGACTGGTAAGAATTTAGAGACCTAAAGGCTTTTCACCTGGATTCATAGTTAATGGTTGAGAAGAGGGGAGTGACCCGTTTGACCTTAACATAAAGTACTAGTTGTGTGACAAGTATGGGCTAAATAAAACATTTAGAATGAAACGTTTTGCATAGGTTTCAAATGAAATACTCCTTAAAATTATAATAATAGTTGAACAAACAACAAATTGCACCATATTCTAAATCAGTTATTATAACAATAACTAAGTTATGATCAATAGTATTACAATAGTTGAATCTAAACTATTGGCTTTTTGATTATTTTGCGTGTTTTCTCTCTATTCAATAGAAAATCATGAAATGCATCAACGCTTTTCTCTATTGAATTTGAAAATTTAATAAAACTTTTACGAAAGTTCATACATCTAACGCAGATAATAATATTTTGATCTAATTACGAAGAGGAGCTGAGAGGGAGATGAAGTCGAGTTATTAAAATTTAGGTAAGAACTGAGAATTGACAAGCGATAAGAAGAGAAGGAATTCAATAAAATAGTATGATTACATGAAGGAAGCACATCGTATGCATAGCTGAGTGTAACAGTATTCATCCTACTTAAAATAGTATAGATTTTTATTCAGATCATGTCACAGGGTTATCATGCGATTGATGGCATTAAAAACCTGACGTGCCATATATCAACCTATCGATATTGATCATCAAATTTGATGGTTATGAATATTTTAGAAGGCTTTAAATTTACATATTGAATCAAACCAATTAAAGTATAACAAAATACAGGGAGAAAACATCTATCGCCTAATCTATTTGATTCATCCATTAGAAATATTTGCTGATCACAGCTTTTTGCTGTAATCAATAGATCGAGGCCTATATTGAAATAAAATGATGAGTCAATCTTATGCATGAATCCAAGAATATTCATACGTTCTACATGTCTATATACAGTCATCTTTACTTCCTATTACATCTAAAATTCCAACATTGACATTAACACATAACTAAACGCACACACTAACCTATAAAGTTTTAAACCTATAAAAGTTAAAAATGTATTTTATTTTTATCTAACTATCATCTTTTAAATAATTATAACATATTCAGTAAGAATTTCGAATTAACTACTAGAGTAAATTGTTGAGAACTTGGTAAATTAGCAACAGAATAGCCATTGTTGTTAGACTTGCACAAGGATGTAGTGCACAGTAAATACAAGTATAATTGATTTTTTGTTTTCTCAACATAAGCCTTACAATAATTGGTTAAAGTGTTACCAGACAATGATCCAACAAATTATTGTAACCTTTTCAGAATGAAACATTCATGAATCATGAAATTGAGTTTTATGTTGAAAACTCTATTATCAGCTAATAAATTAGTCGTCAAGATGTGAGTAATGAAATTGCAAATACAATTTTCAATATAGAGCTTATAGAGTGAAAATAGAGTATCAAATTAGTTTATGCATTAACGCATATCAATAACTAATGTTTGATCAGTAATTTTCAAAACGACAACTCATTCTTTTATCAGCTAATAGAGAACTCACCCGAAATCAGTGTCAATATTGCAAATCAGGATAATTAATCTAAATCTTTATCGCCTAACAAACTGTGCAGACCTTCATTGAAAATAAAACAACTCTTTTCACCTAAACCTTATGGATAATTGACGGACTGAAGTCATTGTGAATTTCGTTCAAGACTGAATAGATAACTTTTGAAACATTTTTTAACACTGTGCACCAGTAGTCAAGTTTATGTAGCCACGTTAGGGAGTGTGGGGCTTTTAGGGGGTTTATGTAGTCCTGTTAGAGGGCATGGGTCTTAAGAGGGGCTTATTTATATGCTTATACATACTAAATAAACATTGACAAAAAGCCTGCACTTTGTAAAAGCGCTACATAAACGCGAGCATAAAGTGCTATATGAGCAAATTTGCAACAAAATACATTAACTATGAAAAGCAAGTCATTTTTTGTCGTACTAATGTATGACATGATTATTCTGAGATTCAGTACAGCACACAATTAATCGATTATTCTGTATTGTATCGTCGCAAGCATTCGCAATTTATTATATATGAGCATATTTATTATGTCAACACAGAGAATGAAAATCTAAATTTAAACCTTTTAATGGCAAACTAATTATAATTTTTTAGACTCACTTTCAGTTTGTTTTGATAAAAAAAAGTGACTATTCTTCTAAACAGTTATGCTCTTCTAAGATTATTTTGTTATTTGAATTAAAAGTTAGGTTAGGTTAAGTTGGGTTAGGTCGAAAAGATGCACTGATTTGTTAATATGAGCTAAGCTGACTCTAAATGAAGTGTAAGTCAAATTGGTTCTAGTGATAACAATTTGATTTATGATGGTTTAAGATGAATCAATCAGTTGGATATTGACTTATAAAATGAAATAATTAGGTAGAAATTTGTCATCAAATCAATGAACTAATACCTGTAAGAGTGAAAATTATTAGAATAAACTATTTTATCATATTCTTCCTTCTATTCATGAATCTTACTTTTTTCAAAGTACTCATTCATTATTCAAGAAATCAGTTATGTATACAAAACTCATTTTTCATAAATGTAGACCACTTTTAGTTTTAAAAGTGCTTGCAAACAATCAATAAAAATAATCGCAGCGTGAATTCCAAGACTTGAGTGATTAATCAAATTTTCAGTAATTAATAGATTTGCCATAAAATAAAAGTCTTTAGAAATGGTTTTAATTAAAAACTTGATTAGGTTATATATTAAACAAAGTTTGAAATGGTAATAAATTGAAAGCACGATTATGTAATTGAAAAACAAATTAGTATTTACGGACAACTTTTTAACCCAATTTATGTGCTAAACAAATATAAAAAGTCTGTGAATATATATATATATATTCACTATATAATTATGTGAGTAGTGATTTCAATCTCTGTGTTGTTAGTCACCTGTTTTCAAAGCATAGAATCAATTAAGTGTCAAACAAAGTGTTGAATAAGTGTTTCATTAGAGTATTATAATCAATTGAAGGTATAATACAAATAACACTATAGTAAATGTTAACTTATTATAATAATTCAATATTTATCTAATTTATGGCTCAGTTTAAAAAAACAATTAACAATCATTCGTATTAAGAGTCGTATTAATTATTTACAATCATATCAAGAATGGCATCAATAGTTTATATTAATATTAAGAATTGTGTGAATTGTTTACTCAGTGTGTTATTCAAATGCTTTTATGGTTCAAATAAGAAGGGGTTCACTCAATCTGAAAATCTTTTTGTGGGGCAAACTTCAGTTATCATAATATATATTCAAAGTTAGAGTGGTTTTGGTGCACATCTGGAATCTGAGATTGTTTGCGGAAATGCATTATTCGTATTGATACAACATTTATATTGAAGTTGCAGATATGCAAACAATCCATTTGTATCATTCTATAGTCATACGAAATCTGGAGTGTAATCACAATGTGCTTTTCACGCAAAAATAAGAGTAAATATTTCTTTTTTCTCTAAACTTCTTATCATATGCTTTTTCTGAAAATCTGTCAGCTTTTCAGTAGCTATGAAAGTAGAAGAAGAAAAATAAAACTAAATCAACAAATATTGATAAATAATATTGGCTCTAAGCTGCACAAAGAGCAATAATTTCTGCTTGAGGTTCAGAATCACTTACACAGAGAGAAAATAGCATAAAATAAAATACGAATCACTTAGATTGTTAATTTTCTAATTAACTGATCAATTATTCTTTATGTTGATACAACAAAATTTAGCTATCAAAAACATGTCAAAGTGTTAAATTTCATATTGAAAGAGTACTTCCAATAGTTTATAATTAATGATATTTTGAGAAAATATTTGCTTAGACTTAGGCAGTAATGTAATGAAAATAACTAAAAAGTTGATAAAAATATTATGTCATATCTAGTGGCTTTAAAGATCGGTTAAACAAATAAATATGTGTTAGTGGTGAGGATTAGGACTACTGTGCTAGTGCTCAGCTGCAATAAACGATTGTGTGCGATAAACTGCAAGTAACATAAAACAAATTAATCGCTATAACCATTCAAAAGCTTCCAAATCGTACGGAAGCTATCTTTCTAACTTCCAACTCACTTGTCACCATTTCATTTCTGTAGTCTTACGCTAAGAATTAGAACGAACTAAGAGTTAAAGTGGCGATTTTGTTCTCCATAATTAATTAAACTTAATTCTATTATTATTATGCTATAACTCTGATATAGTTCTGCTATTATTCTGCTATAGTTCTGCTATAGTTCTGCTATAGTTCTGCTATAGTTCTGCTATAGTTCTGCTATTATTCTGTTAGCGTTTCACATAATCCATTCGAAATATTTGTTCTTAAACCCTATAGAACAAGACATTAGTCTCCGTTTGCCACTGAATGTACCGAAAAACTATGCAATCAAATAATTACTCGCATTTTGAATCAATTATAGCTATCAATCATAATCTTTCAATTACTGAAACATTTCTGACATTGAATTTTAACGATAAACTTTTAGCCCAATTGGTTATATTCTGACTTCGATATGATTACATAATAACGAAAATAAACAGAAAAATTATGAAATATTACTAACTATTATTAGAAACTTATGTCTTATTTTCAAAACATCATTACTCATATAGGGATTGAAATAGATTTTTGTCAAAGTTATCAAACATTGATATACTTATAGCAAAACAAAAAGTGTTCAACTGAATAAATAGTATCAATCTGTTCTGGTAATTAACTAAACTTTGGTTGTCAATCAGATTAATGGCTTTTGTTCGGTTTCATTAAGTTTGTCAAACAGAATATAAAAATAAGTAATTGGTTTAAACGAAAAATAGTTTCAAACAAATATTTAGATAACTGAGCAATTATTAGGCGTTTTAAGTATTCGTTAGTTGAAACGCTTTAGCAATTCAGGTATTTACTGATTCTGTAAATCGTACTGTCGACCAAAGGCTTGCGTTTAAGCGCATCAAAGCACCACACATTTTTTTGCTTTTTTCTTTTCGTATCCCACTCACTTGTCAATTATAACACAAGACAACTAATCTAAGTCTATTAAAAGTATATTCTCAACACTAATCAAATTGAGTATAATATTTCTTTTTCAAATCTCTCATCTTTACGTCATTTCACTGTTAGGGCTTGGATTCCAAGAAAATTCAAACAAGATTTTAAATAACCAAAAGAGTCATAAACTAAAAGAACAAACATGTAGATTTAATGAAAGTTGCATTGATTTCACAAATATTATTATTATTTGAAGACTAAGTAGGTTGCAGAAGAAAAGTGAAAGATTTGATTTTAGAAAACTTGAGGAACACAGGTTGAGAGAACAAGCGTTTGAACAGACTTCATTCTGCAGCTCATATTTCGTTTTTTGCAAGTTTATAGTCCGAGAAACGCATATTATTCAAATTCGAGGAATAAATTAAAATCAACAGAAAAGTTACAATAATTGATGGCTACATCAGTCAGTAGATATAATTAAAGAGAAATAAGGATATTGCGAGTCGATTGGATCAACGAAAAGATGAGATGAAACATTGAAGAGATGGGTGGTATGGTTTTAGTATAATTTTAGACTACAGTTTACAAAAAGCAATATCTGCAAGGTGATAAATGCTTACAAGTTTGAGGTGTAAATGGTAATGAGCTTAAATCAGCGCTTCGTCGGCGAAAAGGACTCCAGCATTTAATAGAAACGCGTAACATAGGATTCGTTTGAGACATATTAGACTTTGTCTTGTTAGATATTCAAACTTCAATTTGACTAATTAAACTAAAGCAATTATTCGAAAACATTAAATAGGCTAAACAGTCACTTTAGTCAACATTGGATCGAATGCATATTTGAATTTGCGTAAAATTAAGTCCTAAATACTCTCGACTTAGCATTCACTTAAATCGTACTGTTTTAGAGCAAAGCAGTTTGACTAATGAAGTAAAACGTCAAACTTTACGGATGTTGAGCGGACTACATCGTCAGTTCTTCCCTTTCCGTCATGATTAAAAATGAGAAAGCAGCTACTATTGAACTGATGCTAATCAAGGGTACGCTGACCTAAAATGCTGACTTACAAACAAAAAACAAAACAATAATAAGAAATATTTCTTCTCTTAGTCCTATAAAGTCCTATCTCTAACAGAGCATGCTATTTCAGAGAAATGAACCTGAACAATCCAGTAAACATTTCGGCCCAAGGCTCAAGTCGAAATCTACACCTGAGAAATGATGCCATACTCTAATCTCTAATCTCGTTTCTATTGAAGATAGGACTCTATAGCACTCACACCACGATCTGTAGTAAAATCATTGGATTAAAGCGTGAGACTTTATATGTATTATGTATTGTAAATAATAAACTATTCAGATTTATTAGTGATCTTAATTGAAATAAGAAGGAAAATCAATCAATAGATATTGGGATGAGTGGCAAAACACAATCACATGAAAAATGTATTGAAAAATGAAAACAAATGTAAAGAAAAATGAAATTAAGAGCAAACCTTTGTCTTCAGAGTTATCCGTAGTTTTAGGTTTATGTGGACTTAATTCTTTATCTTCAAAACTGCGCGCAGCACTTTCTAATGATGATGAGTCCTGTAAATTGAATAATAAATTCTTTAGAATCTCATTATTCAACAACATTAAGTTTGAATCCATTGTTTAAACTTTAAATAAACTCCACATATTTCAATAAATTCAAGTAACTATTGATTGATGCACTTTTAAGTGTCTACATCATTTTCATATCAAATTTGAGAATAATTTTACACAAATGTTAGTCAACGTAGTCTTAACTTAGAAGTTGATATTGAGAAACAGATGAAAAGATGAGTTGTGGGATTTGTGAAATATTTGAAATAGTGTTTTATGTTGGGTCGTTCAAGTTCGCATATAACACGTTTAATAATGCATAGATTATTGACAAAGCCTCATTCATATGATTGCAATGAAATAGTGCTATAGCTCGTGCTCATAAATTAACTTCGGTCTTAGTTTCCTGTCAGAGGAAATTAACTGGTATTAACTCATTTACTCAATTAATCGACTCATTCGATCAATTTGCACAAAAAATCAGTATCTATGCAATAATGGTGTGAGAATGGAAGGGACTAAGAATATTCTATAAGTTAATAATATATAATTTATACATTAACGTTTACTTAAGAAAGCTATTTAAATAACGGATGGAAATTAGGGGAAGTTAAAATTGAACAATACATATACACTTTTTGCATCTAATAGTACATCAGGTCACCGCTATGCACTTTCTAATTCAAATCACATTACAGATAACAATTCATACCATTCGCCCTATCGCTATACACCATTCAACATCAAATTAGATACCATTTTTCTTTCTTTTAGTAAATCTTTTATTACTCATTGTTAGTCCCGTTACTCAATCAAAACTATTAAAATCTTAAGTCATTCAATGCACAACTCATGTCTTTCAAGCTGATCAATAAAATACATTTAAATAACATGAATTGAAAATCACGAGAAATCAGATAAACAACTTCTGAATGTTTCTGAAAACTTAAATATATTTCAGATTTAATTTACAAGATATGAAAATATTTTCACAATTTGTTACATTGAAAAAAAGAATAAAAGCAGAAACACAAACAAAAAGTAACTAAATTTGATATATATGTTTTACTTTGCCATAACTTAACGCTCGCTTACACAAAATTCATATTTTGATATGATTTTTGCTTTCATCAAAAGGAGAACAGGGAGAGAATAGTTTTAGAGTTAGACTTTAAAATAGAAACTCAGAGATGAAGCTTCAGAGCAATATATAAGTAGAGAGGAGAAGCAAAAAACTATCGAGAATTGAGAATCCAATAAGTGTTAAGACTCATATTATGGAGAATTGACAAGAATACCAATTGGTTTGAATAGCGCTGAGTCCACAGAAAGTATTAGAGAGGGTTCTAAACCAATAATAATCCGAATTTAATATTGGTATATAAGCTACAACTGAAATATAAATCTGCAATATATATACAGATAAATAGAGTATAATCTTTCGTGTGCCGCATTGCCTCCTCTTCGTATAACTATTTCGTATTTTCCATTTTAGCCAAACAATACTCGATCACACCTTAAAGCTATGAAATTGGCGCAAAAACAACATAAACCAAACTGTACCCTGGCTCCATATCCATCACCAAACTTTTCTCATACTTATCAATAACTCTATATAATAGTCGAAGAAAGCAACAGCTTCAGGTTAGGTTAGGTCCTTCTGTTCATTTTTCATTCTAAATTCCTAAACCCATCAAACTATTGAAGTTAAGCAAAGTTAAGCAATACTTAAAACACTATTAACGTATCATTCATCTGACAAAGAGCCAGTATCAAACCACTAAGTTTTGAGTCAGGGACACAAAATTTGTTTTTGTCGGTCTCATGTCAGAATAATTGAAACAAGAGCAGGCGTAGATACCAAAGACAACTGATGGAAAGTTGTGCTTTAGGGCTGATTTTCCATTAGACGTTTGATTACACTTGTACATACATTGTATATGTATGGAAACAGACATTCACTCAGACATATACAACCAAATAGATACATACACTGTCCCTGAGATGTATGCTTACGCATCCTTTATTACAGTTGCTATGCCTGCTTTTTGTTTCATTAGGTATACAGTTGAGCTAGATCAAACTTGTTCTCATTCTTATTATGCTAGTAATAGTTTATTCAGTTATAAGCAATTATCGTAAATTAATTAAAGTTGGTTTCTGCTTGAAAAACACTGAGTTTCTACCGGATTAAAGCCACTTTTAACTAGTCTTATTTCTATCTCTATTTCGCTTGATCTCAACTCTTAATAATTTGAATTAAGCTTAATTTCAGTTTGGCTAAAGCAAAACTATTTTTGGACTTTTAATTGCAATTTGAATTGAGTTATACGAAATAACACTACTTTTGACCAGTAACTTTCAATGGACTGTATCGCGTTAGTCCTACTTCACCACTTAAAAGATCTATTTGTAAAAAATTAGGGTTTCTCCAACTTCCATCAGACACTAGAGCATAAAGAATAGTTCAAGTCTATAAATATTTTTTAGCCTAAATCAAATATTTTGTATTCATACTTATTTGTTTGCAACCATTTGAAAAGGCTAGCGTTTCAAGTTTATGGAAAGCTATTTTTATTATTCAACACCTATTCTTATCAGTTGTGGTAAACAGCTTTTCATCTCGTACCTCATGTTAGTTCTCAACGTATAGTTTTATGCCAATCGAGGACTGAATTTAAAATGCAAGTCGCATTTTGCCAATTATTGTGCGAAGAATAATAGAATAATTTCTACGGCAAATCCAATCCACTAGTACTACTTTGATATAAGCTGTAAGCACATGTATAATGGATTGAAAAATTTCGCTAACTTTTTCAAGATGTATATACCTACGTCTGAAGAGTTTCGCTATGCAATCCTATTTTATGCTATACATATCTTAAACTTTTGTGAGCCTTTTTCAATCCACTGTATTTTGATCTGTTAGTAAACCAGATCTATCTCAGATTTTTTACTATGTTTGTCTCTTCTAAATTTCACCAATACTACTCTTATCAATAGATACAAGTAATTGATGATTTTCCAATCAGGTGTCAAATTTATTATAATTTGATCTGAAGTGTCATTAAAGAAACAAGTTTTGAACGTAAACATCTCAATCAAGTGTTGTAGGACTAGTGGTCAAAGCGATCAAGTCTCTGAAGTGCTCGCGGGTTCAAAATAGAAGAGATTAGAATATCACAGTGATGTATTAGTAGTTTTAATGAATAAGAGTTTTAAAATGGGTTGATATATGAAAGCGATTAGTTTGGGACGAGAAGTATGATAATTAGGTACAATACTTTTATCATTATGGTAGATAAGAAATGGGCAAATCGATCATAACTAAAAATACTATAAGCGTCTGTTAAATCAGAGACACAAATCTGAACTCATTTAATAGGATAAAAATAAATCTTACTACATCATTAATTTTATTACTAACTCTCGTATTCATTTCCTATTTGATTTCAACTTAAATATGTTTTTCAATGTTGATTGAAAATCGATTTTTTATTCAAGATTTATTATGCAATTTTAATGATTAAATTCCAGTTTTAGAAACTTTTCATGCGTAATCAAAATATTTTTATATTCCTTATTACGCACATGTAAACCTTTCTTAAGACTTGAACGCTTTACTAAAAGTCTACCTAAAATGCACTGAAAATCTACTCAAACTGTGCATTGAGTCCTTCAGTTATTCGTCTAACATATTGATTGTTGATTTGCTAAAAAGGGTTTTCGAAATTGCCTCAATCCCAGCAAAAACATTGTTCAAATTGACTCCAGTACAAGAATGATTTCTAAAAGTTTGTTATGTAAACCTAAAACATGACACATTTGAATGAAATACTAAACTAGTCAGTAGTAATCTATTATTGCGATAATTTTATGGACTTTTTAAAAGCAAAATAGCATAGAAAATGAATAGTGATTGAAATAGAGAGTCATATTGACTAACTTGTAGTCGCATAGCTTTCATAATACACTCTAACCCGTTTATAGAAAAGCCGTTCATAGTAAACCCATTATAACGGACAGTATGTTCTGCGCTAAACACAGAACCCACGTTTGATTCAGTTCAGATATAGCGGATTGCTCTTATAGTAAATGCCTTTGGCTGCACAGACCTGCTCACGATAGATGGGTTAGAGTGTATAATATATTTACTAAGAGATTAGTTTAAAAACCAATAATAATTTGTGAAACTGGCACGTTATCATTAATGATCAAAAAATAAGGCACTTTGTATTAGATAATATTATATCAGGAGTTTCTCATTAAACATACAAGTTTTTCATATGTCAAGATGTCAAAAGACGTAGTGTAGAAGAGAGTGAACATCCAGTGTATAAAGTAAATAGAAAGCGTAGAATTAGTTTTGGTTGCGGTAAGTAAGTTTGAGCCATACACACACATATGATAAGCTTACACTCAATTACTTAATAATCCACTGTAGCAACAACACAAATCTTCCTTTTTGTATCAACCTCACCATCGCCAACATCAATTTGTTGACAAATTTGATTTTAATATTCTTTTATTACTGTAATGAGTGTGGTATAAATTTCTTAATATCTATTATATTGTGTTCTGATGAAAAGCATGCCATTAGAACACATCCCTTTTGGTCACTGGGACGGATCGTTAGGTTTACTAGTGTAGAGGTTAGATATACTACAGTATAAAAGCTTATAGATGTTGAGATGGTAGATATGCTAGAGATGATGCAGACTAAATAAAGAGATTACGGATATAAAGAATTCTCTCTACTCTCTCATATTCTCAATTACAACTATCTTTGGCTCCCAAATTACATATACTGATCATATTAATTAAAAGTTAATGTTTGGTCTCTTAGGATTTGACTCTCGATCAGTCCCTATCAGCAAAATACGTTGATTTGGACAGAATCGAAAATCGATGCATTTTCTCAACAATAACTTCCAAGCGATCTGAATATTTTACAAGTTTTATTTGAAACAATCAATTATATTATAGTTGGAAATAAAACGAAGGTCTTGAGAGATGTAGATATCTTCAACTATTTCTATCTTATTTATTGCCTGTGAATGCATTGACGCGAAACAATCTTTTAGTAAAATGAAAGATATTGATAGCTCTGAAAGAATTCAGTGTTTCATTGCGAATCGCACAAAAAACGCCTCTGTTTAGATCCTATTTTAAAGTTCATATTCAAATGTATATCTAATCTCACGCATCGCATACAATATTTACAATTAATAAAATTGTATCCAATTTATGAAATCAATAGATTCTGAACAACTTCAAAAGTTGATCCGGGATTATATTTCTCGAAATAAATCAAAAAGTGTCATTACTGAGAAATCACACAAAATAATACTGGAACTTTTCATATTATTAAGAACAAAACCAATAAGAATAGTTTAAACAGATACTTTTAAACATAGTTATCAATATAAGCTTGAAATTAGCTCATAAGCTGACAAGTGATAGAATAGTTAAGGGAAAATCGTGGAACATTGAGAAAAGTTGGCTTACTTTGCCTAATGAGTTGTTAGATGGCAATAAAATTGGTCCAGTGCTTGCTTGCAGTAAACACCACTCTAATACACTGAACACTTTGAATGATATATTTAAGATGCAAAGAGAGAAAAGAAATCAGCGCTAACCATAGCTAACATGAATTACGAAACTCCAACAGCCAACTTTTGCACTTGTCATCAAATTATGCGTTTATCAACGTTTTCACTACAACATTTGAGCCCATTTCAACTCAGTTTGATTACAGGTATGAAGAGAAGAGTATTGCATTGGGTCACAAATTTACAATATATGGCAAACTGCCAATAGATTGTCAGGCAGTCACGAATTGTTCGTTTCTGTTGAAAAAGGAGGCTATAGTGCAAAGCAGCGCAGGTTCGGTCGTAAAGCTGCACAACTTGCAGGCTATGTTCAAACCCATGCAAATCAGTTATCTACTTTGCCATTAGTTTAATTGTTTGATTTATAAGTTCATTATCTGATAGTAATCAACAAAACAATGAACGAAACCAATGCTTATATATGAATTAGTTGGCGTTCATTTAATGGTTTTACAAACATAAGACAAGTTATGTTTACGTGTAATTCTGTAGCTGTTAGAGAAAAGTTTATGTAAGTTTAGTGGAGTTGAGTGAAGTGCGTTAGAAAGTGATATTAGACTGTATTAGAAACAGATATTAGAAAAAGTGCAGTTTTGCGCAAAGGGATATATTTAATGACAAAGCAGGGTATTGTGCTCGCCAACAGTCATTAATATTAATGGTTTATATTTTGGATTATTATAAATACTTTCACTTAACCATCTTAATATTCAACTAATGCACATTATCTCTGTTAAACCTATCAAACAGTCTTTATTTATTAAAAGTCAAACTTTTCGATTTATAATCTTATTTTACGAGTGATTAATTTCTACAGCTTTTAGCACTTATCCAACCGGAAAATATAAGATGTCATAAAATTACTTTTGTGCTTATCTCATAAATCAAGTAGAGAATAGTCTTAATCCACAAGACTCTGATAAGGATTTGAAGCAAGAAAATTAATTTTCAGGATTTATGCGAAGTTATGCCAAGTTAAGGCAAGTTAAACAAAGTCGAGACAGTTTGGAACAGTTTGAAAGAGTTTGAAACAATTTAAAAGAATTCAAAAGAATCGTAAAGAATTGTAAAAAGCGTATTTTGAAGCGATCTAAAAATAAAAGATGCCAATCACTGAATTGTAAAAAGGTGACCTTTTGAAGCAGTGTTAGTTTTATTCGATGATATCTTTTAAATACATGAGAACATTGGCAAAAAAGGTACTCTAACATGAACTATTAGAAACAGTAATGACAAGAACCTAAATGTTATTTCCATATCAACCTACAAATGAGCCAATCACAGAACTACTATTACTGTTATTACGTATCTCAACTGTATTAAAGAGTATGTGTGTGAGCTAACACTGCTTCCAATTGTTTGACAATGCATTTGACATATAATGCATTTTGGATGCGCTCGCAACACATAAGTTATGTTTCAGGGATACCGAATTCTTTTCACTCATCGCAGTACTGCAACTATAGATTTGAGCTGCACTTAAAAGCAGTTTTAAGTTAAGACAATCCCTGAAGACGTCACTAGGATTTTAATGTTGACTTTTATAGAGTAGTTAAGTATTCGTCAACCATTTTTGACTTATCCAGTGATTGACGCAAACAGACTTAGGGAACTAGTATTAACTCGATATTTATACTACTACTACAGCCAACTCTGCTCTCCATATACTCTCCTCTCCACACATACCACACTTTCCTACTACTCCATCATCACATCCAAACCTACTTTTTGGTTAACCTTATTATTAATTGAATCTCATTTACTCAATCAGTCAAAACCACGTAATCTTTGTTACAACTATTTCAAGGGATATACTGTAACATAAGAGATGCTCCAAATCTCATGCGCTTCTTCTTTGGAGTTGAGCCAAACAATTACACAATTTTTTGCTATAAATGACAAATATCATGACTGTCTCCCATAAACTTGAAAATGGAAGATAGATTTCAAGCATGAAAATATAATACAATAAAACCTCGATATAACACACCTCAATATAGCGAAGCCGAGTTAGAACCAACTAATTTTCACAGTCCCAGCATAAACTCTACATACTTTATGTTATATAGACTTAGTTCGACACAACTCAGCCGAGTTACAAACAAGCAAACTCTCCGATCCTTTCAACAGAGTTGTGTCGAGGTTTAACTGTACTCTAAAACTACGATACGTGTAATTCGTATGACTTGAAACATAATAATAGCTGTGTTTCTGCTACTCGATAGACGTGTAGAAGAATTATGAGTGATTTTGAATTGCTAAGAATGCTTCAGTCAATTTGAATACGAATAAGATTTATACGAATAAATCAGTTGAATAATATTCATACTCATTCTGGTTATTTGCAGCAAAACTTGTCAAAAGTCCCCAAATTGATTAATCTTTTGGATTTTTCAGATCATTTCAAGTTTATTTATAGCATATCACATGATTTTAGTTTTAGGTAGACTTAGCTTTTAGTTAGATTTAGTTTTTAGTTAAAATTCCTTCTTCAATAACCAGGATGTCAAACAACCTACTTAAAATGTATCAAATCTTTATCATTTAATTTTTAACTTTAAGTAACCAATACTTCATTAGACTGGAAATATTCAATAATTTTCTGCTTTACTTCAATGCACTGTTTCTGAAATGAATTTGATTTGCATAAAAACTATGATAAAGTGTTTTGACAGAATAAAATAGCATCGAGTCATAACTTGATAGCTTATCCTTTTCAATGCACACCAATTGTTAAGTGGATAGAAATGAAGGCCTTCAGTTCACTGCACAAAACAAACAGAAGAACAATAAACCCATTTTAAACTTAATTAAATCAAAAT
Organism: Archegozetes longisetosus; assembly: GCA_018873245.2. NCBI lineage: Eukaryota > Metazoa > Arthropoda > Arachnida > Sarcoptiformes > Trhypochthoniidae > Archegozetes > Archegozetes longisetosus. Next base: position 7,483,912 of record JAEMBT020000007.1, read on the forward strand.
TGTTAAGTTTAAGGATCATTTGTATGCATGAGCTTGTGAGACGTAAATGCACTGGATGCACTTGTACAGATAGGGCAATGTCAGTGTGTCTCAAACATACCATTCATGACGAATAATCAATGCGCGTCTTAAGTATGAGTAAAACTTCTCTAACAGTTAAGAAATTATTTTGTAATATGTTCATTTCGTACTTAAGACATTCATTCATATTGGTTAATATATTGAACTACTTCTACTACGCTGTCTGTACAATACGGTTTCGGCAATATTGGCTTGCAATTCTATCCAATAGTAATTTTGATGAGACTTATAACCTCTAAAAACATTGTAAAACTTCAATTTCAATAGATTTAGTATTGATCAATTAATTCAATCATTTTGTTTACAATTCAGTCGTTATTGAGCATTGAATATTTTACTTATTTTAATATTTAAATAGACATCAATTATTAAAAAATGATTAGTAGTAAGTGTTTTGAATTTGTAGCTTTAGTAAAACTTTCTTGAAAGAGTATAAGTCTTGCTGAAATTACTACTGAGTTCAATTGCAGATCATTATTGATGTGCCTGTGCAGTAAATCGTCTGCCGTGTGATATTTTCACGAGTCAGAAATATAATTTCTGTAAAATTAGTATGTAAACAAGGTTGGAATAGTTGTTTTTGAACTGGTTCAATTGATTTGATTTGAATAAATTTAGTGGTTTATGCATAAGCTTCGATTAATAGCAAACGAACTGTACGGCAGATCTAATTTCTTCAGAGCTCCGCGAGAATTAAGAGGGTATTTAATGGCCTTAGAGTACAATTTATAGTTAGCAACAACTTTGCGGTTCAAATTTCAGAATCTCTAATTAATTTAGATATTATTTATATTTCTATAGCTTCAATCCATTAGCTCTAATTCAATAATAAAGCCTTACATAGTATTCACATTTTTTGTCTGATAACATCCATTCAAATATGTTTTTATTCAATCGATAACTTATTCAAACAGTAATTCTAAAGAAAAAATTAATTAAATCCAAATGAAAAGTAAAATTATAGATAAAAGAAATTGAGTTATAAAGAAATTTGTTGCGTAACTGAAAAAACTGGTGATTTTCACGTGAGATATAATTTAGAAATTGGATTTAAAGCTGAAATTTTAGGAATCTTGCTTGATTTGACTGATGAAACACAGATGAATTGAAATATCTGTACTACAAAATTGAATAATAAGGGTCTAAAAAACAGATAAATTAGAGTAAAAATACTTGCAGGTAGTTTAATATAAATATAATTAGATTAGTCTAGGATTTAAAGCATATTTCGTTACTATTATATTATACTTATACACATGAAAACGTTCCAATTACAATTGATCATATTCTATAATAAAGATTAACTTTCCATCGTTTAGATATTAGGCTTTACGCGCATCAAAAATAGCAAAACTAATTCTATTCAACCCAATTCAATATATTTTCACCAATCATTTTCACTCCTTTTCTCCTCAACTTCACTCTAAGTGATGACTATTTTCGGAAATGTTAATCCAATTTGATCTGTATTGAGATTTTGTTGTCATTCAATTGTTGTGAGAGGTACAACTAGAATAAGATTTCTATTACATTCTTATTCTTGCTATCAATTTGTTTGTATCTAATATTAATTAGAAAGTGATGTAAGTCTAGGTAAGGATTACGTATTGAGATAAAAGTAAAAAAGATGTTCATGTTTATAAATGAAATGAGAAATATAGAACTATGACAAACTACTAATTAGAAGAGCTAATAAATCAGAATTAGATAGTCTGAAATATTACTTAGTTTGAAATAGTAGATCAGTGAGAAGAGCGTTGAGCAAGATAGGTAGAATCCGATTATTGTTTTCCTAAAACGCTAATACCAGTATTACTTTCAAATTGATTGAAGACATAAACATATTTGGTGATTTGGCGCAAAACTATTGCAATAAATCAAATATGATTTTCTCCTACCTTCAGTAGTAGGTGTTGTAATAGACTATGTTTTGGCCAAAGCATCAATTATTCAATCATGTTAACAGCATTTTTGGCTAATAGAGACACGAATAATACCAATGACTTTACACTAAATCTAAAATATAGTGTAAAACCTAAATTTACGCTTAATTTTGTCAACACGAGTGTTTGTGTTTGCGTCAATTGCTAAAACATTCATCACTCACAAACTTGACTATGTCAAGGCTTCAGTTAACTTTAACTAAATTATAAGTTCAATTCAATTATAAATCCAACTCAATAATCAACTAAAACTTTGAAAATTGAAAATAACTGATCAAAAACTGAGAATCAGTTAGATGTTGACAGATGAAAGCAAAGAGAAGCTATAATGTTTAGTAATTAAGAGAAGTATTAGAGGAATGGAAGTACCATTAATGGATGAGTGCTGTTCATTTGAGTTACTAACAACCAAGAATGTTGCTATTTGCTGGAATATTAGGTAAAGCGATCTAAGCCTGTGCGACCAGTCAATGTTTTCATAGAGGCTAACAAAATACAGGTAGAGGTACACAACACAAACCTTTTAAATACTACTGCCCAATAAGCCTGAGTTAAACCTTTTATTCTCATTCTTGTTTAGCTGGCACGCAATAAACTAACTTTCTATCAAATTAGCTTCAAATCAAAATTTACAAATAAATCATTTTTACTTTGGAAAATCGATCAGACCCAAAAGATTAGAGCTTGGCTAGATGGCTAGAATGAGAGCATGTAAATATGCTAAGAATGTAACATTCAGTGTGTTGGGCAACTGAAAAAAACGTTAGGTTTACTCAATTTTCCACATGCATTAGAAGAGAATCAATTTTGATTTTTACGCCGCCAAACACTACAACACCAATACTAAACACCGAAACTACAGTACCAGCACTACATGATCACAAGTGCAGGCGTTCGCAAAACTCAATATACGGTAGCTTTTATCACATCATTTATCGAATTAGTCAAACCAAAGTTTGTCTCTACAAATCCAATAGTTTGAATCTTCTTTACAGATACTCACCTCCAGTACTACTCACTGCTGTATCCTATCTTAGTTTTTAGACTTTTACTAAAGCTAACACGAGATCTCATTATCGAAACTCAATATAAAATCATTTTCACCAATCTATCACAAAAAGGATGTCTTAAGAAATTTGATCGAAATATTTGAGTAAAACAGTATGAAGATAGAGTTTGAACAAAATCAACATTTTCTACATTGACTAAAAAGCTTATCTAAAGACAAATTTAAATGTCAAACAATCGCATTATAATGAGCACAACTCAGAAAATGAACTTTCATTATATTCGCCGACAGCTTATTCTCAAATGAAAATATATTTATATTTTCACGTCTTTTAGTCGCTTGAAAAGATTCTTTTCCAAACATATCTTTTGTTGAGATCCGCAATTTTCTCATATCTTTGCAATTCTTTTGTGAGATTAGAGTGCATTTCTGTCTGTTTTGATCTGACTCGCAAAGCAATCACTTAATTAACAATAGATTTCTTACAAGTGAAATATGAAAATTCTAACCAATGTCTCAATGAATAAATTGATTAGATTGAGAATAGCGATATAGAGACTAGAAAGTGGTAGATTGATACAGAAATTCTAGTTCAACCAACATGTATGCATTGTCCTAAAACAATTCAAAAAAGATTGATCCACGTAAGCAGTTCTCAAACTTGCCATTCACGTCAATTCTGAATAGTTTTGAAAGTATTTTCGACGTTGGCTTTATATCCGCAAAACTGTTAGATTTATGGAATGCTACCCAATATGTCAGGAGTTATAGGAAAAAGAGAAATATAAATGATTTTTTATCATTTTTGATATTTTATTTAGATCTGCAACTGGAACCAAATGATGTTTTATGGGAAATGTATCACATGTTGGCAAACAATCGTATGGACTTTCATTTCATCCAAACTAAATATCAATTACAACAATTCTTTTTCCTATCATCGCTTTATATTATTTATATATATTTACTATCTAAAGTTTATCTTCAGTTTTTTACTTGTCTCTAAGATTTACTATCACATTTTGCTTTTAGAAACTCTTTATCCAGTTATACATATAGCAGTCAATTACCAAAAATCTCTTTTTAAACAAATCTGTTTCTGCTTTTACAGTGTCAGAGTCAGTGGAAGTTAGCCAGTTGGTGAGTTAGAGAGTGAGTGAGTGAGTGAGTGAGTGAGTGAGTGAGTGAGTGAGTGAGTGAGTGAGTGAGTGAGTGAGAGAGAGAGAGAGAGAGAGAGAGAGAGTGAGAGAGAGACTTCAAGAAAACATTTGCCACACCTATGGTCTTGTACTTTATATAACATCAGATTTGACAAATGTTCTGCCATAACATCATAGAGTAGTTGGAAGGTGTCGAGAAGTGATCATTAGCGCAAATACTTAAGACCGTTTGATAGAATTTTGTTCAATTAAAATTTAGTTTCAGTTAGATTAATCAGTTTTAAATATTCAGATTACTAAAGATTTGAAAGTTTCGATGTAGTTATAGTTAACTGAGACATGAATTCAGTCTAAGTTGATACTATATTGCGAGTAAATTCAAAGTAAACCATGTAAACTGAGCCCCTTTAGTAGTAGAACAAACTCGAAGAGATGGCTATATTAGAAAGGAGGTTCAATTTGTAACTGAAATACCAAACGGCATAATGGTCGAAGAGGTTTTCATTTAAAAGGAAGTCGATCCAGTAAAACCGACCAAACAATAAAGTACTACGCAGAAATATATGGGAACCATTGATCCAACAAATTACTTTTAGTACGATGTCAGGTGATAACATTCAAAACAATATAGTACGGGTTGGGCTCATAATCAACTGAAACCAAAAATATCACATACGAACTAATATTATGATATCATCATTAACTTATTGCGCAAAATAGATTACTATTCAAGCTTTGGTGGCATATATTCCATGATTTTAAAATCATGTATAGCTGCAAGAAGTGATGAGTTGTTGTGCGGGTATTTCTATCTTCCTATGATAATTCATATAATATAAGAATCGCTTCTTAGCCGTTTCAGACAAAAAATAAAAATCACAATTAAAAGTTAAGTTAAAATCGATGCTGATAACAAGAAGAATGATTTTTTCGTAGCTAGGCACCGTTTTAATGTCCCTCGCGGTATCTGATATATTCAGTTTAAATTGTTAAGAATTTTGTCGAAATGGGATTTAGGTTTCCTAAAATTTTGATCCTAACATACAATTTGATGATAAGGGACATTTGTTTTATTGCCTCATTGCATATTTAGGTTCTAAAAGCCTGGTGTCACGCTCAAAGTTAAACAAAACGAAACAACTATTAATCTAAATTCTACTCCAAAAATGTCTCATTACTTATTGTATCTGCTTTTTATTTAACAGAAAGAATACAAATTTTAACTCTCAATTGCCCCTTAACATAAATAAATTTAAGAAAATGCAAATTCAAATTTGATTATCTAGCAAATTTTGAAACTTTGAATAACTATTAATTTACTTGGGAGAGAGAGAGAGAGAGAGAGAGTAAGTGAGCCTAAATCTCGCCCGGATCCAGAATTGAGAAACACATTTTTCTTTAATAAAAGTTAGTTTAATACTAGGAAAATTAGATTTTGCGTGCTGTCTAGTAGAACAAAATCAATATGATTAGTTGTTTATATTTAATATAAAAGTGAAGGTTTAAGTTATTCAAAATAATGGGCTATAGAAACATAAAGGATATCTGAAATTCAATTACCGATTGGAGCTTTACTTTATGGCTCATTTGGACTTTCAGTCACTTGATTAGTCTATTTTAAGCCACGAAACAAGTTCATTATTCATATTAATAGAACAAAAATAATTCATATAAATCATTTTAATGCCAGCTACTTTTAACAGCTATTGTAGTTATGCATAACTCTCTAACACATTCTCAGTCCACGTATACTCAGCCCATCCACACTCAGTCCACATACACCTCAGTCCATATATTGACACTCGACACATTCTCAGTCCACACATCCTCACTACACACTATTTTTCTAATCAGACTTCACCTAAATATGTGAAGACGAAAACATCTCACAACTAACCAATTAGTTTTATATTAAATTCTAGATAACAGTTAAACTAATGCTATTGCGTTTACTACATCTGGTATGAACAAGGTTTTGGTCATTTTAATGACGAGCTATTTTGCTGTTTATCGATTGTCTCTTATTAAAAGAATTAGGCTTATAGTGAACATCGTACGGTTTGTCAACCAAATAATACTGATTATGCCACAGCTATGCGCTTCACTTTTATGCATTAATTATCCGTAAGCTTTATGACAATCTCAGAGATCCTCAACTATTTCATTACAACATATTGGCCAATAATTTGTTTTGCTAACTATCTCTAACTTTAAAATTGTCTCCAATCTCGTTGCTAGCGCTACGATATTTCAACTTAGTTTATCTTCACTTTATCTCAATTTATTCCATCAACAAACGATTCTACTTTACGTTTAATTGCTTAAGTGCTGATTAAAGTGTGCAAATCAGCCCTAATTAGGGTGTCTCGTATCGGATTCCACATAAGAGATCAGGCATTAGGTGACAGATTCTGAGAACAACAAATTTCAAGAATGTTTAATTCTTGGAAGTATGCAAATCAGACTTTAATATTTTGCTCAAATTAGGCTCAAAATCTGTTTACAAATAGTGACTTATAGGTTAAAACTTGTATAATATTTGCATGGAGTAATAAAATATCAACGATTAAGCCTAATAAATGCTAACTCATGACTGTAAAAGACCTTAACTTAATTTTTGTTGAGAGAATAATCAAAAATATGGTTCGATGATTTGGGTTTTGGGAGTGTGAGATTATCTTGGGAGAAGAATAATTAATAAATTCTAGGAAATCTATTACAATATTATCATATTTTATTCAGATAAGTTCATAGAATTTTCAACATGATAGAATCTGCAGTATGCTAGAATCGGCAGCATGCTAGAATCCACGACATGCTTTACATTCACAACCAGTTTCCTATCTCCAAACACAAAGTCTTGACGTGTGAAATTACTTTTTCCTATATAGTATTTTGAAACCTTAGAACAAGAATTTTTATTTGTCGTTCCATCAGAAATAGCTTTTCTATCTTTCTTACGAAATCAATAAAATCTCATACTAAACAGTTTTGACATTTGGCACATATTACCAAACTTTTGGATTTTATTAATAAAATTCATGTACGATTACTATAATTATCCAGTCATATGAACACTGCTAAATAGATGTCTTCATTTGAAATCTTGTTCTTCTTCAATCAAATACTTCATTCCAACACTTGCATAAATGGATGCAATGTATTTACACAAATTATTCAACTAAAACGCTTTAAATCATACATTAACTCAAACATTGCACTTAAAAATACTTCTCCAGACAAGTCTTAATTAGGGAAAGACTACAATTTTCCCGTTAAATTAAATGGTCAGGTAGATTGCGAGTGATTATAAACTTCTTAGATGTCAATTTAATGAGTATCATATGAATTACTTCAATTTGAAAATAAAAGGGCGGCTACGCTCTAACAGACCAGATAATCGGGCTCAACATTCCAGACTCATATGAGTGACTCACTTCACAGCTCACCTCAATCAGGATTTCATATCTGAAATTTCATATTTGAAACTTTGATTGCAGCTAATGCTTGATGATTGAAGTATGAAGCATAAGGAGATCCTTGAATAGTCTAACACAACACAAGCATAGGAAGTAATGCACTAAATGATGCTCTGCTCGCTCTATAGAAATATGCCTTTCAATCGGTTCTAATAATACATGAGTATCTATTTTTGAAGTCACTCGAAAACCTCTTTCTAAATAACGTTATTTGTAATTAAATTCCTTCAACAACGTCTAACCCGGAACCACATAATGACCACTGAATATGTCTTATTTTTATCTATTTTTTCGATTCTGCTATTGAAATAAGAGTAAAATCTTCAGACATATGATTCCGACAGATATCATAAGTTTTCATTTCTAATATATCTGAAGAATTTATTCTTTATATTGTAATATTGCAAAGACATCCAGTGAAATATTAGACAATAATACTTTTTGGAAAATTTTTGATGCAAAACCACTATTAGAAAAAAAGTGTTTCAATTTAATATGTTCTCGAGCTAGAACTGAATGCGCGATTTCAGTGAATTTTGATTAAAATGGTATTATCCTTACTTCAAATAAACACTTAATTTGAAGATTGAACAGCTCTGAAAATTACAGAAACCAGCAAAGGATCAAATATTTTAAGAAACGATTTAAGTACTTAAAAAAGCTTAAACAACAAAATGACACTCGTAACAGAAAAAAGAGTAAATAAGTAACTCGCAGTTCTTACAACTCACTTTTCAAATCAAAACAGAGCATAAACTGAAAATTTAAGTTTTCAGTTCAATAACGACTTAGTGGTAGTTGAGCAAAATAACTACAATTGTAGGATTATAGGCTGAAAATATGACAAAAAACTGAATCACTGAGGAATGAGTTTTTAATATTAGAATTCATACCAGGCTATCAACTTGCGTGGAATCGAGCTCCAACTAAAAGTTGACAATTTGCACAGTATGTCAAAAGTGGTGGTAATATGAGACGAGGTTCTGGTTTTCAAATAACATTTCTTTTCCACTTTACAGCTTTCTCTCACGTGACTCAAAACATTTTATGAGTTAATTATAGAACTCTTTCAAATAAGAGCCCATCAATTGAAATAAGTTCAACTAAAGAAGTGGTCATTCAAGCTTTCGTGATGTAAAGATTGATCAGAAATATACACAACTGCAAACTTCATTAATAATAGTTAAATAAAAGCTTTAGTATGAGCTCTAAGTGATGAATAGAGACCGCTATGAGAAGTACTTCGCATCAATAGCTTAAAAGAGATTAATTGGTTGACATTAACAGCTTTAAAACACAATATGTCACAATAATAATGATTTGCAGCTATTGATTTCTAACTATCTAGCTATCTAACTATCTAGCTATCTAGCTATCTAACTATGATATTGTTTCATAATCTTTCTACTCAATAATTTCTAATCTATCAAAGTGATTATTTAGTTATTTCGATTTTAGTATATATTGATATGAACGTTTTAAAGTTTCACATTTCTTGCGTACAATCAGTGAACGTTTTCTGTTGAATCTCTGCTTAGCGTTTATTATATGCAAAGTCCATGCAATTAATATATCACACCATTATCTCGCTCAACATATCAACACACTCTATGATTAAAATAAATATTTAGAATATAAACGGTGTATAAAACATATCATATAACAAGATGAAATTAATTGAAATTGTGCCTTTAAATTATGCCGAAAGTTATTTGATTATATGACTGTAACTATAAACAAAATCCACATCTATCTACTATGTTGTCAGATAAGTGAAACTTCATAAACTATTCAATCCAACTACAAAGCTTTCTAAAATTAGATCAAAAACAACACTAAAATCAAGGCTTCGAGTAAGCCTAAAAATAAGCCACTTCTAAACTTCTCTTAGATCAATACAAATTGAGTTGAGTTTAATGAAAAAATTTAAACTTAGATCAATGCGATTACTAAACTGGAGTCATGACTACGTTGACAATTGTGTTAATCAATACAACATATATTATGAGTTACAAAAAAAGTATTACATACCATCAATGGTCGAGTGTTCACTAATGTTACCGTTGAATTCAGACCATCATCTGTTAAACGAAAAACATATTTTTAGTAAATGAGCTAAAGTAAACGTATTCATATAAATATGTTCAATACAATTAGACACGTTTGCAGTCAAGCTGATTCATACTAAATGCTCTATCAGTACTATGCGCAAAACTTACAAATGAAATTTTTGTTTTCAAATCAAATATCTCCTATATATTTCAGTTTAATATGCATTTTTTCAGTTTAATATACATTTTTTTCAGTTTAATATCTAATCTATACTTTTGTTTGTAAGCTTCTATATGAAAATCTGACCAAATTTTTCTCAATTCAAACTCAAAGTTGTACTCAAACAAAATTCAGCTGAAAAACGTCTACCAAAATAATAAAACTGAAAACTGCTTTCTCCTGAAAAAGAATATTTTACTTAGGATTGGTTCAAACACATATTTGTGGTGATTGATTAAAATATGGCTATTGAAAAGTTTTGAAAGGAGAAAAGGCTAGATTTTGGGAACATGTTTTTGATAAGCATTGAGAAGAAAACGCAGTCAATCTTAGAGTAGAACTAATAATATAAAACTAAATATTTGTGTTCAACTTTTAGACAGCATTATTGAAGTATTTGAGAAATGATCAAAAACTATGTTACTTCAAATTGGCTGCAATTAAAGCTCCACTCATTATAGAGCCCATTGACCCCATTCTTCCAAAATCATTTGATTCCATATAACAACTATTTTGTAATATTTAACAATTCTCATCACTTCACACACTTAATTACACACAAGAAACTATTTCTCACTCATACCACTTCTGCTAATTAATCAAAAATAAGTTAAGAAAATCGAGAGGAAGAACAAGTTGTTCGTGATTACATTCCGTGATTATACCTTTTGGAATATATCACAGTTGAGAGAATACAATCAAAAATATGAATATATTATTCCATTTTTATCGATAGGATAAGTTCAACTCAATAATAGCTGATTAAAATTAGATTACTATCGTATTATTGATCAGAATGATAAATATCTGTAATATATGTAATATCTGTAGCATAATATATGTAGGAGTGCATAATCAAATGGCACTTTTAGCATAATTTTCTAGTAAAACTTACTAAGCTAAACTGATTCAATTCTGAGATTGTTATAATCTATTCAGTTATTTCAGTTATCAATCGCACAAGTTTGAAGATGACATAAAACCATAATTAAATATTAGTAATATTGGAAGACAGCTATAAAATGGTGTGTGGTCCTCAAAAGTTGGCATTTGCTGGCAATAACATATATATTAAAATCTAAAATCATGAGACAAGGCTGTCTTCTTCTTATTCAGTCTTAGCCAAAGTATTTGAAGCATTTGAAGAGTCGTCAAACGTTTCAATGACACGATGGTTGAAAATATTGGATTTGCAAGTCGTAATTCAGTATCGATTATAAGATAGAAATGAACTATTAATTAACGGGTTAACTTAATATTTCTAGACTATTTATATGTTGGTTAGCTGTAATCAATATTTGAAAGGGTTCACTATCTTAAAAGCTAGCAATTTAAGTAAACAAAAAATTGAATGTCAGTAAATTCGAGATTACAGCTATTTCGTGTTTTAAATGTTAGAAAATACGATTATCACAAACTCTCATCTTTGCTTACACGACAGGTATAACTTTATACCTGGAATTTCCCTATCGTTTAGCAGAGGAAGTCAATCAGTCTGTGATATCTCTTACCAAAATCTTTTGAATTTCCGTTCATTTTCAAAGTGTTGTTTTTGTATTCTTGGAAAATCCTTTAAGACTCATTAACTTGAATAGCAATTAGTACCTAAGAAATTAATCAAACTTTCCACTCTAACAATACAATTTAATCATAGTTTAATCTAAATCAGCACAATATGCATCATTTGGACACAATTGACACGACTTCATGTTTCCGTTTGTCAAATTTTATATTATTAGACTCAATAAAAATAGCACTTATAGCGAAACATAACCATTACGATCATTTTCTGATACGTTTCAATTTATCGCATGGAAATAGATTTGAAATTTTCCAAACTTTCAAAAGCGTAAGAAGAGATTTTAGGAGAGAGAGAGAGAGAGAGAGAGAGAGAGAGAGAGAGAGGAAACTATTCGCTTCACACTTAGCGAAACCACAAAAGAGGTATATTTTAGTAGAGATACACTTAGCAGTTAAGCGATGCGATCAAATTCTTAAAGAAAATCTCTTAAACAAGAGAGAACTCGTAAGAGAGTGGTTAAATTAAAGTGAAAAACTTTGAAAGATTAGGAAAGGCTGATAGAGCGGAATTAGTTGCTGTGAATAATAAGCAGTGATACGGGTTTTACCAGCATCTACAACCAACTTACTTAGACAAACAATATAGTAAAAGATGAATTTAACTAAATTAACTTATAATTTCAGAGTATATTAGAGTAGTTTTGGTTGGCAGTTATGGTATTCTCTTTAAGAAAGTGTATATGTAATCGAGTTATAGCTCGCAAACAAAAAACAATAAAAGGAATAGAGTCACAGAAATACAATTAGAGTAGATTTGGCACAATTTGAAACTATGTTTATACTCTGTGTCATTCTTATTCTACTCCAACTGTAGGCGTTCTTTCAATTGTTACTGGCATTTATGGAGATAAACCCTTAGATCATATTTAAATTATTATTCTTCAATCTACTCTTCATTTATCACTTTTTATATAAGCCTTTATCCCTATTAATAGACTACTAGTTTTCACAATCAATCATATTCTCACTACACATATCAAGATTTGCAAAACTCAATTTAAACATCTCTTCAACTATTTTATACAGGATTTAAGTTTAGATTAAGTTAATCTTTGCTTAGACTAAAGTTTAAGTGTTATAAGAAAAAACGCTTATAGGAAAACAAGTTTATAAGCACAAGTTTAGCTATTTTGACAAACTGATAAAAATATCTTTGCATTCAATCATTCATTTGAAGTATAGTTTCACAAAACTGATTGACAGTATATTTATAGCAGCAATAAAATGATAGTCAAAGTATATCAAACTCATATTAAAGCAAAAGTCTATAGTCAATAGTCTATAATCCTATCTCTACTAATCAAACATTAAAGCTTTCGTCATACACTGCATAACAAACTCGCAATTTTGATCGTATCTTCTATTGAACTCCTATGAAATGTCACACAATCGAGTCAATGGTCATATTTCTATCTCTAAGTCATATAACTATTTCTAAGTCGCAAGTCTCACATAGACATACCTAATATACGAGAGATTTATCGTTGAGAATGCCTGATATGGTCTATAATGTTGTGCCTCACAGAAAAATCAAACTTCGATAACGACTTATGTGTAACAAAAATAACATGTTAAGCGTTGAGTAGGTTTAAAAGGCTTTTCAAGCTAACTGTAGTTTGGAGCGAACTAAAAGTTAAAGCTCCACTTTTGCGCATGTCTCCCATTATCTCATCTACTCTTTACTCTTATGCACAAATTACGATCAATTTGAAAACACTTGAGAGAGGGGGCACTACCTCTATCTGCTATTATCGATCTGATAGCTCCTAATTGATCAATTGATTAATTAAGAAGTGATTATATCTTAAGAGCTATTACATTAAACACTGATTGATTCGGAAGTCTATTTAAGTGAAGACTCAAATCAATCGTTTTCTGTCTTTTGTGTGACTCTCTAATTAACTTTTATGTCTAGCTCTAAAAGTGACTAAATATCTTATTTCACTTTCAATCAATAGTCAAACATTCCTTTGACATTTCTCCTCAGATACCGCTATTCTCCTCATTATTCTGTTTGATTAATATTCGTAGCGTAATGATTAATACAGTGAAACCCAATTATTAGGTAGAGTTTGAGTTCACTTTTCTCTACAAATCGTTTAGGTTATAGTTTTGAACACATCAATTGGATCAGGAATTCATAGTTAGTCCTCGAGTCAGATGTTGTCTTGAATTTTAATAAGTTTATTCCCGATCATCTGATATGCCTTCGGATAACTCTATTTATGAAACTATAAATTTTTGAAATGTTCTGAACTTTTCAAAATAAAAATTTATGATTAATCGACTTAATCCCTAAATCTAAGATTAAGTTCTAGATCAAAAATAAAGCTAAGGATTTATCTTTTGATCGCGATTTTTGTCCACCAAATCAAGATATATTTTATTTTTGAAACTTTAAAATATATTTTCTATTTATGTGAATAAATGAGAGCACAGCTAACATGCAATAAAGTTAAAGCAAACTTGTTCTTAGAAGAAAAATTATCATTTCATAAATTATTGACTATAAATTTATATATGAAACCTTCACCCTTTTTCAAGCTATCCGGGCAAATACTGATATTGTCAATTAAATCGTAAAAAATGTCAAAAAGAAATGTTTTATTATCTCAATGCAATCTATTTAGATAAACTCATTGTTTGTTTTCATGCTTTGCATTCCTAACCTGTGCATAGTTATGATAATCTGCAATATCTTTTTATAGATCATTAAATGGAGAAATGCTTAAACGGATTCAGTTGTTAGAAGTTTGAAAGTTGCAAAGTGTTTTGCATGTGTACTAAAATTGGTAAAGTTGATGAAAATGGTTGACAGTGTTTCACAATCGAACAGTTATGCATAATATAACCTTAAACTTACCACATGGCAATAATTTATGATAACATTAAAATGCTGTGTCATTACTAAAGGATATTTAAGAAGAAAATAACGACAAGGGTGTACAGCATACACTGTCTGCATAAGTTTAACACAATTACAATTTGAACGTCAGATTAGATAAGTTTGAAGAGATAAAGGTCTCTTTAATTTTATTAGTCACTCGTTCTTTACTTATACAACGTTTAAGTCACGCTTATGCCTAATTTAGTCAAATCTCTTCTATTGATTAAATTATCTCTCCCTCTGAAAACTTCACTTTCTTCTAACTCTGCTAATACTTTACTAATTATACAACTTATACCTAAATTTTATTTAAACTTAAATCTTATCGGCAGTGAAGTAAGTTTTTTCCCGAGAAATCACTTGAGAATTAGACGTAAGAGTACTTTAAAACTTTTAAATTGTTTCCGTAGGAACAATAGAAAAGCTGTGACAAAGTTTGCAACCATATAGAGAGCTCGAATACCACTATTATTACAACATAAGTGTAAACAGACTCGCAGTCAAAACAACAATTCACTCACATTGATTAGCATCTAATAGAAGAGTTCTTATCAGAAAAAGAGATTATTTTTGATTCAGAAATTAAACAAATTGCAGTCAAGTTTAACGGAACTAATTGCAGTCAAGTTTGAATCGCATAGCAAAATGCCATCTGTTGTTAAAGATTTGAATTTCAGTTAAAAATAGCAAAACGTGCTTAGAATCATATGATTTGAAAACAGCATTTCAAACGTTTTATTTGTAAATTAAATTAGTTTAGTCTAGTATTCAATTCAAATTAATTAAAAAACACAGAAAATGCAAGTTTCAGAAGTGAATGATATAAAGATTTATAACTTAAGTCACGGCAAATCGATTCCCGAATGGCTATCAGACAGGAAGAAGAGATTGTTATTAAAACGAGACGTAGATTTGAGACGAAGAATACAACTGATACAAGACTTTGAGATGCCCACAGTCAGCAATTGCGTAAGGATATCACGTGACGGTCAATACGTGTTGGCTACTGGTGTCTACAAGCCTCGAGTTCGGTGTTTCGATGTGTCCCAACTGGCTATGAAGTTTGAACGATGTTTCGACTCAGAAGCCATTAAATTCCACATTCTCTCAGAAGACTACACAAAATTAGTGTTTCTATTTGTCGACAGATATGTGGAAATTCACTCGCAATTCGGTAGATACTACAGGATACGAATTCCAAAGTTTGGAAGAGATATGTCCTATAATTATCACACGTGTGATCTGTATTTTGTTGGTGACTCGAGTCAGGTTTTTCGACTTAATCTAGAAGTCGGAACTTTTCTCAACCCCTTTCAGACCAATTGTCATGCTTTCAATGTCAGTGCTGTCAATCCTGCTCACAATTTGTTTGTTTGCGGCTCTCAAGAAGGGGTTATCGAAGCGTGGGATCCAAGAAGTAGAGCACGCGTTGGCGTTCTGGACTGCGCTCTAAATAGTGTCACAAACGATACAAATGTTGACGGGATTCCTTCGGTTACTGCTATTGCATTCAGGGATGGTCTGAATATGGCTGTCGGCACTGCAACCGGACAGATATTGCTCTACGATATCAGAGCCTCAAAACCACATTTAGTTAAAGATCACATGTATGGACTGCCCATCAAAGACATCGAATTCATGGATGGACTCGATTTAGTTGCCTCTCTTGACTCGAAAATTGTTAAATTATGGAATCGAAACACTGGACAACCGTTTACTGCAATTCAAGCTGATAGGGATTTAAATGATTTATGTGTTGTTCCCAATTCTGGAATGATGCTTATTGCGAATGAAGGACAGAAAATATTATCTTATTATATCCCTAGTATAGGACCTGCTCCTAAATGGTGTTCATTCCTCGATAGAATTACTGAAGAATTAGAAGAATCGAACGAAAATACAATTTATGATGACTACAAGTTTGTAACAGAGAAAGAGTTGGAAGAATTAGGGTTAACGCACTTAAAGGGAACTAATCTATTGCGTGCTTACATGCATGGCTTTTTTCTCGATATTCGACTCTATCATAAAGCAAAAGCTGCTTCAGACCCTTTTGCATACGAAGAGTATAGAAAGAAAAAGATTAAGGAGAAAATTGAGTCTGAGAGAGCAGATCGAGTTCAGATGAAGAGCAAATTGCCAAAGGTTAATAGGGAATTAGCACAAACGCTTCTACAACAACAACAAGATTTATCATCCCTTAAAACCAAAAAACCAAATTTGCTCAAAGATGATCGATTTCAAGATATTTTTGTTAATCCAGATTTTCAGATTGACCAACAAAGCGAAGAATACAGACTTTTGCATCCGGTCCTTAATCAGTTAGGAAAAACTAAGCAGTCAAATAAACCTGAATATGCCAATGACTTTGATGAAGTAGTGAGTGATTCGGAAGCGAAAAAGAGCAGTGAATCAGATTCTCAAGTAGAAAGTGATAGTTCAGATGATGATAATTCGTGGACTGAGCAAGTCAAACAACAGCATCGATTAATAAAGGCTGAAAATATTCGAAACCAAACTAGTGTTTCAAAGTTTTATAAGTTGAAAGAAGGAAAAACATTCGCCTCTATTAGTGACAAAAATAGCCAAAAGTCAGCTAAAACGTCAAAAGCCAGTTTTGAGGAACGGCTTAAGAGTTTAGAGTCGAGTAGCTATGAATCGAATCGATTTGATGCTGGAGGAGGAAATCGGATAATGACATTCGAGCTGAAAGATAGCAAAAAACGAAGAAATAAAGATGAAGTCCAAAAGCATTTGCTGGAGCGCAAAAAGTTGGCGCGAACTGCGAAAGGCATCAAGTTTTCCAAGAATAAAATCTAATTTTCATATAATCTCGGTCTCCAATCAATGAAAAGATAGTAATTATTTTGGCCTAATTTTCACCATTAAAACGGTTTTAGTTTAGATAAAATCCTAATGTATTTTATTTTTATTTAATGGACTCGAAATTCATTATTATGACGAAAGTTTGTATATCATGATTCATATCATATCTTAAGTACTAGTTTATTAAACATTATTTAATACTACTGTTTATTACTGACCAAATTTCATACAATTGACTGTTTTATCAGATGTAGAATTAGATATAAAATACTGGCCTAAACTGTGAAATAGTTACGCAGTGTTATCAAGATTTAAATAGTAGTTTCATTGTTATGGGACTAGAAGTTGGGTAATTTGGAGGTAATCTGATTTAAGTGTTCATAAGTCAAATAATAAAGCGTGTAAAGTGTGTAAAGTGAGTAAATGTAAGTCATGATAAAGTGTTTGGGCACTCGTCAATCCGGCGTCAATGCAACTGATGGGAGTCAATGTGCTCTATTAGCTATTGCAAGTTAACTGAATTGCTGGTGAGACGCAAACTTACCAAAACTCCTTTGCTTGTAGTGAAAATGGGTCAGTTTAAGTCGTCCGAGATTTTGAATTTCAGTCCCTTTGAGAAAAGAAGAAATTAAATCTCTTTTAATATTTCATTAATTGGGCTTCAATTCAACTGCTTTCCTATTTGATTGAATTTCTGGTTTGGTTTGTATGTTTTAATTTAAAAAAGAAATATAGTGTCATTTCTATTTATACTCGCGATTAGAAAAATTGAGGTAAACCTAAAACTTGAATTTGAATGAGCTTAGTGTATGAATAAGAGAATAAATTAGAAGCAGTTTGATTTTAGCAGATCTGCAACTAAACAATGGAAACGTTAAGGAGTATTGAATAGTCATGCTTTTTATATATACGATATAGTTATAGCTATCTTGCTCATAATACGATATAGTTATAGTTATCTAATAAACTCTTCGCATTTATTACACTCTTTCAATATGAAACTTAATCAAAAGGGATAAGAATTGGTTGAACATTTTTTCAATTAGAGTTTATTATGAATTGTGGTCAAATTGGTACAATAGATAAGGAGTATAATTGAATTGATTATAAATTTAACACTTTTCTCATTGGTATGTTTTCTTATCTTTCTATTAGAACTCGAATATCGACTTTTCTCTATTAATACTTCAGTTTGCAGTACATCCCTTCGAGCGGTATTGATATTATCGAAATTTAATAAAAGACTGACTTGATCTCAATTGATTCTATGCCTTATTAAGCTATTTTAGTTAAAAATATTCTCTATATGTTTAGGCACTCGAAATCTTGACGAACAACACAAGTAGGATTTAGAAGTAGTGAACGATTAAAAGTTGAAAAGATAGAGATGAATATTCGAAAATGGTAGAAAATGGTAGAAAATAGCATAAAATAATAGAAAATAAGAGAAACTATTAGTGGAAACATACTAGTCAATAAATAGCATTCATACAAAATTGTTTGTCAACACGGAAGCAGAGTTAGTAAACTTGTTGTATACCTAAATAATGAGGATTAGTTGTGATTAATACTGGTATAAACTATTAGCTTTCGGCGAATTAATGCTCAAATGAAGGTCATGACAACTTTAGGCAACTCTTATCTCATCTTTAGGCAACTGTTATCTCATATAAACGCACTATTACTTCGTTTACTTTATTTAAATGAAATGCCCTAAAGGCATAAATCTTAATAATCCGATTCGTCAAATAAACCCATTATTTTCTTCTCCTTTCGGGGATGTTTATCGAGAAGAAAAGTTTGAATGAGAGGACAATGCGATTATTTTTCGATTAGAACTATTGTTTAATATAACTCAATATGCGTATTGTTAGGAGGGCTAAAATTGCTTTTATTCAAATCGGCTTTCAATCTATCAAATCAGGTCAACTTCTCTGCAAATTTTGCTGATAATTCAGCCAAAATTCTATTGACTCATAGTATGAATTTAATTAAGTCAAGTCATCTAACTTTACATAAGACTTATATTAACATATATTCATCGATATTACTCGCTAACGGTCTTGGTTAAGACCAAGCTAGCTGTGGGTCAACTCTAGTTTTGATTCCAGATAAGTAGTAATAAAGACTATTTTCAGCTTCAACTATAGAAATTAAAATCAAATTTAACAACATTAACCACTTTGAACTAACTTTCAAACTATTAGCAGTTGTTTACTGTTCAACTCATTGTCAAACTAGCGCTCAATATCTGTTAGCAGAACTTTTTTCGTTTCAATTTAATTGATTTATTTTTGATATGAAAGTTCAACGCTCTCTTCTGGCAATCCATTTCTGGTCATTTCATTTCATATGCATTTATTGGCTTTAATTTTCAGATTCAATACATGACAGCATAATGACCGCTAATCGCAATTATGCACAAATGTATTATTAAAGTTAGTTTAAATGATTAAGGAATAGTGAATTAAGCCTGGTCTGGTGGTACTAGATAGAAAAGTAAAGATTGATTAATATTTGAATTAGGATCAGATTCAGTGCAAAGTTGAAGTATGTTAATCGTGCACTAGTGCTATGCATTGAAAATGCCATCAAATTAGCAAACATGAACTTTTACGCTAATAAAATTAGGAATAAACAAAATTATGCAAATCTCCTTATTATGCCCTTTTCTATTTAAGTGGAGCAAGATCCTTATTAACTTTGCATCATTTGTCAACATATATGTAAACACATCTCATTTCAATTTATTTGTTTATTCAAAGTTTCCAAGTTTTGCTTTTCATATGAGTCTTAAACAAATTTCAAACAAAATTCAAACAAATTGCAAACAAATTGCAAACAGATCTCTAACAAATTTAATTAAAGACTAATATGAAAGCATAATCTAATGAATAAATGAAATTAGTCTTACCTGTACTTCTTCTCCTTATAATATTCATATTTAATTATTTATTATTCTTTAATATCCGTATATGACTAACACAATAACACTATTATTATGAAACTCATTTCTCAAGAGTTTTCAATAGTTGAGTTGACGCAAAGTTTTAAATGAAGTTTTGAATAATTGAATAATTTAAAATCAAATATCACTGCGACAGAGAGTATCGGAATATTGGAGTAGATGTGCATAAACTGGATGACAGATGAGAAAAACATAAATAGAGATAAAAGTGAGCCACAAGTGAAGCCAGATTAATCAAAATGTAAAGCACAATTTGAGCTCCAGTTTCTGTTCTCCTTGCCAGCAAAATATACACATTTCAGATATGAAATCAAGAAAACATCAATGAGATTGAGCTAAAATAGCAATGAGATCATGAAATTGCAAGAACTGGAATTGTGAGCTCGTTCTATAAGTAGATTAAGGGTCGGACTTAACCATACATTCCTGTAAAAAATTACATACATCTACTCTACAGGCACACAAGTGGCAAATTTGTGAACTGTTCGCAGCCAACACACAATAATAAACTTATAAAGACTGCTAATTCAATTGTTGACATAATAATAGACATAGAAATGTGTTTTATAACACCGATTAAAGTGAAATCAAAGTATCGTTTCAAGCGGTCATCAATCACACAATACTTGGACATAGAAAGAGATAAAAACTTTTCTGGAGATATGTATCAGAAAAAGATATGAAAAAATGTATGAAAAATATATAAAACTTATATGAAATGAGTGATATGACGAAAGAAGTAAAGCTTAAATAAATTTAAAAGTAGGAGTTTGTTGGCTAACGACACGCTAATCCGAGCACAACCTCGGATTCATTCAATAGGAATGATAAGAATGAACTACATTCTAGTATTTTTTCAATGAAGTCTTATTGCTTTCACGTGTTGTGATCACTGATAAGGATGATTGGCTGCTGCGTAACAGAAATGGTCAATAAAGGCTATTGGCACCAGATCATAATAGAGGTAACTTGAGTTGAGATTTGAATATAAGAAGGAATGAAAGGCAAATTGACCTGTGATTTGGATCTTGCTTCATATCTGACTTGTGATTTGAATGTTACTTAATATTTGACCTTTTTTTTCAAATGGAGCTAGTGTATGCAATGGACGATACGATCCTATTTGATAAACATTGAGGTAGTCTCCAATTATCTGCAATTATACCATTTTCTATGCGATATGTCATAATTGTTATATTGATCACACTCTTTCATGCGTCCTATTTCTAAATAAGTTTATTTTTGATTTAATTAAACATTACGTCTGATAAACAGAAATCATTGGCAATAAATAAGATGAGGATAACTGAGAAATATTTGAAGACTGGTTTAAGTTAAATATTGATAATTAGTATTTGTGTGCTCTTGTTTTCTATATTTATGGCCATTAAATTGTGATAATTAGTTTGATGAAACTCTGAAATTGGCAAAAATCTAGCCATTAATACACTTAGTCTTAGTCTCGATAAATAGGTTTCTAAACTTTCAAAACCACCAAAAACAATTTATTAATTAGTAATTAATGAATAAACAAACTAAATATTAGAAAAATCTAAGCTTTAAGGCACAGATAGGAATCTTTTATCAACGATAAGATCAATATTATGCATATAAGGAGTGCTTTTCCAGTGATTAAAATTCATTGTGAATTGTTTATTAACACCAAATAATCTATAAATTAAGTTTAAAGTGGGTAAAAATAAGAAATATCAAAAATTTCAAACCAGTTACTAAGCTCGCACGAAAAGTATTAGGAGAGGGAAACCAAAAGCATTTTAGCTGAACCACTCAAATCAATAGAATTTGTTCACAAGAGTCAAATCTTAACTCCTAATTATAGCCGAACGTGTTTCCATTCAAAGTTTATTTACAAGACAAATCATTTTGTCAACTATTTTAAGCATTACTAACTATCTTTCATAGATAAACTTTCATAGCATTGACTGTTATATTGAATAACTATAAGGGAAATAAGTCGTAATAATTAGAGTTGAATAAATTTTCAATCTCTTAATCGACTTTTACGGAGCTGAAGGTATTTTGGAGAAAAGAAAAAGATAAATAACTTCATATGCAATACAAGACTATAATTAGGAAGGAATAAAAATTAAGTCCAACAAAGCTTTCCTATTCATGAATGTTAATTAACGGTTTAGACAATTTGAATAAAACCAGTTTGATGATAAACTTTTAATAGCACTAAAAGTAGTTTATTTTCCGTAGCTCTCAATCTCAACAAATTGCTACCACCTTGAGTATAACAGTTACCAATTAAATAATTGATTTCATTTCCATTCGAAATATGTTCACAAACAGCTAATAGTCATTAAAATATCTTAATCGATAATCACTGTTTCCAATTCATTTCATCGATAATACTCTGATCAAAAGCAGACTCAGCTAATTGAGTAATCATAAAGTGTTGGATCTGTTTTGATTTATTCCCCACAGTTAATAATCAATCAATAATTTGAATGAACTGAAATCAGTTTGAGATTAAGATTTAGAGAAATTCGTGTCAATATAAAGCAACTGTCGATCTGATGGGAACTTGCCTGACAGCAAGGAAAATCAAACATTCACACTCACGCTTGTCAATATTAATAACTGATATTTCCAATTTCTAACCTTTAAGACAATCACAACAAAATCTAGACTTTAATTAGATTGAGGCCTTGCTTAATAAATCATTCAGGTCTTCCTTGCGACAATTTCCTAGCTTACACGCTTTCATGGGATATACCCTCGTTTACGTAATTGAGCCTAACTTTATGTCTCGTAAGGAGCTCAACCTTTTCAAGAACGTTATGACAATAAGATCGCGAACATATGAATAATTGGACGATTTGTGTAGAGTAACGCGTTGATTTCCTGTTGATTTAATATTTAGTTTTCCTGATTTTTTCTGTTTATCTATTTTTGTGAGTTTATGACTGAATATAAATTAAATATTCATACATGAGTGAATCACGAAGGAAAAACTAGTCAATAAACTTGAATATAAGATAATTATTTCTTTAATTTTAGTATCAGGTAAGTTACGTGGAGTTACCCAAAGTTTGCATTTGGTTCGTACATGTTTGAAATGCAGTTTTTTATGCTTATAAAATAAAACAATAGATTTAGTCACTGAGTTTATGTGAGTTTTCAATTTGACGAACATAAGTAAAGTTTAAATTACTTCCTATAGTTGAGCGAACAAAAGTCGTGTCTCAGGAAATTTAGAATTTTTACGCATAAGATTACTTAACAAAGAAGTATTTACTCAAACTATTATAAACGTTAATTAATAAAATGTTAGTTGAAAATGCAACAAACATTTTCCTTCTGTTTAAACAATACAAATAATGAATTGATTGTTTTCTAACTGAAAAGATTCAGATTTGGATAATGTTATATTAATTTGGCATTATTTAGTATTGAACGAGTTCAAATTGAACAAGTTCAATTTGAACAAGTTGAATTTCAGGAAATGGACTCATATGTTGAAGAAAAAATGTCTAATGCTTTAGAGCAAATAATTTGACATGATTTGGCAACTTGTCAGACGAAGATTATCAATTGATAATTAAGTTATCAGTAATGAAAGCTAAATTGAGCCAATTTGCAACAAACTGAAAATTAATTTAAATAACGCAAATCTGTCAAAATCTATATTTACAGTATAAGCAAATCTGTCAGAAAACATAAGCAAAAGTCGTATTTATGATACTGTAGATAATTCCGCGAAAGAAGTTCATGCGGAAAGTTATACAGTAAAACCTGTCTTTTACCTGCACTTAAGTGGCTTTTAGAAAAATATTATAAAAATTCCATAGACAACCATGGCTTAATTGATAGTGAATTTAGAAAAGCACTTAACTTCATACCAAAGATAGCTCTACTGCGCTAGAAGTCTTATATCCTTTGATCTGGTGATGTATTATACCAATGATGGTATGTCTAAAAGTTTATTGGTTTTGCAACTCTTTGAGAATGAACAAAATCTGATAAATAGCCGTAATGCTATTTCCGAGATTCTAATTTTGACTCTAATCAATGACATTAAAGTTATTTAACTAGACATGAATTGTAGCAATGAGTGACAGCCTAAATATAAATTTACGTTTTATTCAAGCATCAAAACGTTTAATAGGAAAATGTAGCAATTTTGAAAAAATAACTTGTTTTGCAAACCGATTTTTTCTTTTTATAACTTTTACTATAAATAACTACAAATCTCTTGACTCGCTTTAATTTTGTTTAGAAAACTATTATAAATGATTGAGAAACAGAAATAGAAAGGAGGAAATGCATGAAGTAATTTACTGATTGTGCTTTAATTGCAAAGCCTGTACCAAAATACACGTATTTAATACTGATTGCATTTTTGAGTGAAGGCTAAGCCAGACTATAAGTAGCTGTAGAGAGCTTAACTACTTAATTTCACTAATTTCACTTATGCCAAACAAAACTCAATTCTTGGAAAACTTCATCTCAAACAAGGCGAGAACAAACGTTACTCAATGAAATTATTTGAAAGCACCAAACACAATAACTTATCGAAAAGGTCTCACAATAGGTCTAATGGAAAGAGCAGATAAACCTATTCATAGATCGTATACGCCCGTTGTATAGATATGAATGAAATAAAAACAAACTATAGATAATAAAGATAATCAAGAATTCATAATCCGGTCAAAACAATAGTATTGACCCCACAGCTAGTCATACTATAATTTTGGTTTGTTTTACATCAAGTCAATTGTGAATGTTACGATAGACCATAAAGCAATTTGAACTGCAAGCATAGCAAACATTAATGATAGCAATATAACTTGAATATTGAGTCAAATTAGAGTATGGACCGCTTTGTCTGTTGTTCATTTGAAATTCTAACTACAGCTAAAATATTCGTGTCTAGTAACCCAAAACAAGTTAGCGACAATTTATTAAAAGGCTATATCAAGTCTGGATCGAAATAACTTTTAGATTTGATTTAAAGCAAATTCAACTCTTATCAAAGCCTGAAAGCAAACTCTGAGGCAACATTGCGACTAAAAAGCATTGAATCATTATTAATTTTGCTATCAAATACTCGAACAAATCAAGTGATATTAATATCGCTTATAATCTGGAATTAGGAAACATATAAATTTAAGAAATTGACGTTGACAAAAAGCGTACTCACTTTTCTTTTATTCTAAGTTTGTAAGAATAGCTTAAAACCTACTTATATCACATCTGCTGCCCCGTAGTCGCACTTCTATTATACAATCATTAGCGTCTAAACTTAAAAATTTCTCCTAAAACAAGACAGAAGTTCAAAGAATTGGTATTCAATCAAATTAATAATCAAATTAATAATCAAATTATTATAAATTCATGATTTTAGTGTTTGGTATTTTGTTACTATTATAAGTTATAACTTAGAAATGCATATATTCTCAAAATTGTTCTGATTTTTAATTTTATGGACAAAAGTAATTAAAATTGATTATTAATTATTCCCATTCAGTAGTTCCCGGAGGCTTAGGAGTCAAGTCATAGAGTACTCGAGATATTCCATTGATTGCCTCTATCTGTGTCGCCATTTGTCTGAAAACCTATGAAAGATCAATCAAATCAATTAGTTTGGGTTTCGAATCTAATCAAAGGATTGGAAACTTACGTCTATTGGTATATGTTTGTTTGGTATTGCGGGCACACCTTTTTGGACAAAAAAAATAGTTCTTATCACTTATAAGAAGACCTAAATTTTCAACAAATACCTGTCATGAAGTCTTCGGTTATAAAAGTTCTGATAACAACTGATCTCTGGCATGATTGCTGTCTGGAGACGACATCTCTATCAAAATGAATTGGAATTAAAATAACGGGCATTTGAGAGACAGCACTTCCATATCCTGAGGACATCAATATAGAAGTAGCGATACTATCAGCCTCTCTCAGTTGGGATAAAACATGAGGAGTTAAGAAAGTCTGAGTGATGTCCATAACAGGAAACTTAACCGAATCACCGAAGATATAACAGACTCTGTTTATATTATGGCAAATTCGAGGTATCAGTTTTGCTAAAACACTAAGATCTTCAAACTTTTTCGTTTCATTGGCAAAGTTGTCACCATCTTTACGTTGATCTTCAGACAGTCCCACAACATAACTATAGCTCCGACAATCTCCTTGTACTCCAACACTTCTGATCGGCAGCAGCGTCGCCGTAAAGTTATAAGTTTCAGAAAATTTTACTAAAAACTTTTGCTCTTCTTCATCAATCGCGTTATGAACTTTACTAATAAGAGCGTGTTTCTAATCAATGCAAAAAAATCATAATTTTAACCATAATCTTCTTATTTCATAGATTTTCAATAAGAATAAGTTCAAACCCTCAGTAGAATACAAAATCTTAAGTCTAAAACATACCACTCGAGTATGAGTTTCATTAATCGATAAACTATTGATATTAATTAGAAAAATGATTACCCGTTGCAAGGAGTTAGAGTAATTCACTATAACTTTGACGAGAACACATGTTTCTGAGAAGTCTTTCTCCATGAATGGGTCTTCAGCGCAAATGATGCGAACAGCGAGTCCTGGACCTGGGAATGGGTGCCTCTGCACGACTTCCGGAGGTAGACCGAGATCACGACCGAGTATTCGTACTTCATCTTTATGAAAGTCCTTCAGAGGCTCAACAACTCTTCCATTTTGTCTCAATTGTCTGACTAATTCTGTGTCGTTATGATGGGTCTTAATGGCATCCGCATTAGTAGAGGCCAACGCAGATGCGCTCTCAATCAGATCCGGTCGAAGTGTCCCCTGACCCAAGAAAACCTCATCTGGTTTCAAATTCAATTCCTTTATTAAGTCGTTAGCGATATGAACGAAAGTATCGCCTATTATTCTACGCTTTTCTTCGGGATTTGTTGTCTGACAGAGAATTTTAGTAGTTTTTTTACGATTCGGGTCAGTTTTTGAGACAGGAATAGTAGTGGTTGCGTTATAGAACTGATACGCAGCGTTTATAACTATTCATCACAAAATTTCAATTAAAAACAATCAACTCATGACAATCGGTTTTAAACCTTTAAGTTTGAGTCCGAGTTCGTTCAGTGATTTTTCGACGGCTTGGCTCTCATTTTTCCTCATGAATCCGTTATCGATATGAAAGGCAATCACTTGATCTTCTTTCAGTGACTTGTGCAGTAAAGCAGCGCAAACCGTTGAATCCACTCCACCGCTGACTAACATCTAATTGATGACACTCTTAGTAAATTTGCCGAGCTTGAACATAACCGAGTTAAAAAATGTCTTACCAAGACTTTATTGTTTCCAACTATTTTTTTAATATATTCAATACATTCCAATTCTCTGGAATGCATTGTGAAATTGCCGCTCAATCCCGCTATATCGTAGAGAAAATTTCTCAACATTTGCTTTCCATTAGTTGTTAGATCTACTTCTGGGTGAAATTGTACGCCATATAACCTCAGCTTCTCGTTCGCAATACCTTAAGAAAAAAGTTTATTGTCCAGTACTAACTAATTCTGAATTAATTTTATAACTTTGGGCAAGATTTTGAGAAAACTGATCAGAACTTACCGACAATGAAATTACTAGAAGTTCCAATTGTTTTAAAGTTATCTGCAACTTGATTTACACTATCGCCATGAGTCAACAAGACATCTTGATTACTATCTAAATTTCTAGTCACCAAAAACAAACCAATCAAAAGCTTGACATTCGAGTGTCAACAGTCATATACAAACCGAAAGAGTGGGCAATTCGTATCAACATTGATTGTAAACTGTCCGTCTTCCCGGGCATCCTTTCTATGAACAGTCCCGCCGAATTCTTTATTGAGCATTTGCATGCCATAACAGATGCCAAGAACTGGTAGACCTATTTTGAATATTTCTGGGTCATAAGGGAGAGCGTCAGATGCATACACAGAGCCGGGGCCTCCGCTTATTATTATAGCCCTATTTAAAACATCAATTTTCAATTATACCACATTTTCGAGAAATACCGATCGGTTGCGGAATTGGTGGACAGTTTAGAAAAGGTTAAAAAACAGTTGAGAAAAATAGTTAAGAGTTAACAAAATGTAATACTTGTATCCGTCGGCCAATAACTTGTTGGCAGTTGTGTTAAGCGGCAATATATGTGACTCAACATTGAGTTCACGGACTCTTCTGTCAATAAGTTTTCCATATTGTGCTCCGCAATCAAGAATAACAACACTTTCCGAGTGAAGCATTCCGTTAATGACATGACTATCACTGTTGTTGTCATACATCTTCTTTTACATTAAATATTGTAATAATTTATAACAAATCTGCAATCGATTAAAGTCAAGTTAGGATCAAAGGATTGTCTGATTGTTTCGATTAAATTAAAGGGATTCAGATTAAAGGGGTTGGAATTAAAAGGGTTCAAATCAAACTGATTCAAGTTAAACAGATTCAGATTAAAGCGATTCAGATATCAATAAAAAGCAATTGAATACCCGATCGAAGAGATGTTTGATTTTATACACAATTCATATACAAATATAACATCACATAAAACACAATCAAATAATACAATTATTTACAAAAAGTCTAATAAAGATAATGATTAATAATAGTATAAATTGAATAAAGAGTCGGTTTTTCTGTAATATTAAAAATAAATTCAGACATGTTTTAGAGCACTTTAGCTCATACTTTAAGCCGCCCAACAGTTTCTTTATTACTACTTTGTGCTGCCTTTCTATCTTATTTCTATGCTATTCATTCTACAAATATATTGGGGATTCTGTACTCTGTTCAATCTGCCATTAACTTTTTGACATAAACCTTCAAATAATGGCATTCCAAGCTATACGATACTCATGCTTATTCAAAAACTTCCTATAAACATATAAATTTAAATAAATTCACTTCTTTCTCATTTAACACACGGGTTAAACCTTCAGAAATCAAAACTCTTGAAATTTTAAACCGAAAGGTAATTCATTTTCACAAACCATCGCTCACTTAACCTAAGCCTAAACTTTTTTGTATAAAACTTATGGAACTTTAGAAAGTCTTTAAAAGCTTGAAAAAACTTGCGAGTCTTTAAAACTTTAGTAAAACTTTTGAAAACCAAACCGAAAGATAACTAACTCTCGCAGTCTATATCCCACTTAAGTTTAAAACTTTATACAATACTTATGGAAGTTTAGAAAACTTTCAAAAGTTTACAATAGAATAAGATTACGTCTGTTTAAAACATTTGTTAATGAGTTGAACTAATTCTCAGTGACTTAGATTGCCAAATAAATAAGTAGAAAATAGAAATCAAAAGATAAATACCTATAGGATTTTTGTCAAATACTTGTGGACAAAAAATTTCAGTCGGAAAAGATTGTACTAGTAGTTAGAAGAGAATCACTTGAAATGCGGGCTTTTCAGACTCGAAAAGGAATTTATTATTAATTAAACGAATAACATGTTTACGCATATCGACACTTATAGTTAAATAAAACATATGTCGTTTTGATTTCTATTCGACCTTTGATGGGAAAATGCAAAGACCGACTGCTGATCGAGATTAGAGTTAAAGCGATTTTGAAATCCGATTCATAGCTTATTTCATCATCGCTTTGAGTAATAGATCATCAATAATTACCCAAGAATACCTTCTTGTTCATAAACAAGATTAAAGGTTGAAAGTGTTTATTTGGCGCAAAAATTGCTCTAACAAATAAAAGCTCCAAATTTGTTGACGTAGAAAGCAAGTGGACATAAAACTAAATTTTTCAGCTATCAAGATGACAGTTAGCAACTCATGTCTGAAAGCGTCAGCCTTTTTATTAGATAAATGTAAGATTGCTTTATCGTTGATTCGCTATTTTATCTTATAATGTTTGTTCAAACTGTTGCCAAATTGACTGCTTTTGGTAAAACTCGATCATAAACTGATAATTTAAGTTTCTGTTAATTAACCAACACATAAAAAACTTTTATTGATCGCTTAGAATTCATAATTTTTTATTAAGAAATAAAATCTTTAGAAATATCAGTAATGAATAGATCTAGTGTTATTTTATTTTTAGGAAATTAATAAATTATCGATTACACTCATTATTTATATCAAAGCTCTGTAAATTTGAGTATAAACTTAAAACGACTTAAAAAATTGTTAACTGAGTTTGAAGATAATAAGTTTTACTGTAGTCACTAAAATAGACAGAATGACATTGAGAGTAATACTTTAGCTTTCAAAATGAACGTTTATGACTTCAAGTTTTTGCATCGCTTTTGCTGAGCTCTGAACTTACGACTTGAATCACACTATCGTTTTTAACTAGAATTTAAGGAAAATTATATTTAGAAAAAACAATCTAAACAATCAGTTATTTTCTGTTCAAATGATACTTACTTTGATCATCAGTAACTTTTTCGAACTCTTTGAGAGCATCACTGGCATTATTTTGTAGGAAACTGATTTCATCAGTTTGAAGACTATCGCCCAATTTTCTCAAAGCAATCAAAATCTCAACCTTCTGCTGGACATATATTTCAAGCGGCAATTTCCCAATTTTAGAATCTCTTTCGATCTGAAACAAAAAAGATTAGAAAAGTAGAATAGAGATGAGAGAGAAATGAAGGATTGGAGTAAAAGAAAAGGTAGGGTGAGAGGTATAAAGTGGTATGAGTGATATTAGAATTAGAGATAGGGTTTTATAAGAGGTGAGGAAATATGTACCTCAGCCAAGTGTATCCTGAGTTGACCAGGCTGCTTCTTTGCAAACAGTCGTATCACTTCTGGCGTCTGAAAAGCTTGGCTAATAGCTGCTTGTATTGCCTTTTCAATAGTATTATAAGAAATTGTTCAGTTAAATACATAACTTATGCGTTCCTATTTCTATTCAATGCTAACCAATTGCATGGCTCCTAATTCGTCAACTAATGTCATATTACCAGACATTAAGTTTGATAATGATTGACTGAACTCTTCCAACTGCTCCAAAGTTTCACGTTTTGTTTCTTCGTATTCATCTGGATCGAGATCAGCTCTGAATTGAAAGTTTTCAAATGATTTTGATTATTTAAAAGTTTGAACTTTTTGCTAAATATGATTAGATATGAATAAGTTTGAGGTTTCAACCGATGACTACCATGAACCTGAAAAACCTAAATATTTGTATTTCAGAGTTTAGCTAACTTTGAATAGATTTAAATACAAACTAATTGACCGTTTGAACATTGAAAGTGATGGCAATAGTATATATAAACTTTGATACCATATTTCGTAAGGGGTGCAAACAACTAAACACTTGAATTGCAAAAGCAAACACTTTTGCCAGATAAATATGATTTAATGGCTTTTTATGATTAAATCAACTAGGAGTATTATTTTATAGATCCAATAAAGTTTTTTACCATTTGGGGTTTCATCTGATTTTGAGATAATTTAAAGATAAAAAAGTTATGATTTTCTGATAAATATTGACAGAGACCTGCATTCTTCGAGATCTGCTAATTGCGCCACCAACCGATCCAATTGGTCCTCTAAATTACTCTTCAACTGATTTGTTTCTGTAGCTCCTCTCGATCCCATTAATTACTGTTTTATAATGAATTTAGTAAAATTAAATCTAATTTTAATGAATTAATAGTTTATATATTTCATTCAGTTGTCACATATGACTCCTAACATAAATTAAGACTTTCTAATACGTCACAAAATATATTCCACGTTAACCGATGTGTTTTAATATTTGCCAATTTATTGATCAAAATACTATTTTTCAATTAGCTAGATCAAACGAAATGATTTTTCGGGAGTCTCATCAAAGAGAAAATTATTAAATCAATGGAAATTCTAAGAGGAGGAGAAAAGTTTGTCAACAGTCATAATGAGAAACAAGACGTTACTTATGAATACTATGGACTTATCAAAATAAAAGTAAAAATAGACGAAAGAGCGATTTGAAAACTACTTAATAAATTTGATCAAAATCTATTTTGATATAATAGAAAAATAAGCCGATTAAATGGAAAGCGGTATTAGTACATCAATTGAGTAGTACAAACTTAACATTGAATTAACTAATTAATTAATTAATAATTTTCAGACGAAGACAAAAATGGTTCGACAAAGAGTGATGAAAGCACGAGCGTTCATAGTACGGAGAGAAGTGATGGCAATCAAAACAATGACAGTTAGACTAAATTGATTTAACAAGTTTTGTTAAGTATTTTTAGTGAATAATTGACTGAATTGTTTTGATTTTTTCATAGATGAGAAGAACGTAGAAACGACGTTAGATTTGGAGGCTACTGAAATCGATTTGAATCACAGTAGAATCGATTCAATGACTATATTCTCCCAATTGACAAAAATTGAGGTTTTGGGTCTGAGGAATAACTTGATTAAGAAAATAGAAGGATTGCAAGCATTGGTGTCATTGAGAGAATTAGAATTATATGACAATCAAATCACTGTAATCGAAAACCTGGATTCACTGACAAACTTAGAGTCAGTTTTGATTCAATCTATTACTTTATCGTGTCTATAGTTGACTAAAAGTTGTCATTTCTTTTAATAGAGTCCTAGATCTGTCTTTCAATAGAATTCGCAAAATTGAGAATTTGGATAATATGGTCAATTTGAAGAAACTATTTTTGGTTAATAATAGGATTAGTAAAATTGAAAATCTGGACGCTTTAGTAAATCTAGAAATGTTAGAATTGGGCTCTAATAAGATAAGAGTGATTGAAAACTTAGATAAATTAGTTAAACTCAACAGTCTTTTTTGGGAAAGAATAAAATTGCTAAACTGGAGAACTTAACTAATCTTCAGAATTTAGAACTCTTAAGTATTCAGAGTAATAGAATCGTTAAAATTGAAGGATTGGACAAAAGTCAAAATTTAGAGCAATTATATATCAGTAACAATGGCATCGATACGATTGAAGGCCTGAATAACAACACAAAGTTGATTACTCTGGATTTGGCGGCAAACAGGTTGAAGAAATTGGACAATATCAAGCATTTGGTCAATTTAGAAGAGTTGTGGTGTAACGACAACGCAATCGATGACTGGAAAGACTTAGAAGTTCTGAAGGATTTGCCAAAATTGCAAACAGTCTATTTTGAACGGAACCCTATATCAAGTCATCAAATGTATAGGAAAAAGATTATGTTACTGGCTCCACAATTAACACAAATTGATGCAACCATGTGTCGACCTCACAATAGATCGAATTAGAAGCTTTCCATCTATGCTTTTATTCTACAATTTAATCAAACTTAATATAATCATATTTTTAGCCTTAGCCTTCCTTTTGTTAGTTTCAGTTGATTTATTGCATCCACTCGATATTCTTTTACTGATAAATGCGGAGAATATTATTCCATATTTATATAATTTATAATTACTCACTTGTGTTGTTCTTAAGTTTATTTAAGAAAAAGTGTAATCATTAACTGTTTCTTCACAATGCTTTTAATGTTAATCTCATTAAATCCTACTCAAAGTTGTTGATGAAGTGTCTATTGTTGGATTAAATATTTCATGAGCCTTAAAAACTTCTAAAACTTTGCTAATACTAGTCTAAATTCGAAAATATTCTAGGTAAAAGTCGTTACTCTTTGAACTGAATAGAGATTAACTACAATATCCTGTTATTAATAAAGATTATTCATTTTTATCAGAATTATTGATGCTGACTGATGAGTAATTGTTTTTTGTTGATTAGTTTTGTTTTCAAAGTAAAAGTCGTGAACTGAAAAATATTTATTTATTTAGTTAGTTGTTTACTAAATTTTTAGTAAATCCAAAGGATTGGAAAAATTCACGTTAAAAACATCTAACATTCATAAACTATAAACCATTACAGGTGTTTTTATCAAACAGTTTTTTTCCACATAAGTTTGAGTATATGTCTCATTAGCGGCGCATCGATTTCTTGACACACTTCACAATCAAACTGTCCATCATTTTCAATAAACTCAACGAAAGAATAAGTTCCACCACCGATACCAAAATAATGTGATTTTGAGGCAATATAAATGATGCCATCCGCTGATAAACTAGACTTAAATACTTTGACCAATTTTTCATAATTATCACAATTATAGATAGTTTCGGACGTTAGGATTAGATCAAACTTGAGGCCTAATTGGTCGATATCATCGGCTACTTCAGACCAGTCGCCGAACAGGAAATTAGACTTCGAAACAATGTCTGAATCGTCATTATTGAGCAAAACATTAACTGCACTAAAATATTTAATTACATCTTCATTGAAGTCTTGTAAATAAATTTTAGCATTCGGTAACTTCTTTGAGCAATAGATCGAAACAAGTCCTGAACCACAGCCTAACTGGTAACCAAAATCAATGTTAAATTAGGTAAAAGTTTAGACTTAAGAAAAAATAGTTTAATATTTGGAATGAAATCAAAACAATTACTTCTAAAATGTTGACATTTGGATGACTAAAATAGTTGTCGATAACCATGAATTGAGTGAAATAATTGATGAGATCGTGTAAGCCTTCCCATAGTTTGAATCCTCCTTCATATTGATTGGGAATTAGATCACAATTGCCTTCGATTACATCCAAACAGTTATTATTTTGACCAGGATTGTGGCAAATAGACATCAACTGTTTGACTAAATCCTTATTTGCATATTTGATTACCTTAAGCGATGAATGATTACTTATTTGTAATTGACTTATGAGTTGATCTGATTGTTTTAGGCTTTCCTGAATTAAATTAAAGTCTATTTTGGAAACTGGCATGTTTTATGTTTATATTAAATCTATTACAATAAAACTTGACTAACTTTCACATACACTAAAGTCATCTTTAAAAACAATTTTACGATGTCGTAGAAAAACACGACTGAATTGTTATTTATTTTTTAGAACCACTTAACTGCATTTTAGAGTTAGACAAATTTTGCTGTAGTACTGAAAGTTCGGCATGAGAGTGAGTTAGTTTACACTCGTTCACGTACTTCTAGACTTTCGCTCAAGTTTGATAAACTTTCAAATATTGATCAATGCTCTTAATAATATCGTCATTTCAGTCTGATTGTCTGTTGTGTTTGGTTGTACATAACTCTATTGAGTAATCTTGGTATTTTTCTCATTTTATGTAAATATTGAAGGAATGCAAACATTCGATAACTGGATGTACTTTGAATACGGAAAAAGAACCGATATTTCAGCAAATTAGATGACTGTTTAGTTAGATAGACTTATCGAGTTTGAAAATAAGTTTTCAATATTGATTAAAAGTAACTAACGACAAATAGGTAATAAATTGGAAACGAGCAACCTAATGCAATAGTTTAATAAGCGAGTTGATCTAAGTTTAACCAAAATTGCAATGCTTTCACAAAAGTTGTCAACAATTGCAATACTTATCTAAAGTCAAGATTGGAGTTTTCCAATGAAAACGAATTAGCAATTTATTGTTAGAATTAAGATAATTATTATGATAACCTCTATTGAGTTAGTAAATAAGAGTATATACAGCATGCATTCTTTAGAACAAATTTAGGCTATGAACTAATTTTTTTCGATAAACAAATTGTTCGCTCATAAGACCGTCGTATTGTTAAAACATTCTACAGTCTATCCGTTATTTATTCAATACATTGTCAATATTTATACACTTGAGATATCATTAAACAATGATAACGTATATGTTAGTCAAACTTAACTGTATTAATAGTCAGTGAAAGTACTTTCGGCTAAAGTTTCCTCCAATTAAGCAATGCTCAAGATATTCAACTTTTTGACTATTAGTTTAATGGATATTTCGTTTGAACATTTGAAGGCAAGTCTCATATTAAGTATATAATAGATCTATTGCTTCACTTAATCTTTATCTTTATCTTTTACTTTTTCTATTCTCTTCGTCACAATAACTATCTCTCCATATCTTTCACCTGATTGCCATTAAATTGTGAATCAATAGCTTTTAAAAGTTTAAACAAAAAGTTTTGAGTTTCAATTGAAATTCAGTGATGATAGAGCTAAGTGTTTGAAAAGTTTTCACAAATGACTGATAGGAAGTTTTAATTTTTGCATAAAATGAATATGAAATATTGAATTGAATAAAAGAAAATACGATACTTAAAAGTTTAAAATTAGTATAAGTTTTATATTGCTGAACCTATAAATAAGTAAAAACTTGACCCTAGTATACTATCTAATCTGAATATTGAAAATCGCTATCAAAAGTAATGACCCGAAAGTTTGAGTGAGCACATATTAGGGCTCATTCATTTTAACCTGACATTTACTAAACTTAAATTTGAGGTGGTTTACAGCAATACTGGGGTTTAAGTGACTAAAGAACAACGCTATCTAGAAATTAATAAGCTATTTGTAAAATAGATAAAAGCCAGAAAAATCAATAGTTGCTCACAGAGCTAAACGTTACTCTAATTCATAATCATGTCCAAACTTTTAGAGTTATCACTTACTGAAGTATGGAATGAATTAACATATGACCTTCACTATTTTTAATACTATGATAATGTAGTAATGCAAAGTCTACATCGAATATTGTAGTCCACACAATATTCGATTAGTTCAAGATCAGATTCAACACGTACGAATGTGACTGAAGGCTTAAACAGTTTCAATGTTATTCAGTATCAATGTACCGTATTCTGTATGCATTATAGTCTTTATGAGAAGATAATTCTCAATCAAAACTTCATTATTAGAATCTGATTCAAATTTTTATTTGTGAAAACTAACGCACGTATTAAGTAAGTTAAACAAGTTTCGAATATTTTACTAATTAAAGTATAAATTTAACTTAATATTAGCGCGAATTTCTTGAAAAGAGATAGAATTTCTAATATCCGATGAAAAACCTTCACAATTTAGTGAATTGATTTGTTTGTTTGAAAGTGCAATTAAGCTGAGGTAAGTTTAATAAGTCTATCGGCTTTGAAAATAGAAAGTATTGTTTGTGTGAGACTTCACAAGACTTGGTTATGAATGCGTTCACATAGATTTATTTATTTTCAAACTCTTCTGGTATGATATAGTTTTATGATGTATATTCTCAAACATCCTTTAAAGGCTTTTTTCGTTCGGTTATAACCAGTCACTTATTGAACTTTCGATTTCATAATCTCAATCACAAGACATTCAGTCTGTACGTTTATGTTAAAAATATCAAACTTTTGCAGTTGACATAACTGTGAATCGAGGTTTCAGTGTAGACGGCAAAAGTTAATCTCAAGGCTTATCCGAGTCTGCAAACTTATCGGAACAACAAACAAATTGAATATATTGTATTAGTGAAAAAGTTTGCCGACTTCTCAGACTTATACTTACATGATCAAACTGAAAGTACACAAATAGATGATATTAGGGATAATGTGAGTAAATTCCTTGCATATCAGTTTACGGAATAGTTATAAACATTTTATTGATTCTATATTAGTCAATCTATCGCAAACATTATATTCTTCAATTCAAAAGCTTGACCGTCTCAAATGCTTGAAAATTACTTAATAAAATCGTTAAGTGGTAACTCTTTTGGAAGATTAATTTTCTCAGACAATTTTGTTTATGATTCAGAATAAAGGCAACAATCAAATGTTTACAACTTTCCGTTGCCTAAAGTAAAATGCAGGAAATTGGATGAAAACGATGCTATAATCTTGTATTTAGTATACCTAAAGTTTGACGCATGTAAATACAATAATGAAGTCAGAGTAGAGGTTAAGAGACACAATAATTACTATTGAATGGGAATATAGTTTGAAAAGTCAAACAGCTATAGAACCAAGAATTGTCTGTTACAACTTATATAATTGGTTAACAAACTTAAGGTCATGTCTGTAAACAGTTAGCATAGATTATAATTAAGCTAGACTTGAGGCTTGACTTTACCGAATACTTTCAACAGTACTACATAATGAGGTCACGCAAACCTGACGAACTTCTTCAATTTTGCTCAATTTCTTCTGTATCCATAGCAATGTCTAGTTGACTTTGCGTAAATCTACTTATTTTTTACTTTATTAATTCAAAAGTTACTTCGATTGGTAAATATTCAGAAGATTGATAGTTTATTGCGTCAAAGTTTCTCTTGCTTTATACTTAGTTACATGAAAATATAGTTCTTGTGATCTGTTCAATAACTGCTTGATTTGAGAAACAAGAAACTGGTAAAAGTGAAACTAATTTTGGTTTAGTCAATTCTAAGTTTACTATCAGTTTTGAAAGATTATGAATATTATACACCACTCTTAATGTTGATGAGTTAGTGGAAAATTATTATCAATATAAGTCTGAACTTACAAAACAAACTACCAATACATCGGCGCTTAAGTAGTTAACACTTGAATTTATCTTTAATGAACAGTTATTTATTCCTCAGAAGCATAATTTATCTAAAGAATTCAATATGAATTTTGATCTTATGTTTATCAACAAGGGATTTATTGTCATAATAAGTTTGAGAGGGACTTAACAAGTGAATAGAAGACTATTTAAAACAGTAGTTTTAATATAAAATAATTAACCTATATTTGAAATGTTCTTATTACACATTTTAAAGCAATACCAATATGAGGAAGTTTAATATAAAGAACACTGAAATCAAATGTCATTTACATTAGAAAATCTAGAACCAAATTGGCAAAGCCTCTCGTTTCGAAATCATAAACTGCCGTTATTAGCAACGTATCTCACAGATAATAGTCGTTGCATAACCGATCCATCACTTGTTGAACTAATTGTTGGACAAATTTATCAGAGAAAGCATTGTTTTTTGAAATAAAAGCTGATATAATGTCATCCACACAACATAGGTGTTATATTTGCTCAGTAGTGATGATAGTGTATCATTGGGTCTGAGCAATATAAGTGCTATCCGTTTCTACTATAAGTCACTTTCACTTTTGTTCATTCAACGTTTGGCTAAAAATTACTTCCAGATAACTTTACATCCTTACACAGGTATCCTCTATATTTTATATTTTTGATCAAATCATAGACTATAATTGTTTACAATCCAACTTGTATTAATTTCGTTTACTTAACTCAATCTATTTGTTGAATTTATTGAACTTGAAGCGCAAAACTTTTGAGCCGAGAACTTAATGATTATAATTAAAACAACAAGTTGTAAGTTTTGACAAATGCAATTTATTTTGAAAATCTATCAAGTTATTATAGATTTATCAGTTACCTTGATGGAAGTTTATATAGCTTACATAACTTTTATACATTTGTTATAGATTTTAACATTTTATCTTTATTTCCACTCAAGTTCTCGGCACAGTTTAATAAAAAGTAGATTTCAACAATAATCAAATAGCAGTTAAATCATTAGAAAACCTTTTTTACTCTTCACTAAACTTTTTAATTATAAATTGCGAAAAATCAAACTAGAAGCAAATTTAGAACAACTTGTGGTATTAAGTGAATGAAGAAATGAAGAGATCTTAAAAAAAAGTTAAATAACTGCTAATAAAAGTGAAATCGACTGAACTGTTGATCTGCTTTTAGCAAAGGGAAAAATAGGTCAAAAGTATTGAATAAATACTTGTGTAAATCAAGGACCGGCATTAATCATGTTATGCAATTCTTATCAGTTGTGTTTATTTCGAAAATCAAAGTTAAAGTCATACTAATTTCAACTTGAAATATGTCTGATCTTTAACTCTTAAAATTTGCATAATTTATATAACTATTGACGAACTTTCATCTGAATAAAGGAAAGCGCTTCTACCGATGTATTATAAAAACCTCGTATTGACTTAATCTATGTGTTAATATCATATTGAGATCGAAAATGTAGTCTTTCGTATAAAGGATTGATTAAGTTGTTGTTAGAATTGGAATATAGCTCCTTGAGATATCATATAAAAGCTTTAAAAACTTTCTAAAAACTTAAAAAAATTTATTCAACAAACGCATGCGCTTTCAATTAATCTCATTATTTCTTCAGCTCTTGAATTCAATTTATCACTTCAGAAGAAAGTAAAAGCAGATCTCTCATTTTGTAATTGGCTCTCAATTTGGGCACTTTACAGTCAATATCATATCTGATAACAAAATGCTAACGAATACTTCTAAGAATAATTCGGCTGTTTTGCCATCACTGAAGCGATGCAGTGAAGGATCATTAAAGGGGACAACCACTGCCGAAGTATTAATTCTCAAAATTGCAGAAATAGTTTGAGCAGAAGTACTAAATTGAATTTGATTTTTGTAGATTTCTCCCAAGCGAGAAGAAGGCTTAACATTTCGTCTTGTGATGGCTGGAGCGGCAGCATTCCTGACGAATTCATTTCCATCTGGCTTTAATTTAGGAGTAGTTAATACACCTCAAGAAGTAAGTCAAGACTAACGATATCTCGCAGTAATTAGATTGCATATTTTAGCTAAAGTTTGAGTTGCACAATATTAACAACTGAAGGACTCTCTTATTTACTGTCACACATTTTCTGGTCAATGGCTTGTCATCCCAATAAACGTTATTTGAAATAGGGATAAAGCCATTTATTTTTCTTATCTAAAAGATAACTTAATCTTTTTGAAGGAACAATCGTTTTGTGAGAAATGTTTATTATTTCTTTCCAGAAATCCTTAAATTATTGTTTAGTTGCACCGCAACCGCTATGTTTTAGTTTGCTCACAAGTTAATCGCAATACCAGAAGAATACCAGAAGGCGCATAGCTGTAGCCAGCGGGAGGCTTATACTCCCCAGAGATATTTCCAAGTTCAATCATAGATCTATAATGAAAATGAAATATTGCAAAAACTTTGATACTGTTTTTATTTGATGCATCAATCAATTGCTTATCTTTAAGCGTTAAAGAAAAGTTTGATAACAAATTAACGGATACTTTTATGGCAGTTAGCGATTATCATCTGAAATGCTCGCATTTCGTTTCAAACTTTGGTTCCCTCCTGCTATTACAACAAAAGCATAGCTACAGCAGTGCACAAATATTTACAAGAAGTCGAGACATACACTGACTTGTCATCAAAATCCAGTTCCTTATGCTTCATAACTTAAGATTAAATATCTTACTCTGAGACCAAAGTTATTAAATAACAATCAATATTACAATTACTCTGACAACCAACGAACTGATTATATTGATGCACAATTTTCCAGAAGTGTAGAATTACTTCAAACCAAATTAATCACATGAAGGAGAAATATGAATAGATATAATTTAATACGATTTCAGAATAATCACAAACTTATTTAATTTGATTTTGTAATAAAACACGTATGTTATACAGTGGTCAAGGGTACTGAGGGCCCAAGGGGTAAGACCAAGGGGCAAGGCTACAAAAGCAACTCCAATTTAAACCTCTCGCTAACTTGACGTAAAAAGTTGTATATTTGCGAGTATGAAACTTTCTTAATTCGTTGTAATAATCGCTACAAAATAAAGTAAAAATAGATTATGGTTGATGTTTAAAACTATTAAAAAATAGATTTTAGTCGAAAAGGTATATATTCAATCATAATTAATATGGTTTGTGCGCTCTAACCCAAAGTTTCTATTTTCGTGACTGGTATCATATGAATTATTAGTTAAATGGTACTTTGAATTTCAGGTACTAAAAGAATTTTGTAACCACACACTAACAAGAAATGGGATAGAACTGTCAAAAGACCACTTAGACCTTTTGTGGTCAGTTGCAGTATCTCTGCTATTAGTCGGGGCAATAATAGGTTCAGCATTTACTGGATTTTTAGCTGACAGATTGGGCAGGTATACAAATCAATTCTTAATGAGCAAACAAATAAATTAATTAGTTATTATTACCTTTTTTTTAATGAAGAAAGCGATTAATTTTGCTGAACAGTTGCATTGGTTTGATAGGTATTTGCTTATTCCCGATTTCTAAAGCCATGTCACATGTCTCTATTTTCCTGATCGGTCGCTTTGTATCTGGTGTTCACACCGGTATGTTTGCTATTGTCAATTAAAACAGATATGATTATCTTTAGATTGAAATGAGTCTATTTTTCAATTTGTAAGATCAATAAAATGTCTAATTGATGCATTTTCTAATTTAAGGCATAGCATCGAGTATTGTGCCGATGTATTTGATGGAAATATCTCCCGAAAATATTAAAGGTGCGATGGGAGCAGTTCATATGTCAGGCCTTACTGGGGGTTTACTCGTAGCACAAGTTTTAGGCTTAAAAGAAATTTTAGGTAATCAAAAAATATCTTATTATCTATAAAATACTAATGTGAACTGATCCTCACAAATAGGCTCAGATCAATGTTGGCAAATACTGTTCTCATTAAATGCTGTTTTCATTGTATTGGGACTGATCGCGCTTTATGTTTGTCCGGAAAGTCC
Source organism: Archegozetes longisetosus (assembly GCA_018873245.2). NCBI lineage: Eukaryota > Metazoa > Arthropoda > Arachnida > Sarcoptiformes > Trhypochthoniidae > Archegozetes > Archegozetes longisetosus. The sequence goes on from JAEMBT020000007.1 coordinate 7,526,456, forward strand.
AGTATATCTATTTGTCTTGAAAGGCAAGGAAGAAAAGGCTATAACAGGTATGACTCAATTATTTTCAACTGTTTCCTCTCCTGCATCTAATTCTCGACTCAAATTTGCGTTAGCTCTGAAATGCTTCAGAAACTTGTCAGTGGCTCAGTTGGAGACTGACATCACAACCATGAAAGTTGAACATAAAGCTCAAGAAAGTAATAATTTGAGTTTGATGTCTTTATTGAAAAGAAGAGACTTTAGAATGAATCTGTTTATCGTATGCGTTTTGCATGCGGGACAACAACTAGTAGGAATTAATGCTGTCTTTTATTACTCAACAATGACATTCAAAAGTATTGGTCTCAATGAAAATCAAAGTCAATATGGAAGCATTGCTGCTGCAGCTGTTAACGCAATCATGGGATTTGTTTCAATACATTTGATTAAAAAGTATAGGAGGAAAGTCTTACTGCTTATCAGTACTGTTGGAACTGTTCTCTGTTTAGTCGTCTTGACTTTCAGTATGACTTTTAAGGTATGTCGACATAGTTTGAGAAATTTAAAGTTATAGCCAAACCTGTCTAACTTGAACATGTAGTTAAATGGTTTTAAAATATCAATAACAATTAAACCACCTATTTCTATAGCACTTTTACATTCTTTTTCAAAACTACTTAAGTTAATGTGAGGTTTTACTATACAGTAAAACTTCTCTAATTCTTACATGCAGTTTAATACTTTTGAAAATCACTAAATAAATGCATAAATCATCGAGACATTTTCATTGATTTTTAAAACTACTTCATGCGTGTTCAAGTTAGACAGATTTAACTGATTCACAAGTGTGAACACTGAATATATTTTAGGACATCTCTTGGATGCCATTCGTGACAATCGCATCAATTATGTTATATGTGGGCATATTTGGAGTAGGTTTGGGTCCAGTCCCATACATGATTGGTGGTGACCTTTTCGAGAAGGGAACTTTAAGTATAGGACTGAGTTGTGGTTGTATTTCCAATTGGTTCTCCAACTTTCTAATTGGTAAATATATTTGTCTTAAACCACTTGAAATACTGATTAAAACTACAAAAATGATTTTGATTGATAGCTATAGCATTTCCATCACTGGCTCACTACTTAAACCAATATGTATTCATAATTTTCATTACTTGTGGTGTTTTGATTGGCTTGATAGTATTCTTCAAATTGCCCAACACTAACAACAAGAGTGAACACTTCCAAACAGATTGTGATATTAGTTAAAACTCTCTATTCACACACTGTTATTACTTGTTATAAATATTTTAATTTTATCATAATTAAGCAAATTAATTGTGATTGTTAGATAATTTTCTAATTTAATAAATTTTTTATGTAATGAAATTAAAATTTGCTTGAATTGTAAGTAGTTTTTATAATTTTTAATAAACGTTTTTAATAATTTTTAACTTTAATAAACTAAACAAATTTCGCTGAGCTTTGCTACAAGTTTGTAAACCTAGCGTAAGTTTAATTCTGAAGCTTTCAATTTTCAATACTAGTTTATATTCGATCAATTTAAAATTTGTTGCAATGCCAACATTTTTTTGTTATCGTAATATCACAACTTCAGATTTAATTCTTAATTATTTTAAGCAAGAGAGGAAATTGCAATTGGAGTTAAGTTGAAATAGATACGCATCTTAGGGAGGATGGTATGGCAATGGTGTGCTTCAGCTGACCATGCATCATTGTAGTGTCCTCAACTCTACTTACGTGTTAATCAGCTTTCAATTTCAGGTCAACTTAATTTCAGTAACATTAAGTCAAAATATAGGTACTTAAAGACAATCAAAAGTTAATAAAAGGACTAGCGATCGTTCCAACAAGTCTCAAGGGCTCTAACATAGTTATGAGTATATCAATTATCATTTATGTACAGCCCGTAAAATGAAATCATTCAATGTTTACTGTTTTTGAAAGTAAGTTTGAAATAGAGTTTAAATTTGATTGAAGATGAGTCAAATAAATAATGATTTGTCATCAAAAGAGTCATCAATTGAAGCCATAAAGGAGACCAATCGATTGATTGAATCGTTAAATCCAAACTGTTTTAATAACATTGAAGAAGAAAAGCAATTTGACTCATATTTTCTAAAGCCAGACATTGATATATTTCTAGCACTTGTCCAAAACTTTAGTCTTTTAAAAGAAAACAGTTACAAACGAAACAAATTGTTATCATTAATAACTAATTATATCTACAACGATGTATTCAACTCATTGCTATTACAAACATGTCAATTGGCTGCAAATGAATTACAAATAATTGGTCATAAATTGGAAACAATTATTGTGTCACTTCCAGAGATTGTAGCCAATAACATGCAATCAATTAATAGAAACAGATTTGATCGCGATTTATATTTCAGAACAATTATTCATGTTTTGTATTTGTGTGTTGTTCAAGTCTATCAATTAATAAATAGTGAAATCGATTGTTCGCTTCAGTTCTTGTCATCACTCATGGGTCGCATCGCTTTTAATGGCTTCTCAATTATTGTTTGGAACCAGTTGTTGACTAAACTAATAGATAATTGTGAAAATGACTTCATTTGGCGTCGAATTGCTTATCGACTAATTGTTTCAACACAAAAAGAACAGTACTTGGAAGTAATTATGAGAACTATATTTTGTTTAGCACCTAATTATCAAACTATTGTTTGGATTATTGGTAAAAGTGTTGAAACGAATCCTAAAACCAAATTCTTAGTGGTTAACAAATTTTTACTAATTAATCAGTTTGAAAGTGATCTCATTTTAACCAATGTTTTTGGTTATTTAAGCACTAATTCATTGAAGCTGTTTTTCGAAGCCTATCATAACTTATTGAATGCTTGGAGTAATTCAAGTGCTATTAAATATCGCAGTCATTCACAACATCTGTATCTTTCTCGAGGTCTTATGATTGGTGCCAGATTTCTGAAAAATATAGATTTCAGTGAGCATGAAGCTGCTTTTCGAAAATTAACGATGAATGGCATTGAGGTACACCTGAAAAATAGTCAAACAGACATTAGAAATATTGGTCTAACTGTTGGGCAAACTTTAATCACTTTATTTTCTCCTGACTCTCAAAAAATCAATTTTGAAATTGAAGAAAATGATCAAATCAAACATCTAAACGACTTATATAACAATCAAAATCAAGATATTCAACAAATTGTTGAACAAGAAATGGAAGAGAATTCAGAAGCAACTGAAGCGGTTTCGGAAGAAAATAAAGAAACTGAAAACAAAGCAGACTTAGACAGCGATGATGATGATGATCTGATACCATACGATATGTCAAATGATACCCCTGTAGGAGAGGCCAAAAAGCCAATATATTTACGTGATTGTATGCAAGGATTAGTCGATTACGAAAACCCGGAATGGGTGCGATCGTGTCTTCAAAATGCAGAACAAATTATTCGATCGAATAGTGATTCAGTAAATGAGGTGGCTGTCGAATTCGCTCAGATATTGCTGAAGTTAGAAGATAACTGTGCTGTTCCTGACTTTATCGGTTTAAGGCTCAGAGCAATGGTTGCACTTTGCGTTTGTTCGCCAAAATCAGTGGCTCATTATCTGAGTTCGCAGTTTTATGAACAAAATCATACAATACGTCAGAGACTGGATGTTTTAGAAGTATTGATGTGTGCGAGTCAAGAACTTTCGAGTAATACCCAAAAAGTAAATAAATCCGACGTCAACCAGCTTTCTCTGGTTCAGAATGAAGTCAGAATTGCGGAAACTCATTGGACAGAAGTTGTTAGGAATAGAATCGATGCGAAAACTAGAACTTTAGCTCATAAGACAAAAAGTCCGAATGAGAACAGTTTTGTTAATAGATTTGCGCAATTTGCCGGATATTTCTTTTTTCCTCTAATGAAAAACGTTTCTGGAACTGAAATTAAGTTTGATTTGTTAGAAGAAGATCATTACGTATTCGGACGTTTGCTCTATACTCTCGGAGTAATCATTAGGAATGTTTCCTTAACCCCAATCGCTAAACAAATGGGAAAGGAATTGATTCAATTTATTCTCACTTTTAGATATCACTGCGAAGTGTATGTATTTTTCTGCAATTTTAGGTCAAATTTATTTTTATTGATCCTTTTTATGACAGGTATGTGAGAGAAGCGATTATTTTTGATTTTTGTATGATTTTAGTAAGTGTCCCACCGATTCATTTGATTAACGAAATGTCAGTACAACTGGTTGAGTTCCAGCTTTGGCTCAAAGGTTTGTCATTTCTAGCCTATAAATATTTGCATAGTTTTAAAATTGTTTGTCTTCATTAATATAGATATCACCGAAAAAGATTCCAATTCTCAATGTGTTCAAAAGGCTTTCACTGCTTTACGTCTTCTTAAAGAAATAGCTAATGAAATGCCGCTCTCATTGAATAGTAGATAGCTATTAATCGAAATCTTGAATAAGTTTTGTGTACAATTACATATTTATTTAGTTTTACACACAAAAATTAGAGTTGTTAACAAAATGAGAGACATTCAACACTTTGAGGCAACTTTTGTTGAGGTTAATATTTACAAAAAGAAACATTTGTTTTGTAAAATTATTAAATTGACTACATATTCAATATAGTATATCTAATTTAACAGAACTCTATCATTATTTATATCAAATATACTTTAAAATAGTTTAATGACTTGAGACATAGTTTTAAATACTTGAAATTTTCGATATAAAATGATCGAAATTATTTGCTCACTGTTCAGACTACTAGTAAGATTAAGCACAATCTCACTGAATATAACCGGTAATGGAATACAAACAGGAGAATAAATCGTTTTATAATATCTAAAATAAATATGACGTTTATATTACTTATTTGTAAAAGTTTAAAAATGCCAACAAATATGCAGACGCTATGAAAGATTGAATCTTATAAGAGCAGTATTGGGTATAATATTGATTAGATTTAAATGTTTAATACTTTATAAGATGTTCGATCGGGAATCGAAAACAAATTATAGGTATAGTTAATGTGGTCGCGGACCAGTGCTTGGCGAACCCGCAGATATACTCCTAGTGACCAAATCCCTCGACCTCCTGAATTGATCCATTTGTGCCTGAAGATTAGGTGGAGGTGACAACGGACTTGAAGAACGTATTCGAGGATTGAGGAGTAAATCCTTTATTGTTTGAACGATCAAATCAATGGCAACTACAAGAAGTTAATGCAGAACTAATACTTATTTTAATAACTGAAGTAAATACTAATTAAGACTGAAAAATAATACATAGAGATTCGTAAAAAACGCAAATTTAAATCATAATTAAATTTTAAGGTAAGAAATACTAGAAAACCCACACAAGACTTATAAAAATTTTTTCGAAAATCACTGATTGGAAAAGTTTAGCTGATTATAATTAATTAGAAAATCACAGTATATTTCATGGCACATTAATTGAAAATAGCATTTAAACCGACATAAAGCAAGCAATTCTATCGACCTATCGGCTGACTACAAGAATCGGGGAATGATCTCTTCGGTCTCTGATGGCTTTAGACTTTGCGTTAGAGGCGAAGGTCGACTCCTTAGTCTTTTCTCCATTTTTACATGACTGAAGCGAACAATAATCAAACAAGTTTTCAATGTGGTTCACTATCAAATCTACTGCAACTGAAATAAACAAACAAATCTTTAAAATCAGATCTACAATTTTAACTTTTTAAGTCTTGTAGAGAGCCGATAGTGAGCACTAACGTAATTACTATCATTTAATCGTTAAACTTAATTTAGACATAATCTAGTCTATGATAAGTTGGACAATACCTCCGTTATCAGCTCCGCGAGGAATTATCACGTCCGCGTACTTCTTAGTCTATCAAATGTAAATATTATAACAAATATTTTGAATATATCATCGGGTCAGCTCTATGAACCCCTATCTCTAAATGAAATAACATTAGAGACAGGGCTCTATAGCACTCACTCAATCTAATAAGTTGGTAAATACTCACAGGTTGGCAAAACTCTTCGAAGGCAGGCTTAACAAACTTTGTGTATTGATTCAATACATTCTCCAAATCTCGATTTCGTTCTTTAACATCGCGTAGAACTGAATTGTCAATCAGTTAGAAAATTAATACTAATAAAAGATTATTCATAACTGAGAGTATAGTTTAATGCATACCACGTCTCGATAGTCTTGTGTCCGAATCTGTGTCAACGAACAGCTTCATATGGAAGAGTTCCCGAATTTCTGGAAAGTAGAAAAGGAGTATTCCTTCAAATAGAACAACATCTGCGGGATACACAGTTTGTTCAGAGCTTTCGCTAAAATCGGAGAGAACATTTCATAGGAGTTTAAGATTTCGATTGAAGTATAAGTGATAAACGTTTAGTTTAATATGAATTATAGTCTAGAGACATACACGGTATGTTCTTTAAAATTATATTTGGGCACTGAAACCACTTTGCCAGCAAGAATATCTTTCAAAGTGCTGAGCATTAGCGCCTCGTCAAAGGCCGACGGGTGATCAAAATCGAAGTTTCCTTTAAAGGCAAGCGCTCTCTCTTCTGGTGAGAGTTGGCGATAGAAGCTATCTTGCGATATGCAAACGACCCTTCGCTCTCTATTGACCACGCTATCCTGACCTAATTTCTCCATAATCTTCGAGCATACTGTAGACTTGTTTACGGAAAGAACATATAATGTTTTCAATAGTTTGAGTCAAAATCAAGTATTAGTGAAAAAGAGCCATAACAATAGTCTTGTTCTTACCTTTCCCGAAGCTGTGCCACCGGCTACTCCTATTATGAATGGCGTCTTATTCAGAGAATAAGTTCTCGAATTATCTTCATTAAGGGATGCGGCCATTATTTAGTCAATTCAACCAATTGCGGTTTGAATCGATTACAAAATTTCAAGTAATACGATATCTATCCACTTATGAGAGCTTTGACGGCATTGCGATTATATTCCTTTGGAATTCAATCGTAGAACATGTTCTTAAGTCAAATCTACTCAAGAGGTGACACCACAAGCTGACAAGCGTTCAAGCTAAACTTTCAAAGTTATACAAACTTCTTTTATGGATAGCTTTTCAACTAACTATTAATGTTAACACTTGTCGCATAACTTTTGACAATTTTGCATAACTTCCATACTTTTGTGTACTTTTGTAAACTTTGCATAACTTTTATTGATTTGTTCAAAATAATAAGTTGAATGCTTAATTTGTAGTTTTGGATTGAGTTATTACGATCATTTTCTCCCTGCTATTACTCTAACTCAATAGTCGTAACTTTTCTTTATAACAACCATTGTTTTTAGATTACGTCTCATTTTACATTCAAACAATAAGGTTTCAATATATTTTTGACTTGAGATTAAGCTTTTTTCATACGCCCAAACCCGCTTATACTGAACTCGCCTATGATGGATCACCACTTATAGTGAATGCTTTTGGCTGCACTAATCACAACAAAGGATTTGAGTGTGCTTACAAGCTTTTTCGTTGATTAAAAGATTATTAATACGAATATATCCTGAAATTTCCTAAACTATTCATGTAATTATAACTTTTTGATTACTTCAATACTCAAAATATCGGTTGTTTTTCTCATTGATTTCTATTAGATATCTGTCTAGTTTTGGCACAATTTTCAGTCACGCTATCCTTTAAAAATCAATTTTAAAGTTTTCAAATCTGTTCAGTTTACTGTTATATGTATTTTCTTAAGTGAAATGTAATCTTTTAGCGTAAATGATGTTTGTCAACTAAATTTTCTGAGTTAGCACACTTTAATTCAATTTTTAATTCAGTATTTGCACTTTTTCCATCAAAATAAATTATTGATTAAGCACTTAAAAACAAGAAAAATCGTTCAGCTCTTCTACTCAACTAATTTGTTTTAAATTGAAGTTAAATTCGATTGTTCTAACTTGCAATCAAACCACTAGTATATCTGCATCTATTGGTCTTACAATGGCTATAGATTTGAACTGATTTATCGACAATATCTGGTTGCGAATAAACTAAAAAGTAGTTATATTTAAATAGACTTAAAACGTTGAAATAAATTGGTTTAGGGAATTCAATTTTGGATTGTTTGATTGAGCTTCAAAAGTATTGTCGTGTTTTCCTTGTATTGCGACTCAATTGTTTATAATGACAAATAGAATTTAGCTTCAAAAAAGCAGATATCTTGCGTTCATATTTTTATGACTTAAATCCAACTTTAAACCGTTAATTAAATTTTCAATATATAATTAATCTATACTGCAATTTGTGTGGTATCTGAGAAAAAAACTTGTTTTTTGCTTAATTGTAATCTTACACTTTGAATGAAATATAGTGTTACTCAATAATACTTTTACGAACAGAACTTCAATTGTGATAAAACCAAACGTTTAAATACAATTTCACTTTAATTGCCAATCAAATTTCTATCTTTGACATAAACTTAATTAAAAGTTGTTTTATATTTACAATTTAGTAAATATTAAGCACAAATAATAAGAATTGTGCGTTGTATTTGTGTTGATGTGTTCACACAACGTGACCAATGATCTGTTAGGGCGGGCCAAAACCAGCACAACCAATTCTGCAATACTTACGCTTTACTAAACTACCATAACTTTAGCTTCCATTAAACTATTGTCAATATCTGTGCAGTACTTTAAAGTCCAATTATGCTAAGTTTTCAAGCTTTTCTTTTTCGTATTCTACCAACTTATAGATAGAGGTAAGATTAACTTTGATTATTTCTTTATTAACATAAGGATTAAACTATCATCTCAAACACTTTTCCACTCATTCCTATTATTACAAACTTATTAAAGTTGTTTTTCAGCGAAACATTTTGTTCATGAATCCACTAGATAGTTTCACTCACGTTTCAGTCAAGTTTCAAAACAAATCGATCAAAACGCTTGCTGAACTATAATGAAAGGGTTGCCAATTTAAACTTGAGAGTATCAAATTTGATCTTTACTTATGAAAACAGTTGAATGTTTGTTGATCAAATTTTTGTTTCGAGAAAATTGCCTATCTCGACTATAGTAAAGTTTAGGCAAAATCCCAACTCAAAACACTTAAATCCTGCTTTCAAGCCTCGAGTTATTGTATGAAGTTTTGCAAATTTGAATTTCAAAATTGCTCAAATACAGATTAGTTTCAAAGAGCGCTTAACTTCTGGGAGGTTTGAAGCAGAAGTCATGCATCGGTTAAATCGATCGCTGACATCATCGAAATATCACTCTATCGTTGTCTCTTATGAGAGATAAACAAAGATCTGTAGTCTTAATAAGTTTTGAAATTATACTTAAAAAACTTTTTTTCATAAGAAAGATCTTGTTTCTTAAACTCAATCAGAGGTTTGAGATCAAAGTCAAGTTTTATATATCATATTTTGCATCTGACTATTAATTAATGATGAATATTATTTTGACTTGTGACCTTCAAAATACAAAATATTTGTTATTTTCAAATAATTTTGACAAATGTATCTTTGATGACACTTTTCAGTATGACTTCTGGTTAGAGTGTTTTAAAAGTAATTTATTTATTGCTATCAGAAAGACTTAAGTCGTTATTAAGTAATTGCGCAAATAAATAGTTTTGATAAAGAACTTATGCTGTTTTGGTAAGATTTCGGATTAGAAGCAAAGTTGAGCTGATATTGAGTTAATATACTATAATATGCATTTTGAAGCAGTTCAAAGCAAAATGTGGACGAGAATGAAGTGACATATCATATAAGAATCTTGAGGGCCAGAAAGTCTGGTGGGCTATAGGGATATCAGCGATCAGTTGACAATATCAATCTGGGGGATTTATGCAGAAGATTGGAAGGTTTAGTGCTTTTATGTTTGTGTGAGTCCGGTATTGGAGAATAGGGCTCAATATGCAATTATCTGGTGTGTGTTTGTGTGTCTAATATGGCATATGTATATTTCCTATATATACTTAGATTCAATAGACATCCCAATCTGATGCACACAAAAGGCCCAGGGCTGAGATCGCGTTACCTTTTCAAGCTAACTAAGACTCGCAGCTATAATGCTATACTCACTCTATTGACAACAATACTCACTCTGCTTTAGACGCTTAGCCGACAATATTGTTAGCTCTAGTGACTTATATTACTCTCATGCAAAACTTTCACAAAAAAAGAAATGCAAAAGAAAAAGAAAATCAGAGACAAATATTTTTACAGTAAATAAATTCCACATCTCTTAAGAATTGTTTCGATTCCTAATAAAACTTGTGTATGAAGAAAATGATTTCTACTTTCAACTTGATAGTTATTCAAAGCTAATATAAAAGCTGAGAAATTCATCATCTTAAATACCAGTCAATTTCTAATCTATGTTTTCTTCGTAAAAACCAAGAATAAGTCTTTCAGATAGCATAACGAGCTTTCGATTTCGAGTTAAAAGAAAGGCTATAGAAATGCTTGTTTCTGTTTATTCTTTCAACAATATCTTTTGCTGTAGATATGATTTGTCGTAGAGTTGAAATATAATAAAATAAATGTTAGTTAAATAGATTTATTACTTTTGATCTTAATCTGTCAAAATCTGATACAGCTTACAAATTAACTGCAACTTCAAAATTGCTCCTCAAAACTAAAAAATCATCAAAACTGAAGTGAAAAACTGTAGCGATGAGAAAAGCAAAATACTGCTATTATTTAAATAAGTTGATGAGAATCATGTTTCATAGTCTGGGTTTGAGAGCTTTATAAGTAATAATAGTATTGATTTCTAGCTCAAAAATGATTGATATATGAAAACGCGTAAAACAATATTCTGTTAACTCAATGCCAATTATAATAATAAGATGTCAATTGAATAAGATCTTCGCCTCAGATGTTGTTATCTTGAATGTAAATTTTTTGCTATAAAATAAAACTCTGAAATCAATCCTTACTGCTTTCAAGTCTGAATTGACACAGGCTTTGCAAATGAAGAACTGATAACATTATAAATAGCTGTGTTATATTACTTCATTTAAATCTTTGTTCCGAATCCTACTTTTATTTGAAACAATTGAGAGTATGAAATCTCAAATAGAAGTTTGATGGAAACTATTTGAATAAATAATACGATATTTGATGGCTCTGAGTAAAAATGCAATTATTACTGGCTTGATGTAAACGAATTTCAAGTATTATGTGATTGCAATTATTATAATCCCTGAAGCAAAACCATCATATTATTAGGCAGTATTTAATACCTATTTATGAAAAAATAAGATCTACAGATGAGATCACATAAGTTCAAATTTGAATGTTTAGATAGAAATTTAAGAAAGCAGTGAGGCTATAGCCAACAGAAAAGTTAGTCAATTGAAATTTCGACTTAAAGTATGCCGACTAACTTAATTGACTTGCGTTGTCAACTTTTGAAGGGATGGCCGCACTCAAAGCTGAGCGATGGGCTGTCAAATAAAATAATCACTTGAGATGCGACCACCTCTCATATATTTTTAAAGATTTTTTTGCATAATTTAGGAATTGAGTTGCCTTTTAGGAAAACTTTAATATCGAAGAAAGACATAACATTTGGCCTTTTGTTTTCCGTGGCTTTCCTAACCGTTTATTAGTAGTGGTTTAATAGGCCCATCATCAAGACCTCCATTTGAATATCTAAAGCTTGATTTCCTCGAGCGATTATAATGATATTATTGGAAAGTCTCCAGTAGTGTCTCGTTAGTATAGCTCATCATCAGATTATTACTCTTGCTCTTGTCGGACACACTTTGATGTGACTGCTCACGCAGTGAATACCATCACGATAAATAAATATATGCAAACTGTAAAAAGATCTTTTACTCGATTCTAAAATACTCCAGGTATTAATCTATCAAATCTATTGACTTTTGGCGGTATTGCTTATACATCTAATTCATATTCTACGACCAGACTATTCAAATAAGTCTAATCCGATTTATTGTTATCATTGTCTTTTTATGGCCATTTTATTCATAATTACATGATCAACCGAGTGCTTTAAAGTCCTATCTCTAATGATATTGAATTAGAGCTAGAGCTTTATAGCACTGACCGACGTTATACAAGTATTACAGCCAAGAAGTATGCATTTGAACATTTTAGGTTTGGTACTCATATTAATAATGATATAACGAAAGCTTAGACTATGTCATACTTGGTATTTATCAGCTTATCGAATGACAGCAGTTTAGAGAAACGCAATCAATTTTGTCAAGACTTTAAAGAAGTTTTAATTTTGAATTGAACCTATCAAAATAAGGAGCATTAATCTGTCGTCATACAAAACGATTTGATAAGTTTCATTTTTTGCAGATAATTAATCAGATTTAGGGCGAGAAAATAACTTTGATCAGACATGCATCATAAGGGTCAGTCTCACTTAAAATGAGCTTCATTACTCAACCCTTTAATTAATTTTCGTCTTTAATTATCGATCTTCCAAAATAGGTCAAAGTGGAATCAATCAATTGGGTGGAGTCTATGTGAACGGTCGGCCACTGCCGGACTCAACCCGACAGAAAATCATAGATTTGGCACATAGCGGTGCCCGACCTTGTGATATATCACGAATGCTACAAATATCGAACGGCTGTGTCTCGAAGATTCTTGGCCGCTATTATGAAACTGGGTCTATCAAACCAAGAGCTATAGGCGGAAGTAAACCACGTGTTGCCACTTCGATAGTAGTGCACGCGATTACTCAATACAAACGCGAGTGTCCGTCCATTTTCGCGTGGGAAATACGTGATAGATTGTTGGCTGAAAACGTTTGCAACACCGATACCATTCCAAGTGTAAGTAATTAATTCCTATCTGTGGAATAATTGAGCTAACATTTCCCTATTTGCACTCCTGATTGAAAAGTCAGTGTTCCAGTATTCAGGATTAAAATACATTTTCTTATCTCAAGAATAACTACCACTACATACCCTATACTCATTTGATTAGTTTTGCAATTTCTAGAGATCAACTAAAGTCTTTCCGCTTACTATCCATCAGATTTTATGTGAAATTTGATTTCTATTGCGCTCAATGGTTACCTCAAATACTTCAGACAAAATTATATCGTTTGACAAATCTTGAATAAAAAAATATGGGTACAAGAATTTGGTAATTAAAAGTAAAGCCAATATTTTTGAATTTGGAAGTATGAATTGAGAGTGCATGAGAAATTGATAAACATAAGCAAACACTATTAGATTGTGGACAATGATTAAATTTTTGAGCAACTTTTCAACTAAGCATTTGAAAGACCAATAGCAAAAATAAAGTATATTTCGTTCGATAGATCTTAAAAAGCTTTCTCTGTCATACAACTTTCATGTGACGTCAAGTTGTCTTTGATTGTGTCAAAATGTCAACATTTGAAAAGCAGTTCTGCTGTGAAAAGCGGTGTTTTAGGCATAGAATGAGTCTGAGTATTGAAACTGGTCTGAAAGAGATTGAGCAAACAGAACGCCGGCGCAAGTCTGCAGGAGGCAATCTTTTTACAAGTTTTTTATTAATACTTCCTTTTAATTCTTTTATCCAGGTCTCATCAATAAACAGGGTATTAAGAAATTTGGCCGCACAGAAAGAACAACAAGTCAGTGGCAATAATTTGGACAAATTTCGCATGATTTCAGCACATCATTGGCAATGGTATCATTCCACATCATCATCCCCTTCCTCATCACCGCATTCACCGCAGCACTTTGGCCAAAATAATGGTAGCCTAACATCCAGTGGTAGCCCTCCGGTAACTCTAACTAATTGTGGAGATGTGACAGCAAGTGCTCATGAAGGTATTGCCAACATTTTTAACTTTTACTCAATTGTAGATCTTTGTAAGAATGCATTGAAACGATCCTTTCTTGCATTCAACTTATCCTATCCTTTACACCTATTGAACCATCAGAAAAGATGGATTGCTTTGTCCAGAGCGTTAGGGCTAGTTTACAAAGTTTAGCTGTCAAGTGGTGCTAACATTTTGTTGCATTCACAAGTCTCTCATACCGTTTCACAGCCTATTATATATTATGAAAAGAAAATATGATGATTATTGTATACTAGTTAACAATAGTAACTCTTCTTCAACTGATATTTTCGCTTTCTTTCTTTAAGCTACTGTGGTTAATGCTATTTCCAGGTAGCTCTCAACCCATACAACAAAACCCTCTAACATGTTGTCCACTAAAACACCAGTCTTAACCCTCCAAATAATACTGAAATACTTCACTTTGTTAGTTTGTCTACTAAATACTTCAAGTTACACTTCAACAACATTATATCGATTTTGTTTTCATTCCAAACTAATTGATTCAATCTAGAAATATTGCTTAATTCTTTATAATCCAATTGCTTTCAATTTCTTAAAAGAATTTGACTTTTCAATTGCATTAGTGATAGCGGTAACTTTCGAAACCTTTTCTCAAATTCATAGTATTATAGAAGATTTAAAGCCTCTTCAGATTATATATTAAAAAGGCTTTATTTGAATTTAAGCAATGCTAATCAGTAAGGATTCAATTTTAAAAATCATATAGTATTTTGTAAACAGGATTAATTTTTACTTTCAAAGGCTCCAACCTATTTCTATCAATCAATTTATTAATAAATTTCAACCGAAACATAGATAAGCTATAGAGTGCTATTGCAATGTTAATTCAATTACGGACAGCACACAATAGCACTGACCCGACCAAATCATAACTAATTTGCATGACTAATGCAGGATTAACCAAAATTGAAATTAAGTGTTTAATAATGTGTTTCGACATTTTATGTTTTGAAAGGATAAGTTATTTATTTGTTTATAACTAATATACAATTCAAATACAATGCGGATTTGTTTCACTTATGCAGCAATGTTATTTTTTTGAGGTCTTTTCTTCAACTAATTAAAATTGTTAATAAGTATTTATTTGCAATTTTCCACCTATTCGTCAATCATTTCTAGCTCTTGACTTTTGTTTCACTGTCTTAGTAGTCAGCAATTGTTGAATAGGAGGTCCTTTGGACGTGGTCGTATTCTACTTCTTGTTTCAAGTCGTATGAATATCTGCCACGGATTTCCACTATAAAGCACATGATATGTACTTTTGGCTGTGCTTGAGTTGCAAGCGAATTCGGTATTGCAAACTCAGTTTTTATGCTTCTTTTTAAAAGATTAATCATGAATCTCTTTGAAAGTTCATGAAAAATATTAAGCATTTTATCTGTTATGATTAGATGTCAAATAGTTAATATAATAAATCAACGAGAATAATGATGCAAAAATCTAGACTCTTCATAAAGAATGAATCAAACTTTATCGATAGGCAAAGTTGATAGAAATCCTGATTAACTAGCTCTTCATACCACTTAGTGGTAATTAAAGGAATAATTCTGAAAATTTTGTACTCCTCCAAATAAGTATTCCATATTTTCCCCATTTTATTTGATGAGTTTAATCAAAAAATCAAATTTCAAAACTGGATCTTTTTATAACAAGCCTTGAAATGATCTCAAAAATTGAATTAATTCCACAGAATTTATGATAATCAAGTATTTAGTATTCTCTATAAAAAGTATTGATATTTCAGTACTCAAATATCAATAACTTTGCTTTCATTGACAGCTTCAAAGGAATTGGTCTCTAAAAGAGATTTTTTGATTAGTATAAGTTTTAAAATGTTGAGCGAAGATATGAAACAAAAGCTGTAGATAGCATAAATTGTCTTACTGTGTCAGCAGTACTTCAAATACATAGACATTAGAAAAACATGCATTTGTTAGGGAATAGAGCGGAAAATATAAAGAATAGATTGGCGTATAGGTAGGAGCATGAGTTTATATCTGCTATCTTTAAAGTCTTAATCTTAATGCTCATAAGGTGCAGACCGCAAATGGAATAATAATCTGTTGATATATGCCTGGTTCCTTTGAAACAAGCGATTTTTGCCTATAATACCTGAAACAACTCTAAGGCTGATACAAACGGCAGCAATACTACTGCCAGTAATTATATGATTAGATCCACAACCTGTTTATGCTTTGATACGCCTGTATATAATGCTAACATAATATAGCTAAACAAGCCTATAATAGCCAAATCCTTGCCGATTTCACGATTCTTCTCTTTCTCAGTCAATAGTCAGATTAGCAATTCTCTGAAAATATACTCAGCTTTTCAGTAAATAAGTGCTCTCCTATTGAAGGGAGTGAACAATAAGCGTTAAAATGAGGTTATAGGAGGCTAACTTAATTGATCAATCTCTCAATTATGCAAAACGTTGGATTCTTAGAATTTAAGTTTTCATCTAATAGTCTTATGAATTTCTTATAAATTTCGTTATATATCTGCGACTTTTGATGAATTTTCGTTTGGGACAATATATTGCATGTTTGCTAACAATGTAGTTATTTTCTCTAAATTATAAGGTGTTTAGTGCTTCAACTGGCTCAACCTTAGCTAAATTTAAAACTTAAACTTAAATTCAACCTCATTTGCAGCAAAGCTTTAGTTAAGGTATTTTGATTGCTAATGCGCAAAATTTCGTACAAAAATTATTAGTATTTTGAACAATACTTTCAAAATCTATTGCTTAAGCTGATTCAGTTAAATAATATCCAATTTACTATACGAGAACATAATTAATAGATTCATAATTACAGTCCGAACAACCTTTCACCTTTTACAATAATGTCTTCCTTTTCCTCGTTTGACTGACTCATCTTTACTGAAATGTTTTCTGTCACTCGATTGAATGCGATCCATAACTCGATTGCAGCAAAACTTATAAATTAATTGAAAGGACTTTCGATAAGCATCACAGTAATATGTGTTTGTTTTGACAAACAAATCAGCATTGATATAAAAGTGATTTTTCGTTCAGTTTAGAAACCATGCATTTAAATGAAGGTATTTTCCTATAAAGTCAATAAATGTAAAACTAACTTAAGTTTTTTTTCAAAAGCCTTACAAAGCATAAAGCATGAAACTATCAGATTTAAAATCTATTTTTATATGAATGGATAGCGTTTCAATGAGAAAATGAATTATATACTTGAAGCTTATAATTTAAATTTAGTTCATAAGTTATTGGTTATAAATTGACAGAGGTTTATAAGAAGAAAAGCATTTGAATCACATCATTTTCGACAAGTTCATTGAAAATGTGCGTGAGCTTAACTTCTCTCATGCAATTGCAATTCTTGTCATGCAATTTCAATCAACTACTGTTGAGATAGCTTTTGCATTAATAGACAAATACTTTTCAAAATAATCAAAGTGTCCCTCGAGTTTCCTTCGGGTCAAATAGAGGTTTATGTCTATGGGATATTTATTAGAGATACAGTAACTTACTTTACACTCACTTAAGAATTAAAACTTACAGCCGTATACGAAGAACTCACTTTGGGCTTAGCTCACACTCGCAACACAGTTTAGAGACAATCAGGTATTTAAAGAAAGCCCTGATAATAGCGAACTCTTACACTAGTTCTCGCCGGGCAATACTTCAGCTATACTTCACTTATAGATAAACTAACCTCAAATATGAGCTTAACTCTCGCATAGTTGGCGCTTGAAGACTTACTCAAAACATTGTCTTCGTATACGGCAGTCCTCGAATTTTTGTGCGTGAAATTGTCAAACGTTTATCTTATTGGTAAAAGAAAATCATATCAATGGTATTTCTGTTAGAAAACTTAACTACTGCTGATTAAATGATAATTAATTTGAAATAGACCGCAGGCTATTAAGTGATTAAATATTATTCGCTTTAATCTTTTTCGCTTTTCTATCTTGTTCAATCTTTCCTACTTTTTCTTCCAAGGCTGTCTTCGGCCCACAGATAAGCTCACTTGTGATGTCAATTCCGAAAATAATTATTCATCAGATGGTACTACAGATGAAGAGTCGCAATTGAGACTTCGACTCAAAAGAAGATTACAGCGAAATAGGACTGCTTTTACTGATGAACAAATTAAAGCACTTGAAAATGGTAATTCATTTCACATCATAACTTTTTTTGGATTTATTCAATACTTCTATATCTATCAGGCTTGTCATAAAGATAATTACAAATTGCATAAAATCTGTTATCAAATAACTTTTTTATAACTTCGCTCTATGATTGAATATATTAATTCGTTTTCATAGATTAGCGAACAAACCTTAAAGTATTTTTCTTAGATAATTAAGTGATAATTTTTACTATTTTTTCTAAAATCAATAACGCCTGTTGCTTAAAGTATTTCAAGTAAATGAAATTTCAGGTTATGATTTCAAGATCAAATTTTCATCCGTCAATCCTATAGGTTAGGTTAGATTAAGTTATTAGTCCCCTCGTGAATAATTTTATGAATTCTTATATTGTTATTCATTCAAGTCATTTCAGTTTAGAAATTCTAGAATTTGTTTTTAAAAAGCAAATTTTCAATTTGAATCTTTTTAACGTCGCATAATACATATTACGATAGAATTTCAATTATTAGGTAAAAGCTTATGAATCTTAATTTTATAATTCATTAGCAATGTGAGTTTTTAAGATAAATGATCCCATAGAAATTTTCAAGCTTATTCATGCACAAAGCTTACCTATTAAAATGTTAGCAATTTGATTCCAATCAAAGCTTTGTTATAGAAAACTATATTATACAATATAATAGCAAACTGATTAAGTTATATAGCAAAATTTGTTTAAATTTGATATGTACTTAAGTGCTTTTTTAAAAAGAACAACATAGAACTCCATCAAAAAAACAAAGCTTAATTGTTATTGATCTTTAAAACTATTTAACTACGTGCCAAACTTAGTCAGATTTTACAGTATCTTAATTTTCATGTTAGAATTCGAAAGGACCCATTATCCTGATGTGTTTGCTCGCGAGAAACTGGCTGATAAAATAAGTTTACCGGAAGCCAGAATTCAAGTTTGGTTTTCAAACAGAAGAGCGAAATGGAGACGAGAAGAAAAATTGAGAAATAATCAAAAAACAAGTCATACTCCGAGTAACACTCCTGCCGATAACCAAATCAATAGCAATACTAACAAGAGTTCAAATAATGACACTTCCGAAACAAGTGCTAACAATAAATCTTCTTATAATACAATATTGGAAAACAACCGAAATTTCGTCAACTATTCCTCTTTGGCCACACTCTCATCGTTAAGTAATTCAATCCAAAACTTCAACACTTTCTCGGCCCTAACGCCTCCTCCGCCACCGCCTCAATCATCTCAACCTTATTTGTTGGGCCATTCTGTGGATCCGTTCGAATTGTCTGCTCAACCAAATCCACAATCGTGTCACAATTACTCCAATCATTTTATATATTGGGCTAAATAATGCTAATTTACGCTATATATCATCTCATTTTTATATCTTCAAAATCAATTTTTACCTTTTCACTAAACATCTGAAGATATTACAAAAAACTTATTATTTCAATAAAATTTATTCAAAATGAAATGAATTGAATTAATTTGGAGATAATCTGATTTAACTTTAATATTTTGATAATTTCTAGAGTATTAAAAATTTCATTAAATTAAGAATATGTTCATACTGGATAACTTGAATGAACCAAACTTTATAATTGAATATAAAATTCAATGGTTGCTAATTCAAATCATCGCAAAAAAATTCAACAGACATTAAGAGAAAATATAATTTCTCAGAAAACAGCTCACGAATCATAAGACATTAATTTTATTCGTTATATAACTGTTTTTGAAATAATAATTTAAACGTTAAGAAACAGTTTGAATGCAATAAAAATTAATGAATTGATAGAAAGGCTTTCATTCCGATTAAATTAGATATGAAAATTATAAAATTTCTATTAACTTTATAGTTCTGGAATCGGAATCAATTTAATTACATCTTTCCACTGATCTATAGGCCACTGACCATTAGGCTCAACATTAGAAGGACTTGACTTCCAGTCCCACTGCTTTATAGGTTCGAACCAATTCTGTCCATAATTGGCCTCAATATACGCTTGTGTCTCACACGGGACACGAACCTTAAGATCAACGAATTCAGTCCAACAAAGACTGAATAGTGGGAAAATGTATTTGAACTTTAATCCAGTTTTAGCTTGAGTTCCGCCATTCCAGACATGATTCTGCTCTTTGTAGAAAAAAAATATATCTAATTTGATGTCTCCGTCAATAAACGAGAGCTCAAAACTGTCTTCAATTTTGCCAAAGGCATGAATTAAAGGCAAATCATTGGCAGAAAAGACATCTATCAGTTCAGGTTTATAGTCATCGATCCAGATACCAATATCGACGTCACGGCTATATGTAATAAAGTCGCATTGTCTGTAATATCCCAAACATGTGCCACTACTCAACCAAAAAGGTATACCCAATTCGTCTAAAAGAAGCTTCACTTTTGACAGCAAATTAGTCGCTTTTGCTCTGAATGAATTTGATTCTTCACTTTCTTCCCGACCATATTTGGCGTGAAAACTGTTTGCTCGCACTTTGTCGCATTCAATGAACTTAACGTCTTCTGGAGGTTGAATGAAGTTGGTCACCGGATTCGGTAAATGTAAAATTAAGCCGTCGATCGTTGAGCGAATTATTTCTACCCTATAAACAAATAAATTAATTGAAACATGACTTAATGACGAAATTGATTAAAAGACGTTGAAGAATTCTGACTTATTATATATTGCACTAGAATGTGAGACTTTGAAATGAGATTTTCTGATTCCTTGTCGATGAAGTAATCGTTGGTCGTATTCACTGAGATGAAGGGGTCCGTGCCACCAGTACTGAGACTGTATTCGTTCGTGAAATATCACAATATGTATCACATGAGATAACTTTCTAATATCTATATTTTCATCAATTATTATCAAATGCAAAGGTATCAAAACTTTGAGGTTATAGTGAACGAGAGTAGGGTCGTTATCGCTGTATTCGAGAACAGTATAACCTTTTTGTTTGAGAGAACTAACGAAACGACTGATGAGTAACTGAGTGGCGAATTGCGCCAAAGTCCCTAAATGTGTTATTTTACGTCCAGAACACAACAGGTTACAATATGGATAAGTACTTGGGGGATATGTATTGTTTGCCACATAACCAAGTACTTCGCTGTCGACTAAGAACAATGGAATCGTATTTTGGTTGGCATAAAGTGTCACAGCGTCTAAGATAGTCTGCAGTTCAAAATTGATACATAAGTCAATTAAGTAATCAATTTGGATAATAAATATCAAAGTATTGTTACCCACGAAGGATTCTCTTCGACTTTTGCCTGTTTTAATACATAATTGAAAAGTTATATTAATTTTTTCATCTATTTATGATCAAATTTTTATAATTACTTTACGAATTAAGATCTGAAGAGTAATCAGTTGTAGAGTCAACAAGAATCCGCTGACCACTGCTATCATAAAAAGAAGATGTGTCTTAACCATAGATTTAGTTTTGTTCTCATTCATTCAATGCTTTCCATCAATTGATTCATTGATCTATTAGACAGCTGATTAATTATGAAATCAAACAATTTAGGCCTTTCAAAATGAGAAAAATGATAGATATAGTGATTGAAGCATTTAATTATTGATGAAAATCAGTACCTCAATTGATATCCCAGTAACCGGCTAACAGTTTATCAGTCTCTGGTCAATATTTTTAATCTTTTTTGATCCCTTAATGCAATTTGTTTTCTGTAGAGTCTGTGCTCTGACTGAACGCATGCGCAGTACATGTATTTTACAATTCATACAAACTCTTAGTCTGTGTTGACATTACTTTGCACTAAATTCAATGAATTTGTCGTCAAATTTTTGCTTTCAATAATTGATTTGTTATTTAATTAATTGCTATTAATTTATATTTCAATTGACAATGAATTCAAATAATAGAAATTCAAAGGTAAGCCAAATATGTACTCATAAAAATACTGGAATCAAATCTATTGTCACTTATTTATTGAATAGTTCATTCATCCGTTGATTAATTGGTTTTAAAAATAATTTTTAATTTAGAAATAATGCCATTATTCTTAGAGTTAATACATTATTATTTTAACTTTTAATAAATTTGATTTGTATTAGATTTGAATCACTTTTCTCAGTCATATTAACGAATAAATGAACGAAACAATTATTAAAGTAATAACTTTCAACTGAAACTCCTATTTTCAAACCTTTCAAACATGTGATGAAAGTTTTCAAAAATCAATTATTAAACTATTGAAATGATTTTATTTCTAAAGGGAATTGAAGCTACGGAAGATGACGATTTCGGTGACTTTGAAGGCCCAGAAGATGATGCACCAGAATCTGTTCAGGCTATGGGCGGACCACCCAATTGGGTCTTTCCTGGTATTTCATCAACTTTTTTATTAAATTATTTTAAATAAAAACATGCAAAACCTTTCAAAACAAAACATGACAAATAACTTGATTGTTTAAGATCTGCTTCGGGTACAATCAAATCAGTCGTCACACGAAGAACCTGAAAGCCTATCAAACAATTCATCTCTGATGTCGTCCCAGTCTCGCGTCAATGCAATCCCACGAATGAATGAGACTTCAATTCGTGGAGCGATCGGTCGTGAGACCGGAGCCATTCCTAAACAGCGAGCATTAGATCCACCGGACGTTTCACTTTTGACAAATACATCTCAACCAAAACTTCCAACAACTTTAGATCTATGCAGCTCTGCCTTGAGATCTACCTCTTCTTCTTATTCACGTGAAACTTCGAACATTCCCTCAGTGATACCTGTCTCCCAGTCGGGAACCTCTCCATTAAACAGACAATCATCGAATTTAATGTCTCCTGACCTCAACAATGGTCATAACGGAAGTGTCGATTCGACTCAGTCGCGAATCGTTCAGTTGGAACGCGATGTGAAAGCATTGCAGACCCAAAAGGCTGTATTACAGCAACAGTTACTACAAAAAGACACACAGATCCGTGAATTACACTCCCAGTCGCGCCAATCAGTTCCAAACCTGATTCCAGCTTCATCTCAAGATTCAGCCATTGCAGCACTGACTGCAACTATGGAAAAGTTCCGATCATCCGTTGAGTCATCAATGAAACAATTGGAGGACAGATTAGTATCTCTTGAATCAAGACTATCAGGCGCTTCATGCGCTCAGAATTGTGATTCATCTCAATCTTTAAGCAATAGTGTTGATCAAAATGATTCTCAAAGCCCTAACCGATCTCTCAGTAATCTTATTGAACAGCAAAAGAGAGTAAGTAACCGAAGATATGACTCAAGCTATTGAAAAATTAATTGATTTTATTTTGGAAATCTAATCAATAGGAATTTAATAATGAGAGGCGACAGTACTTGTTATTATTCTCAGACGTGCTGAAGAATGCATCGGAAAGCATACAAAAACATTTGGATGTAAACGGTCCAAAGTCTTCTAATGATAAATAACCCTATATTACCTCATTTTCATCAAAAGTAAGTCATTAAGTAAATGAAAACTATTCCTTCAGTCGACTGATTCGACTACCAGTCAAATGGATCTGTAGTTTCCTTCTCATCAGCCAAAGTCTTTTCTGATTCTTCACTCATTTTCTCTCTCTTATGTTTAGAGTTATATTTTTCTAAATCTTCCAATGCTTTACCATTTGTCAGTTTGTTTTCATTATTTGCTTGAGATAAATGACTGCCATTTTGGTTAGTATTATGTTTGGCACTTGTGTTCTGTATGGCATTTGTGGTTGTTGGAGGCGACGTCTTATAATTACTGATAAGTGGCACTTGAGTTTGCAAATTGTCTAAACTTTTTAAGTTAGAATTGTCTTGATTTGTGACGAAAGGCATGGCTGCAGATGTTAATGATTGCAATGTAATATGATTTTGTTGATCAACTAATTGTGTTTCTCTTTTCAAGTCAGAAATACATTGCCGAGTGGACGCCAGAAACTCAACAGACGACTCTTCTATTGTATTTATATTATGATCGCATATATGACATCCAATCTTTTCGGCCTCAGTTTGTGTGAAATTATTGTTTGACTTTTGGTGAAGTTTCATCAATTTTTGAGCTTCGTTTTGGCTGATGATTATTTCCTTTGACAGCAAATGATTTCTATGTACAGAAGAGAACAAAGATTATGTAATCAATATTATATTGGCATGAATTTATTTTCTTTAAGCTCCTTGTATTTTATGCAGATATTAATGCACTAAAGCAAATATATGGATTCTGTGTTATTTTAGATTTACAAAAACCTCGAGTTAAAATATAGCAAGGCTCGTTTCATTTGTGAAACAATAAATCGAGTTATAAAATATTGTCACATAAATAACTAAAATAACTGAATTTAAATGCCAAACATTTTCGCTAGCAACTCATGTTCATCGCAGATATATTGTTATTTTGAACGTCATTTTTATAGTCAGATTTTGATTGATATATCACACGACCTGATGGATGTGCGATTCAATAAGCTTTTGTAATTTGAGATCAATAAACTATAGTTTGGGAATTCTTCGGACTTATTTCTTAATTATCTGACTCAGAATACGGATATAATTATGGAAGCCCTTAAGAAAGGTAATTATTGATAATAAGATAACTTATTAGACTATGGAAAGGTAAGATATTAAGAGATCATATTTAATTACTTGGCAGCGAGTTGTTGTGCAACTAATTTTGACTGTTTCAATTGGTTATTAATCTGCTCAAGTTTGTTATTATACTCATCGATGTCTCCCTGATGTTTCTGCTTGAGCAGAAGCAATTCTTGATCACATTTTCTCAAATCGATTTTTAAACTGAGCACTTTTTCGTCACTTCTCTTAAGGTCCTTGTCCCATCGTTGTTTTTCGGCGTCAAATTCGATCATTTTATTGTTGAGCGTTTCTTTGATAGCATTTGATTCGTTTTTGAGGGATTTATTCTCGAACTTAGTCAGTTGATAGTCTTCCATACTTTCGACTCGTTTTTTGAGAACTTCGTTTTCCTTCTTAATAATTTCAAATTGTTTTCTAAACTTTGCTAATTCTATTTCACTCAATCTTTTATTATCAATTTTCTCCTTAACAATCTTAACCTGTTCGTGAAGTCTCGCTTCTATTTCTTTAACTTTTCTTCTCTTTTGGTTAAGTTCAATTGACTGAGTTCTAATTCGTTAAACTTTTTCTTTAGTTTCTCGATTTCATCTTTCATTTCGGATTTGATTTTTTGATTCACAATATCATTAATCATTTCTTCTTTAGCAGCAATCTCAGCTAATTTTTGGCTAATATCTTCAGAAGTGCTGTTGAGTTGTTCTTCTTTAAGTCTTAGCTTTCTTTCTCTGGCGTCTAATTCAATCCTTAAGGTTTTGTCTCTTTCATTCAACTTTCTCCATTCAATTTTCAACTTTTCTCTTTGACGTTCGAATTCTCGTGTTTGTATTTCTCTATCGATCTCTAACTCATACCTAATCTGTTTCTCCCAATTGGCAATGGAGGACACTTTTGACAATGATTCCCAACTTTTGTTAATACCCTCTTGCGTAAAATGATTTGTTTGAAACTGTTGATCTTCTCTTTGATTAACTTGCTCATCAGCTTTATTGTTAGGCTTTGTATGATTGAACTCCTCTGCAATCGCTTTTCTCATTTGCTGCTGCATTGATTTGAGAAATCCTTTTTGCGATAATCTTTCAAACACTTTGTATTTGATATCCAACTCTCCATTAGTTGCGTGAAGTTGAGCTGGTTCGAACTTATTCGCAGAAGACATTTTCGATGAGTTGAATTAAGTTTTGAAATAGTTTAAAACATAATAGCTAATTGAATAGAATTGAAAAATGTGTCAGGATAAATAATCAATTTTTTCATTATATGCAATTTTAATTCAATTTTAAAGACTAAAAATAATTCGATTCGAAGACTTCTATGGCAATAAGTGTTGAAATTGTATTGAAATAACGTCTGTCATGGAAACTAAACAAAAACAAGAAGTATAAAACATTTGGCTTCGCTTCAAATGCAAGTTTTGTTGAGGTGTAGTTACTATAGACTGGTTTTGACCTAAAGGCAATGCATCCCTAATAAACTATATTCTCAAAAGATCCACTTAGTGTCATATTAACAACTTTTCATTCTTTTCAAGTTCAATTTTAACCAAATAATTCAGTTTTTGCTATTTGTCATAGAAATACATGAATGAGTCGAATATTTCAGTTTCAAACTTAATACAGTTAAACCTGTCCAGCTTTGATATGCAGTTAAGTGATTTTTAAGAATTAGTAACAATTAAGCCATGTTTTTACGGAGTTTTTGTATCCTCTTTTAAGAACTACTTAAATACGTTTTAAAAGTTAGACAAATTTTGCCGTATTGAAATAGGTGATAAAAATCCGTACTAAAAATTTAAGTTTCATGTCAATTGAACC
Organism: Archegozetes longisetosus; assembly: GCA_018873245.2. Taxonomy (NCBI): domain Eukaryota; kingdom Metazoa; phylum Arthropoda; class Arachnida; order Sarcoptiformes; family Trhypochthoniidae; genus Archegozetes; species Archegozetes longisetosus. The sequence goes on from JAEMBT020000007.1 coordinate 7,552,809, forward strand.
GCAAGATGACATATGATGCTCGGAAAACTCGCAAAAATCACTTCATACTTTGTCATAAAAATTGAGTAAAACAACTATCCCGTTCCTTGTTTCAAAATTAGCTGGAGTAGAGTTGAAAAAATTATTTCTGTAAAACTAATAGATTTGGCCTGAGTTTAGGATAAGATAGCTTAAAAATGACGCGTAACAAAGTTTTGCTGTTGAGTTCAATTTTAGAGATCCATTTAAAGAGTTTTGCCGATATTACACATCTGATTAGGGTTTCTTCCAATTGATCGAACTAAATATAGGAGACTAGAAAAACAGAATCTATTTTTGTTTCAAAACTAACAGGATAGCGGAACGTTATACTACATATAAATTTACAAATGAAGCTAATACTAATTAAATTGAGTTAGGTTCTATTTACATGAGAAGTTTAAGCTTCACTATAATTAAAGTATCGATTTGTAGATATCATAACTCAAACTGAGTTATTGTAATTTTTATTAGAACTGATTAATGATATTTATAAATCATTTAGAACTACTATATGATTATTTAGAAACTTTTGACTTTATTTAATGTATGAGTTAGTTCGATAAATGATTTTTGTTGTGAGTGTGGGTTAAGTACTTGCAGTTAGTATAAATGGAAACATGAGTCAATTTTCCATTATATCTATTTTTAGATCATAATTGAAAACCGCTAGCCATTAAATTGGCTCGTATCTTGTCAATTCGGGTTGTAACTATTTTACTTTAATCTAGAATTGTGTTCAGGTGTATTTAGGATCAGATCACAGTATCATCTTAAGGTATAGTAATCATAGCCAAAAGTTACTAATTCTCATTGGGTATAATCTAACGGTGAAAGCTCAATAGCGATATTGAAAGAGTTTTCACTTGAAATTTAGATTTGACATCTTTTTAGATTTATTTGAACTTAGTCTAAACATTGCAAGAGAGTTAAGTTTATATAAGTAAGCAAAACTAAACAAATGTGTCAAATAGTTTATATAAACTTTTCTATTAGATATTTTCCAAACTTTTAAGATAAATAATACAGTTTATTGGTGTTATTATTTGACAAGTTTACTTCAACAAATAATTAATATACATCCGGACAAATTGATTCAATTTTTATTACTATTTAATAATCAATCATCAGAGTTGCATAATTATAGTCTATTCTTTTATTGCACTTAGTTAGTCATGTGGTATCTGTTGTTCTAAGAATACCACACAATTGTTCAATTTATCACTATTATTTCATTATTTATATTTTTCATATCATTTAATTGTATAATAAATAATATATTCCATCAAAAAATTGTTCGATTAAAACAATTATTTAGTCTAGAATTGAATTGGGATGAGGTTAAAAGAAATTCTAAACTTTAAACAATGATTGAATGAAAAGAAAATATCTAGTTTTAGGTTCTAATCAAAGGATTCATGCAAATAAGAAATGAACAATGACTAAGTAAAGTCAGATAGATTGCAATAAAAAACATTAAATTACATCAAATTTGGGTCAATTTGAAGAGTTAGCAATTTTCTATAAGTTTTAGATAACGGGTTATCAGATTAATATTAGTTATTGATATTTTGGTTAAATTTAAATTATTGACCTGATAAAAATTGGTTGAATAAGTATAAACTATTCTTAACTATATAATAAATATAAAACAAATCATTCAAAAATCTACTTCTAAAACTCAATGCTATTGTTTGAGAGGTAGACACAATCTTTCAGTTAATAGTACACTAGTTCACAAGGAACAAGAATATCCTATTAACTTTCCAAATTGATTTGTTTAATATATTTGTAATTATTTTTGATGATAGCAAAAGCCATCGAGACCATGAAACCAAACATGGCCACAAAAACGTGTAGAACTCCAGCTAACTTGATATCGTACTTGATGGAGAAGATACGGAACAAATTAGCGCCATTTACTCTGTCTTCAGGTACTTGTAGCATTAAGTAACAAGACTTTTGCATAAATGTGAAGATACCAAGTATTAAATTAAATACAGAAACAATGCAAATTAGACCAAAAGCTAATGTATAAAATCGTACTCTCCCAATCGATGCATTGTTATCAAAGAAACAACTGATCACACATAAACTGTTCAAAGTGAACATGTTGGTCACACTGAGCATTAATGAGACCATAATAGTTGAACGTTTGCACTTATCATTCCAACATTCAATTTCAATATAAAACCAATTATACAGTATAATAGCAATAGACAAAATAAAAGTTAGAACCCATGGCACAAAATATACCTTATTTAACTTTAAACTTTCAGGACTTAGTTTTTTGTTCAGCTTGATTGTTTGTTTAACAATTTGTGGTTTAGGGCCCACTCTTTCTTCAATCGCTTCCATGTTGTTTATAAACTGTAACGATTTTAAAACTTATGTAACGTAAGCGAAACAACTTGTTTATTCCTCTTTCAAACGAATAAAGCCTTCAAATGTAGCTGATTGCGAAACCATTTGGCATTAATACATATCACGAACTCCTTTAATTGAAAAAACAATTCAATCACTCCAAAGCCAATTCTAATAAAGTGTTCGAATCACTTATACCGTTCAGACTTTGATCAGTACTGAATTTAGCGATTGCTTAACGATCAATAACGGAGTTGAAACGACCTGAGAATTTAGTATTTGGAAACTAGAAGTTAGAGCTTAACAGCTGGAGAGTTGAGGTTTAGTGAGGTAGTGAAAGTTTTACAACTTCCATAATAGAAGTGAACTAAGAAGTGTTCTAGTTATTTATATAACTTATTGTAGATCTATGTCAATTCGAATATAGTTCATTTCACATGCTCTGTATTAAGACTTAACTTTCAATAATGGACATGAAAATCGAATCCTTAATTTGAGAGATTATTATATTTTTCTGCTGCTAGTATAGAAAACAACTTATTTTTATACATCAAGTTTTCATAAGATTTTATTGACTTCATATCAACAGCTATGATTTCAATGCTAGATATATAAACCCAATTAAGCTGTCATTTGAGTAAATAATTTATGTTTATCTAAGTTCGTATTTGTTTAATGTTAGTTCGTATTTGTGCACTTTTTATGACGTCTATCACTAATGGAAATATCGTAGGATTAAATACTAACATAGATTCACTAATGCTATGGCTGACGAACTATTTTAGTATTCATTTTCATTAAACACAATTAATTATTTTCTCTTATTATTACCATGACCCTTAATTAAGTCTGTTTTCATATTCATTAAGCAAAGATTAATAGTTTAATAAGAAATTAAGTTAATATTTCTTCCTTAACTCGGAATATTCTGTTTATTAAAAGACTAAAATCTACCCAACTTTCAAATGAATTTAAGGAGTTTTTAAAGAAATGTATAATTTCATAGAAGACTTGGCCTAATTGTTATTAATATTTAAATAGCACTTAACTAACGTTAGACTTAGATATATTTTAGTGTATGAAAGTTTTGTTATCTCGAAATGATCAACACATGAAACAAAAAACTGTTTATTTTAAAACTAAGTGCAGATAATATGACTCAATTGAAGTGAGTTCAGTAGTACTTAAAAGTTTGGTAAAACTTCTTTTAGCTCATTTTGTGCACAAAACATTTATTGTACGTACATTTGATTAATTAGCAGTTCATCAGGAATGTAAGAATGTTTTTAAACTTTTTGTAAAATTAAGTGCGCATGCAATTTAAGTTTCTATAAATGAATTCGCAACAACTTTCTATTTGAAAGACAGCTCGTTTCAAGACAAAAACTTTCGGATAGTAGAACACACAGTCGACTCGAGCTATAGTCAATCGGGTATAGTAAACTGCTCGATATTGATTATAGATTCACCCTATTTCGTTGTTTCACCAATAGGATTTACGATGAGAACTCTGGTTGTAGTCAATTCGTATTACATATTATAGACTTTAAAGTACATTTCAAAGAAACTAAATCAAAATTGAAATTTAGTTTTTCCTTTAGGTAAATTGATGGATAAGTCGATTTTCATATAAAAGTGTTTAAAGCGGCTGCACAATGTATTAAAGAACAATATTAATACTTGGTTAGATAATTAAAACAACATTACAGATAGCACAAAATAATACTCTAAACATGACTCGTTTAGCAAAATTTTTCAATTTTTTAAGACCAGAGCGCTCAAGTGACTGCACTTATAAAAAGTCAACTTCTCGGTGCAGTCAACTCGCTATAGTGTACGTAGTGCGTCGTTAGAGTATGAATTATAGCGAGGATTGATTGTAATAAAAATCTTCCTGGAAATAAGGTGATTATTGATTATGATTACGACTAAATATTTCTCAACATTTTGAAAATAGATTTTCAAGTTTTCAACTTCAAAACAACGTCTTAAAAGAATTTAAACATAAATTACTTCTTTAATGGATCAGAAAATGTAATATCCATTAAATCGATTACTTGAAAAATCACATAAAAATAAGAATATAGTTTTATGCTTATATTGCAGTTAAGTGGCTTTTTATCATTCGATGCCTTCAAGTTCCGAAAAATTTAAGTTTAAAACTTATAGTTAAAATCTTAACAATCTTTGATAGCAGCGAGAGATCTTTGTGATGTCAATCTGCCTGTATTGAGCGTCAATTCGTCACTAAATTTAACTCTTATTTTGTTTTCATCGCTATATTCAATATTCTATAAGTTTGTTAATATCTGAGGATATTATGGTCTAATGAAAGACTATTTGAGTGCATCATATCTGGTTGCTATCAACAATTATTAGGTCTTTCAGTGTAATCATCTCAACTTTGTTCAATGTTTAGCTTTTGAAATGTTTCAGATTCGAATAAAATAGACTTCAAAATAGATGAGTGCGGATATAAAAATAATTCAAAACAACTTTGAGTTTAGTTTTGCTTTAAAAGTTCGGAATAACAACTAAATACTTAACTCTATCTCACAAATAACAGAACTATTAGTTTAAAAACAAATAAACGCGAAATATTGTTAAATTTGAGCAAAAATTGAAGTTTATTTGAATTTAACAAAAGTGAATTTGTATTTTTCTAATTGTAAGACTAATTGTGAGAGGTGTCGAAAGTTATATTAGTAACACAAATAAGGTATGAGATGCGAAATTATGACACTTTTGTCCTAAACAACTATTCATTATTTACTTTGAATGACTTACAACAGAGAGCAGCAAAAAGAGATCACATCTTGTGTAAGATTTTCACATAAATTACTAAAACCATGCTTTTTAATCCTTTATACTTGTCCATAATTTAATTTTATATAAGTTTAGCATAAAATAGTGTTTCAAATTGTAATTTACTGCTTGAATCCAGTTCTTGGCTCTTGTCTTTCATGTTTTGGATCATAAACTAATGTTTGAAACAAACATTTGAAGTGAAACGCGATATTTGGATAGAGTTTGGAATAACATAACATCTGATAACTTATTAAAAATAGTTTAAGCTTTTTATATATTATATAGTTTGACAAGTGTTAGGATAGGTTGACATGAAAACTGTGTTATAATAAATAATTGGTATTACATTTAAGTCAAGTATTCAGTGCCATATCGTTAGTTGTCAACAATGCCACACATCGAAGAAGGTATCAAATTGGACTTTAAGGACGTCTTATTGAGACCAAAAAGATCTACACTTAAGAGTCGTTCGGATGTAATTAACGATCACTTCATTTATAACTCGATTACTGATTTGTTTTATTGTTTGAAAGGTTGATCTGAACAGAACCTACCGATTCCGTAATTCTGGACATGAATATCACGGCATTCCAATGATAGCTGCCAATATGGACACAATTGGCACCTTTGACATGGCATTAGCTCTCAATAAGGTAGATTCAATACTTTGAACGTGAATGACTAGAGTTAATTTAGCAAAATTTTTAAATGTCTCATTCAATTCTTACTTCTAAAGCACAACTGCTTCACTACTATTCATAAACATTACACTGTTGAGGAATGGATTGATTTTGCTACAAAAAATCCTACAGCTTTACCTGTAAGTCAAGCTCTACTGCTTTGAATCATTTGTCTCATATCTTCCAATTGATCGTAATTTTTGATAAGAACGTAGCGATTAGTTCTGGTTCTGGAAATTCAGACTTCACTAAATTGCAAGAGATTATCAAGAACGTTCCCGACTTGAAGTTCATATGTCTTGATGTGGCGAATGGCTATAGTGAACACTTCGTTCAATTCGTCAAACAAGTTCGAAATGCTTTCCCAAAGCATACAATTATGGCCGGAAATGTAGTGACGGGAGAAATGGTTGAAGAACTTATTCTTGCAGGCGCTGATATAATAAAAGTAGGCATCGGTCCAGGATCTGTTTGCACAACTCGTAAAAAGACTGGTGTTGGATATCCTCAGTTGTCTGCAGTCCTTGAATGCGCGGATGCGGCTCATGGACTCGGAGGTCATATAATATCAGATGGTGGCTGTACATGTCCAGGAGATATCTGTAAGGCCTTTGGAGCTGGAGCTGACTTTGTTATGTTGGGCGGAATGCTTTCCGGTCACGATCAATGTGGTGGTGAAGTTATTGTCAAACAAAATGGCAGAAAAGTTAAACAGTTTTATGGGATGAGTTCCGAGACTGCGATGTGTAAACATCACGGCGGAGTCGCTGAATACAGAGCTTCTGAGGGAAAGACAGTTGAGGTTCCCTACAGGGGAGATGTTGAGGCGACTGTTCTCGACGTTTTAGGTGGTCTTCGATCTGCCTGTACCTATACGGGTGCTTCAAAACTCAAAGAACTGCCAATACGTACTACTTTTATTCGTGTCACACAACAAACTAACGAAATTTTCAAAATGATGGAAATTGAAAATTAGTTTGGATTAGTATTATTTTTCAATTTTGTCTTTAAGCTTGCTTTACAGTTTATCTCAAACCGATTAGTCAGACTTATGCCAAGTATTAGATCATTTCTTTACGCATTTGAATGCATTTTTTACAAGTTTTAATTTAGATCTGAAACTGAATCAGAAAAATGAGTTGACTTTGACTCTTGAAGAGCAAAACTTGTTTTCTGTTTCGAAGTATTACTTAATTTTTAGAGAGTTGAGTTTTGGTGCCTTCATTTTTTCGCTTCGAATGTATGACATTATCAGATTTTTGTTTGCTCTCTTTTGCATTTCGTTTGGGACTTAAATACATGACACTTATATGATCTTAAAATTCTGTTCATTTGTATTGCTAGTCACAAGTATTGTTGTAGAGTATACTTTATTTTAATTGTGTTTTCAAATTTTATGATACGTCTAATTAATGTTTTACTCAAGTCTTAAAATTTATCGAATACTTGTTTTATTCAATTAAATATAAATATATAATAAACTATATGTTCTTTAAATATGTTAACGTTTAATTCATCAATCATATTAAGTATCAGTTACTTGACTCGGGAGTAGCTTTGAATAGAATTCGAGAACTTGTCAGACTATAATTCAAAAGATCAAACTCTTTTTGCAATATCTCTAGCCTTTTAATAGTGAGACTAGTAGTTTGAGCTAATTTCACGTCATTGTTGGCGTTGACAGCGCTTTGTTTGTTGGCTTCATTTATTTCACTATTTATTTTATCAGTCACTGAACTGAACCAATGAAGAGAATCGAAGTCATTGAATTGGTTCAACAATTTGAGAATATATGCCACTCCCATCGCAAAGCCATCATCAGTGAAAGCGGCACCGACTTTGTTCTTACGAGTCATCTTTTCTTTGCTAATAATGGAATGCTCAACGAAGTTATAAGTGGTTGCGGGAAGTATTACATAGAAATTTTTCAGATGATAGTTCTTTGAATCCCGAAATATTGAGGCAAAAACATCAACTAATAGCTTGAAATAATCAGTTGATTCTGTGAAATTTCTGTTCAAAGTCGATAGAATTGCATCCAAATTCTGTGCCGCCACTACTGTGTCAGGGCTTAAAGATTCTTCGTTAGTCATTGTTTCGAATGAAACTTCAGTCAAGTCATCCAAATCTGGCACGAAATTAACCGAATTCGAACTGCAATGAAGAGCACCACTTCTTAACATTCTCACGAATCCCAAGACATTTCCGATTTGACTAATCAATTGCCGAAATTGGTCCAAGTAAGACATGCCATCGGGAGTTAAACCAAGTTTTCGAATGCCTTTAACCAGTTTTTCTGCTCTTTCGAACGGAAATTTTATAGATTTTGATTCACGAAAATATCTCAAATCTTTTATAAGTCTAGATTTTATGTGTTCTTCATAGAGAAATTGGGAAAATATATAGAATTTTTTGCGGAGAAATTGATAGGTGAAGTTAACAGTCGTGTTAATAATACCAAATCCATGGGTTTGTATCGAATTCGCCACATGTCTGATCAGTAAGACATTCAAGTGCTTGTTATTGGAAGATCTTTCGATAAACATCTGATTATTCAAATTATATAAATATCTCGACACAAACACATGAATGTTACGTGTTATTTCGAGTACATCTAATCCTTGCTCTAACGTTTGAGTCGGCAGTTGAGATGTTACGAACTCGAGACCATATTTTGCTTTCGCCAAATTAAGCATTGATTCGTAAGTTTTCCAGTCATGGAGTGCTATAGTTGTCAGATTGTAAGCCATTTCATTGAGATAGCCCTCAACATAAATCTTAATCGAAATAAATTTATCTCCAAAACGAATTGGATCTGATGCTAGTAATGCAGTGAAATCGTGTAAATGTCTTTTGAACGGACTTTGATCGTCTAGTTGAAGGTCAGAATGAATTTGTAATCGTAATTCAGTCTCGAATTCTGTGCAGATTCTGTCGAGAAATTCAACTTTCAGCTGTTCGTAAGTCTCTTTTTCAAATTGTTTGAGTAGAAGACTTCGTTTTTCTTCGTCTTTGCATTTGTTAATGAATACAAAAGAATCAGACAAAGCGTGGAAGAAATGTCTCAATTCGTGAACATTACTCGCTTCGTTCTCATAGAAATTATTAAAATAAATTCCCAGAACAGCGCGATTGAAATAAAGAAATTCACAATTCGTCCAATCCTCTAATAATACATGAACTTTCGTGAAGAAATTTAATTTCTTCGTTATTGTAATTACTTTTAGCAAATCTTCTGGACTGAACGTTTGTGAGATTGAAGCCAAACAAAGAGATGTCAAAATTCTTCTCTGATTAGTAAGAATCGGACCGTTTAGACAATTACAGGCCAGAATGACAGCAGACAACAAATCCAGCTTCTTCTCCGAATACTTTTTGACATCAGCCATGAGTTTACTTTTATTATTGCTCAACATTTTCAATACAACACAGCAGTTATATTGAGCCAAATGTCCCAATATTGGAATTAAGAGACTTTTTTTTCTCGTGAATAAAAGTTGAATGCCTTTCAAAAGACAGATTGCTTTACAAATAGCGACCAAATCATTTTTTGCCATCGCACGACTACTTTGCAGATGAAGTGCAATACAATTCTTGATAAGACTTGAAATGAGTCTTGCATTTTCAAGTCCTTCTTCAATCAGCTTTTGCTGCTTTCCTAAAGTCTCAATCAAGTTTGTGTTCAGGTCATTGCTATCATTGATATCTTCTTCAAACCTGACCATCCAATTGGTTACTTTCAAATTAATCAGTTTTACTTCCCGGTCGAAGTTTTGCTTCAAAATAAGGTCGCGCTGAACATTATAACTTTCGATCACTTTCTTATCAATCATGGAACGCGGCAAATGTTTAGCCAGAAATTTATCGGGAATTATTGGAAAATTTCCTTTCAAGTGACACACATATATTCCAATTTTCTTTTCGCAATCACTAATTGTTTTATACAATCTTTTATCTTCGCGTCTGAAAAGCCAAACATAGATTACAAAAATAGCGTTAACTGAAAGCCATTTACGATCAGTGATCAGTTCAGTTGAAAGATCAAACTCAGCGCATGAAACTCTGATAAAGTTTGCGAACTGTTCCGCTAACTGCATATTCTTAGCCGCGTTTCCGTTCACAGCAACACTCATGGCATCGATCAATCCCTTGAAGATTCCTTCGCCATCAATCAGATCTTTTTCTATTCTACTGATAACCTTAAGCAAAGTCTTCACTTTGTGCGTTTCATTTTCAACACCAAATTTGGCTGAATTTGCAGAAACCAGTTCGATAATACGTTTATAATTAACAAAATCACGTTTTAAACTTATTTGATTTGCAATGATTTCGTCCAAATTGACTAAAGTGACCGCCAGTCCAGCGATCGCTTCATAAACTACATCAAACCTAACGTTTGGGTTAAGGTCTGGTATAAGCTCTTTATGAGTATTTGGCAATCCTTTCTTCACCGGTATATTAGATAAATAGATCAAAGCGTTGATTTGTTCAATAACATTAGTCACAACTTTATAACAATGAGAGATATAAGACGTCAAGTCGTGAAGTAGTGGCAATAGTTTTGCGATTGCAGACAACTCTTCGTTTTGTCCGTCAACTATTCCCTCCCCATAGAGAACAAGTGGATCACAAAACCGATCGGAACCGATTCGCGACAAGTCATCCATTTCTTGAGTAAGAGATGCGAAAACAAGCATCACTTTGTTCAACTGCATATTACCACACGTTTGTAACAATTCCACCAGATCTGTCATTTCTGTGACTTCCATGCAATTTATTGATGGACAGCTAAACGGCAACTCTGTTGAACAGTTCATTTGCTTCACGTTCATGTTATGAATTTTTGCCAATTCTCGATTGAATTGATCGACAAAACGCCCAAAACGTCCCAAAACATCTTCATTGACATCGCCTATTAATTGAATCCATATATTAATTTGATTTTATAATCATTTCTATTTAACTAATTGATGATAACTTACGCAAAAGCTTTGCTTCAAATGTTTTCGACATTTTCACTAATTTCAGATGATATCAAATAACTTTTTGGCAAATTATTATGCTAACTTATCGTTTCAAAAGAGGCGAATTTGAGTTTTGTTAAAAAAGTTGTTTATCTTTGATTTTTCACTCACTTATCGCAAGTATTTGTTTGCAATCATATCAAAGCTCGTCTACGACTGCGCCAAAGCTTTGCTATCAATTCAATAGCAATTTTGTTGTATTTAGTTAGCCTTCAGTTTGTTAACAACTTTTTATATCAATTACATGTAATTATCATTTAACTCTTCTGATTTAGTTCACTTGATCCGTTTTCCTACTTTCAATCGAGTTCTTATTATCAAAAATGAAGAGATTTTGTTTGGCGCTAGACTTGAAAGATGACCAGAACTTGATTAGAGAATATGAAGAATATCATAAAAATGTTTGGCCAGAAATCAAGAAGAGCATAACAGATTCAGGGATCGTAAATATGGAAATATATCGACTGAGTAATCGATTATTTATGATTATGGAAACTGATGACGAGTTCACGTTCGAGAGAAAGGCTGAAATGGATGCAAGTAACCCTAAAGTACAAGAATGGGAACAACTTATGTGGAAATATCAGAGCGCTTTTCCATTTGCTAAACCTGGAGAAAAGTGGCTCTTAATGAACAAAATATTCCAATTATAGTTCAATACTTTTACTTTAAAGCAACTTTAAAGCAACTTTTAATTAACCTTTAATCAATACATTCAATTGCTTTATATAACTAAAGAACTTTTTATGATAAAGTTATGAGTAGTGAAAAATTGAAAAGCAAATCAGTTTTATTGAACATACTTAAGAAAAAGTTTGTCACCGCTATGAATAACGCTTTCACTCTCTAAATCTTTCAAGTTTAATGAGAACGAAAGTGGTTCGCAATCATCGTTATTAACACAAAGTACTAATTTTGGCATTAATGGATTGTTATTATTATTAGTTAAACCAAATTGAGTCGCCAACCAATCGACGCATTTTCCAACAGACCATTCTCTACTCAAAAATATGTCCTTGGATTCAAACTGATTTTGTTGTGAGTACTTCTGGTAAGTGATACTGAAATACAGGCGTTCAGTCACTGGCAGAGAAGTGTTTCCAGTAGCCTTTTGCTTTAGTTTCATTAGTACCACTTTTCTGGCTAGTGCTTCATTTTTAGCACCTTTTATATTAGGTGCAGAACTGTTAAAAACTGGTTTTGTTGATGGAGTTTCTATCGGTTTTTTGATTACATTGCTTTCATTACATTGATGCGAGTTCGGATGTCTATGTGATAAACAATACTTATCATTGCACTTGTCACATAAAACGAGCTCAATATTCGGGACTGAATTCTTGCAAAAGCAACATTTGCCATGAATTGATTGTGATTCACTACTGTTTGATGAGTTATCAGTTGTTTGGCTCGAATAATTGGGACATTTGTGACCATCAACTGAATGATGGACTTTGCTTTACAATAGATTAACATTGTTAGATTGTTTCTTAATGAGAAAATAAGTTTATATTCATTCAGAACATACCAAAAGATAGCTTTACAGAAGTGACAGGTCAACGGAAGAAAATCTAAAATTCAGTTTTGTTTTAATTAAGTGCTTGATCGAGACTTTTATTTCTCACCTAAAGTTTTACATTCAAAGCATTGTTGGCCTAAATCGGGAAATTCTGCCATTTTTCAAATTAAACTTATTTTAGATAATATTAAATTTGTTGGAAAGAAACCAAATATTAATAGAAATATTTTACACAAAATACAAAAACAAGTTATTAAATATGAATATTAATAGGTGGTTTGATGGCAACAAGTATTACATAGCTTGTTTTGATTGTTGAGTTGGAAGTAAACCAAATCTACGTTTGATTGTTATTCTTTCTCGTGAATATTTGTCTTCAGGCGAAAAGCGAGCTATAAATAAACCAATCAATTAATCATCCAACCAGACAATGAATTGCAATTAAATTAAGCATTCATCTAATGCAATGAAAACATAAATATGAATAAATACCAGGATGTGCAGAGAATGTCGGGTTTCCGTCTGGATCAACTTTAGACAACGTGTAAATACGCTTTCCTTCAGTATCCAAATAAAACATTAAATACATATTTGAACCAAATTTATCAATTATTATTTAATTAATATACAATGCATTCATTGTCTCATTGAAAGTGATGAAAACGTGCCTCCAATGTGACCGTAAACATACTCATTCAAAAAATATGTTACGCTTTATTTTGACTTTTGAGAGCCCCTAAGCTTTTTGTGGTGACTTTCATTTTAGGAAATGAATGATTATCAATTAAATACTGGACAATTTTTTCAATCACTTTTGCTCAATTGTAATTTTAATCCTTATTCACAAATAATACTTAAGCTTTAGCGAAAGTATCACTTGACTGAGGACTAACTTTAATGACTTGACGTGTAACTCCAAGTTACTACTTATATATTTTTCAAAGAAAAATTAACTCTGTTATCACCTGAGTTCATGAGTTTTGTCAATATAAAAATTGTCACTTAATTGTTGCTTAAGTCATGTTATTTGACTCCACTTGTAGCTCGAATTCTAATAAATGATTTATCTAATCATTACTGTTTAGTATTAATTGTTAAAAGAATCAAGTTTGAAGAAAGTTCTCAGAGAAAGTCATTATTTACTTCAATTAAGTTGTTTAGTTCACAAAATAATAAACTAATAAATAAGACGAGACGAAGTTGATTTATGTCTAGTCCAGACATTAGTCATTTATTTTACAACAGAAAATAAGCAAATAAAAGTCAGACTCATTTAACTGGTAATAGCTGACTTTTTATTTTCCTTTTTCTTGTGTAAAATGAGTTACTAATGTCTGGCCTATACAGAAAGCAACTTTGTCTCGTTCCTGTTTGTTATAATTGGTTTACAAATGACTCGTTTTACGGACTTCAGCTTCGAGCTTGTGACTCGTTTCGAACTTCAAAAGTTCCATTAACTATTATTGATTAATCTATAAATGATTGCAGTGTTAAATATAGTCTCAGATTCGTCAAATTTGAAAGTTTTGACCTGAAGTCAAAACTTAACCCATATTATTACATCTGGAGATGTTTAGGCTTATAGAAACGTAAACACGTTTTTAAGCAGTTGGTATAATCTCTTTACTTTTGATCTCGTTCAACAATCAAATTTACTTTAATGTAAATGTACTTCTCGAACATACTTTATTTGTTCAATTACGTACAGTTTAATATTCTCTGAATTGCTTTTAATCAAAATATTTTCTCATAATTATTGCAGCTTATTATTCAAATGTAGCACAAGTTCTACAGATTGCTTAAATGTATCTTACATTTGGGATAACAAGATACTAAAATGAAAACTTGAAACTCAAGTTCAAAAGTATCTTAATTTATTTCAAATTAAGTCTCGAAAACAGACTAAACTATTGAAAAACTTTTGTACTAGAAATAGAAACCAAATATGAGTGAGAAGTCAGACGTGAACATAACTAAAGAATTAAAGAAATTTATTGAATAAACATTTAGAAGCAAAGTAAAGCTTAAATATTTGAATAGGATTCAGGAGAATATTTTATTCTTTCATCTTGAATAAACATTAACTCTATTCTCAAGCTTATAATGAATGAGAAACTATTTCAAGAAAACTAATGTTGAAAGTCATTAACTCAAACCAAGCATTAAGTAATGAATGGCAAGTCAATGCAAACAATTACAGAACTCATTTAATTGCAACACTATTAGTGATAATTGTTTAATAACAAAACCTATTCATAGAACTCTGTCTAGTTATGTAAATATTGGACAAACTTTGACAACAATAATACTAGACTTGAACAGTGGCGAAGCCAGTAGGAGTCGAGGGTGACTGTGCTCCCATTTGAATCTGTCGCCAACAGCGCAAAAATTGTCTATTTTTGAATATGAAATTTTCTCAGTTTGTTGTAATAACTACTATGAAATAAAGTAAAAATAGATTATAATTCGAGTTTGCATTTTTCGGTTTAAATCAATTTTCTAACTTGATAGTAAAAATCGGGTTCTATTTTTAAATTTTCGAAAAATTGGTGAAACGCTTAAATCCGGTTGAAATAAAGTTTAAGAGACCAAAAACTTATTAATTCAGTTGATATCGACTAAATAATTATTTTATTCATAAAAATATATGACATTTTTCCATCTCATTAGCTAAATCCAAAACACATTCTGGTTATTTGCTATTCAAGCAAGGTAATTTTTAAAATTCGAGATGAAGTTTATAAGTATTGTGAAAAGTGAAATAATTTTCATGATGTAACACTCTGGTAGTCATTTTAAAAATCGATTAACCGAAAAAGTTCAATCTTAAATCTGAGATTATTTTCGCTTAAAATCAGTCAAAACCAATGAATGCGAACCGAATTTGAATTCAAGTGCTAAACAATAGGTTTTAATGGAAAAGACATACATTTGATAAAAGTGAATACGATGCGTTCATCTACTTTGAATTGCAGATTTTGCACCCCCACTTGAATCTGCTTCGCCACTGGGCTTAAAGTTTACGTGTTTGAGAAATTGATGTCTATACAGTCTATATTTCTATCTCTCATTTGAAGGTTAACAGCAGTTTAATTTGTTTCTTCGGTTAATAATGGTTTACGAAATTAATTTTCAGTAGCCCTTAAGAAGTGTTTTAATCATATGTTTCTTATCGATTGATTGCTTGTAAGATTTTCATCAATGCCTCAAGAACTTATTAAGAAGTTTCGCAAAATTGCTTCTGATTAGATTTATCTCATTTGTCTACAAGTAATGAAAAACCTAAAGTGAAGTCATTTTTATTATTTTTGCTGTAAATCAATTTCTTGTATGAACATATTCAGTCACTTTAAGCTTGTTATTAAAGGAAGAAACTTCACAAAAGTTCGCATAATATTAGCATTTTTTGTTTGTGTGTTAGAAGTGCCTAAAAGTGTTGTCTAACTAGAAGACAGCGTTAACGTCACGTCACGTCACGTCTGGGCCGACTAGACCTACGACTCATTGACTTGACTCCAAAGGCAAAACTGAATACCAACGAAAGCCTGAATAGACGGCAAAATATGGCGTTTAATGCCTTGAATGTCACGTCTGACAACTTTTCACTCAGTTTTTCATTGTTTATCAATGCTTTTCACAGCATCTCCACTTCGATCACACCTTAAAATATCGATTCCGTGATCTTTTCTCTACTTATTGTGAAGATTCTCACAATTTAGTGATTCGTTTAGACCATTGTTAAGGACTTGAAAAGTTTGAGTTTAAGTGAACACAAATTTCATTTAATAATATAGTGCAGAAAAAGGTATGTCTCAGTTCATTATTACACAGAAACTTATAGACAAAACCCTGCTTGTAATGACGATATTGTCAACAAGAATTGTTTGTTCTACTCGTCGGACCTATAAATGAATAGTGAATAGAAATACTTAAGATTTTTTTGTTTCTGTTGTAAATTAGGTACGGATGCGAGACAAAACACACAATACAACATGTTATAGAAATCGATTTAATATTTAATAATTAATTGAACATTAATCTAATAAAACAAACAGTTCAATAAATGGCAACACAACCAACGAGCAGAAGAAGTGGAGCCATCAAAATACGACTGACCAGTTAGTTATCGATAATTGATTAATTTTTACCTATCCTTAATTGGTTTATGTTTATTTGTTGATCAAAATATATTTACTATTTGTGTATTGCTTTTCGCAGCTAATCTATCTTTTCATTTATCATAGTATTGTGCGCTAAAAATTTGGTCAAACGAGACTTCTTTAGTGAGTATTGAAACTGTTTTGATTTATAGCTTGAAACTAATACTAACGTTAATTATCATAATATAAATAATAATTGAGTAATTGATAAATCTATAAATATTTATTAAGAAATTATTGCAATCGTAGAATTAGTATATTTTGGACGCGTAAACAAATTCATATTTTGCTTCGTAATAGTTATTGCACACTAATGATAGTGAGCTAAATATTATAACTAGATAAGGATTGTGCTGAATGTGTTCATTATTCTTGATTAATTTGGTTTTCAATACCTAAATAAAGGCCTTCCGGATCCGTTCTGTAAGATAAGTGTTGACGGTTCGGGTCAATGCCATTCAACTGAACACCAAAAGGATACTCTGAGTCCGAAATGGAATAAACACTATGATCTGTAAGATTCGTTTCGTATCTAATTATCTGATCTGTTTATAATTAAATTGCTTTATTAATAGCTATATCGGTAAATCCGACTCCGTGACCATAAGTATATGGAATCAGAAGAAAGTGCACAAAAAGCAAGGAGCAGGATTTTTAGGATGTGTCAAAATAATGCCAAACGCTATTCAAAGCTTAAAGGATACGGGATGTGAGTCTGTCTTCTGTTTATCTTTAGACTTTCGTACTTGTGTCAGTCCAATCGTTTCATAAACATTTTGTTTTTGTCTTTATTTTTGAACTGTAAATCAATTCAGTCTTAACCTTGCACTATATGACCATCAGATAAGACACTTAATAGTCTCATCTAACTATTTGTTTATTGCTCTCATTTTATCCGACCCATTGGTTCCAAAGTAGTTTTTAAATTGAAAAATTTATCTGTAAAGCAAATGAATATCTTCATGAAATCAGAGGGTCACGAAATGTGTACTTAATTGACTAATAATATAATTAGACCATAAAAGCTGAAAATTAGTTATCTTGCGCGAACAACTAGCTTAGCTGCTCAGTAGAGTTATCTCCAGACAAGTGATTGAACGACTCATTTCTGGGCGACGCTCAGTAAATGCATTGCAAATCAATCGTGAAACTTGCCATTAATCTGATATCAATGATTGAATTACTAGACGAAATGAACTTGCATTGTTTTGAATTGTAAGAAATTTATTAAGTTGCTCGCAAAGTTGCCACTTTACTACCAAGTAGCGTGACTTTTAGAATAGCAATCATTCAAATTCCAGTTAAATAAAGCAAACAATTGAATCGAATGAGTTTGTGTGAAAACAAAACAATTTATCAAATTAATAATGAAAGTGTAGAGTTAAGTTTATTAAATCAATATTTATTATGAGATACCTATAAAGATTATCAGTCGTCTAAGACGCCAAATCAAGTCTATTTGTAGTGATTAATAGACATGAGCTATATGTGAACTTTAGCTGCTGTAACTGTTGTTGTAATTGAATAAATAGAGCATTAATGCAAGTAATCCTGCGAACAAAAAGGATGCCAAACACTACAACAGAAGTCCTTAAAATAGTCAATAGTTTTTTCATTGAACTCTATTTTTATCGTAATTATTGAAACACTTTGTAACCTATCCAACAGATCAAAGGCTTGATTTGCACAAATTTCGTGATGAAGATCAAGATATAGTAAGGGGTCAAATAGTGATTAGTTTACTTTCTCGAGATGGGAATCGTTCGAGTAGTGGTCGGCTCCAGAATGTGGTCATTTCTGATTCGGGCAATTCGAGTGCTCTAACGCAAAACTGTATTCTCAATAACGACGATTTACCTGAAGGATGGACTGAATGTCGAACGTCTTCAGGAAGGGTTTATTACGTGAACCACGAGGCGAGGGCTACACAATGGGAAAAGCCAACAACTTCTACATTAGATTCTCGACGAAACAATCATAACGCTCAACATTTGAATGGAAGCAATAGTTCTGGCAATGGATCAAGTGGTCATAATAGTAATATTAGTGAATTATGTTCGAGTCGATCTCAAGCGAGAAGGTCTACTCGGCATCGAAATTATTTAGCACGAAATCAATTGCATGAGGCGGTTTTGTCTGCCACGAGCTCAACGGCAAACAGTCGTCAAACTGAAGCCCAATCGCAGACTTCAGCCCCAAATCAAACTCGAACTGAATTATGTACAAATTCTAACAATAATAATGATTTACCGGAGGGTTATGAAATGCGTACAACACCTCAAGGACAGGTCTACTTCTATCAAGTGTCCACTGGAGTGAGCACTTGGCACGACCCTAGAGTGCCACGAGAATTAATTCAACAGGGAATCAATTTGGATGAACTCATCGGACCACTTAATAATGGTTGGGAAATCAGACAAACTCAGAGTGGCAGGCAATACTATGTCGACCACAATAATCGAACCACACAATTCACTGATCCCCGATTAGTTGCCAATTCATTAATGCTTCAAAACTTGTTGAAGTAAGTCTTTGTTGTGATAATTCAGGTTTTGTTCGTTCCTGAGGGCTTTCCTATTTTCATATTGTTTAAATTTTTTCGTATTGTTTACCTATGGGCTGCTTTCAACTCTTATTCTGGATTTTTGTTTTTGCAGCACGAGATCCAATAGGAATAATGCGGTAAACGACGAAAATAAGAAAATAAATCATAATATAGGCAATAATCACGACATGAATGGCTGTCAAACGCAACGCCGAAATCTAGTTCAGAAAATGAGTGCCTTAAGGCAGGAATTGCAAACATTTCAGCCACAATCTGGTCATTGTCGTCTTGAGGTCTCGCGACAAGACATCTTTGAAGAGTCGTATAGAGCTATTCTGAAAATGAGACCTAAGGATCTTAGAAAACGATTGATGATTAAATTCAGAGGAGAAGAAGGACTGGATTATGGAGGAGTTGCACGCGAGTGGTTGTATTTGCTCTCACATGAAATGTTAAATCCATATTACGGGCTCTTTCAATACACAAGAGATGATATTTATACTCTTCAGATCAATCCCGATTCTTCTATTAATCCCGTATGTCTTCTACTATTGAGGAAGCAATTTTCTCAGCCAAATTTATTAATATATACTTATGTGTAGAGCGTTCATAGCAAGTCATTGACTGTACTTTAAGATCTCTTAATATTGACTCATTCGAAACTGATTGAATCTTCAAAAACCTTAACTATGAATCGGCTCAGTCAATAAGTAGACTTAAATAGAATAAAATAAATACTTAATGGTTCGTTTTTGAATGACTAATCAAAATGGTAATGATTATGAATATTCTATAAAGTACAGTCGCTTAATGCTATACATTTTAGTATATGTTTATTTTGTTCAGACAGTTCTTTCCTCAATAGTATAGCATTGTTTTCTTTCTGATCGATTTTAGGAACATTTATCATACTTTCATTTCGTGGGACGGGTAATCGGTTTAGCAGTATTTCACGGACATTATATTGATGGGGGATTCACACTCCCATTCTATAAAATGTTGTTAAACAAACCAATCACTTTGGACGATATAGAAGTAGTTGATCCTGAGCTGCATAGAAGTTTATGTTGGATGTTGTGAGTTATTGTTCATTAGTGCTCATTATTGTAATGGTTTGGAAGCAATCATTCGAAACCTAATTTTGTTTTTCTTTCAGGGAAAATGACATAACGAACGTGTTTGATATGACATTCGCTGTAAATCACGACTCGTTCGGTGAGTTACAGGTCAAGGAATTGAAGCCAAATGGAAAGGATATTCAAGTGACAGAAGAAAATAAGAAAGAATATGTGCGCTTATATGTCAACTTTAGATTCACTCATGGAATAGAACAACAATTTCAAGCGTTGAAGAAAGGATTCAATGAACTCGTTCCTCAACATCTGCTGAATCAGTTCGACGAAAAAGAACTTGAAGTAAGCGTTGATTTACTTGTGCTCCATAGTAAATATTAATATTTGAATATATTTGTTATAAGCTCGTCATCGGAGGATTAGGCAAAATAGATCTGGAAGATTGGAAGGCTAACACTAGGCTCAAACACTGTAACGCAGAATCTAATATTGTTAAGTGGTTTTGGCGTGCAGTCGAACAATACGGAGAAGAAAGAAGAGCACGACTCTTGCAATTTGTGACCGGAAGCTCACGCGTTCCTTTACAAGGTTTTACATCAAATTATACTCATAAAGATTTCTAATTATAATTTCATCTAATGAATTAATCCTTTATAGGTTTCAAAGCTCTTCAGGGATCGACAGGTGCCTCAGGTATTATATCTTGTACCTGCTAATACAATCAAACCTGTCTAACTTTCACATGTTACTGATTTTTAAAACCACTTAACTACAAGTTAGATTTTTCTACGGGATTTGTGTATTGTTTTTTAGAAGCCACTAAAATGCATGTGAAAGTTAGAGATGTTCTAGTGTAATAAGAGTTAAATGTTATATAATCCATCTTAATTTAGGTCCTCGCTTCTTCACTATCCATTTGATCGACTCGGATCCTGTAAATTTACCGAAAGCGCATACTTGTTTCAATCGTATAGATATCCCGCCATACGAAAGCTATGAAAAGTTGTACGAAAAACTGACTCAAGCCATCGAAGAGACGTGTGGTTTTGCAGTTGAATGACCCAAATGTGCCTAAATGTAATCAAATGTGTTCAAAACTAAATCTTTTCTAATTTCAACATAATGCTTGCGCTTTTATGCAACTCTCAAGTTGTGTAAAGACATCTTTTTATTTAAATCTGTGATCTTTTATTAGGTAACGGAATTTTTCATCATTTTATTTGACAAATTGAAGGAAAAAGTTCTATCAGAACTGTTCATATTTAGATTATATTAGTCTTGTTTGGAATCATTGAGCAAACAGGTGTAAAATATTTAACTGTTTTAGATCCAAACTATTTAAATTATATTTTTTAGAAGAATCACAAATCATGACATTTAAATTAAATTTACAGATAATCTAATTCATAAATGAAACATTTCAAGTGATTGACTTGATGTTGACAAACCTGCGAATACTTAGAAGAAAGACTAATATAAGTAAATATTAAATTTCTGATAGCACTTAATCTTACAACTCGTTACTGATTGTCAAAAGTTAATATGCATTTGACAAGTAAGACATAGCGTTATAAATAATACTTTTATATAATTAATATTAATTATGATGTCATTTATCTCATTGTATATATAAATGATTCGCATTTAAGCGACTTTGTTATTATGTGATATATTGAACTGTCAATGATATTGTTGAAAATAAAATGCTTTAAAAATAACTTCAATCGCGACAGTCTGATATTTTGATTTTGCATCACATTCCTCTTATAAATAGCAACAAATTCTTATCCTCAGTCTTTAGATTCGATAAGAATTGTTTTGTTACACTTTGGAAGCACTGGATTGTCGTAACTCGTGATTCCTGAGTTATCTAATTGGAAAACCTGAATAGTTTGCAACTTATGAGTCTGAGAGCTTGTTTTGAACACAAGTTTATCTATAGCTGAAATGTTTTTATCTACCATTTTATAATTGAATATCAGACTTGATTAAGTAGTCGGCAAATTTTTACTTTTAAGATTATAAGACTCTTAATTTAGAACCATCGTTAAGACAGGATTGGCATCAAGATAAGGCTATCTATTAAGGATGATATAGTGATCAATTTTAGAATTTCAATTATTTAAATTACAAATTAATGCAATTTTTGAGTCACTTTGAAAGTTTGATTAAAAATAAAGATTAGCAACTGACGTAAGGTTTATGCTAATTTTATTCATAACAAAATAGCGAATAACTGATTATATTCAGGTTTTATAACTTTCCTCCTTATCCAACACTATTTTTTGAGTTTGTAGAATTAGTTGTGTATAGAACTGGTTTTAGTGTTGGACAAGGACTTCATTGCAAAGTGATAAAAGTGAAAATAGCATTAATAGAAAGTTATGCTATGGTTCACATTGAGAGGGGAAAGTATTTCGTCATTGATTGGCTTTTGTGAGATATAGCGCTTTAGTGCGCATATGTTTTACGAAAATATAAACAAATTACTAAATAAAGGATTTGTGGACAAAACCTATTGTTAATCAAATTGATCCACGTTTCTGTTTTTAAGATGGATTCTTTAGTTATTGACGAGTGAGATGAGTGTTTATAAACGAATGACACATTTGTTAGCTTTGACCAAAACTACTATTCGTTCCACACGTCAAATACATTCTCAACACAAATGCGATCAGTTACTCACATCTCAAGAAGTGGCCACAGCTTTGAGACCATTCTATTTTGTCGTACATCCCGACAGGTTCTGGAAGTATCCCAAAGAGAAAGATACGAACGAAGACTCACTCAAGAAATTGAACGCTCACATCGAAAATCTTATGCAAAGAAAACAAACAAATGACACAAAAATCACTTTTTATATGAGAGAACAAAAAGAAGACAATGATAAAAATGATGATAATTTGATTCAAAATGAGAGAAAGACTGAAGAAAGGGATCAAAAGTTGAAACAAATTGATATTAATTTGTCGGTCAGAGAGAACGTAAACACAACTGTTCACAGAATTTTGTCGCAGTGCAAACTTTCCACTGAATATTTAGAAAGAATCGGAAAACAGCCGAAACTCAACGACAATCACAATCAAAACTTGAATAGCAATGCATTTAAGTTTTCGGGATATCGCGGAAATTTACACGCCTTTTGGATCAATAAACAACAACACTTTGAAAAAGAAGCCGATTTTCAAGATATTGAAGATATGATTCAAAGAAAAAGTGATCAAAATTTAATTGAATGGTTGCGCGAAAATAACGAGAAAGCAAACAGTCGTTTGAAGGCGAGTAAACCGATTAGAGAAGAGTTAAATCGATTGAGAAATGAATTGAAAAATGAGCTGAGTTTGAAAGAATTGATTTGGGACTGCGGTTGGGGAGTCAGTCATATCAGAGGCTGTCTCAAAAGTCTCAATACTTTGAGACAACAATATAGTCATGACTTCGAAGTTCTAAAAGGAAAGACACTTGTATTAGGTCGTCAAACGGGAGTTAGTTTTGACGGACACGTTATTCTTAACATAGAAGACGTTCGTCACAATTGGCTCGAAATGATTCGTAATGTTCATAATTGCGATTCATCTCTGGAAAAGTTACCATTCGTTGAGGGATCGCTTTCTGGAGCTCTTCGGGGCATTGAAATCGATCGCAGAAAGTTCAGACCTGCAGTTATGGTCGAAAGATATATCAAACAACTCGAAAAACTGACCTCAGCTTTAGTTGAATACTATAGAGAAGAAGGATTTCCAAAAAATTGGCCACCAATGCTCGATAAGTATCAACTGGTAGTGGAATGTGAATCGGGACCACTGATGCTCTCACCAACTGGTCAATTCATAGTTCCCGCGTCATGTCCTGCATTCTTATTAATTGATTTCATATCTGAAAATATGACAAAAGCCAAACAATTGCGTGAAATGTATTTAAATAATAAGTTGAAAGAAGTTGACATAATCAATGAGTGTTTGTCAGCATTAGGTCTAAATTCGATCGATAAGGACGATAATGTGACCCCTGACCTTATGATCGAATGCTGTCAAAGCCTACTGAATAACAAAGACATTATTTCAAGATTTTTACGTGGTTGTAATTTGCGAGTTTCACACTTTTATTCGGTTTTACTCGACGGAGAAACTTGTATTCCATGGAATTTCAGAATTTAATTCATATACAATCAACTCAATGCTTAAGATCGTCTTAATTTAGAATATATCTGTGAAATTTTCAAATTTTGCCTTATATTTTATTATAGAATCAATGTTTTGCAGTCATTTTATTGAATGTTCATATATAGTTGTGATATGTATTATAAATAGTTAGTTATTTTAAAATTGCAAATTTTATTAAAACATTAGAATTTAATTTTGATTATATTAAGTAATTTGACATTTTGTGTTAGATCTTCGGCAATCAAATATGCTGTACAGAAGTATATCGAGTTTTTGAACGACGGCTCTCGGCTCTAACAATATTTCTTAAACTATAATCCAGATAAGTGATTAGTGAGTTATCTTTTAGAAGTTTATTTGCATTGACGCTTGTTTGGATGTTTTATTGAAACTAATTCTATTCAAACTAAGGCCATTCTTCAGTATACGCCACCCCATCTTACTACAATATACTCTAACTAGCAGGTTAGGTTAGTTAGGTGGGTTAAGTAGGTTAAGTGGGTTATGTGATTTAGATGAATTACGTAGGTTAGGTCTGATTTGGACAGTTAATATGAAAATGAAGTGGTAGCATATACTTTAGTAGGTCCAGAGGTGCGTATACTGTAGAATGATCCAAACTAATTTTATCTTTGAGTGAATGCCATAAAATGCTATCTCTAGTTCACAAAATTAAAAATAACATCTTATAGCACTCAACTGACTATATAGTATTTGCTAATTGCATTTATACATTCACATAAAAAGCACCAATACTTTAAGCTCATAATCGTATGGCTCGTTTATTATGAGCTTCAACTTCAGGTTAGACTAACTATAAATAATTCAGACTTATCAAATTTTGAACTTCTGGATATAAAACGCTAGGGAGTATGACTATTGAAGGCGCAAATTGCTCAAATCGAACTGCGTAAAGTCTAATCTAGAGAATATCGAAATTCAAAAAGTTTCGATTTGGTTGATTATTAAGAAAACTAAATTCGAATAGATTTTAGATTAAATTTGAGCTATTGTTAATGCGATACATAAAACTCAAATTGTTTGATTA
This sequence comes from Archegozetes longisetosus, assembly GCA_018873245.2. NCBI lineage: Eukaryota > Metazoa > Arthropoda > Arachnida > Sarcoptiformes > Trhypochthoniidae > Archegozetes > Archegozetes longisetosus. The sequence continues at coordinate 7,578,208 of JAEMBT020000007.1, forward strand.
ATAATTGTGATAACTTCTAAAATCTGGTTTCGGTGAATTTATTTAGGTATCAAAGTTAAAATACTTTAAATTCCGAAAATATGCAATCCATGTTAGTATCTTATAATTCGGTTGGTATTTTTCAGTTAAAATAATTTTCTAATCTCAATAAGAATTGAAGACATAATGTTAATAGAAATTCAGATTTTTAATTTAAAAATATTTTAAGGATCCAGTATAAATTAGGATTAAAAGACCAACGATTTGTGGGCTCGGTTGACATCAGTTAAGATCATTTTTCTTCATAGAATATTTTGAGAAATTTACTGTACGCCATTAACTAAAACCAAAAATATGTTTCGATGACTCGCTATACTTTGAGGAACCCGATTGCCTAAATTTGAAATCTCTTATTCGAGAATAAGGGTGAAACAATTTTAAATATAATCTTTAATAAATTTTAGTTTTTAATGAATCAATTCTGTCTAATTGTAAAGAGAAATGTAAAATGATTGTCAAATGAAAAATTATATAATAAATATAGAACTGATCGTGAATACGATACATAATTAATATTAAATTAAGTTAATTTGTGTCTTTGTCAATCAGGGTATCAAACTCGAGTTCAAAATTGTAGTTCGACTTATATTTCAATTTTGAAGTCGATTCGAGATAATTTCGGGTAGGATTTTACCCTTTCTTGGCCGGAAATTCGAAACGAATCTCATATAGACAGCAGTTTTACTTGATAAGAATAGAAAACAATATATTAGATCCTTTTATTGTATTTCTAAGAATTAAAACCAAAATAAAACAATTGTGAGATTGCCAACATAAATTTAATTATAACTATTCATAAGATTTTTAAAGATAATATAAAAGAGCAATGCCCAAAATTGCCCCCTCCGTAGAACTAGGCATATGATACATTATTTTAAAGCTTATGATGTGGTGAGTAAAAAAGTCACTGGAACATAGCATTGCAACCTCACCGTTTCGGAGATACAGGTCATTTTAGGTCACGCAGCGAAACACCCCCGAACATGGTCAATATTGGTATCATTGTGTTCCTCTCTATGAGTAGATTCTAAAAATATACATATATTGGTATATCAGCTGCATACCCGTGCCGAAACCTCATTGTCGTTCGAGATGTCGAGACAATTCATCGATTAGTCTAAAGTCGATTAGACAAATCATTACCTGGTCGCTCATCGATTTTAGAGTATTGTTGTCAGTGCAAGAACGGCCTTCGAACTGTGGGCTGTTGTGCTCACGTTATGGCCGTTCTTTGGTATCTCGGTCATGGCCGGTTTTTGGCCGAAGTACCTTTTCCGGCAGGAAGTCTGGTATCCATTTACAATATCGGCCTTCCTGTCGAAGAAAGTACTGACGACGAAGAGTGATTTTATCCATTCGTTTTTATCCTGTTCATTTGTTTTTAGCCCATTATTCATTTGTTTTTATTCCATTTTTATGTTTGTACCCCTTATACACTATCTAATGGCTCTTAGTTACTGTCCATACTAATATTTAGATTTTTATCATCACAATGAACAGATTGACACTATTATTGGCGAGGTTCGGGAGAGTTGCCGGTCAGTGACCTTTAATGACATATATCTCCAAAACGGAGGGGTTGCAGGGCCATGTCCTATGGGCTTTTTGCTCCTCTCACTATAAGCTTTAAAATGATGTATCACTCAACCCAGTTCTACGGAGGGGGCAAATTCTCTGTGAAAAGTGGGCATCCCTCTGATAGAATCGATTAGTTTTAAAAATAAATTAAAAGTAACTTATAATAAAATTAAGTATTGAATGATAGATTATCAAGAACAAAATCTCATGCTATGAGACAATAACCTTAAGACTTATATGGCCTTCCAAAAGTCTCTCTGTTTTAAAGACCAAATAGCTATTTTATCTTTTTAAAGTTATTCTTTATAAAATAAAGTGAAAGAGAGATATTACATATTTTAGGATAATCTTTACTAAAATTATATAATGAAATTAGAAATTGAACATAAGATTTTGACTATTTAATATCACATTCTATATTTAATATTATTTGAACATAATTCTTGATTTTTATAAAGACATTCTTCAGCTTGAATCGCGTATTTTAATGTTTGTTTTTGATGAAATTCCAACTCGTTACTAATTAAAATAATAACTCCTTTTGCTTGAATTAAATTTTCGAAATTAATATTGTTTGTAGGTATATTCTTATCTGTAGTCATTTTTAAATTATTTAATTCTCATGAACATTTAATCATATATTGAATTTATAGTGTAGAATTAATTAAATGAAATTCAAACTCATTTACTAGAAGTTAATGATACATTCTTAATTCCATAACTGTAGTTTTACTATTGAACAGAAATGAATTATATACTGTTATATCTATTTCTAAATACCTAAATATCTCTTTTATATTCCACTAATATATGAGATCTTCCATCACCATAATCACGCTTTCTCGTTGCACCTGAATTATAAAATCCCAATTTTTCGTAAAATTTTCTGGCTCTCTCAGCACCAGAATGTGTCCATAAAAGAACGGAGTTACATTCTGCTATCTTTAATTCATATAATAATCTTTCCATTAATTTTGCTGCCGCAGAAGTTCCCCACGCTGATGGATGACAGTAAAAAGCACAAATTTCGCCACACTTTACATCGTCAGTTATGCAGTAATCGCCGAATGCTACAACACACTTATCTAATTCAGACACAAATAATTTTTTCCTTCAAGTGCCCTTCTTTCCATCGCTTCGATTGTCCATAATGTTATACGATTTTTGACCTTCTCAGCTAAAAATTCGGCTTCAAACAAGTGAGCAAAGCCAATGCGCCACCCTTCGCTGTGTATTTGACTAAGTATCACACGATCATCAATGGTTGCAGGACGAGTCGTCACTCTATCACAGTGTTTAATTTTATTACTTTCCATTTTTAACTTTTTAATCCTCTATTAAGATTTTCCTTTATTGACATATATGTATACAGTACATAAGCATATTTATATATTTCCATCGTTCTGATGCAATTTTCTGACTTAATATAAATGATTATTTCATCATCGTTATCGCTTTTCTGTTTTGGACTAATCAAGGTTACGATAACACAATTGTAAATTTTATTTCTCACGAGTTAATGTTCATTAAAAGGTAAAGGTAATGAATAAAAGATAGGGGCATTACTATAAAATAAATTAAACATTGTTCTAAATCAATATCTTGTAAAATATTGATTAATGATATTGATACGCTGCTATATAAACAAAGGATTATCTTATAAATATGGCCTCAAATAAAATATCTCAATATTTATTAATAATGATGTTCCTTATATTTTATCAAATTGAAATAATAATCTATTTAATGTTAAATACTTATTTAAAAGTACAGGAATATATTGCAATATTCGAATGGCATTGCATTATGTACAAAAGAGAAAGTTTTATGATTCATCCAAGAGATTCAAGTTGCATATGCTTTTCTTTAATAGCAGCTTTTATTTCTTACGTCTTTTTCTGCGCAAAATACTGAGAATTTTATTTATAACCTTGAAAATGTCTTATGGCATCAGACATTTCATATTAGATCATTCATTAAATAAGTGAAAAAATAGGTTTATTGTGAAATTTTATAGAATTTTTTGACAAATTATTTAAAAATGGTTCCCCTTGGCCTGAATACGCAGCTCTATTCTTTTCCGCCACTTAGAGAAGACACTCCGCCACTGCTCTCTAATAATCGACTCGAGATGTTCGTTGACTGTTCGGTCGATCTCACTTTCTGACCCCAACCGCTGACCCCTTAAGTTTTGCTTTAAATTTCTAAAGAGCCAAAAATCTGCGGGAGCCAAATCTGGACTGAAGAGTGGATGAGATACCAGTTCGACATTGTTTTCGATCAAAAATTTCGATGTAATTGAAGTGGTATGGGGTATAGCATTGTCATGATGTAAAAGTATGCCTCGAATTCGCGATTTTGGCCGCTTTTTGCGGATGGAATCGAACAATTTTTTGAGGCATACATTTGAATACCAGTCAGCGGTGATTGTTGGCTGTCCTTCCAATTTGATGCACGCAACCAAACCACTTGACCTGAAGAATATCGCATAGAACAGCTTTTTTACGTGTACTTCACTTCGGGGAACTTTTGGAGGTTCTTCGTCTTCGAAGAGCCACACCTTCGCTTCACGTGATGATAACTCTCTTGATAGTAATAGACATAAGTCTCATCACCAGTCACTATATTGCATATGAAGTTATCACCCTTTTCTCTGATCGTCTTCAAGTTCTATCGACACACTTTCACTCGGGTCTCCGTTTGTTGATCAGTCAGTAAGTGTGGGACCCAACGAATACAAACACGTCTTAAGCTTAAGTTATTGCGCATTATTTGGTGTCGTTCCTGTAGAGATGTCCAACTCATACGAGATCTGTTGCACCGAAATTGATGGATCAGCGCATAAGAGATCCCGAACTTTTGCCAGTTTCCTCAGTGGTTACATTTGATGGTCGACCACTTTGTTTGATGTCATCAAATGAGCTCCGACCATACCTGAACTCTCGATACCAGTTATAAACTGTAGATTTGGAAACAGAATTTTCGCCTAAATTCGAATTTATTTCCTTCAAGCACACTTTCGGAGTTAGATTTCGTTTCAAACAGTGGGCAATCAAAACCTGAACATCTCGTTCAGGGAAATTAACAGAAATGTTAAACATTTTAATCTTTGAAAAATCACAGAAATTAAATGTTAAGCTGAAATAATTTTATTTCTCGTAACAGAGCTCTATAATAACACAAAAATATTTTCAGTAAAAAACTTATATGTACAGATTAAGTGTGATTTTCCACTTATTTAATGAGTAACCCAATACATTCACTCTTTATTGCATCCAAAACAAACGTTCATTTAAATCATTCTCAATGTAATTTTTGATTATACTAAAATGCTTTGAAATGAAATAGATAGATATTGTAACATTTTCAAATTTAGGATAAAGTTTAACAAATTGGGGACAGTATGAAATATGCCCAGTCGAGAATTACAAAATTAATGATATACGTAAGGAAAGACGAACTTCATTTACAAAATTTTCTAATTTTTCGCCACTCGTGACTAGTGTCATTTTTTGGTATTAAACAATATCTATTATATCCTTTGATATCTTTCTGATGTGACCGAACCTATGACTCATTGGCCAGTGTTAGAACTTTGTATTTTATTTGGTTTATGATAAATACCCTTTTTTTGTCTAATCTGCTCTAACCACATGCTTTCGTATTACATGAGCCTCAAGATTCGAGCTATTAATAATAGTTCAAGATTTAGTCGATACTTATTGATAAATCAAAAGCTTTTAATATTTGAATTTTTAAATTTTGAACAAATTTAAAATATATTTTTCATGCTCTTTATACATAAATTATTTTACTTTTGCAAAAAATCACTATTTATTGATAACATTTATTTTACTGGTAAATTTTAAGTTTTCATTTCAAACTAAACGAATGAGTTATGAGTCAGAAGTTTAGTTCAATATCTGATTACATCAGTGGTTAATTTCAGACTATTCTCTGAATAGGTATAAAGGCTCAAAAATTTAATATTTAACAAATGACTCATCGCACTACATGAGTTTTCAATCGTTTGACAAATGCTTAACCAAGATTTATGTAATTTCTATCTAAAGAGTTTGATGCTTATTCTTGTTATTATAATGGCAGCTATTCTTCAGAGTGGTTATAATTTGATATTTAATTACAATAAAATCTATTTAAAATCTATTTTGCCATTAATTACATCAAATAATGTTAAGTTGAAAAGCCTAAAAATGTTCTGAAGGAGAGAAATAAAGTTGTTAAAAAGGCAGAAAATTTTACTTTATGTGCAAAGACTTTATATTGTATTCAAAGAGTTATAAGAAAAAGAAAGAATAATTATTTTGTGAATTGAAACTCAAGAAAAGTATCAACTATTTGTGGATCAATGAAAGTGAGTTAACTACTAAACAAAAGTCACTAATTGGTGTGCCAAAAAACTATTTAAGTAATTTAAATAGATTTAGAAGCGAATTTAAGAATAAACTAATTTATTACTTACATAAATTTCAATAGAATACTATTACGTTTAAAGTATCACTTAATGAAGAGGTCTATAGAAAACTCACAAAAGGAATTAATTTAAAAGTAGCTAATGGTAACAAAAACTTACTAGTGATAAATAAGAAAATCTTTAATTTATTTGGTTTTGATTTGAGTGAAATTTTTTTAAAGGATATTAACGAACAATATAAGAAACCAAAATATCCTGTGCTTCTAAATAAACCTCGTTTTATTATTAGTAATAATAAATATTATAAACTTGATTATAAGAGTGAATTTCAAAACATCTACACAATAAGTGAATTCCTGAAATTTAGTGTTGACTTCGATTGTGGAAACTTAAGCTAAACTTTATTACAAAAAGAAGTCAATAAAAGCTTTAATAATGACTAATATTAGTCATAATAGCAATTGCAAAAGCTGTGAATTTTTCCAAGTTTTAATAAGAGATGATAATAAAGAGAAATCAGACTATAAAAAGAGAATAAAAGAATTAGAAAAAGAGATAAAACAACTAAAGAAGCAGAAAATTAGTGTTTCTAATAATAAAAGCTTTAATAATTGTTCAAATAGTCAACAAAAGAGATTATTAGATACCATTCATGAAAATCAGAAGATTAAATTAAGGCAGACATTGAGTGAAATTGAGATTAATAACATTAGTGAGAGGGCGACTAATTCAATGAATGCAAATAAATTCAATACATTTAGTAATAAACAGTTATTGGACTTGAGAAAAGAGTTAAATAAAAACATTCCTATTGTTTGCATCAGTGATGATGTAAATAAAGTTTTTGGCATCTATTTAAACATTGATTTTGCATTCAGAACATCGATAGAAATACTAGCGAAGAAAAAAAGTTAGTAAGTGATTTGAAGCAACCTTTAACAATGAAGTTATCTATTGATGAAAAATAACAGAAACAAATATGTAGCTTATACACTTTGTGCATATGAGTACAATGACAAACAATTTTTTGATCACTAATGATCTGGTATTATTAGCACTATTAGCTGATGATGAACGCTATGATATATTGAAATATTACTTTGAAAGTTTGCACAAGTCAATTCAAGAAAAGATTTCTACGAATTATGTTATTATTGATGAAAGCGTCATAAGCTTTGTATTCATAATGTGCAGTGATTTGAAATCTTTGTTAACATTCATTGGAATGAATAATGCGAATAGTAAATACAGTTGTATTTACTGCACAACTGAAAAACAAGATTTTTGTAAAGTTAGGAATTTTTTTGATGAAAATAAGTCTCGAAATCGTTCACTAGGAGGTTTGGGAAGGGAAATTGAAGATTGGACTGACATTAGAAGAGCTAAAGTTGTGATTAAAAATGATATGATCATCAAAATAAATCCTGAAAACTGTCATCGATATTTTGCATTTGCGCATAAGATTGACAAAAAATTTTCAGCTCAATAATCAGTTCTCTGATTAATTATTCGAAAAGGAATAAGGTAATTGGAGATTTAAATAAAGAATTGCAATCCAATAATATTAATGCAAATATCTACTCGGAATTGAAGAGTGAATTTTTTGTTAAATATAAACTTCGAACGCTGTCATTGAATACTAAAATTAAAGCTATGGATAGTATTGTTAATTATATTAATGAGAAGTTTAAGGATTTTAAAGCTTCAGTATATTTTTCTTCCACGTGGAAGGTAAAAAAATTTTATTAACTGCATTTTAATAATTTCAATTTAGAATAGTTTATTAAAATTTTGAAATACTTGTTTTTTTATAAATTTTCAACTATGAGTTTTTCTGTTCATTTACTAAGAAATGGAAAGACATTTTTGAACTCATGGAGAAAGCACAGAATTTCTATGACTCTAAATCACTGAAGAATAAGATTGAAGACATTTATGATGATTATAAGCTGATCCGTGGCTTAAATTTAGCCGAATTCGGAAACAATAAGTTTACGCCTTATATGCATCTGCTTTGTCATATCCCAGATCTCATTTTAAGATATGGAAAAATTTCTGTATTTAATTGTCAAGATTTGTGAAAATTTTGAGATATTGACATACATTAATTATACATAAAATATATCTTTTGCTGATTTCAGCTACAGAAGAGATGAATAATTTAATTATACTTCAAATAAATAATCATAATAATAGATCTGATACAACAAAGTTATGCATTGAATACTTTTCTCGTAAAAATCTTCTCATTGACAACAGAAGAGATAATAAAAAATGGTCAGAACAAAGCAAAATAGATTTTAGTCAAAGAACTCAAAAGTTTAATAAAGAGAGAAAAAATAACATTAATATTCCACCTCTTAAATGATGGGCCCTTTTTAGTCAATATATATTTCAAAAATAACTGTGTATATTATTAAGGCAACTTTCTTAGATAATAGGTTATTAAAATACCAATATGTCCTTCTCTTTTTATTTTGTATTTTTCACAACGATGATGTTTCATTAATTTTTTGAATCTTAAACCTGTGTTTCATTCACTATTAAAGTAATTTTATTCATAATGTTGACAGAAGATTAACTTTTGGTAATGATTTTCGTTTTGAAATTAAAAATATCTTATTTGAAATTTTGTTGTTTTAATCCTAAAGTTTGTTTATTGGAAAAATAATATACTTCATTATTGAATAAATAAGCAAACTGGAAGCAATGCTTTCTATTATCGAATAAAAAGTTTGTTCTGAAGTTCACTTTTCATCCGTTTGTTGCCACTGTACGGGGCTTCTACTTTCTCATAACGGGTATATAGTGAATGATGTATAGTGTATACGGTTAAAGTTTCCAGGATCGAAAATTAAAGGTTAAAATGTTGTAAACAAATTAATTTTATATTTTCAAATGATAATTATGAGAAAATTTTTAGATTTTGAATTGATTTTTACTTAAACAAACTTAACATAACCCAAAAACAACCCAACCTAACCTAGCTTTGCAACTGTAGGTTTCCGATCCGGGAAACTTTATATATAGACACTATACATCACCCACTATATACCCATATCATTTAAATTATAACTCTCGACCAGGCCTATTTCATACTATATCTCAAATTTATTACAGAAAAATGAAGATTAAAGCTAAGCATTTATATTACAGCTAAATAGATTTTTTGAACTTCTCAGACGGAAATAGTTGCATTTTGATTAGTTGAAGAATTAATATCAATAAAAGTAATTATAAATTGTGTTAAAAAAGAAAAATTAGATCTTAATTTGGGTTTAACGGACCAGCACTCAAGTAATAAGTTATATAAGTTTATATCTTTACAGAACTGGGGTTCTGGTAGCCGATTTCCATTTTTAATGTGAACTAAGATATTTGCATTATTGACTGTTGGATAAGGCTCAGAACCTCTGCTCAAAATCTCCCAAAAGAGTACACCAAAAGACCATATATCAGTTTGAGTGTTATAAACTTTATCTTCGATGCATTCAATAGCCATCCATTTAACAGGTAAATCCATCATATTATTACTTCTGTAGTAGTCTTTTGGATACATAATTCGAGATAGCCCAAAATCACTTATTTTTGGACATAATTTTTCATCTAATAGGCAATTTCTTGCCGCCAAATCTCTATGAACAATGTGCTTACTCGAAAGATATTCCATTCCTTATAATTAAAGATAAAAATCTTTTAACTCCAATTTAAATATCATAGAATGAAAGATAGAATTAAATACCTTCTGATATTTGTTGAGCGAATTGAAGCAATTGTACGATTGTTAACACATTATCTCTTTTACGTAAATATGCTCCAAGATCTCCATTTTCATTAATGGTAACATAATTACTGGTGAACCATTATCTTCTATACTAATGCCGATCGGCGTCAATATTCTCTCATGCTTATGTTTGTAAAACCATAATCCTTCATTTATAAAATATTGAACAGTATTCCAATCCACTCCTAGATATATAAATCATATTCAACCAATTATGATCAGATTTACCCAAGTAAAAGATTAGCCCAGAGTCTGAAGCATGCTAACGAGATATCAGATTAGGTTATACTTTAATTAAATATGGGTGACCACCTTTTTAGATTTTGAGAATTCTAGTTCTGAATTAAGGTGAATCCCATTCTGAACATATTTTGTCTAGAGTTCTATCATTTGTGTAGACTTAGAGTAATATGATATAGATTTTGACTTTGAAATTTTTGAAATAGAAGAAATAACAATTTTATTGTAAAGTATTCTATTGTATTCTATTATAAACAATTAGAACGTCAAAAGTTCTATGCAAGAAGTTCTAATTCTCTGTCACTAAAATAAGATAAATTGTAGTGTTTTACAACATACCTTAAGTTACAAAATAAGAATGTAAGGAAAACGAATTATTTAATAAAATGAATGTCATTTCGACAGAGGTAATGAGCTTCAAGAATGCAGATCTATAAGAATTTAATGATTTCATTATTTGATGTAAATAATGTATACCTTACAAGAAATGGAATAAATAGAAGGTTGAATTGTTCTAAATGTGATTCAAGTTTTTACAAATAAAATATAATTGAAAACTCATTGAAGTATTCGTTAATTAAATGAAAACTTCTATATTTATATAAAGTTTTTTAATATGCAATAGCAGCCCCTGTATGAAGTGAATCCAGGCTAATGCGTATAGAGGCGTTGCCTGGCCCCATCCCCAAGTGTGATATATCATTGGATTCAGTTCGTCACTGAACATTTTGATGCCATATATGACGAATTGCAACCCAAAACTGACCACTTCTGGCCACCCAGATCTAATCCCTTCGAAAATAAACCTGGTTTTATCAAGTTGTAACCCAAACCAAATCTGATTTGGACTGAGGTATAACAGGTAAAGTTGCGTAGCGACTTAACCTATTCTCACATAGTTTATGTCAAGTTTGTTTGGGTTACGACTCTCTAAATCCAGGTTTGTCCATTACGAGATATTAAACCTAACAAAGACAGATATCTCGAGAACTACTTATGATAATCGATCAATTCAAGTATCAAAACGCTCAGTTTGATATCCTGAGTCCAATTATATATCACTTGGTGAGGTCAGCCGCTCTCGTCGGGAGTTGGCCAGAAGTGGTCAGGTTCGGGTCAGTAGTCAAGCGTGGTATCGAAATGTTCAGCTCGATCAGCTGAATGTAATGATGTATCATATTTGGGTGTAGGGGGTTGGGAACCCCCTTAAGCCCATTAGTCCGAATTGACCCCCTGTATGTAATGATTTTAATGTAGAAGTTTTCAGTCCTACGCAAAATTTATGGATAGATGTAGTATTAAGTATTGAGAACAAACTCAAATATGAACTTTCGCATTTGGTATACTAAGTTTTGTTTATATGTTAAAAGACAATATAGAGTTACTTCTTATTTCGTTATTAATATTGTTTTAATGATGAAAATTTTCTATGAACGCAACCTTGTTCGGGTTTCTGCTATATGGTAACCCTAATTCACATACTCATATTGAGTAAAAAATATAACAAAATTTAAGTCAATTTGGTTATTGCAGTAACGTATAAAACATTCGAATCTTCGAATTTCGATGTGGTTTTGAAGAATCAATTCGAATTTACTTATAATCGGTGCATGAACTCATTTGCTGAAGCTTGTGCGCTAAGTTGCTTTTACAGATTATGTATGAAATAATGTTCAACAATGTTGATTAGCTTCAGATAACTCTTGGTCATCATTTTACAAATCTGCGTTTTACTGCAGTATAAAAGTGGCCACAATTCTTTTATGTTTGTTATCTACTTCAGATGAGGATTTACAACAATGAGAAGTAAATTTTTTCTTAAAGAAGGTTCAAAAACTACCGAAACTTGAGTTTTCTTTTTAAAAATATTTTAGAGAATTTTTGATTTGAACCCTACTCGAACATCAAGAACTTTAAAGTATAGTTACACTCCAAAGTCTCAGTGCTTAAGTCTCAGTTTCTAACGAAAGTAAAGTAAACTCCTTAACAGAAGTCCATGCTATCAGTAAATTATTGATAACTTATCTCAACTTAGAAAACTTTGACAAGAGTTTCACCCATCACATAATGACCAAAATAAAGCAAATGCATATTAATAAAAGTTCATTGTGTGCATTTTGCTACAAAACAATTCAATTGCACATTTTTTATGAAGTGGAATTTTTCAACAATATTCAAAGAGTTAATGGTCAGCCGCTCACCGAACGGGAGCGAAATATGTTTATTTCTTGGGTCGTGGTATAAGAAATTGCGGCGGTAAGTGGCTGACCATTAACTCTTTGAATATTGTTGAGAAATTTCATTTCATAAAATATATGTGCAATTGAATTGCTTTGATAGCAAAATGTGCATAATGAACTTTTATTAATATGCACTTGCTTTATTTTGGTCATTATGTGATGGGTGAAACTCTTTGTTATCAGTTGAGATAAGTTATCAATAGTTTACTGATAGCATGGACTTTTGTTAAGGAGTGTACGTTTTCTAAGATGATTTAGACTTTCATGTTCGTCTGTTTACTTGTTTGACCTTTGTGAAAATTAGTTCACAAAAGTGCACACACACACACACACACACACATATATATATATATATATATATATACATTATTTTTGTGATGAAAACGTACTCAACTCTTGTCCAAAACTGCATGACTCGGGTTGGCACTTGTGGTTTCGAGCAAACTTATTAAGCAATAAAAACTAATAAGGCAAATTTTACCATTTTTCAACGTCTTGACAGCTACTTTAATGGCATTATTATCTTCTTTATTTCTCAATGATCCTTCATAAACAGATCCAAAGTTCCCTTCTCCTAATAATATTTTTGATTTTGTTAATAAACTATTTTCTACGAATTCGTTATTTTGACTGATCGTTGGCTCTTCTCCTTCATTCTTCGGATTATTATAATCAATGTCTATGAAGTGATTGATTAATATACTTTTTACTTCTTCATCTTCATTCTTCAGACCTTTACGATTTTCTTTATTTTTGATCTGATCTGGTTGACAGGACTTTAGAAAATGTCTGGTGATAATAATAAGAACCACTATGAATAATGTGAATATTATCACATACAAAATAGAAATATCTTGTTTAAAACTTCCATTAGTTTTAGGTTTTGTTTCAATTTGATTCTATAATTAGATGAAAATAAGATATTGAGTTAAATCTCAAATATATTATTGTTATCAAATTTTTATGATCTACTGTCGTGGAAATCAAGCACAGAACAATTTTCATTAACCAATTTTAGTTATCGTGAATAACATATGTAAACTTGAATATGGGCATATATTTTTACTTCATTTTAGAAAAGAACAAACTATATCGCAGAATGATAATATGAGAAGCGTGCAGCTTTCACTTTCATTCGCGAAGTTGTGCGGGTCATTGTGCGTACCCACGGGTTAAGCTGGTACTGTTGCGATAATGGTCAAGTTTTGCCTTCATGACCACAATAAAACTGCTTTCAATTTCATAATACCGATCGAACAACTATAACTTAGACATAACATCAATAAAAGTGAAGTACATGTAGAAAATGACTTTGATAAAGTTGTGAAAAGTTAAAATTTTTTAATGATCAAAAATAACATATTTTATCATATATAAGTCTAGTGTGAACGTTTCGAGCCTACCATCGTGCAGCTGAGGTTCAGTGCCATGGCTGAGCAATGTGTGTTTATACTGGTGCGATTTTGGAAAATTTAATAGGTACATCTCTACTCTCGAAGAAAATGGAAGAGAAAAGATCCGACATTCAATAAGTTACGTTTCTATACTTGAAACTGAGAATAGTTGTAAGCTTTAGAGGTAATCCTATTCAAGCCCTTATATCCCTCTATACCCATATGGTTGAACTAGATTATCCAAGTACTATCCTACCCCACCCCAAGTCAAACATGGAGTTTATAGCTTCAACTATAGCAATGTTGAACCAAGTTCAATAAGCCATGTTGAACCATGCCACAAAACAAAAATTACTTCACTCACATTTCCTTGCTCTTCCTTCTATGGTTAAAACATAATTCTAGATGAAAATGTTCAAATTCAAACTTGATATGTTTAGCCGACGAATACACCTGCGCAACTGGCGGTGACTCACTTAACCTTGCCTTCATAAATTCAACTAAATCTAAGCTAAGAATAGAGTCGGGTCGCGAAGCGATTTCATGTTATTTTCATTTAGATTAAATTACACAAATGGATACCTGAATAATTTATACAGAAATTTCCATATTGTAACCTAATTTCTTTTATAGAATTTTGTTAGGTTTGGTCAGGTAAGATCAAGCTAAATCGGATAAGTTGAGGATAGACCTTAACGTGTAACTGAGTAGAACAGTACCAATTTTTTGGGAATTACGATTACAGAGGAATAGTTAGAAAAAAGGGACGGCTTATATTGAGACAAGGTTAAAATTATTCATCAAGATAAGTTCAGCAATATCTTTGTTGAAACTCTAGACTTCCTGCCTTATGAGCAGAATGTTTTTACGAGAGAAAATTGACATTTTCGTTTCGGGAATAGGGAGATCAAAGGGTGTTTTCGGGAGGAATTCGAGAAAAATTCTATATATTTTTAACTAAAATCTTATTCATATTTCTACAACTTGATAGCAAAACATTAAAATAATATAAAATAGCATTCAATACTAAAGATTAATAATAAATTTATTTTGATAAACGTTTTACAATTTTTGTAGAAAATCAAATCTACACTTTTTAATAAACGTTTTTGACTATTAAAGATTAATTATTACAAAAGTGAAGAAAAGTTGCTTATATGAAATGAAAGACTTTAAATCTGAAAATTTAAATTATATTTTATAATAGTCCTGATTGTTTATTAAAAAATAGGAATTTTACTGAAAATTTTTGTTAAAAACTCTTTTTTCGGGAAATCCTGGTCAAAATTGTCATTTTCGGGAAAATTGGGGAAAGATTTAACACTTTTTTGATTGTATTAAGCATGGGAATTATATCTATAAAATTTTCCCGAAGTTTTATGGACGTTAGAGTTCGGAACTACCGAAAAATAAGCATTCTGCTTATGAGCGCAAATTAACCTAAAATTTTAATGATAGGATCGATAGAGTGGTGGGGTTGGATAGTAATCGGGTAGAGGAGTTTAACCACATGAGTGTCAAGAGGGTGGATGGCTTTAAATCGAATTGCCTCTAAAGCGATACCAATTTCAAATTGAGAGGTGAACTGCTCAAAAAAATATTCATATATTTGAAAAATTATAGTTTGACAAAATCTTTCCTTCAGAAATAGTTGTTCAGTTTCCATTTAAAGGCTTATGTAACACTGAATTTCAGAAATTTTTGTCTCAGTAAGTTAGCTAATTTGAATAGGTTATTGAGATTCGAATATATAACCTGAAGAATTAGAGATCTCAGTACCTGTCTCAATATAAGGTCTCGTTAGTCTTGTCTAAAAAATATAATTAACAAATGTTAAATAATTACAATTTCTAACCCTTTTATCATCCTTGATTTTCAAATTACTCGAAATCAATATTATCAGGTTAGCGCTTTTTAGTACTCTACTAACCATTGTCTTTCGTTTGACAAAATCTATTAGAACCAAAAAAACTAATACGCTCGTTGCGATCATTTGAAATTAGATGTAATAATCAATTTCTTCATTATTTTCTGAAAAAGCTACTGTGAGTATGTGAAAATACTGAAAACCGCCGGGATTAAAACTTAGGTTAAATTCATGCAGATATAGGCAGTATGCATTACAGATGCAAACTAGTTCTGAAACCAATTTTATAAATAATTTTTAACGAGGTATTGACAGTAATTTTTTTTAGAATATGATCGATTGGATATTCACAATATACATTTAAAAGATGACAAGAGCCCTTTTGAGCTTAGAGTGTTTACTTCGATGTCTTTTGTCAAAATCGGCTACGCAGTTGTTTTTCAAAATGTATTTTTCAAAATGAAAATTTTCAAAATGAATTTTTTCTTCCTTATTTGTTTCAACATAATTATTTTCAAATAAATATTTTCTAAATCTTAGAAAACTAAGTGATATACAAACTTTCGAAAAAGTAGTTTTGAACATATAGAAAGTGTACTTATGTTATGTACATAATAGTACTGTTGATAAATTATAGCTTTCTTTGCATGAGATGTATTAATCACTTTCAGATTTTCCATTATAAAGTTATCACATGAAACAATGACATTAATATAAAACTATCATAAATTTTTAAATTTCTGCACAACTTTGCTATACTCTATTAAGTTAATGGCAAAAAATTTGATTTATTAGACTGAATTGCACTTGTTTTCGTCAATAAACATAACGCAGGGAATTAAGTATAAAGATCAATGAGTAGATTGTTTGTTTATACTTTGATTTATAATTTAAATTCTTTGCTAAGTTTCTTGAAAATGTGTAAATAACTTAGTTTGAAAGTATAGATTTGAAAATAATCTTTTAAAATAACAGATTTTGAAAAAAATCCACTTTGAAAATTTTTATTTTTAAAATATTTCCTTTGAAAAAAGTTTATTGAAAATTTTCATTTTGAAACACCACTGCGTTACCGTCAAAATCGTTGCTATTTCTATATAGCATAAATTTTTCCATGTATTTAAGGAAACACGATGGAAACCTAAGACTTACCTCATTCTCTTTAGGACAGAAAACAAGTTCAAATACGTCAACTCCATCACATTTAAACATGCTATCATCATCATCATATGGATAGCTATAGGCATCAGGACATAAACTCTTGAATATTGCCGGATAATTCTTAGGCCATGAACTGCTATTACAAGTTTGTGGCGTACCATGAGCTCCTCTGCAACAATACTCATCTGTACCGAATCTCATGCATGCACTCATACACGCAACAGTCGAACCATGATTTTTAATAGAAAGTACTTCGGGACAAATAGTGTTCAGGTCTTTATAACAACCGATAGTGTTGCAGTCATGTGTTTTGTTGCCTGCTTCGCGAAAAAGGTTTGCAATGGGTATGATTTGCATTGGAAGATTGTATCCATCGACTAGACTTATGTCATAGAAGTCATGATGATTGTGATCAGTGAATCCAAACTCGGCAGAAGTTACCACTGGATAACCATTGCATTCGGTCTTATTGCCTAATATCTCAAATTATTTAAATATCTTAAAATACTTGTCATTTATTAAATTTTGAATCACTTTGTGGATGCTATTAATTTTTGACTAAATTCGAATTTTAAAATCAAATCTTTACAACTTTTTTTTGACCAAAGGAGGATAATATTTTTCTATGGATGCCTGGGCTCAGTCCGATTTCAATGAGCGATATATCATTTGAAAGGTCTTTTAATGCTGAACACAAAAGTCTTTAGGCACTCTTTACCAAAATAAATAGTTTTCGAGTTATGAGGGAAAAACCACCTTATGTTAAAAATCGATTTTTTCGGGTTTTTAGCCGCAGAAATATAACTTTTGTGTTGCCCGCTCCCTACCACGTGACATGGAATGTGATTCATGCCAGTTGCCTCCCCACCGCCACTTAGTGGCTTCCTTTATGGTGACGTTCTGATTTTATCAACTTGAAGAGCATTCAATCCTTTCCTTAGGTAAGTCAGCAGCTGGTCAGAGGCCAGCCCTGTTTACAGGATGACTAGACCTTTCGGCTAATAGCCACCCTGTCCTACCCGGGAGGAATGGGCTTTCCTGGGAACAAGACCCCGGCACTGGGGCATCCGTACCAGGTAGTGCCACACACCTACAAGGTAGAATGGTGGCTGCCATACCCTCCAAGGAGGCCGGGTAGACCCAGCCTGGGTCACAGAACCGACCCCCTAGAGGGGTGTCGGCCTGCCCCGTTCCCTTCGCTAATCATTACTAGAAGCACTTTGCCAGACTTAGAAAGTCAGTAGCCCCCTAGAGGTTTCCTCTATGGTGAGCCTCTAATTCTGCTTGCCAAGACCTTTCTAAAGATATATATATTATAAAGGTTTTGGTCTTATAATGCCTGAATTTTTAATAACCGTCCCATACATTTTTGGAGCTTATAACTCGGAAACGGAATGAGATAGACTATAATTTGTATATATATTTCGACTCAGGGAAGTGAGATCTATCCAAGAATACCTAAATCAGCTGAGCCCAAAAATATTATCCTCCTTTGATCATCAAATTTCAATCACTCTGACCTTTTAAATAGCTTTGAAAAATATTTGAATTCAAGAAATTTTAAGAGAGTGCAAACACATCCTAAATCAAAGCTAAGTCCCGGATATCAGTATCACATACTAAGACAGATCCGAATTATCGGATTTGTCTAATAAAAATCAGTTTTGTTATCCGTATCTTCTTATCTAATACGAGAATGATATAATAATTTTCTTAAAATGTTATCTTCATGATGAAGATCTGCAAAACTTGAGGAAATATCGGCAGCTCAGACCCGAGGCTTGAGACTGGACTTGTGATCATCTCATTTATACACTACCCGTTTCACTTATCGATACTATTGTTATGTACACCACCTAATGAAGCCTGTTTTTGAAAAATA
The DNA here is from genome assembly GCA_018873245.2 of Archegozetes longisetosus. Taxonomy (NCBI): domain Eukaryota; kingdom Metazoa; phylum Arthropoda; class Arachnida; order Sarcoptiformes; family Trhypochthoniidae; genus Archegozetes; species Archegozetes longisetosus. The sequence continues at coordinate 7,596,828 of JAEMBT020000007.1, forward strand.
CCTTAGCGAATAGGCCTTTTTATGCATTAAAAAGCTTTCTACACTGAACTCAATATAAAAAGTATTTTTAATGCATGGTTAAAGACCCATTTGCTAAGACATTTCTTCAAAAACAGGCTTCATATATCAGTATGAATCAAATTATTTATCAATCACTCAACTACTGCTAAATAATCAGATTTATTTATTGAAGATTTTTAAGAAAAATTCAGAAAGCCGTCTAAAGAAAGTTTGGTACAATTTATGCTCGAACATACCACTCATTTCAAACCGTAGGAACTCTCGACTCATCGCCTAAAGCCCAAGCGGTTGAGCAGGGAGTTAGTATCTCTACTCATTATTACCAAAAATATAAAAACTTCATTATATTCCACTCAATTAATTTACCGTAATTTCCAGTAACAAAATGTCCACTCGGATCACAATAAGTTCTTCCCCATATTCTTCCACTCCATCCTAAATCGACTTCATAGCTACGAGTTTGTTCATGTTCTAAGTCAGAGGGTTTATACTTCTTATTTCCTATATATGTGTTTAATCCTGTTTTATCTAATATTTGAGGCTGTACAGTGAATCGACAATTATTCCTAACTAGTATTTTATAAGAAGAAATAATTCCAACTGACGAAACCAACATTAATATCTTAACAGTCATTTCGTGAAACAAATAATTTTTAAATGTTCGATTTTTAATCTCTTTAACACATGAAAACATTGACTCTTGATGTCAGAATGAATTCATTAAATACTATTAATATACGAGTTTTACGTAAAAGAATGTTTTTAATCAATTTGGTTGAGATAACTCTAAGTGATATTGCCAAGGTCATTGCAATAATTCACCAAATATGAGAGTGTAGTTTGTTATTTTATCTACCTATGTATTCCATAGAACTGTTTTGTATTTACAGTATTCTTATAATTATCTAATCTTTGTTAATAATCTAGTGTTGTTAAATTTCAATAAGTTTTTAATTTGAAATAAATTATTTAATTCTCATAAACTGTTTTAAAAATTTTAATCAATAACTAACACGTAGATTTAACGTCAAAAACGATTTGAGGACACCGCACGTACAAATAAAATTACTTTTAAAATAAATGGACCGATTAAGAAATTTCTGATTAACATACTAACCTTTGAGATTATTAGTCTTCAATTAAAGATAAGTTTAGAAATAAAAATTTCAGATATGTTAGAAAAGAGAATTCAATTCCAAAATATTTGTTTTTCCGTTGAATTAACTTTGACGCAAAAAAATATTCTTTGCATTCTTAATAAATTGATAATATTTATGGACAGAAAACAGCTTCATAACCAGTAGTAGAACTTCTGCAAGATGTAAAAGTAATAGAAATATCATCATGTGCATAGCTATAGGCATCAAGACATGAACTCTTGAATATTGCCGGATAATCCTTAAGCCATGAATTGCTTTTACAAATTTATGCCTTATTATGAGTTCCTCTTCAACAATACTCATTAGTAGAGAAGGATTGTTGGTTAAAACCCAAATCTTATCAAGGGTTGAGTTAAGTATCCGGGCTATCATATTACATAGAATACAAGAGTAGTAAACATGTTTGTGAAATGCTATTGCGCATTAGATAAAATATACTGGATGATGTGATTGCTTGTAATTTGAACACTTTTAATTATTTAATATGCGAGTAAAATATTAAATTCATCCTCATATTTATGCTGGACACCTTGAAAAAATACAGTAGTAACGATGGAATGCTAGATAGAATTATAGACATGGCTCAAGTACTATGACCCTAAGGATTATTGGGCATCGCGCTAGTATTGCCTTCCTGCAGAATCACCGTAAGAATATTGATTTAAAAAATCATAAATTTGAACTAATGCTAGCGCTCTTAATTTGCATACCAGGATTACAAAAGTAAGGGCAACAATACAAGATGGGAAGCAGATGATGATAGTGGCCTTTCATAAAAATCGGGTGTTGGGTTACAGAATTTTGGCGAAAAATACAAATGTAAATTTTGAAATTTATTTTGATTTTTTTGAGTCGAGTAATACAGTGAGGCTCATAATTATAAGAACACCAAATGTTCTTTGAAATTTTTATGTTAATTTAATAGTATTATCAAAAATTTTTGTAAACATATTAATTCTATAGTATGCCATTAGCTGACAAAATTTGGCAACATTCAGGCGCCGGATTAGGGCTTAATCCGGAAAAATCTAGATTTTCGTATGTACAAAATTATAAGACCGGTTAGTGATAATGTGGATTTTATTATTTTCAGATAAAAGTGCAGTTTAAAGGACTATATTATAACTTTAAATTATTTTTAGTCAGTTTTGATTCATTTCTATTTTAAAGATTACCTATAAATTATGCTGAAGAGTAAACGGCTAACAGAATATGTATGCGGCCAGATCGCGGCATTGAACGCTACCGGCATGTCTCAGATAGAAATTACGGGACAAAACGGCGATCTGGACGCCCAAAAAAAGTTTCACTGAGGGACCGTCGAGCCATTTTAAGGGATTCCAGCAACAACGGGAGCACTTCACTAGGATTAAGGACACCCTCAACTTACCATATCGTCTAACAACAATAAAAAGGGTACTCAATGAACCTCCCAATCAAAAAACACAAAAAGGCGCAGAAAACCAACATTGAAGCCCGTACATAAACAGGCGAGAATAGAATGGGCAAAATTCCACATGGGATTCGGGCAAAATAGCGAAATATCATCTGGAGTGACGAAAAAAATTTAATCTCGACGGTCCAGACGGCGTGCAATATTAATAGTCTGACATCCGGGAAGAGCCCGAAATATTCTCAAAGAATATTCGTGGTGGTAGATCGGTAATGGTTTGGGCGGCACTTTGATTGGAACGGGCACAACGGATATTGTGTTTATTGATGGTCGGCTAAATTCTTCAGGTTATCTAGAAGATTATCTATTACCGAAGGGGCCGAAATCGGTGGTCAAGACCAGATTTTTAGCAGGATAATGCGGTGATACACACCGCGCGGGCCGTTTTAGAACGGTTTCCGGCCATCGGAGTCAATCAAATGAAGTGGCCAGCGAAAAATCCGGACCTTAATCCGATTGAGAACCTTTGGGGTATTCTAGTCAGGCGAGTTTATGCGAATGCTCGCCAGTATAGTACCGTCTGGGAATTGAAGGCTGCAATCCGTGATGAGTGGTCAAAAAATTTCACTAGAGACCCTTATTAATCTAATTAATACCATGCTTAATATTGTTTTTGATGTAATTTTTAAAAAGTCGCCACACAAATTATTAATTATGAGTAATTAAAATTAAAAGTGGTCTTATAATTATGCACATATAAAATTTGGGCCTTTATTGGGTTACTCGGTAATCCGTGGGGCGATTGGCATAAATTTCTATACTCTAATCTATTGTAACGCAGTAAAGATAAGTACAAAAATTAGCTCTTGAATCATTTGATTAAATATATAATTTTTAAGAATATTAGGTGGTCTTATAATCATAAGCTTTACTGTACTCCCAGTGATAAAACGACTACGCATTCATAGACCAATAATACTCCATGACAACTCAAGACCCCATAAACATTCGAAAGTTGAAGAATTTTTTGGGAGACATCGATGGAGGGAATTGAAAAATCCGCCTTATAGCCATGATTTGAAGCCGTACGATTACGATGGCATATATAGAATAAAGAGGCTTAATAAAGATAAAAGATTCAATTACTCCGGATGAACTTGAAATTTCTTATAAAGAAGTTATAGTGAATTAAGTCTGAATGGTTCTGCCACTGGCATTGGACACTTCCCACTGAGGTGGGCGCTGGTCAACCAAAATAGAAATATATTCACCAATCATTTGTTCAAATTTTAGTTCCATTAAATATCTTTAAAGATATTATAGTCCGGATACTTAACTCAATCCCTGATATTTTCAGTATTAAGTTCACAGATTTCAATACCACCAATACATATCAACTTCAAAAGTCATTTTCAACGAATTTCATTTCAGTAAAACCCCCAAAAAACACTAAAAGTCATTGTAACCACTAAACTTTTGAAAATTGCCATTTTGTGACCAAAATCGTAACTGCGCATAACTGATGTGAGCATCAATCGTTGAAATTTCAGATACAACCCGACATCGTGGATAAAGCTAAAAAGAATTTTCAGACTTAAGAAATATTTCGATAAAAATCCTAATGTAGAAAAAGTCAGAAATACTTCAAATATTCACTTGGAATTGAAACTATTTTATGCATCCCTTAATTCTGCAGCATTTGGACGACATTTTTCTATTTTCAAGCATATTCTCAATGAGAAAAGAGTAAAATTAAGTGCAGAAGGCACTGAAAAATTATTAAATTTAAAATATAAAAGTTTTAATAGGTCAATCTGGGCTAATGAGTCTAAGTGGGTCCCCAACCCCTTACCTCCAATGTAATATATCATTAGATTCAGTTCATCGAACTGAACATTTTGATACAACACTTGACTACTTCCGACTCGAATCTGACCACATCTGGCCAACTCCCGACGGGAGTGGCTGACCCTACAAGTGATAAATCATTGGACTCAGGATACTGAACTGAGCATTTTAATACATCACTTGATCAATTATCACAAGTAGTTCTCGAGATATTCATCTTACAAGGACACTCACGAAGTGCCGGATCGGTTTTGGGGAAATATGTATATTTTTGAAAAGTACTCGTCGAGACAAGTTCAACGGTATATATCATTGCCGCCCGAGACGAGGTCAAAGGTCAAAAACCGGGGGGCCCAACTTTAGGAAAAATCCAAAATTTCACTGTTTGTGCGCGGATAACTTGAGTTAAAGCCAATAAACTGATAAATTTGGAATCTACTCACGATACTGAATCGAATGATACCCAACATGACTAGATTCAGACTATTCCTGTTAATAAACATTTGATAACTTCAATCATTGTTCAGACTTCTTTCACAACGCTATGCTTTCTCTAAACGGCGTTTTTGATCAGTTAACAGCCCTTTTAAGGGCTAGATACAGTGACCCTTCTTCGGAGGCAACTTCGGAAGAAGCAGAAGTCTCCAGAAAAGTGTTTAAAACGTTTAACGTTTGTGTCGCGAACGCAAATATTAAAATTTTTGACCTCGAACTTGAGGTCGAAGATTGTCCTAGAGTTATGCTTCAAGTTGAATCACGCTATATGTTAACATAGCGGCTATGCCAATTATGGCTTCATCTGCTGTAGTTGGTGCAAAGATGTATTCTGTTTTGGTCATTTTTTAATGATCTACACTTTCATTAAACCCAGTGGGTGCTGGGAGTTCTTTCGGGGACAGTCCGCACCGAGTCATGTTTTGTATCATTCGATTCAGCATCATGAGTAGATTTCAAATATATCAGTGTTTTGGCTTTAACTCAAGTTATCCGCACAAACAGTCAAATTTTGAATTTTGCCCAAAGTTGGGCCCTCCGATTTTTGACCTTTAACCTCGTCTCGGGCGGCAATGATTTATACCGTTGAACTTGTCTCGACATGTACTTTTCAAAAATATATACATTTTCCCAAAACCGATCCGGCACTTTGTTCCTTGTTAGTTTGGTTTGGATTACAACTTGGTAAAACCAGGTTTATCCATTTTAGAGGAGTTTAGTCTGGATGGCCAGAAGTGATTAAGCTCAGGTTGAAAGTGGTTAAGTGTTGTATCAAAATGTTCAGTTAGATAAACTGATTCCAATGATGTGTAACACTTGGGGTGAGGGGTCAGGAACCTTTAGATCCATTAGTCCGGATTCATCCGTTATAATATTCAACTCTTTTGTATGACTCACTATTATAACTACCAAAAATAACATTTTTATAATCAAATAACCACCAAAAATTCGATATTTTGACAATAAGTCCCCTCTCTAATTATTATAATGCGTCTTAAATGATTGAACTCTAACTTTTTATTGATTTTTTTCTTAGTATTCTCACTATACTTTTAATAAAGCATTCTTAAAAAGTGTCAATATATTCAAATTCAGAAAGATTTAATATCTTGATTTTGCGGATTAAGAATTTTGAAAACCGAGATAAAAGATGTTAACATGTACAAAAATATCTAATTAAAACCCTCTTGAAATAATTCATTCACGCTCCTGACCTCCCGATAATGGCTGTTCTCTCACCATCATTCATAATTAAGCTAATGCCTGAAAGTGGGAAGTTTACTCGCCCGTAGATTTGGAAGTGTGATAAGAAACGTTGTCTTGCATCAAATACCATCTTTCAGCATAAAGAGTGCCCATCTGAGTTATTAATTTTTCATTGAGAATTTCCATATATTTTATCCGAATCAATTGTTCCTTTCACAATGATGAGATCCATCTCCCACGTACACTGATGCCTCCTCATGTCATGAAGGATGGTGACCATTTCGAGATCATTTTAACTGATTTTGATTTGGTCTATTCTTACACCAGATCCTGTATAGTTGAAATGTCGATTCATCAGTAAATACAACCTTCTTCCAATCGAAATTCTTATATTTATTACACCAATTAAGTCGATCATTGATATGTTTTGGTGTCAACATCGGGGCCTTTTGGGAACAAATCAGTAGATTCTAAACTTCTTAAAATAGCTAGAAATAGTACATTTTGATACTAATGGACTCCCTCTTTGAAGAGCTACGGTGGCAATTCTCTCTCTTGACCAATTCGGGTGATTTAACGCCAGTTGTGCAATCCTTCTCATGTCATTTGCACTGAACTTCTTTGGTCGTCCTGTTCGTGGCTTGTTTTCGGCACCTTCACGAAATTTTTTCAAATTTCGATAGATTGTTCTGGGAGGTATGTTGGTCAGTTGGTCTTCGGACATCATGGACACTATTATCATGTAAAACTTTGAGACAAATTCTCTTTTCTAATGCACTCATGCTTACATGAAATAAAAGTAACATGGAATGAATCTACGCGGGCGAATTTTAATCCCTTAAACTTGTTTTCGTAGAGTATTTTCTATGCTATAATTTTGTGAAAGTTTTATTTTTAACCATAATAATTTTTCTGTAATTAATTTTACAAGTGCGTAATTCGTTTTGCCACAACTTTTTATCCCTACGTACAAATGAACTAATATCTACAGCTCTTGAATGATATCAAAGAACTGTAGAAAAATGGGTAAACAGATATAATGAAACCAGAGATATTGAAGCGCTTCCACGAAGTGGTCGTCTGAGAGTTACTGCGAGAGTAGATAAGGAAGAAATCGTAGCAGCATTGATCGCCGATCCATTTGAAAATACAGTTAATATCTACAAAAATAGAGGTTGTGAAGTAACAGATACTACAGTTAGGCATAGACTACGAAATATAGGTTTGGCTGTCGAAGTGCAGCTCAGGCCGAGAGATTGACTGTTATTCACAAATTGAACCGTTATAACTTTGCATTGCAGTATAATAATTTTGAAGGTTTGGGCCGGACTTTATTTACTGATGAGTCCACTTTTCTAACTGGTGACTCCCATAAAGCTAATGTTTGGCTGAAAACTGGGACTCAATATGATGAGCACAATATTCAAATCATACAAAGTTCAGGATGGGCATCAGTTTCTGTCTGGGACTGTGTGACACGCCAAAGACTCGATCCCATATATAAGATTCACCGAACTTTTAATAGGTTTCAATATTTGGATGTATCTGAGACGTTAGTTCAGTCGTACATCGAAGGCTAATTTCCTGATAGAAACTACACATCAAGGCCGGGTTCTAGAACCATCATTTCAGATATGCGAAATCCATCGAGTCTCTCTATGATATTGAAGCCCCATACATAGTCTTAGACCTAGCTCCAACTTTGTCCCCTTTGGCCCTAGAGCCCGAGTGGGATATCAATGAAATCGGGTTGTCGAGACGAGTTGATATATATAAGTGGTTCGGTCCTGGACCTCCTATATTGGCGGAGCACGATAAGTAAAACCTAACCAGATTTCAAACTTTTATGTATCGTGACTTTTTATCACTTTGTCTCAGTCACCTGGAAATTAGTATAATAATCCCTCTCCCTTAGTAGAACATACCCATATATGTGGCACGCCCCTTCTGAACGGGCCATATTCTAAAGCGCTTCCAATGTTATTCATGTTTAACTGACTAGAGATAGTCGTCTCCAGTAGTGTATATTTGGGTTATCATATATGAAGCGGGGACTCTCATTGACTCATTATGAACTATTGACTCCTTATGGAGTCATTTGTTTATTAACGCCCCCTTATCGTATCCACATTCAAATATACGTGTTATCAATTATTTAAAAATATTTATATTTTAAAATATAAAATATGAAGATTAGATCCATGGTTAAGAATAGGCAAAGTAATAATAATAACATTATTATTATTTTATCTATTGTTTATTTAATATTGATATTATTAATATTATTAATTATAATAATTAACAATTAATAATATTAATATTAAGTAAATAATAAATAAAAAATAATATTATTATAAAATTAAAGAGAATGACAATGTTGTGATAATAGTGATGATAATGATAGTGCTTGTGGTGTGATGGTTCTGGTGCTAATGGCTCTACTGGTGGTGAAATCTAAAGAAGTAGGCTACAGGTGTTACAGGTGTCGTAGATGTTAAAGGTTCAATGGATTATATAGAGGAAATTAGTAAACAGAGGTAGTATATTTCTTATTTTTAGATACAAAACTCAAGGTTAGTGCAACTTTTAGAGATCAATGGTAATCAATGGGAGTCAATGGGAGTCAATAAGGGTCAAAGATTAGGGGTCGTTGTAAAAGCTAAAAGTAAATGAGTCTGTTTTGACAAAGTTGCTCTCAGGTCCCCGCTTCATATATGATAACCTATATTTGTGATCTACACTTAATGCAAAGTCTTTTGATGTACATTTTGTTTTGAAAAAGCCACTATTTTCACGATCAAAAAACGAGTCAATATCTCGTGACCGCCATGATCCAAGGCATAAGGATTTATATATTTAGACTCTACCCATCATATCCGACATTTAGACATAGAAATATACTGGGAACCAAGTTAGAACATTGTCTTTGCACTTTATAATCGAATTGTTTGACTAAACTTATATAAAAGCACGCTTTCATATGAATAAACAAAGACAAGATCTCAACAGCCGATAGTTTAATTTTTATGCAAAATTTTCATTAGAGAAATCATGAGTATAACGAATATGAACTTAACACAAAGTTCACAAAATTTTTCTTGGATATATTACCAACATATTAAAGTATCACTATTTGGAGAACTTCTGTACAAACTTGATAGAAGTTTACGACGTAATTTTGTTATGTTCAATTATGCTTGTTCAAAATAGTTAAATTGAAGAATTTTCAGAAATAATTTCAAAAATCATAAAATGAAAAATAATAGCATTAAAAAATAACCACACCCATAAATTCAAGATTTACCTTAGTCTCAAGCTTAGTAAGAAAGGTTTACTACTCATCACTGCATCATTACTCATGTTGCTCACAATTGATTAGAATTTAATGCTTAAAATTGCAGAATTACTACCGAATAAGTCATTTACTTGTCTACTCTCGCAAATCTAAAGGCTTGAAAAGTCCTAATCCATTTGAAAACAATATTCCTGAGCACTAAACAAGAACAGTTCTACTCTGTTAGACAATATCTCGAATATAATCTCAAACACAACGCTCATATAGTAATAAATTGAATAGTATTTCAAATCTAACATAACAACTACACATTGGTTCGTAAGGAGATTCGAGAAATTTAATTGATCGAATAGCAACTTAATATTCATAATGATGGATCTATTGTCATAGATTCTACAAATACAATCACTGTTTTTGATCAATTCTCTCATTTGAGTGTTGAGTCCCAAATAAAATTTTCTGGTTATTAACTGATTTAATATCCATCTAAATTGTCAAAACTTTATTGTTTGATACATTTGATATTAAGGGACGAAGTTTTTATATATATTTCGGTACCATATCGTGTAAGTGAGGGATAATCTTGAAGCTTAAGAAAACTGTTTCTGTTTTTCATTGGAAGTAAAGCTTAGCATTGATGATCAAACACAGTTGAATTTCCATCAATTACTTTCTGGCTCCGAGGAGATAAATTTCAAGAGAGAGAGAGAGAGAGAGAGAGAGAGAGAGAGAGAGAGAGAGAGAGAGAGAGAATAAATTTGTTCTCTTTGATATTCAAAAGACATGTATTTCGTCACTGATTGGCTTTTGAATGATGTAGCGCTTAAGTCATAATCTGCGCATATGCCTCAGTCAAATATAACAAATTGCTAATAAAGGATTTGTAAACGAAACCTATTGTTAATCAAATTGAGCCACATTTTATTATTGAAGTCAATTTCTTAATTATTGAATGCACTTAAAACGAATATCACGTTTGTTCAGTTGGACTCAAAAAACTATTCCTTCGATTTGTCAAATACATTCTAGCCCAATATGTGGTCAATCACCGACATCTCAAAAAGTGGCCACAGCTTTGAGACCATTCTACTTTGTTGTACATCCCGACAGGTTTTGGAAGTATCCCAAAGAAAAAGATACGAACGAAGACTCACTCAAAAAATCGGACGCTTATATCGAAAATTTTATGCAAAGAAAACAAATGACACAAAAATCACTTTTGTATGAGAGAGCAAAATGAAAACATTGATAAAAGTGATGACAATTTTATTCAAAGTAAGAGAAAGACTGAAGAAAGGGGTCAGAAGTTGAAACAAATTGATATTAATTTGTCGGTGAGAAAGAACGTAAACACAACTGTTTACAGAATTTTGTCGCAGTGCAAACACAATTTCAACTATCATTCCTTCTATTATGGAATTGGTTAATCATTTGGAACAATTTGCAAATACGGCTTTTTCGATGTAAATATTATCAAACAAATTAGAGAGGATATCAAGCATAAAAGTCGAAAAGTACTTCTTGCTTGACTTTTGAAAACAAAAAGGCTTATTAGATAGTAGAAGATAAGGTAAAACCGAAAACTAATATAACATATTTAGTCATTAAGACATTAATGAGAACGAACTTTTACGTAAGAAAAGTTTTTAAAAAATTGAATCATAGTTTGTACATTTTATAGATTAAATGCCAACACAAAATACTTTCTCAAACGTTTATTTAGTCCTTTAAAACGTGTTTAAATATCTTAGAGAACTGAAAAGTAAAATGAAGCCTAAAAAGATCTCTATAAAAATTCAAATTAAAGCCGCTATATTGGAAGGTAAACAACATTTTGCTCATAAATCTGGAAAAATTATTCCCGCGAGAATTCAAACCAATAATATTGATTGTAGTTGTGAAATAAAATGTAAAACAACTCTGAGTGATGAACAAAAACGACAGTTTTTAATCGTTATAATTCATTAAAAAGTCATGAGCAGCAATACTTTTTCTCAAATCTATGGTAATTCCAGTCACAAATACTGGAAAGAAGATTCAGAAATTTGAGTATTTCATTGAGACCCAATCAGAGAAAAATGAGGTAAAAATTCTATTTATAAAGTATTGTATAGCTTAGAAGATATAAATTTTTCAACATTTTGATTTGAATAAAATCTTGAAGTTTTGAATTTTTTCATGTACAGGGTTCAACAAGATCTTTTGCAAAGGGGTACAGCAAAAAGTACTTAATCTATAATTTTGAAGTGAATTTTATTAAATATGTTATAAAGACGAGAATAAAAGCTACAAGTTTAATATTCGGTATAGCCACCGTTTTCGTAAAATACATCTTTAAGCCTTTTTTGATACTATAAAAGCAGCGTTCAAGTGATTCTGTATCAATTAAGCGGGGTTTTCATTATATGTCCCGACCATTACAGAGGGTATCAACAATTATAAAAACATGTTGAAATAAAAATCTTATTTGTATTCACGCTATATGGTCAGCTAATATTAAGTCGAGATGTGTCTTGAAGCGCAAGTTTCAAAATTTTTATTTTGAATTTTAACTGCATGAGTTATTTCCCTTTTGATTGTATTTCAGAAATAGCACGTTAATTTGCTTTTATCATCGATAGTCTTTTGCCGTACCCCCTTGCAAAAGATTTTGTTAAACCCTCTACATACAGAAATTTTAGTTTTTGAAAATTATTTGATAACTAGGATATTTTAAGTTTAATTATAATTATAATTCTTAGCTTCACAATAACGTTAGTCGAGTTAAAGTCTGTCAAAAAGTATTTTTGGGAATTCTCGGCATCAAAATAAGCGCCTTAAGACGAAAGATATTAAAATATAGTATGAATTCTAATGATATGAGAGGCAAACATAATTCTAGACCTAATAAAACACCTTATATAGCACGTGAAGATGTAAAAGACCTAGTAATATCACTACCGACTGAGCAAACACATTATGGGAAAAATAAAAACAAAAAATATTTATCAACTGAATTCGGGAGCGTCGCTAATATCTATAGACTTTTTTTAGATTTATATCCAGAACACAAAATTGATGTTTCGTATACAGTGTTTTCTCAAATATTCAAAACTTATGAGATATCTATTAAGAAGCCAAGAGTTGATATATGCGAAGTTTGTGACAAATTGAGAATTCAAATCATTAATTACCAGAAAAACAAAGAAATTGAATCAATGAATGAGATAAAAAAAGAACTACTGTTGCATGAAAATGAGGCTCAAAAGTTTTATTATTATAAAAACGAGATCAAAAATAAGCTTTTAAACGATATAACGCAAGCTGCAATTTGCTACGACTTTCAAAAAAATCTTCAATTGCCTAAGACTAACGTTTCAGTCGAGTATTATTTACGAAAATTTTCTTGTTATAATTTTGGAATACATGACTTGAAATCAAATAAAGCGGTTATGTATTTGTATCCTGAGAATTTTGCAAAAAAGGGTTCCAATGAAGTTATTTCGTTCATTAATTACTATATTAATAATACTTTGAGTAGTGATGTGAAGATTTTGCATATTTTTTCGGATAATTGTTTTTCTCAAAATAAAAACAAGTTCTTATGGGCATTTTATAAGCATATCACAATATGTGGCAAGCTCAATAAAATTATTATCTATTATCCAAATCCTGGTCACTCACGTATGGAAATAGATGGAGATTTTGGACGGATTGAAGGCAATAAAAAACATTATGAGAAAGTTTATTCTCCCTCAGAATATGAACGAATTATTAAAAACACGGGCATTGAAAACCCCTTCGAAGTGATTTCAGTAAATTATTCAAATTCTTATGACTCTCATTCTAATAATAAAGTTGTAAAAGTTTATAAATATAAGGAAAAGTTGAGTAAAATTGTGAAAACTCAGATAAATCATTGTAAGAATGTAAGAAAAATAGAGTTCACTCGAAAAAATATTAAAATTTTTTTTCGTTGAGTGAAAATTGTGAACAAGAATTGGAAATTTTCAAACCAAACACCGACTTTACAAACTTTGATAATATTTTTAATGATATTGATCTCGCGTATGAAAAACCTCTGCCTATATCTCGCGAAAAGCTTTTGGACATTTATAAGATTCTTGAATACGTTCCTAAAACAGTCAATTCAAAATTTTATGATACACTATACAGTTTGGACGATAATTCTTGTACAAAAAGTCAGAAATTATTACACGATCTGTTCGATAAAAACAATAAAAAAAAATTAAGAATTGAGTCAAAATGTAATGAAAAACTAAAAATAGGTAAATTTTAATTGTTAAACTGTGTCAGATGTATAAGTTTGTGATTTTTGAGAACAAATTTTTTTTGATTATATTTAATGTGCAGTAAATATGAAGTTTCCTACTTATTAACTCAATAAATATTTCTTAAACTCAAAACTCATTGATATAAACTTGTAATGTGTCAACTCTGACAAATATGGAATAATTAAGTTGAAGTCAGTATTCGGTTAATTTTGTATTGAGTCAAACGCTGAATAAAGTTTAAAATGTAATTACAAGCCCTTTTGCTTTTTCAAACAAGTAGAGAAGTACTTTTCGACTTTAATGCTTGATATGGCAAAAAGATTCATGTACTTTACTGAACCTAAATCATTACTCTTTGATCCAATATTTGTAACAGCAACACTTTTGGATCCGAAATTTGCTCTTTGCTTAAACGAAATTCAAATTTCACATGCAATTAAATTTATTGAATCACTTAGTTCCAGCGAAGAAAATATGTCACAACAAGATGTTTAAATTGAAAAATAAACTGCGTTCTCTAGCACCCAAAGTTTAATAATAAGTGCTTTGAGTGAATCAAAAATCTCATATATCAAAAGTTAGCGACGAAGTAACTTTCTATACTGATTATCTAAAGAAACAATTTATTAAAGATTTCAACCTGCAAATGAGCTATTTTGGTAATCTGTCAGCTGAGAACGATTTGAAGTTAACTTTCTTTCAATTCTGGAAAAATAAAATTATTGTTAGTAAATTTCCCCTTGTTGCCAAAGTTGCATGTGAGTTTCATGTAATTCCTGCAACAAAAGCTCCTAGTGAAAGGACATTTAGTATTTCAGGAGACTGTCTAAATTCTAAACGCAATTCACTAAATCCAGTCAAATTAAAAAGAGAAGTAACGTTTATTTATAATAAACATTATTTAAGTATCTTAAGTGTGTAATGGTTTAATTAAAAGTAAAAAACTGAAATAAAACTTATACTTTAACTAAAGAACTTGGAAGTAGAAACGTCTATAATTTATTGGTCTACTTATATAGAATTTTATACATATTCTACTTCCCATTTATACATTAATATATAAAAACGAATTTTTCTTAGCATCTTACTTTTTATTCCCTGAGTGCAGTGAGTAGTACCCACTGACTAAGTACTAGTCCAAACTATCGAGTGAGGACCAAAGGGACGAGCTGCTACTTTTGTACTAGTACTTACAGTGTCAGTGGGTACTACTAAATACTAATAAGTAAAGAGCGGAAAAGTTGGAAACCAAGGAGAACCAGAAAGTTGGTGTTATGAGTGGGCGGGGCGATCTGAGATCATCAATATAACCCCCTATGATGGTCTCATATTATAGCCGAATATAAATTATCTATTGTCTAGGAGATAGTGAATTTTTTGTGAATTTTTTGTGAATTTTTTATAATGGAGCCTATGAAGGAATTGAAGTTTTCAAAAAATCTTTTGATCCCCTGTAACAATCAACATAACGATAAAACTTCAAATAAACGAGGGTGAGAGCTTAAAGTTAATTTCGGGAAAGTTTCATGTTGGGATTCGACCTTTAACACAGCGAACTGACAATGTAAACTTACCCGTGTATTCCAATAAAATTCAAAGGGCAGTAATGGTTTTTCAACATTTCTGAGAGAAATCACATAGAAATCATTCCAAAATCCAGCAACTAAAAACAATGTCGAATTTTATATAGGAAAATCATCGAGAAATAAACTTTTATTTTTTAAATACTTATGTAAAAAGTCTAAGCCCAGATTTTCCTCCGCCTAATACATCCACTAGAATTACCAATTTCTTTGAAGTTGCTCTTCCTCGCGGTATCAAATACCCTTGGCAGTGGTCGTCAAATTGATTTTTTGTTACAGTTCGTACCTTTTTATTGAACTATCATATACACTTATATTGTTTTAGAAAAATAATTTTGAAAAATTTCATAGTAATTATTTAAGGATGATGTAAGTGCATTTTATATTTCAACAACAAAGTTATCTAGTTCTTAAAAGATTTCTATGTGACTTCTCTCAGAAATGTTGAAAAACCATTACTGCCCTTTGAATTTTATTGGAATACACGGGTAAGTTTATATTGTCAGTTCGCTGTGTTAAAGGCCGAATCCCAACATAAAACTTTCCCAAAATTAACTTTAAGCTCTCACCCTCATTTATTAGAAGTTTTATCGTTATGTTGATTGTTACAGGGGGCCAGAATATTTTTTGAAAACTTCAATTCGTCCCTAGGCTCCATTATAAAAAAAATTACAAAAAATTCATTATCTCCTAGACAATAGATAATTTATTTTCAACTATAATATGAGACTATCAAAGGGGGTTATATTGATGATCTCAGATCGCCTCGCCCACTCATAACACCATCTTTTCGGTTCTCCTTTCGTGCCTCTTTGAGCGATTATAACATTAATGCTGTTAAAAAGCACTTGAAATTCAAATGTATTTACGCATTTCTGCTATTAGGTCAAATTTGTAAAGTACCAAAAATGAGAGGCAACTTTACGCGCTTCTAATTACAACGTTTTGTTGCTTAACGTATAGTAAACAAAGATATAACTATTTATAAAAAGACAACCAAATTCCCGATTTTTCCGGTCTCTGCTGATGAACCTTTGTCTTATGTCATATTTATATAGCATTAAAAATTTTATTCAGGATAATAAAATAACCTTGATTTAATCCTAAAACTTTATTTTCTTATTCAACTATTGCAAAATAAAAGTAAAATCTCTTCGCAAATGCTTAATTTTTTGAAAGATTTTCAAGTCATTCGCTTCGTCTTTTAAAAATTCCATATTTTAATTCTAAATAAGAAGTACTTTAATAGAATTTAAATTTTGCAGATTAAATTATATTTTTACGAGAGTTTGCCGCTTAAATTTAGATCTTCATTAATGTTTAGGTTCTGAATAGACTGTAGAGAAAATTTTGATCGATTTCGTAATTTTAGGTCATCATTTGAAGTACTGACACAAGTAGTATTTGAAGGTGATTCAATTTAATTATATAATGTATATGATAAAATAATTTTACGAATCGTGCCGATCATTATTCCAAAACATTATATATTCATAACTTCAAATCTTAAGCTATAAAATTCAATCGATAACTCAAATGCGAGACTCATTATTACAGAAAAATATTTTACATAAAAATTCATCTCACAAATAATTGATGTAAGAAATTAAGATAATTTAATTTTAAATTTCTTGATTTAACATTTAAACTAGTACATGATTTTTGCCGAAACAAAGCAAATCCTTAAATATTTTGAAAGATTTTTATGTCACCTATTTCATTCTTAAACACACTCCCAATATCTTAGTTTTACTAAATATAAGTTTAAGAAATATTTTAATAAATTTCTTTCAAAATTTGTCTTGGTATATCAGAAAAATTTTATTTAATTTAAGATGTTTATTGATTTTTAAGTTGTTAATAGATCGTTGAAAAATGTCGATCAGTTTCGTAATGACTATATTTCAACTGAAGTCAACATTATTTGTGTTGACACAAGTAGTCACTGAAATAATTAAACTTAAATATTCATGATATACTTAATAGACTAAGTCTTACGAGTTGTTTTATTAAATATTTATGTAGGATTAATATAGTTATTTTTATGTGAGATTAAGGATAGTCGCAGGCGTTATAGGAATAGCTAAAATGTTGGCTTCTTATATTCGTACTCTTATATTTTCAAAATGAGAGGCTATAAAAGTTAAAAATTTGAACTTTACTATAAGAATGGACTACGAATCAAGAACTGTCTGTTTAAATATAAATGACGATCAAACTATTAGCGTCGGGTCAAACGAAACCGAGAAAAGTAATGAAGTCATCGCTTTGATAGACGTCTGGAATCCACCACTAATTTTCCGTCTCAATAATTTGTTATGTGGTCCTGTTGCTAAAAGTTTTGGAGAACTTTCCAGAATATATGGCTATAAGTATTAAATTTTATTAAATTAGATTCTTTAAGCATTTCATTTATAAACTGATTCAATTCTAACTTTTTAAAAATGGTTTTAAGCTTTTGAGGAGAATAGGAAATAGTTTAACTAAATTTGAATATTTCTTCTCGGTTTCATAGAATATAAATTCTTAACACTCAAATTAATTTTTCTCATAAGACTATAATGAACTAAGTTTATTAATCTTTAAATAAAATTGAACTTTTCAAAGATTAAAGAGAATAATACCTGATGAACTATCATTAATGGATGTAGTGAGAAGTAAAAATTGGAGTGTATGTTTATATCCAATGAATTCTTATGATATCGAAATATTAGAAGAGGCACAAGTGGATTCTTACATTACAACTAGCAAGCCGTTTGATATAAGTTCCGAAGGACTTATCGTGTCTAAAATCGAAGCTGGAGAACGAGATGTCTTTGAATTTATGCAAGGCTTTGATTATTTCACTTGGATGGCTCTTTTTCTTTCGATGCCATTAATACCATTAGTTATTGCTCTAATGGATAAGACATTTAAAGGATTCTTCACCAACCTATGGAATTATTCGTATATAATTCTATCGGAAATGATTCCACGAATGCCTAGATCTCAACGGAAGAGATTCGTTATATCTTTCTGGTTACTGGCGTGCGTTGTACTTCTTGGTGGATATGGCGGTGTTCTCAGAGCATTCTTCACCAGACCAGCTCCTGTTAAAGTAATCGATTTGTGGCAAGATCTCTATGAAAGCAAGGAACTAAAGATTTTAACCTATGAGTTTTCATGCATCTAACGTTTTACTTACAAACAGTCGAATAACAATGAGATGGCCCTAGATTTCTCAAAAAGAATCGATATCACCTATAAAGCGGACTACGAAGCTGCCAACTACTTGTTTGAACGACTATATTCGGGAAAATGTGTGGTATCGCTGCCCCAAGCTTTCACGAGTGAAATTCGTACTTATTTGACAAAGGAGAAAGGATTAAGCAAAATTCATGAATTGCACATATCTCGATCAGGAGGTATCGTTACACCCACTTTCCTGCCATTAAGGAAATCCATGAATAAGACCATAAAGACAGATATCAATAAAGTGTGAGTATAATTTTTAGTCGGTTGTTTTTATTGGTATTAAATGAACAAATTGTTCCATGTTTCAACAAATGGATTACTTTGCATTCGGTCAAGTCAAATAGTGTTATGATATTTTAAAATATGACAAGCATTCAAATTGAATACATAAGTACTAAATTAGTTATAGAATTCTCTTTAAAATTTCGCTTCTAACTATTGCTTATCCGTAGAATATCGAGAGCGTTCGAATCTGGATTACTCATCAAATGGAAAGCTGATGCACAAACATTGAGGCGTCGCTACTCTTATAATGAAATCCCCGAGAAGAAATTGGAGACCGATGTTATATCGCTTTACAGAATCGAAGGCGTATTTCTCTTATGGACTATCGGTATTATAATGGCTATTCTGGTTTTCATGATAGAAATGTTACCAGTTGTCAAGAAGGGTATCAGCAACAAAATAGAGAATTTCAATTTGAATCGACCTAGTGTTTAGATACCACGTTTTATCAAATTGAAATTTCTATAATTCTTAAAATCATTGATTAATCGCTTTTCCCGTATATGTTTTGAGCGCATTATTTGTTCACTTTGTCATACTTTAAGATCTAATGTCAATCTTGACTTAGGCTAATATACTTTTGCACGACTCGATCACATCTTTCAATAGAATTTTGACAAATTATTAAAGTAATAAATTTTCGAACTTTGAAAATAACTGCATAATTGAGTATTTTTCTTTTGTGGACAATTTTCAGTCAGTCGAAGTATTGGTATAACTGAAAAGTTCGTACCCTAACGAGATTCTGATGATAATTAAACTATTTTTTGAATGTTTTATTTAAATATATCATTTTTAAATATCGACCACAAAGTTTCAATTTTCTCTGTCTTCTGTTTGCATTTTATGATTCTTTAAACAACAGTTATCTGAAATAAAAATTGATTTCAATTCTCGAGATTTTCGGGCTATTATTGGATATTGTTTTAAGAAGAAAATGTCGGCCAAAGACACGGCCAAGAAGTTAATTCAGTTCTGGGGCCAGACACTGTTTCACATGAATTGGTTAAGAAACATTTAAGAGGACGCCGATTCTCGTCCGAAGAAGAGATCGATCGGGCGGTAAATGATTTCTTCAACAGTATTACTCCTGGTCAGTGGCGACGGGTTTATGACAACTGCCAGGAGGGGATGAAGCGGGTCATTAGTGCTCGGGGGATTACTTTTAAGCTTTTTGTAAAAGAATTTCAATAAAATTCATTCATTGACACTTAGGGTACGAACTTTTAAATTATACCAATAAACTCTTTTTATTAATTATAAAACCTAACTATAAACATATGAAAATCACAATAATAATTATAGTTCTTGGACATATTAGGCTTTAACTGTATCGATTACAATTATTATGAGAGGTTGATTTTCGCTTAATCTCTAATGATATTCTCTAAAGCAATATATCGTAAATCTAAATTGTTCTAGAACTTACACAATCTGTTTTCAATAATAATTAAGCAAAGCAACCTTAAGTCAATAAAATTAATTATTGTGAATCAATATATTGAAATTATTTACTTCTTTTATTAAGTAGTGTAGTAGTCGTAAACATTTCGAGCATTAGTTTCGGCATACTTTTAGAAATTTACTTTCAAGATTGTTTCTAAATATTGGTTTATCTCATCTTATACAAGTAGTATATGGGTGCGTTTGGCGTTGGTTTTATTGTCGAGTGACTGAGACAGAGACAGAGACAAACTTTTCCTTCGTGTTCAAAAGACATGCATTTCGTCATTGATTGGCTTTTGATAGATGTAGCGCTTAAGTCATAATCTGCGCATATTCCTCAGTCCATTGTAAACAAATTACTAAATAAAGGATTTGTAAAAATGCTATTGTTAATCAAATTGAGCCACATTATATTATTGAAGTCAATTTCTTAGTTATTGAATACACTTAAAAGAATATCACGTTTGTTCAGTTGGACTCGAAAAGCTATTCCTTCGATTTGTCAAATACATTCTAACCCAAAGTATGGTCAATCACCGACATCTCAGGAAGTGGCCATAGGTTTGAGACCATTCTATTTCGTCGTATATCCCGACAGGTTCTGCTAATACTGTAAGGAAAGGGATACAAACGAAGACTCACTCAAAAAATTGAACGCTTATATCTTAAATTTTATGCAAAGAAAACAAATAGATGACACAAAATTCACTTTTAAATGATAGAAAAATGAAAAGTTGATAAAAGTGATGCTAATTTGGTTCAAAATGAGAGGAAGACTGAAGAAAGAGATCAAAAGTTGAAACGAATTGATATTAATTTGTCGGTCAGAGAGAACGTAAACACAACTATTCACATAATTTTGTCGCAGTGCAAACTTTCCACTGAATATTTAGAAAGGATCGAAAAACAGTCCAAAATCAACGATAATCACAATCAAAACTTGAATAATAATGCATTTAAGTCTTCAAGACATTAATCATGACATCGAAGTTCTAAACGGAAAGACACTTGTATTTGGTCTTCAAACGGGAGTTGGTTTTGACGGATACATTATTAATATAGAAGATGTTCGTCACAATTGGCTCGAAATAATTCGTAATATTCATAATTACGACTCATCACTGGAAAGTTACCATCCACTGAGGGATCGCTTTCAGGAGCTCTTCGGGGCATTGAAATCGATCGCAGAAAGTTCAGACCTGCAGTTATGGTCGAAAGATATATCAAACAACTCGAAAAACTGACCTCAGCTTTAGTTGAATACTATAGAGAAGAAGGATTTCCAAAAAATTGGCCACCAATGCTTGATAAGTATCAACTGGTAGTGGAATGTGAATCGGGACCACTTATGCTCTCACCAACTGGTCAATTCATAGTTCCCGCGTCATGTCCTGCATTCTTATTAATTGATTTCATATCTGAAAATATGACAAAAGTCAAACAACTGCGTGAAATCTATTTAAATAACAAGTTGAAAGAAGTTGACATAATCAATGAATGTTTATCAGCATTAGGTCTAAATTCGATTGATAAGAACGATAACGTAACCTTATCGTAGGGCTGTCAAAATATATCGAATAACAAGGACATTATTTCAAGATTGTCTTAATTTAGATATATCTGTTAAATTTTCAAATTTTTGCTTTATATTTTATTATAGAGTAAGTGCTTTACAGTAATTTTATTGAATGTTCATACGGACGAATCTTTCTCCGACCTTCTACGATCCTTCCTTCTCCGTATTTTGCTGTAATATGTACTATAAATAGTTACTTAAAGTTGCAAATTTTATTAAACCATTACAATTTAATTTTGATTATATTAAATAATTTCATTACAATTTTGTGTTAGATCTTCAATCATCAAATATACCGTAAAAAGTATATCAAGTTTATAAACAATAGTTCTCGACCGACATTCCTTCTTAAAACTATGATAAAATAGATGGGTATAAGCTGATTAAATAAAAACTTTAGTTCTTTTCCAAAAATTGATCTTAATTTTAAAATGTGTTCTATACTAATATTTTAGTCAGTCTCATCAAAAAGTTGATTTGGGTTTAAAAAACATGCAGAGAGAAACTTGAAGTAGTTAAAGTTCATAAGTTATCCTATTCTTAACAATACAAAAATATTTGGATACAAATTCTGACTCAAAAGTTATAAGAGCTCAGTTCTCAATATCTAACATAAGCCAAGATAGTCTTTTATTGAATGTCAAGTTAGTAAAAATCAAAAGTATTGAAGTGAAGAGCGATTGGAGATAAGCCAAGACTCCGTTTAGAGTCGCTGTTATTCGCAATATGTCTGCTCTGTATGTTAAGCAAAATAATAACAGAGTAGTGGTAGTAGTCGTTGATGAGACGCGACTAACACTCCAACAGATATGCGATTGCATTCAGTAGTGCTCAAAATGCATACAATCATTATTTTAATAGTATTTCAATGCAATCAAATGCTAATCAAATGGGAGTCTATTTTACAATTTCTTAATTAACCTCTTTTACTATTTAGTGATTTGATTATTCGTTGATTACTTGAAATTGGATTTTGTTTTTAATTAAGTTTTGGCCAATTTAATTGAAGTTTCAATTGATTTAACTGTGAAATATCTATAAATTGTTTTATTATTAATTTGTTATTCGAGAAACATCATTAATAACTACTAAAAAAGTCCATAAGGAATCAAACTATTTAATTATTGTTTGTATTTAATGATCGTTTTTAGCCGTTCGATCAATAGTTAGGTGCATTTTATTAGGAAAATGTGAAAAAATGCAAATCATTTATAAACAAGTGTATTAAAATTGTATTAAAAGTGTGATATGAGTCAGACTTTATTTGTTTCGAATCGTGTCTAATATTACATTCGTCTAGAATTTGATACGCAAACCATACAAAAGTTCATTAAGTATTGCAATCAATTAGTCCCCAGTTCCCTAACAGTAAGTATTAATTCAATATTTCATTTCATATTAGTTCAGCTCTTATTTCAACTTCATATGTCTCCTAGCCGCAACTTTAAACTCATTGTTAGGCATAATGTTTTTTTACAATTTATAGTCCTTTTATTGATTGTCTGAATGCATTTCATTTACTGGTGAAATTATCAAGTTTACTCAAACGCTTTTTGCATGAATAGCATCAGAGCTTTGAACTCCTGATTAATTAGTCGCCGAATTATTACTTTCATAGTTTTCAGTTGAAACTTTTTGCCAGACATTCATTTTGTTTCTAACTGAAGTTAATTTTAAATGATTGAATTGCATTTATTTCATAAATTAATATAATGTCATATCCTTTTTACGGACTGACAATTTAGATATGATTTGCAAAAATGTCATAAATTATAGCCATTATTTTATCCTTATATTTGAATGGCTTTTAGGCTATTTTTCCACGGAAACGTTCCTTATAATGACTTGTTTTTAGAAAATACAGATTTAGTAATTTGGCTAAAATTACTCTGACTAATATCAGTAATAATTGAACAAAATTGTCATTTCTGCGATTAAAAAGGGTTGAATCATATCGATTGACACGATTAAATGCAGGAAAACTTGGCTTAAAATTCAATCTATATCTTAAGGATCACTTTGAAAAAAAGCTTTTACAAGAGATATTTTGTACTCACACTATTTTATGGCGACTTAAGTTTAGGAAAAAAATGTCTTAATTGTTAGGAAGAGAGAAAATTTATTCAAGCGTTTCATTCAATAATGTCTGAGAAGATTGAGCCAAAGTGAATGTTATCCAATCTTAGGAATGGATTAATGCATTTATTTGTTGAGGATGAATGCGTGCCAAATACAATGTCTATTATGACTTCAACAAAAGAACAATTCGATTGAATTTCACTCTAAATCGAGCACCGATTTGTTCATTAAAATACTCCAGTCTTCTGCTTTATATTTAAGAGCTTTAAGTTTTCTCAGTCTCCTCATTAGCGGTTTTTCTTTTGTGATCATTTTCTTAAGCCAGATTCTGTTCGAATTAAATATTAATAAGTGATATGCAATAATTCTGTAATAATAGAAATGATGATTCATTTTAGAAAACATTTTTCAAGTAGTGTAATATTTTAGTTAAAAATATCTAAAGTAATCTTAGGAATATTGATATAACGCAAGCTTAGAATAGGTTTGTATAATGTGTGCTTTCAATCGAAAGATTATAGAATCGACAAATAATAGGTTGTTTTCACAGTCAAATGAACTTTGTATTTGTATTTTCTGTACAAGAGTCACAAATTACATTAAAACAATTCAATACTCGTAAGCTTCATAGCGGAGAAATCTGGAAGAGTTGAATCAAGTCAAAATAACTTATTTAACCATCTCATACGTCGATAAATCCATCATGTTTTATGTATCGATTTGAAGGTTATTTATCGATCTTTAAGATAAAACTTTATAAAATATTGTGAAATAATCAAATTTGAATTTATAGCGTAATATTTATCAATACTTAGTCGATAAATAAAAATGACATTTGCAGGTTTTTCCTGATCGAATTCGGAATAAAAAATGCCCAGAAAAACTCAATAATTTGACAAAAATACCTTATTTCAAAAATTATCATCTCAAAAATATGTAGTATTAATAACATTCAAGCTACTTAAAAGTTGAGTACAGTCCAGAGCGAGTTCCCAATCAAACTTAGGATTTCGAGTTGAGCCTACTTAAACTCTAAATTATTGGTTTTATTATATCTTTTATCATTTAAAATCATTTTGGAGTCGCAGACCCAACTAATCTATAAAATCAGGCAGAGTCTTATGGCTTGATTTGGCGCTGATCCTCCTTCGCGTCTTAAAAAATTCATTTAATCAGAGAGAGAGAGAGAGAGAGAGAGAGCAAAAAAGTTATGAAACTTTAATATTATCAAATAATATGTTTTTACTCCTTGTGGTCCAAAATTCATTTAATAATCATGAGAAATAAAAATGTTACTCAGGCAAACTTTTCTGTTGTGAGGTGTACATTTATATCTATTTAACTTAAACATGTAGTTAAGTGCTTTTTAAAAATCAATAACAATCAAGCTATATTTTTCTATGGCTCTTTTATATTGTTTTTTAAAAACCACTTAAGTGCATATAAAAGCTAGAGATTTTATGTTGCTTTGAAATATATTCTATTTTATAATTTCGGTTTAAACCTGGGTTATGTTTTGTATCAATCGCAGTAGCTGTTCATTCATATAAAGGTCTGTACAAATGATGTGATTAGCGATAAGTTACAGCAAAACTTTCTATAAATACTCTTTTCAATTATCAATCGAAATCATAAGAGATAGAGATGTTGAAAACTGGATGAGATTCAATTAAATTATGTTGAATTCAATTAAAATGATGAATACTTATTTTATCTACTCTTTAGTATTCTATGCAATTATCTACTTTTACATCATTGGATTCATTCGAAAACATTAAATTTAATGTCTAACATGCGATTCAAGTCATATCTTTTGAAATTAAATGCACTGACGTTTGTTTGGATGTTTTCCCAAAATAAACTAATTATCCTCAAACATATATAGTTTGTGTTAGTGCTATAAAGTGCTATCTCTAATTCAACGGCATTACAGATAACACTTTATAGCACTCACCCAACTATGTAGAATATGTTAATTGTATCCATACGTTTACATAATAGCGCTAATACTTTAAGCTCATTCTTCAGCTTCAACTTCAATTTAAATTGGCTAATAGTCGTTCTGACATATGAAACTTATTATATTCGCACCATTTTTGAAGCTCTTAACGAAAGAAAAATGACTTTTCAAAGTGAAAATTGAGCTATGATACAATATTTTTTTATTAAACCTACTTTCGAGGCGCTGTTTATTCATTCATCTATCTTCAGGATTATTTTTATACTTTGATTAAACTGAACTAAACTGTTAATATTTGTTGTTATTGATATAGTAGAAAATGTCTAAATCTGTAAAATCTCGATTTTGTTTATTAAATTTGACTAGACTTTAGATAAAATTGTGAGTGCTCAAATTACATTTGAACTACGTTTAAAGTCACATGTCAAACTCAAACTAATTGATATTATGACTCAAACTTTGTTTTGATCAATTTGTTTTCATTCAATTGCATTAATTATAGTTTGTTTGCAAAATATTTAAATTGAAAACTACTTTGAATTTTTATGCGTTCAATTTAAGAACTCATTTCAATCTTAGTATCTTATAGCAATTTATCCTAGCTTTATTATTTCACTTTATCTCAATTTGTTAGATTTTACAGCTGAACATTTAGTTTCTCTTATAGAAAATATTTTCTTATAAATCGAGAAGAATATGCAATAAATGATGGATGACAAACGAATTGCCGATTATTTCGTGATCACCGGTCTATCGGATGATAGCGGTGTTCCATTTGATGAAGTTATATCGCAAGATGGACTTTCAATACCTAAATCATCACAAACTTGTTCAGCACCGATTACTGACATAACAGTTATTATTCGGAGTCACGGCGAATCAGTTCCTAAAGGTTTCACGTGCATAGAGACCACGCCATTTGGTTTTCCGGCAGATCTAAATCACGGAAGTTTGCGAAGCCCGAGTATCTATATTTGTTATAAGCGCGGAAGAGATAAACCACCGCTCGTTGACATTGGAGTCCTTTATGAAGGAAAAGAGAGAGTTATGTCTGATAGTGAAATAGTTGAAACCACTTTTTTTGGAAAACCGGCCAACGTCAACAATAGTGGTTCGCGAACTTTTCTAACATTCCGACGAGCGCGAGACAATGCCCCGTGTAATCAACTAGTTGTTACTGATATTTGTGTTATTTTAGCCAACAAGGGAGAGTCGCCGCCACATGCATTCTGTCTCATCAATAAGAATCTTAACAAAGTAAGATATTATTGCTATTGTATTACAACTGACAAGTGCCTACGAGTTAGCCTTTAAGATCCTTATATAAGATAACCATTAGTTCAAACGTTTACGACAAAAGCCGATAAAAAGCTTCATTCTAAATACTTATCTTCTAACTTCTTTAATCACTTCAAATGGTTTGATGCAATTAAAACAATTCTATACTATCTAAGTTTAGAGCTTCAAAATTTGAACCCCTGCTTTCCATTCTTTTCTCAATAATCTTAGGATTAAGTTTCAGTTTTTAAGCTAAGTGCAGTAATGAGTGGAGTAATTAGAGAGATATGGTGTAGGTTTGCATTTCGTCCTTTAAAGATATTCCTATACCAACACATGATATCTAATTTGATTTATAGTTTGAGTGAAGTCAAAGGAAATAAGCTCTTCTATAGAGCAGTGTATCGTCACATGATAGCATTAATTAAGAAAATCTTAATTATTAAGAAGGCTTTGAAATTACGAAACAAGTCTAGCATAACATAAATGAGCCTAAGTTAACGCTTAATCCAATAACTGTTATTCATTGATTGATCAATGTTTTATTTTGTTCTAATGATTTACCGAATTATTAATTAGGGAATGGTTGGTTCAGACGTTTTTATTTGTTACAAAAAGTCAATGAATCGTCCGCCTTTACTGTGTTATAAGCCATCAATTTTAGGGCGATTCCCACTAGAAGATCACCCACACTTTCCACTACCCGAATCGGTTTCATTGTTTTGTTTCCCAATGGGTGCAACAGTCGAGTGTTGGCCCAAACGTGCACAACAGCCGAAACCTACTTTCTCAACGTTTGTATTGACTTCAGATTCGGCCGAAAAAGTCTACGGCGCGGCCATCACTTTCTATGAGCGTTTTGTCGAAACTAATTTGAAAGAAGAAGAACTAAAACATTTGACTTATGTTAGCGAAGAAGATAGAGAAACGAAATCATTGCATAGAATCAAATCGATTTGCATTCTTTCACGGTGGCCTTTTTTCGAGACATTCGAGAAATATCTTTTATTTTTACACAGGACATTAGTCTTATCTGCAATAACACCTCTGAAGATCCCAATAGAGCGATACATATCTCATTTCATGATAGAAATTCCATTTCCATTGCCACATAGACCTAAAGTCATGGTGCAATTAGGACCTAACACTGATGAAACTATTTTAATATCGCAACCGCCTGAATATATGCCTCTCCCTCTAAACGGAGCCTCTTTCACTCAAATGCTTAGGAATTTGGGTCCAGAAAATTGTCTACATGTCCTATTGTTTGCATTGACTGAACAGAAAATTCTATTACACTCGTTAAGACCCGATGTGCTGACAAGCGTTGCCGAAGCAGTGGTAACGATGATATTTCCATTTCACTGGCAATGCCCCTATATACCGATGTGTCCCTTAGGATTGTGTGATGTACTGAACGCTCCGCTTCCTTTTATAGTTGGCGTCGACTCAAGATACTTCGATCATTTCGAACCTCCTATTGATGTAGCATCAGTTGACCTGGACACTAATTCAATTTATTTATCAGAAAGCAAACGACTGCTCAATCCTAAACTCCTTCCTAAGAAGCCGACAAGAATTTTGAAGAATACACTGGAGAGGCTATTCGAGCGGCTATTGCGTCCTGTGTCTGCAACTAATGGAGCCTATAATGTGCAGCATCAAAAACTGAAAAGCTGTCCATTCAGCGATAGTCTCAAAACTAAAAAGGTTGAACGACAGATAGAGATAGAAATACAAGAGGCATTTATTAGATTTATGGCATCTATTCTGAGAAATTTTCGTTCATATTTACTACCGATCACTCGGGCGCCAACTGTGGGTGCAACTGATCCGAGTTCATTATTTGATCTCCAGGGTTTCTTGAAATCTCGTGATAAGAATTATCAAAAATTCTATACTTTGCTTATGAGAACTCAAATGTTTACTCGTTTTATCGAAGAGCGATCTTTTGTTACTGATAAGAACATAAGTCTAGCGTTCTTTGACGAATGCTCTGAAAAACTCGAATCAATGGGCGATGTAACCGATTCAAGCGCTTCATTGCGATTGTTAGATATCGGTGATTATGTACATAATGATCAGACTGTTTTCATCCCTCCTCCAGAGCCCATATCACCAGAAGATGAGTACACATATCATCAATTCGGTCCACTCGATCCTCGACTCTATCACAGACATCCAACAGTTGCTACACTTTCACGAATAGGTTCGCTATTAAACGATAGCGAAGCTGGTGTATCGGAAAACTCATCAATCATTGCTCCGTCAAGTCCTATGTCAAAGCGAACTAAACAAGAAATAAGGACTGCACAAAAGTTAGCTAGAAAACATGCAGAGTCGCCGATGACATGGGCAAAGTGCCTCGTCAGTTATTGCTATAGTTTATGGTTCATTCATTTACCCGCTTATGTCATAGTCAATTCTCTAATGAAAGGAAAGCCACTAAATGTTGCTTTTGAAGTATTATTACGCATGCAATCCCTTAACTTTCATCCTCCTGACGAAGTTTGCTATAGAATAATGATGTTGTTGTGTGGTATTTATAGTCAACCAGTATTAGCTGTTAAAGTATTATTTGAGATGAAGCAACACGGTGTTACACCGAATGCCATCACTTATGGCTACTATAATAAAGCGGTGTTAGAGAGCAAATGGCCTACTGGCGATACAACTGCCACGCTCATGTGGAATAAATTGAGAAACGTTATCGTTGGCGTGGCTCAGTTCAGACAAAACACTCGAATCAGATCTTCTAGATTCAATTACCTTGCCACAGACCCCGATAATTCTAACTCTAATGAAAACTCATTGAAAACCGATTCGAAAGAGAGACAGAACTCTGTCGGACCTTCAGATGGCGGTTATGCCACTTATACAGAATCTGCCAGTTCAAGGAATTCGACATCTTTTACCGAACCCCAATCAACTATTAATCGAACCGTAAAGCTTGATGAAATCGTCGACTTTAGAGAATCAGATGCTTTCAGAGAACGAACTCGAAGTATTGTGAGAAAATCGACTTCTAGTTTGACGTGTTTGCAGGATTACGATAGTCCTGCAGGAGTTCTCATGACAAGTCATTTATCAAACTTTTCTCCTGATGGATTCGATTGTGATGAAAATTTTATAAGAAAACGACACAAGAGTGCAGATCACGGAAAGCCTCAAATTTCAAATTTGAATATAGACATTGAAACAAATCACATCAGTTTGAGTTCTCCAAAACCATATCTCAGATCTTATAGTTTTGGTAATGACGCACAAATCATAAAAAAACTAAAACATGGCGCTCTTAAAGAACTGCGGCAATTATTACAGCTAGAAAGCGACGAAGAAATGAAAAAATCAATAGTAAAGGAAAAAGAAATCGATATCTCGAAAAGAATCTCTTCTGCCGGAAATACGATTAGTTCTATGAAAACGATTGGAGGTCTGTCTCGTTGTAATGAAGATCCTGAAGAAGAGGAAGAGGAGGGAAACGATGAAAGAGAAGAAGGAGAAGAAGAAGTAATTAAAAATTGGCAAAAGAACTTGAGTGAGTCTAATATTATAAACAAATGTGATGATAAGAGTACAAGTTCATCAAACCGTGAGTCTTCAGTCACTTCTACCAATTCTAAACTGACTAATGAAAGCTCTGAAACTATTAACTCGAATCAAAGCTCGGAAAATTCGGACGAAGTCTTAAGAAATAAATCCAATGCTAACAGCAATGATATCGCATCTTCTTTCAGTCCACTCAAAGATGCGATTATGAATCTTGATTTGTTCTCACCTGATGGCAAAGTGGCCTCAACTCTTCGTTCAAGTTTACGTATTGCGAGTCGATTCGCGAAATCTTCGGCAAAGAGTGGAATGCCTCGAAGTTCTACTTTTCACGATTCAACTCACAGTAATTCGGATAAAGCTTTGAATAGAATCGGATCTTTCTTTAGGAGAGATTCACAAAAAATTGATACTGAAACGGGGACCCCATTGAAAGCAATGTCTCGTTCGGCAACTCTACCGCCTGTTTCTCCTTCAAAAACTTGTGAAAGTAAAGACGAAATACTAGAAAGCAGTGACAATACAATGAAAGCCGAAAAAAGTGATAAACAAGAAAGTGATAACAGTCAGGAAGAGCTTAGAAACGAAGACGAAAGCATAAAAGAGAAAGAGTTTTCATCAAATTTTAGTTCACCCTGGGCTAACAAATTGGCTTCAAATAAGCATTCAGAATATGTCTACTCGACCATCAAATCTGCAGCAAACAATATGGCCAATCGTTTCAGTGGCTTGAAGTCATCGTTAGCTTCCTCATCATCATCTGCTTCGAACTCTCCGTCAAAACTTGCAAATGTAAGCAATACATCTGGAGTAGCGAACGTAGCCTCTGGAACCGCTTCTTTAATCTCTCAATGGGCTAGCATGGTGGCTGAAAAGTTTCCTTCAAATCTTGTTTTTGATGACGACGACTGTTCGAGTAACAATTCATTTGATATGAGGCGATCCAGTTTTGCTGCCAGTGAAGATGAAATCAGCGAACGTTCTCGTGAAGGAAGTCTAGGCAGAAATTTCACTGGATTTGGTGTCAGCTCCAGCACATCTCCAATGTTTGATTTGTTAGAGCAATACTACTCGACTAGTTTGGAACCAACTATCAGTTCATACAAAATAGTTATGGAAATCACTATGACTTCATGTTCGCGTTGTTACACTTGCTTTGCACTCATTTATGACGAAGAAATAATGGAGGGCTGGTCTGCAGATGACTCGAACTTGAACACCAATTGCACTTTTTGTAATTCAAAGTTTGTTCCGTTGTTGACAGTCACAATCAAAGTAAGCTTTCGACAATTACTGAATTTCGTTACTTTGAGTTAAACATTTATTCAAATTTTCAGGATTTGCGAAATGACATTTCACAAGAATCGTTGATTTCAACGGGAAATTCTCTCGAAACCTTTGACAATAAAGTTGAAAATAACTCAGGATCTGATAATAAAAAGTATATTTATTAGTATTCTAATTGTGCAACAATCTAAATCAATTTACTTTTCAATAGACCCGAAAACTTGAATCATGAACCATCTGAGCAGGACTTAGTCTCATTTGATGAAGTCGATAGTCCTAACAATCAACAGGAATTTGCCGAAGTATTTCCTATTAATCAAGAAAATGAAAGTTCTTCATCTTCTCACCGAAAAAGTTCACTAGCTTTGTTGAACTCGGAAGCATCAGAACCAATAACTGTTCCATATTTAAGTCCTTTAGTGTTACGCAAAGAAGTAGAAAATGTGTTGAATAACGAGGGAGACCTAAGTCTAGCTAAGCCAGAATTTGTTGACGAACACCCAATCATTTATTGGAATCTTATTTGGTATTTCAAGCGAATCAATCTTCCTTCACATCTTCAAGGCTTATGTCTTTCTGCTGCTACTCTCAACAAGGACAATAAAGTAATTATTAGATGAATTGATAATTGGAACACAAATGCTTTTTATTTAACTGATTGAATTTCTTAATGTCATAGTCTCAAAACGAAGCCAACTGGAAGTCATATGATTACCGAAACGTTTCAGTTAGATGTATGTGGGATCATGAAAAGCTTCACGAAGATATAGGAAGTCCATTACATCATCTATGGCTAGAATCTTGTAAGTGATGTGCTCTAAAGTGTTCTTCAAAGATGATAATAAAATTTTTTGACTGAATAGCACTTCGATCGCCACTGTTGCACGCATTGGTCACTGATGAACGCAAACTGACTCGTGGTTTAATGCGACAAATAATCAATTCGATCCAATGCAATGATTTATCGACACCAATGAAATTATTGATTACTGAACGATTGAAACTGAATGCCGTCAAAAATAATGCAAGGCAGCACAGCATTTATCGGGATTTACTCTTTCTATCTTTCGTTGCATTGGGTCGAGAAAATATCAATAATAGTAAGAGTTTTATAGTTAAAATTAAGCAAACGACCTACTAATTGTTGAATCATTGACTTACAGTTGCATTCGATCGTGAATACCGTCGAGCTTTTGAATCCATGACACCTAAAGATCAATTGGGGTTAACACCTATTGATAAGCCGCCATCGATTGGAGCCGTGCTTTGCCGTCGATTTTTCAACGAACTCGAACTAAGATCGAAAACAGCTAACAATCTGCTGACGAGTAGTAACTCAATTATCAAGAAATAAAAACTAAGTCTTCTAAGTCTTAGATGATTCGCTAGTTTTAATTGCCTAACAGTTATTTTATTTTTTTAATTGAGATAAGTTTTATTTTTTTGTTGTACTCTAAACATGTAAATTACAGACTATTTGTAAATAGAATTTGAATTCTGTCGAAACTGCATTAACTTATTAAAGTTTTTAAATTTTATAAATTATTGATAAGCATTTCAAGTTTGCCATCGATTGTTTAAAACTCTGATTGATTTATAAGAGCTGAAACTGGTTTATAAGAACTAAAACTTTGATTTATAGCAACTAATCAAATAAAATCATTCTGCTTAACACCAGACTTCGACCTGATCTTTAATATAATCGGTGTCCTCCCGATTGACCAACAAATAAAAGACCAAAAACTAAAAGCCCAACAAATTTATGCTAAGGTTATTATTGAATAGCAGTTCATTTAAGCAATGCTTAAGTAATGTTTTTTCTATAGTTAAAATTAGACAAAAAATTTTATTATTGGAAAATAAAAGTAAATATCAGTGCATTACTAATAAGTTCTCAGAAAACTCAAAATTTGAAGACCCTTTTTTGAAATCTATAAAACATCTTATAAATGTGACTTGTTCAATAATTTGAAAACAGATGTTTATTTAATTATTTGAAAATAAGAGATTTGATTTGTTGGACATTTATTTGTTAGTCATTTAACTGTTGGTCTTTTATTTGTTGGGCTTTTCTTGTGCTTTTGGTTTTTTGGTCTTTCAATTGTTGGTCAATCGGAAGTAAACCATATAATCATGTTTTGGAATCGGATTAACAAAATGTTGAAGCAAGAGATTAAAAACTTAGAGATTGTCGAAAGATTGTTGCGATAAGAAGCACAACACTATTTAGTGTCGAATCGATGACTAGTTTTGCGCAGAGATACGTATGTGAATACGTCACCTTTGAAAGCGATAATACTTTGTTTTGATTGGACTAAGCACTCGATAATAAGGGTCTAACTGAAAATATAGGGGAATAAAAATGTCGGACAAAGTGAAAGAAAATAAAATCAATCATAGAAAAAGTACAAAAACAAGTGAAAGGTATGTCTAAAATAATTGTTATCCATTAATTAATTAAGATATGAATAATTAATGATAATTGGCTTAATGTTTGAATCGAAATAGAAGTGAAATAGCATCAGAACTAATGGAAAGTACGAAAAGTGGCGGTCATTCGGATGATTGGCATTCAAGACATAAATCACATAAAAGTAAACATAAAAAACATAAGTCAAAAGACGATTCATCTCATCATAAATGCTCGAGAAAACATTCAAAAAAGTCTAAAAAAGATAAGGATCTGAATAAAAAGGATAAGAAGACAGTTGACAAAGAATTGAAAGAATTGGAAGAACTGATGAAACAGAAAGAGATAATTGAAGCAAAACTTAGAGAAGAACTAAAGAATGAAAACAATGCCAACAATGATAATAATTCTAGTCATGTCTTCAATAATAATGCTATTTATGAGACATTGAATGAAAGACAAGACAATGGAATGAATGAACAACAAAATGGTTTTAAAGATAATGATCTAAATGGTAGTAAAAACAAGAAATTATCAAAGAATGACAAACGAAGTGATGAAAAAACGAAAGCTGATGAGAGATCAGTGAATAAAGAAGTTTCTCATTTAGAATCAGATAAAGAGAGGAAGAGAAAAGCAACGAATGATGTGCTGAGAAACGAAAAACATTTGAAATCTGATGTCAAGTCGGATAAAAGCGAAACTAGACACAAGAGTCAGACCAAAGATAGTTCAAAATCAAGAGATAGTCGAACAGAAAGAGAGCAATCCAGTAAAGAAGATAAGTATTCAAAAACAGGTGAATTATCGAAAGAAGCTAAGAATAAGAAGTCGCCTCAAACTTCGAATTTACCTGAAAAAAGACATTCCCCTGAAGTCAATAGACATAGTATTAGACACTCTAGAAGTCGTTCAAGAGATCGTCAAAGATATCACAGTCCAGACAGGAGTAGAAGTGATCGAAATGATAGGCATAGCTATCATAACAGAAGATCGTTTGGAAGACATGATAACAGCAGTAGAAGATCACCGCATACTAGAGAAAGAGACTACGATAGAGATAGGGATAAGACTAGAGAAAAGGAAAGAGAAGAGAAGGATAAAGGTAGAGACAGGGGTAGAGATAGAGATAGGGAGACAGAGACAGAGAAAGAGATAGAGACAGGGATAAAGATAGAGAACGACGAGACAGAGAAAATTATAGAGACAAATATTCTGATAAGCATTCCAGTAATAACAGATTCGATAAGTTCAATCCAGACAAAAACACACACGAATCCAGTTCTGATGACGAAATAGACGTTGACATCAATGAAGACGAAAATGAGGAACAAGAAATCGAGCGAAGAAGAAAACAGAGACAGGAGTTGATGCAAAGACTAAATATTTCCTTGGGAAAGACAAATGATTGCAACGAAGCTTCGAATTCGGGCTTTTCTTCGATTCAAAACTCGGTCAAAGAAGACACGAATTCAAACAATTCAGTCAGTATTGGCGATGAAGACTCTCGCCCTCTGTGTTCGTTTGATGAAATATTTAAGCATAAAGATAGTGATGACGAACTGAAAAATGACACAGATTTAGAGCCTAAGGTGAAACAAGAATTAGTTAAAAGCGAGCAGTTGACATGTTTGCAGAAACCGATATATTCTCAGAAGAGTACAACTCCCCGTGTGGTCAAAAGAACTTTAAGGCTTCTCGTATTGAAAATCCTGCCCTAAATGACAACTGGGATGACGCAGAAGGATATTATCGTAAGTTTAATTTTGGGCATTGTCGAATAAGTTTCTGATAGATTGAATTATTTTGCGTGAAGGGATAAACATTGGAGAAATTCTAGACGGACGTTATGCTGTTTATGGCTATACAGGTCAGGGAGTGTTCAGTAATGTAGTTCGCGCTCGTGACAAAGCAAGGTCTCAACAAGAAGTGGCCGTTAAGATAATACGAAACAACGATATTATGTAAGTTTTATATTGAAATGGTTTCATCAAACAATTCAATGATTTTCCTGAATTTTATAGGCATAAAACCGGTCTAAAAGAATTAGAGTTTCTTAAAAAACTTAATGATTCAGATCCTGATGACAAATATCATTGCTTACGTTTATTCAGACATTTTTACCATAAAAATCATTTGTGTTTAGTATTTGAGTCTCTTTCTATGAATCTGCGCGAAGTATTGAAAAAATATGGTAAGGATATAGGGCTTCATATAAAAGCAGTTCGTTCTTATAGCCATCAATTGTTTATGGCACTCAAACTACTAAAAAAATGTAATATTCTGCACGCAGACATCAAACCCGATAATATATTGGTATGATTTCTACTACTTTTCATTCACTCAACAGATTTTAATCCAACCTATTTTTCAGGTCAATGAAAATAAGTCAGTATTGAAATTGTGTGATTTCGGTTCTGCTTCTTATAGCAATGAAAATGATATCACTCCTTATTTAGTGAGTCGATTCTATCGCGCTCCTGAAATCAGTAAGCCTTGAAAGTCGGCCACAGTAAAATCTGTTTACCTTTAACGTGCTTTTAAGTGGTTTTTAATGTAAAAATACGAAACGATATAAAGATGCCATAGAGAAACATGACATTTGTTATTAATTTTTGAAACCACTTAACTAAATGTTCAAGTTGGACAGGTTTGACTGTATTTTCACGAACTATATATTAATTAATTTATTGTTGAACTTAATCTAGTATTAGGACAACCGTACGACTTCAATATAGACATGTGGTCTGTTGGTTGTACACTGTATGAACTTTATACTGGAAAAATTATGTTTTCTGGTAAATCTAACAACCAAATGCTTAAATTTTTTATGGATTTGAAGGGCAGAATGTCCAACAAATTCGTCAGGAAAGGAGCCTTTAAGGATCAACACTTTGACGCCAACTGTAATTTCTTGTATCAAGAAATCGATAGAGTCACTGAAAAGGTTCATTCATAACGTGTCACTTATCAATCAATTTCTGCATTTCGAGAACTCGAATCCCAATGTTTTTACCATTTATTAACATCTTTTTCTGAATATAGGAAAAAATTGTTACCATTACCAATGTTCAGCCAATTCGTGATTTGACCTCTGAGTTAATAGCTGGACAAACATTGAGTGAACCCGAACAAAGAAAAGTCTTGCAGCTCAAAGATATCTTAGAAAAGATCCTGATGTTAGATCCGTCAAAACGTTTGACTCCTGCTCAAGCATTAAGCCATCCGTTCATCACTGACAAGATGTAGCCAATTATAAGGTATTTGTCATTAGCTTAATTCAAAGCAAAATTTAACTAAACAATTGTCTTATTTTTTAGAAATGATCCAGAGTAAAGACAAATTAAATAGAAATCTATTTAATGAACTTTTTGGACAAGAGAAGCAATTTCTTTGAGAAGTTACGATATCTTGAGTTTTGCTTTTAGTTCGTGTCATTGACAAATGACATATTTTATTATTTGTACAGACATTACATATTTATTGTAAATAAAATGATCGTTCCTTTTGTTGCACTGTTTGCGTTTAGGTCAAAGAATAGACGGAAAGTTAAAAACACCGGTTTTGATGTATTAAAGCGAATATAGGGTTTAAAAATGAAATAATTCCTGTTGAGATCGTAATGCATTCGTAATCTGATTCTGATTCGATGACTGTTAATCAAGTGGTAATTTTCAAATTAGACCCTATTGTGATTATTGATATATTATTTCAAACTGAATATTACATCAATTTTGTATTCTGATAATAGGCATTATTCGCCGAATTATCGCTCACTCTTTGGCCAATTTTTAGCTTTAAGTATGAAAACAAATAAAATATTGATTAAAGAATTGTCTTTCGTTGAATTATTTTTATACTTTTATTTTACAGGAAATATTAAGACTTTGAGTTTAACCACCTAAAGATTTAATGGATTTTCAAATGAAATCTCGGCTTTGCTATGGAATGACATGCAGTTTGAGCTGACATTCAGATTGAATTTAGTCAAGTTAGGTTAGGTTAGGTTAAGTTAGATTTGGCTTAGATTGTGTTCAAGTTGACAATTTTCATGCGTAAGATATGGCCTTTCGAATGCTCCCAACGTCGTAAGTGATCTCGTGCTCCAACAATTACATGCAATCTATAGTAAAGCCAAATGATATTTCTTTCTTTACTATCAACAGAATTAGCAGTCTAATCTTTTCCTATGAAAAATTGTTGATTTAATAATCAAAAACCGCAGACCATATCAAATGAATCATGAGTAAAGGTAAGTAAATGGCTTTGAAAATCTGATAGCTCTATTTGAGAGGACTTGCTTAAAATGATTTAAGATCAAACTGAACCTTAATTGAATAAAACTTAAATTATGAATATGATAATGTGTTTTATTTTTTCTTCAATTGTTTGATATGAAATTATTGTAAATGGGTTTGACAACCAGGATGATCTTTACTGAACTGAAAGCATAAATGTTTGGGATGATTGGAGAAGCATAGAAAATTTAAGATGAGATGTGAATGGCTTTATTGAAACCTCTACCAAATGTTAAATCAGTTTTCAATGCTAAACTTCTAATGAATATCTCCGCATTAATTGAAATTATGCTTATTTTAAATTCAATGACAAGCGAAAAACCCGAACTCAAACTTTGACAGATCTCAAGCTAATAAAAAGGTTGAAAACGAAGACATCTCATGATACTCTTGGTTTCATTTGGTTTTTCCTCCACACAGCTGCCAATCACCCTCGAATGAGTTGTCACCTAACTTAACCTACTGTTTATTCATATCTAACAGTACAGTACACTTGAAACTCTATAATCCTTGATAGCAACAATAAAATGGTCGTCGCTACGCCAACCTTCCTATGATGTGCATCAATTTGTTGCCAAACTTGATTTCTAATTTGCTTCGATTACTATATTGAATATTGTATAAGTCTGTTGATATGTGAAGATATTATGATCCAATGGAAAGCATCCCACAACACCACATCACTTCTGATTGCTATCAAAGATTTTTAGCTTTTCGAATGTACTATCACCTCCAAAAGTCTTTGTTAAACTCTGCGTCAAAAATTAAGGGAAAGAGATATTAAAATAAAAACTTTAATTTTTAACTTTAAATAGTTTTATAGTAATGATAGTTATGCATTCAGAAAATAGTATTTAGTGATAGAGTTTTATAGCATTCCATCAAGATTTTGACTATAATTTTTCGCCAAATTTGAATTTTTACAGACTTGTGGAGGTGATAGTACAGTATATAAGCTCACACATTAACGCAATCTACAACAATGAGTATATGAAGAACAATTTTACGTTCTTTTCTGTAATAAAACCTAAGAAGTGTTCAATCAATACATAATGAAAAAGATAAATTCTGACCAATTTTGTTTGTTTTTGCCACTGTGTGTGACAGTACAGCAAACAGTACTCTAGAGATGTAAGCTTAAGTGAACTTTGGGATGCTTAAAAATTAGAATATTTTTGGTAGTAAATTGACTCGACTTTAATTGAGTTATAACTCTAATTCTGTCCTTCTAATACGTCATAATATTTTCAAAAAGATAACTTGTTCATGTTTTTCTGAATTTTGGAAAATAATTATCAAGATAACTCAAAAAATGAGATAATATTTATAGAAATGTTGAAATTTGACAGTTTTCAAGCAGTATTCTAACTGTATAATTGATGTTTGATTATATGTTACTGCAATACTTGGGCCAGCCTTCAAATGTCAAACTTTCCCAAGCGATCAAGTGATCGTTCCTTAACCAATACAGGAATCGCATTAACATCAAAATACAGAAACCAAAGCACAATAGGAAATAGAGAGTACGTGAAGCTATATGTAAAAAAAAGTTTAATCAGTATGCAGAATAACTTAGAGGCCGAATCTGACGTTGATTTAAAAACTATACACTGCTCTAAACAACTTTCCCACTAGATTAAGAACTGCTTCGCTATAAAGGCATCTCCAATCATGCGTTTTGAAAGAAGTTTGGGATCAAAATTGCTCTAAAATACTATTCTCAACTCAAGGTTAATCTAAGCTGAAGGCGATCAATGGATGAGATGGATGGGTGTAGCAGATGAGCTAACAGAAGGCACATTCTTTACATGGCCATCATCTCGGCTTTTGGATCCAGTGGCCTTCAAGAGATTGTCATATAAAAAGAGAGTTCATTCTGCTATCTTCTTATTATTGCTTATTCTGTCGCTATATTTAAAGCCAACGAATAAAAACCTATCGCAAAAATGAAAGCAATCGTAAGTTTGTGTTCTTCTAATGCTTTTGAATGATTTATAATTCTGACGATTAGCTCAAACTCTTAAACTATCTTCTTTTTAGTTCGCAATCGTTCTTTTGGGACTAATCGCTTGCGCCACCGCAGGTATTCTCAGTCCATACGTTGGATATACCGGGTATGTATTTAGATGAGAAAATGTTCATAATACAAGATAAAGGCTAACAATGTTTGAAATGATAATACAGCTATTACGCCGCCTCACCGGTTGTTTCCCGAGTTGGTGTGGTTTCTCCCTATGTTTCTCCATATGTGAGCAGCTATTATGCTGGATCTCCAGTTGTGGCTCCAGTTGCTTACACCAGTGGTGTCTATTCTCCATATGCCGCCTATTCATACCT
The DNA here is from genome assembly GCA_018873245.2 of Archegozetes longisetosus. Taxonomy (NCBI): domain Eukaryota; kingdom Metazoa; phylum Arthropoda; class Arachnida; order Sarcoptiformes; family Trhypochthoniidae; genus Archegozetes; species Archegozetes longisetosus. The sequence continues at coordinate 7,637,842 of JAEMBT020000007.1, forward strand.
CTTGAAGAAATAAGTTCATCGCATTCTATCAAAGCACTGCCACTAAGCGGTTCTCCTACGGAAATAACTATTCAAGATTGTAGCTCAAAATTTCCTGGTGATTTTGCTTTTCCTAATGCTGTTTTTCTTATAAATCTTTCTTTTCTTTAAAGACTGTAAAAAAATTTATTTTGACTATTAATTAAATAAAAAAGCATTTGAAAAGTGCAATCAATTTTGTTGATTTTTAATCATTGAATACAATGTCAAAACTTGTTTCTAGTTTTCATTGTCAAGGCTCCACTTTATCTCGTTTAAAAATTAAGCTTTGCAACTAAGTTATACTTTTCAATTAACTTGAAGGAGATTTTCAAGACTCGTTTTTTATGTAAAACAGTCTTGGGTTCCGTGCCAAAGCATTCTAAAAGTTGATATTATCATATTATACAAACAATTAGAATGCAATAAATATGATTATCGTTGAACTATTTAACTAAATTTCAGTATTTAATAGAACAAATGGTTTTTAAATACAGTCAGCCCTGTCTAACATTCACAGGTAGTCAAGTGGTTTTTAAAAATTAGGGACAATCAAGTCGTGTTCTTCAATGGGATTCATATATAGTTTTTTTTAAAGCTATCTAAGTGAATGCCAAAGTTAGGTAGATTTTACAATATCATTTTATGACCGTTAATTATTTGCGTAAATATCAGTTACAAGCAGAAATTGCATAATCAAGTGTTTTATAAGAACAACAAGTGACTAACTTGCAAAAGTTATCAATGCATAACATTTGTACCGTTTAATTGCTTATTACGATTTCAAATAAGTCCATATCCAAAATAACTCAGGTATTTCTAATTGTTTTAATCAGTTTAAATTTGTGCACATTTTCCTCGGCTTAGAAGTGATTTCTCTTAGTAAACTCATGAAATATGTAAATATTTTTGAAAAAGTGCGTTAAATTACAGAGCATTCGCGTTGTTTCCAAAACGCTTTTCACCAATGATTCAGTTTTGCAATTGTTCAACCTCAAGTAGAAGCTTTGTAGGATGTATTCATTTTTCAATTTTGAAGTTTCACTTCTAAATAAGGTTTATTATTCTTATTGATTGAAAAACAATCTGACCTCTAATTTCAATTACAGTTATTTCTGGATTTTATGTAAAAAATTCGATTGTCACAAATAAAGCTCAAATTCGAGCTGAGTTAGAGTTTAATAAGTAAGAGAGAATTAAGCTAAACAGCTCTCAGACTTAGATTTGAATAGCTGTATTCTTAATGAATTTGATAGGCAATAGAGGCTTTCCATACGTTGAGGTTTTTTTCAACTTATTGTATTCAAGTATAGATTCAAATAACTTTCGATTTTTTTGAAAAATTAACTTTTGTTATTTTTTAAATTGTAGAAAGACTGTTCGTACTCTTTAATTAATTAAGGCGTATTTCTGCACAATAGAGTCAATTATTTTACAATGAATGCCAAAAATGATTTTGATTGACACAATAAAATCTAAGCTGTTTTCAGACCTCTTTTGGTTGGGTGCCTAACAATTTTCCAACAAACGGAACGCTGCAAATTCAGAATAGTTAAGAATAATGCAAATAGAAATGAATTCTGGACACGGAATCAATAACTAATGAGTCAGTTATTCATAAGTTGGAATGAGGTGTGTGTCAGAAACACAGTTTTGGTGGTGCGTAGTGTTAATAGAGTAGGTGTGATACGTGCGAAATCGAAAGTTAAACAATTTTCACCTATAATTGGTAGAAATTGATGTTAAATCATGCATATTGTTGTGCCCTTGGATTATGTTTTAGTAACAGTAGCGACTTGTCATTGGGTGTGACTTTTGTCATCATTCCTTGAACTAACATTTTTTCCTTGTCGTAACTGGACATTAGACACATGTCTGCTATTGGTTTGTATTCATTATAGAAATTAGGTTATCGTTGCGGGACAACAATAGCTTTATATAAATAACGAGAAAACAATGCCTGTTCTCAAATCTTACATTTCACTCAAACTTGTGATAACGTTTTCAATATTTGGCTAAAATGAAGGCATTCGCTCTATTGGTAAGAATTGAAAGCTGTCTAACTTTCGCATGAAGTTAAGAGGTTTCTTAAAAGTCATTAACAATTAAGCTATGTTTTTCTATGAGATTTTTATATTGTTTTGTTAAACCACTTAAGTGCATGTCAAAGTTAAACAGGCTCTACTGAATCAAGTTGCAAGTTTGATGACTTTCGCCAACTGCAATTCAAATGTGCAAATCTTGTATAAATCAGTGAAAAATCACAAATTCTAATAAATAATTCAATCTGTCGCTCTGCAGATTTTAGTGACATTTGCTGTAGCATGTCTTGTTGAATACGCACAAGCTGGTTATCACGGACACCACGGAGGAGGTTATGCTTCTCATTGGCAGTACGATAACGGACTTCATGCACCTTACAAAGGCCATGGTGGATATGGTCATGGTGGTTACGGTCACGGTAACTAAAATTTAAATCTTGGATTTAATAAGATCACTTGATATGACAATTTCAACGTTTGAAATTTCAGGTCTTTTCGGTGCACATGGATTAGGATATGGTTTGTACGGACGATAAATTCGACTTGACATTAGGCAACGGCTTTCGGACAAATGACTGTAAAATATTGTATAATAATTAACATAACATGTCTTGTAAAATGCAGCGGACTTTTCGTGAATAAACTTATTTTTTATTGAAAAAAATAACTTTACATTTGATTCAGAATAAATTATATGAATTTGGGTACAAAAGTGAACACTTTTTAAATCTTTTGATATTCTCATGAGAAATAGTACTTAAGCTAATTATGTGTAAGAACCGTCTCAAAACTTGAGAATTGTTTATAGAAAGACTTAAAATTACACATTTAATTACAATTCAATTAAATACAAGCTTAAGTATTGGGATCATTATTAGTTGAAGCATGGCTAAAATTATTTCGAAGAAGCAGATGCAGCTCCACTACCAGAAGATCCAGAACTGGCGTAAAATGGATAAGTTCCATACCCGTAACCCCCATAAGGTATTCTTCCATAACTTCCATACCCATACCCACCATAACCTATGTAAAAACATTTAAATGATTTCAGTTCATCTAAAATCAATACGAACGTCCGAAAAAGTCATTTATGACTTCATAACTTTTGGAGTTTTTATATTTTACTGAAATCATTCATCGAGTAATTATTTATTAATCAAAATATTAAAATAACTACCGCCATAACCAAGTCCTCCATATCCGTATCCATAGCCCAATGTTCCCAAACCATAGCCATAGTAAGGACTTTAATAAATTTAATACAATTAGATATTAGTATTGAAGACTTGTTTATGAAAAAAGCAGATTATAGAAAATTCAAATATGAAAGTTTAGAGATTTTTTCAAATAGAATTCGACTTGGACTGACTTTGTGAGTTCAATTAAAATTTTAAATTATTTTCAATGTGATTATAGATTGAAATGAATAGAATTCAAAATCAAAATTAGTTCAAACTCGATGAAATGGTTCTCGAGAAAAATTTAACGTTTGATTATCTAAATTAGAGTCAATAGGCTTCAATTATTTTACTGAATAAATACCTTGAAAATGGATTTACTCCGAGTCCATAATAAGGAGAAAAGCCTAAAGTTTGAGCTGAACTCGTTCCCAACAAAGTAATTGTAAGCAACTGTTGAGAAAATCGGAAGTTTTATTTGTTCTCACAGATAATCGAACAGAGTTTTTTTTATTTAAAAAAGTTAATTCAAAAATTGTTTAAAACTTTGGAAAAAAAATCGAGTGATTGATATCCTTAACAACGAAAGAGGAAACTCACCAAAAGTAAAGTCTTCATATTTGGAAGTCGAGTAAATAATTAAATAACTTTTAAAAGAATGAAAATCACTAGAACTAGTAATCAGTGATAATTATAATGTAAGAAAAATATAGTTTACATCAAATGCTGTCAAATGCTCAGATTTAGCGAAACAACACATAAAATAAATTTAAGCCCATTTATATATAAGTTGGTTACTATTATATTAATGCTTTGTCATTCTGTCTTTAAATTTATGTAACGAGAGTTTATTTATCAGAATTAGCTTTTATTTTGCAAATTTATAGCATATTTGATTAATGACTTCAAGTGAACTATAAATGTTGAAATAGTTTCTCCAATTCGTTGAGTGAGTGCTATAAAGCCCTGTCTCTAATTGAGATAACATTATAGGTAAAGCTCTGTAGAACTCACCCGATCAAACGATGATACGATTATTTCAAATAATAAAGTTCGCGTTACTTTTATGCTAAGATTAAACCGAATATAATCTAATAACTACTTATTCGTGTATATATATTGAGTCATTATAACTAGATTTAGAACAAAAGCTAAAAACTTTTTTGGAATCGCTAATTATTAGGAAAAATTTTGCTCTGATTTTTCAAAATTATGAGCTATTCTTATAAGTTAGAATGTTTATTTTTCACTCATTTCTGGCTACTTATGTAATTCTGTCAATTGCATGTATGGGATGCAAAAAAGTTTGATTTCTTATTCAAATTTTACTTCCCCAATAACAGGAATCAATGAACTTAAAAAATTTGATAGAATTTAATAGTCATAGGATACAGGAATTTGATATACTCCATACTGTATTTCGTTTTTAGATGTTTGCAATATTTAAGCAATTTTTCTCTATTATGTATTCAACTATTGAAATTTCATCAAAAAGTCTGAATGATGAAGATTAACTAGATTGTTACGTCTCGAGTCATTTCGTATTTAAACGGTTGTCATGCAATCAAGTATTTTTATTCAAATTGTTTTCAAATTTTTACCGAAAGATTAGTACAGTGAGAAGTTTAATGCAAACAGTTTCTAATCTGGGAACAAAGTGATTGTCAGTACCACAGTCGATGACTATGCGAAACATCTCAGTAAAGTTATACATTGAACAAGATAATACTGTCTAATTCAACCTCTTTATTGGATTTGTTCTTAAGGTGAATGCTCCCAAAAACTTATAATTATTCAGAATTTATTTGTAAACTTATGACAATACAAACTATGCATTTTTACATTAAATAGGATAATAAATAATAATTTAAGTAATAAAACCAAAGACTTTAGCACTTCGTAAGTTTGGTTTACTTTCGGCGATAATGACCAAGGTGGTTATAATATCCATAATGTGGCAGATCGTGAATGATTGAAGTCCCATAAGCCCATTCGCGCCCAATCGGATATCCTCTTAAAAGTAATCCTTCCTTAAACGCCAATTCGCCGCTTAAATCATAATATGGTCCATAAATGCCAGCATCGGCTCTGATGCTTAATACCATTATTGCACAAAACACCAAATAAACGGATTGTCGCTAAAAAATAAGATATAATTTCACTTTCTTTTTCGATCATTGAAATAAAATAAATTTAGTTTCACATCAGAAACAGTAAAATGAAGAACATATAAAACATTAAATTATGATTAAAATTAAAATAAAACTTAATTTTTAACTACAAGCTTGTTCACACATTTAAGTCTGAATTAAGAAGTTATAAAACTTTCTCATACCTTCAAAAGATTCATTGCAAGGGGTTGATTATTAGACAAACACTTCTGCGAATATCTAACTCTGAAGTGAAACGCGGAAAAGTGTTCAGCATATTTAAAGGTTCGCCGAAATTAAGTTTGAATGCGTAACACAATTTTAATATTCAAATAGCGATATGACATGCATTTGTTTATTATAATACAGATAATTTTGGGTTTAGTTATGAGACAACTACAATATGTTTCGCTGATTCGTGTCAAATGTATTTTGTGTCACACAAGGGGCAGTTCTGACACTCGGCCAAAGGTTTAATCTATGATTAGAGCAAAATCAACATAATATTAAGTTAATTTGATATAAAGTATTATAAAAAAAACTTGAATTTCGACTTCTGAAAGCTTGCGCTCAACAGTAGTCATAAATGAAAAGAAAGTGAAACTTACACATTATTATCACTGTATGTCCTGTATATTTATTAAATTATACATTTATTATTATTGGTTTTCCTGACAATAAATCGGGTTTATCCGAGTTTTGATTATTTTCCTCCTCAAGCCTATTATAAAGAAAATAATAGACAGTGAAAGCAATGTTTTTCATGAGATTATCTGTAAGTAAAGTAAAGAAGAACGCAAATTCGGCGGTATCTGTTCCGAGACATTTATATTGAATTGAAGACTTGATTTATGTTGAGCTGAAATGATTGAAATATATAAATAAACGTGAAACAAAAGATAGGTAGGAAATTGGACTTAGATTTGCATAATTAATTTAAATTAATTGGCTTATCTTTTACAAGCTCTATAGTTATTAAACAATCGAGTATTGAGCTCGAATAACTCAATTTAGTCAATTATCATATTTTTAATTGTAGTAAAACAATATCATAACTTATTCTAATCATAAGCTTCAAGATTAATCTTAACAATTAGAAATAGGTGTTATCTTAATTACTACTTTTAAATTATATTAAATTACATTTGAGTTGATTCGATTTTATTGTGAAAACTATTTCAGTAAATATAATATGTAAACAAGTTATCTGACACTTTATAAGTTTGCATCAATCGACTCTGATTGACGGTTCAAATGTTCAAAACAATTTAATCAAAATCATTTTCGACTCATTAAGTTTTTCAAACAATCAATCGTTTGAAAGCATTCGTCTTTAGTTGAAATATTTATTCTGTTCAGTTCCAATTATTAAGTTTTTGAAATTATTTAAAAGCTCGCGTCTGTGTAGTGTTTTTAAAGAGTGTTGAGTTTTTAGGGGGTATATTAGTGTGTGTTAGCTTATACATAAACTCGACTACTGGTTAAGACTTCATAGAGACTGAATTATGGTTACATAACTTTTTGATTAATATTTTCAGTTTATATATCTATCAAAATTGCATTAAATAATAGAATGATGTCATTTCATTCATATGTCAGATAGTTATGAAATTGAACTATCGTATCTTTTCTATTGAATTTTGAAACTTTATTTAATAATTTTCATTCATATGTTTGTATAAGTTCAAATAATCTCATGCACAATGTTTTGAAATAGATCATTATATGTAACGAATAGAAAAATAGCGCTTAACTTAATTGATAAATGGGTCAGTGTTTATACAGACTGTAATAATGAGAAAAATTGTTGCTTTTATACAACTTCTGCGTTTTCACCTTCGCCTAACCCTAATTACTCTATAAGTATCCTTATGGAGTGATTAAATCACTTTAAAACATACCATTCATTCATTTATTTATTAAGACATAATATTGCAATAAAAGTGTTTATGACAATTGGCAAAAAGTGATATGCCATTAGTCTTATTGATTATATTGAAATTGACTTATGATTTTTTTCACGACTTAGAACTAGAACTAGCACTAGCACTAGCACTAGAACTATAACCATAACCACCATAATTTCCATAATAAGGCCTATTGTGATACTGACTCGGATAGTTGTATAAGCCATAATTGAATGGGCTGTTCAAATATGTCTGTGATCGAAACGGACTGTAACCAAAACTTCCATAAGTGTAGGGATACCCAGCAGTTGGATACGAGTAGCCGTAGCCTGAATTTATTTTGAGAAGATAGATTGATATTTTAGTAACTGATTGATAAGAATATAACTAATTATTTGAATACCGTATCCATGTGGTCGACTATAAATAGATCCTCCATATCCAAAGCTGCCATAACCACTATACCCATAATCAGGTCTACCATAGCCATAACCATAGCCATAGTTATAACCACCAACAGGATACCCGCCGTAACCATAATTATTATCATATTGTCCTGTTTTACTCCAAAAGCTTGAAGTAACCATTGATATCAATGTGATAAATATGGTCGAAATGATTGCCTTCATAATAAGTATAGTTTTGAAAGTTAGAACTAAGTTTCAGAAATAATCTGAGACACATACGAACCGATTTCATTTTAGATGATTAGATATGAATTTTGGTCCTTAAAATATGTAACTTTCACTTTGAGCACTTGATGCAAATATGAACCCTCATTGAGAAGCTTTTACAACTTTTTCCATTCATAATGTGTATAAATAATGAAAATTTAGGCCATTAGACCGTCGTTTGCCAACAAAAATAGGCATGTTTTACATATTTTGTTTATATTGCATATAAGGTGTGTTTTGTTTGTTGTTTAATATATTTTTGTTTGCAGACAAAGCACTTAAATATGAAATACAATTTATGAATCACTTGTTCTGTTCAGTTTAATCAACTGATTTATGAACATGAGTTCATTACTTGCATTTCCACATTCAAATTATATAACTTACAGATGGATATAATTCTATGATCTCTTTGATCATCAGCTTTGGCAAAAGATTTTCAACAGTTCGACAAGGATCAGTCAAAATACGGAAAATTCATAAATTACACTACCATTTAACGCTGACTTGAAGCATTAATTGTATTGTAAAGCATAAAGTTTACAAATAAACATGCCAATTAACTTGTTTTCATGAAGTGATGCTTGAATTTAGGTGTCAAAAGTTGAACGAAGGCAAGTAAATGTTGTTGAAAACTTGTAATTCCCGAAGTTTGCTTTTTAAACGATTTAAATAAATTGTTTTTATTATTTTATAATCACTTGTTTTGGTTTAACTGTGGGACCGAACTTTCCTTAACTTTATCGAAAATCACTTTCACCAGTAATACTTTGAAAAAGTTGAACGTTCAGGTCATTTGACGCAGCATTATATCAAAAAAGTTGGCAAATGTTAAACAGGTCTCAGATGTCTAATATGATTGAATGATAAACTTTGCATCGCTTCTAATCACATTAACAAGAAGAGAAAGCATTCGCAACAATTGATTCGGTGGTTCAATTGAAGCCACAAAGCCATTTTGCTTTTTAATATTATCTATGAAGTGAAAATAAAATTGATCTTAAGGAATTTCAAATGAATAAAATGAGCTTTTAATCACAATGAAATCGATTTTATTGAGTTTTGTACGCGTACAATGTTACAAGAAATTATAAAATCAATTTTGATATCTATAAAAAAGTTGTGTTATAAAGAGAGTCCTTTACAAAAGGCAGCTTTCAGACGATCCATGAGGCAATTTCCAGTGAAAATTGTCTATTTCTTCAAAAATCCATACCCAGCATAGCCTATAAGATAATAAAAATGTAATTAGTTGTATTGCATATTCTCTGAAAAGCATAATTTATAAATTTGAGAGTGCTCAATTTTCACTCAAAACTAAATGTTTAATTAGCTGGTAAGCTTTCGATATTCATTCCATAAATTTCAATAAAAGTTATAAAATATACCGTTCAATTGTATTTCTATTAAACTCGAAAACTACTAACTATTATGAAATAATTTGAAAATTGTTAGCCTGGTCAAAATGATGAAAAGATTTCAAACAGAAAAATTACAAAAGTAGTCTGATTCCATTTGGATAAAAACATGTGAAAGATTGACTTAAGCTAGCTCAATATTAAAGTTTGAAGGAAGATTAAAAAATTGAGTTCAAGAAGTAATTGAAAACTAATATAATTACCTGGATAGGCGTATCCTGCACTGTAATAGCCAGAGTATGCTAAAAGAGAATGAAATTTTAATTGAGATTGAAAATTTTCATGTTGAGTTTGCAAATGAGTTTGAAAAGGTACCTGGAACAGCTGCATAACCAGCAGAGTATGCAACTGGATAGCCATATCCATAGGAGGCATAGTATTGTCCGTATGCGATGGCCACAAGGGCGAACAAGAAGAGGACAGCCTGTTAGAATTCAATATTGAATCATTAATTCTGATTGCGATCAAGAGAAGCAATGAAAACATTAGCAGAGTGATGGACAAAAAGAAAGCAAAGCATTGGAAACATAACACAATCGACGTAACAACTCACCAAAACTTTCATTTTTATTGTTTTAAGAGTTTTGTTCAACGAATTGATCAAAATTGATAGCTAGTTCAAGTTTGAATTGCGAACCTGATCTTCTTCTTATATATTCTTTTTGACGACCTTGAGGAGCAAGGAATCTTCAGTAATGACAATAGGGCGGTGGAGCGAGAATTTTAAGATGGTTATGCAACGCAATGCCTTACAAAATTCATCAAAATAATTATAATATAATACTGTCAAAAAAACTATGTTCTATAATTGGTTATTGATTCATGGCAGTTAAGCCCGGCCTCAAACCTCTTCAATGTCCGATAAAGGAATAAATCATTTAAACTAAAATACTAACAGAAACTACCTGGAAAATTTTTCCGTTAAGCCTAACAATAATTTGAATTTATTTTTCTGGAAAAAACATTAAGTAGAGGTAAATTTTGACTTATTATGCACAATGATTATACAATCAAACAAAATTAATATTCCTTAATATTTAAAAAGTCTTATAAAAGTGCTATAAATGAAGTCTCGCCCTAAAATACAAAAACATCGATAAATCCTTTTTTTGAATAGCCTTGTAATAAATTAATAGACGTTAGGAATTTTTGATTTTATCATTAATTGTTGATTTGCGACCACGTGATACACCTTTATATTTTAATTGCTTCACGACTGATTCATAATTGATTATTGAATTTTAATTTGACAACTTTCGTGCGATGAATCTATAATTATCAGTTTGACTTAATACTTTTTGATACAAACTCTCAAACAATTGAAGAAAAAACTGCGCAAGCAGTACGCCAACTTTGAATAAATATGCAAACAATATGCACTAAGTGTTTCCTTAAATGTAGTCTTATTAAATTACGATATAATCCTTGAATGTGTGATAATTGCGTTGAAAAGCTTGGTAATCCTGAACAAGAAAAGGCCTTTGTTATGTCAAATTCCTTATAATGCGCGTCAATTTTCTGTCAAATTTCATTTTTAGTTTGATTTGATTACTACTTTGAGTACCATATGTTTGTTAATATGTTCAATATTATAGTCTGGTGGAATATTCCATGACAAGGCATCACTTCTGGCTGCTTATTAGCAGATTATTAAGCTTTTAAGTTTATATAAGCAATTGTATGCTACTATAATTGCCCCTATAAGTTCACTCAATAGACTCATTGAAAATTATCATAAATTCATTTAGAATGCAACAAAACTAATTTTATTCAAGAATTCGTTTTATAAAGAAACAAAGTAAACATAACAAACAATAGAATATTAAGACAAAATTTCAAAACTTAATTCGAAGAATCTTGAACGGAATGAACTCTATGGTTCGAGTTGACATTAGCATAACCAACGACACCGACTTGTTGTTGCTGCGGTTGAACCACTTCTTGAACTCTGACTTGCTTTAGTGGCTGGACCACTACTGACGAAACTCTAGGCTGAAGAACTGAAATCGAGCTATATCTTGGTGGTTCGAGATGTTGCTTAATCACAGAAACTTGTGGTTGGACCACTTGACCAACTGGTCCTTGATGTTCCGAATCAGATCCTCTTATAAAATACGAATATTGCAATGCTCCTTTTCCTGAATCTCTATGTCCTTCTATACTAACGGGTCTCGAATGAGCTGAAACTGAGACAGAACTTTTATGATCTGCGGGTTGGATAATGCTTGAGTACTGCAAAGGCAGCAATTCACTCGTAATTCGCAAATTATTAATTGGATTCTTTTGGAGATCTGATTCAACTAAAGTCACGATCTGTTTTCCCTGATCAACTGGTTGAAGAATAATTCGTTTTTCTATATCAATAGGCTGAATAGCTCCTAAAGACAACTGTTCGACCTGTGGCTGGACTGGAAGAATAGTAATTTGTTGGTCTTCAGGCCGAATAGATTCAATGAAATATTGATTTTGAATACTAGGATCGGCTGATATTATCGAGTATTGGCGTCTATCATGTTCCAAGCCATAACGAGCCTGTCCGATGTACTGAATTGTATCTTTTGGGCTCAATACAGTCTGCACCGGACTTCTCAAAAGTTGTATGATACTAACAGGCGCTTGATGCCCATTCACACTCTGAATACTTGACGGCAATATTTGTATTCTGCTGTCTTGAATACTGGCTGCAGAAGCCAACGACAATATTGCTAAGAATACAAGCTGTACAACCATAAGAAATGTTAGACCATTAGTAAAGTTGTTAATACAATAGTAAGAACAATGCCTGCACTATTGCAAACATGGAACAATTTAAGGTTATGAAAACAGGATTATGCGAGTTATAGTGAATTGCTTAAATTCAACTAAACTCATACTAGTTTGCAGATATTTGAATAAATTGCTTCGAAAGCTGCAATCTTCGGGTTTTTCTCGCATTCTTCAACAAAGTTCTATATTTTTTACAAATTTAGCAAATAACTATTTGACTTTAATATGTCCGCTGTAACTACTGATTGAAAATTATAACTAAACCTACTTTGAAAATATAACTTTGAAAAATGAGAAAAAATTGTATATTCGACTTACCATTTTGTGAGTTTTAAAACTAGTCAAGTGATGTACTTGAAAGTGAACAAAAATATAGTTACTTCGGAAAATTGTGCACCAATTTTATATAGATATGAAGTCCTTGGAATAGATATCTTAATAGCATCTCTCAAACCCTTAAAGATCTAAAGATCCTACTGACCGATTCGAAGAAAATTAGACATTAGTTTTTATGTCTCAACTATTATATGTTGGATGCTGTCTCATGATAACTAAATGGTTTAAAGCGAGTTTTAGTTTTGTTTATCAAAAGTTGAAAATATACAAAAGTAGCATAAATTAACCTCAAAGTCAAGGAGAGGACATCTGAAAATACTGTTTATAAGATGAAAATCACAAACCCTTTCTCATAAGTTGTTGAGTAGTTAATCTGATTTTGAACTTCTAAATTTTATTTTACATTAATATTCGGTACATGAGATGTTTACTGAATTTTTAACAGCTTTCAACTTTGATTTATCTTTTATGGTTAAAGATAATGGACAATTAAATAAATGATTTTGAAACCAAGAGTATATCAACTTTAATAAAGTCCATAGCCGTGACCATAGCCATGTCCGAAGCCGTGACCATATCCTCCGATTTCGTATTTCAATCCTGTGCTGACGTATTGTGGACCGCTGAACAAAATCAAATCAAATCTAATGGTAAAACGAAACACTTACGATAAGAGGTTTACTAAAAACATACTAATGTCCGTGAGGTATGATTCGGTGCTCATATCGATGACTGTAGCCAACACCTGGTCCATGTCCGTAATATCCATAATGACCATAAGATGGGTGAATTTGCTTTGTTTCAAAACCATAGGACCGTGAATAGGGGCCATAACCTCCGGCCAGAGCAAATCCAAGCAAAGCAACAAAACAGAAAAAAGTCAAAGGAGTAAAGTATTTCATCTTTATGTCTGACACACGAGTTATGCTCAACTTTTACTTTTATCAAGCACTATTGTTAAATGAAGTGATAGAGATTAATTGTGGACCACTTTTATATGAATGTGTTGTGTTCAAGCCTCGGTTTGGTACACAGGGCGGTAGGTTTGGTCTTATAATTATCATTACCTCAAACTTTTCATTTCCACGTCAATAAATTCAAGTCTAGGAAATAATGCGTGTTTTCATAATATAACAATGTTCTCCTGAATTGAGCCAAAAAATGAATAAAGTATTCAAAATTATAATTATGGGCATGCAGTACTAAGGTTTTAAGGTCAAAATCTTGAAAACTTTTCTCTACAGCTTCAGCCAATTGAACGAAAATTTGATTTTGAAACTATAGTATGTAAGCTGGCTGTCAAGTTATTGGACACTAGAAAATATGATATGAGTTTTTTGAGCAATCCGATTGTGATTGAAAACAATTAAGCTATGTGAACAACTTTAATTCACTCAACTTGAAAACATAAAATTGATTTGAATTGCTTAATTAGGTCAAAAAAGATAAATCTTTTCAGTTGCACGCACTGCAAACCCATATTTAGAGCTGAATATTAGATAAATATTGCTTTGTTTTCTTCCACTTAAGTTATTATAAGTAACTGTTTGTTATAAATAACTCGGAAGTATATATTTATGTTTCTTCAAAGGTATTAATTCAATATGAAATCTAAGTTGAATTTGATTTGCAGACAAACTTTAGTTCTTTATGATTGTCTAGATTTTGATTAAGAAAAGTATTGTATAAGAGCAAAAACAACTTAAGAAAAGACTCATTGACTAATTGAGACACCAATAATAAAGCTGTCAGCAATTTTGTTCAAAACTATTCCTTTAGTTTGATTGAATTCTGAGAAACAAAGACTGACTTGTAAGCTGAAAGATGAAAATCTATCTCTAAATTGCTACTTGGTTGTATTTTAATATAATTGATTGAATTTATCAAATTAGTAAATCTGAGCGATTGTTTTTCCTTAAGTAAACTATTTCAAGTAAATAAAAGTAGTGTTAAAATAATATATTCTTATTTATTCTATTGTGATTGTGGTGTCACAACGTTTTTATAAAAGAAACAATATATTGTTTATATAGAGTATGATCTGCTTCACTTTCATTATCCTTTTGACAATAGCTTGTAATTAGAGTCATATCCAGATCAGAGAGCGCACGAATTCTTATTGACTTTACTTATTAGAATCAACTCTTATCACCCTGTAATTGACTATTAATTAGCACTAAAACACACTTTCATTCCTATATAAATGCATCAAAATTCATAACTATTTCAGAAAGTAAACGCAAACGTAACTGACTCTTCAACAAAAATGTCAAGTTTGGTAAGAATTATCAATTATATAGTGTTCAAGCATCAGGTCTATTCAACTACTCGAAGAGAACTCTTAACTTATTTGTACTTTAAATTAAAACTTAACTTAGCTTTGTCAAATATTATTCAAGTACTATTATATGCTATATTCAATGTTTTTAGGTGAGCTTAGTTTTCGTTGCACTTATTCTATGCTTAATTGATTCATCAAATTGTGGTCATTTGATTGGTCATCACGGTCACGGCTATGGACACCATGGACTAGGACACCATTATGAACATGGTTATGGTCACCATCATGGATACGGTCATCATTACGGTCACGGTTATGGCCATTATGGCCACGGTGGTCATTACGGGCCACACTATTACGGCACACATATTCATCACGGTCATCACGGCCATCATGGCCACCATGGCTATCATGGCCACCACGGTTATCACGGTGGGCATTATGGAATCTATGGACATTCCTTGCATCACGGATATCACCGATAAAGTTTGACATAATTGCAACCATGAGAAAAATTTATGAATCTCAAGATAATCAAAATTACTTGAATTTCATTTAATTGTATCAGATATTTATCACTTATATTGAGCTATATATTTAAAAAAATTGTCTGGGATCAGTAGCGAAAGTATTGTGTGAATAATAAATAAGATTTTTTATGAAATAGCTTAGCCTTATTTTCGCATATTTAATGTTTAATGACCTAATCTGTTAAAAGGGAAAACAAATGTGTCGCAAACCAATTGAAATTCAAAGCAAACATAATTAGCTCATGAGTAAATTTGATTACTATCTGACTGTTATTGCCTAAGCTAGCTCAGCATGAAACACTGTTGTTTATGGCTTTGTAAAGTTTGAATTACATTCGTTTGTATAACAAGGCGATAAAAATGAGTTATTAATGTTTTTATTTCTCATTACTGATGGCATTAATTAGATTACAAATGTTTAGGGCGCTATTTTTTTATTAAGTTTAAGTCGGAAAACCGATATTTCAAAAGTGTCTAAACATTTAGTTTTTACTTGCATTTAGTATCTCAACAGTGCTTTAGCTTCAAATTCAAACTTTCTGTTATTGACTTTCCAATGCTTGATTTCTCACTTCATTCAAAAGTGACTAGTTTTAGTTGTAAAACTGATGCTGGACTATATATTCAAACAGTACAGATATTGTTAGTGATGTAATACTTTTCAAATCTTATTCACAGGTTATCTAAGTTCATAGGCTTATTTGGTTTTAAAACTGAGATTCAAATTTCAGGTTGTCATATTTTCTTTAAGTTTGACATTTTTTAGGCTTTGATATTAGTGAACAAATACATTCAATGTGATGATTACGTGGAATCTGAGTTTTATCAACTTATACCCCTAAACAAATAAGTATTGAGAGCAGATTAAACAATCAAATTTAGCTTGGAGAGAGGACAATTTAGCAATACGTATCTACTATTATTTCAAAACCTATGCATGATTAATCGTAAAAAATAGCGTAATAAAGTTAATCGAATAGTTGAAAGGTCTTAATACGTTGAGTTGTATAAGCTTGTTATACAAAATCCTCCCACTGTAACTGCATATTACTCCCTAACTATCCGTTGGCTTTAATTTGTTGCCTCCGATATATTGTCTAGTTTGCCCTTGTTTGTTACTCATAGATAACAACATTTTAGTCTTGTTACTAGAAAATTATATGGATTTATAAAACCAAAGGAGCATTGCACAACAATTGTTTTTCACTAATGTTAATGATTTTCCCTCCGAACAAATACTTACTTTTCAGAGAAACATTGAGAAGAAAGAGTAATAATGCCAGATTAATAAGAATTGATTCAATAGTTCAGGCTATAGAGAGAGAGAGAGAGAGAGAGAGCTAATATCCTTAATCCATAATTAGAGATCATTTAATTGAGTAACAATAATTGTCTTATATTATGACCTGGTTTACATAATTAGTCATTTAAATTTTCACGAATGATCCTTAATTAAAGCAAAGAAGTATTTCAAGATTGAAAACGAAAGTTAGGCACTTGGGTGGGACTAGTGCTCAATTAATATATGCAAAAGCTCACCCATGACCTAAAATCGGTAGTGGCCCATCAGAAATGGTCAGGTATATAAACCAAAGTCTTTATCATCTAATTTCACAGTTTAATTTGATTAATCATATCATTGCAACTTTCTAGTGTAAAAGCTTCCAATTCAAACTTATTACAATGCAAAAATTGATTGCAATTTTGTTGCTCGCTTCATTGTGTGCTTTGGCCGTCGCTCAGTATGGTCATGGTTACGGATACCATAACCAGCCACTTGAGATTAAGCATGTAAGCTATGGTGGTCACGGATATGGAGGATATGGAGGTCACGGAGGATATGGTCACTCCGCTGGTCATTCCGTCAGATATGACATCCGCCAAAACCACGGATACGGTGCGAAAAACCATGCTCTTATATTATCAGAGCTTAGTGTTAAAAGATAGTTTCGTAACTAATTCAGGGGGTTTTTATTATGGTATAGGACACGGAGGCTATGGCGGACACGGTTATGGTGGACACGGAGGTTATGGTGGACACAGCGTCAGAATTAGCCACGGAGGCTACGGTGGACACTACTAAGATGGCAGATAATATTTAAAACTCAAAACTCAATCTCTCAGGCATTAAAAACATCTTAAAAGCTGGCATTATAGCTGTTTTCACTCCGGCGCACAAAATTTGTTTCCTCTATCAAACTCTTATCCAAAAATGTCACTCTCTAAGAGTTATTAAATAAAATTAATTTTTTTTAAAATATCGAGTCAGTATTCATTTAAAATTGTGATTGATTGCGATCACAAATATTCTAACCACTGAATTGCTGATCTGAAGTCTGATTTATTGATTACAATAATTGCCGAAGATTTTTCTTTGTGAAGTCCTCTGATAGACCATAGTCTTAAATTTGTTTCTTAATTGTCTGCCAGTTGAGAAATATTCCGAAAACCTTCTCTAAATACTAAGAACTTGTATTGTGTGCTTAATTGTAATAAGAGTTGATCTTAACTCTATCTTTGAGATGTTCAATGAAATTATTGAATCTTAATTAACAACAATATTGAAAAGTGGGAATTGAATTACTTTATGTAATCTCAAATAAATCAAAGTTTCAAAATTGACATTCAGACCAATTGGGACACTTACAAAAAAGATTAATATTAAGTTCTTTACTATATCATTATGTAATACAACTATTATTTAAAGATAATCGTCGATATATTTCTCAACTTTTTAATTTCTAATTCTATTTTGGGTGTGGTTTTAGTTTAATATTTTACAAAATTCGTTGAAAGGAAGCGAGATCGAAGGTCGACAAGATTTTAAGATGTATTCGCACATCGAATCCTTGAATTGGTTTATAGACCCTAAACAAAAATCAAGGCTAGTTTGCAAAATCTAAATTTGGTTTCTTAGATCGTGTAACTTTTTGTTTAAATCGATACTATCTTTAATACTAGTAATTGGTCTAAACTTTTAATGATAGTCTATTGGGTGTTCAGAATTAAAATCACGATTTAATTGAAGCTTCCAAAAAGATTCAAAGTCGATTCTTAAATGTAACTTTATTGTAAGACTCAATCGTTATATAGTCTAGTCTGTAGCCATCAAATTCTACCTATTTTTCTGAATTTATGTTTAATAAAGTCTAGTTTTGGCCAAATAAATGTAAGTAAAGTTGGTGGAAATGTTCGACCCAAACCTACAAATGAAAGAAAAACGACTCAAGTTTTTCAGCTCCTCAAAAAAAGTTTAGTCTGACCACTAGAAAGCTCTAAGCCTTAGATAACACAGTTCTAAATGCTTCGATTTCCAGCTATGATATGACGAACACACAGACAATCTACTGAACATTTAATGACTTATTTTCAATGAAAATTCAATAGCACCGACGCATTAATTGAGGAAATTACATTTGATAAGCTAACTAGAACTATCCATAGGCAAGTGTACATATAGTGAAAGTCTGTTTTACAAATGACTTGAGACGTTAGGAAAAAACAATACACTCAAATTATTAGACCGCACCTCATATCAAAATAATTCGATTAAGAATCTAATTGTTCAATAACTATTTACCTGAATTTTGAGGAAAATTCATACTCAAACAAACGTTTAAAAAGTCAAAATTTGCATTTTTATTAAATAATCCAAGTTATCTGTAAGGCTTTGATAAGTTAATGAATTTTCTTATTAGCCCTACAGTTGATAAGAGACTTATTAATGAGTTTGGTCTCTGCATACAAAAGCTTTTGCCCTACTATCACAGAAGACAATCATAGCCTAACCTTTGATTTTTGAATGATTTCGATTCTAAGAATACAGAACATAGACTAGTGAAAGATCGAACGAAAAGTTTCAAAATCAGTTTAATAAACATGTAGTGTCACAGGTGAGTACATTGCGTAGTCAATTTATGATCAAATCAACATAATAGGCCTAGTTTGATTGCAAATCAGATAATTGAGAGCTGCATTTGAGAGCGTGACATCGTCAAAAGACTTCAGATAGAACTAATGCGACAAGTGTGATGAGTGTGATGAGTGTGATGAGTATAATATGTGACATAACTGGTACGGGTAGACTGTGGGCAGTAGTTGTTTACTCCTGAATATAAGATCGGTTGCTGCCTAAAGTTTTTGTATGTTTTGTATAATTCACTATTTATGTCCTTGTAATGAACGCCTAAAGGGAAGGATGTATGAGTGTTTTGATGGTCAAGGATTTGATGCCATTGGCTAACCTTGGATTGATTGAATGTATTTTATATTTGACAGCTTTCTTTCATTTAGTAGCAATAAGCGTCTCATTAATGATCATATTAAGTAAAATTAGTGCTCACAATTGAGGAAAAGTGAAAGTTTAATAATGAGACGCCAGACATTTCTTATAAATAATTAAACAATTACTGAACAAAAACTGATTCCTAACTTGACGCTTTGTTCAGTGCCTTTACTTTTAGCATTAGATTAACTAAATTCCGATTCAATCGATGATTGCCACAATTGAATTAATAGTACGATAATGATTAGTTTGAGTTTCCTAACTTCAATTTATAACTTCAAATAGAATAGAAATTAAACTTATACGAAAAGAAAAGCAAAACTTGATTTTTTCATAACATCGTAACATTGAAGTGGATTTGAGAATGCTTTGGAAGTACTTGTAAGCATCAAACATTGTTTTCGAAAATACCACTTATTGTATGAACGTAAACACTATGCTCGAAACAATTGTCTAAACAAAATTCGTAGATACTATATATCCTTATGTGTAAAGCATTAAATCTTCAAAAACCTTAACTACCAGTCAATTGAATCAATAGATAAGCTTTAATAAAATACAAATTAATGTGAATTTAAATATCGTCTCTTCATTTCAACTGATAAGTAATTACTGATTTTTGAGTTACTGACCAAAATGATAACCATTATGACTATCGGTATTTTAAAGGCTGCGGTAAAGTCTTTCAATGTTATCTTTAAATGCTATACATTTGATTTTGTTCAGACAGTTGTTTCAGGCATAGCACAGAACTTCTCGTAAGAGTATGAGTTTGCACTCAACAGTTAGTTTTGATAATACCGAACGTTTTTGTTAATCTTTAAAAATAACATTTTGAACCTTCAAAAACGAATTCTCAATCCAAACAACTTATAAGTGATATTTCAAACCATTAAAAACAAGTCAGTCATTTTCCACCAAATCGAAAGCATTTTTTGTTTTGACAGTATTGTCAATCAATTCTTTTATAATAACAATCTTTATATAAAGACACTTAACTGTTATTACATTTAATTGAATATGGATCAAAATGGTCTTATCTGGTCATTTGGCTCGAATACTATTGAGACAAAAGCATGCTTTCGATTGAACAGAAAACAACTGACTTTCACTGTGCATCACGTAAGTTGCTTGGATTACGAATTAGTTTTTCAACATTGAAAGTTTCATATTTAAAGATTAACGTAAGTTTAAGTGCTATCAGGATTGACTATTGAGTGCAAACTACACACTCGTGAAAAGCATTGTACAGTTATAAATACAGATTGTTTTCAATTTTGTTGACTGACAATTAGCGTGTGATTTATTAATAAAAATCTCTTCCGTCTCAGATCCAATCGTTGCAAATATTAATTAAGTCATAAAATTACAAATAAACATATGAGCCAATCGACAATTGCTTAATTTTTGAGCTAAAATTTTTGATTAATCTTTTAGTAGAAGCAATAAAGTAATCTTTATATGGTATGTGACATTAACTTCTAATCTAACTTAACTTTCAAACTAAGGTAAAATAGTGAAAACTTTTAGATTAGAATATTTTAGTCAGACGTGAACTAAATTGCACACCGATTTGAAATTTGATATTTTAAAACAAACTGTTAACAATCAAATTTAATATTGTAGATCAGTATTTGCAAATGGCAATTAAATACTTTACAACATATTTTGAAAACCTTGCCCATTATTTTGTGAACAAAATTTTACACTTTTAATCTCATTCAAACATAATATCTAATATATAAAATCTGTAAATTGAGTCATATTAATAAGTTTTATAAATGAAAATTATAGTGTTTTTAAACAATAATCGAGAAATAACATAATTTCTCTTTGACTTGCTTAATAAGAACTTTGTTCATAAGTTGCACCTGATAGATGGGTCATATTTTAAAAATCCTACTCAATAACTCAGTTTAGAATTAACAATACATGTCATATAATAGTAAAATTGAAATCTAAACAAACTTCATTTTAACAAGCTTGAATTTATTATCTTTTGTAAGAAACAATTTCAGCACGACTCCTTTCCATGTTTGATTGTCCGAAATACGCGTTGCAATAATCTTGCGAATCAATTTTTCCTTCAAATCAAATTTTAGGTAAAACAGTAGTTCAATTCTATTAGAAATGATTGCGTGTTTAATAATCAAGTGTTTTCTAACCTTTTTTAACCTTTCACGTAGATTGGGGCCAAAAAATATTCGATTGAGAACCAATTACTACCACAGGAGTTCTTGATTGTATGTATTTAGTAGAAAGTGTGCATTGTTTCTCTGTAAAAATCATAGTTTAATATCAATATTTTGAGATTATCATTTAAATTAAAGTACTAAATCTAAATATCCAGATGTCGTATGGTAAAAGCAAATTTGATATATTAAATAGATATGACCTCATTTCAATTATTTTACTCAAAGTTATTACTTTGAAACTCCTAAATTCTATTACAAAAATCACTGTTAAGTCCTTTTATACATAGTCTCTTTAATAAAAATAAGTTTTTCTCCAAGTTTCAAGAGTTTAGAATCGCAAAATTCAGAATGATATAACTTTTCAGTGGAATCTCAATCAACAAATATATTATATTGAAAAAAGACAAGAAAAGATCTCATTGTCTTGTGTTTGACGCTATCAATATATAATTTTTCATAACTTTCACTCTGTCGCATAGTATTAAGCGATTATATAACAGCAAATCTAATAATACAAACAATTGAAGAAACATATTGAGAATCTACCTTAACAGCCTTCACCTCAAACTTTGCATGAGATTTCTAAAGGTTGAATGCGTCATCATTTGAAAAATAGTAAAATTACTTCGTCAAATATTTAGTCATAAGAGAAAAGAGTTTTAATTAACTGAGCAAGTAATCATTTATTACTAATAGACAGCCGTTGGCATTTTTTCCATCGCTTTAGAATATCTGAAATGCCTGAGTGATTCGACAAAATTTTGTCGTCTTATCTCAAACTTTGAAAGTTGCCACAAAGAAAGAGGTGAATACGAATGAGAATAAGAAAGTTGATAAATCTCAAATCTAGAAACTGTTTGATTAGCTTTATGAGCCCTGTTAGCTAAAATAGATCTTCAAAATTAGGCTTCAATTATCTTTGGTCTCGGAGTATTTCATGTGTTTTGCAATAAGAAATAAGAAACGACTGAAATAACTAAGAACGAGACAGTTTTATGTTGGCCTCATATTAGTCACTGATTTTAGACCAGAAAATCAAATGAGTTAAGTTATTACTATAAATGAATCTGAACTTTTATTTGCTCGTTTCTGGTCAAAATGAATCTAGCTCAACTCATTTGTTTCGTTCCTTGTTATATAAATATGTTTATGGTACGATTAAACTTTATCAAACTACTATATTATTAGGTTGTACTTGTATCGTAAAAATGAACGATTTTCAACTTTCGGTCTCATTTCAATTTTGCTCTCAGTTCTTCGTCAACATTTGACATAAAAAAATTGAATCAAATATTAAATCTATTCAAAATTGTCAAGCTGCGTCGAAAAAATCACAGGTTCAAGATGAAACATTTCATATTCCAGTAAAACATCGAATACGCAAACTATAATTCAAGGTGATTGTATTTATGATTCTCGAGTTGGATTTTCATATTTTCTAAAAATATAAGAAAAACACATATTAGAAAGTCAGTCAATTTTGTGAATATTTTATTATTATTAGTCTATTATGATGTCTAGTATGGTATCCGGCATAAAAGCTGGCAAAAAGTTTTTATCCACAAAAATTTGATACACATTGGTAAAAGCTTAATTATTGCCAAGCGGTAACATTTGTTCTTATATTTAAAAATTGTTATATTACAAAAAAATGTCACCATCTTATAGACCACATTAAAATGGTTTAACACCCAAATACCATATCGTTGAAAGACCTCACATAAAATGTTCAATAGCCTTTTAATTTATTTAATATGACGTTTTGCATCAAATTGAGTATGATTACAATTATTTAAATGAGAATTTAGGTTTAATATTGCAATTAGAGCTAGTTCCACTACAAATATCTCTTCAAAACTTCGGACGTTCACAGTTTTTAAACCTTCTCTATATACTGTTATTAAGTTCTATTCATTTTTAAAGATCTTAAGCTTTTTACAATGTTAGACTGAAAAAATTAAAGTGTTGACTTAGCTAAAAAATACTACAATCGAAAAAATATCGAGGTCTGATTTCCAACTGTTATCCTAACTTATTGATTAACTTTAAAAGTAACACTAAGTTCTAAATTTTCTGAAGTGAAATTTTTATGTTCAAATGTACATCATAATTGATAAATCTT
Organism: Archegozetes longisetosus; assembly: GCA_018873245.2. NCBI lineage: Eukaryota > Metazoa > Arthropoda > Arachnida > Sarcoptiformes > Trhypochthoniidae > Archegozetes > Archegozetes longisetosus. The sequence continues at coordinate 7,661,744 of JAEMBT020000007.1, forward strand.
TTACATTGTATTGTTATGAACAATCAGGTAGACGCTATAATTAAGACAAGATTAAGATTTAAATACAGATAAAGTTTTTACCAAATTTATGTCGCATACTATAAATGATTGGAAGTCAAGACTAAGCTAATTGTTTTTGCGTCTCACTTCAAATTTGAATCTAAAAGATACCCAAGAATTGCAACGAAACGGAAATAACCTATGTTCAGAATTTTTGACTCAAATTGAAATTGAAGTTCAAGCTAAAAATGTGATAATTTGAAAAAAAGAATAATTTTTAATTATGAAAAACAAAATTTTTAGCTAGCATGATCTTAGACGATATCCGTGATCTGAGAGAAGGTCATATTGAGATAATTGAAGTTTTGATAACAAAATAGTAATTATTTAACGTTTAACGACAATATGATTCGTTTCTTTGTCGTCAAACCTTGGATTAAATCCAAAAATAAAGTGATTATATAACAATTAAGTACAACTAAACGCATCCAATAGAGTACCTTTGGTTTCATTTCTCTCAATATATTGAAAACTTGCATAAAATTGCCAAATACAACTGAAAACTTTGATCAAATTGTTAATTCGAATGCAAGTACGGTAATTAGATATGATTGAGTAAACGCTAAATATAGTTAATCAATCATTAAGTAGGATCAAATTTCAAAGAGTTCCTGTCTTAAAGAAGTAGTTCTCGAGTTTAGCGATACCGAACTGTCAATTGAATTATCGCTTTTGCCTTATTGAACCAACTTCGCCACTCGAGTCCATTCATTATTGTTCACTTTTGTGAAATGTTCTCGATTTTTACGATTTCGATAACTTGTTTTGATTTGCCCACCATTCATTAATATTTTATTTTTAACTTTACTCGATTTACGCGTAAAAATTATTTCGAGTTCATCTCGTTTTACTCATTTTCATCCGATCTTCATATTTATTTAGATACTTTCATGAAATTTATCTCGTTCTTCGATCTAATAATAATTTTTAATTATCTTAAGATTCCAGTAATCTTTAATTGGAAAATCAAAAGTTAATTACAGTTTAAGTAATTGACAGTTGCACTTACCTCAATTTATCTAACGTGTGAATTGCAATTAAAACTACCTCTTACGAAAGTTACGATGAATCAACCGAAAATCGATGGGGTGCTTTGTCAAAAGTATCGATTACAGAGAAAAACTTCATTATTGTTCTCAGTTAGAAATATGTGTTGACTATTTCGTAAGCTTTCACTATTGAGTAGCATAATGAGGAAATTTTTTTTGAGGAAAATTCATACATTCTATAATCCAATCAAAAATGAGTCAGTCATTTCATTCATAAGTCATTTATGTCTTTACTTAAATACCAATGATCTCATTCATGAGCCAATTGAGTCAAATTCAACAGCAATTATGCTGCGAACAAATAGGTTAAAGATATTTATTAATCGATTCCCGTATCATAAAAGGGTTGATGGAGTAAATTGATCAGTTTGAAATCGCGATCAGTTTCGCATTGTTGTAATTATTGAAAGATTGAAAGTAAGAATGCCAACACTTCATCGAATGAAAGCTGAACAAAACATTTCAAAGGGGTACCATAGCATCGTTTTGAGAATTATTTCCAATCAGTTTAATATCAAAAGAGGGAAACCGAATCATAAGGTTTGAATCTGCAGCTTTACACCTGCACTGATGGCTGGAGACATTGTCTGAAAGCTGAAGACTCCAGCGTAAAGCCGAGAACTGGCATCCCTAATTGGAAGAGGTTAATTCTCAAGAAGTAATAAGATGGTTTTGAACTGATATTTTTTAAAGTTTAATATGGTACTTTTACAGTAATATAAACTTAATTGAAAGGTGGTCAAATTGCACTCTGAATTTTCAAATACTAAAGGAATAATATGAAATGATCTAATTCCATATTAAGCTCCTTTTTTCTCACAGTTAAATAAATTGTTATTTCTCTCGGTTATGCAATAAATTGTTAGACAAACGAAAGCTTCGTTTAAAAACTAGAATGCTTGCTTGACTAAATCAAGTTAAATTTTACTTATTTCAAGGTAAAAATAAGATTTTTAAAAAATTATTTTCAAACAGTTATTTATAATTTTTTATAACAATAATTGCTATTATGATTACGCATCAAACCAAAACTTTTAAAATTCAGTTTTCAATGAAATTAAATCACCAGAGGCAAGAAGGCGGACAGAGTCACTGTGGAATTTTTTATTTTGAATTCAATTTAATATCATATTATTATGTTATGAGTTTATTAAAAGAGCAAAATAAAAGAAATGAGATCTATACTTTTCAGATACATTCAATCGGTTCAGTATTGAATCAATCAATTTGAATTGTATACTCTTATTTGAATAGTGAAGCACTTCCATTGTAGAAACTCTTTTATTTATTTGCTATACCAGTCACAGAAAAAGTTTCTTTACAATAACTTTATGAAAATTATTGCAAATTTGCAGCCACTTCGTAGCTGAACTTATCGTTAAACTGTTTGTACTCCTTTTCAATTTAAGACCATTTGGTCCATTTCAAGTTTTGCTATTGTCAATTGAAGAAGTGGTTTTTTCATATGCAATATCAAATTGAATGATCACTTAACGTATTATCAATCTTACTCTTATTTGGGCATTCCATTTGAGAGTAGTATCTGTGCAAAAATGTCATATAATTTAACGATTTCATTTCAAGTTTTAAGTCAATCGAAGGCGAAACGAAATTTTCAATTTTTTTTATGTCAATAAAGTTGTTGATCGGATTTATATACAAATATTAAATAAATTATATCTCTGATCAGTTATCTTTGAAATTTGATTCAAAAACTGTTTTGACAAATCATGTTTGCTCTCAATTTTTAAAACATTTTTCAAATCAATTATTCTAAATACAGAATGTTTTTCTTGTTTAACCGCAAACACTATCAATCTGAACAAATTTTTGGATTTAGTTCACACTCAATCGACTCTTGAACTGTCAATCTTAATGGGATTTTGTTTAACCTAAACTAACCATTAATTACATGGAATTTCAGGGTTTTCAATAACCAAATTACGCCACTATTACGAAAAAAGCATTGAAAAAGAATGATTAAGATTATTAAGATTATTAATTACATAGGGAGCCAGTGAAGGATTAGGGTATAAGTGATGTTATGTTTTTTGGTGCATTTGAGAAATTCAATCAACTGCTTATCTGTTAGATTTACACATGTTTAAACTATAACTTGACCCTAATCCCACCGTTTCCAATGTGCATATCTTAACAATAATATTTGAAATATGAATCCGAGTATTTCTCTTAACCTTCACTTTTTCGACCGCATCTTAAAAAATGGGTCAATCGTTACCTTCCAATTTCTGAAAATAAGATGAGTTGAAATTTAATTGGCATAAAAAGTGATTGTAACCTTGAGATACAAAAGAATACCTGAAATATTAAGTGCAATAATTATAACAAAATCTAAATACTTCAACTTAATCTCTCACTTATACTCCCAACTGACAATCATTGATATCTATATGCTTTCAAATTCTTCTTTGTATTCATAATCAATGAAATAATGCCAATATTTTTGTCAGCTATTCGTCATCTAAACTAAAAAACTCATATAACCAGTGTAAGAAGACTTAATTCGTTCATGATTTTGTAAGAAATGCATAATTCTGCTTTGAGTCAATGATTACTTATACGTCTATTGTCTTATTGATGGGAACCGCGACCTTCGGTAAAATAAAGGCCATAGAGGAGGAGTTCACTGACAAATGTATGAGAAATACCAAAATGAATGAACGGGCGAACCAGGAATGGAAATGTAAGTATCGTTAAGTATCGTCATTTGGGTGGAATCTATCAATTCATGCCATTTGGGTGCGGACTTTGTGGCCTCGCGTCACAACTTAATTATTGCATATAAAAGCCAACTCCAGTTTCAAACTTTTCACTTGTTTTGATTGATCTGAAGTATCAAACGAATCAACTCTAACTCAACTAAAATGGCAAACAAAGTCGTAAGTTCTCCTAGAGTTTCGTTTCTTACAGCTTCAAACTTTTGATTCAAACTTTTATAAATCTTTTCTATAGTTTGTTGTTCTTGCGATCGCTTTCGCATTCATTGCTGTCGTTTCAGCAATCGGTGGAGTGAAAGACATCCTCGGAAACTATTACGATTTGACAACTGGCCAATATTCGAGTTCATTGACTGGCCGAGTCTACAACACCGGATACCTTGGCGCTCCCGTCTTGGCTGCACCATTGGCTGCACACTTGGCCGCACCAGTTGCTTATGCTCCTTACGGTTTGGGCTATGGACGTGTTTTGCTCCGATAGATTCCATACTTCATTAGTTGAATTCGCAGATCAGCCTAAATTCAAAATTCATTAGATTCTAATAGTTTATAGATTCTTACTATGGCGGACTTAAAACCCGATTCAATGTAAATAATTTTGCTTTCAACTAAATTTGTTGACTGGAAAATGAATTTTTACTAATGAATAAAAGTAGTTGTCATAAAATTATAACAAGTGGTTTTTTATTTGAAATTTCTGTTAAGTACATTTTAAATTAAGTTTGACTTTTCACAAATGACGAAATGCAATCAGTGTTTATTAAATATTTGTTGAAATGCATGCAATTCAAAAATAATAAATAACTGAAACATGTTTATTATGCACAAAATTTTGAATGTTGTATAACTGATAAACTTATTTTACACCCAAATTCGTAACAATCAAAGTTTCCAACACTTATATTATATCTCTGTTATAAATCATCGTTTTTTATATTAGAAAAACTAAAAAATATTAGATAATTCATCTTTTAAGCCATATTTCATAAATTGAGTTCAATCATTGTTCTTAGATTTAAAGCGTTGATTACTGGTTCAATAGTACTCATATAGAAAATATTTCATTATTCAAATAGTATAAAAAATAAAACAAGAAAATTGTAATCAAACACATCTGGAAGTTTCAATGGTTTGCACGATTGTTTTAATTAATTTAATGATAAATGGAAGGGTGACATGATGACTTAAATTGATTTTTTCAAAGGTGTCAATTTCAATTAAATGTTATACTGCATAAGCGAAGTTAGTTTCTACTTTTCCGTTAACTACTCGAGTGAATGGAGAGAACCAATGAAGGCTGAAGCCTTTCCCAAAGACAGCTTTGAAGCTCTTCCAACTGTGCTGTTTGTGCCACTTTCCCGTTTCTTTCTTAAGCTGTTCGATCCCAGTCTCGTCGTGCCAAATGGCCTGCACTTGAACTCCAAACATGATCAAAGTGAATATTGCGAATAGAAGTGCTTCAAAGACTAGACAAACTAATAATATGATAGTCCACGGCGTTGGACTGTTAAGAGTTGTACCACTGATTGGGTCGAGGTATGGTGTGCCACAATCTTTTATTGAAAACAAAAACAAGTCAATATAAATAATTGATTGGTCGATAGCATAAGCAAAATGTTCAGCTTTGACTTTATTCTCGCATCTCATTGTCACACACAGCACGAGATGCAACAATACAGTCAAGTAACAAAAATATAGCCAAATTTTCCATAACAATCTTATGAAAAATCAATAATAAAGTGAAATAATTGAATACTGGGATTTTTAATGACGAAAGTTATAATATCCATACTTTTCCAATCATTTTCGATACATTTGTAGAAGTGTGCGACAGACATGATCAATGCGTGACACGATATCACAGCAATATATAACTGTCAATAAATAAGAATAAGACAGTGAAAAAACTAATTAAAATATCTGAAATGTGGTCAAAAGCTTACGGTAAACAAGACGAAAAACTTTTGATTGTTTTCTCCAACGCAGTTGTTGACCCAGGGACAGTGATCTGAAATGAAATCATCTCAGCTCATCACCTCTTATACAATAAGATCAAACTTACGGTCCATTTTGCGAATGCATCGCTGGCAAACACTGCAATGGTGCGCTCTCTCTGGTTTAATCGAACAACACTTTTGACATTTGTATAATACTTGTCCTTCACTTAACCCCAATTGTTCGATTGCTTCCTTAGTGGCCGTTCCGCGCGGCACTGCACCCTATTTGCAGACAAAATATTCATTATATATGATTTATTTTTAAAACAATTTTCGATTGCAATCGAATCGAAAGTTTAAATCTTTTTATCTGTTCTGTTAAGCATGTTTAAGATGAGAATTAGTGTCTATTGAAGATCTAAACATCAACAAAATGTGAGCCAAACTTTAGATTCAAACTGAGATCAACTAGAGAGCTAACAAAACAAAATTGATTATCGATTTAAAAAACTAAGAAAAATTTAAACTAATATAATCTGTTCATTTTGTTTTTGTGGTTTGTCAGAGAAAACAAACAAATGAATTAAAGGCCAAACAAATGGTTTGAAACATAAATGAATCTTAACTAACGTTGACCTTTAAATGCTTTCAAGTCCGACAACATTGAAGTTTTAGGAAAAGTTAATGAAAAGAGTGTCATCAAAAATAATAAAAGTTCAATAAATGTATATATTCCCAATGAATGGTAAAGGAGTTCAATTGAATCAGTTATTATGTTCGAATTTTTGGCCATTTCAAAAATATTTCGTCATTTGTTTCTAAGTAATAGTGAATAGATTTGGAAAACTTGAAACAAATAAAAAAACCAAATTAAGAGACATTAAGAATATATAAATAATTGAATGAATGAGTGGACCAACGAATGAACCAATAAATAAATGATATAATACCGGATCAGTTAACATAGTCCTAAGATGTGAAGTGATAGCAAGAAAAGCGAGTAACTCAAATATAATTAAATTAACGGATTTGTAGATCAGGTTTTGTTCGGGAATAATGATGACAGTCAACACGACGTACTGCGCGAAGAGTATTAATAAATATGTGAATAGAGCGCAAATGATACCTAAATATATGAATCAATTGATTAGATGGACCTGTTCTCAGATCGACATAAGTCTAAATTATTACCGCAAACGTCTTTCACGAACCAATACTTCCCTCCTAGACATCGGTTATGTAAATCTCTCATTTCAATCAATTTTTTCCTGTATTTACTGAAATATCAATAAAGAAATTGGTAAAATATCAATAAAAATCTATTCATAATTTGTTTGAAAGATGGTTATGAAGTAAACAAAATCTAAAGCAATCTATTATTGGCCTAAATGTAAAAGCAATAGCGTTTTGATTTGATGTTTTGCCGCCAGTTATAAATCACTTTTGCGCTAGCTTAGACACACTTATGTCAAGTAAAGTGTTAGTTTTCAATATTTGGTTGAGATCAACACATTTTAATGTGAAAAAGTTTTTCTCAAATCAACACTTATGAATTCTGTAACGAAAACTTTAGTAAAATAACAGATAATTAGTAAACTAATTTCTAAACAAGTGTAATCATTTTGCATAAACAAAATAAACAATACATAAACTTTACTCAATTAAAACTGTTTTAGATTAAGTTAAGGTTGTTTGACGCTAATTGAGTGGTCATTTGGTTATTTTGCTCTAAGTCTAACTTCTAATCAAACTCTATCTTTTATTAATAACTTATAATAAGCAAGTAATAGACATTAAATGACTTCCTCCAACTTAGAATAAGATCTAACTGGTTATTTGAAGCCAATTATTTTAATTTTAGTTGGCTATTAAGTTAGTTGTGTCTATGTTGGGGATTGAAGTTTGATTTTCAATACTCTTCTGAATCATACTGTATAAGAAACTATTTTAATATGAAATTTACAACATATCCAGAAGTTAGACAACTCGAACTAAGGGTAACGCTCTTTCCATTAATATAAAACATATATTTATATAAAACTTGATTAATATTTTCATCTTAAAAGCAGCACAATTTTCATACTTTATTAATAAAGATCAAGTTTCACGATATTATCCAATATATATTATTATCTTAATTGACCCATTGTGAGGAGTAGACTGATAGATATGCTAATTGTCTCAGATAATGAGCCTATGGTTCAATTCGTGTGAATCAGACTAATGTGAATCATTAGATTTCCTTAACAAAGTGAAGAGACTTTAGTCACTGTTTTTCTATATTTTAAACTTATCTATTTATGTTATACTTTGAATTGTGCAAACTCGTCAATATCATCTAGCAGCATCTTCAGGGCAATGATCAGACATAGAGCAACGTCTCTTTCGATCAAAGCTGGATCAAAACTTCAATTACGGCCATAAACAATCTAGTTCTCAACTACAAAAACTATTTTCTCCGTCAATAACAATCAATAAATTGAGGAGAAAATCAGAAAATAGCGCAAATGTGATGAGCGGAACTGAATTTAGTTGAATAAAATCTTTAAAATAGACCAACTGACAAGTATTGGCAAACAGTTAGATCAGAGTGACTTATAGGCATGAGGTTATTGTCAGGTTATCATGGGTTCAATAAAATTGATTAAGCATCAAAAAATTATACATGTTTAACATTATTGTTTATCTGCAGTTTTGCCCTGCAAAAAATAGTAGTATTTCACACTATTTCACACTGATTCCCGTTTCAGTCGAGTTGTTATTTTTGACTGACATGTCGTAATTGCATTGAGTGTAACATAATGATTGACAGATTCTCATTTTTCTTCATATCAATTTACTTACACCGATCGAAAGTTGCATTTAAGCTTGTGTTAGATTATATCTGGAATCGATTAAAATTCAGATCATCCGATGACATAATACATTGATGCGATAACTTTAACTTTAACTTTTACAAACTTTGTCATTTCTTATCAATGCTTTTAAGGATTGAAAGGTTCTCTCAGTTTTATTTTTCACAGACTTCCTCAAAACATAAGCGAATATCGATCTATAAATCGGCCTAATTTTGCAAATTATAAAATATATCGAAATGAGTTTAGAATTAAGTGAACAAAAGTGATGAAATAGTTGACGATTAGCGAGAGTTATCAAATTCTGATAAACTTGAGCTCATACTCATTATATAGCGTTAGAGTGCATTGACTGAGACTAATCGAGTTTGAATTGTTTAATTTGCATAGAATAATTGTATTGATTAATTGTAAACACCAATTAGGAGTCACGCATCACATATCTATCAATTTAGATTCAAAATAGCATGAAATATACCTCAATTATATAATCCTTATATACTATATAATCTTAAGTCGAAGTACTGTATAATTAAGTCGATTGTTCGTAATTAAACTAAACTTCGCTTCAATACAGTTTTAATTATTTTTTTTATGTTTCATTACTTTCTTGTTGCTTGATTTGATTGTTTTCAAATTAATTGCATATTTGTACTATCAATTACATAGAGAGTCATAATTCCTTTTAATGTTTAGATTAGCTCAAGAATCAAACTAAAGATGTTTTGATTACTACAATTGAACTGCTATTAACATTCAACCAATAATTTGTATTTTGCTCTGTTGCCAATCACACCTTATGAAATAAATCGATTTGAACTAAGTTATCCACACACTTGTTCACGAGTTGAAATTTGCCTAAAAGGATAGCCTAAAATCGAGCTGAATCAAAATGTATAAATAGCTAGAAGAGATCTTTGTTTTCAAATTGAAAAGTAATATTAATACGAGGAAGCAATTAAAAATCTAATTAGAAACGGAAGCAGATGTCGTATGAACCAGTTATAGGCAGAGTGTCTCAGCCAGTTATTCATAGTTGGATAGTTCTATAATTTAAATGAATTTATGTGAATTTATCTAAGTTCCGTCTATGATACCTAATCGATTGATTGCTGTTTCACAATAAATCAATATAAATTGAATCATACTTTGGACGTTGAGTGCACGCTATTTATACATAAATTTTAATTGGGTGAGGCGCTTCACATTTCCAATTAATTTCTCGCCCGAGTTGTGATGTAATTCGCAACTTATTCATAAATATATACTTTAAAAGAAAGTAATATCAATTTTAATCTGCTTGGGGCTCACATTTCGTGAGGAATATTGAGTGAAAACTTGATCGGCTAACAATAAATTTTATAAAACTTTTATAATGTCAAATTTTACTGTTTTTTTCGAAGACAAACTAAATAATTGGTAGAAATACTATATTTAAAAAGAAAACTTAAAAATAAAGAGCTATCTCAAAATTATGAGCAATTGAGGAGGTTTATTAATATTGTTTTCTAATCTAAGATATTAATCAAATTTGATATTGATCACTAAATGAGATCATAGAACTTTATGCCATAATACTGCTCTAAAATAGTTTTTGCTGTGTAATCATTTTTACAAGTTTATAGTAAACTTCTTATTGTACCATTCAAGTAATAAATAGGTTTCACCATTTACAACTTCTATAATTGTTGTCTCATATAATTTTCAAATTAACTTTTGCAACACCATTATGACATATTATTACATTAGTGAAAAGTCTAATATGATGATTATAAATTTTTCTAATCAATCAAATCGAGAGGTCTCATAAGTTAGGGGTAAATTGAACACAAAGTGCGTCACTTTCTAATTGAATCGAAGTGCAAGGTTTCAGCTGAAATTAGAAGATACTAAATCTCCTTTTGTAGATTATATTTGTATTAAAAATATCTGAAATATAAGGAAGTAATCTTTCTAATAATTGTAATTGTAGTTGAAGTTAGTCTTTGTCTATACTTTAAATTTATTTTATTCAATAAAGTTGTAACAAATATTGATAGTATTACAAGAAAACGTCTCAAATTCTATAAACAACTTTTCTTTAAGTTTATTTGGGGAAAAAATAAATTCTTAAATCGTATCAATAATCTAATCAAGAATAAAAGTATAAGTGCATTAAGTTTATGCGTGAAATGTTAATATAAAAAACAATTTGTATTACTAGATTGGTATACAATAGCCCCCAAAAAGTGTTATATTGAACGCATTAGTCTATTTGATAAGACTTATAATTTTCAAAATCTTTTATTATCAGAGTTTAAATCTTCATAAGCTTACTACTAATAGAAAATGGTTTACTTTCTTCTGAGAGTATGTTTTAATCTTGATAATAACTTGAATTAAACATTTAAATTAATTATACTTTTACCCTTAAATAATCACCTCTCGTCCTACTAAATCAAATATCGCCTAAAATCTTAATTATTCAATCAATTAATTCAAGTTATTATCAAAATGAAAACACGTTTCCGATAGTAAAGCAAACAACTTGACTCTTACTTACATTCAATATTGTTATGACTTATAAGTTTTCGAAAATTTAAATTGTGATAAAAGATTTTGAATATTACGGGTCCTATCAAATAGACTAATTGTTTCAGTGTAACACTGTTATGAGAGTTGTATTAGGTTGGTCAATCATTTTGCGCACCTACCGGTAAAAACCTAAACTACAGTCATTTATCAGCCTATGTTCTTCTCATTTCATTGATCTTAAGGTCTTTAATTAATTAATCAAGTATTTCACTTCAGCTTGACTCAAATATTGTGACTTTCTTCGACTAGGTTCCAAAAAATGCTTGGCCAGATATCTTCAAGAGAGGCAGGAACAGATGCAGTTCTCGATCTCTTGAAGTCATCCGACCAAGCGTTTTTCGGAACCTGGTCGAAGAAAGTCACAATATTTGAGTCAAGCTCTTCGATATCTGAAGTGAAATACTTGATTTTTTGAAATTCCTAATTAAAGACCTTAAGATCAATGAAATTGAGTGAGATTTAGAACATAGGCTGATAAATGACTGTAGTTTAGGTTTTTATCTTTGACTCCAAAATATTACCGGTAGGTGCCTGGAGGCGCAAAAATGATTGACCAACCTAATATATGTAGTGTATTTATTGTGTATTTGGCCGAATGTATGCTTTTTAAGTTTTGCTTTCTCTTCTGTTTAACAAATTGAACAGTTTAATGTTATTTCTTTGCATTGTTTGAAAAGTTGTGACAAATAAGTTATTCTTTAAAACTATCTCCTTCGAAACTTCACGATGGCGAATTAAGCTTTCAATATCAAAGATAAACTCTGGCTTTTTTCTTTGACGAGACTTGAGTTCAAGTCCGATTAAATGAGGATGGACTAATTTTGTAATTATAGATTAGCTCGGGCTTAGTATCAGAGGCGAAGCTAGAAAAGCCTTAGGTGCACAGGCACCCTAATTCATGCCTGCGCTTCACGTAAAAAGTTCTATATCTTTTAATATTAACTTTTTTAATTATTTGCAATAATTGCTGCAAAATAAAGTAAAAATAGATAATAATCCAAGTCTAAAACTATTACACAATAGGTTTCGATTGGATAAGTATGTATTTAATCATAATTAATATGGTGTGTGCATTCCCACTCTGTGCTTTTGTGTACCCTCACTTGGACCTTTCTACTTAGCTTTTACTCATCAGGTATGAGTCTATCTACGAAGCATTTGACTATCAATTTGGAAAGAATTTTCGGTAGTTTTATGCGTTAAAATTCTAATCAAATAATATATGTATCTCTGAATCTTTTGGTTGTGAACCTTCTGAGAAGACTATTGAAGGTATGACGTTTATAAGTTGTTATAGATAGATAAAAAAAATAAAGCTGCAAAAATTAATATCTGAGATTTTGATTCCGCTTTTCTTTCATCATTTCTTGATAGCAGAGCTAATCATAAACAAGTTTGAATAAGAAAATCACTTTCAGTACAAAATACTTCCTGGAATTCAAGACTTCTGCGAATTGTCACAAAGCATCTAAAAATATAAATAACTGTTAAATCGGATTATATCGTGAACGAATTATTTGTAATTATTTGTCAAGTACTCTAAATAATGATCATTCCGTTAATATCTTCCACATATCATCTGAAATAACAGTTTATACTAGGTTTACAAGATAAGGATGAATGGCTTTGTAATAAATAGGTTTATATTGATAGAATAAATAATAATTTTGTTTGAGCTCTTTTAGAGCCCTCAGGCGTAATTCGATCTTTAGCTGACTGTCTCTTGAAGTCTTCACTTGAACGCAATCTCTCTGCCCTGATTTCATAACTGGCTGACAATATTATTTAAATTCGAATTTAGGCCATTCACATGGATTTATAATACAAAGTGTGAAAAGCTATATACAGTCAGTTCGCTTTTAGGTTTGTTCACATACACATCATGGTGATGAAGGTAAGCTCTTTATATAACTTCTAAATTATACTACCATATCAAATTATGTTATTATACCCTTTTCTCATTTATTCAAATCCCGATCTTTTCTTTCTCATTATAAACTTATTGCTTCTAACTTTTATTTCTTTTACTTAATAAATCCATATAATTGCTTATAACTAATAATTAAGAGTTTAGCTCATATTACAATATTCTCTAATGGATATTATCGAAAGTAGGTTTTTTCAAAGACCTATCAGAAACTAATTGGAGAAGTTAATTACTCAGTAAAATAGCTTAATCAGCAAAGCTGGAGGTAGCGTTTAAAGTGCCAAGTTAAGAGCGCTTAGCTATCGAGTACTGGGTGATTCATTTTATTCGAACACTATTTTCTTAAATTACTTCTCGAGTTCAATGAACATTTTATTTATAAATAGAAAAACTATTGCTTTGTCTCATTTTACAGTTAAATCTTTTATATCCTATTCTTATGCGCATTTCAGTGCAAAAATAGATACTCATTCAAGTGATTCGACATTAATTATTAATTGCTTATAATATTCTGGTTCTTCGACAGAATTCTTTAACTTTTATTTATGGAATGATTAACTAATTTTGTTGTCCACAGGATATAGTGTTTCTATTAATGGTTTTGGCTGCAGTTAATGCAGATGACCAGTACGGATATCCGGAGAGGCAGAAGCACATCAAATTGAATTTCGGAATCCATGTGCCGCCTATAGTGCTTAAAATGCCGCGAATGCAAATGCCTCAGGTCACCATCAAAGCTAATTTCTTGAAAAAACCGCACGCCAAACCGCTAGAAGTCAATTTGCCGCCACCTCCACAGATTAGCTTCGGTGAACCTGAACACGAGCCATACGGCGGTGGTGGATATGGTGGAGGAGGTTATGGTCCACCACCTCCTGATTATGGAGGGGCTTCTTATGGAGGTGGAGACAATTATGGCGCCAGATCTGAAGTAAACCTTCATAAAACAATTAAAATCCAAGAAAAAGATAGTGGATACGAAGGTGGACACGGAGGAGGCTATGGCGGTGGTGGATACGGAGGACCACCTCAAGGTGGATATGGAGGACCACCAGCTTACGCTGATGACAACTATGCCAAAGCATACAATGCAGCGCCTCACGGAGGTCCCCAATATAGTGCTCGAATAGGTGATGCACCACCCGCTAATCAGGGCTATCAACAAAATAAACCCAATCAACCATACGAACAAAATCAACGTTATGATCAAAATCAAGCCTACAGCCAAAATCAAGCCTACAATCAAAATCAAGCTCAAGCCTACAATCAAAATCAAGCCCAAGCCTACGATCAAAATCAAGCTCAAGCCTATAATCCAAATCAAGCCCATAATCCAAATCCGGCATATAATCCAAATCCGGCGTATAATCCAAATCAAGCATATAATCCGAATCAAGTACCAGCATATGATAATAATAATGTGAATAATAGATATTCACCTTACGATCAATCGGGCTATTACGGTAATAGAAAAGCATAATTCTGGATTTTTTGATGTCAAATTGTTCAACGAATTAGGTAGTAATGATGTCAAGATCAAGATCATAAGAGCAAACTCTACTTAAATGCTAATTGTGATGTTTTAAATACGTGGCATTATTTATAAGATAATTTTTTATTTAATCGCATATTGTATTACTTTGTCTACAGTTTTGATATAACAATCAGAAAGTTTGCCAAATTTTATGTAAATAGATAATAAAACACTTTATTCTTTACAATCTTATATAATTTCTTAGTGAAGGTAATTGACCCAAACTGCTCCTCAAAGAAGAAAGTCTTCAAACTCAACTCAAACTTCTTATGCTCTAACTTCTTATATTACCCTCTAATTCAATTGACCCAAATTTGTCGAGTAATGGATTCACAACACGCGTTCAGATCATTGACCACCAAAATATATATGCAAGTTTTGCGCTTTTATGTCAACTACTATTATAAAGTGGTAATTCTTGGCAATAATCTAGTTTAGTGCTACTTAGTTTTCCACTACTATTCAAGTCTCTTTTGTCCATCTGATCACTTAAATGATTTAGGATTTCCCCAAAATAAAGCTCTAACTCAATTAGAGTTTACTTGTGATCTTTTTAACCGTTCATCAATCCTACCATTTCTATCAATTGATCAAACATTAACGACTCTAAACAGTTGTTAATAAGTTGTAATTTTATGGACTTGTTTAAAGATAAGTTTTTCTTTCAATTTTCTTCGACTCTATATTTAACTTAAACAAGTTTTTATTCATCGATTTTATTCAAGTTTTAAAAATTTTATTATGTCTTTTGACTTCTTATTATTTTCCAACTGAATTGCCTTTAAAGAGCACTTTAAAGCCTTGCATGATTTGACACAAATTTAACATAAGTAAATATCACTTAATGAGCTCAAACTTCAAACAAAATAATGTCAAATCAACTCAACAACATTTTCTATCTGTAAAATCAAGATCTTAAAAAACATTATCAAGATTTTTGAAGTAAAAATACTTAAATTAACATTTTTTGATTGATACATTTTTCAAAGTTTTTAGAGTTTTTAAGAACCAGGACATCAAAAAGGCAAGTGATTCTCGCAAATGTGAGAATAAATATCTTGAGTTCAAACTGAGTAACTTGTTAGAGATATCATTAGATAACTTACTAATGGTTAACTCTACTTAAAGTGACTGCGCTGTAATTAGATAATTATTTTTATTAAAACTTTTTACTCAAAATAAATGTTCGGTAAGTTAGGAATTGGAAATATTTTGTTTTATTCTTTAAGTAAAATTCTTAAATTAATGAGTAAGATAATTGAATTATTATCGAACATAATCAAAATCTTGAAAATCAAATATGAAATTACCAGATAATAAATTTTATTACCTTAAAATTCGTCACGGATAATTAAAAAAAATGAACCAAATAATTTTATCTCTTTGAGGATTGCTAAAATAGCCATATGAATCTTTCTGAATCTCTTATAATTCAAATAAAGTTTATAATAAATATTCTGTGTCTGGCTATCAAACCTATTATTGTTAGTTCTGAGATAATCATATTTGTGAAACTCTAGCCTTTTCAAACTTGCAACTCAAATATTACTTAAGATTGATATTTGAAATGATTTTTCGATATTGTTTCGCTGTTTAGTTTAGTGGAAGACTATGTTTGCTACAAGCGATCATTAGATTTGGTTTGAATCACTACTAAATATGCACACTGTTTAACTTCTCTCTAAATAAACTTGAATGGACTTATTTTAGCTGAGCATCATTTGCAACAATAAAGTTAGTATTTTGCTTAAAAACAATTCAATAATCACTTGAACTTGAGCTGAGCTAAACTTTAACGTGATCTTGCTGTTTTCAAGTATCAATTAAGTCTCTCATTCTCTGCTGGTTAGAGATCACAAAGAGAGAGAATACACAAACAATGAACAACATTCGACTCACATTCGTACATGATATTCGGTTATAATTTAAACTAAATTCTCAGTCTAAAACTCTAAAGAAAGCTTAATATTTGAATTTGTTTTTTGACCTGAAATTTGACACAAACATCCAAATGATTGATTTAGTTTGAATTATAAAAATTTAAAGTCATTTCACTCAAATGAACTGTAATTCAAGTTCAAT
Source organism: Archegozetes longisetosus (assembly GCA_018873245.2). Taxonomy (NCBI): domain Eukaryota; kingdom Metazoa; phylum Arthropoda; class Arachnida; order Sarcoptiformes; family Trhypochthoniidae; genus Archegozetes; species Archegozetes longisetosus. Next base: position 7,678,500 of record JAEMBT020000007.1, read on the forward strand.
AATCTCAGCACTGATTTTAATATTTTAAACATAAACCTGAAAAATAAGAAAAATAAATAAAATTTGCTAATTATTGAAATATTTAGAGTTAGTTTTAAAACGAAAACGAATCAAATACAGAGAATCTATATTTGGTGGCATTTATTAAAATAAAGATGAACTGATTTGATTGAAAAAAGGCACATGTTTTAGCTTAAATTGTGTTTTGCTTCACAACAAAAACCAATTTTCAATTTTTCAATAGAGCTTTCATTTTAAACAGATATCCGTTATTATAATTATAATAAATTAGAAAAATAATTTAAGTCAACTCTTATAAAGTGTTTATATTCCGAAAATATGAACTCAACAAAAGTTCGGTTCAATGAGAAAACGCTTTTGAGTTTGAGAGCGCACTGTTCTTGCCGTGAAAAGTGTCGTGTCGACGATAAAAAAGAAGATAAGGAGTTCGACAAGTATCAGTATTCAGTACGTGAGAAGTCGGTACACTTTAATGGAAACCTAATTCAAACTAATCGACACATAAAGCAAAAAAGGGATACCTAAGATGACTGGATCCAAGTCAGACCTGACTTAACTCGAATTAAGTCAAACCTAACCTAACTAAACAAAATCAAACTTGACCTAACCCAAAATAAACTAAACCAAACTTAATATAACCCAACAAGATAGAAACCCAACACAACAGAAAAACCATTAGAATCGGTTTTGTTAACCTGAGATCTGATACAACCATCAATTGACTGATTTGATTTGAATTATCAAACTCGAAGTGATTTCACTGAAATCAACCACAATTCGAGTTCAATCATCTCAGCACTGATTTGATTATTTGAATCATTAACCTAAAAGTGCGAAACACAAATATCTGCTAATTAGTGAAACATTTAAAGTTAATTTTAATACGAAAATCTACTCAAATACAGAATCGAAATTTGGTGGCATTTTTTCAAATACAGTTCAAGTGATTTATTGGTGAAAAAAAGGCACATATTTTAGCTTAAATCGTGTTTTGCTTCACAACAAAACTGATTTGAATTTTCTACAGAGCTTTCATTGAAAACATATCCGTATCGTAATTATAATGAATTTGAAAAATCGAAGCCAACTCTTATATAATATTAATTTATATGAATTAAAAACTGGTCAAATCAAAGCTTTTTTTGGTTTTTTAACAAACTATTTTGGGTTATGAGCAAAACCATAACTTTATAAATGAAACGACAAAACCGCAAATATAGTGAAAATTAGAAAAAGCAAAACAAAATTACAATATTTGAAACTTTTAGATTTACACAAAAATTAGAATTAATTAATAATTAGTTCCTAATTTTCTTTTCAATAATTAATAATTATTTGCACACAAATCATTCACACCATTACTTGTGTTATATTTGTTGATTGAAGTATCATTTGCAAACATAACAAAGCAATAGTGCCTAAAATCGTGATTTAACTATAGTTTAATGTGTGTTAAGCAACACAAAACACTTCACTAATTTTCTCCAATTTCAATAAAACGATTGAAGTGCTCGTAATATCAATTTTAGATCTGCTAATTGGACGGTTTTAACGTTCAATTGATAATTATATTTTAGCACTAATTCCATAAACAAATCACTGTATAGCCAATAGTTATAATTTGAAATTTCGTTTAAAATCTTTAAAATCTAATATCAATAGCTTTGTCATAACATCCCATTAAGCACTTATCACAGCATTTAGTCCATAGAATGCACAGCATAACTGTTTTCAGTTTCATATACAATATTTTCATTTCAAGGAAGACTCAAAACGTTTATATTCCGAAAATATTAACTCAACAAAAGTTCGATTCAATGAGAAAATGCTTTTGAGTTTGAGAGCGCACTGTTCTTGCCGTGAAGAGTGTCGTGTCGACGATAAAAAAGAAGATAAGGAGTTCGAGAAGTATCAGTATTCAGTACTTTAGAAGTTGGTATCACTTTAATTGAGCCGTCATCACATCTGATCCATTGATTGCTTCCGATATGATAGGTGTCAGTCACATAATGCCCTTTCACTGCCTCCGCCCCATCATGATAGACAACTATGACAAATAAAATCAATTAGTAATTCAAATACATATCAATTAATTAATAATATAAAAACATCATCAATTAATTGACTCAATTGCATTCAGGTCTTGAGTCAACAATACAGACCGCTCAAAAGTTTGTAACGTTTGAGCTGTAAATTCTTTTCACGTTCCCATTTGTCGTAATGAAGACACTCTCGCGGCAATTCCAAGTCAACCGGATATTCAATTCTCTTCATTAGTTTACGACATCCGCCGTCCATGTCATAAACGAAAAGCTTCAAATGAAGAATTAAAATGGGAGGCAAAGTATCCAAAAAGGTTTGGGCGCTTGCGTCCATCGCTTGCTTTGTTTTGGGGCACATATATCCTTGTATTGACTCAGATGTAGTTAAAAACCTGAGCGCATCTTCAACTGACTTCACTTTATCAGACTGTCATTAAGTATTAGAAAAATATTTATAGAAACAAAACCAATAGAAAATCAATTAAAAAACACTCAAATCACCATTACCTGAATGTCTAATTGCAAAGCAAAGAAAGGCTGTCTATTGCCACAAACATCTTTGCCGGCAGTTCTCACTGAGAGAGTCGAACCACCAAATATGTCAAATATCGGAGTAGAGATTACTTTGGCCTAGAACAAGATAAAAATGAAGAATGAGTTTTCAAATTCAAGATCAACTAAAATAGAGCGACATACTGAACGAGTTGGCATAGCTTTATGTCTAGAACTGACTTCTTTCCAAAGGTTGGCGTCATCGTCATCATTAACGGTATCATTTTCATTGTCATCAACATCAGCAAAACTGTCTCCATTTTCGTCCTTATCGATGTGTCCGTTGGCAGTGTAATGATCGCCGTTCAGCGGCTTCTTTTGATGATCACTCGCTCCTAATCTAAACAGTGCTATCATTTCTTCATGCAAACCATTCAAAACTGACGAGAGAAATTCTTCAGCATCTTCTTGACGACCTTTAAGGCATTCTGATTTGATAGATCCGAGCACTTCGTATATACATTTCGGTTCTATTGGATCGCCCTTAGGTAAGTCTTCAGATGCCATATTACCTCCACTTTTCTGTTTTCTTGTCAAGTGTTCAGAAGGTATGAAATGAGCGAAGAATTTTGCGCTACAGATATTTAGAATAATGTTACAATTATTTGGCTTTGAATGTGACTTATCCTAGAAGTTTCAGTGGGTTTAGTCGGTCATAAATTTTGACTGTCTGAACTTTCAAACATTTCTTAGTAAAACAGTCATTACAGTCATAAATTGTTCCGATTCAACAACTGGAATGCTAAATGAAATTACCCAATCCTTTTTTATGTAGAAATAGTTTACAGGTTATAAACTTAAGATATTTCAAATAGTTTCACGTGACAAGAACTAATTATTCAAATTAAAGTTTTACAGAGAAGTATTACAATGTATTAAAGTAATGACGACTACAAGTCAGAATAGTATAGAATTATCTAACTCTCGGAAGTATTTCAGGCAAATGGAAATCAATTCATTTTATCAAAACTGACAAATTTTGGTTAAATTTACAAATTAAATCTGATTTGCTAATCATAATTACTAAAATATTCAAATCTATAATATTCTTTCAATATCAATAAAGAGTTAATAGTAAACTCAAAAGCCTTAATGATTATGAGATATTTTTAAAAAATGTAGCCTCAAATCAATTGCTTCAGATTTGATTCATTTCCTGAACTCAATCCTAGTCTTAAGTCTTGAAAGCTTCTCACAAGATTGAAATACATTAATTAGTTTAAGCAAAATAATGAATGCATATCTGAAACTAAAACTAGAGTTAAGGCATTGGGAGAATGATACGACTACAAAATATATTACTGAAAGAATAATCAGTTGGCTTACTATTATTAACTTTTGATTGATTTGATTATGAAAGAGAAAGAAAAACCAGTTAAAGCCACTGATACTGGAGGAGTCATTAATAGAAAGTTATACGTACAAGCTGTCGATAATTGGTGTCGACGATCTTTCCCTGAAAATGCCAGGAGTCTCTCCAATTTCACGCATTAAATTGTAAAAAGGAGGGCATGCGAGTAAAGCTTGCAATGTCTGACGGAATAGAAACCAAATAAAATCAAATTCAATTTTAAATTAATAGACAATTAATAGAAAATCAACAGAAAATCAATTGAAATCAATAGCAAACTCACAGCATTGATATAACACCAGTTGCCACGATTAACAAAACCACATGGTATCAAATAAGGTAACGAGTGTTTTAACGTGATTTCTCTTATTCTTTTGCTTAACTTTCTAGCAAATGAATCGCTACGCATAGGAATGCTTTGTATTTGAGCATCACTTTCACAGTTTATAACACTAGCACTTAATTTAAGGTCATTTTCGTTTGAGTTTATATAACTATTAGGGACTAAAGAACCTGATAAAACACTAGAACTTGATGACAATGGAGAGTTGATGAGTGATGAATGAATGGATGAAGACGAACGGTCTTTAAATAAATCAGCCCATGATCGTTGACTACTCCCTGACGCCCAAACATTAGTAGCTGTTGTGTTTGTTGGTGCTGATGAACATGCAGATGAAGTCGATGGTGAACTTTGTGGTTGTGACAATGCGTTTTCAGTTTTAGTATTCATTGACTTATTTGGTAAGGATTCGTCTGAATCAAACTCATTGCTTTCATTCCTATCAACAGTCACTTCAGAATTCGATTCAACAGTTTGCTCATTATTTTGTCCATAGTTTTGATTATCGTTATCATTGTTATCATTATCATTAGAAATGACACATTCTTCGTTTGCCTCATCTGTCACTTCGTCCTCAGGCATTAAATCGATCGAACCGTTGTTATCATTTGAAGGCACTTCACAATTCTTGGCCGAGTTATCATTGTTGCCAACATTAGGAACAGAAGGAGGACTGGAAGGTCGAGGCATTTGAATTCCAGGAGTTGGTAAGCCGTAAGTAAAATATGAACCTTCAGGTGTGGATATTAAATACACTTGTGGCGCTGGAAAGGGTGCGTGATGTGGAAGAAATGTGTGCGCGAAGCCTGGCGTGAACATTGGCGGCACTGGAGGAGCATTCGAAATGGCGACCATTCCATCGCTCACTATTGCGGTCGGCGGAGCACGAGTCGGATCTATCAGTTGTGGACCCTATGGTAGATAATATAAGGGTTTACTTGCAACATTATTGCAAAACTACCGGACAATTATGGGAAAAACTATGAAAAATAATTTACTTCTGAATACTGATTCGGCTGTGGGTAGAACGGAGGTCTCATGTCAGGGCTCTGAATGGATTTTACTGCTTTGCCATTAGCGGTCACACCTATAGAACCTGAAGGTCTCATTTTGTTGACATCCTTATTGGATCCCATGTTCATAGCTCCGTTTGGCACTGGACCGAAGTAATGGCCAGCCATCGGAGCGTTTGTGGGGTAATAGTGAGGACCAGTTGGTTGGTGGTAGATTGTATACTGAGGAGGAGCGCAAACAACTGGTCCACCAGTCGACGCAGACATCTCCCATTCACTTTGTGGTAACTGTTCTGATGAATGGCTCACATATTCGTTAGGACTCGTCGGTGTTGAAGTCAGGGATCGCGAATCAACAATCGGTAGATCATTGTCTGCGTTGGGTTGTGGTGGAGTTGTTGATTTATGTGCTTCTGATATGATTTGATTTCTTAATGACTTGTATTCAAAGGGAAACTTGAAATAAGAAAATATGGTTCAATTTGAATATAAACAAGTCTAAGACATGAAATAATTGATATGATAATTACTTCGACACCATTGAGAGGACCAGAACCAATGATATTCAAAACCTCTGCCTTCTCATCATCGTTAGCGTCACTCAAATCGAGAAATTCCATACCCTTTGGTGAGGAATAGGACAAATGAATGTTAAGTGATATCTGTTTCGACATTAATCGGTTGGTTAGATTTAGGACAACACATTGATTATTAACGAAACATAATTATAATAACTATTCAAATATAATTATAACAAATAACTACTCATTATTAATAAAATATAATCATAACAAATAACCAATGCCTTATCATTATTTTGATGGAATAATAAAAATTTTCAGTTCAATACATGACTGACTTGTGCACAACAAACGCGAGTCTATAATAACTACTACTTTGTTGATATGGATATTGCATTAAATACGAAGTTAGACTCAACTGAAAACATTCTGCGTTTCACAATATTTAGCAATAAATCTACTAAGAATTTGATCCCATTTCTAAACCATATCTTAAGAAATGGTTAGAAGAAAAGAAAGTTTACAAGTAGAAAAGAATTAGTCAATTGACTGCAAGGCCGGACTGCAAATAGATACAACATATTCATTATATAGTTGTATAGTCTGTATATAATAATACAACTTATACATCTATACATGTCTTATGTAATTAACATAAGAGACCGACAAACGCTTTTCATACTCTTATTGCAAATTAAATCACTATTCAAATCATTTCGATTCACTCCAAAGTCTCTTTCGTATTAGAGTTCGTAACTTTCAATACATACCGATATTAATTGATTGAAATCCATATTTTCATTGAATTAAGTGATATCATGCCTACAATAATAAGTGGGACGACATATTGAAACGAATGACGATTGCATTATAAGCAGAATGAAAAACTATAGAAACTAAATCTAGCATTTTTTACATCCACTAATTACGTCACATTCTTATAGGGTGGGGTCGACTCAACAGAGCCTAACCACCACCTCCAAAAGTAAGAGTGGCACGAACGGGTGGCTGAGACTAGATCTGAGCCTTACGTTATGAATGGTTACACCTTTAAATGCATTGCACACTACACACACCTCTACTTTGAAGTTGTTTTGAGGATGCTCAATTTTTGCGGGTTGTTATTACCCAAAACTTTTATAACTGAAGGTTATAACCCATTGCATAATGAGTCCATTCAAACGTTCGCGTAGCCCTAAACAATCAAGTTATCCTCAGTGGATGTACTTGCCGATCATGTCATAAGTGCATATAACCGCACAAAAGAATAAATTATTGAAAATTGAACTATCAGGTTTCAAATTATTTTAGTTCTTTAGAACTCCGCACTAGTATTTTAGACCTGAAAATTTTACGAAGAGTTTGCGAAAATATCTAGTGATCTGAATTTTGTGATTGAAAACAGTTGTAAATGTAAATTAAACAAAAAATAGTCAGACTTTGAAAGATGGGGAGTGTTGGAAATCTAAAAGTTACTAGTAAGGAAATAACCAATATGTAAGATTAAACTGACATAATCTCGAACTTAGTGACTAGAAAACAGAGAGTACAGAAGAGGAAAAGAAATTGTAGTAAAAATGCGTAGACTTAGCATAGAAAATATGTATAAATCTCTCAATGCGTGATATGTGAAGAACGCATGTCATGTCGATGTCATCTCTTATTGCAATTCTTAAGTTAAAGGCTTTGATGTTAATTTATATAAAATAAATGTATAATATTTAAATAAAGATAACAAATAATTAATAAAATGCAATCAACAGATGAGGCGTTTATGGAATCATCGAAGCCATCGGCGATCAGCAAATTCTTCATAAGTCTTTCACAAGTGAGTCATTGAAGAGATTAGCGGCTCAAATGATAGATCTAATGAATGAATTTTTGATATAAAGCGTTACCAAAGCCTTCTGGACGCCTGGACTCCGCATCTGACATATCGATGGGTCTGTATTGAGAGGAATGATGGGCAAATAATATAATGTATTTTCGTTTACATAGATTTTCACAGTAATCGTATTAATAATATTCATGGGACGAGTCCTGATATATCAAGTGTGTGGACATATCCAATAGATATCTGATAGATAATTAATTAATCCTTAATGATTGTTTTGAATGAAGGGCTGGTATATTATAACGTACGCGTTGGGCATATACTACCTAAATATGTTGATAGCATTTTTAACGCCAAAAATCGATCCCGCAATTTATGATGACTTTGAAGGTAAGCGAAAATCAGCTAATTATTCCATAAGTCACGCAATATTTCTATTCTTATTACTTATTGATTCGCACAACAGTAGTAATGCTCAAACTTGAATGTTTTATTCAAATAATTTGTAGTAGATAAATTTTATTGACTTTTACTGATGAATATTACATATGTTTTCAGATGATGGTCCATCGTTGCCGACATCGGCTAATGAAGAATTCAGGCCTTTCATCCGACGATTGCCAGAATTCAAGTTTTGGTAACTTTTGTGACGTTTGATGTTTAAATTTAAGGCTTAGTTGAAATGAATTAATCTTGAAATTGAACGCAGGTATACATCAACGAAGGCCACTACTATTGCTCTGTTCTGTACTTTCTTCGAGGCCTTTAATATACCAGTGTTTTGGCCAATATTGTTGCTTTATTTCATTACTCTATTCTGTATCACAATGAAAAGACAGATCAAAGTAAGACAAGTCGATTTGTGTTTATAAGTCTACTTGAATAACTTGTACTAACATTGAATAATTGTTTTTGAAGCACATGATAAAGTATAGATACCTTCCTTGGACTCACGGCAAGACTAAATATCAAGGAAAAGAAGACACTGGAAAAGTTTATACAAAGTGAGCTCAATAGGAATTATGTGCTCAAAGTATTTGATCGAACGGTACATCTATGATAGTCATAACACATCTCTTTATTAATTTATATTTAATTATCAGTATATTATTTCCTTTTGAAAACAAACAGTTGAAACTTCACTCGAAACCATAGAAATGCTTTTTATTGTTTTTTCTTTTATGTATAGTAATCCTAACGGAATTACGGATTTATAACTTTGAGAATTGTCTAAACCTTGAGAGTTGGCAAATATAACATTATTGAATGATTTCTGGACAGTTGAAAATTTAAATATTTAACTATTGATTCACTTGTGTATAATTTGCGCACTTCATTCCTATAAAGTTTCTATTATTTACATTAATTAATATGTTGATGAGATGTTAAATTAATAAAAGATGTGGTCCTATTGTTTTATATCTTATTTAAACTCTTTCAGTTTCTAGTTTACTTCATTAAGATTTTGTTACTCTATCTGTTCTTTAACTAATTATTTAAATGTAAAATATTTCTAAAGATATGTCCATTTTGTAAAACACAAGATCTTTAAGAATATTTAGATTAATTTGGATAAAATTTTAAATTGACTACAAAATGAATTATAGTTTAAAATTAGATGTGAGAAAATTAAATTGAACTAAAAAACAGTGAAAAGTGGCTTATTTTCTTCTAAAGATTTGTAAAAATGATTTTATAAATTATATTTATTACGAGCGTGTTGACTAAGTCTTAATATATCGGTCCATGACTGCATTATATTTGAAACAATCATATTATAATATATGTTCTAATCTGAATCAATAAAAGACAGATAAGTTATCTTTAAAACAAACAGCAAATCAAAAGTTGAGTTGCGTCAAAAGCTAGATGTTGTATGGCATGGCATAGCGTGTGGTTATGTAAGTAACAATCTTAGAATAGTGACAATAAAATCAGTTTTATGTTTTAAGGAATAACTTCACTTGTAGCAATTCATTGAAATAATCTGTCCTTCAATGAGGTGACACATCATATTTGCAGTTTGAAAATGAAACAAAAGAAATTTTTCAACGGGAAAGTAAAATTATGATTTGTGCGACTTGCTAAATTATAACTAATCGCTTTGATGAGTCAGTATAGAAGGTACTAGCATTAGTAAGAGTGGCAAATCGATAGGGAACAAGGGTTGTAAAGATACCCTCACTCAAATCTGTCATTAACTTAACGGAAAAAGTTGCATATTTCTTAATTTTTCATGATAACCGGTACAAAACAAAGCAGAAATATTCCATAATTCAAATTTATAACACAGTAGATTTTGATGAGAAAAGTATGTGATTAACCAAATTCAATATGGTCCGTGCTTTACGTGTCGAAATTTCACCCCTGTTGACAAATCAATAAAGTTCAGTTTATTTAGTATCTCACTAATAAAGATAACTTGAATAAGTGATAATTCTATAAATTGATACTCAAAAATTACAAATTCTTAGAGTAAGCTAAATTGCTAAACTTTATATCTGGTTATCTTTCAAGTGAATGACATTTCTTCTAAAATATCTAATGTTGAAAAAAATCTTATCTCAAATTAACTTGCAAACATTGTATGCTCTTAAGTGTCAGATAAACCCGAATGAGCCATGCTTTTACAGAGTTTATAGTAAATTTTGCTAATTACTTGAGTCCTTTCTATACTTAGATAATTGTTTTAAAGATGTGATTATGAAAATCATGGTATTTAGTAATTTAACTTCATTTTTGATTCTATGACGCAACGTATAAAAATTTTTGAATACTATTGAACGGTTCAGTGACTGTCATATTAAGCTAATTACTATTATCGAAGAAGTATAAAGTGGCTCAAACTGATTTAAGCCACAGCCAGCAGGGAAAGTAGGGCTTGTAGCTGCCCGGAAATTTTCAAAATTCAAGTATAGGTATGTAGTGAAAATAAGATTTTGCAAAAAACTTCAAAATTATATTTATTCGATGAATCAGTCGATTGGTTATTGTTAACGAAGGGTTCGATAACGAGTTAACAGATGTTTTAATAAGAGTTAATTCTTGTTATAGAAAATCTAAGCATATGATTTAAGATTAAAAATCATAGGGGGCGTTGATCGAAAAGCCCCATCGAGCGAAAGCCCCCTCGAGAAAGCCCTCTGTCGCTGAAAGCGTCGGCTAGCGCAATAATTAGAGCTGATTTACGTGATGTGTACACATAACAAGAAAGTAAACCTATCGACTGGGACTGAACAATCTTTTCAAGTAAGAGATGTCAGTCTATATCCTATAGAGTACTAGAAGTTTGTTTATATTAGAGTCCTATCCAATCCCATGGTGTACACGGATCGTGACGAGCAATGCGTGGTTCGTCTCTGTGAACTTGTCCATCAAGATCGACGTCACTCGCAAACAGGCATCTACTGTGAATGGATCAAAGGAAGTAGTAGTGACGCCCCGAAGTAACAGTAAACAGACTGTGGCTTGTATTATGTGAGTAGAGAAGTGGTGTCTGCATGTATTGGAAAAAGCATGCCTCGCAAAAAGCAGGATAGACCTAAACATGTAACCAAATGTAAGTTTCAGTAAGATTTCTATTTTCTTATCAAACTCCTATTTAACTCTTTGTTCTTTTATCAAATCCCTAATTGTAACCATTTTTCTGTGAGAGTGTTTGGGTGTGAGTCTTATGTATCAGATCTCTATGTTTTCAATAGTGGTGATAGGTTTCAGAGTCTGCTTCACAGAGAGTTAGGTTTGAAGCGCTGAGCGCTGATTGACGTACAAGTGTCTGATGTCTGTACCTGACAACCAAGAGATGAGAAAAGAATTGCATTGCGCACGACTATTGATGCGGTTGCGATGAGATAGACTGACAGACAAATGCTTACCAGCTCTAGTCATGCATCTCTTTCTATGAAGATTGACTTTTGCTCAAGCAAACTTTCTTACAGATGACCCCAACGAATGTCCCAAGCAGACTCCATCCCTACTTTCCACTTGTTCTAATAGCCGAGATGATCCGAAACCACTTGTTCTGAGTTTTGATCATGATTTTTCTGGTTGAGTAAAGAAAGTGGAAAAGTTAAGATGAAACAAAGTGCAAACGTTAAGACCAAACAAAGTTTAGCTTCTTTCTGTAATTTCTCGAAAGTGTTGGTATCTGTTTGGAGCCCACTGTGAATGACACACACTGTGTGGTGCGCACCCCCGAAATAAATGTTCATATTTGAAGCCATCTGCTGTTTATTCATATCCATCAATCTCTTGTGAATGTCAGTCAAACGTCACGCAGGCTTTTTGTGCACCGCTCTATAATCTATCTTATGAATGCCATAAATCAGAGAAGTAGCTCTTCGGCTATTATTGCAAAACAGCTCAAGGTTAGGACAGGACATAGGTTTTCAAGCGATCCATCACTAAAAAACTTTGCCAAATCACATTTTTCTAATTTATGATGGAAGGGAAATTGCCCCTAACAGGGGATTCATGATTTAGTATTGCTTATTGCTTTGCACCAACATTGCCATAATAGCACGTGTTCTAACTTGTAAGTTAAGTCTCTCTCTCCTCTCTCGCCTCTCTCTAGTCTCTCTCTAGTCTCTCTCTAGTCTCTCTCCCCTCTCCTTAAACATCAACAATAAATTATCGAAGCTAGTGATGTATATTATATGCAACCCATCAATAGCTTCGAAGTTTTGTGTTAGTGAGACCTCTAAAACCATGAAAAGCGCAGATGTGGTCCATAACCATTAAAAACACTCTTAAAAATGCTTTCAGTTTTGTAGACGTGATATGCAATGGTTAAAACGAGCGAAATAGGCTGAACAAAAACTAAGTTAACTGGTATTAATCTGATGCAATAAAAGTGAGCAAAGATGAAATTTAGTGTTAGGAGATATGATTTAATTTTTTGAATGCAGTCTTGAACGGATGTTTTTGCGATTTGCCGCTCTAAAAGCTACTTTTGGGATATCCCTAATGTAATTTTTGCTCTTTAAAAGTATGCCAAAACTGCATAACACACTCCATAAGCAGGTGTCACTTGTCGGATCCTCTAAAAAGTTTTCTTATTTAACTCGGTTTGTGATGCTTTAGCATCATATTTGACATAAGGACAGAAATGAATCGATCGATGGTGACTGACGTTTGGCGAAGATAAGTGACAGCTTTGCTCACTCGAAACAATAGAATAGTAGGTTGAAGAGAGTGAAAGTTGTCTTATTGCAGGGCTCGTGCCAACAATAAAGGCGCGCATATTCCGAAAGCTTTACTTTTAGTGTTAATCTATCCCAAGGGTGTGAGTGTTTGAGATGGACACCAAATTATTTCTTTCTCTTTTGGTTTATTTTTCGTTTATTTTTTCTCTTATTTTTCTCTTATTTTTCTTTATTTTCTTCATTCTCTCGCAAAAGAACACAAAAATTAGAGTCAATAATAATTATCTGTAAAACAACTGCAGACAGAGAAAAAACACTGAAGATACGTTTAATAAAGTTTTAGACTGAAGAGTATCCACGAATTAAAATTGAGTCAACGAGAGAACATTAATTTTTGTGATCTGCCCTTTTTGTGGTCTCTCTCTCTCTCTCTCTCTCTCTCTCTCTCTCTCTCTCAAGATCGTATTTATATTCTAAACATTGAATCCTATTGCGTATGTATTGTAATAATAATCACTAAACTGTTCGTTGTGTTGCATGAAGGGAATAATTATAATTGCAATAATAAATCAAAATTTTCTCGTGCATGATTGGGAGTGGTTTTTTGCAGAAGTTTTATATTCCATCTGACTAACTGCCAATAAGCGTACATTTAATGCACCTTAAGGACAATTATTGTTTAAGCATTCAGGACACCTCACATCACAACAACACACAACCCGTGATTAGATATCATCATTCATAGGAACAGAACACTAGTTCCACAGACTCTCGTTCGTCAGCTCATAGGCAATCAGTAACACGAAACTGTACAACTGATTAACAACCAAACGGCTAACAAAACCTGATTTAACTTATTTGCTAATAATATTCGAGACAATTCTTTTATTATTAATAACTTGTACTGTACTCCACTGTAAATTTATGTTTACAATAAGTCTATAGACACTCTAATAAATAATGACAAACTTCCGGAAAAAAATTGTCCAAATAATTACTCAAAAATTGCCCGAAAAATTGCCCGAAAAATTGCACGAAAAACTGCCTAAAAACTAGCCCAAAAACTCACAACTCAAATTTTGGACCATAAAATAGCCGTTTTTTTATTAGTTTTTTATACTTCCGCAGATTATATAATCAGTATTAATAAGATTACTTTGCAATTCAATGTTATTTGCCAATACACTATATTATCTTTGTTCAGGTTGGGATCACTTGTATTAGTTGTATTTGCATGTTTGATGTTTGTTTCAACTGTTCCCACCATCAAAATAGTCAATTATATGATTGAATGGCAAAAAAGCCCTGAAACCATTAGATAAAGGTTTCATATAATTTTTAAGTATGTGAACCCCTTTTATCCCCTTTGCCTCTCCCTTTGATGGCAAATTCGTCTCTGATAGCAATCGACTGGAAAATTTAGAGGAAAACATTGTTTAAGTTTATCGATAGCTGCCAGAGAAGTATAAATTACTTCAAATGAAAGGTTGTTCTTGAAAAATAAGCTTCAAATTATTTTCTGACTGATAACCTGCAATCGAAAACTATTGACTTTCAATTTAAATATCGTGATAATAACGTGATTTTCTTCTTTCTTATTTGCACATTTCTATCATTTGAATGAAGTGATAAATTTCAAATCACTTAATAAGCCCTTATTAGTGAAACATTTTCATAGTATTTAATGTTGAGGCGATCAAACAAGTTCTTCAATGAAAATCAGTTTGAGGCAGAATTGAGCATATCTTATATAAGGATATCTTATATGAACATATCTGATGTGAGGATAACTTTTCTATAGCTTAAAGTCAGTGATAATTATTTAGGGAGAAAAAAGTTGCAAGAGTTATCTCAAATAGAAAAATGAGCGCATATTTTCCAAACACATTGCTCTAAATAACTAATAATTTGATGAACATATTTATTGTAGAACATGTACATGAAACAATAGCTAAACTGAGTCACTGGTCCTTCATGTCAAAAAGCAATAAATGCGACATTATTGTTGGCCAATAATGTCGAACTGAGGCTAAGTTGACGCAGAATATGTTAGCTCTTGACAGCCTACACCTGAAAAGCGTAGAAATTTTTTATTTTTATAATTACATTCTGGAAAACTTATGTTTAAAACTGACTGTTTTAAACGAATTTATACCAACATATTCTAATGGCATAATTGCAGTAAAAGTTGATCGTCTAATCTCTATGGATTCGATGGGACGCTAGATATAAATATATAAATGTTTTTCAATGAAAGTTTAGTAGTTTTATTTTATGCTTCTGTCATGTTTTCGACTTAATTAATTAATTTGCTCACAATTTTGTTGTGGAATATTAGTGAAGTGAAAATTATTACTTAATGCATAATAATTAACAGAACATCTTTGGTACAAAAGTAGCTAGCAATCTAGTAAGTAAGCAATCATTGCAAATAATCCGTACGATAGTTCTGCTAATCAATTAAACTGTTAGTTTTGTCGTGTTGACTGCTTTTCTTAATTTCTTATACATAACTGGCAGCAATACAAAGTGCAAATTATAGGTAATTAATTCAAATATGATGGCTTGAGGTGTAGGGTAAGCGAGTTATATTATTTGAGAACTATTTTGATTTAGAAAAATGTTTCTGTTTCGTGCCTTGTGATCGGTGCTGTAACAAGTGTTATACGATTCGATACGATCTATCCATTCAATGCGATCTATCCATTCAATACCATCCATCCATTCAATACCATCTCTCCCTTCAATATTCAATAACTTTGTGCTTCTCTAATACATTAGAAAGTCTAATACTTCAGCTACCATTCAATTTGATTAATCTCTTCTTAATTAGGTTTAAAAAGAAATTGAATCACTTGTTTCAATATGAAATGTTAATTTTAGTCATACGTTATAAGTGAAGCCCTCGGAATGTTAGCGTTTCACTGAAAGAAGTAGTGAAAAGTAGTGAAAAGTAGCGAAGAAGTAGTGAAGTAGTGAAGAAGTAGTGAAGTTCTCAAAAGTAGTGAAGTTAGAAAAACAGTTTTTAGTTCGTTTGGGAACTTGTTCGGTGCTTGTTTCGAAGTAATCCATAAAAATATTTATAGATAAAGTTACACAAAATTTTACTTAAGCATAACCTGAGTTGTTAGCTATGAATTTATAGTTTAACGAAGTGATGACACACCCTATACTTGACTAAATATGATTGACATTTTGATGCTGCACTTCTTCGCCGGAAGTTAGCTTACAGTCAAACTAGCTATGAGATGATTAAGATATCTGACATCTTCTACAGTATGGATTAATGAAGTTCACCGCATGAGAGCTCTTTTTGAATAATTGAAAAAGTTTTTAATTAGAATATCCAGTTTTAAAGAATTGTTTATTATACCAATTGTGTCAGTCGTGATTATAGTTTAATCATCTTTCTGTGAAATCAGGACAATATATCATTTTTAGATTGAGAAACGCGCAGTTTTACAAACTCTCAGCTTTACAAACGCTCAGCTTTACAAACACTCAGTTTTACAAACACTCAGTTTTTATCGATAAAACTTTGGGTTTATGTATATTTAGTTTGAAAAGGGATATAGACTGCTAGAAAGAGATCTGCCTTTTAGACATGTGGTTGGCTCAGTGCTATACAGTCCTATCAGCAATTGAAATAACATTGCAGATAGCACCTTCTCGCAGCCGCCCAAACATCTATGGATTTGCAATTTTGCAGACCATATAATTTGAGGAGTCGTAGATTTCATGTCCATGAGAAAAGTAGAGTCTGTTTGACCCGAAGCAGTACAATATTTGACAAGTTGTCATCTATAGTGAGTTGATAACATGTCAAAGCCTAACACTGCAGTGAAGATCACAAATGCGTTCACAAGTGTGTGATATGCGATTCTTTTTCTACACTAATTGTACAAATATCGACTGACATTTCCCATCAAATTAGATCAAATACGTCAACCAAAATGCCAGAAATAGTTAGCTTTTAGCAGTCACACAAGTGTTCAGCTCCTATTGTCTGACTTTTTGCTTTTGTTTGACAATCTCAACACTCTCTCATATTTTGTTCTCTATTGGTTGTCATGCAGTTTGTGCCATAGTCTTCATGCATTTGTGCCATAGTGTTGATGCATTTTGCGCGATAGTCTTCATACAGTCTTATAGCGTAGTGTTCATAAATCCAAATTTAATGTTAACTTATGAGAGCACATAATTTATGGACAATAATTCCCAGTAGTGCCACTTTGCCTGTGAATAGCTGTGCGTTTAAATGTGCAAAACGAAGAATCAACCAGAAGAATGAAGCAGAAAAGAGAGAAAGAAAAATATACTTTACTGATGGCAGTCATGTTAGAGAGATGTGATGCAATACTCTGTGAAGGCAGTTAAGATTTATAGTGAAATGTGAGATTAGCTCACATGTCACTCAAAACTTATTATACTAACTCTACTGCGAAACAGTACAGCACAGTCTACACACTCTTCTCTCTTTCCTCAGTCAATCTTTTAGTTCTCTCTCTCTCTCTCTCTCTCTCTCTCTCTCTCTCTCTCTCCCTCTCCCTCTCCATTCTAAGCCTCTCTTAAACTGTGTTGAAGTCTACCGAACTCCGAGATTCTCTCTCATATATTTCTCAATTCTTTATTACTTTGCCCATTAAGTCGCATCGATAATGCATTGAAGCAAAGCGTCAGTCAATCTTGCAGTGATTTCCATCACAGGCTGTCCACCACCAATCGCGTAGAGCTGAAAGTTTTTGCATTTTTACAGTCAAATGTGAAATTGACAGACAAGCGTCATCTGTGCATCAAAATGTTTTTGGCGGGTGTGGTGACAGCTGTATATCATATCTGCTTTTTGCCAAACTTTCTCAACAATGTCTTTGTTTTTTCCCTTTCTTGATAATCAAATCAAATTTTCTTGAGTTGACCCCCTGTTAAACCTTATCTAAAATATAAGAATATTTCGCTTCAATATTCATTTCAGTGGAAAAAAGCTTAAAAAGAAAAGTAATCAAACTTTTCGCTATAGTAGTCGCACAACTATTTTAAAGCAAACTTATAAGTTATATATTTATAGTCTGCAACTAATCCTCTTCAATGTTCACCTTTTTCTGACAATTGAAAGATTTGTTCGTCATGTGAACAGTTGTGCGTTTGAGTTACTATTAAAGTGATATTTAGCAACGAAGCCAGTTGGGCTCAGGGTGCACAGACACCACAATTCAAGTCTGTCGCTAACTTCACGTAAAACGTTTTATGATTTTTAGTGTGAAATTTTCTTATTTTATTTGCGATAATTGCTATGAAATAAAGTAAATAGATTATAATTCAAGTTTGAAACTACTACACGATAGGCTTTTATGGAAAGAGTACATGTTTAGCTAAAATGAACATGGTGTGTGACCCCCACCTGCAATTTTCTAGCTTCACTACCGGTGATGCTGACTACTCTCCACGATATGCCGATTGTTTTTACCTCTTATACCCATATCTTACGTGGTTTGATAATCCAATCCCAACCCGGAAAAGACAGTTCGAGAGACGCTTTATTTTAATTACGAGCTCAGAAATGTTGAGAGTCGGCTTTAACTAGTTTTTTATTTAATTGCCAATTGAATGCCTCACGGCTTAGATTGATATTTGAGGCTTCGAATATTAATTGCGTCAGTTCTTCACTTTTACCAGAATAACATCTAATAAGTTAGTAAGACTTTACTCTTTCTGCGAGTATATTATCAACTATTCTGATATTACAAGTTGTTAGTGCTTTCTCTCTCTCTCTCTCTCTCTCTCTCTCTCTCTCTCACTCACTCACTCCTCTCTTTCTTTTACATCTCTCGCACTCTTTCAGTACATAATGTTATTGTATTGAAGCTCTTGACACTCATTGCTTGAGTCAATTATAAGTTAACTGCGTTCAGATAATACTTGCCTATGAATGACAATGAATGAGAAAAATAAAAGCTAAATAAATAAGAGTGATGTGAAATGCCCATCATTGGTTAGTCACTATGACAACGGTTCTTTAGTGACGGCATTTGATGGACATAACTGGAATTAAAAATTATACTTCTTATCTTTTGTTCATTGGTCTGTAAGAGTGAAAGATGAATTGGAGAGATGTCAATGTGAAACGGCTCACAACTTGGCATTTAGTTTTTTAGACAGAATTCCTCTCTTTCTCCAAGTGATTGACAAGTCGTCTGAAGGGGTACCCAAACGATTGATATTTCTATGGGGAGAACTTTGATTTGTGGGGGAAGCTTCACATTCATATGAGAGAGTATGTGATGGAAAGTGTTTGAGGTCTACTTTTTCAGTCACTGCTCCACTTGCTTGCCTTGAAGGGACTGACACTGCAGTTAAGAACTTGTTTACCAAATATCTTGGCTTTGGCGAAGATATGTTTATGAGTTTAATTGAGATTCATTAACAATGCAGGACTGAATCAAAAAGACGCCTTTGAAATTGTGATTGATTGCAGTTAGCATATTTCTTATGGACGAAGATGGGGATCAATGAGAGGGGAGTTCAATATATTTTAAGCTTGCGCTCCGTTGAACACATTAATAGCCACCAATGTGTATGAGAAAAGGAGACTGAACTACCGGCACGGATCAGGCTATATATCATTTGCGCAATTTTAATTGTGCCAGTCCTCTGATTTGTCAAAGAACTCCTGTCACTCGTATCATGACAAGCACTGCCTGGGGGCACGCCACTGTCATTCGCATGACTCGCGCAGTGTTGTCGTTAAACATTATCGCGATAGGAAAGCTGGGTTCAAGTCTTGTAATGGCATATATGCAGCACCTGCTCAACTCGATCCATTATATTTATTGCTCAGAATTGACTCTCTTCCGGTCCGCAGTTTTTAACTAACATTTGAGAGAAGATTCCCAAATGCATTTTGGTCGCTAGATAGAAATAATCTCTGCCTCCGATAAGAAATGCTATGAATGAATGAGACATCAATGCTATCAGTGCATGCTTTGACAATTGACCCATAGAGTAATAAAGAAGTTGCCAAATCGCAACACAATTGTCGACTAAACAAATCAATAAGTAATGCTTTTTCAAATTTGATTTTTATGCCAACTTATTGCCAGACTATTGTAGACTATTCTCGTTGAACAAACTGTTAATAGAATGGATTTATTATTCAAGCAGATTGTGGTTGTATTCACTGGTTTGTCATACATTCATATTTAAGGTATTTGCTCGTAAATCCTCTTTAGGAGTGAGAAGGAATTACTTAAATTGAATTTGATTTGAATGATTACATAAGTAATGGCTTAGAGAACAATATGTTGGTGATAGGAATGATTAACCTTTAGAAAGTTGTCCTATTATTTGGTTAGTCTATTAGAGAAGATGATAGGCTGAGTGCCCCGCAAGCCATAAACAGGCATTACCTTCATGTATCGCGACATGGCATAGAATGGAATGGTATGGTATTTACAGTAGTTGAGCATCTCATCCTTTCTCATCTCTTTGCTTTGCCTCACTTATTGCTGTCCATTTCCGTCGCTTTATTGTCACTGGCAGTGTATTCTCTGCTTCACTCAAAGACAGTATAGAATGAAGAAAAGAATCGGTCGTCAACCATCATCAGTTTAGGGTGATGTTCAGTGGAAGTAGAGATCGAGTTGACTGTTTTTGACAGAGCAACCTTTGGTAAATGTAATGAATTAGGTTGAATGATATGACTGGTACTACTATTGCTATGTGTGCTCTAAGCAGAAAGATGATGAGCTAATTCGTTATGTTTTACAGCTTGACTACACCGTATCAGCCGCTGTCATACCAATCTTCTCACTAAAAAATCTTTTTTTCCCCTAATTTCTCTCTAAAATCCGTGCATCAAAACTGAGTAGAAATCTGTAGTGACACTGAAAAATTATGTTATGTTATGTTATGTAAAAAGGCTTTTAGATTGAGCACACTTTACACTCTACTCACATATTACTAGTTCTAAAATATTTAACATGCGCCAAATGAAGGCTTAAAATAAGATTGTCATTTGGTCTCTCTCTCTCTCTCTCTCTCTCTCTCTCTCTCTCTCTCTCTCTCTCTCTCTCGTTATCTCATGCCCTCTACTCTTCTGTCACATCGCTTGTTGTCGTTGTTGTCATTTAGAGTGAAATGAGAATTCTGGCAGATTGATAATAAAAATATTCAGCTCTGTGTACTCAAATGTTCGTAGTGTGTGTTGTGTTGCAATCGCATGTATTAACATTAGATGTAACGATAGGAGAATATCTTGAATGTAATGTAAAGTTTTAAATGAATAGCGCTTTGCATAAGTTTTTATTATGTCTATTATGTCAATCTCTGGAAATTGTGAGTCAACCCATAGCCATAGCAACCAGTTTGATATCTCGATGGTTTTTGTGCACTAAACTCAACTCAAATGTCTTTGCGCGTATCAGTTCGAACCAAAGATTGTCTTGACTGCTATTTTTGCGTTGCTTCACGTCAAGGACTAACCGCCAATCAATCAGACAAGAGATGCCCTCTCACTAAACATTCCTTTTTCTCACTCCAAACACCAATTTTCTTCTCTACTTCTCTTCTTCGTCGTGTTCGTGTTCGTGTTCGGGTTCGTCTTCGTCTTCGTCATCTGGCAGTTGATGATAATGATAATGAGGAATGCTGATGATGATAGTGTTGTTAATGGATGTTTTTGATGGTTCGATACAATACAAATGGGTTTAAATTTGTCGAATTATTATTATTATGACTCGTTTGACTAATAGTGGCGCATAATATTAAACCTGATTTTCGATAAATACATGCCTTCTTTCCGTCAGACGATTACCAGTTATCCTTTAATGATTCCTTTGATTGGCTTTCAATTTTGCACAACTATTATCATCTATTATAATAAATTATCTTTTTTTTCTGACTAAGCTTTCCATGAATTAGAAACGTTTTTAATCAATTTGAAACGTCCACATGACTGAAAGTAATCAAAATTTAATATTCAATTGCTTTTAATTTGTTGTTTTATTCAAGTTTAGAGGATTTAAAACTTAATTGAAAGCAATTATTTATAAAAAGCGGTTCGAAACAAAATCATATGCTGTGAATCCCACTGTTTAGTGTCAGGTCTAGATTGAAAAACTTGAATCATTTCAAACTGAATTAAATGATTTTCTATTTTAGTGTTAACACTCTTCTCAGTTCCTAATCCATTACTAATGCTTTTTCTAATTCTGCTCTTTTTCTAAACCTTTTGCTTGAAATTAAGATTAATTTTACAACTATTCAGTTTCGATTGACATCAATTGAAGATTAGATGTTTGAATAAATTTCGGTCAACTTAAGGATAATAAATTGATTTTGAGAGTTAAATGAGTTTTTAGTATTGATTTAAGTTTATATCTGTTGTGCATTATTAATAATCTAACTGAATAATATTCAGAATACATATTCAGAGCACATAAAACGCATTGAAACCCATTCATAATTCATGACACTTTATAACTTATTTTCAATTCTTATTGTCATTCTTTGATTTGTAAAGTAATTATTTGGCTACAGATTGACTTAAACTTGATTTAGGAATAGTCTGGCTTGTGAGGGAGGCTAAATGGTAGATAGTATTGAAGTTAAAATAATAATAAAGTTTGCAAATTGAATCTTTTGGTGGAGTGTTGTTAGCAAAGAGCGCGTAATATACAATATATCAAATAAAGTTATACAGAATAAAGTTATGTACAGAATAAAGTTATATACAGAATATAGTTATACACAGAATATAGTTATACAGAATAAACTTATACAGAATATAGACTCTTCAAACTACTACCAGAAAGTGAAAGCACAACACAAGTTCGATTCTAAGGATTGGTTCATGCACTTAAAAACGTTCAAGACGATAAACATTTATTGATTTTCTTTCACTTCTATTTGCTTTTTGTTTGAGAGCTATGCCGTCAATCAATTGTCTGTGTCTGCTATAGCTAATTAGACATCAACATTACGTTGAATATCGACGTTGTCATGGCGACAAAAGTAGATGAGAAGCGCAAAAAGAGGAACAGAATCAATCTGCATCAATGAGCATCACATCACTTGCTACACATTTCAATCTTGCTGCACTTTTCAATCTTGCTGCACTTTTCAATCTTGCTGCACTTTTCAATCTTGCCACACTTTTCAATCAAACTTCTACTCAATCAATGCCCTATTTTTAATTATTGCGACAAACATTCAGTTAAACATTGAGTCGCTTTGCTTTTGCCAAAGAGAGAACTGCTATGTTTGTCGATCTCCATCTGTTAACTTTTTTAGCTAGAGAAAAATTTTATAATTACATAAATTTGAGTGCTTTGAATTTCTCTTCTTTTGAACTTTGCTACTTAACAAATATTTGTGGATATGAATCAATTTAGTTGAGCAAAAGGTCTATATATATACACATATCATATATATATATATGTATACATGATATATATGAAGGTAAACTGGAAATAGTAATTAAATAGTTTGAGCCTAAAGCTGATTATTGAGAGTAATAGCTATGATAGCTATGATAGTTGGGTGTAGTAACACTTCCAAATTTATTGGTTTAACATGACTAAAGCTGACTGTAGCCGACTATAAGCTTATGATCAGTTAGTCTAAACATGAATATATGTTTCACTCAGTCTCAATGGCATGAATATCCGCACCCATCTCTCTAACTATCTCTAACTATAAGCCCGTCTTCTAACAGAACCACTGCTAATAAATCCTCGGTTCGATCCAAAGAGAATGGCCTTACAAGAGTCATACTCTTTCGACGCCCCTTTGGCCTGAAAAAAAGATGAGAAGTAACTTAATAACGATTGGTTTATATATTGGTTGGATGTTAAGATTGTAGTCATATATTTGATGTGATGTGATGTGATGCTTATGCCTCTGTGTCTGTCTCATAGCAACCCTCGGTTTATAGATAATGAGACCATGGTGTTCATAGTGTTGGCTGTTCTTGTACTTGGAAGTAGACTGTTTGTGCCACAGTGTTCTGCCACAGTGTTCTGCCACACTGTTCTGCCACACTCTTCCACCCGTTTCTAAGCTCTAGATCGCCAGATATTCTACAGAAAGCACCAGCGCAAAACTATAAATCATGACTAGAAACAGCTTGTACTTTCTTGTCCGACACACACCACCAATACATTGAACATATTCTTCCTCTGACGATATTACCCCTTTGGGACTTAATGTTGATGTTGATCGTTGTTGATGCCTATGTTTTGCCTCTTTGTATGTCTGTATGCATCGTATATCGGGCTAACTCTAACTCGTTGTTTTAGATTATTGTTGCTGTCAATGGTTCAGATATGATTGACGCTTCTTTCTATCATACATTAGTTAAGGAACAACTACTTTCTTCAACTGATTCTCGTCTGCGCTCAAGTTATCCGCTTTTCCCTATCATTTATAACACATTTTTTTCAAGTGAGCTTTACTTTTGCTCATTTTTTTACGACAAAAAGCTCGAGTTTCTTTTGACACTTACGGCTAAAAGTTTCTTAACTATATTGTTTCCAACAATAACAATAACAATTTATGATCTTTTAACTATCAAATAAAATGTTATTTCTTCAATCGATTTATTGAACAAACTTGATATTTTTAGATATAATTCAATTATGATTACTTTTTTATTTATTCAACATATCATTGGGTCAGTGCTATTCTATGCTATCTGTTAGGCTGTTTGAATTAGAGATAGCACTTTGTAGTGCTCCAAACACGATTTATCAATAGTGAAACTTTTACGCTTCTGCCATCAAAAAGCACACAAAGCACATTAAGTATATAGAAATATTTATATACTGTACGTGCAATTAAAATTTCAAAAAAGCTAATTTGATTTTTAAAATACCAACTTCATTTGAAAGAAACAACTTAATCTATCCTCCATCCCAATGTCTAGAGCCTCGCCGATTTTCTCAATAAAACCATTTGTTGCAAAATCGGCAAAACAAACATTAGTTTATTTCAACTTTAAAGTCAACTAAAAGTAATCTAATTTAATAATAAGAGAAGTGCATCTATTATTATTTCTTATTTTCTAGTTGTCTTTCTTACTACTAATAGTTTTAAATAATAGTTGAGTTGTTGAGATGAAGTGGTGTAAACCTAAGCATTGCATATGTATTATATAACATTAGAGTGAGCCTAATATTTATTCAACATTTGATTTAATAGAGTCTCGAGAGAGAGAGAAAGAGAGAGAGAGAGAGAGAGAGAGAGAGAGAGAGAGAGAGAGAGAGAGAGGCGACTAAGAGAAAGAGCGACTGATACTCTGATTTCATAAATCAGTTAAAGTTAAGTTAGAGTAAGCCTCCCATATCTGATTTATATCTTTATAGTTTTGCGTGATACGTCCCTATTCATATTCACTAATTTATGGTTTATGTTTATATCGTGATGAGCTGATCCTGCCATCAAATGCTGGAATTTCGGTGCCATCGTCTCGCAAATGGTCGCTCTTTGTCTTATAAAGATAGTTATACCGTTGCCCAGAAGTCGATTACAAGTTTTCCAACTAAATCATTAGATATTTCTAATAATTTGATGTTTTAAAGTTAAAGTTTTATGAGAGGAGTTGGCGATTGTTTTGGGTATAATTTGTAGTTAAAGATGAATTTATAGTAGAGTTAGTATTTTATGTAGTTTAATTTATTAGTTCAAATATAACAGATTACAAGCTGATATATACGATACGTGTATAATCATACTGTAGGATATGATGAGAAACTAAAAATCGTTACTAACGTCAATCTCTATCATAATTTTAACCTCTTATCAATTTTAATTAATTTTATTTTCCCTACACCGACCTATCAGCCAGTCTACAGTGTATTTGTGGAGAAAATTTTTTAAAATTAAAAACTCAGCAAAAGTGAGCAATCATTAACAAAGAAGTAAAGCTTTTACTGGTAGCGGTACAGTCAAAGCTGATTAACTTTGGCAGTAGTTAAGGTGTTTTTGAAAATCAATAAGTACTAGGCATGTTTTTGTATGTGAGTCAGACATAGTATCGTAAAAAGCATTTAAACGCGTGTTTTTCTATATGAGTTTGATATAGTATTGTAAAAAGCATTTAAGCGCATGTAAGAGTTAAAGAGGTTTTACTGTAACGACAAAACGCTGCTGCGAAATCCCCATAAATATCAAAGTCAACTGCAATAAATAACTCTCAAAAAATATTTCTTTTGTTTGGGTCATGTCATTGTTAGGAGCGATATGTAAAAGATATGGATTGACTGAGTTTTATATTCTTGGAGATTTAGCTAGAAATGCGATCACATAACACATAGCGCTCTCTTTCTCAATTCTCTCTTATTGTCTCGCATTCATGCCTTTAATGTGAGTGTAACACATATACACACATATACTCACATACACACATATACCCTCACATACACATACACATACTCTCACATAATTCTAACATACTCTCACATCTATACACTCGCTCACACACATAAACTCACTCACACACTTTTATACACATACACTGACTCACACACACTCACATACATTAATAGAACGTACACTCACTCACACACATTGACACACATACTCACATACAGACACATAACAGTAATGCGTAATGTTGTATGCGCTCAACTTGAGTGATAAATCAAGAGAATGATGTGTGTTATGTGTTTGTGTTAGTGCAATGAACATGCGTTCTAATCATATCTGCGATTCTGCTGAAACTTTCGCTAATATTGAACTCTGTTTGGAAAATGACTTTTGGTTAGGCTGAAAGTTTCCGATCTGATGGACTGCTCTGCAGTACGTGCTCGAGTTGATAGCTTGCTTGTGATGCGCCACTTCAGTGGCAGGTGAGCAGAGACTCCAACTTAAAATTGAACTAACCATAACAAAACGTGTTTCTGGTTTAGCAGACGACCAGAGGGAGGTCACACTATTCAGATACCATTTATTTAAGAATATAATTCAGAGCAGATATACATTCATACAATATGTGGGCAAACGAGACGAGTCAGAGAGAATAGGAGAGTGAGTCAGTCGGTGAGGAGAGAGAGAGAGAGAGAGAGAGAGAGCAGAGCGCGTAAGTGAGAGAGAGAGATGGAGAGGTTTCATATGTTGCTCCGCTTGCCAATAGTTCCCCTGTTGTAGCACTTCTTGTTCTACAAAGTGTAAAGTTATGCTAACATTGACATTACAAAGTCGCTCGCATTGACACTCGCTTAAGAGGCAGTTCAGTAGCAGTTCTGCAGATTCTCTTTTTAAATATGCATCACTCGCTCAATGGGGTTTGAGGGCAACTTCGCAAATAATGCTATGATTTCTGTCAGCGCTCCAGCACTTGTAGTGTATGTGGGAAGCCGTACACACTTCAAAATGATTATGAATACAATAAACTCATGGTTTACTAATTTTTTTCCTAATGTTAAGCGATAGCAATGAAATTCGTGACCGCACCTTATTTTATGAGAACAAAAATAATGTAGCAAAAAATAATAAAAACAGCTTAATAAATATTTGCCATATTATGACTTTTATTGATTAAAAGCGGTCACTTTAGCTCTATTGACGACAATTTTATGTAATGCCAGTCTGTCACAAGTGTGCATTTGTGATCATATATAACTTTATATATATGTCTACTTTTTATATCTACTCTTTATTATCTTATTAATAATACTAACCTTACTAAAAACACTTATAACTTATAACTTTGTCTTTTCACGACTGATTTAAGCTAATTCCAATTCACAGAAGAGGATAGTCTACAAGAGAAGGAATAGAGTTTTTAATTATGATATTGTCTTGAGGTCCACGACTTGCCCCTTATGATCCGGTGATAATTGGCGTGCACGTATGCCAGTCATGCACCGCTACTTAGCTAAAAAGGGATAAATGTTGCTCGCAAGCAGCTTGTTATCTGCACAACACCCACTTATTATATTCTTTGCTCCTGTTAAATAACGCATTCTGTCGTAATGATTTTCCCTAACTCGAATTTCTTATTACAATCATATTCTTTGATTCATGATTTTATTCTGTAAAGTCAAACATTTGATTCTGTAAAATGACACTTTTTATTATAACCAACTGGCTCTATTGAGTTGATTTCTTGTCTCTGTTCTCTTCCGTGTGAAATAATCAGACGGTGGTGATGACAGTGGTGATGGTGATGATGCCCTGGGGCTGATTAAAAAGCTCATAGAAACCTTGAAGTTTAATAAATGTTAAAAAAATAATCACATGCATACAAGTAAGTAAGTGTCGAGTCGTGAACGCTCTTATCAACTTTTGCTCTTAAATGCCATCGGCAACTTCTGATGACTCTGATGATGATGAGCAACAAAATATAAGCTATATATTGCTCTTTCTCATCGATTAGCTCAATGTGACAACTATTTAGTAAATATGACTTATATAGAATTTCAATAATTTTTAAGTCAAATGCGAACGACATAAAAGCAATAATAGTATACGATTATTATTCAAAGTCAAATCCGGTCTTAGAAGATCAAAACTTTCTCAATCTATCTATTCAGAATGTGGTTTAGACTACATTATGTTAGTTGTTCGACTAAATTGATTATTACGGTTTTGGGCGATCTTTAGACTATTAATATACAGTTTTCACTATTAATATACAGTTTTCACTATTAATATACAGTTTTGACTTTTTAATATACTCTTTTGACTTTTTAATGACTCTATGCCTTAATGTTTGGCTATTGGGAAGCTTTCAAAAAAAAGAAGTAAACCATTATTTCTGAAGGCAAATAAATCTATCTCCTTCATCATCGACCTTATTTCCGATATTTTAGATATTCGCTATTATCTGATTTGTTCAAGCATATTAATCAATCCGTTACTCATTGATTTGGTAGAAATGTATTACAAAATCGTGTGTTTAAAGTCGTGATTTTGCCATCATTTCTTTGAATAACTTTGTGCGCATTAGCTAAATGTTGCTCAGCTAAATGTTTTTCAGCTAAATACTATTCCCTACTTTCAAGCATTTTTATATTTATCATCTTATTTGAACTGACTTTTTATTTGTAAACTTTGCCAATTTTCTCTTTAATCTGATTAAAGAAATTCCTTTTTTGGTGTTTTAGTTAATTTCTGGAGTAGTTATTGGGTAAAATGTTTGAAAATATTTTTTTTTTCAAATCAATTTTTATTTTAAAACTTCTCTTAATGGCATATTTTATGAATAAATAGATTTGTGACTTTAGATAATTTCAAAATGGCAACTTTTCTTCTATTTTTATTAGTCTCTAACTAATCAAACTTGAAAATGACTATTAGTTTGAATTATTCGATTTGCCCAAACCAATGGGTAATTTAAATTCAAAGTTATTTGAATTAAGTCTATCATTATGTCAATCAATACTTATTAATTAAAGGTTTGATTGCTAGCTTTCAAAGCTAATACTAGTTCTTATAAATATTTATGAAACTTGAAAGTTTTGCAACTTTCTAAGTATTCCTGCAAAGCAATTATTTATTTTTTCTAACAAATACTTAGACTAATAAATGTTTTTGTCAATCATTAATTGCAAGAATAATAGCGAGATTGGCGACGTAGTCGTACAGGGTTATAATCAAATAGTCATTCAAAACTTCAATACACCTTTCATAAACAAATTTGATTAATGTGTTTCATTTTATCAGATTATGTTAATTATTATTGCTTAGAAGTGTCTTGAGAGACAGTTTAAATCTTAATTTTTCTTAACTTTTTTTCAACTTTTCATAACTTTTTTCAACTTTTCATAACTTTTTTTCAACTTTTTATTCAAATTGTATTGACTTGTGGCTCCAAATATATTGATCCGAAATCTCTTATCGAATTAAACTTAAGAAACTTTTATCGTTGGTAACTCTTATACATTTGGTTTTTCTTGTGATTTGTTCCATTCGTTAAATGACAGATTGAAAAGTAACTCACTTTCACTCTTGTCTTTCTCTTATTTTTTTTGATGGAATACAATGAATGCTTGAAGAAAACCGAACTCAAATCAAGTTTAAACCTGATTTTGTACAAATCACATCAACAAAATATAGTTATTAGAAATGAAATGTTTATTTTCCTGAAAGCTTTTCAGTTGAAATTATTTGAAAAGTTTGTGCTGTTTTGTAGGCTATTCGACTCATTCCTCATTTTTCTGTTTTGAATTATTGGTACAATTTTTCAATTTTTACTATTGAAAGCTTAATCAAGTTTGAGTTTTAATGAAATTTTGCAAATTTGTTTTGAAAAGTTATCAAATTTATAGCCTATTATGTTTTGAATTATATACTGAGCTATATATTGAATTATGTCGTTTACTGTCAAAACAATACGATTTCACGTTAAAGTAATGAAAACTTTTAGTTCTATAAAGTTGTGATAGGAAAATATTTTCCAAAATTAATGAGACAATAGCAAAAGTTAAAATTGAAGTCAACTAAAGTCGATTTGGCAGAGAGTTCGCATATGATTGAGTTGTTTTGGACAGTATTATTAATTATCAGAAAATGCTTGCGACCAAATGCTATTCAAATCAATTATAATAATTGCTCTCTTAATAATTTACATGAATATACATTTCTGATTGAAAGGAGACAAAAATCAATTTATTCTATTCAGATTGAAATTTATGCTAAAGTTTTAGAAAGTTTGATAGGAATTAGAATTTAAAGTTAAGAATAATTGTTTTCAGGGATGGACTGTTTTGTGTTGAAATAATAATTTCAAATTAATGCTGAAAAGTTAAGCTAACATAAACAGGTATTAACGGAGTTATATTTATCTCCAGAGAATTAATTATAAGTAAATATTTAATTTGAAATTGTTATTTGGTGATTATTGGTTTTATTCGTACATCAGTGTTGAGAAGAGTGTCGTCCGTTTATTATTTGATCGTATAGTGAGCCGGTTCTAATCATTTCTGTATTATATTAAGTCCATTAATGATATTACCAAAGTAGTTAGACTCCAAACTCAATAATTGTATAATACCAATATTACTCAATCTGTTGAAATAAGTTAACTCTACCTATTATTTTGTACAGTAGAACCTCTCTTATCTGAACTTATAGTTAAGTGGTTTAAAAGTCAATAACAATTAAGCTGCGTTTGTCGGTCAGATTTCTAGATAGTTTTCAAAGTAGACTTAAGTGCACTTTGGAGAGGTTAGGTTAGGTTAGGGAGGCTAGACTGTAGTCAATATTTGTGGATATTTTTGAAATAATAAAAAAGGCACTAAATAAAACAAATTACACCTGTCTATTGTGTTTTTGAACTTATTAGCATATAGTCATAAAAGTATGGAATATAATGATAAATGTTCAAATGTGATGCATTGCAATTTTCTCAGTTTGCATTTTGCAAGCATTCACTAATATCACGCAAACTTTAGACATGGACGGGGAGCAAGACTTCAGGTTTTCAAGTACTGCCAAAAGTTGATCTCAGCTCAAGCCTTGAAGGGGTGTCACTTTCATGTGGCAATTCATTTATACAGAAGATATAATATATATATTTCTTATACACTATATATTCTGTAAATTAGTTTTAGTTAAGCGAAAATTATAGAAGTTCGGCGACCCAACTGAAAAGTGTGATTTATGAAGTTTACTCTTGTGTTCACATTGATCCATAAGTAAAGATCTCAGTTGAAAGCCTGCATAGCCCAACTCTTAAGAGGTAGATTACATAGAATAGTGAGCCAGTGTATGGCCGCCCACCCACCGAATCATAATCAACCGACAGGGACGAACGAATCACGGCTGAGATTTTTAATTATTTCCACTGAATTTTGGATCTTCCGGCAGGCGTGTCAAGTTGACCCTCTCCATAAATGAGCCTTTGTTTGAAATTCGTGAGCATTTTTCAGTTATGCATAATATTTTATGCAACAGATTATTGTATAAGTTGGCAAATGAAAAATTTACGCGTAAACTAAATAAAAAACTAAATAAAACACATGAAAAATTCTCATTTATATTGATGGCGCTCCTTATTTGATGCTATTGCTCGATCCTATTTTATAGCTTCTGATGATGGACTAAATGAAAACCATTATAGCATTAGCATTAAAACCAAGAAAGCCTGTAATATATTTCCATTTTTTCTCTTTACTGATATTCCCACCTGTACTGTAAGTTAAGTTGCCTGTGCTGTAAGTTAAGTTACCTGTACTGTAAGCTAAGTTACCAGTACTATAACTTAAGTTACCTTAGATTTTCATTGCGATCCTCTGCTTAATAAGGATTTCAAGGCCTTTGATGCCATCATTTGGTCGACCCCCACCCTCGACCCCCGCCCTATTCTGACCTCAAATATTAGTTAAAGGTGCTGATGATGTTTACAATGATTTATGTCAAATTCCACCAGTGATTGTAAACAAATGCATTTAAAACATGAAACTTGCCATATATCCGGTTCTCCTTAGACCTGATTTGATAACTGCCTATAAGTATTGTGAACAGAACAGACTGAGAGACATATAGTTTGGTTAGGGTTTTGGTGTTGACTATCCATATAAATCTAACTCTCATTGGCACCCCTTCCCCACCTTAAATGATCCGAAACAAATGATTGATTGATTATTGAGGCGCAAAGAGGCTCAATGAAAGTTATTTTTACTCAAATAAGTCAGACACAGACATAAAGAGCGAGAGAAGGCCAAAGAAAAGAGCAACACCTGAATCCCAACTTGCTGTATATTAAGAAGTTTACTTGAATTATGAGAGGATTTATACATTTTTGACTTGTTGTGCTTATGATTTGTGATTGTGAGTCTAACTGATTGAATGTGTAGCGCGTAAAACTGCTTTAACTTTTATAGAAGAATGGCAATGAGAGTAGGAATAAGAGTAGGAATAAGAGCAGGAATAATAGCAGGAATAATAGCAGGAGCAAGAATAGAAGTAAGAAAAGAATAGAATATGTGTGCTGTTGATCATAGTTGGTATACAGTAGTGGATAGAGTGCTACAAAGTGCTATTTGTAATAGAATTTCGATTAGAGATATGACTGTATAGGAGCTCGCAGTTCAAGTACAGTAGAGTTAGTGGTGGAACACAGTGTGCGTTCTGTTGCTTATTTGTGCTTTGCTTGGATCCCCATGAATGATTTACTAATAAATTGTTGTTGACACTTCTTGCATGATTTGATGAGAAACAACATCAGATTTGAGGTTTTCCGTGAATCAAAACTCATCCAGCTTTGAGTCGACTTCTACTAAATCTAATACAGATTCTGCACAATATAACTTTTTGTTAACTCAACTATAATATGATACGAGCGCATAGCTAACTATAGCAAATGCCAAAATCTTGAAATAAGAGATGGTCTCATGAGTTATGATTAGTTTAAAGTGATTCAGACGTAAGGCAATGAACCCAATTATGAATTTGTATATAAATGGCCGCATTAAAAGCCGGCATCGCTTTTAGAGTGAGGCACAAAAATTCCCGAATCCAATTGTATGTAAGATTCGGTTTGACGAGAGCTCGAGCTTGACTTACTCCAGATGTCAGACTCAGTCCAGCTCGAGCTCAAGCTATGAGTTGCTCGAAACGTGAGGCTCAGCCTGAGACTGACTCGAGTAAGGAGTACTCTACATGTGAGACTCGGTCCGATGCTCGCTCTCGGAATGAGTTACTGAATACATAAGACTCGGCTTGAAGAGAGCTCTCGCTCTGAGTTACTGCAAAGCCACCTACAAGTTATAATAAAGTTATAGTTGAGGAACGGGTAATCCATAAACAGCATTATTTCATATTCAGTATCGACTGCCTGAGAGCTAATGAAGAAACGAGTCAGTCGTAAGAGTCAGTCGATTATGAGTGAATGGAATATTTAATAAATGAGTTTTTTAATGATAATTATATGCTAAGTATCAGTGGGTTTTGTAAGTGGACTAAACGTTGAATGTATTTTGAACAGGGGAAGAGGGAGCTGGAGGTAGCGAGCCTAAAGAGCTCTGCGAGGAAGAAACCAACACCACAACTGATAATGATTCTGGAGCTCCACCAGAACCACAACAAACTGCTTCTGATACAGAGGACAATATTCAAACTAATATCAGCTCAATTGATCAGTCAAATAGTAATAATACTGATGTGAATGACAATAAAGATGCGCAAAAACTTAAAAGTGATTCTCGAGTAAGACATGACCAGTGCTTGACTTCTAGTGACAGTTGTCTGACACAGCGTACAAATGCAAAGAATAAAACTAAGACTAATGATGAGAATTACCTCATCTGCCAATCGAGATTAAGTGAAAGTGATATGACATCGATAGAGAAGCCATCATCACCAGAACCACCAGCAGTGCAAATGGAAACGGATGATATTTCTGCTCCACTTGACTTCAGCATTAAGCCCAACAAAAAGGCAACTCCCAAACCAACGCCAACACTTAACGGACCACAATCTCGATCAGCTAAAGATGGTTCAAGTGATCAAAATATTGTTAGAAATGATGCGCCACTCGATCTTTCTCTTGGAAAGCGACTCTTCGGTCTATCCTCATCTTCGAGTGCGTCATCCAAGTCGCCCATATTAGCCAAAGTCCCTCGTTTTGACTCATCGAGTCCGTGGAACTATTCAGCGCCACGTGTTTTGACTCCACCAAAACAGTCGACAACACAATCACACGATATGACGAATCTATGGAACGGAAAAGTTAAGAATAATATGCTCTCTGGCAAGATGTCATCGCCAACATCTTCTCCGTCTTCATCGACATCTCCAGGAAGAGTGTCGAGTGGAAGTCATAGCGGGCGACAGAATCCATGGCAGACTCAATGGATCAACAGAAGCAGTGAACAAACTCGAGATGTATTTACTTGTGTTTGGTGTAAAGAATCGTTTAGAA
The DNA here is from genome assembly GCA_018873245.2 of Archegozetes longisetosus. Taxonomy (NCBI): domain Eukaryota; kingdom Metazoa; phylum Arthropoda; class Arachnida; order Sarcoptiformes; family Trhypochthoniidae; genus Archegozetes; species Archegozetes longisetosus. Next base: position 7,713,183 of record JAEMBT020000007.1, read on the forward strand.
GTTTGGCAGAAATGACGGATCACATGAAGAAATCCCCGCGCTGTGGTATGGCTGGAATGCAACACGCCGCCACCTCTTCCACTCATACCACCCCATCTGTAGCACCCACTGGTGCCCCACCGACACCTTCATCTCATCAGCCATCTACTTCTTCAACACCAAAGGAACCCATCAGCTCTTCAGTTTTGGCCAAAAATAATGTCGGATTACCGCGAAAGCTTGTTAGAGGACAAGATGTTTGGTTAGGACGTGGGGCTGAACAGACACGACAAATACTTAAATGTAAGTTTATTTCTTGTTTTTACATCTGATTTATTATTAATCTTTTCTTTGTTTAACTTATTTTAATTAGTTTGAACTTAATTTTCCAAATAAGTTATAGTAGTTATAGATTTTCTATACCTGTTCGGAGATTTATTTTGAGAAAACAGTATTAAAACTTCGATTGGTATTCTTATCCAATTTCACAGTTTGAAAGGAATTATAAATTTTTATAAATTGCGTGAACATAAGTCATTAGAAAAGCGTGATATTTTTGATTCGGTGAATATTTTATCAGTAATAATTTATGGGAAGCATTATCTAAGAGTTTATTTATCGATAGGAATCTATTTATGTCAAATATATTAATTAGACGCTGTTCGGAATATTGCATTGTTTCTTAATTCAACATTAATGTTCTTCGCATAAATTAATCCTCATTTCTAATTCTCCCAAATCTTCCCATACTTGCAAACAATTCAACTTAAGATTGATTGTAAAACTACGAATAATAAATATAATTAAGGGAAAATAAATAATCGGTTATTTAAAACTTGGAGCATGTGAGCCGAGGGCTGTCAGCTTGACTTTTATTGCAAATAAACTGATACCAGTTTTATTTTATTTCAATATAATTTATATAAATTATTTCAGCTAATAGTTAGTTATAATCTTGCATAACTCAAACTTTATCAAAATTAACCCATTTATCATCGAGCTTTATGTACATCTTCTAAAACAGCCTTCAGAAAGCTTTCGGAAATTCCTTCTATTTAATACCAAAATTTATAAATGTTTGCAAACTTCATCAAAACCTAGAGCTTAGATTTGATTTAGTGGTAGAAGGAGAGTTAGTTTTCAAATTAAAATTGTTTGGTTCGGAGAGAGAGAGAGAGAGAGAGAGAGTGTGTGTGTGTGTGTGAGTGAGTGAGTGAGTGATATATAAAAGTAATAAATCGTTATTTTAATATTTAGTATTGATAAAGAAAAAAGAATTACTGAGTCAATTGAATTGCATTGATAGGTATGTGGTGCGGTCAATCATTCAAAACATTAGCAGACATGACAACCCATATGAGAGTGACTCAGCACTACACAAATATAATAAGTCAGGAACAAATAATTTCTTGGCGAACACCTGAAGACAAGTTGACTCAGGCACAGGTGAACGCTGTGCTCACATGCAAAGTGTGTGACGAGGCATTCGGTTCGCTCAAAGAACTATCATATCATATGGTGAAGAATGCTCATTACAAGGAGCATATTCTCAGAAGCATCACTGAAGGTGGACATGGCAGACGACGACAAACACGTGAGCGCAGGAAAAAATCATTACCTGTTAGAAAATTACTGGAATTAGAGCGAAGAGAAATGACAAAAGAGGAGAAGGAAGAATGCGATAGTGCGGCTTCTCTAGGAGCTAACGGGCAGCTGATCAGCTGTGATGAGTGTCATGAGAAAGTGGAAGCTAAAAGTTTCATTTCTCATATAAAGTTATGCAAAGCACAAGTAAAGCTAGCTATGCGTTCTTTCAAGTCAGACAAATCGCCCGATCGAGTCAAGTCTCCCTCTTCTAGTGGATCACGTTCTGGACCTCCCAGTCGTGGACCTACTCTTAGCCCACAGGTAGACCTCAAGACGGAAGTGATTGAAAGTGATTGCAAAACACAATCAGGATCTGAGGCTAAAGACGATGCGTCTGAGTCGAATGTTAGTGAATCGCCTGCTTCTAGCTTTGGATCAATTCTCAACTCCATCGAAAGACTCATAGAAAAAAGTTTTGACCCTAAGTCTCGCAAAACTCAATCGACTGGTATTTTGCAACGGCTCGGAATCGATGAGGAAGTGTGTCCTCCGTGGCAACACATGCCACAAGTCCCATGGGCTCGAAACGGCAGCGGAAGCAGTGAGTTCTTCAATGATGGCCGAACCAGTAGTAGAAGCAGTGGACATCATTCGAGCAGTCCATTACCTCAAGACCTTCTAAAGGAAAGTAATGGTTCTCTTAGTAGTCACTCTTCTGATGATTGTTGTGATGACTCGAACAGTTGTAACAGTTTAACAAATAATATCGGAATATCATTGAAATCAAACACTTCTACACAAAGAAGTTCACCAAAGCTGTCGTTTCCGATTTCAGCTCTAATCTCAGAAAAAAGTGATGACGACTCAGATCAGAAGCTAAAAAACTCAAGTCCTAGAAGTGAAACGCATTCACAATCAGCCAATTCTAATCCTCCGACTCCAGAGTCCAATATTGGCAATAAGGTTGCCAATAGTGACGCCAAAACTGATAAGTTAAGTGATATAAGCGATGACGAGAAGGTAGTGAAGAGTCCAAAGAGAGGACAGCTTTCATCGCCACCGTTAGCTCTAGAAATCAAAACAGAAGCGAAGCGTCACGCGGAGTATAATTCTGGTTCAGAAAGAGGTAATACTCCACCTAACAGTTACAACGAGTCGACAAGTAATACGAATAGTAAGAGAAGAAGCTGCTCACCAAACGAGAGTAGAAGTGAAGTGAATGAGAAAGAGGCTCGTAGTGAATCGGATACATTTCACCCACTGATGCAGTTGCAGAAGCTCCTTGACAAGACAGATTCAGGGAACAAAAACAAAGCGATTAATAGCGGTAATACAATAAGCAATAATAATGTTGGTGTTGCCACATCGCTCTTAGCGTTCAGTTGGGCCTGTAATGACGCCACCACTTCGATCACTGCTAGTTCTACAGGAATTCCAGATGAGAAGCATCACAAAAGCGAACATTTAATGAAGTGTGCCTTTTGTGAAACCCATTTTATCTCGAAAGGAGCTTATCGGCATCACTTAAGTAAAATGCATTTCATCAAAGCAGATAAACATTGCGATCTGGCGAACACCAGCTCCAACACGACCAGCAACAACAGCAGCAGCAGCAACAACAACAACAACAATCACACCAATAATGACTGTGGTGTTAAAGAGGGTGTGGGAAGTGGTAGTGGCGGAAGTGGTAGTGGCGGAACGGCAAGTTCGGCTAACTCAGAGACTAGCATTAGTGCTACCGAAAGTCCTCATTCCAAGTTCTTAAAGTATACAGAATTGGCAAAACAGTTGTCCAGTAAATATGTCTAATTTATTACACACTACTATATATAGTATTTAATTATCTAATTATCTCTACAATGGTTTGATTATTAATAATTGGTGTTTCAATGGAGACATCGTGAGATTGAGTTAAGACGTGAGACGTCTTAGTTGAAAACGGTTTGGTTGAGTGAGAGCTGTGGAGTTTAGTCCCAGGGATGGGACTCCACAGAGCTGTGGAGTTTAGTCCCAGAGATAGGACTCCATAGGACTGACTGAACGCAACCAATTAATGAGCTCACTATCATATCATTAATTTTTAAACAAAAATTATAATTCAGATTAATTATTATTGCTATTATTATTATAAATAAATTGCAGTTTTTGTCAAAATAATTATTGCAATATTTGAATATATGATACAAGAAATTGATTATTGATGTGTTTAATTGTAAAATAAATTATTGATTAATAGAAACTAATAGTAACTCGTATTTTAAACATCTTCATTTTTCCAGCCAATTAAATGTAATTTAATCATTGTTTTTAATTTAATCATTGTTTCTAATTTAATCATTGTTTCAAAGATGAGATAAGCAAAACATATTCTAAGCCAAAAGTTACAGTAAGTTATCGCAACGTTATTGTCTTTTGTGCAGACAATGTGATCATCATTTACCATTACACGCCAACCATTATTTCAATTTTCAATTTTATTCATCTGTACATATGATGATAATTTATTACTAAAATTAAATATTTCATTTCGATCGACCATTTTTTGTCCCTTTTTTTCTATCTTATTCTTTCTTTCTTTCTGTCAATCAGTCCTGGAGTTAGTTAGCAGAGGAGTTAGAGTAGAGTAGAGTAGAGAGAGAGAGAGAGAGAGAGAGAGAGAGAGAGAGAGAGAGAGAGAGAGAGAGAGAGAGAGAGAGAGAGAGAGATCACCATGAGAGTAATGATAACATTCTTATACTCATAAGCTGTTCAACTAACAAGTAAGTTGAAGAGAGTGAACGTCTTGTCTGACGGACTATAATTGCGACATTATCTACAATTTTGCAGATGTCTCTCAATTTTATTGACATCTGAAAGTAAGTGAGTTATTCCGTTCAAACATATCATGCGTGACATTTGTCTCATTTTATTTTGTTATGCGTCAGGCATAAGATTTGATTTGATAGCAGATCTTCAGCCCTCTAGTTCTTCAGTTCTTCTTATTTTGTTTGTTAACCTAAAAAATATCAATTACTAAGCACTAATTATGAAACAATCTTAAAAATAGGCCATAAAAATCAAAGGTTAATAAGTTTAGGTTGTTAAGGAAATGGTGAATAATTTAGATTTAGTTGTTTTTGGAAACCACTCTAAGAATGAGTTAGTCCTAAGTGTTAATTTGCTTCAGACTGAATGTTGCAAAGCTAATGAATCATAATAGAGGAGCGGAGGCGTTGCTTGTTCAGTAACGTGAAAGAGATCAAAATAGGCCAGATGTGCATAGATTGCATAGCATAATATTAGCACGAAATACAGCTGAGTGATTGATGAAATGCCATCGTTTATGTCAATGTAGGACTGATATATGGAAAGGGGAAACACAAGGCATAGCTAGCGTAGCATTATGAGCTAGCGTCGTATTATGAGCTAGCTCGCATGTTAGTCTATGGGGCCAGCTTTCCAACTAACTTTGGTGGGGGGCAGGGGAGGAGAATTCGTTGCAGGACCATAAAGGGACATATTTCAAATTAGTCATCATAGTGTGTGACAGCCCCGCTCACAATCATATTTTATCTGTCCATGAAGAAAGAGTGACAGACATGCCATTTATATAGAGCACTCATATCTCAAACTTGAAAGTTTGGTATACGCATAAGAGCACTGCGACTACGGTCTGTCTCACATCTCTAATGCGACACCGTGTCATATGATGGACCATTTCTTTGCTCTTATGGCACCCAATAAGTATTCTTTTTTAAGGTATCACATAGTATTGACAATTGTTGTGTTCCAAATGATTTACTGCTTAACTGAAAGTTTCTCATAACAAAAACAGGAGAACGTTAGTTAAGAGCGAGTTTTGCCGGTAAAAAATGTGGGAAATACGAGTTGAAGCTGTCTTTGAAGCTGCCTTTGAAGCTGTCTTTCAAGCTGCTTTGCTACAATGTATTAAAGTTAGGACTGTATTGACTGGGATTCTAAATTTTTCAAGTTAACTCAAACCATTGTTACCAACCATGTTGTGATCTCTTTTTGTATTCAACTGATATTCAATACTCAATTGTGGTTCAGTATTAGATTTATTGCTCTCCAATTGAACAAAAAATATTTTACACTCAATAATATGGGAGAAAATCAAAAACTAGTTCGCGGATAGAAGAGCTGACAGTTTAGAAAAGCAAACTTTTATTGACAGTTGATATGCAGATGGAATTAATTTAGTTGAAAATGGGGCAGGTTTGTAGTTTTATGGTCGACTTGGGAAATTATTTAAAAGAGTTACCCCATATCTGAACATTTGATCGATGCCACAGCCTCTACTCATTATTAATAACACCACATATCACTATCATAACGCTAAAATTACCAAATCTCTATCATAACATCCAATTCACTCTATTCCCATCTATCTCTATGCACCTTATGTCCATTTTGTAGATGTTCATGTCTCAGAGCTGGTTCACTCATCTTTATGATAGTTTGTGACTAAACTGCTTTCTATGATAAATGAGTCTAATCTATTCTCAGTAATGTTTAATTTGTGAATTTTGTACTATAGTTCAAATTCAAGTTATATAAAATATCAATAAATCAGTTTTGCTTAAGTTGCCATCAAATTAGATTTTTTAACAGCCGAAAACTTAAATCTTCATAAATAATAACTCAAATGCTAAGTAATAATAACAGTAAGAAAAGCATAGAGTAATCAAAAATCTTCTCAAATCAAAGCCATAACTTCTGAACAAAGTGATTGCGGCCATCATACAATTTCGGTATAAGTTTGGGTAATAGTGTTCATAACCATCAAATACAGTATCTTTTGGGATTCAAACCTAATAATGCGATACACATTCGAGTCTTTCAGTGAACTCAACCAACAGTTCAATTGATTTAAGTCTGTCTATAATATTCTGGTCAACTTCTCTATGATATATAAGAAATAATTATCTAATATATAAAGAATAATTGTCTAATGTATAAGAAATAATTGTCTAATATATAAGAAACAATTATCGATTATTTGAAAGTTGAAAATAAGTTTTTATACTTTATTGATAATTAGCTAGAAATTCAATTGAAATCGCGTTTTATGAATCAATTTTACAAGAAAATGAAAGATTATAGTATTTTATAAATATATTTTTATAATCAAGTCAACCAATATCGGCTAGACAATAGCAATCATGTGAATTAAGTGAATTTTGAAATAATCATCAATCAATGCTAACCGCGTTAATGGAATCAGTTTGATTTAGGCTAAATTATTCATCATGAAAGTCAGTAATTTATCATATAAATTACTAATTAAATCTGATTTATTAATTTTGACTCAGTTGCATAAGTTTTGAATAAGCTAATAATTATGCTGCTTATTAAACTAATAAACAAACAAACAATATTTCTACTTATGAATTTATCTTAAAGGTGTCTGACTACGATGTTTCTACCTATTATACGATTTATGGCTAATTTCTTTTTACTTTCCTTTGCATAAGTTGTTGTCTGTTATTATCGGCCATTTACTAATAGTGATCATTTCTCAATAGTTTATGGTTTTAATTACATACGAGCTATGAAAAAATAAAACAATAGTTTCGGAATATATTTATGAGTAACTATGGAGGATAGCAAATCACATAACTTATCTTGGAGATATATCTATGTGATTCAAATAAATCTGTAAAGTCATATTGATAGATTTAAGATGAAAGCAGATCGAAGATGGAAAGTGTTAAAAGTAAGAATATAGTTAGCTAATTGGCTATTATAATAATGCATGAAACACTTTCATCGGAATAGTTAATCTAAATTGAAGGTTGTAATTAATTGATAGGGCATGTCGCAACAATTCGATGGTAACTCGTTTCAAAAGAGTGTTTTCTAAATTAATAGACTTTTTAAATTAATTAAATCAACTCTAAATTCAATTTTATTTTCCTTTTTCAACTTATTCATTACTTAAGTTGCATTTCGTGTTGATTCGCAATTTATCTAACGACCATTTTTCAAACCTTTATTGTATGTTATTCTGGTTGTTATTTGAAAATTTTCAATAAAATATATTCAATATATTTATCATATGTTAGGTCAGTGCTATTGTGTGCTATCTCCAATTGAAAAACTATCACAACTCAGACCTTATAGCAGAGATCTATAAAAGAGTTAAATGAGTGTCTGAAAAGACCAAATTGGATGATTGCAAACAGAGAGTACTGCATAAGATGATGATCCAGAAACTATTGATCAAATAATGAGTGTAAGCTTTAATAATTTGTTATTAATAGAGTTCGGTGCGGGAGATATATTATGCTTAAAGTTTATAATGTGTAAATATAAGGCTATATATGATATCTGGATATCATATGATTTGGTGAACTCAATATATTTATTAAACTATATAAATATAAACTTAAAGTATATATATTGCGACGAAGATAAGCTTAGCGTTAATAATTCTAACTAATCCTTTATAATATGAAAATATTCTACACAAGCTCTATTGTCTAACCAGCTGATCCGGACTAAAACAGAAGGAGACAGAGGAGAAGTTGGGTAAAGAGAACGTTTGGTTGAGTGTTTGGCATGATTCCCTGTCAAAGTCATCTTTTGCCATTGCTTGTCATTTTAATGTTGAAATATGCAATTGAAACTTTTAGAGCCATTGCCGTTAGTTGGGCTCACTCGAGCGTATTTCAATGCTTCAACTCAGAATTAATCTTCATTTTTGGATGTCTGCTTTTGATGTGTTTCGTTGAGACGTTTTATATAACTCTTTTAGAGCTAGCTTTAACATTGTCATAGAAGTGAAGTGAGTGGTAGAGTCATCCCAATGCGCTGCTATCACGTTATACTGTTGTGCATTTAATTAGCTATTGTCAAAACATATAGGCATTAATAACACAAACGTTTCATACATCAGATCGTATTTATTAAGAAGAGAAACAGAAACGGCTATATTTAAGATATACGAATGGCAAATATAAGCAAAGATACTTTATTTTACTTATGCCTTAGTAAGTCCCATATCATAAATAACCAATTGCGAGAATGGCTTGTGTATATGTGTCTTCTTATTACCTGCAAATAACAGCAGTCAATTATTTTATTTTATTATAACTGTCCCCTACAAATCGTCAATAACTTTTATTTTCAAAACTATTTACTTCTCCAATTACATTATTTCTCATTCTATCTTTACTAATCCTAACTCTTCCAGCCTTCAAGCCCAACCATCACTTCCACTTTCACCTTTTCGCTATATCCAGTCTAAAGCTCTCTAGTTTAGCCATTGTTAGTATTCTTTGAAACTTGATTTTAATTTTGAAAATATCGGTAAGAAATCATAACAGCTATCATAACTTTGCAGTTTCCGCTGTATCAAAAGGTTTTCTATTTGGATGAGCAGAGCATTTTCAGAACATTTTCAATGGTAACTTATACTTTGCTCCCCCTTTAGCAATCATGTCATGTTGAATCCTTATTTCACTTAACAGTTAGTAGCTTGTCATTTCCAGTCATTCCAAAGTTTTCATCATTTCTCTCTCTCTCTCTCTCTCTCTCTCTCTCTCCCTTTCTCCTCTCACTTTCAACTTTCATTTGTTAAGAATTGTCATTTTGGCCTAGCACAAACATACTACACGATAGTATATAAGCGAAGACTAGCGAGATAGAGAAGAGTGAGACGAGATGTGAGATGAGAGAGAGAGAGAGAAAGAGAGATCACCCATTATACTCTGAACTGATCGAAAGAAATTTGATGAATAGTTAGGGCCTGGTATAGGAGTAAAGCGTCCCTGGTGTCCAAGTTGTTCACCGAAACTGTACGATAGGGCGCAATAAAAGGAGCAATAAATTGGATAAGTTCATAAATTAATATATATCCAAAATAAGAAGCTATTAGTTGTTATGGCTTATTATTATTATTGCTATTATTATTATAACGTGAATATTTTTGGCTTAGGCTTTATTTTGTGTGATTTCTGGCGTTTCCAAGAAGTGTTGGTAGTAGTCCTAACACTCATTTGTCTCTCGGGTGCATTAAGTGTCACTTTCCTGAACGCTATTACTTTGATTGATGTTTGACGGCTGTCCATTCCATAGCACAAAGTAAATGTACTCAAATAAATCAGCCAACGTTCTCATTGCTGAGACGAGACTACTATTCACGTCTCATTTTTGTGCTGCCATTCATTCCCTAAACTATTTGGCTTTTCTGCTCCAACTCAAAAACTGATGCTTTCCTATCATAACAAATGGCAACTATGCACGTAATAATTAATTTCAACTTTTTGCATATGTCCTCTACTAAAATATAACTCCTCATTCATTAGTAATTTTACCCGAATGGGGATCTCTTCTGGTGTTGTTATTCTAACGCATTCTGGATATTGCGTACGAGCAGTACTTTATATGCAAATGGTTTGTTTGCTGCCCAAACCTAACAGAATCGTAGAGAATATATCATCGGGTAAGTGGTACAAAGTCCTAACTCTCGTGTTATTGGATGGAGAGATAGGACTGTATGGCAGTGATCGGACGATATATTTTGATATATGGTTCACATCATTTCCATCACGGCATCACTTTTATTACTCTAAAAGTAATGAGTAGGTGGAGTTCAGTTGTAATAAAGGCAAACTTTTTCCGTGCCCTTTCAAACAAAGAAAGCTCATCAGTCTATTTCACTATAACTCAGTGCAGTTCTGGTTACGGACTTGCTTACGGACAGGATATATGATGTGTCCCTGAAAAAAATGGTAAAGTATATATTTTGACCCGACCGATACATGGATCAAAAATGACCCCTACGGTAGGCGTGTCTGGTCGGTCGAACTCACAATACCAGCTCAATCAGTCTCTGTCGTGGCACAAACTCATCATTGGAAATGATCATTAGCTCCGTACTGACCACCCCATCTGAATCTGAATGGCATCAATCACAATATGACAGCCCCCCCGTATCTCTTTCCCAATAACTAAAATCGCTTAACTAAATATGTGGTGCACTCATTGTGTATACGATTTCTTTTGTAACAACAAAAGATCCCAAAAATGATTATTACATGCTTTGAAAATGGTTTAAAAAAACTATGAAACAAAAGAGAGCAGAAAAGAAAGATCACAAACATGTTTGCTCTCTTCCAAAATGAATTATAGCTCAATAGAACCAAAAATTTGAGACAATTAATCAAATGTGAACCTTATGACAGGTTCTCTTCAGATTTCAGTTGTGTCTTCAAAAGTTGTGCTTAAAGTGAACTAAGGCTAAAACAGTTATGACGTTGAGCTGTTTTCAGCTAGCAAACAAAGAAAACTTATTAAACTAATATTTTCTCATTTCATATTTAATCTATTTTTTTAAATTAATTGCTATCCATTAGAAGTTATTGCAGTACTTTTTACAAATAGTATTTTCAGTTATAAAATGCACAAATTTGTAAAGCAATAAAAAAAGTCTAATTACATTGTAGTTAAATGTAATATAATTAGAGAAGTAATCATTAAAAGTTCGATTAATCTAAATATAAATGTGTTTTTACTACTCAAAGCTTGTGCGATATCAACGTTATAATAGGCTATTATTGAGATAATAAAGATCTTTATATTAAACTAGAGTTGCATTAAATGGATTCATATACCTATAGATTATTAACTTTAGGTATTGAAGTTTAATTTAGTATTGGTGAAAATTTGCGCAGTACAACTTTCAATATTGCTAATACTTGACAAATAAATGCTAACATTCAACCCGAACAGATCTAAATGAATTTTCTTTCTTCACTTTATTGAGCAAAAAACTATTTTCGCTCAAAAGCGTTACGCATTCAAATTAATGATAAATTAACAGTCAATTAACAAGCAATTTGAATAACTTTAGCATAAACTCCAGCAATGATTTTTCAAACAAACTTTTATTAATATTCATGAAACTTCGAGAAGTTTAATTATTTTGAAATTAATTCAGTAAATGGTCATCAATTGTGGTTTGATTGCATTATCTGAAGGTATTTTTGAAAATCACGTTCACGTTTGCATTTGGGTTTAGTGCGAGTGAACTTAAGTAGCAGCCAATAAAGTATCTATGCTTTAATTTATAAATTATTGTTATTGAGCGTGTTTTCAACAATACGTTAATAATTATGATAAGACATCATTACTTAAGAAGCAGTCTCTTCGGTATAATAATATTGCCATAAAACTAAAGTTCAACTTTTAAAATCTAAATCTGAGTTGAATGAATTCCAAGCTCGCAAATAACTAAATTAGAAATTAAGTCAACAAGTTAGAGCATTTGATTAAAGGTCGGTATGGTTGAGAAGAGTTACCATTCTTAGACTTCGATACCTTAAGGATAAGTTGTGTTTTTCATATCGCCATCTATGCAGTACTAACTAATGATTTTGGAAAGTTTTCTTTATATTATACAAAGTTTTTTTGATGGAATCATTGAGTGATTCAATGGTAGTATCGCGTCTTCTATGGCAGTATCGCGTCTGCTGTCAAAAGTTTCTGTCTCGACTTTGTTCGGAAAGCAATGATTAATTATGTTTTGAGAACAAATGATGATATGAACCTGTGTTCCGCCCAGTATTTCGTCCATTTCAGTATCAGACAAACTATCATTACATGCATGCTATCATACGCGATGTTTAATACGCAAAACTGCTTTTATTTCTTCTCTCATTTCAAGTATATTATAAACTCTATTATAAAGTCTATGATAAATATGGCTAAAGTTCACTAAACGAATCGTTCAGTACTTAGTTTTAGTGCTATTTTTGTCCTGATTTACCAGTAGATAAACATAATATATTATATATTTATTCTCATAATTATTCTAATTGTAGTTATGTCGACTTTTTTCAACGATCATCTAACCAGAAACAGTACCTAAAAACACTTTTTTGGCACATTTCTAACGCAGCCTTTATTTGATTTGATAATAAAAAACAGAGGTTTTGTGTGAAATTAGAAGAGAAATGTTAGTATGCAATCAATTGTAACTGATGTTTGAATGAGCGGAATAAAGCGGTATCTGTAACGCTAAGTGAATGGAAGATAAGACATAATAGGAGTGATGCTGAAAAATGTAGTGTAGAATCCTGTAAGACGTATAATATAGAGTGACATATGCCAAGAAAGTATGCGATAATTTTTTCTCTATCATTGCCAGGCATTTCTATTTTCCATATAAATACAGTATTATTAGTGATTATCTCTAGTGATTTTCAATTACTTTAGGATCCCTTCAGATGGTAGTAGAATGAATGAATGCATGCAGGTTTGAGTGTCAGATTTGATTGATAACTTCTCTGGTTTGGAAGGTTGAGAACCATTTGCAGTGGTGTATAGCATCGGCAATACTTATAGCACAATAATAATGACTCAAATGACGAATGATTCTTAACGGACAGACACAAAAGCATTAACATTAACCATTTCCCCTTTTTCTAACTCTATTTTGGTTGCAATAATAGAAAGGGAATAAAACACGAACATTATTGCTATGTATTAGAGAACTAATGAGAATTATCTAATAAATTATTATTACTTATTTAAATTGGCAATTATTGTTCATTTAAATATACGTCAGAGTTGATCATTCAAGCTTCAAATATAAATTAACATCAAATATTTTTCAATATTACTTCTAATACCAATTATCACTATATCAGCTTCAGTACCACCAATCTACTTATCTTAATACTTCCGAATATACTTATTTTATTACTTGTGTAGCTACTTCAACACTTCAGTTCAATACTTATTTCGATTGGATACTCATCTGAATACTTATCCGAATGCTCACCCGAACACCTCTCTCAATACTTACCTCAATATTTATTTGATCTATACCTGTACTCTAGCTATAATTGATGCAAAAATACTCTGACCCATGCCTACAGACAAAATTGATTGAGACTTATTTATTTGAGTGACATATTTGAAATTTATTGCCATTTCCAGTATTCCCAAAGTGTATTGACTTAATAAGTTAGCATAATATAAAGATAGACTTCTCATAATAATTGATCATCTTCTTAACTAATTCTAATAATAGATTCTTCTATTCAGTCGTTTAAAAGTTTTAAGACATTAAATGTTTTAAGATATTAAACGTCTTAAGACATTAAACGTATTGAAAGGCAAACACATTAAACGTTTTATACAGAAAATCATTAAACGCTTACATCTATCAAACCAAAATTGATAAGATCGAGGAAATAGATCACCTATTTATTGAAGTCATATTGAAATCAGAGATATTAACATTGGTTTTTACTTTTGCAGTTATTTCTCTCATCATATCTTTTATTCATAAGTATTAAACAATCATTTATCAGTGCTCTGAGCGCTTTACAGCCCGATTACTCGTGTGAAATGCTTTAACTTAAATCATTAAATAACTTAACTTAAGATGCATTTATTTATAAATTATCATCTACATCCTTCTCTTCTATCTCTCTAATATTTCTACTTCAGGCTTTTCCATTATATTTTCAGGTCAATCAGTCAGACTCTTCTCATTCTCCACTTTTATTACAGCTAAATCCTAATTAATTAAAATTAATTCAATCGTTTATATGATTCTGGTGGTGAACACACTAAAAACAGATAGAATTGATAGGAATTATTGTTTTAGGAAAAGCTGGGATTTCGGATTCTAATAAATAGCTGAAGTATTTTGAGAGATAACAGAAATGCCTTCAAACCAAAATAGCATTAAAGATCTGGAACACAATACAGTACTGCAATAAACTGCAATTCGATCAAGTCTTATAAACTTTTTCATTTTCTACCACAAAATTCAGTATCGATTGCTCGAAATCTTGTTAATCAAGTTTTTTAGAAGGCTCCCAATCCTTGATAACTATTTGTTGTACACATGACTTTATTAGAAGAATTAATTTGCTTCAATGTTACCAAAATACTATTTACTCAATACATAAATATTATCAATTCGTGTCATTAATTATAAACAATGAAAAAACTTCAAATCCATATAAGCTTATAATAAATAATGTTTTTACGTATTAACAGTTATAACATTAATATTCCTAAAGGTTGTACACTTGTAGAGGTTTGAATGTTGCCAAACAGATAATACTTAAATCAATTTATTCTAATAATCATCTAATGTCATTCTATCAAATACGCAATAACATTTTCAATTGCTTAGATTAATCTGATTCCAAGTTATCTAGATGCCAATTTTGTGTCCTTCTAAACTCCATAACAAGGCTCTCTTTTCATAACACTTCCATTAATCTATGATTGATTTGTGATCAGTCAAAAAATAAACTCCTATCAATTCATTACATCAGTAATATTCAGATCAATCTGAGCAAGAACTTTCAACAATAAAGTGAGTTATTTAAAAAAAACAAAGTTCTGTTCCTCTAACAGAGTCGAGACATGTGGACAAACAGTTCAATAGATTAGTGTAGAGATAGACTAACATAAAGACCAACACAAAGATATACTAACAGATCATAACTATTGGATCGATTTGTTTAATTCGATATTGATCGTTAACTTTAAGGCAATGTCTGACACTCTCATTAAACTTGCAGTTTCTCATCAAACAAAACAGTTTGCAAGAGTAAGAGAACAGAGCGTATTATTCTTTTGGCATTTATTAATGTGTTGAGACGCAGATGTGGAGTCAAATAATAATTTATGTGCAAAACAATTTGGCATTTCGTGACGAATCTCCATGTATGACGAGATGATGGATTGCATCAAATGCAGGTGTCAGACCATTTCAATGACTTTTCCATATATTCTATTGAATAGTTGTGCTTATATTGAGCTTACATTTTGGTTATATTCTGTTTATGTGACGGCTATGATGATCTGAAAATAATTGTATATTTTTCTATACACCTGGCACAACATATATTTCAATAAATATGTTCTAGAAATCAGTTATTATTCATTATAAAATATTCTTATTTGCTTTCTCTCTACTTACATAAAAGGGTTAATACAATTAATTAGTTTTTCTTCAAAACTTCTTAATCAATACTAAAACTAAACTTTTGTGATGACATTTATAAATAATGTGCTTGTTTTGCAAAAACTAATCTCTTATAAAACAACTGAAAATACTTTGCAGTTAACTATTAATGATAAATATGCGTATTCGTGGAAGTTAGGGACAAATCTGGTATTTATGAACCTTATTTTCATTTGAATGGATCCTCTATAGTAAATAAGCACAAATCACAGTCGACTAATCATTTGACAAATCATCCGACAATTTAAACTGTTAGGACATGTCTAGAAAGTTAAAACTTGTTTATGTGTTATGTTAATTTTCTTGATTGAAACGCTAGGGATAGAAAAACATGGCGAGTTATTCAAAATTAATCATCTTAACTAACTTCAGATATAGTTGACGTTCTTAACAAATGTTAAACACTACCAAGTATAATCTTGTTTTTACCAATTTTCTCAGTTTGTACTTGTTCAAGCTATACTGCTATACGTCTCAATATATTTAATGGCAAATCAATTTACATTTCTCTTATCAAAAATAATCAATTCTCTCTCTCTCTCTCGCCTAAGCCCTAAAAATTAAAACATTTGAATAAATTCATTCAACCATATTTGTATAGCCCCATTAGCAAATATGTGAATGGGACCCAATTTAATCATGATCTATACGTTAATCGGATTGAAAAATATGAATTTAGTTATATTCCGCAGTTATCTTTCTGTTGTCTGCACATAATAATTATTCTTATTATACCATCGATTCATTCTGAAAAACAATCAATAAAAACCTTCATTTCCTTATTTTGTCTTATTTTTCCATCGTTCAGTTCTAACCAAATAAATATTTTAGAAATTTCTTTTTCAAATGACATTTGTTTGACTTCCTATTCCTCTTAAACTTGGAAATCAAATTTTTAGCTAAGTCAAATCAAAAAGAATCACTTAATAAACTTATGACTTCCTCAATTGAAATCCGATGGCTTTTTTGGACTTAAATTAGTTAATGTCAAGCTAACTATTCCCTTGATTTGCCTGAATTGTTCTCGAGGAATAAAAAAATTTGAATTACCAAAAAATGTTGTCTCAACATAAAATATTGAGCTTTGAATGAGTTGATTGCTGAGAGTGCTGATAATCATACATTACACTAATGTGTTGGATAAATTTCTCATATAAATTTTAAAATAAAAATAGATTAAATGTTTTGAATGATACAAATTACTTTTGAAACTAGTTTGAGAAACATATTCGAGAAAAGATAAAGATTAGAGAATAAAATAGGACATGGATAGTGGTAAAGGAAAGAAAACGGATAGAAGTATAGTAAGAGGAATGAAAGTTGGCTATAATCTAAGGGATGCGCCATCTAATAGTTAATATTGTAGAACAAAACCATCCTGTAATGCAGTACTGCTATGTTTTTATATTAATCTAAGCCTCGAGACCCTATCAAAGGTAACATATTTTTTATTTCTCTCTAAAGTCTGATTCTCATCCTTATGAGGTTATGCTTTTTACATGTCCATTGAAAGCATGTTTCTAGACATAATAGACGTAACTGATGTCGGGCTAACTTATTATTTCAAGGTATAAATAATGATTATGATCTGTTGTCCATTCTTTTAGAGTTTATGTAAGTTTTACGAGCGGTTTATATAGTGAAAAATGGATTTTCATCCCAACAATATTACTGTTGAAAACATTTTCATAAATGCATGTCGTACTCACTCTGACCTCATCCATAAAAATTGAAACAAAAGTTTCTAATGTTCGCTTTGGACATCTTGCGGACACCTCTTTAATAAACTACTATCTTATGTATCATTTATTTTGTTTAAGAAGTTTTGTTGAAGTGAGGAAAAAGTTTGGAATGAGCTGAATATCTGGTTGAGAAGTCATAAATTAGGGAACTATAAGTTTACAGCAGTAATTATTTGATAAAATATATGCAAAACAGTTATGAAAGGCAGACGCGAATTAACTTTTATTTTTTGAGTTATCCGTTTGAAGCTTTGTTTGCTATTATGATAACTATTAATATTATTAGTTAGACTGACATAATTCAGGACATAATTGAAGACATAATTCAGTGGTGATCATAGAAAAGTGCCAATATATGGAGGCAAGTAATATAATCGTAAATGTAATGGCAATAACCACAAATCTTGTGTCTGCTACAGACTTGATCGTGCATTTGAGATGTCAACATTTTGAAGACTAGGATTGATAGTCCTGCTGAGACTGATCATATCCATTTGTTATGCTCATTAAAACGGTCAGGCAATAAATAGTCTAAACTTATTGCGTGCGAGTGTTGCGAGGCAACAACATCAACATCTGAATATGTCATATCAAAGTGATGAGATGATGAGAGAGAGAGAGAGAGAGAGAGAGAGAGAGAGAGAGAGAGAGGCAGGCAGACAGTGGGAGAGACAGAGAGAGAGAGAGAGAGAGAGACCATGAAAGCCATGCCAAAGTATCATTTGTGCACTGTGGCTAAAATGTCAAAAACTTCATAATGCAAATGCTCTCTCTCTCTCACGCTTGTCTCACTCTCTTTCTATTACTCTCTTGTTCTCTCTCACACACTCCTATTCTCTCTTTCTTTATGGTTATGGCCTCGTCGGGGTTTACTCAAAATGATTTATATTGTCTTTTTTGGAGTCACCAAAGTTTTAAATTTTTATTTGCAGACTAAGCTTTTATAAGGGACGTAACGCTTGCACTAATGGTTACTCTATTCATCACAGAGAGGTATAATGCCTGCAACAGTGTAGATGTAAAGACATTGAAGAATGGAGCCAAATAGCATTGCGCTAAGTCTTTCTCATAAACTACACCGAAAATGCCATTTCTGTAAATCCTGGTCGCAGAATATTCGAAACGATGGCATCCGTCAACTTGTCAGTCACAATGATGTTGAGCTCTGTTTCGATCAATACTCGAGTTAAGGCGAGCTAACATATAGTGTGTAGCAGTGGTATATGAGGGTATAGTATATAAGACTATGGTATATATATGAGGCTATGGTATATAAGGGTATAGTATATATAAGGCTATGGTATATATAAGTTATATTAGAGTCAGTGCAGTCACTACAGTGGAAATAGTGTGAGCCCTGTGTCACAAATCAAGACCATAACGCTGAGTTATTGAGCTGACTTTGGCTTTCCTTTTCATATATATAAAGATTAAAGTGTTGCCATTCTCTCTCACATCATACCATCATCATCATCATAATCATCATCTTTTGTGATGAACGTCATAATAAGAATGACAGGGTTTGCACATTGAATACAAATTAGTAAATTTACTCAATTCAATCTTCTAATATATTATATTCAGTTTGATGGCAGCTGTATGATAATATTATTGCACAAATCTTAATATATATAAATTTATGTTTGTATGATTTATGATTATTTGCTCATAAATATGTTTCACTTTCAAAATTAATTAGTTTTGTTTTGATCGCTTTATGAATCTTCCTCAACATATCTCTCATAAACTACTATCTCTTATTCAAATATTACAAATACCACTTTATAGCACTCACTCGATGATACTCTTAATTAAAAATAAGATAGACTTCATTTAGTTCATATCCTGATTACCTCAACTATAACTCATATTTCATTAAAGATGTTTTTAAGCTGAAGGCTTTCGATTGGGAGAATAGATTATAACTAATTTGTTTGATTCATTACAATTTTTCGTATCACTTACATAAACCTGTTATTCACAACTAGTAGTTTTCTAGATATTCACTCTTCTTCAATCAACTCCATCTTCAATCAACTTTGAAGATTTCAAACTATTTTCCTCTCAATTCATATTGAAATGTAAACAAATTCTATGATTGCAGTTTGACTTGAAATCAAAAATAAATCAATTTTAGTTGAAAATATTTGATAGAACGAGTATAACTTAATTGATGAGGAAATAAAGAAATATGATGACTAAACTAAAGAATTATTACTGGTAAACTAATGCGCATTAATTTATTCTGCTCAGGATCCCATGTCTAGTACTCATAACGAAAAGCTTGCTTAGCAAAAACATATTAAATTTATGATATGGTCAATCACAATTGATGAATGAAGAACAAATAAATACTACCTAATGCACTCCTACTTATATTAACCCTATGCCTTATCTAGTTTCTAGCTATACTCTACAGCTACCGATTGTATCTTTGTTTTAGTGATCACTTGATTTGTACTAACCCAATAGCTGTATTTATGGTGTTTATTTTTAAACTCATCTAAAACATTAATCTTTGATTCTGTATGGAATGAACCAAGAAGTAAAGTTAAAATAACTAAATCAAAGCTATAAATTATGCTGTTTGCTAATAACAAAATTTGCTTTTATGGATAAACTCAATAAAACTTGACTACAATAAGCTAAACTTATTTACTCAATCATTAATGATAGCTAACTTAACTTAAGAAGAATGAAGTACTAGCTGAAAACTCACTCATCAATTATTGAATACCACACCAAATCATTACAAACCTTGTGAAAAGAAAATCAAACGTTGAGGTAACAAGCTAAACAGAAGGCATATTCTAAAGACAATGGATTCCGTATAATTTAGTTGATTCAACTTAAATAGGAGTCATTTAATGTATCTGTTGAATGGGATTGCTAGCAATTTAGAATTGTCTAAGTCTAATCCCATAATAGCATGATTTTGCCTAAACCTCAATCTAACTCTATCTTAGAGTATCGAAGAGTATCTTAGAGTATCTTACAGTACCTTATAGTGCCTTATAGTATCTTACAGTGTCTTATAGTAAATATCTGTTTGTGTGTCTCCCAGTGGAACAATAACAAACATTCATTTTGGGTAAAGTCATCATTTTAAGCAACACCATCGATACTATAACGTCCATTAACTCTAAAGATGGTGTGTTCTGTTATTCTTGCTTCAACATTCCTTGGCATCACTTCATACCAATATATATATATAAAACTAAATTTTTCCCTTTTACAAATCACATGTCTTTTTACCAAATCTTCTTCGATTGACTTTTCCAACTCTACTCAAAGGATTATATTTTATAGACAATTCTTAAATTGAATCTTTTCTCTTTCTACCATTTTTGTCTAGCTTGACTTGGTTTTGCTCCATTCTATCAATATAAAAATGAGCGAAAAACCAGAAAAATTCACCGATTCAACGTCATCTCACATATCACAAAGAATATGTAAATAAATAAAGATTACTTTTTGCTGATAAAGGAGTTTATAGAATTACATTCATTAGAGTAACAGCTTTGGGAATAAACGTCACTCCAAATAATTTTAAAAGTACCAATTTACAAAAATTATGGCTTTGTGTTCAAAATTTGGATAACATTAGCTAATTTTCTTCTTCAAGTTTGCTAACAAAGTTTGAAAATATGAAGTAAAAAATTTTAATCATACTAATATAATTTAGTTTCAAACTGATTCTGAAGAATCACAATTCAAGTCAATACTAAGTTTTTCCAATTAATACTTGTGAAACTTTATTAGTTGATGGATAATCCTCTATACTAGAAACTGAAAATCCTTGACTGATTTGTAAATGTTCATATGAAAGAAGCAATCAATATAAAAGTGTCGAGAAAATAAATTTTAATAAGTTTTGCATTAGACAGGTATTAGATTAAATACAATGGTTTCTGGTTGGAAATCCTCAAATTTGATTAGATTGCGCACAACTGAAACCATCGCAACAACTTAGAAGCGCTAATCCATAGATTTACAGATTTAGAGTAGATATAAATTTTCAAATATCAAAAAATCATGTCAAAATATCAGGATAAGTTACTAAAATATTTTTAAGAGTATAGAAGCAAATAATCCAGATTTGAGAGCAATCAACGAATTAGTTTTTAATCATATTGAATGAAAGCTTTGTTGACAAAATGCTTTCCAACTTCAAACTAATACATGTTGACATCAGTTTAAAAGACAAAAAACACACAGAAAACCCATCTGTCATTTAGACGTATTGATTCACTTACCAATTGATTCAACTCTTCATTTAAGTCTATTTTCAAATATTTTTATTAATGCTTAAGTCAGTCAAAATGGGACTCTTCTCAGAAATCAAATAAATCACAATTAGTGTGAAAGATTAAGTCATTTGTTATATAGTTAGAGTACTGAAGAAGTATTGAACTATTGGACAACTATTGAAGCTATAGATGAGATCAATTGAAAAATAAAACGATAGAAAACAGTAAATAAAAATAATTTGCATTGAGAAAATTTATTTTTTGGAACCAACACTAACATCATTAACATTGGCAACACAATCAGCATCCTTGCCGAGATAGCTCGGCCACCATTGATAGTTATATTCTTTTATTGCGCTCACTTCCTTATCATTTGTATTAGAATTACATTTAACATTCATTCTATATAAAGTCATTGATCCCATCTCTTTCAGTAAACCATTTTGATCCCAACTCTTTTCCGATTCAGGTTCGTTTATCTTAAGAGAACACATCTCTTTAACTGCTTCTTCATAGCTGTCGTGGTCGTATTCCATTTGCTTGAAAGGAGTATTCGCGTCCTCTAATCTCATTCTACTCTCTTGTTCTGGATCCATATAATGGCTTATACATTTCTCCACTTCGGGTGACATCAATCGAACTCTTTGAGAAGCAGGAAACCAAAAGGTCGCGAATACCAGGTCTATTGTATCCAAATTTCCATTTAAAGGTGGCGCTAAAGTGCCTGAAGTAAAGTAAAACAAATCTGAAAATTTGATACATCAATTGATTAGTTTGAAAATACCAGTAGATATGACTCGTTGAACGCCTCCTCCTCCATCGTGAACACCGACGTGTCTCTTATATCTAGTTCTGGAATCATAGCGTCGACCGTAACCAAACGGTAATCTTTGGTCGTATGAGCTGTCGGGATATGAATTTCTAGGTGCCTGAGATTTGTATTGATATTCTTGATACGGAGGCTGATCTATTTGTTGGTCAGAGTCAGAATTCCGTAAAGTGTTTGAATAAAATTCATTTGGGCCCAAATTTTCTTGAATCCATTGATATCCGATCGCCGTATAATTGATGTAAGAAATATTTTGCTGTCTTGAGTCATATAATATTGAAGTAGATGTCGGACTTATAGCTCTCAGTTGAGTAAAAAGTGTTGAATTGAAGCGAAGCTTACAAAAGTCCGCTCGAGAGTTGTCGTGAACTGTTGTGCCTATTTATGCATGAGAGAGGATAATAAGGAGATAATCAGAAGATTAGAAATCAGATGCATTCTGAAAACTTGTTAAGGGTGAATACCGGGGGCTAATTTGAATTTTTGAGCTTTGCGTGAATCAGTCGACGATATATTTTTATCATTTTGATTATTTTCGCACGAGGAATACCAGTATAAAAATATATCATTTGCAGTCAGTGTAGAAATGGTTAATGGCGAGGATTGGGTTCCAATGAGCATATCTACAGGAGTTTTCAGGAGATGATTTCCATTTCTTCCATCTAGTATTGATAACTTGAAGCAGAAGACAAATCAATTAAGTATAATTCAATTGTTTCACATTGATTTGGTCGGGTCAGTGCTATAGAGTGCTATCTATAATTCAATTAGTATTACGGGTAGCACGTAATAACACTCTAAAGATGATTTCAAGTAAAAGTAATAGAAATACTTGTGTGTGGTAGTATATTGGAAAACCTGGTCCGAACTGGTAGAGTACAGCAAAATCTGGTGTCGTATCATTATTGAAATAGCCCACTGCTGGAGTGCTAGAATTATTCGGTGAAGGTTAGTTAACACTAAACAGGTGCTTTTTATAGTGCTTACCATCAGATTCTGAACATATTTTTATCATATCAATCACATGTGATATGATGTCCAAAAAACGTATTTGAAAATGCTGATTACCACATTTTCTAGAAATTATGCTAATTTGAAAAGTCAGCTCAGAGTTGTTAAAGCTATTAGATCAGTAATGATTTTTGTATAATCGAAATTTTAGAAATTTAAAACTCCAGATCAAAAAGATTGTAATTGTTAAAACCATCCAAATTATTAATCTTGCAAATTTTCATGTAATTCTTCACTATTTAGATTGCATTAAGTTCTGAATAATTCATTAAAATCCGATATTTGATATTGGTTATTTAGTATTGAATGTTGTGTACTTTACGAAACGATCATTTTTTCAAAGAATTTTTCCACTTTCATTCATTTATTCAGTCTGTTATTTGCCAAATAGAAAAGAAATCAATATTGATTTTGCATGTAATTTAATATTCGTAATGCTGAAATTTCCTTGAATACCGAATTGACGATGAAATAAGGATGTTTATATAGAAACTTTGTAGTTTGCATTTTGAGAGGTAATATTTCTAACCTTAAACTTTGACTAAGACTTAAATAGAAAAAGCAATTTTTCAATGTCTATAATACCTGGCAAATGGCGGTCAGCATTTGTTAAACATGATCTTTAGACATCATATCACATGCTATTGATATGATAGAATTATTTTTGGAATCTGCCAGTAAGCACTAAAAAGCATGGGTTTTAAGTTGAAAATACTCATTAACTCTAAAGATTGAATATCACAATTACTGAGAAATACCTGTAGGTTTCACTGCCGGGGAATTCAGTTTTCCAGTAAACCTGAAAAGTCAGTCCATCAAAAGCAACAACAGTAGAATTGAAAAGTGACATAATTATGTCAAGAATGTCATCATTATTGATATCTATAAGAACCGGTGGAACCATAACACCTTTACAGCAATCTGAGTAAATGAGTCTGGAATTTTTGACTTTTCCTTGTAACAGATCATCAAATGATATGGCATATAGAGAACCGGCATGTGTTTCACCACCTGTGCCAAACAGTATTAGTAGAGTTCCGTCCGGATGCACTAATAACTGCGGAGAGTAATAACTCTCTGCTTCATCCGGAACTATACTCCATGACAATATTGAACCTTTTAACAGATTTTTCTTCAGTTAATTTCATTAATCAAATTCTACTAAATCTTCTCTGAGTTACCTTTTTTAGTTGACATAATTATTAATCTGCCTGATATTCTGGTTCGTTCATTCGGTTTTCTAAGTGGGTCTCCGCCGTGCATTACTACAGCATTTAGTCAATAATTGTAGAAAACTCTTATTCTTAAGCTAACTCTTCAATCTTACCAACTATTTCCGGTACACCGTCTCCATCAATATCTCTCGGTATATATAGAGGAGTGTAGAAGTTAGAAGTTTCGACTATTGGACCTCCGGAAGTTGGAGAGATGGACCAAATAATCTCTCCCGAGGAACCATCGACTGCGTAAAGGGACTAAAGAATTGTCAAACTTTTAGTTCCAGTTTGATTATTCAAAATTTGACTCCTAGAATCCTTACAGCCATACGTCCTCCTAGAATACAGTCCTTAATTCCATCTTCATTTATATCGTTATTACAATTACTGGCGAACAACTCATGTTGAGTGTGTCGACGCCACAATTCTTCTCCTGAACGACCATCAATTGCCATGACTCCACCACCACATCCTTTTGCAGGCAAAATTTTTGATAAATTAATACAAACACAGTATACATTTTAATAGATTGTAGTCAATTAGAGTCAAGTTGTTGCTTAATTTTAGTTCTTTTCTACAGTATTTACCTGAAACGTCATCTTCTGTTTGATTGAAGTATATTTGGCACAACTCACTACGATAATAGGCCGCATCGAGTCCTAGTTCATTATGAATTATAGGTTAATTTTGGAATTCATTCAAACAAAAATGACCGACAGATATAACTTAGTTGGTTCAAATTAAAATTGCTGAATTCATTACTTCCTTGTATTAAACTGATTATTTCAATTACTTTCAAACATTTACTGCCGTATACGAAGACAATTTCTTCAGTAATCCCTTAAGCGCCAACTGTCTCAGAGTTAAGCTGACACAGTATGAGGGATCTGAAGAATATATTCTGACGTGTGACGGCTAGCGTATCTGTTTGCTATTCTCATAATTTTCTCACAATACCTGACTATCCTTCAACTGCCTTTTAAAGTGAGCTGAGCCTCAAGTCAGCTCTTCGTATACGGCTGTTAGAAATGTTGCAATTCTGCTATAGTAAGCAATCGAAACTTACAGATCGTTTGCTTTACACTAAAGAACATTGAAATGTCAACAATTAATAATTCAACGCTTAATGAAGAGCTATAATAATATCATAAAACATTCAAAAATATTATGTCGAATAAGTGAAATTAACTTAAATGGATTATAAATCTTAAAAATAGTCATTTATAGCATCACCAGATTATGCCTAACACAACACTAAATCAATTGCAAAAATTCTATTTGAAAGCAATCAGATGAAAATAGCGAAAACATGTTAGAGATCAGCATTTTTAAAGTGGTAATTAATGACATACCGGTCCCAAATGGAACGATTACATCTAAAACTGTATCATTATTGACATCGACCAGCCTTAAAGCAGATTCAATTGTAAGCATTGGGAAGGTTTTGTTCCAAACTCCAATTGTTCGCAACTGATCACAAGTTGTTTGACTGCTCTTATATTTGTTTGATGACTGAGAAAAAGAATTTCTCATTTTGAAGACATAGATTGTCGCGAGAATGAGTGCTAAAATCGATAAACACATAGCTAAGCATTTTTTTAATAATACTCTATTACGGCGTCGAGGCTTAAAAATCTTGATTTTCCCAATCGAAAGCGGAATTACATTCTCATTACCAGTTGTTTCACCATTTATTAAAGGTTTCTGGTGTTCGTCACGATTCTCATCTTCTTCTTCCTCACTATTCGCTTCTAAACAGTTATCTATAAGAACTTCTGATTTCTCAACGATTGCCATAATTAGAGGATTTGAGTATTAGTTTAAGCTTCAATTCGTTACATATTGTTGTCTTTTCTTTTCTTCCTCATCATACTGATCATAAAATAAATCAATTTCAGAATACATTCAATTCATTCACACTCAAAATTGAATCATTATAAAAATATTTTTGTTTTGAATAAATATAAGAATTTGGGAGTTAAAGACTTCAGAGATCTTTGGAATTAAGTATAGATTAGATTGAAAATTGAAAATTTTGAAACGCAAAAGGAAGGATTGGTGTAATAAATAGATTGAAATATTCATATTTTGGTGCATTACTCTTACCTAACACAGAAAATACATGAAGTGATGAATTAACGCTCGCTAAAGTAAACGGACTTCTAATAAAAAGGTTTAGAGTAAAAAGTAAATAACATATGGAGTAGAGCAGCAATGATTAGAGCGTATATTTATTGTGTACACTATATTAACGTCTGTTAACAAATAGCTCTCCGCAAGCTTTCATTTTTTACCGATCGATTAGATGTTTCATCATAACATCTACTGAGGGGGTTATTATTGCACACTCTAAATCTTAGTCGTTCCAAATAGCAACAACAGAAACGATCTTCCTGTCATCTTCCATCTCATCTTCATCAATTTGTTATCAAATTTCATTTCTAATTTACTTTCCTCACTATATTCCATATTTTATAAGTTTCACAATATTCTCTATATTATGGTCTGATATTATAATATATCACTTCTGATTGCTATCAACGATTATTAAGCTTTTGAGTGTACTTAGTATAAATTTTATACTATAAATAGACTTAATTAACAAAAATGAATTATAGCGTTGTATAAATGATGATAAGATCGAAATCGATATTAATACATATTAATATATAAATTAATTGAGTAACAAAAAAGTTGATGAATTAATACATAAAAGAATAAATAATTTATAAATGTATTCGTTTTTGTTGTGTCTGACAAACAAGTCGATCGAGTTCTTGTGCATCGTATCCGATTAGAGATTTTAAATCGCAGACAAATTTATATACAAAACGCTTTCCATGCACTTTAGCGATCATATCCCCGTCATAATAGTACCTCAGAGCACGCGACAGCTTCTCATAATTCATTGTTGGTTTATTCTTCCTCAGACCCCATAATTGTGCTACCATTTCTGGGTTGTTCAGTTTAAATTCACCTGAAATTAGCAAAACATTTTATAGATTCAATTAAGACCCTGCTCAAGACTTTTAGCCTATTATCGAATAGAAGTCAAAGAACTTTTCAACAGGAATTCAAGCATAGCCGAACAGACCTTCGCTTCCTATCCATTGAATACATTCCCTATGGTCTGCGTCGGTCAGCAATTCAAGTAAGAACTGCCACAACTGTATTTGTCCATTATTTCCTGTCCGATTTCCAGGCGATGGCAAACAGTGGCTGTCATTTTGCGCACTCTTAATGCCTCCAATCAGTCGTTTCGGTTGTAATAACTGTTTCTGTTGTTGCGATTGATGTGTCTGTGACTGATTGGGTGTCGAATTATTACTATTATTGGGCAAACTTTTGACGACATTTTCGGGAGGTTTCAAAATGTCCAAAATGTTGACTCGTTTTAATTCGGTATCGAAGACAAGTTTAATATTAATGAGTTTAGTTTGTTGTTTAGCGCCTTCAACCAAATTGCACTGTTCTATGATTGACCTCTCATTCTGCAAACGGTTCTCTTGTAAGTAGAACTCGTAGTCATCGATGTCTTCCACTTCTATCTTGTTCTGCTTCAGACAATCTCTAACTCTGTCAACACTCGCTTCCAATTCTATCCCTTCTATCGTTATCACTCCTTCCATATCTTCTTCTTCATCTTCTTCTTCGTCGTCTTCTGCCTGAAGCTCTTGTTCATCAATGATATCGTCATCAATTGGTTCCATTTTTGCCAATTTATTACTATTATTTGTTTGTATATCAGAAACACGTTTTGACATGTTCTTTATTGTAGAACAACTCTATTGAAAGCTATGCAATACTTCTACAAAACTTTATTATAATTACAAATCAATATAAAATTGAATCACTTCCTCTCCTGTCTCTTCGAGTTTAGTCACTTTAAAACATCTATTATTTGTTTACTTTCCGCTATTATTCACAACTTGACTTTCAACATGTCTTGTTCAGTTGAAATTCGACCATAATCGTTTCATTTTCGATCAAATGTTCACTTTGGCTACATTTAACTTAATTCGTACGAAGGATATCCTCAATCTTTAACGTACCATATATTACGTAAACAATAATTACGTAACCATAATACTAGTCATGTTGTGAAACATTTTAAGGAAATTATTTTTATTTATATTGTTTATATTATTTGTTATAACTTAATTTAGTTTAGATTTAATTGCGTGTATATTCTTAGTGATTGCTCAAACTAATATTGGGCTAAATATCCGTTTATTAATACATAATTCAAAGTAAGTATCTATAAAAATAAAGAAATTGGCTGTCATTCAAAAGAGCGCTTAATTTGAATTATAACTAAATCGATTAGCTGATCGCAAGTCATAAATTGAATCAAATCATAAGATACAATTTAGTTTTGAAGAAAAGATAGTCAATTTAACAAAAAATCACTCAGTCCAATATAATGTCAGCAAATGAAGAAATAAATATACTAGTTATGGTTTGCGGCTCTGTGGCTGCTATCAAATTACCGATTCTTATAGAAGAGATTCGCAAACTTTCTGATAATCAAGATAAGAAAACTATTAACATTCGTGTGGTCACAACGGAACACGCGATGCATTTCTTTTCGTTCGAACAAATCAGCCAACTGGTCAAAGTATATCGAGACTGTGACGAGTGGGACAAATGGTCACAAATAGGTGATGAAGTGATTCATATTGAACTGAGAAAATGGGCGACAATAGGAGTAATCGCTCCGATGGATGCGAACACATGCGCCAAAATATCGAGTGGAATTTGTGACAATTTACTGACGTGTGTGGTCAGGGCCTGGGACTTAAGTAAACCGCTATTATTTGCTCCAGCAATGAATGTTCACATGTGGACACATCCAGTAACTGAACAAAATCTAAGTAAGTTGCATTCCTTTGGCTATATACAAATTGGTCCTATTTCTAAGAAGTTAGCTTGTGGTGACATTGGACTCGGAGCCATGGCTGAGGTCTCCCAAATTGTTGACAAAATCAAAGAACTTATCAAATTATAACATTTTATAATTAAATAATTATCCTAGACTATATTTTAAATTACTTCAAGGACTATAGATTTAGTTTTTCGATGAATAAATTTACAGTCTTTTTAGTTAATTGTTCCTTTGATTAATTAGCACTAATTAAAACCGCCGAAAAGTTTGATATCTTTATGAATGACTATTCCATTAAAAGAGTCATTCTTAGTAAAACGCTAGATTATCGATGAACTAGTCTTTAACAAAGCTGTACTCTCAGTATTATTGTTAATCAGATTCATACTCAAGTTTAGTTGGCGTGCTTCCAACGACTAATTAAATATTTCTATTGAGCATAATTTGCAACAATAACTCAAGAAAGTTATGAAACTAAAGAAATCTGACTCAGGTTGAGAACTCGAGCCGCATTGTTGAACCTCGTGCTGGTTTTAACGTTGAAATATTTCAAGCTCGCATTGAAAATAATGCGTTTCTAACTTAACTTAATATCTAGTCCAAAAGTAGAGTACTTTTTAAAATACATACTTATAACAAACATTTTAGATAGGGAGATGTGTTCAAGTTAATTATAACATTTACACGTTTTATATGATTGATAGGAATGTGCGTTGAATATGTACGAACATATCATATTCTAATTGTTTATCTTAATAACATGTTTAGTCTATGCAGTTGACTAATTGAAGCGATATACACTGAAGTACATATTTAAAGTAGTAAACATATTTTTATTTATTTATATATTAATTTGATATATACTTCTATTTTCAAATGAATAAGTTTAGTTTGCGTCTGACACAATCATACGGCTCTAATTCCAATCCATAACCCAAGAATATAGCCTCAAACTAATGAGTTATAAAAAGTTATAAATGTTAATTTTGATTTAACTGACTTAAATGACTGCAGTACTTGCTTAATAATGAACTTTTAATAAATTGGAATAATTTTATGAAAAATGATTCATATTTTAGATTAGCCAGATATCAAGTTATAAGTTTAAAATAGATAATAAATACTGATTACATGATTAATATGGATTTTATAAAAACGATTGCTAAAATTTACAAAATTCTCATAAATATTTATAAAAAGAGAGAAACAAGAGACTGAAACTTAAAATATCGATCTGAGACTAATTAAAGCAGTATTTAATTAAAGTAAAATATAAAAAGAGGTAATAAATCAATCCGGAAGAGGCCATCCTTTGAAAATTGCACACTTTTTAAGGGCATCCCATTGGGTCTGATAGTTATCACTTAAATCGTGATCTCTTTGAATTTGAATTAGTTCAATGTCTCTATTAATACAAGAATCACTTATTAATAGTTGATGATTAGCTATATTTTTCCTCGTCAGTCCGTGTTTGCGTCCTTCGGTAATGACTTCTATCACAGTCTGACCATTACCTAAATAATAAATTTAAAGAATATAAATCTTGAAATAATTTATAAATTTTTACATTTAGCAGAACTTTGAAAACTAAGAAACACCTGTAGTGGCAATTGAAGCATCACTTGAACTTATCTAGAAGTTTGTTTTATTTTTACCACCTTTTAGTAATAATCACATTACGTGTTAATAGAAAATAAGTTAAGTATCTTATGATTTTGACCTTTGGTCCGAATTTCTTTAAGTAAAAAAGAAGTCAAATATTTTTATTGCATTTTCATTCAAGCAGCAGATGATTAAAATCTTTAGATTTAGATTTTATGTTCAAATAAAGCCTATAAACGGTGATCTAATCAAAAACTTGAAACTATTTCTAAACTGATAGTCCACTGAAAAGCGGATCTTCTTCACTAACAACAATCGATCCTCAAACATGATAAGAAATAATTTATAGTGAGTTCTAAAAAGATAATAACATAAGACACATGAACTGATGGTCAGAGTTGAAAAGATGACACTGAGATAGTTGAATAGATTTTCAATCAATCAGGTTTAATGAGTTAGGAAAACTTTCGTTTCACTCATTAATTTACTTTTCTAGTTATCAATTTATGAATATTGATTTATGTAACTCAAAACTCAATAAAGTTATATGCAATTTGACGCCTTATAACAATTTTTTTATTAAAACTAATTTGCAAATTGAGTGGCATTTAAGTTGAGCGATAAAAGTATAACTAAATGTCCGTAAGTTATCACAGAGTTAGCGTTTTTTTACGGGAAACCTTCTAAAAATGATTTTAAAGATAAGCGAGATTGAATGAAATTAAAGCAACCCGACAGATCGTGCGAATCAGAGACCGTTTGCATGAATTTCTCATATTTAGCATCAATTTACTTATTTTTAAAAAAAATTAATATATTGCTTTTATGAAATAACTAAAGATCAAACTGATAGCAATTTTTATATTTTCAGAACGATTACGCAAAATAATATGAGCTTCTAGCCTGATAAATAGTTGCTCAAAGCATAAGACTCGAGATTTCTATCAAACCTATTGATAGCCCAAAAATTAAAGCGAAGCAAAGTTGAAATGAGTTTAGGCACAACTTTGAGGCAATTGTAGTGAAGATAATAGTAATTTATAATAAGCTAACAAATTAATGGCTCATTAAGAATTAGGATTTATAGCTAAAAATGCAGGATTAGTTAGCTAGGTTGAACAAATTAGCTAGCTAAAATCGCTAACTAATTAAAATTCATAGTTAATTTCAAAAGGCCTTCAAATCACAATATTCAGGATGAAGTCAGTTAACAGTTACTTACGACTATCAATCATGTCAATGAAAAAGACTTCAGATAAACTTTTCAATTTGCTTCTCTGTTTGAGTTATCAAAACAAAAAATTTCCGATCACTTATCGCAAGCTATGAAAAACATTTTCATCTGGTTATAACTCATATTTTTTAGTATTGCTCTACTCATTTAATATTCATGTTTGTTCGGCTAACTTCTTATCGAGACCTTTAAACGTCTACTAATATACTTATTTTCAATGTTTTTCATGTTATGTAAATACTTTTAATTAAATGTTTATCAATCAGTTGAAGCCAATTAAAGAATAGACTGTAGTCTAATACGAGATTGACTTGAGGCCCATTTTTCAAATTTGTATTCCATAAGTGATTTAAAGATTGATTGCAAAACCAATTTGGGACATATCGGCGCCATAAAAGTTTCAAATTACTGCCTAATATCATGTGTAATTCACGTGAAAGCCTTAACCTGAACAGTATGTTTGGAAAGTTTGTGATTCTAACTTAGATAACTTCAGACAATATAAAACCAATTGATTAAATAAGTTCTTTTATAGTTATCCAAATAAAGATAAACCATCCCTTCTATCTTTATTACATGTTTTTAAGATTATTTCAACGAAAGACTCCAGACATTTATAGAATCTGTTCATATCTCACTCGAAGGCTACGAAAACTCGATTTCACTATATTTAGAAATTATACAATTTATGTATCGTTTCGATTATTCTTAATAAGTTTTAGTCATCAAAATATTGCAAAACCAGTTGAAAGTTGTCGATTCAGTTGGCAATCTATTGTACTTAGAGGTCAAAATTGGTTAAATTTAACTTTAAAATGTGAGCTTAACCCAATTTATTGAATACAGCACTAACACTAACCTTAGACTCAAAAATACTTTAGTTAAGGTGATGTAAGCAATCTTCAGAGCACGTGTTTGCTTTACTTTTCATTGTTAGTAAGGTTAAGTTCACACCAAACTCAATAATACGGCTAAAGTTCAGATAGAAGTCCTCGAAATCTTTCATATTTCAATGATTCAACTTATTGTCGAGTCATTGCTATAAAGTGCTATCTAATTCAGATAATATTAGGGCAGCACTGATTCCAGGTTATGGACAGTTTGCAAATTGAATTAAGTTTACATAAAATTCAATTCAATTGAATTTATGTCAGAAAACTCCTGACCAACATTCAAGTGAATAATTAGCAATGCATGATAGACATTTATCTTACTTTAAATTCTAGATTTGATTATTGTATTCTATCTAAAAATAGCTTCAAGTACTTAAGATCGCATCAAATGCTTGACGATTAAGGAGAAGCCTAATATAGTCTTTTTTTATCTGGTTCGATGTAAAGAATCATACGATTCTCTGAGCCCTAAGGGTTTAATGTGAGCTAAACGTGATATCAGTAAGTTTGTTATTATTTTTAATGCGATTCATGCTTCAGATTCCGACTAAACACATTTTGACACGTGTTTTTTTAATCATCACAACAAAATATAAATTTTAGAAAAACACTCACATTTTCTCATCTCTATTAAAACAGTTATCTTAAAACTAATACAATTAAAAATTTTCTAGTCGAATTAATTATATCAAACTGAAAAATATCGGGTAATAAGAGTTTAACAGATCAATAGGTGGAGTAATACAAGCGGCAGTTTAGCCGAAAACGGTTTAATCACAAGTCTGCATGTTCTCAACACATGCCGTTTCTGTTATTATTGTTTGTGTTCAATGATTAAGATTTGTCTCACAAGCAAATTGAATGACATTTTTATCGGAATCACGTGCTATTCAAATGCAATCCAGAGAAATCTCACCAATAGATTATTAATACTAATGTCTTAATATTTCATTCATTTGAAACACCAGATACAAAGTGAATGAATCACTACTTGAAAAGTTCACTGTTTTATAAATTTATTCCTTTTTCATTCAATAGATTAAGCTTTAAATAGTAAGAATTTTTAATCTAATGAATGAAGCTTAAGACAACTATCACCAGAAACATGACTGTCATGAGAAGAAAGTATGCGAGAAATTTACTTGATTTAACTTTTGATTAAGGATCTTGTGAGAAGTTGGAGAAAGTTGGGAAAGTTGGCAAGGTTAGAAAAGGTTAGAAAAAGTTGAAAAAAATCATTTCAAAGCCCACTTAACAAGTAACTGCTAAAAACCTGAATTGTTTCATCAAAATTCCAAATATAATTCAGTTTCTAAGTCATCGAAACACTCATATTATTCAAATGTATTCAAAACCTTGGCACTAATGTATCAAAACAATAAATAGTTTTGTAATTCATACCCTCTAACCACATGACAATAGCTGTTGAAGAAGAACGCTTTGACTCTGTCTTGACAAATAAGTCATTGCGAAATTGTTGATAAAACTTGATTGAAGGCAATCGATTCAAATGAAAGGGACTGAAGGTTTGGCAGTTGTTGGGATTAATAGAGAGTAAATCAATGAGCATTTGTTGATCATATTCTCCAACTGGACCACAATTACCTATGACTATATTATTGATATAAATGGGAGTTTTAGTTAACTCAATCAGTCGTTTCCCCTGTAATCCCATATAATTCCATTTAGCGATCTTTTTAATACAAGAAGGTTTTGGACACAACAATCCGCGACCAGGTTTTCGATCAAGGCCGTCAGAACCATCTCTAGCAATAGTATCTCCTTTCCATCTTTGAAGGCAACCACAGGGCAATTGGCTAACAAAGAGAGTAACGACGAGATTGTGGTCAAATTTGAGGCCACTGTTGAGTAGACTTATTAAATGTCTCTTAAAAGCTCTTTTAAGCAAAGACTCTGCGTGACAGTCGACCAGACTGTTAGTGTCAGGTGAAAGGTTTGAAGGGTAGCATTTGGTTCCAGTGGAAAGTGCCACCACTTTCTATCATTATTATGTTCGCAAACAATAGCCGCTAATACTGTGTACTCGCTGTTCTGGTCTGGTTTTCCACTTTTACCTATTATTAACGATTCAATCCATAAATTGATTGAGTTCTCTCTAATTCAAACTATTGATCTTTGAGTTTACAAACTTTGGAGCGAACGCTCGACAAACTAGACATTAGTTAGAATTTAATATTAAGACAACATTGAAATAACATTTGGTTTATAAACAACATTTGAAAGCATTGAATGCAAACTTTGAATATTTGTCTAAGACATTTTATTTAAAACATTATTAAAAATATTTGTTTAAGTAATAAGTGTTTTATATAAATATAAAACGAAGTGATTCTCAAACAAATCATTTATAATAAGGTACTTGAAATGGACTTTAATTATTGGTTCAATTTATTAATAGTCAACTATTTTTAGAAACAAATCTTATTTATTGATAAATAATAGATAACCAAAACTGAAGCAAATATTACCCAAACTGTTAAAACAATTGTAACACAAATCTCCGATTGAAGACATGACAAATAGAACTAAAATACAATCAATTCTCAATCTGTTAATAGAGTTATTGAATGGATATTTAGAAATAGTTGAATAATAGTTGAGTAATAGAGACGAAGTTGTTTACAAAGATGTTTGGAATGTCATTAGAATGAGCTATAGACGAGAGGTGAAGCTAAAAGTAAGTATAGATTCTGCGCAGTATCTCAATCTTCCAATTCCGTTATACACTTTCCAAGCTGAAACTCTTCACTTTTTTCTCTTTCATTTAGTTAACAAGCATTAAAAGCAATATGAAAGGAGATAGGAGAGTTTATAAAATGAATGAGAGCCAAAAATAAGTTGGAGTTAGTTTGAATGTTAGAGTGTTTCGCAATAGAATAGAATATGTGTTTATGAAAAGTATGCATTAAAAGCTATGAAAAATATTGCATTAGTGCTGCTATTAATGTACTAATGCGTACGCACTTGAGTATGACATCCTAGCCAACTCCAGCTATACCTAAACTGCTCTACAGCCCTATTTCCACTACTACCACACGATCCTCTCATCTATAATTATCCGATTTAATTTTAACTTCTAATTCATTTTCACTTCAGATTATCAATCATGAGTAGAGAAAGAGTTCGTTTAATTGTTAATATGTTTAGTGTATGTATTTTTCCATTTGTGTGATAAATATATTGTTATTGATTATAAAGTTTATTCAAGTTTAATATAAACAAATCTCATCAATTAATATATATTTGAATGGAAGTCAATGTGAAGCGATCTAAAGGTTACTAATAGTTTGTGATCGTCTAAACGCATCGCTATTTCCTATACATGACTGAGTAGTGACTTCACTTTAGTCTATTTATCATTGAAGAGACTGTCCTCAACGTCCTTACAAGTTCAATCAATATGTCATCTCTTCTTGCGGTCAGTCCTATCAATCTTACCAATAATAATAATAATAAGAATTCAAATCAATCCTCTATTGATGGTTCGAGTAACAATTCGAGTGACAACTCGAGTGACCGCTCGATCGACAGCTCGATCGGTGGCTCGAATGGCAGCCAAAATGTAATTAAGAATTTGAAACTAATAAATAGTAAAGTTAACGGACATCAAGAGAGTAGTAATGATTGTCTTTCATGTGATGAAATGCTCAATAAGTGTAGTAATTCTAATACAAGTGATAGTAATAATGGTCTAAATATGCAGAACAATCATATTGTTAGTAATAATATTGTGATTGACTCTCAAAAGAATAATCCGCTTCAAATCGATGTAAGCAATAGCGCCAATAACTTGGAAGAAGATTATAGTCAACCATCGACTCTGTCTTCATCGCCGGTCACTTCGCCGGTGGACGAGTCAATCAGACGTATAGATGAGGCATTACTCGAAGAGAAATTTTCCAAATTAGGCTTCAATCAATTAAACCGATACGACAGTCCTATAATTCAAATCAACGGTAACGATAGCTTTGATGAAGAAGAAGATGACAGTCTAAGTCGTGCACCATTACTACGCAGTACTTCTCTAAAGACTGGCAAAACACCGCCGGGAACTCCTCATCGAAAGAAAATTGTTCGATTCGCCGATGCCTTAGGTCTAGATCTAGAATCTGTTCGACATATAATAACCGATGATTTGCCGACTGTTCCTCAGTCAGCGTTCGGGGCATTAAAACTAAACGATAGAACAGAACAATCGACGACTCCTGCGAACTCGATTCCATGGTTTATGCAGAAGCAGCACAAAAGTATATCTCAGAGTCGACCAAACCTGCAGGTCGAGTTCATTCAACCGAGTTCTCTGCTTAACTTCTTGGACCGCGTCCGTACTAATAAGGTCTGTCTGGAGAACTGTATTGTTTCGAACAGTGCAGGAAATTTGAGCATCACTTGCGTGATCAGAGTATTAAATATTTCATTTGAAAAGTCAGTCACACTAAGATATACTACGAACGAATGGCTGACTTGGAGCGAAGCACTCGCTTCTTATATACCGAATTCATGCGATGGCTTTAGTGACAAATTTACGGTAACCTTCAGTGTTAGCGCCGGTGGCTATTACTTATCGCCTGGTCAGAGACTGTTGTTTGCGTTACGCTACACCGCAAACACCGAGGAGTATTGGGATAACAATATGGGTCTGAACTATTCTCTCATTTATCGAGTCTAATGATGAGAGTTGCAAATCTTTTTAGTTGCAAGTCTTTCTTTTCAGTTCCAAGTCTATTCAGTTCGATATCTTTTCCATTTGACTAATTGGGAACTGCATGAAAACACGTAAATCAATGTAATTAAACTTTTTGGTTTTCCTTTTTATCAACTCCCTAATTATCAAAACTTGACGTTTATTTTCAAGGCTCTCTTAATTACTCACTTTATAATTAATGATTTATAACATTTATTCAATAATTAATTTTATGCTGATCAAAGACCAGTCTAACTTTTATGCATTTCAAATTGAAACATCTCTTACAAAAACCTTTAAATACTTAGATTTGCATGATTTTTGTCATTTCCCAAAATACTCTAATTATTATAAAGTCTTTGATTGGATTTGGTTCAAATTGGAAAACAATTTTAGGCCAACATATTTTCAATTCTAAGGAATTGCAGAAATAATGAACGGTTTTGCCAATCAATTGTCAAAACAATCAGAAACTATATTCTTCAAGTGTTACTAAAAATAATTGCATTTAAGGCAGGTTTTGATATGAAGAGAGAAAATATAGTTTTCCAAAGGAGAAAATAATGGCAATATTCGTTGTTATTGTAACATGATTTAAAAGTGGATTTGTAAATAATTTTAGTTTTATGGATGAGATTATTCTTCAAACGAGTTTAATGAAAGGCCTTCAAAGGCATATCATTTGTGCATCATTTTTTTTGATGGCAAGTCATCGTATCTCAACTGATACTTAATGACAATTCGATCAATTATATTATGTATAAGTTTATTATAAATTATGCGAATCAATAATTAATCATTATTTTAAGAAGAAAACTAGTTTTTAGGTTGAAAATGTTTTACAAGTTTTATCTCTATTTTATCTCAATATTTTCAGAGTTTGAAAGCAATACAATTGCAATGAATGAATGATTTTTATTAATAATTATTGTTGATTAATATATGGTTTGCATGCAATTCAAACTGAATTCCTTAGCTCTCTATGAATAAATAGTTGGGTCAGTGCTGTGAAGTGCTAACTCTAATATAGTAATTAGAGATAGGACTTAATAACACTGACCTGACCATATATGTAAATGTTTAAACTTCTCTCTATCTATCCGTGAATCAATGTGCCATTTGTTGAGAAAAGATCGTTGAATTTTTCCAAATTATAAATTATAAATACATGGATATAAAGTTACTATTATTAGAGCTTACAATTAGATTTATTATTATATTAATGTATTTAATTAAATCCATAGTGGAAATGAAAGTCCAATTTAATTCATCATCACTTGTATTTATTTTAATCAGTTTAGAATTGTTATCAAATGGTGATTTATTTAATAAATTTATTGTATTTAAAATTCTCTCAATTATTTTATACTTTCATTTCAACCAATCCAATCCTAACCTAATCATATCTAACTTAACCTAACCTAACCTATTCTATTCTTTCATATCAAGCAATCCTACTCGATACCAAATAAGTTTCAGAGCAAACTATTCCTATTCAACTCTAGATTTCTATTCATTTAATCATTTGAGAGTTCATCAGCTCACACATTGTTGATATTGAGTACAAGATAACCGATTGAGTGATATCTTCTCTTAACGTATTGAAGAATGACGAATTGTTGGTTGATTTGAATAACGTCTCGACACTATATTTATGCAAACAAGAATTATAGGAAAACAAATGCCGTCTGACTATAAATTGGGATTAGAGGTTAAGTTTATTGAGAACAAGTTTAACCCTATCTCCCAGTACTTACTATTCTAGTAAGTTTTCAACACAACCAAATAATATAGTGTAATTCTAGCCCAATTTTAGATATGATGAGCTGATCAAGTTCAAGCACATGTAGTTTAGGGTTCATATAAGTCATTTATAACTAAATCTGTCAGATTCCAGCTTTCAGTCCAAGTTCTATAATTGTAAACAAGTTCGAGTCGCATCGCATTCAAAACAGTTCATGCATTCAGAAAACTGCTCGAAAATACAACAATTTCAACTTAAATTTTAATCTATTCCTTTCAATAGTCCATTTGATTCTCATTAGAATTAAGCTTAAAATCACTTTTACATGCAACAAGCAAACACGAAATTTGTTATTCTTTTGTAAATCTATTTATGTGTTCATTGAGTTGAACAAGCGTTGGGTTGGGATATTAAATGAATAATTTAGTCCTGCAGTCATGCTATTGTTAAAGTATACAAAACAGGTTTTGGATACTATGCGTCAACAAATTGTACACTTGGATACCTCTCACCAGAATCTTATTATTTTTATTGATAAAACTTTAGAGAAAACAAAGAACAATTACTTATGTAATTTAGACAATTAAGTGATAAAAAGTTTACAATATTTACATTGAGTTTACAATTAATCAGAATCGGATAAACATTTATACTAGTGTTGAATCAGCAACAATTCATATGTTCCGCATATTTTTAGCTCAAAATCTCAAATATTAAAGGTTAAGAACTTATTTGTTTCTTCCTAACTTCACTCTTGAATTAAATATAAAACTAAGATTAACACAAACTGTGATCAACTTTACAACTATAATATTGTTCAAGTTGATGGTAGTTTTTGCCAAATCTTCTATTATTAGACAGTGAAAACTTGCATGACTGCAATTTTGAATAGCAGTGTTGAGAAACGGTTAACTCGAGTTATAGAGTTTTCAGATTGTTTTATCTAAAAATATAACTCTCAAGAAATACAATAGTCTGACAAATTTTCATGCATGTTAATGTGGTTAAATTGATAGTATTTTAAAGTAGTACTAATGCTGTGGATAAGAGTAAAGCAAAATTTCGTGCATTTAAACTTTGTTCACTACTATCCATTTCTGAATTTGTGCCTCATTCTCTCCCTTGCTCTCCCTCATTCTCTCCCTTGCTCTCTTCACTCTACTCCCAGTGGGTATCAGTTGATCTTCAGATTTGAAGCTAAACTGTACTAACTCAAAAGTATGAAAGCCGGTAGAGAAATATTTCACGTGTTTGAGTCGTGTTGGACGTTAAGATATATTTATGAGTTGTATCAGTCTTACAATCGAGACTCTTAAGCATAGCCAATACACTACAAAATACGAATGTAAACATAACTCAACTATTGATTTATATTTAACATCCACTACAACAGACAGACCAAACAAATTCATTATTAATCTTATAGCTCTTCAGACACATAATTATAGAAAGAAATAATTAATAGTCCAATATCTTAATGAATGAGATTGGATCCATGGAATCAATCCCTGTTTTGATGCTTAATTATGAATTGCTTCAGGTGGTCTTCATCTCATTGTGCAAACAGTTTGGCTGAGGTTTTCCTAAAATTTTACATATAGATAGAATCGGCACTCATTCCAAAACGCCGAAAATGTTTACCTCGCATTGAGCCCTGAGGAAGACGAGAGCCTCGCAAGGCTTAGACCTTAGTCCCACATCGTTCTTCCCCCTCAACTGTCCTCTTCGATTCATTTTTCATTTGAGGTGAACAATTTTTGATTTTCAGATGAAAACCAAATTCAATTAGTAATACGGAATTTAATATGAAAAAATATTTCGGCTTTTAGTCCCATAAGCTGGACAATAAATCAAAAAATGAACGACAAAGTCTAAGCCACTATGAAATGGTTAAGAAAATGAGTCGTAAATTTTACTATTACTGCAACTGATCAACAGATAAGGCAAGAATTTGAGTTAAGGTTTTCAACAGCCAGAATCTTATAAAGTGTTACAAGAAAAACATTGCTAAAGTACTTTTTGGAAATGACATTAAATTTATATCTTAGAAAAACAGTCTAAATTTAGTGATCTTTCACTTTCGTTGACATTTAGTCGACTTGATTGCATAAAACTATAATTAAGTGAATAAAAAACCCAAACACGAATTAAATTGAAATGTTTATTGCAAATAAATCAGAGTTAACAAATTAAATAAAGCCTTTTATCTGCTATTTTGTATATCTCCAAGTGACTAAAAGTCAATTTAGGAATAGTTATTGAATCTTTACTCATATTATTAATATATTTATATGGAATGCAGGAAACTAGTAAGTAGTACAGTCCACATTCGTATAGCTTTTATGGCTAATTCGCTCAATCTGCTCTGGCGACAAACTTCTTAAAGGGTCTCGTTGACATATTAACGTGAACACCACATCAAGTGCTTCATGTTTCCTACAACAAGTGTTCTAGAAGTGTCTTAAAACTAAAGGGATCGATAGTAGGCTTGACTTAATCTACAAACGATAACTAGAGGTTCGAGTTATGGTTGATCTTCAAAGTATTGAGATGGTTTACAAACATTGACTTTTTATTGATTTGTTTATTGTTTTTTTTACTCATCGATATAACAGCTGTTCGTTCATTGAAGTAATGTATCAACAAATAAATGCATCTTCAACAAGGATAACATAGCATGTAAACATTAAAATTTACAAACAATAAGTAAATTAAATATATATTTGTTTTATGTAAAGAGTGTGAGTCTTCTCCAAAAGTTGATTACTTAGAAGACTCGATGTATTTTGAAATAGTGTCAGATACAAATTAAGCTGATTTTGAGAAAAGAAAAAGTGTTAATGTTTGATGATTTAGCTTTCACAATTGTGAGTACAGGTACAGCCTGACCTGGTTCATGGCAACTTACTAACTACGCACGAACCAGTTGCTTGTAACCGAGTCATATTGTATTTTGAAAATATGAATAATTAGAGTTAAATTATGTGGTAAAGGATCTAAGAGGGAAAAAAGGCATACAAAGAAAGCTATTATTTATTTGAGAAAGTAGGTGTATTTATTTGAGTTAGTTTCAATCTATTTTTGAAATGTGTCTCACGTCTACAAGTATTGGTGAGAAAAGATTAGTGTTTAAATAAAACTAGATTCATAAGGGTTAAAGTATATGAAATTCCTTAAAAAGCAAAAAATATCTAATAAGATAACACATTGAATATAATGAGGCGATTGTTATTGAAATGAGTAAGGGGCTTATTGGATACCCGGAAATACAGAACTCTAGCAAGC
Source organism: Archegozetes longisetosus (assembly GCA_018873245.2). Taxonomy (NCBI): domain Eukaryota; kingdom Metazoa; phylum Arthropoda; class Arachnida; order Sarcoptiformes; family Trhypochthoniidae; genus Archegozetes; species Archegozetes longisetosus. The sequence continues at coordinate 7,756,148 of JAEMBT020000007.1, forward strand.
AGACAGAATTTTTACTCAACTATACTCGTGTCTTATAGGCATGAGCATATTCCATATGTTCAAACGCCATAATAACGCAAGAATCACTTGTCAAACGTTACGTCAAACTTGTTTTCTTTTAACAGAATCTCATTTCTAGGCATTAAGGATTGTTGACATGAATTCATGCTTGGCATCAATCAATTGGCGACTAATTTGTCAATTGTAAGGAGCAACTCTGTTCAATTTCACACATTGGGATCGTGGACAATTAATTGAACGTCTATAATCTTACAGTAAGTGTTATAAAAAGTTTAGACATTATGAATATAAATAATACAGAATTGGCGTCAAATGAAGGGTATTCGTGTTATATAACATGTCATGAATACTGATTGGTGTTCGCGCTTAACTGGCTTGAGTTTGTCTAGCAAGTATTGCGTTTCTTTCTGGTTAACGATAACATATGTATAATTAAATGATTATTTCATAAAACTCCAATTAAGAGTTGATAATTAGAATTGAATAGATAAGAGCTGATGTTAAACTTAGCAAAATTGAATGCTTTGTCATTGGTTTCTCTTCAGATTGGGATGTTGGAATGCATGTAATCTTATGATAAAAACGCCTGTCATTTACCAGAAGCTCGTCAACCAAAATATAGATATGATTCCCATACTTATCCTGTCCTTGAGACCAATGCTGATAAACTGAATAATAGGCAGGTCCTACGCTCAAACTTGTTTCAGCTCTTAACTCAGAACAAATTCAAATCACTATTGAATACTCCACTCCAAATGGTTTCTTTGGCTAGTCATATGATTACTGTTTTATAAAGTGAGAGGTTATTCCATTCCTATTGTTTTCAGTTGACTTTAGTTCACTTCTGATAACTTTTGTTAACTTCTATTAACTTCTGTTAACTTCTGTTCTTTCGTTTCTTACAGTCATCCAATTATTTCTCTTAATATTTCTCACAGATACTCATTTCACTTAGAAGTCGTTCAAGTTTTTAGCGACTAAAGAACAAGATGGTTTATTGTAAGAATCAAATGAGATTGAGGTTGATTTATGGATCATCTTCACTGAAAGTCCTATTTTTTGAGTCTTAATACTGTGCTTAACAATTATACTGAAGTTATACTAAAACACCAGGCCTTGAAAGGGTCATAACTCTGAAAGTATTTTAAAATTCTGTTGGCATTGGGCCCAATAGATTACCATTAATTCTGAACATTATTAGCATGAAATGGCATAATTGTAGAGCTATAGCATAGAGACAGTTATGTTACAGAAGTAATTTCTAGACTGAGATTGAGGTGGCTTTCATTTAGTTAGTTTTAGTGTTTCTAAAATTGACGATTCAGTCAATATTCAGTCACAACAACCACTAGTTTTATGAGAAACACTGTTATAAGCGTTTATCAGGAAATTTGAAGTTTAAAGTAAGTCTTCGAAACGTGAATGGCATTGATGTATAAAAGACGGAAAGCGGGACAAATCATGTTTTTATCGCTTTCAATGCAGACGCAGACATACATTGAAGAGCTGAGACGCACTCACTGTACATGTGATTTGTTGTATTAATTGTTACTGTATTCGAGAAATTAGCTGATTTTGATAAAAACTACACGTTCTCTCTCTCTCCACTGTTTACTTGTCAAGAGATATATAACTGATTTCTGCCTCTTTTTAATCTTACTTTAACTCATCAAAAGTTATTCTAACAATTCTAACTTTAGCTCAAATACCGATAACTTTAATAAGAACTGAAACTTTGCAAACTACTGAAACTTTGCAAACTAGCTGAAACTTTTAGAAAACTGAAAGTTTGAACAACGGTCCAAACTTTCCTGAGTTGTTTTGAAAGACTCCCATATAATACTTTCTTTGAATTAGGTTTCGCTAAAAATAGTTTCGTTCGACTACTTCTTCTGCCAAATAAGAAGTTTGTATTGAATTTAAAAATAAAATAAGAATTCTCTCAAAGCTTTGCGCGACTCAGTTTGCAATTAAACTTATTTTTGATCTATTTATAGAATTGTTTCTGAGTCTGATCTCTCGGTTTGTTATCCAAAATTTGGTTGTGGGTGAATATGTTGCAAATGTCCGACTTTCAGTAGTTTCAAGTCTTTCATCAAATATTATCTACTCATCTATTGGTTAGAGTTGTTATGAGCTCAATTTAACTCTTACCGGTGTCTCAACACATCCGAATACCACAATCGGTGAACAATTCTGATCACAAATATGACAACATTGATGCCACTTGATCAATGGTTTCATACTCTTGATCGAAATCTGTCATATTGTGGCCGTCTGGATATGGTTGCCAGAAGTGAAGGTAAGAACTAAAAGTTATTGTTAGTATTTTAATTAGTATTGAGAGTTTCAACTATAAGGTAGTGTTAGGTTAGTGTGTTATCAAACCGATAAAGTTTAAAGCAAGTAATTAATAACTCCTCTAATATGAAATATATGAATAATGAAATATTTCACCTTAAATATTACTCATTCTATATTTAGCAAAAACAAATAAAAGAATAACTATAAGCATGAAACAGGTGTGACTGACTATTCATATCATTGGCATATCTATCAGTCGTATGATTGAGTTAGTGCTATAAAGTCCAATCTATAATGTTATTACAAGTAGAGATAGGACTGTATAGCAATGAGGTAGTTAGATGTAGTATTTTATAAAGTAGTTTAGATCCAGGTAGCAGTTGGTCCGTTTCTGATTGCAAGATTAAAGCTGGCGATTTCTAAGAGTTTATTGACACGTGTTCGAGCTTACGATAAACTTAATACATGACAAACTTTCCAATTGCTATTCATTAATGTGTTTAATTTTTAATTTTTTCACTCAAATGAACTTTGATTGCATGAAAAGGCGGTCTTGACGTATAGTCCTCAGGGGTCAGACCGAAAAAAATCCAGTTCTGGTTAGCTTTTATAGCTTTTTAAACATTAGACAAATGTAAAGCTTTCATTCACGTTGTGTTTGAGTACCAGCACATAAAACTATGTAATTTAAACAAACTTCAATTGAACGTAGAGCTGACAGGTTTATACTAAAGAGTTTTTACTTCTTTTTATTTTAAACTTTTAAAACTAATTACAAACCGATGCAACTGATGTTCACTAAAACTCAATATTCGGCTGGTATTGAACACAATGTGAATTGTAAAAAGTTTTATTTTTGTTTTTAACAAGTAAAACATGTTTACCTGTGTATGAGTTGAACGTCAAGTGAATGATGTGCTCCGTTATGGCTGTTTCTAAAAAGTCTGCCAGTTTTGGCATTTCGTTATCCCAATCTTGGCAACAGTCGAATCCTATCGAATTACTTATTCAACGTAAGTTTCGATCGTTATATTGTGATCAAGATGAATATTAAAAATTTTTGTAAGCCCTATTAGTTAATAAAGTGGAATAAATTCTAGATTTAAAAGTTAGAGTGTTAATCTCTGACGCCCTTAAGTATACCGTAGAAGCTGTTCTCATAGTGACTTAAGCGACTTTTTAAAAACAAGATTAAAATGGCATAGAAAAGTATGGGTTAATAGTAATGGATTTTTAAAAGCATTTAACTACAGGTTGAAGGGAATCGCTTTGATTATATCCGATGCATCAATAATGTTCGTTAGATTTAAAGTTTCTAAACGTGCTTTCATGGAAAGATAGGTAAAAATTCTATAAAATGCTCATTGAGTCTGATAATCAATGTCAGACTGCGGTCAAATTGACGTTCGTCCTTATTAAAGCTGCAGATCTTGTATTATCAATAAATTATTTTAGTTAGAAGGTTTAGTCAGTTTGCAGAATTACTATCTATCTATAGTTTACCGCATTTGGTAAAGTTTAGCTTTAATTTTTAAAAACTCAATCTAATCGCTGTTGAGCTGTTTTTAATTCATACGTGACTTTTATATTATGTCTAAGTAATGAAAGAGATTTTTTCAATACAAGTTTCAGTTGTGTTGATAACTATTTGGCAAGAATCGGATGACAAGTTTAGTAGACATACACACCATACACACTTTTATAGATCATGTATGAGTTAGTGATTACTGAAGTTCAAGGCTGGACAGTAACAAAAATAATGCTAATTCAAACTGTTAACATATACACTCAAACGATCACTAACAATTCGGTCTACTATTCGGTTAACTATTTCTATGTCTATGTCTTAATTGATAGCCTTCAAATTGGTGACAAGTGCAAATTTACGGTATTCTTCAAATTACTCGTTAGATAACACTCATACAAATTCACTTCTAAAGGATTAGATTTGCCGTTAAGACTAGTTGGAGTACATTGCACCATAAAATCACATCATTCTTGAAGACCTTGAGATTAACGGGTGGCTCATATCGAAAATGTTTTCGAATACTTACCTAAAAATCAGAATTAGTTGGTCTTTCAGAGCGTGTGATAGCAATAAGTCTGTTAGAGTGTGCATAGCGTCTAATGTTTTCTACCGATAATTATATCAGTGATCACAAGTCATCTATTGATTATAAGAAACTACATCTATGTTTGACCTCAATTTGAAAAACTTTTTAATAGTTGTATAGTTAGAGCAATACTGGGCCTGACTCCTCAACAGTGATATCGGGGCCTAACTTTGAATCTGTTTTTCAAAATATTTTGCCCTTCAATTCTTTGAAAAAATGTGATTTGACGTCAAGAATCAATTTAGTTGAAAAAGTAGTCAAGAAGTTGTTGATGAAAATGTTAGTTGTCGAAGACGTATAAGTAAGAAGTAGTTGAACTTATCGGTCATGTAAGAGATGGTAGATGTGGAATATATGGTGTTGATTTGTTAGCCAAAGTTGATTAGAGTTATCTTCTTTGTTTTGGGGAGGGGTTCCAAATATGATTTCTAGCGTTCACATCAATAACTTGCCTATCGCTTTTGGATTAAGATTATTTGCAGAGTAATAAAAGTTGTCACTTGTTCCACAGTTGAATCAAAGCAAATTGGGGTCACATTTTACCCGCTCTACCGACTCTATTGCTCTCTTCACTCAATTTACAAAAACATTTACTTAAGTTTGAATTAAGTTTTATTACAACTTAAACTCTAGTTGCAGTGCCTTGTTATTACTCAACTGACTATAACGTTCTAGTAATGACTTTCCGTCCGACAACTTTAAAGTTTAGGTTCGAGCGGAACAATTCTAATGGAAAGCTTAATGAACGTGCCTACAAATATCAACTTTTTATTTGCGGTAATTTTTTGGATAAAGCTTTTATTTTAATAAAAGTTGAACTTTTCAAAAGGTTTCGAAAAGTTTTGAAAAAATGTTTTCAATAAAAGTTATGCATATAAGATAAATTTCTAGCACTATAAGTGAATAAGCCTTTTAAACCTATAGTATCTAATCTGAAGTCATAATCGTGTTTTGATATATATGCCAAATAGTGTTCATTCATTTCTTTTATAGTCTGAACCGACAAATTATTTTCTATTCATAGGTGCCGAACATGAATCAGCGGCCGCCTGGTTAGCAGCTGCTACTGCAGCCACTTCTAACATTAATAATAAATTGCATGATCAACAGCCACATCTTCTTAAACCTTTTGGTAAAAACGATAGAATACGAAGAACTTCTATATTGCGTCAGTCACCGCCTGTCATACCGGAGGCACCGGTATCTCCGACTTCGCCAACGGAGAAGAAAAACGTACGCTTTGCCGATTCGATGGGATATCAATTAGAGTCGATAAAATATTTTGTAATTTCCCCGCAAGTCCGGCGAAGACACAGTACAAACACGGCTCCGCTCATATTTAGTCAATACAACAATACAGACAAGAACCAAAAATCTTCTTTAGTGCCAACTAACTTCACAATGCCTTCATTGCAATCGAACTTCCACTCGAAACTGCGGTCGCAGTCTGTCCTGTTGCACTCGATAACCACAGCCGAGACTACAGTTTATGGTATCATATCAGTGATAAATCATAGTTTCGTGAAAAAAGTTTACGTCAGATATACTTACAACGATTGGAAAAGTTTTGTGGAACAAGAAGGCAATTATATGTTAGGATCGCATGAGGGCGAAACTGATAAGTTTTCATTTGCCATTTATTGCAAGTCAACTGATTTCACTCTTTCATCGCCCAATCAATTCCATCCACGACTCTTTTTCGCAATTCGCTACGAAATTGGCGACGGAAGAGAGTTCTGGGATAACAACGATGGCAAAAACTATTGTCTAAATTATTTAGCGTTTTGACCGAAGCGATCAATTTAGCAAAAGTGGAGTTGACTGGAGTATAGGTGGGAGAAGTTGTTCCCTAATAATTGCTGGCAATAGCCATGTACAACACTTTCCACTAAATCACAAGTATTGACAATTGTTTGCCATCTGGTGATTTGGTAATTAGAAAGTTCCTGAAGACTATTCTGAAGACTATTCTGGCTGAGAATCGGTGAAACGAATAGAAACGTTTGCCATTTAATTATACACTGAAACAACTTATTAACTGATAGGTCAATATTGACATAATATGTTTATACTCTCTAACATTTTTAGTTTTAAGTTTATCTTTATTTCTCGTCATTTGGTTGTTTTAATTTTATAGTTTTATCATTTCTTTCTAACCCTATTTAATATACTTTTATTTTATGCTAATTTGTGAGAACTGATCAAAGTGAGCATTAATACTAAACGTTTCGTACCATTTATGAGTTTGACATAAAGTGAATTAGATGTAAAATGTAAATATAGTTGAAGTTGAGGTAAAGCCAAATAGGAAAAAGTAGCACTGCTGTGATCGCTGTTGGCCATTAGGCCATATAATTACAAGTATACATATTCTCATCTTATAATAAAAACTTCAAATATAGCTCCTATTGTAAATATACTTTAATGGATTGTATATCATTATGTAATACTTGTAAACATCTAATAATTATTACCTAAGATTTACGCATAAATTGTAAGAACTGGATCTAAACCTAGGTTTTTATAATTTGTTTATTAAATTTATTGTTTATTCATCCTTCAAAATGATCTTTAACTTAGTCTTTTGCATATATTTAACTCGATTTTTGCATATATTTAACAAACTTTTAGAATAAAAATTTAACTAAAATTGAAAATATCGAGCAAAGTTTGACTACTCTATTAGAACAATATTGCAGATGATTTGTGTTTGAAAGGAACAATTCGTCAAGTATAGCATTTTCAGGTGATTGCACGTTTCAACTTGATCGCAATCTTCTCAGTTTCAACTTTAACTATCTCATTAATGACAATCTCTTACCAAAGCTTAAATCAAACACCAAACACAAAAGTATTTGCTCAAAATCCTTAAAATAGACCCATTGGTCAATTAAAGGTAAATACCTAGTATATAAAACATTGTGATTTGTGATCCAATTAAAGAATAGATGGAATGTAAACAGGTATTTGTTGAGATGAACGCTATAAAATGGTACCAGTGATTGAAATAGCATTTTATAGTACTGGCTCTATCGCTTCAAATAGTATTAAAACGAGATTTAGCTTAAACTACTCAAGTGTTGAGTATCTGTTCAATAATCTTGTCTTAATATTTATAAATCTTACAATCAATTAAAATTCAGCTCATTCGTAAGTTTAGTAATTTTGGTAATTTTCTTAATTCTTATTGGGATTAGTATTTGCAACGTTTTAGAGATAACTACTTATTTGCATCTGAAAAGTTGAGGTTATATTGGGGAAGGTGATTTGAAAAATACTTCCTACATCCCAGTATTAATCTTCAGATTTAAACTCATCGGAAATAAGTTAAATCAAATTCGTGAGAGGAGTTTCAAAATCAACTTAAAACTCATTTTTACGAATTATTACCTCTCATAAGTTATTCTATGACTTCGATTATCACAGATAGGGTTGAATAACATATATTAAGAAAGGTTAGCGACGTAATCAAAAGCTCATTAATATCATAGTAATTATTATGAGTTTTTAAGTTCACATTTCGTACCTTCTAACTCTTCACTGCTTGTGGTTTTAGAAAATGTCATTGCTGTCAGCTTCAAAATTGTACTATGTTAAAAAATTGTACTATGTTAAAAACTGTACTATGTTACAAAATTGTACTATGTTACAGCTCAATTGCCTGCGGGCTCATGCCAGTCTTGTTATGTGAGTTGAAGCTTACAACTTGTCTATTACTGTGCCAAAAGCTATACTAAATACCGATGTTCATAAGTTTTTTAACTTCTATCATATCATTTTTTAAGATTATACCTTTTACATCAGTTTTATGCCAATTTCTTTTATATCCCATCTATCATCAGTTTTACCAAAAATTATCTCATTTAGACATTTACGATTGATTTTCAGAGGATTTTCGTCATTTTTATATATTAATTAGACTCAAGTTTTAAATTTTTACAAGTTAGAAACAACTTTTATATAAAATATGAACCAATGCTGTCATTGAAAATGAGAAAAAATAGTTTCATTTTTATTTTATTTCAAATTTATTTTGAGAATGCATTGAAGGTATTTTTCAACAATTTTTTATCTTAAAAGTTGAAAAAATTGTCGGACCATAAATTTGCCAAATAACATGAATGAAAACATAATGTATACAACGAAAACCAAGTAATGACTTAATTTGAACGAGTTAAGCAAATAAATAAAGTGAAAATTCAAAATTCAAAAGCAAAACAATAAGATTAATTAACATAACTATAAGTAATTAGACAAGAACTGTCTGGTATAATTAGCCTGGTAGTTTTATGACTTAAGAAACTAATTTAAATCGTTTATACTAGCCTATAGCCATACGACCATAAAGTGTGATTCAACTAATTTCTAGGAGTTATAAAAGGAATAAAAAAGCAAATCAAAGTTAGAGATAATAGTCTGGGCCAGTTTGTGCGTTAAGGGTAATAGTCTGAGTGAAATAGTAAGCTTAAAGGAACTCGAGTTGTGTCTCACACCCAGATTATGCTAAACACCTATTGAATTGTTGAACTGTTCACATTATTATTAGATCATTAATTTTAAAGCAAACACTATTTATTATGTCAAATGAATTATTCAATGCAAATATAACATTAGAAGACGCAAATATTGCTCTCAATCATTCATTGCCAACGGGTTACCAATTCTTCTATTGAACTATTGCGTGAAATCAAAATTCATTTAATTTAATCGATTCCCAGACGCCCAAACCCTTCAAATTGAAAGCATCACTACTTCAATCACACCAAGTCAGAAGTTTTTTATTCTTTTTCAGTTAAATTCTCTAAAATATTGCAAACTATTGAATAAAAAACTAAACTTGTTTAGATAAAAATGTGATAAAAATGCAAACATATAGTCAGTCGATCCTAAATAATTCCAAAAATGAAATATAGGCTTATTATAGGAGAAGACTAATCGAAACGATATGAGATTATAATAACTCTGAAAATTAACATTATTCCAACTCAATTTTCAGTCTTCATAATGTTTCACTTAGTTCACCATAAAAGCAATTTAACAAATAAACTTATTTGTTTTTCTCTTTAATAAGCTTTCATTGATGGCATTGAGAGAGATATAGGTCGTAAATAATTGAGATTGTTTTCATCAAAATGTTTTGTTTTGTTTTGTTTCACCTCTTTTGAGACACTAAGAGCTAAGTGTCTAATAACTGATAAGTCAGTCAATTATTGAGATATAGCAGAAAGAAGAAGTTTTATCACTTAATATTACGAAAAACATCTTTGGGTAGACTTTAGACTTGAACTCTGCAAAATTGATGCAACCCTTGATTAGTTATGAAAAACTAATTTTATTTTTTATTCGTTCAAGTTGATTAATAGCGAAAAATGATCTAAAACATTATCTAAAATAATGTCTAATAGTGTATTCATTAGGTGAACAATGGTTTATATCTGTATTATTAGAAACAAGAGATGATATCAAATAATAACTTTTGAAAATTTCTAAAACGTCATTAAAATATTGATAATCAGATCAGTTGTTGTCGGGGTGTTCGGCAGCGGCTCTGGCGGCGGCTCCGATTCTTCTCCACCGCGACGATGCTATTGAAAATATCACATAAAAACTTATAATTATTTTTATATTAGTTAAAAGTATTGTCATAAGTTGAAAAGAATTTCATTTTGTTTAAGGTAAAGAAGAAATAGTTATAAAGATTTTAACCTCGATTTGATCTTAGGTGATTTAATGAGGTTAGCATTCGAATCATGAAAGAAGCCGGAACTGTAATGGTGTCCTTTGTTTCCTCCAACATCACTTCATTGCGATTGGTTATCTAATCAAGTAATAAACTTAACTCATTAATTATTACTTTAAGGAACTCTTTTACGATTGTGCAAATAATCTTCATGTACGTTTATTCTAATTAATCTAACTTTCAGTTAAACCATTTATCAATATCTCTTTAATCGTGTAAATCATGTTAAGTCAATCAATATCTTAAGAGTGGTTTGGACTTATAATCAACGCTGCGTTGGCTTAATTTGATATTCAAGATAAAAATAATTAATCCAATCAATATAATCGTCAAGAATCTAATCGTGCCTTACATATACTCCAAAGCAAGGCTTAAGATCAACAGAAAGTCAAAACAAACAACTGAATGACAGCAATTTCTGTACTGTTTATAAATACCTTTAGACTCATATGATCAAATGATAAACTGATTACATTTCAATTTGCATTACACTTTCACTTTTCAAGGTTATGTTTCTCATAAGACCTCATCCAAACCTTTAGATAAGCCTTAGTGAAACTCGAATGTAGCCAAAAATATCATATCAAACTTTCTCAAAAATACTTATCCCAACAAAGCTCAGCAACAATCGTTTAGGTCTAATACCTTTACAGTACTGTTCTATCTGATTAAGTCTACCTCACGATTGCACTTAATTCCGTATTATTACCTCTTTTGCTTTTGCCACATCAAAAAATGGGTCTTCACTAATAGGTGCCCATAATTTGATATCGTAATCAATGCCACTCGACGCCAATACTTCAAATAGAGTAAGAAATTGATTCATTAATTAATATTTGAATCAACATTTAAACAAACTCAAGAACCCCTACTTGGATCGAATGGATGGGGCTGAAGACAATTGACAACATGATGATCGCCTTCCATGATCATAATCAGTTCAGCCGTATATCGAGACCAAACAAATATGTGTCCGCAGTCACTTCCACTCATTATATAATCATCGCCCCAAAATGTTGCCTCTTTGATCTGTTCAATAAACCATACATGACTTAACTAATTCCTTCTAAAATTCTTATAACAAACCATAGTTCTAGCGTTTCGATGACCGGTATATTTCTGTTTAATCGTTGGTATCGAGACGTTAGGCAGTTGTGCCCGTTCTTGTTCGCGCTCTTCTTTCAGGTGCTTTAGCACGTCGTCAAATGACTGAAGCAAACGATCGCGAGTACCAGTATTTGAGACACTACTCGACTCGTTGTAGTCTTCATCATTGATATCGTCATCGTCTTCACTCATAAGTCTATAATTAGTCGAGTTTTCATTTTCTAGTTCATTTTCACTATTAGTAACTAAATCTCTATTATCTGAAAAGTCCATTTCTTCGACATTGATTGTGCTATTATTGGGCAAATCATCGGACACTATATCTAAATTGATGTCATCGTTCAGATTTGACTCTTCGTCAATAGAAGGTACGAGACGATCAGTACTGGGAACACCAGTTTCAACGGTAATCATTCCACTGTTGACTCCTTGCCCACTATATTGTAAATTAACTATAGGTTCTTCATTGTTGGCATCAACCAGACTTTGATGATGTTCTACTAACTGCTGTTCGAGACACTGCAACCTTTCGGATAATGAGCCACTCGTGGCAACGTTAGTCTCTCGCGTACTTTGTGATGAGTTTGTTGCACCAGTACTTGCAGAAGACGATGACGGCTGATATGATGAGTTTTGTAAAGTATTGCTATCACTGTCAGAATTATTAAGATTGTCTAAAATTTCTGAATTAGTATTAGATTCAAGAGCTGCCGATTGAGATCTTTCGTCAGAATTATTATTTTGTGATTGGCGTTGAGGCGAATTGAAAATACGAGTCAACACTTCAGACATTCTCTGCATAAGACTGGAGTGTAGTGTTCGCGGACGGTTTAGTACCTCGGTTTGATCACGTTCACTCTCAGGCCTAGCATTAGGGCCCGTGTCAGACCAGTCTCCACGAACTCTCAGACGCTTCATCAATGGTCGATTTGAAGAAGAAGAAGAAGAGGAGGAGGAAGGCGACAGTTTTTGCTTTCGCATGCCATCAGCTATCAGCTGCTGGTATTTTCGGTTTCCCCTCTCCTGAATCATTGAAATAAACTTTGAATTATATTTAGAGTTAACTTCTTAAACTTCCAACTATTGCATTATACTCCTTAATAATAACATAATTGTTTAAAATTTTAAATTCGATATCAAATAGTTGAATGGATTTATATTTTTTGCTTACGTTGACTTCAAATAAGTAAATATAGTCACTCGAATAGCTGACTAGCATTTCCTGTCCATCAGGACTATAGCACAGAGAAGTGATTCTATGATTTTTGTTTTCGAATTCAGGAACTGTAAACCTGGCTACCATAGACTGAGCGCTGTTACTCAAATAATTGCCTGTTTAACAGAATCATCTATTATTTCGATAGTTAAGTAGAAAAATATGTGACAAACCGAGCGCTCGGGTGCCCAGAACTCTGCGGTCATAAATACGAACAGTAGAATCAGCACAACCAACACTCATGTAATAAGGCATCAAATGGTTGACGGCCAAAGCTGTGACCGCATAACTGCAATTGACTCTAAACATACAAAATAACAAATGGTTTAAATTCTCAAAAAATTAAACTCTTTACTAACAGAATGTCATCTTGGCAATTAGTTAACGAACAATTGGATTTGACTCTCAAGTCAAACCAACGAACAGTTCCATCTTCTCCACAGCTCAAGAACGTGTGAGGATCATTAGGGACTGTTGTGACCTCATACGCGGTTCCAAAATGACAGTTAAATATATTGACGAGACTGGTCTCAGGTCTTTCCAGGTTTGTAAAGATAGCCATTCCATCACCAGAACAAGAAACGACCTGAGCAATAGTTCAATCATTAACTTATTGAATGAATAAAGAAACCAAATCTTTAACTAACATGTCTATCACCAGTATTTGGTAAAAATTTTGCGCTAAAAATATTAGCACGGTGTCCAGTACGTACAGAAGCTAATATCTATTTTAGGAATATATGAATTTATTAATAGATTAATTGAAATCAATGATGAAGGTAGAGGAATATTTCAATTACTTCATAAGTATAGGCTTGTGTTACACATAAATGTTGATCGTCAGAACCAGAGAGTATATAATGTCCGCTTTGGTTCCAACAAATTGAATTTACCTAGTTATCAATTCGTTTGATCAAAAACTAAATTCAATATTCATATAAAAAACTCATGGTAGACATACACATCCGTTGTGAACCGGTAACTTCTTCTGCAGTCGAAGTCTTTGGATCAACGACTTATTGTCTGGATTAAGTTATAAATCAAAGTCTATTCAAAAATTCATTGATTAAACTCACTTTTAGCTGCATTATGAATCAGAAACGGATTGATGTCATTAGCACTTTGCGGGTGAAATAATTTGTAATACAATCCATTCTTGTCCATTTCAGCGCTATTCCTATCAAATAAACCAATAGATGCAAAGTATTTATTACTAAAGCTTAGTCTTTACGCAATTCATCTACACTCAAAAACTCAAAATCATTCATAGCAACCAGAAGTGATGCCTTGTCGTTGGGATGCTTTCCATCAGATCATAATATATGGCATATTGCGAAGCTTATGGGATATTCAATATAGTAATGGAAGCAAAATAGAAATCAAATTTGGCAACAAATTGAGGAGGATGAGAGAAGGGTTGAGATAGAAACATCCTATTTCTCGTTGCTATCAACGATTGTTAGGTTTTCAACAGTAATCTTTCTCTAGAAACTAAATATTTAGCTCTAAATTAACCTGATTGAATGTCAGCAACTTTTAGTTTGAAATTTTCTTTATTTTTGCTCATATTCACTACACGAACAGCAGAATTAGAAACAATTGTTTTCAATATTGTAAACCTTATCTGAGTGTATAATCAGATGTTAATAAAATCATTCATTTATTGGTTTGCAAACAATACAAAGAACTGAAACGAAAAATTCAAATCAATTAAACAAAATGAAACAGTAAATGAAACTTATTCCGATTGATCTGACAAAATGTTTGACAAGTAACTGGTCTTTCTTAGTCAAATCCTAAGTTATTAATTGTATCGATCATTTGAATGAGTTTATGTAAATTTATGATAAGTGCCAAAGCCTTTGCTAAAATAGTTGCAAACTAGTGTCTGATGGCATCTCAGATAAAATTGCATTCATTACTCAATCGATCCAACCAATCAATGTTTGAGTTGATGCAAATTTAAAATAGAAGTTTAAATTTGTAACATAGTCATCTAAGAACTAATTAATTGATTTGTAATCAAAGATGGATTGACGTCAAACTTAATCTGTTGTGAAATATGTTTGCAAAACAACTTATTTAGCTTTATATAAGTGTTTGGATGAGGAAACGGCTGATTTTGGTCTAACTATAATCTATTGTAATTGTGGTTTAACATATCTATAAATTAGTTGTTTGTCTGAACAAACCATTTCATATTTGTAATATGAGTTCAATATTTTCTTCTTATTATTACTCGCACTAAACCTAAATTGAACTTTTATTTTGATGTATTTCTCCGTTGATATTGAGCTTGTGCACAACTTCAACTGAGATTCAGTTCTATTACACTGTCGCTATTTTTATTGACATCTATTTATAATTAAATAACATCAAAATCAATCCATTACTAATACGAGTCTTCAATTTAGGTTTATTTCAAACGCTTTCAATTCAAACAAACTGATTAACAACTGAGTGACAAATACAATTATTTGATTTAAATATTAAATAACTTAATCGAAATAATAGTAAATATTTATGAAAATAATAAAATATTTATAAACAAAATGTTGGAACAGTTAAATAGTAGGAAAAGAATGAAATGCAAATAAAGAGTTGGTATTATTAAAATGAAAATCTAATAAATATTAATCTCTTAATACTAACCTAATACTATAATTGCACTAATGAGTTGTCCAAAGTTTCACATGATTAACAAACGATTATTTAAAACGAAAATCAACTCTATTAAGAAACATTTTCATACATTCAAATAAATGTCTTTAAGTATTTTCTCTCAATCTTTATGGTTTTGGTTCACAACTACATTACGTCTGTTTCTAACTTCATCATTACTGTCTCATTGAAATGTCACAAATATAGCATAAAAATTATTTTTTAGCTCAAAAAACTTTAAATAGTCTTCAATTTGGGAAATGTTTCAATTCTTCTAAAAACATGAAATTTGTTTATTTTGTCACAGCTTCCGATAAACATTTAGACGTTATTCACTTTGAAATCATTCGAAACAATCATTACTCAAATGAACCTCAGCTCAAAGCTATTAATACTTGTCATCAAGTTATACGAAACGACTCTTTTATTTGCATTATTTTGTGAGAATAAAAATTTATTTATGAATTAAATTACAATATAAATGATTATAATCGATCAAATGGTTTTATCATTTCTAGTTTATTTGAAAATTTATTCAAGTTTAAACTTTATTATCTTCTATATCTGTATCGTTTAAAGTGGAACCAAAGTTGTAAAATATTATTTTGGAATTGACTCCTAAATCCACTCTTATAAGAATAATTCCACTCTCTATTGACTATTTTGAAACAAATGTCTTCATAGGGAGGACCAGAAGAAAAGCGAATGAATGCGAAGTCTTTATTATCAGGACATGGAGTAATCTTAAATGTAGGTGTTTTGCTTTTGTCGATCAAATCCGGATAAAATATATTGAATTTGTAGCCCTGAACCACTTTTGGGGGAGGATTATCCACATCGTAATGGGTTTGATTATATTTGTTCCACTCAAATCCTGTGTGAACTCTATTGAAATATCGCGGTTTTCGCGGTCTATATTTGTCAGACCAGGAGTAATTTCTATCCAGTTTTAACGGCTCCTCAACGCTAAAGGCTGCCTCGTCGTCAGTCATTCCTTTTCGTGCTTCGCGTTCAAAAGCCACCTCTTCTGCAGTCATTAATACTTTTTTCTTGTCTTCATTAGCGTCTGCTTTTAACACTTTATTTCTTTGATATTCTAAAAGTTTCAAATCTTCTTCAGGTTCTATTATTAGAGTTCCTGCCTCTAAATCATTCATTGAGAGCAAAGCAGGCGAGTACTGCCCTAATTCGTAGTCATCAATACATTTCTCAACTGAGTCCATCGGCTGTTCACTATTTTCTTCATCAAGTCGTGATTCGGTAACTTCTTCAGCCATAGGATCAGTGGAAGTACTAGGTTTTTGTTCTTCATGAACATGGGTCTTATCAACGATTGGAAATATAGGTTGATTTTGTGGCTGTTGAACACTCTGTTCTTTCTTCAGTTTATTCAATCGTTTAACGAGATTTTGTTCATGCATTTCTCTCAGTCGTGCTCTTGCTATGTGCGCTTTAAGTCTGGACAACAACGTCTCCCAATATCCAATATCTATTCCCTCCTCATTCGAATGGATTTTCTTTTCGATCTGGGTTTGCAAAGCTTGCAACTGAGTCGGAGTTTTGCCTTTGAAAACATGAATGACTTCGTTACTGACGGCAGGATTGATTCCTTCTCTCCTATCCATAGAGTTCTGAGTTTGAACTCGTTTAAGTTTGTAGAGCTCATCTTCAACTATAATTTGCAAATCTCTCCAATAACCTAAATTATTTTCGCTATCGAGTTCCATATAAACTTTGATATCCTCATGTAAGTCTTCGAGATCACTGATTCGTAATCCATTCAGACAGAGATAAGGTTCGACCAACTCGGATGGGATTTCTTCGTTTTTGTCAGAGTTTTCGTCTCCACCAATATCATCGCCAAAAGCATTGATATATCTGGCGAGCAAATCAATAGGTTTAGCCCTTCCTTCTTTGATTCTCAATTTGGATCTAAGTTTAGCTTGCTTTAAGTGGAAATAGTCTTCTTGTTTTTCCCACTCTTTGAACTGTTCTGCCTCTTTCTCTCTTTGCATTCTCGCCAACTCATCCATTCTTTCTTCTCTCTCTCGTTCTCTCTCGAGTCTTCTTTGTTTGACTTTTTCCAACTCTTTCTTATTTAATTCCATTTTCAATCTATTCATTCTATCGATCTCTTCCTCGTCCACATTCTTTAGGCCTAATTTCTCATACTTTTTAGTCCAAACAAAAGTCTTGTGAAGGTTTGCGTCACCAAAGGGATTGTCAGCATTGGTATATCCCATATATTCTTCGTCCCAACCCATCAATTTCTTCCTCTTCCTCTCCTTCGCCTCTTTCTTGGCGAGTCTCCTCAATCTCTTCTGTTCTGGTGTTTCCAAGGCTTTCATTAACTCTTTTTGTCTCCTCTTCTCTTCCTTTAACCTCTGTTTTTGTTCATTTAATCGTTGTAATTGTTCCATTTGATTATTGGCTGCTTTGTCAGAAATCAATGTCTTCTTTTGTTTGGTCTCTTCATCTGAACTTTCATTAGAACTTTGACTCCGAGGAGAACTGCGATCGCTCGAAGATGAAGTCGAAGAAGGCGATCGTCGTTTCGATCTTTTTGCTTCTATGCGAAGAGGAATGTCTTTTCGATAAAGACGAAGATCGCGATCGCTCTCTTGATCTCCTTTTTTACTCTTATGTGAAGATGAAGAATGTCTTTTAGGTGAATCGTCTCTTTCATAATCTCTTTTCTTATGATAAAAATCGTCGTCTTTTCTGCTTCTCTCGTGTCTTCGTTTGTGTTCATCACTCAAATCATTCTTTCGTTGATCACTTTTACGATCATATTTTAATTGATTTCTATCAAAATATTCTTTATTACGATAACTGGTCATTGTTTACAATTAAATCTAATTAATTGCAAGTTTCAAAAACTAAAAATAAACGATTGAAAAACATAAACCAATATTTTGATTACTTCAGTCAATAACTCTCTTATTTTCCGTTTGAGCACTATTTTCTTAAACTAGTTTATAGTCATTGAAATGTCCAACACTGAACACAAATAAAACTCCCTGACTTTCACATGTAGTTAAGTGCTTTCTGAAAATCAATAACAACTAACCTGTGTTTTACTATTGTATTTTTTATGCTGTTTTTGAAAACTGCTTAAGTACATATGGAAGTTAAAGACATTTGACTGCGCAGGATTAAATACATTCCTATTTATTTTCGTAAGAGCTCACTGAAAACGCACTCTCTTCGTATTGATATATTACTGTCGTAACAGCTAGCAATAAATAAGAGCCATCTATGGCAAAAATCATTACAACTCCCTAACTTCTGAATAAGATACATTTTATTCACAATATAAGTACAACAAAATTAACAATAATTATGGTCTAGTCGATTAACATGATTATTACAATGCAGTAACATTTCAGAAGGCATTGATAATGTGAATAAGTATTTAAAAAAAAGTATTTTGAAAACTTGAAGATTAAATTTGACCTATAATGACTGCCTTAACCATATAGGGGACTAAGGGAGCTATAGTGATTTTTTGATCGTCTTCTAGAGCCTATTTTCTTGAAACTACGCCAAAACCCAACTATAACTTATAATTGGGTTAGGTGTAGTTTCAAGAAAATAAACTCTAGAGGACGATAAAAAATTGTTAGCTATATTTTACTGCAGGAATATGTTAGTACTAGTGGTCACACCATTTATAAGTGATTTGACTTACTAAAATGCAACATTTCAAAGTTTCATTACTTGAAGACAAGTAATTGCAAATCATTCTAATAAATTTCTATTGAATAATTCATATCCTGTAAGAATAGAATAAATATAATGAAACCTTAAGCAACATTTATCAGAAACAATATTTAATAAAGCTTTAAATCCAATTTCAATAGCAAGATCAGAGCAACAGTTTAGATTTAAATAATTAATTCACGATCACTGTAATAAGTAATGATAAGCACAAGCTTGAAAACGCCGAGCCTGAGCCTGGCGAGCCTAGGCTAGAAATATTCAGATCTCAAGCTTGAGTCTATTCCAAAAACGACGATCCGGAGCCTAAGCTTAAACGTTGAGCTCCGAGCCTTAGCCTGAGCCTAGAGCCTAAATTGAAATATTGATATAATTTTCATAAAAAAATCTGTAATAGCATCTATTAATAATGATTAAAAGTCAAAATAACAGTGTGATGCACAAAGAGTTAAAACCAAAAATGAATATTTGAAAATGCATTTTAATCTAAGTAATTATTGATAGAGTGTAACACATGACGTTTCGAATTGTGTTGTCTGCCAATCGATTTCTCCTCTTAGTTATTATTATTCCTGCTTTTGAGAATATCTGTTCACTCGGAATAATCGTAGCCGTTTTGCATAGAATCACAAAAGTAAATTTTGAAAGTCAAGGATATGAAGAATGATGTCTTTTCCACCAATCAATCGGTTCTATTTCAGACCCTTCTTCCGGATTTCGAAAATATTTATTAATTTCTTCATTAGTGTTAACTTAAGGTTTCTTATATATAGTATCAAATAATGATGAGATAGTGACTTGAGCTCTATTATTAGATTTAGTTTTAGAGTATTGATATGTTCATCAAATATTTCCCTGAGCAACTTTTCAATACTTTTCAGGATCGCTAGCCTGAGTCTGTAGGCTCGAAAAGTTTCTCTAGCCGTTTCACTACCTATGCTCTTCATTAGTAATAAGAGATGTATTAATCGGGTTTAGAATAAGACTGAATTGATAAACAGTAACAAATTTTCTTCAGAACTCTTTCGTGAACACAATCAGATTGATTTGCATAGCGGTTAAGTCGAGTCACGTCATTCCGAACAGACCACTGCGGAGACCAAGCAGTTCGAAATAGTTGTCCTCTCAAAATAGCATCGCTCGGATTTACTTTTATTGTAATTTCTATCTTCTGCTCAAATCCTTTTCTTTTGGCAGTCGATTCACTCGGAAGTATTATCTTTTAATTATAACATTAAATATTAATTTAAATAACATTTTCATTCATTTTCAAACAGTTTGTTACTATAAATAACACTTTGATAAATATAAATACCTCAGCATTTTGTATAGATTTTAGTGTTAAACGATGGCACAAAGAAGTTGGAAGTAATTCATTTAAGTATTTGATCAGTTCATCAGAAGCTTCGACTGCCAGCACGTGGTTTGTTGAAACTTTTTTTCTCTCATCACAAACACAATAATTGTCAGGAATGAGGGCTTCTTTACAACTTCTTTTGATGGAATTAGTTCTCGCCATGGAGAAAAAACATGACTATTATTACGACTTTTATTATTTGTGAGCGGTGAAAAATCTCCTGAAATTATTTTTCAGATTAAAACTTTTACAAATAATTCAGGTTAACAACTACTCAAACGATAGAAAGATTTAATGAGATAATACCTTCAACTATATCTAATAATAATTGGTGCAGATCTAACCAAGTTATCAGTTTTTCACTATTCTCTTGTAAGAAATACTGTAAGTGAGGATATTTGTTATCTAAAAGTTTTGGTAAATGAATAGCGAACAAAGGCATTCGCTCTTCTATGCGTCCGATCACAGTCTCTAATATTGGTCCATATCTGTTTCCATGATCACCCATCAGAATAAAAATAGTATTGTTTAAGGATTTACTAATTGATTGAATGAACTGCAAGATATGAAAGTCAACTAATTGTGCTTTGTTGAAATCGTCGTGAGTGACTTCTATATAAAACGAAAACCCAAAATAAGGCTGAGAACTCTTTCGGTTGAACTCTATGAACGATCGTATTTGATCGAACATGACTTCAATTTTTGGAATTGTTTTGTCGAAACAATAATCTGAAGTGTCATAGTTTCGATACATATGTAGCCAAAAGGGTCGTGGGTAGAAAAGAGTTGGGCTTTTTTTGACAAAACCTTGAGATTCATAGTTAAATAAAGTGAAATCAGGATGGTCTTCAATCAGAGCAGTTGCGTAACCTTTTGACTGGAACTTTTTCCAAATGAATGGCCAGTCATCGTATGGTATACCTCTTTTATTTTGATATTCACTAACTCTTTTACCTTTAAATTACAGAATTAAGAATTTATCAAATTACTTTGCCAATCAATTAATAATTGGATTAAGAGCCTGTCAGTCATATCAATTATGATTTAATTAATGAGACTTACCAGTGAGAAAAGGCACCATATTCGGGAAGGAATTGTCGGCTAATTTAGTTAATCCTTTTAAATATGTAATACGTCCTAATCTTTCTAATGAGTGTTGAGTTTTCGGCATAAATCTTAAATAATTGAGGCGAGAAAGAGATTCAACTACCAGAATAAGTACTGACGGATCAGTCTGTTTACTATCTATCGAAATACGATTTTGATTCTTCGAATCCTTTGATTTGGTCATCATCTTTGGAATTACGTAATGAAAGTTTTTATATATTTGCTTCTGATCTGAGAAACACGAAACGTTAGCGAAAAAAGTTTCATTTAATTGAACCCCATTAATCGGATCCAATAATCTCGGTTCTTTATAAACAATAACATTGTCGGAAGAGTTGCTCTTTTCGAACAATTGATAATAGCATTTAAGTTGAAGTTTGTTGGGTATGAGTTTTAAGTGGCCGAAGCCATTAATGTACTGAATATAAGTTAAATTATTGAGTAATTTGTTGCTTAGCTGGCATTTAATATATGATGGCATATAATACATAAATTTTCTAACAGTATCATCAAACGGATTTATATGAATCGGAAGTTGACATCCCTTTCGATTATAAAGGGAGGCACTGGATAAGACATAGTTTTCATGGAAGAATTTATGTTCTATACGATCATTGAAGAGACCATAGAAGTAAATGAGAAAAATGGAACATAAGAAAATTAGAGTAAAGTACTTCCTTTGCAGACGAACCATACTTATGGCTATCTATTAATTTGAGATTATGTAATATAAATTGAAATATGTAACAAAATTATAAATTAAATTGAACTATGACATAAAATGTAACTCTTTGAAATTTGGTCCCTCTTGGTTGAGGTGGTACTATCAGTCTGATATATTTGTTCGGTTGATCACTCAAACCCTGATATTCATGTGCATTAGCTTTTTATAGCAACATAAGCTTTTCATCTATTTAACTTTCACATTTTGACATCTATCAGTTAATCATTAGTCTTGAACATAAATTTAAGTTCGTCATCACATCTGAAACACTTTTCCCTTTTAATGTGAATAGTAATAAATAAATTGGCATAATTTGTATAACTTGATTCGAGTGCTGTGGCATAATCAGCAATAGAAAAATTGATTATTAAGACTTTTGTAAATACTAATATGTAATGCATGCTATTCGATTATGTTTTTCAACGCATTTATAAGTATAATGAAGCTTAATTTTGAACACTTATCTTAGCGAATAGAGTTATGCTGCCAATAAAATAATTCCTAATTTCCAGGTTTAACAACCTGTTCAGCCTTATTCATAAATAACACTTGAGCTTTAGCGAAAGTTTGATTTGATTTTGATAACTTGAGGTGTAATTTCAAGTTGATACTTATGTATTTTTCATAGAAAATGAACCCAAAGTTATGACTTTAGTTGGAGTCAGTTTTGTCAATATGAAAATTGTCACCTAAGCGATAAATTTTTCAAGTTACTGCTGAAGTTGTGTTTATGAATAAGATTGTTTATTCATTTTTATTCATCTCCTTATTCATTTAAATTTTTAAAGCATGATATAAGAATTTTCATTGAATGTCTTAAACATTTTCAGATATTTCAAAGGAAAAGAGCAATGTATTCACTAATGTTTAATAATAAATGATATTCATTCAATAAAGTTTTATTCGTACGGCTAGAGTTACCACCCATATTGGTCTCTCCTGGATTATTTCGACTTGGGGTGAATTTACCCGACTTGGAAAAGATCGTTGTCAGGACACTAATAAACATACAGTCATGGAAAAATCTAAAATACAAACTAAATTTATTTGGTTCCATACTCTTTAGATCGATTTTGATTTCAGAAATATTATTTGTGAATAAACATGAAAGGAATAATTTAAAAAATATATCAAAATTGATCCTGATAAATTTTTTACAACAGATATTTTATAACTTGAAAACTACAAGGTATATTTTAAATTTTTCAGTTCTATTTAATAAGGCTTAGAAAATGGGTCGATATGTATTTTAGGAAATCTTTGAAAAATGACTCATTTGACCATTGTTTGTTTAACATTAATATAATCAATACAATTGCTACTTAATCGCCGTTTGATTTCTACTTTATTTTTCCAGAAGCTCTTAATTTTATAATTTCCTAAACTTTGACTCTATTGTATTGAATACATTAATATTAACAAACTATCATGATCAAATGAGTCATTTTCAAAAATTTTCTGAAACAGTAGTGAATAACAAAGTGATGCAAGAATATAAAGAAAATTTTTGTTAGTTCAAAACTGAATTCTATATTTAACAACTGAAAGATTATTTGAGCAGTTAAAGCAAATAAATATTTGTTAAAAGATAAATTACTAGGATTTAGGCACAATAAAAAATAGGTTTCATAAATAACAAGCTCTACAGTTTCATACATACATACATACAGTTATGATACAAAACAAACGCACTCATCATTTATTAATAATTAGTTAAGCAAAATATATTCAATTATCAATTTAAAAGCTTCTAAAAATGAAATTTAGACTAGAAACTATTATTTAGCTGATGAAACGCCTGTTATCCGTTGTTGTAATTGTTTCAATTGATTCTAAACCTCCTCTGGCGTATCAATAGAAACTTGGGTTGAATATAAGTTTTTGGGTTTTCTGAGTATAGTATTAGATGAAATCAAAAGTAATGGGACTATTAGAACTCGTGGACTTTAAAAGATATTTATTATATTATAATATGATTATACAATATATTCTCCTCCCGTCTGGGTGACCATGGCCTACCGCTATGGGAGGTGTCTTATTCCTGTAGCCTCATTGTTTAGATTTATTCAATAACTCTATCATAAGCAGCATGGAGTTCGTTCTCATCGGCAAATCTCATTCCTTCATTAGGCCTCTTTATTCTAGCAATACCATCATAATCACAGGGGATTAAATCTGTACTATAGGGAGGGTGTTTCAACTCCTCCCACCGATGTCGTTTAAAGAATCTTTGAACTTCTTCATGTTTATGTGGCCTAGCATTGTCATGCAGGATGAGTGGTCTCTTAATACGGTGTTCTCTTGTAGCCGGGTGCAATACTTTAGACAAAAAAACTAAGATAAACTTCAAAATTGACATTTACATTTTGTGGTAAAATTCTGTAACCAATAATCCGATTTTGATGAAACGCTAGAATCATCATTACCTTCCAGTTGCTCACCGTTGCTCTGACTTTGGTCAGCCTTCGACAAAGAACAAAGCCGCTGGCACAATTTAAAAATTTCGAAAATTTCAACTTAAAAAACATACGGTTTTTGACTAGGTAGAAATCATTGATTTGAGCTTTTAGCGTCCTTTGGGTCATAGCTTTTTAGCCAAGTTTCATCAATTGCTATAACTCTTTCCAACATGTCTGGGTTACTATGATATCTTTCAAGATGCTCTGAAGAAATAGTCAAGCGCAACTGCTTTTGTTCTGGTTTCAATTCGTATCGTACACACCTCGAGGCAACTTTCTTCACCCCTACCTACTTCAAAAGCCTTTTGGTACTTGCAGTACTAATACCTTAATGTCTGGGCCAAATCTTTGGTCCTCCAGCGTTCGCCCTCATTTAAGAGCTCCCTAAGTCTCTTCGTGTGTTATATCAGTCGCAGTGCGAGGTCTTCCTGAGCGTGCGTCTTCCTCGCTGCTCAGGCGGCTTCCATCCTTAAATTCATTGTATAGTCTATATACGTGTGTTTTGCTTAATGCTCGGTTGCGAGCTATTCTATCTAGCATTTCATGAACTTCAACTGCAGGAGTACCCAATAACACATTGCACTTAATAAATGCGCGCTGTTCTTGGTTTGTAACACTTTCTCGAAGTTGGCCCACTTTTGAACCATATAGAGAAATCGCACTTAAAAGCACGAGAAAAGCAAGCAACCACATCGTACACTTTCTTTTACTCTAATGCGCAATATTATAGTATAAACATGTTTACAACTGTCATCAAGAACGAGATAAGATAGTCCCATTACTTTTGATCCCATCTAATAAAATAACTCTATTTTCAATTTTCCGGATCTCAAGAATCATAAATATATAATTGTTTTCAAATGTTAGTTTCCGCAACTTGAGATTTTTGATCTCAAGATTCAAAATTTCTGGTTAAAAATTACTTTGAAGGGTGAAAGGAATTGTTTAAATCTGTGGGGGTCCCAGCCCCCCAAGTGTTATACATCATTGAATTCAGTTTATCGAGCTGAACGTTTTGATACCTCACGTGACCACCTTCGACCCTAACGTGACCACTTCTGGCCAACTCCCGATGAGAGTAGTCGGATCCGACGAGTATTATATTGCAACATAAGGAATGTCTTTACGCAGATTATAGGCTCAGACAACTTTATTATTCAAAGTCAATTAAGGTTAGATAAGATAAAACTGACCGTTTTCTGAAGAATTTTTGCATTTTAAGTTTTTTATTGTTGTCCTGTTTGAGCGCTATTTTCTTAAACTAGTTTACAGTCATTGAAATTCCTAACACTCAATACAATAAAACTCTCTGACTTTCATATGTAGTTAAGTGATTTTTGAAAATCAATAACAACTAACCTATGTTTTTACTACTGTTTTTTGAAGACTAATTAAGCACATATGGAAGTTAGACATTTGACTGCACAGCATTTAATGCATTGCTATTTATTTTTGTAAGCGCTCACTGAAAACGCATTTTCTTCGTATTGATATGCACACTGTTCGTACGTTGACATTAGTGGTCATGCTTTTGACAAGAAATTTGACTGACTAAAGTGCGCTAATATTTCAAAGTTCCAATACATGAAGACAAGTATTACAGCTGACTTCAAATAAAACTTAAACAACAAAAGTTTAGAGTATTTAAAGTTTGGCTTTTATTGAATAATCGATATTCTGCAAGAATAGAATAAATATAATGAAACCTTAAGAAACCTTAAGCAACAATTATTAGAAACACAATATTTAATAAAGCTTTAAATCCAATTCGAGCCATAAGATCATCGCAACGGTTTAGATTGCAATAATTCACGATAATTATAATAAGAGATGTATTAATCAGGTTTAGAATAAGACTGAATTGATAAACAGTAACAAATTTTCTTCAGAACTCTTTCGTGAACACAATCAGATTGATTTGCATAGCGGTTAAGTCGAGTCACATCATTTCGAACAGACCACTGCGGAGACCAAGCAGTTCGAAATAGTTGTCCTCTCAAAATAGCATCGCTTGGATTTACTTTTATTGTAATTTCTATCTTCTGCTCAAATCCTTTTCTTTTGGCAGTCGATTCACTCGGAAGAATTATCTTTTAATTATAACATTAAATATTAATTTAAATAACATTTTCATTCATTTTCAAACAATTTATTACTATAAATAACACTTTGATAAATATAAATACCTCAGCATTTTGTATAGATTTTAGTGTTAAACGATGGCACAAAGAAGTTGGAAGTAATTCATTTAAGTATTTGATCAGTTCATCAGAAGCTTCGAGTGCCAGCACGTGGTTTGTTGAAACTTTTTTTCTCTCATCACAAACACAATAATTGTCAGGAATGAGAGCTTCTTTACAACTTCTTTTTGATGGAATTAGTTCTCGCCATGGAGAAAAAACATGACTATTATTACGACTTTTATTGTTTGTGAACGGTGAAAAATCTCCTGAAATTATTTTTCAGATTAAAACTTTTACAAACAATTCAGGTTAACAACTACTCAAACGATAGAAAGATTTAATGAGATAATACCTTCAACTATATCTAATAACAATTGGTGCAGATCTAACCAAGTTATCAATTTTTCACTATTCTCTTGTAAGAAATACTGTAAGTGAGGATATTTGTTATCTAAAAGTTTTGGT
Source organism: Archegozetes longisetosus (assembly GCA_018873245.2). NCBI lineage: Eukaryota > Metazoa > Arthropoda > Arachnida > Sarcoptiformes > Trhypochthoniidae > Archegozetes > Archegozetes longisetosus. The sequence goes on from JAEMBT020000007.1 coordinate 7,783,326, forward strand.
AAATGAATAGCGAACAAAGGCATTCGCTCTTCTATGCGTCCAATCACAGTTTCTAATATTGGTCCATATCTGTTTCCATGATCACCCATCAGAATGAAAATAGTATTATTTAAGGATTTACTAATTGATTGAATGAACTGCGAGATATGAAAATCAACTAATTGTGCTTTGTTGAAATCGTCGTGAGTGACTTCTATATAAAACGAAAACCCAAAATAAGGCTGAGAACTCTTTCGGTTGAACTCTATGAACGATCGTATTTGATCGAACATGACTTCAATTTTTGGAATTGTTTTGTCGAAACAATAATCTGAAGTGTCATAGTTTCGATACATATGTAGCCAAAAGGGTCGCGGGTAGAAAAGAGTTGGGCTTTTTTTGACAAAACCTTGAGATTCATAGTTAAATAAAGTGAAATCAGGATGGTCTTCAATCAGAGCAGTTGCGTAACCTTTTGACTGGAACTTTTTCCAAATGAATGGCCAGTCATCGTATGGTCCACTACTTTCGTTTTGATATTCACCAACATATACTCTTTTACCTTTAAATCACAGAATTAAGATTTTATCAATCATACTAATTGTAAACTATTGATGAGACTTACCAGTGAGAAAAGGCACCATATTTGGGAAGGAATTGTCGGCTAATTTAGTTAATCCTTTTAAATATGTAATACGTCCTAATCTTTCTAATGAGTGTTGAGTTTTCGGCATAAATCTTAAATAATTGAGGCGAGAAAGAGATTCAACTACCAGAATAAGTACTGACGGATCAGTCTGTTTATTATCTATCGAGTTGCGAATTTGATTCTTCGAATCCTTTGATTTGGTCATCATCTTTGGAATTACGTAATGAAAGTTTTTGTATATTTGCTTCTGATCTGAGAAACACGAAACGTTAGCAAAAAAAGTTTCATTTAATTGAACCCCATTAATCGGATCCAATAATTTCAGTTCTTTATAAACAATAACATTGTCGGAAGAGCTGCTCTTTTCGAACAATTGATAATAGCATTTAAGTTGAAGTTTGTTGGGTATGAGTTTTAAGTGGCCGAAGCCATTAATGTATTGAATATAAGTTAAATTATTGAGTAATTTGTTGCTTAGCTGGCATTTAATATATGACGGCGTATCGTACATAAATTTTCTAACCGTATCATCAAATGGATTTATATGAATCGGAAGTTGACATCCATTTCGATTATAAGAGGAGGTACTGAATAAGATATAGTTTTCATGGAAGAATTTATGTTCTATACGATCATTGAAGAGACCATAGAAGTAAATGAGAAAAATGGAACATAAGAAAAATAGAGTGAAGAAGTATTTTCTTTTCAGATCAACCATATTTATGACTATGTATTAATTTGAGATAATATTATATAAATTGAAATAAACAATACTAAGCTAATAAGTATTCTAACAAACGTTATCAGACGTAAATCGTCTAAAACTATCACATATATATTTGGCTTCTTGTTCTTAATTTGGCCTTGAAATCTTCGCAATTTGGCCTTTAATTGTTGTCAATTTGGCTTATAATTCTTCGTTATATGTTTAACATCTTATTCGTGTTTAGTTGATTATCAAACATTTAATCGCATTAAAATATACTTATGACCAATAAGTCTAAAGTCAATCATCATTAATACGAAGACTTAATCGATTGAGAACTATATGAAGTAAATTTGAAGTAAATTTGAAGTAAATTTGTTTAAAAGAATGCAAGTTTAGAGGGAAGAAATAGTATTGAAGCATAACTTAATTGCTTAGAGTAAACGTTTGTTCATTCAATTATGCATTTAGATACGAAATTTGTTGCAGTTATTGAGCCAAATTATATCACATTTATTATATTGCAAACCTTCAAAATCAATTTAAATTGCTTTAAGATTTGTCAAACTGAAGTATTTAGGAAAACTAGTCAAGCAGAAGACCAAAGTTTAGGTGAACAAAATACGACTCAATTGCAGACGCTGTTCCTTGTAATTTAATCGCACTTTCGCTTTAAACACGAGAAAACCAAAACCAAAGTTCATTTATAAATCATATTTATGCTAATACTTCAAACACACTGATAAACAATTGCGATTTAATCCTTTCAATAATCACATAACTCCTTAAAAACCTCTTAACTGCAACGCCGATTGTTTGGATATGCTGTCGGTTTATATAATTAGTGGAGATTTTACATAACGATTGAACACAAATTGGTTACAATTATTGGAGTTTATGATGAATTGCAGTACGAGAAAAACAAGACAAAAGATAACTATTACTAATTATGAATGCAAGAGCGTCAAAGTGTTTCAGTCTAACAAACAAATATAGTTGGCTTTAGCGACACTTCCAATAGGAATGTCGCACATCCACCGTCTGACTGACACTCAGCGCCTCCACTAAATACAAGCTAAGGAATGTGCTGTCCGCATGCGGACTACAAATTTGCATTTCTAGTGCAGCTATTGCCATTACATCTTCGGGATGTGTAATAGGCAAACCCACTACCCTTAGCACGAGTTATACCCCCGAGACGTCAGTAAAAAAGCCAATCACTCGAGTTAGATCCAGATATAAAATACATAAAACACACGTAAGAGTACTCAGCCGACAATTTGAGCGCCGCCCAGGAATTAGTTTTGGAGTTGCAGTTCAGACAACCAATAGACTGAGTAAGCAAATTATAGTTATTATTATTCCAACTTAAGGACGGAAAAAATAAAGTGACATCTAATGCACTAAACCTCAAACAAATACTATACTAACTTTTGAAACTTTAGTTCTGTTCTACTAAAACTTTGGTTCTGTTTTATACTTTAGGCATTAGATGTCACTCTATTTTTTCCGTCCTTAAGTTGGAATAATAATAATTAAATGCGGCAAATATGAATACTTTATTCAAGTAATCTTTTATATACTAATTGATATATACATTGAAAAGTTGATCAAAATAACATCATTAGCATATTTGCAACAAAAATAAAACACATTTTCCCAAATTAATTACACTTTAAAATGAAGAAATGCAACCAATATTATTTTCAGGATTTGAATACTTTCACGTTTTTGATTATTTTTCTATGATATTCACAAATAATCAACTGTTTTTAAGACAGAATAATCTAAACTACAAAAAAGTGATTATGGATTACAATGTAGAAAAAATAAATATAACTTCATCATATATCAATTCTCGAATATGAGATCATTTTATATCAGTAAATGAATTTTTTTGTCGAGTAAATTAAACATATATGATTCGAATCAGTGAGAAAACTCTTCAATTCTTTTGAATATTAAATGGGGTTTTGAATATTCTGTTTTAAAGTTACAATCGAAAATTAATTAGTCCAGAAAATAAATCGAAAATATTGAGTAAATAATTTTAAATTTTTAGAAGGATTAGTGTATTTATGTTCATCAAAACGTTCTGAACAAACTACTCTTTGGCTCAAAGTTTCGAAATTTTCATTAGAAAATAAAGTTATGATTTCCTATTTTTCACAAAATTCAACCCATTTTTTGACAATTGTTAGGATATTATTCAATTTTTTTAAAAGCATATATTCTTATTTTTATTTCAGAAGTTACTGTAATTTAAACTTTACTAGAAAAGAATGAAAAATGAAATCAGAAATTGATATTCTGTTATTCTGATAATCATTAACAGCACATTCCTTATCATTCATTGCGATCATTTATCTGTCAATTTAAACGAATGAATCAAATGTGATTTTGATAATTTATTGCAGGTTTAATCTAATTTTAATTAATTTTGAGGATAAGTTAAATTAATTATATTTTATTTCTTATTTGTAAGTGAGCAAAACATTATTTCAAATAAGGAAAACTCGAAAAAGTCCCAAAACTAATCCCTTAGCGACGCCCAGATTATCGGCTGAGTTACTCTCATGTATATTTTATATATCTAATATCTAGTTAGATCAATATTATCCTTAAATCTTCACTATCCCTTACTTCATTTTGTAATTCAAATAATTGATTTGTGTGAATATATTACAGGTTGCACAATCATATCAAATGAATTGGAGTATGACATAAAATGTAACATTCAAAATTTGGTCCCTCTTGGTTGAGCACTATCAGTATGACTTATATCTATTTGGTTGGGTTAATCTAAACCTTGATATTTATGTACATTAGCTTTTTATAGCAACATAAGCTTTTCATGTAATTAACTTTCACATTTTGACATCTATCAATTAATCATTAAATATGAACATACGTTCAAATACTTCAAGTTAATCATTATCTTTACATCATTATATCAAAAGCCTTTCCTTTTAATGACTAATTTACCAATAGTAATAAATGAACTGACGCAATTTATATAATTTGATTTGAATGCTGTGGCATAATCAGTAATAGTAAAGTTGATTATTAGACTTCTGCGAATATTAATATGCAATGCATGGAATGCAATCATGTTTTTCAATCCTTTCATAAGTATAATGAAGCTTAATTTTGAACACTTATCTTAGCGAATAGAGTTATGCTGCCAATAAAATAATTCATTATTTTCAGGTTTAACAACTTGTTCAACCTTATTCATAAATAACATTTGAGCTTTAGCGAAAGTATCACTTGACTAAGAGCTAACTTCAATAAGGTGTAACTTCAAATTACTACTTATTGGTTTTTCATAGAAAAATTAACCCTAAAGTTATGACTTGAGTTGAAGTCAGTTCTGTCAATATGAAAATTGTCAATTAAGCGATAAATTTTTTGAGTTATTGCTGATAAAGCTATTGCTGAAGTCGTGTTTATGAATAAGGTTGTTTATTCATTTAAGTTCACCTCTTTATTCGTTTTAGCTTTTAAAGCACGAGATAAAACATTTCATTGAATGACTCAAACATTTTCAGATATTTAAAAGTAAAAAATGTATTACATCACTAGTGTTTAGTGATAAAATATTTTTCATTAAATAAAGATTTTTATTACAGCCAGAGTTACCACCCATCCTGGTCTCGTCTGGTCAATTCGACTTGAGATGAATTTATCCGACTTGGAAAAGATTGTTGTCAGGATACTAATAAACATATTTTAAGTCAATTTTGATTATAAAAATTCAAAAAATGAATATAAATTTGAGAATAACTCATATTTTTAAACTAATATTGAACTATTTACAGATATCACACAAAAATTTAGTTCAAATTTATTAAATGAATTAAGTACTACATTCTAACTTTTGGACATTTTGGTATTTTTTGTCCCGACTTGGCTTCAGAAAGAGTGGCAACGCTAGTTGCAACTAAAGGATTTGAGAAATAATCTTTGCTATCTATGAAATGATGACATTGAATCTTTAGAAATTAGACAGAAAGTTTGAGGTGAATAGGTTCTTTGAATATTAATTGAATTGTTGGAACTGTCGAATGTATTGGTGCAAAACTCTATAATCCATATTAGTATAACAATCACTACATAGTAGTGAATAACAAAGTGATGCAAGAATATAAAGAAAAGTTTTGTTAGTTCAAAACTGAATTCTATATTTAACAACTGAAAGATTATTTGAGCAGTTAAAGCAAATAAATATTTGTTAAAAGATAAATTATTAGGATTTAGGCACAATAAAAAATAGGTTTCATAAATAACAGGCTCTACAGTTTCATACATACATACATACAGTTATGATACAAAACAAACGCACTCATCATTTATTAATAATTAGTTGAGTAAAATATATTCAATTATCAATTTAAAAGCTTCTAAAAATTAAATTTAGACTAGAAACTATTTAGCTGATGAAACGCCTGTTAACCGTTGTTGTAATTGTTTTAATTGATTCCAAATCTCGTCTGGCATATCACTAGAAACTTGTTCTGTAAAATAATTTCTAATTCTGTCACACTCTTCTAACCAGAACTCTTTTGGCACTGAGAATAGCTCATCGAAATTGATTTGTTCATTTAACCCTTCAGTATTCAAAGAACCATCTTTGGGAACGTATCCAATAGGGGTTTCCTTTAAGAAAGATATTTAAATGATTTTTTAGTTCTGATGAGTTTTGTGATATTAGGACGAAAATGATTGAATACCTTAACGACATCTTCTCCGTCGACACGTTTACAAATCCAATCTAAAACTCTACTGTTTTCTCCAAATCCTGGCCATAAGAATTGACCGTCAGATTCACTCTTTCTAAACCAATTTACGTGAAATATTTTTGGCAGTTTGAGGCTTGAGTTCTTCTCGAAATCGAGCCAATGTTTAACATAATGCCCAAAATTATACCCAAAGAATGGTCTCATAGCGAAGGGATCATGCATTATAACCTTTCCTTTATGTTCTGCGGCAGCAGTTGCTTCTGATCTCAACGAAGAACCGACTAGGACTCCATGTCTCCAATTGAATGCCTCATAGACCAAAGGAACGCCTTTAGGTCTTCGTCCACCAAATATGATGGCACTGATGGGCACACCATTGGGGTCTTCCCATGAAGGGTCCATAATTGGGCACTGACTCGCAGGAGTACAGAATCGAGAATTCGGATGAGAAGAGGGCTTTCCGCAATCGAGTGTCCAGTTTTCGTCGCCTAACCACGATGTTATCTTTATATTTTTGTTTCTAATGTGATGTTCTAATCCTTCCCAATAAAAGCCACCTAAAAAATGAAGGCATAAGTTTCTAAATCCTTGAAATGTTTCAAACGAAGAACAAACCATCAGATGTTTTGGCGACATTAGTGAAAATAGTGTTTTTCTGAATAGTTTTCATTGCATTAGGGTTTGTCTTCTCACTAGTTCCAGGCGCGACTCCAAAAAACCCGAATTCAGGATTGATTGCTCTTAACTGTCCATTTTGATCGAATCTCATCCACGCTATATCATCGCCAACACATTCAACTTTATATCCAGGAAGAGTTGGTGTCATCATCGCCAGATTGGTTTTACCGCAAGCAGATGGAAATGCTGCTACTACGTATTTTTTAATTCCTTTAGGATTGGTGATGCCCAAAATAAGCATATGTTCTGCTAACCAACCCTCTCGTTTGGCCAGTATTGACCCCAACCGCAGTGCAAAACATTTTTTGCCCAAAAGAGAATTTCCGCCGTATCCTTTAATTAGAAATTAAGCTTTAATATAAAGTCTCATTCAGTGAATATGAACAGCTACGAAGGACGCTCATGTTTATGTTAGTTATACTGATAAGGCAGGCTCTGACCTAAACTTATGAAAAGATTAATTTGGAAACAGAAACCACTAGAACAATACAAGATAGTCATGAAAATTTTTTACTTATAAACCTTAATCTCGTCTCGGTCTCTAATTTTTTTTCAAAGCTTTGTATTTCATACCGTCTCGTCTCGCGGAAACTCTTATCTTAATCTTACAACTACTGACTCTTTATCTCGAGATTAGGAAATATGATTTACGTTAAAGTATTTTAGCTATAAAGCATGCATTTCACTCATTTTTGCTCATTAAACATGGTTCTTACGTTACTTAAATTTTAATTTTCATACACAATCAATTCATTGTTGTAGTAAAAAGAGATTTCGTTTAATAAATTTTTGCCAACTCGTCTCGTCTTACGAGACACGATATCTCGAGATTCCACGAAATTTTCCACAAGACGAGATCTCGTTTTCATGACTAGTACAAAGTTATCGAAAGATTTCAATTCAAAAGTAGTCTGAGAAACATTTAAATGGTTTCATGCAAAGACAACCTAGTCAGCTTATAACTTATTTAAAATTTTGCTTAGAATAACAAACTTATATACCTGAACCGAACGAGCAAATTTCATTATTTTCAGGAATGTGGCCAATAATTGTTTTGGCAGGGTTACAAGGCCAATTATTCACTGGAGGACTTTTCATTGGCAGAGGTTGTCCAATAGAGTGAAGACATTTTATGAAATCTCCGTTATTCAGCGTTTTAAGCACTTCAGAGCCTATTCTTGTCATAATTCTCATACTAGCGACAACGTATGGCGAATCAGTCAACTCAACACCAATTTTGGAAAGCGGAGAACCGATGGGACCCATACTAAATGGGATGACATACATCGTCCGACCTCTCATACAACCTGGAAATCTTTCATCGAGCGCTCTATTCATGTCGTCTCGAGACATCCAATTACCTGGTCAGAAAATAAGAATACAAGTAGAATGCATTTTCAAACGAATCATTAGTAGTTTACCTAAAGTTCCTTTGACTCCATCTTTGGGAGTCGGTATCGTATCTCTCCTATTTTGTGTCGAAATGAATGTCAAAGATTCAACTCGTGCCACATCCGCAGGATCTGTTCGAGATAACCAACTAATACAAAACGAAAAAAAAATATAAGAATCAATCAAACTCAGTTTTCAGTTTGCCTATAGTCATACCAGTTCTCATATTTATTGAGCGGTTCAATTATGCCCTGCTTTTGCATGAGAGCCAACAAGTAGTTATTCTCGCTTTCACTTCCATCACAAATATGTATGTCATTCGGTTGACAAACTCTTGCTTTTTCTTCAACAAAACTTTTAACTTTCGGACTCAATTGAGAAACATTTTCTTTAGGAACTGCACTACTAATGGCTCGGACAGATTGGTGACTGGTTATGGCATAAGGCAGCCTAGATTTGGATTGAATAAAGCTGTTAAATTGTGTGTTGATCAGAGGGATGTTAAGTTTACTAGCCTTAACTGAGCTTTCCTAAAGATATGATTTGGAGAAATTATGTGATGCAATGATAAAGATTTCATTTTATTATTTTGCTTCCGTATCCGTTTTCACCTATCAAACTAGCTCATCAACATTTACACTTTTCTACCAATCTTCAGATCTCTGTCGCATTCACTATCAAATAGCAAATAATACTAATTCTAGAAATGCATTTTACTCATTCCTACTACTATTCGTCAACTTTATTATCAGTTTTACTATTTGTTCAAACAATAATTTTACTTACAATTTCAGCTGTAGTCAAGTTTGATTAGTTGATAAGAGCTGAAAGTTAAAGAAATATATAAGTTATAGATGAGAAGCAGTGAGAAGTTTGTCTTACCTGTTGCTCACAAGTAGATGGTATGAAAAGACTTTCAAATTAGATCAAACTGAAATGATTAAAACTACGCATTTGAACATGTATAAATATTGAATAGAATTAGTAGAAATTTTCTCTATTCAATCTTATCAACGTTAGATAAAAGCTAAGTTACCGGATTTGACAGGGGTTCGCCTCAAGGACGCGTTAGCAAAATTTCAGACGATTCAACTCAATCACAACAAATAAGGCACAAAACCTGTTCTCCTTTAACGAGAAGTCAGCACATGTTTTCGTCTAGTTTGAAGGTCTTTTAAGGTTATCGTTACAAATAAAACTGGGTTTCATGGAAACCAAGCTTACTCTACATTTCGATACTCTCTGTATAAGCTTCCTGTACTTTTTCTATTGTTCTATTTAATCGTATCACTTCAAATTCATTTTGTCAAGTAGAAAGTCCATAAACTCGATATATTTATGATAATTTTTATCTCAAGTCCGCTAATTTTGTCTAAAGTCCATAAATTTTGCCTCAAATTCACAGACTTTGTTTTAAGTCCACAAATCTTGCTTGCATTTTCAATGAATTTTCTGAAAGTTTGGTGAAAAGTTTACAATATTCTGTTATTGATAGAAAAAGGTCATGAAAGTAGCAATATTGGGTCCTGAATAAGGTCAAGAATATGTGTGCTGTTTTGTGTTCTGTCACGTTGGAAACAAGGGCATTTTTGCTGTCAAAACCATGCTTAATCTATCCGACAATCAAATGGGAGCCTCATTTCTGATTCTTTCAAGAGGATCAAACTCACTCATACCCGGCAGGGGGTCCTAACGACTCCCTAACCCAACTTAACCCAACCCTTGGCCGAAATAGCCGGTTTCAAAGCTAAACCGTAAACTAAAGCGTAGCTTTCGTTTAAATTGACCTAATTTTGAGGAATTATTTGCTTTTGGTGCCAAAGTAGAAATTTCTAAGTCTAATAAAACATTAGTTTTGAAATTACTCAAAATATCTTAAAATTTGATGCAGTCCTAGAAGTCAACGAAGTATTCATTTCTGTTCTGCTCTTGATTTTGATCAGTTTTTTAGTTTAGAAAATTATGAAATAAAAGTCAAATAAAAAATAACGTTCTTGTGAATAGAATTTTGATTTATCTTATCTTCGTATCTATTACGTACTTGCCACTCTTGAGCAGCAACAGCAAACTTATCGTCAAATTGACTATTCCTTTCGATGGAACTCAATAATTAGTTTAAAGAGAACTTTGAAAAACATATTCTGTAAAATTATGCTTAGAAACATACTGCTATACGCTCAGAACCAGTTTCATGCTCAGTTGATACTCAAGAGACAGTTGATAAGCAATTTAATACTCGAATAGATTTGTGAGAATTGCAAACCAGCAAAACTAATACATTCAGAGAATAAATCGCACAAAGTAAGCTTACATGTAATAAATACACAGATTGTTTTTCAAAAAATTTAAGTACTATTACGTAAACTAATTGCGTAGTTATCAAGTTTTTAGATTTGAAATTCAATGCACAAATTAATATATTCAGTTTTTACATTTGTGCAAACATTAAATCAAAATAACAGAAAATGTTTGTTGATTGGAAAATTCTGTAAACAGAATATACAGACTTCCATAGATAAAGAAAAATTAGGTACTGCCAATTTTTTAAAAGGCTCAAAGTCAGTACAACAACAGTGTATCATATGATAATATTATTTGAAAATAACAAACAACTCGAAAGAAAACTTGGCAGTAGCCCAAAGCCTAACAAATCAAAAAGAGAATATGTTCAATAAGACTTAATCGTAATTTTTAAAAGTTGCATAAAATTTAGAAAACAACTAAATGTCTGCTATAAAACTGTTAGAAGTTATTTAGTTAAATATGGAATCAAGAAAGTCCAAAAGAAACACCGCTCAACAAGTAATCAGTACAAAACAAACAAAGTGTTTAAACAAGTTAAGAGTGCACTTAAGTCATAATTAGCAACACATTAGAGACCACCAAAGTTGTTTGACAATTGATGGTTCAAATGATCACCGTGGTCATTTATGTTTTGCAGACTATCTTTCAAAGCCTAATTTGTTGAACATTTGATCAAAAAATTAAGAGAGAAGAGAATGACCAGAAAGCTATTTGCGAAGTCTGTTATCGCTCATTAAAACTAGAATTAAATTGCTGTGGACAACAGCCACTATCAGCAATTAACTAAATTAAAACGATTTATTTATTATTACAACAATTCCATATAAAATATCATTTGTTTTCATTGGTTAGTAAAATAGTTACAAACAAATGAATTTTGTGCGAGTTTTTCTCCAAGCGTAATAATCCTCCTCGATGTAGTTCGTGCTGACAGGAATCAGTTTGGCAGAAGTCAGTTTAGCCAAAAGGTTAATTTCTATGCTTTGCTAATCTCAAGTTAAATTTTAGAAAATTACCTCTATTTTTCAAAGTCGTTACGAAGAGCCAGAGTTTCAAAAAGTATAGTTTCAAGTACACACTTGATGTTGCACAATTGTGAAATAACAAGTCACACGTGTTTTCACTGAGTGTTAGCCTTTAATCTTACTCTCATGCAAAAAACACTGACTGACAAAAATCAAAAGTTATAAAGGTTTTAATAAGTTTTGGTAGAGAAATAATGTTTTAGCTTCAGGAGAACTTAATAATGACTAATATTTAAGAGAAAAAAATTATGTTTAGCTTAGTTTATTTTACTGTTTTACACTGAAATTGAAACCCTAAGATGCACTCTTTTTTCTGGTACAACTCATATTATTTCATGATTGTACATAAATTCTGAAGGTTTACGAAACAACGATATATTGCAAATAGGAGTAGTTCAGCCAAATTAGTAAATATGAAAACTAAAACTTTATTCAACTATTCAAAAAGTATGACTAAATATCATTCATATTCTATTTAGTGCTGAGCAGGTCCTGGTCCTGAAGGTCTTCCCCGAAAGACCTAAACGTGGGCCTGGACCTCTTATAGGACTTCTTTTAAAGATCTGGACCCGAAACTGAAATCTTTTGTTTGAGTAAAAAGTACCAAATTGCATATCAATAGTTTTTATGGATCATTTTATATATAATTTGATACGTGAAGTCATTTTCTGTTGTGTTAGGTGTTTATTAATTATGAAAAAATTGTCTTAATGATAGTATCGTATAGTCGTGTGTGTGTTAAGCTTCATAGACACTACTATTTGAAGCACTTCTGAATTTTTTATTTTTATCACTGGATAAATATTCATTTCCGTCATTTATATTACTTTATGAGGTCTTTACTGAGAGGTCTTTCCTAAAGACCTGAACCAGACTCGAACCATTTTGTTAAGACTCAAACCTGGACGTGAACTAATATTGGAGACCAGGACCCGGATTTGGACCACAAAAGACCTCAGGTCTGGAGGTCATGAAGGATCTCAGGTCTTTTATGCTCAGCTCTAACTCTATTAATAAGTTAAAAGTTATATTTTTAAATATCATAATTCAGCTCAAATATTTATGGAAACCAATCACATGTTTTAGCCTTATTACTTCTAGTTAACTATTGGTGCTTAAGATTTTGTCTAAATCTGTTGATTACTATCAAATTTTTTATTTTGTGCAGGTAAAAGGCAACGAACAAGACCTAGAGTTTAGGGATGGAAAAATCGATTGTAAAATTGATTTTAACCTGTTTCGGATAAACAAACTTCTGCCAAACTGACACTTATTGCTTGAGTGCCAGCTTAACCCCCAAAAGGTTGTGACTTTAGAATTTACTAAATACATTGTCTTTATATGCGGTAGATAAGCAATTTGTGCAACAGGTCAGCGTCTGTTATATCCAATACAGCTTTTCATCGAACCTTCAATCAGTTATAGACAATAACAATTAAAATATCAAATTTATTAATGCTTTCAAGTATTAAAATTAAATTAATTAAAATATAGTATTAAATATTTATATATAAATAACAAGTTATAAACTTATTTAAAGGAGGCGCATTGTCTTAATAGTGGTGTTGTGTTGCATATGGATTTAGCTTAAAATGATTTAATGTAAACTGAATGCCCTCGAAAGCTGTGTTCGTCTGATTATCGTCAAAATTAAGGTGTTGTATTTGTGATCAACGACAAATTAATTTCTAATCTAAAGTTGTAATTAACTGGTTATACGTATTCGCGACTTCTTGTTTCGTGTTTTCTGACTCCTTTCTTCGTTTTGATTGTTATTATTAATCATTAGTAATTCGCGGACAAATCGGAATCTACTTAAGAATAGCTTCCAAACCAAATACCAGCCTAAGGTTGTAGATATAATTAATTTCATGGATTGGATTGAAAGTAATTCAATTTGTTATCTCTATATATGACTCACCGATAAATACAAATAGAAATACGAGAATAAAAGACAATACAATTGACAAAAACATTAATAAATATTGCTTCATATTTATAATTATTTATATTTTGCTTTTGCGCTCATTCGCATTCATTCATAATTAATATAATTTGTAATTATTTATTAATCAATTATTCAATTATTATTTATAGACTTAGTCTAAAGCAAATTATTTTTATTTTTTGTAAATGCGGTCTAAATAAATAGATATCAAAAATATTAACCAAACTTTACATTAATGTTAAGCTCTTTCAGTGTATTTATTTCAGAATTAATGTGTTTGATTAAACGTTATTTGTGGACGCTCTCTAAGCCATCAAATCTGCCAGTCATTCAAAACAATTCATACAAAAGTCACATAACTTTGATCGAAATTGACTAATATTTAATTCAAATTTAATTAATAACAATTATAAGCTAAATGGCATTGCAATCATTATTGGGATTGGAGTCGAACCCATCGTTTGGTTCACCTAAAGGATCACTAATAGTGAATGGAATCAATGAATTGAATTCGTATTCAAAGACATGTTTGGAATTGCCGTCAAGTGATTCTTTCGATTTGAAAAAATTGTACGACAACAACGATTCCAGCAAAAAGATATGTATTAATTTCGATAAGGGAACCACAACTTTAGCCTTTAAATACAAAGGAGGAGTTGTGGTGTGCGCTGACTCGAGAGCGACTGGGGACAGTTCATCGGTTCGCAGTCGGTTAAGAAGATTATCGAAATCAACAACTATCTGTTGGGCACGATGGCTGGTGGAGCCGCGGATTGTATTTATTGGCAAAGAATACTGTCTGAAAGATGCCGTATTTATGAGTTGAGAAATAGAGAGCGAATATCAGTCGCAGCCGCATCCAAACTGTTGGCTAACATTCTGTATAATTATAAAGGGTTTGTATTTTTTTACTTCATTAAAGTTACTTTTGCTTATTTATAATTCTTTATTTTACTCGTAGAATGGGTCTGTCGTTAGGAGTTATGATCTGTGGATGGGATCAAAAAAAAGGTCCAGCAGTTTTCTATGTCGACAATGAAGGCAATCGATTCCCTGGAAATCTGTTTAGTGTTGGCTCTGGCAGTACTTATGCTTATGGTATGAAGTGATTTAATGAATTGAGTATTTTTCTTATAAATCGATAACAATTGTCAGGTATCCTGGATTCTGGCTATGACTACAACATGAGCGATGAGGCGGCTTATGACCTCGGAAGACGGGCCATATATCACGCGACACATCGTGATGCATATTCGGGTGGCATTGTCAGAGGTACTTATCAATAATAATCATTGCTGATTTGATTTAATTAATGCATATTTTGAATTTTCGTTGTATAGTTTATGCGGTGAAAGAGTCGGGTTGGCAAGTGATCAGCGAAGATGACTGTAAAGACTTGCATTACAGATTCCAAGAAGAGAAAAAGTAGTTTTTATTGATGAAGTACTTTTTCTTTATTTGTAATTCTATGGAATATTTGATTTTATAACTCTAATATTTTCAATAAAATAAGTTACTGCTACTTCATTTTTATTAATTTGATACTGAAAACCAATTTTTAAGGTATCTTTCAACATTGAATACACAATAAAAATGATTGTCGCTTAACAGATTTAATTGCAAAAGAAATTATAACAAAAATACAAGTTTAGCAAAATAATTTCGATATCGTAAACATTGATAAAAAAAAGTATTAGCACAAAAAGCGAATTAAACATTTATTTACTTATTGCTGGCGGAAGAGTTGTACCGCATGGGCCTTCGAAGTGAAATCTATTGAACAAACACAAAAATGAATGTCTTTAGGTTTCAGAATTAGCGTTTAGTGATTCTCACCCAAAGTGGTCAGTACTGGGAGTACTCTCAATATTGAATTCAGCGACTGGGACACCTCGTGCAGCCACTTGTGGCGCAAACATTGCTGCAGGATATACGATAGAAGAAGTTCCGATCTATTGGTTATAAAATTCGATTTGAAGTTATCATTGATCGATAAACAAAAGACAAGGCTAAACTTACAACTAGACAAAGATCACATTTATCGAGCTCGTTCTGTGCCGCTTCGAGTACCTGTTTGTATGAATTATTGATTAACCATTCAGTCATTTGATTATTGTATAATAGCTTAAAAACAACTAAATGTAAGACTATTGAGACTAAAATTTGTTTGGAATAAAAAATAAGCGAAATATGGGACAGTTACATTTGGATCCAATGGTTCCCCAAACCAGACCACATAAGGTCTTAGAAGTCCAACAAAACATTTTTTACAGTGAGGCAAATCACTGACAGGTATCTTAGAGTCGAGTACTCCTGGATCGGGACTACCCTTGTCTTTGAGCGCCGGAACTATTGGCGAGTCTCTGTTGACAGCAATATCACCGCATTTCGTGCACTGAGTCTTGAAAAGTGTTCCGTGCAATTCAATCACGTTATCACTTCCAGCCTTTCGATGCAACTCATCGATATTTTGAGTGATGACAACCAGTCGTTTGCCCTCATTGGCCAACCGCTTCTCGGCTTCAGCCAGTGCTTTGTGCGCTTCGTTGGCATTTTTAGTCAAAACTATTTCTCTTCTATATGAATAGAATTCCCAAACAAGAGATGGATTGGAAGCAAAAGCCTCAGGTGTGGCCAACTCTTGAGCTTTGTATGTGCGCCAAAGACCGCCCGAGCCCCTAAAGGTTGGAACACCACTTTCAGCGCTAATCCCGGCTCCAGTCAGTGCAACGATGTGTCGGGCTTTGGCAAACACTGACCGAAAGGCCGATAAGTCAGAACTCGGACGTGAAGACGAAGTCATCCGGAATGGTTTTGTAACTCTTCTCAACAGTTGTGTCACTGGTCTTGATATTAGCTGCGGAAAAGCCATAAAACTAATAAAATTAATTAACTTTAGTAAAATGTCCTCTTTTTTGATGTTAAAATCAAAATTATTGACTTTTGTCTCAAATCATATGTTTTTTCCCCAATCTGATAAAATAACAACAAACGAAAATCTGATCCAATCAACACTATTTGTTGAAACTCTTTGGTTTAATACTCATCACAACAATTGTCAGTACTTATTGCAAGTTGTTTTTGAATTATTTCTCCTCTATTTTCTATTGAGATAAATTGATTTAATTGAATGAAAAAATTGAATTATGTATAGATTTAAAGTAATGAGTATTGACTGTATTTAAAAGTTTGCGTTTTCTGTAATAGATGTCGAACTCACTCAAAGCCTGATTATTTGAAAAACGGATCAAAAGTTGAAACTTTTACAAAAAAGTTTGCAAACTTTCTATACTAATTTCAATCAAGATTACTATCGATAACGCGGAAACTCATATAATATCAATTAATCATTTTGAGAATATCGATAGCTTATATCTCATCAGAGTTCACATTTTACTCATTATCTTATCATTTAAAAAGTAATTATCTTTTGTCATATACTAGTATTATGTGATTAAAATAAAGTTTTGAAATATTGAAATTTTAGCTATAGTTTAAATTTATGAAAAATGAAAACAAGTCTTACGTGCTTTTGACTATCTTAGTGAAAGATTAACCAGAAACACAAATTGACTCAATGAATAAAGAATAAGATTTATACGATTAACGATACGATTAGACAGGCCGTCAAAACCTTATCTACTTTATTATTGCCATATTGCAGTAATTTAATAACTGAATATCTTTCTTATATTTTTATGAGATGAAATTCCACGTGTAATCAATATATGAAAGCCTCAGTTAATGAATAGTATAATTAAGTATTTTCAAAAACAATGATATTGAAAGTTGCGATCTTCAATTTAGTATTTTTAGCACTTTTAGACACTTTAGTAATAGGACACGAATCCAAAGGTTTTGAAGAAGTGGCTAAAAAATTACCTGGCGTTAAAGATGAGGGCTTATGGAAAGAATACGATAAACATGACTTCATGCATGATTTGGAGTGAGTGCAGCTTCAATATTGATTCAATTTCAATTATCTTAACCTAACACCTAACCCAACCTAAACTTAATCCTATCTAACTCTAACATCCCTTCTTTCTATTTAGTCATTTGAAAGAAGAGACAAAACGACTACTCTATATGCAAGAATCCCATCAAATCACTATTGACCAGTCAGCCTTTTACTACACAAGACTTCATGACTTCAATAATGATGGAGGACTTGATGGTTTAGAGTTATTGCTTGCTGTCAAACATTCGTTAGTTCACCAAAACAGCAGTTATGAATCCGTCAGTTTGGAAGAATTTGCATGTATTGAACATTTTTACATAAATTCAAGCATATCTTTTAAAAATATTGATTCTATTGAACGTTTGACTTGACTTAAATGTTGACCAAACAGACTCTGTTTACTTAAATGTTTAAAACATATGCCCCTCACGCTTGATTCCTTTGATTTTCACTTAGAATACCCAGAAAGTTATTTTAATGAAATCAATTTTTAATTTAATAGCCTATGTTGATTCTGAGCTCAATTTGATGGATTTGAATAATGATGGGCTTGTCGATTATGGAGAAATCTACACATATATGGAAAAATCGAAATCTAATTATGAAAAAAGTGATGAAAAAAGTGATAACGGAAGTGAAAGTGAAGCGGAACCATAGTACCAAACTTTTTAACACTTCATTCATAACCATTTAGGTGTTTCTAATTTCAACATTATTTTGTGATTTGTAGTTTGAAAGACTATTAAAAATGCTTATCACCTTTTAAAAGTTATAAATAGTTTACTACAAAAAGGTTGCTCAATCCAAACATTGCTACCGATATGCGAAATTTGAACACATCTGTTTTTAGTTTAACTCCATTATATTTATCTCAGTTTTCATTTCCCTATCACTTCAAACAGAAATTCATAGTTGGGTTAAGTTCTGAGGCTATAAAAATGAAACGTACAAAATGTTAAAAACTTGAAATAAAACTACAGGTAATTAATGTTCCGAACCCGAGTCGCACAAATGAAAAGCGGTCAGTTGAGATAACTTTTTAAATAAGACATTCATTTGATTGAAATTAAGAAATTAAATTTTGCACAAAAACCTTATAGTGAAATATGTGAAAATACTGACCTTCTTGTATAATGTCTTTTCACTTTCCATCGATTCAATCAAAGAAATTATTTGACAAAAACTTTTTAACAGTTATGATAACAACAAACACACTGAAGACAACAAAAGGCTAAAAAATGATTGGGACTGACGTCATGTTTTACACTAACCTATTTGTTGGATTAAAGAACCGGTTCTGAAGACTTTTTTAAGGACTAAAAACTTTGAGAACTCATTCAAATTACAATAGTTTCTCAAACTAAGACATTTCATAGTATGTGACCAAACTTTAAGGTTTGACGTCAATTGGTCTAAACAACATTTAATAACTTTATATAATAAGTGCTGATATTGTAGAAATATTTATCGGCTTAATTCAGATAAGTATTAGATAGACATTAAAGTGGAGTCCATTCAAAATACGTGCTCTCATCGAATGCCACACAATTTTTTTGGAGAGTAACCAATAGTGAGTACGAATTACTGTTATGTTTATAAGTGTTACGCAATTATAATGTCATGCTTTTAGTTGAAATCTATAAATATTTTCGTGATTTAGTAGTAAATATATTGATGAATTTTATTCGATTTACAACTAAACGTCATAAATAATGATTAGAAGGAAACATAAATGTTTCAAACTTAATTATAGTTATCCTTCAGCAATATTGTAATAGTTTAGAATACTTTTCAATACCAGTTACTCATCGATTCACTTAACCTAAAAAATGGGAATTTTTCGACTATTTATCAAAAAGTTTAGCATTGATCATGTTAAATTTCCCAAAAACCATCTTCTACGTCAAAAGAATAGGAATGCAACTAATAAAACTTCTAAGAAATATCGTAAGTGGAGGTGGTGTAAGAATTCGGTTAAGAGATGAAAAAAGTTTGACTAATATTAAGGTCATTAGCGATAGAATGATGTGCGTTGAGTGAAGGGTTTAGTCCTTAACAGAGTTAGTAAATTAGACTATGGAGTTTCGTAAAGTTCATTACTTATATCCAGTTATTTGTTAGTTTGGGTTAGATTTTAAATTTAGAAACGATAAGTTCAGTCTAGAGATAGTGTGTGCTCAATATTGTTGACCTAAATATTTCTCAACACAACCCATAGGTATGACTTGTTTTCAAATTTTGTCTAATAACTTTACTTTTATTCATTTTTATCTTCTTATTTATCCCCAATTCTTTTACTTTTCGTTTGTCTCTTCGTATAAAGTCTATTTATTTGATTGTTATTTAAATGTTTGAGAAACTCATTTTGGTTAAGAGAAGTTCAAACTTTTAGACTTATCACAACTTTTCGCAATCGATTGAATATTTCAGTTTTAGTAAGATTTAATACGGAAGTAATATCTGTTTTTCTATGATTTTAACTTATTTTCATTTGAAAACTAAAAGTTGTTTGGAAAGCTCATCTGAAGTAAATTTAAATTTGAATCTAATCCGTAGTGACCACAATGCAAAGTCTTCCCTGGAAAGAGGCCTCTTCTCTCATCATTGTTTCGCGCGCTTCTGTCACCGATAAAGTTGGTCGAAATTCGATTAAATCGTCCCAACAAATCGGTCAACAAAGGAACAGTTCGGCGGCATGTGATTATCGTATAATGATGGTTAAGAGAAGTGGATTGAGTTCGTTTATGGCCTCCGCATTCGTATTCCCCGGAGGCAAAGTTGAGGTTGCAGACTATTCTCCGCAGTGGTGGACAGTCTTTCATAATTTAGGACTAACCAAAAGCGATTTAGAGGTCTTCTCGTCTTGTATTGTTGGTCCACGACCACCGATGGTGACCAATCCGCTGACTATCACAGAGGCAAAACGTAGTAGCATTGAAGAACCTGATTATCTGTCTGCAGATATTGCACTAAGAATTGCCGCGATCAGAGAAACATTCGAAGAGACAGGTTTGAAAGAAATGATGACTCATTGATTAGGTTTTACTTATGATTTATATTCTGCTGTAAAGGTGTGCTATTATTAACCCAAACGCCTTTAGCTAAAGACGCATCAATTGGTTCATTATCGCAACACGCAACACCATTAATTCCTATTTCGGATCTGGATGATGCTCAAGTAGATTTAATCTCGTGGAGAGAGAAAGTCAGAACAGATCCCAACGCATTCATGCAGTTGTGTCTTGAAACGGGTCTTTGTCCAGACTTGTGGTCACTTTATGAATGGTGGGATTGGTTGACACCTATTAGTGTAGGCCACAAAAGATTTGACGCTATGTTTTACATCTGTTGTCTTGAAAATGAACCCAAAGTAGTACTCGATAATTCTGAAGTGACCACATTGAAGGTAATTTTGAAGTACAAACACAGTGAAACCTGGCTAGCCGTTAAATGTAGTTAGTTTTTGGTCTAACCTAACATAGCCCAATCTAACCCAACCCAACTGAACTTAAGCCTTCATTTCCTATTATTTATAAGTTGTCTTTTAATTATATTTCAAAAATTATTTAACTGCTGGACAGGTTTAACTGTAAATTTAATCTTCAAACTAAATTCTCAATTGTTTAACCCCTATCAAAGTGGTGCACACCCGTCGAAATGCTAGAAGAACACTATCAAGAGAAGGTATTTCTTGCGCCGCCGCAAGTTTACGAGCTCTCAAGAATTCACAATTTGCCAAATTTCAATGCTGTCCAAGAATTTGCTTCTAAGCGACAGTCGATGGGTGTCGAAAGATGGCTTCCAGTCATATCTACTTATAACGATGGAGCTCTTTCTGTGTTACCGGGTCTGTCAATTATTCATCTTTTTATGGATATTTGCCGTTATTTGCGATTACATGTTAAATATTCTGGAAACAGCATAGCGTGTTGTTGTCAATTTCCTGTTCTCTTTCGTTACGGTCAACAAACACTACTCTTAATTAGTTTCTTCAATACCTTATTAGCGAACTATTGCGCGTTCAGTTACACTTCTCTTAACATACATTTTTTATGTTTTGTCAAATATAGTTTTAATTTGTTTTTCACGCATTGTCATCTTGCGTGAATCTTGTATGAAAATAGATTTTCCCCAAAAACCCTGATTCAAGTAAGATTTTGGGGAATTCAAACTATTTTTAAGTTGATGCAAAAGATTAGTGGGCTGATCCTGACAAATTGATGGCATTGATGGCAAATGCTGATTCACAAACTCTTGATTAACAAAGGAAAAATTTGTGCAATACTAAAATAAATTTCAGTTGATTTGTTGCTCTGTGTGATATCTAATTAGTTTTGATTATGGAAGTTTCCTTTCTTTAGTATTTGAAGAAAATTTAATGAAACTTTCTCTTCATTCAATTTTGAAGATAAGACCAATAGTTTAGTGAGAAAACACCTATTGTATTGGTGTTTATAGCATTGCCTCATTTAACTTGAGGGTTTGGATATTTTTAATATTAAGAGCCGTATTCTAAGTTCTGTCTTAAGCTCGATCTCGACTCAAGTTAGACTTGAAATAGAAATTTTGATAGCATTCAGTCTAACTTTGGTCGAGATCGAGCTTAAGACAGAACTTAGAATATGGTTGTAAGTCTAACTATTGTATGATCCAAGCTCATTAATAAATAATATATATTTGCCCAGATAATTAAATCTCAGGGCAAATATAAAAAGACATAAATTGAGTTTTTATGGCCCATAAATATTGTGATTAGCACAATTATTCAAAGAAATAGTCACTTATTGAATTAGTTAGTTAATTATGCCAATAGATCCAAGCTATGATTTGATTATAGTTAAAAGTTTCCTACAGCTAAGCGTTAGATTGTAAAACTTATTCAACAAGAAACTGATACTCTATTTGCTTCTCATATTTGTTTGCCAGCAATAATTTCCTTATACTTTATTAAATTATTTTTCGTTTCAATAAGGCCTAAATTATACCCCAAGTAATCGCTTTAGCTTCTCATAAGCTCATAGTTCTTATTAATTGCTTAATTTGACAGTTTTAAACTTGTATTCATTAATTTAATAAAGTTTTAACTCATTAGGTGATGACTGTTATCCTTCAGAACCAGACATAATTGGAAAGAAGCCGATCCCAGACTTTCCACAATCATTGGATGAGATGCGAGCGAAAGTGACTCGGATGAATAGACTAGAATTAAGAGGTCCAACATGTATGGCTTACTGCAATATTAAATTAGATTGCAGTCATTTATCTCCATTCACATATCCTCCAGTCCCAACTATAGTACAATCATTGCTCTGATTGTGGATTTCATAACGATTTTATATTAATCTAGTTTCTTATTTTTAATAGTTTATGCCTTTACCTATCAAACATTTTATGTACATTTTGCATTTTATATATTATTCGAACCATAATAAAATATTCTTCATGTCCTTTCATAAGATTTCGTTTACCAAACACTAAATTTAATTTGAATTTTATGTTTTGAGACAAAGTCAATTTTCTGTAGAGGGCATAAGATTTTTATTGTTAGAATAAATTCAGGTTTTAATGGTTTAATGGATCTAACGAACAAATAAAATCATGATAATGAGGCGAGAGGTCTGTCTAATTCAAATCTGTCGCTGACTTCACCTAAAAATCTAAATTTTCAATATATTTTCCTAATTGATGTAACAATTGCTAAAAAATAAAGTAAAAATCAATAATTCAAGTTTCAAATAATTATGCAACAAGTTTAATTGGAAGAAGCATATGTTCAATCAGAGTGAGTATGGTTTGTGATCCCACTCGGAATCTCCAGCTTTGCCACAAAAGGATCAGCAATTCAAATATGAAATTAATTAAATGAAAATAAAATATTTATTGTCACCATTTGATGGACTAAATAGATTTAAATTTTAAAAATAGTTACAATTAATATAGGCTTAAACTAATTGATGGTTAAACAAGTGTATAAAATGATTGAATTTGGTCAAAATCGTGGCAAAACAGGTAAAATGAGGTTACCGAAAGAGGAGTCTTGGGTAATGAAGAACCCAAAGGAATTATTGTTGGCGTGTTGAAGGGCTGCCCTTTGAGACGAAGACATAATAGAATCAGTTGAGGAGATGGCTGGAGCTGGTGATGAAGTGCTCGATGACACAGTGATGGGTTGCGTTGAGACCGTCGGTTGTGTCTGCGATGGTGCGGATTGTTGTTGTTTTAGTAGTTGCTGTTTCTTTTGTAAGTCTTCTAATATTTTACTTCTTTGTTGTTCTTGTCTTTGAGATGGCATTTGAAAAGACATTTCGATTTATATTTACTTTTTTTTATTCACTAAATTAATTTGTAAATCAATTATTTTTCAATCAAATCAGTATTTAGTTGAAGTTTGAGTTTATAATTGAAGTAAACATAAACAGTAGGCCTTTCAAACTTGTGCTCATGCCATGTTTTTCGTTTTAACTGCAATACAAGGCCTGAGTGTTTCAATGTTTTACGATTTTCCAACTATTCAAAAAATTCGTATACAATCAGTAGATTAACTTAAATGATCAAAATTTATTTAAAATCTAAATAAATAAAATATAAAAAAACGAAAAACAAGCGAAAATAGTGAGTATTGGATGATATAGGGAAGAATTAGTGAATTAAAACTAATGCAAACCGTAGTATAATATATACTATGTTTTGGTGCTGTGGTTGCATAAAAGCATAGGAACTCATACTTACCTGGCGCCGGGTCTGCCGTGATCAACAAGGCGGCGGCCCCGGGTCGAGTCGGGCCCATTGCACTTCGGGCCATGATAAAGCCCGCCACTATTCCAAAACGGAATAGATGGGGCGTGTAATTTTTGGTAGCGGGGGATCTGCGTTCGCGCTATACCCCTTTTAATTAATCAAAAAATAGATGCACTTCTCAAAACACTTATCTTCTTCTCATACTCTTTTCTCACTCTATCGATAAGACGTTGTACTTCTAACAGGAAGAGCAGGTAAGATTTACTTTTTAATTATATGCGTTGCTGCTCAACATTTCTTAAGTGACACTAATTCTATTTGTTTGGGTTATTCACCGCTTTATTGTTCAGTCAACTATTCTAGTTTTTCAAATTGAATGACTGAAATTTTGCCAAAATTTATCAAACACGAAAAACTTAATGATATAAACTTACAATTGAGTCAAATTACTGCTCATTCAATGGATTGCACAGATTATATTAGCTTTTAATAACCATTATTTATATTTAATGGCTTAAAAATGTCCATTCTGTGAAAGTTTGAAAACTTTTATTTGAGAATTGGTTTAATGTATTTGAATGGAAACAAACACCACATCAAAATGCATTTTAAATGAATCATTATCTAATAATGCAATTAATGATATTAAGTTAATACAAAAAGATTTATGTTTGTCTTCAAAATTTCATATTATATTAAATAATAATAATAAAGTAATTTAATTGAAAAAACACGATTTCTACTTATTATCGGTTCCGCAATCGCTCAAATCATATTTAGACAAATCTTCGTCTCCATCATCATCATCATCATCGTCGTCATCATCGTCATCATCGTCATCATCATCTGAATCGAGTTTATATTTAGAGACATCTTCATCTTCATCATCATCATCTTCATCGTCTTCTCCTTCATCTTCATCTTGGTGATGGTTATCTTTATGTTGGCTATATTTAATATCTTGCTTTTCCTCATTACTACTAATAGTTCTCTGTCTACTATCATTACTTTTTTCATTGCCTTCATTTTTCCTTAGCTTTTTCTTTTTCCTGCCGAAGTCATCATATTCAGAATCACTTTCTTCTCTTTCGATATACTCAACGTGTTCTCTCTCTCATTGTAACCACCACCTAAACCAGTTCTCTCTTCATTATCACCAAATTTGGGTGCATTACACATATTGCAGGTCGATCTTCTTGCCCAATTCACGTTTCCGCACCTGATACGATAAACAAGGATTCAGATAACAATTCAATCAATGCATCGATCGATTTAATCATTCAGGTTCTAATAATCAAGTTTTCAAACCTATTCACAATCAAACCAAACACTCAAACAATATATCAAATAAACAGTTACTAAACAATCTGTTGAAAACTAGTTACTGATACCAAAATCAATCATAAATTCAAGATATAATCGATTGATTGATAAATGATAACAAGTTAGGTAAAACTCGATCAATGAGAACATGATTAAATGCGATCTCAATACACATCATGTCAGGTGTGGTCATGTTAATTGAGATGATGTCAAGTCTGATACCGTCCGCACTGCCAGTCGTCAGCAGAAAACAATCCCTTGGACTTCTCGGCAGCCGCCTTCCCGATTTCATGTCCGAGTTTTCGTTTGCTCTTGTCTTCATTTCTGTCTTTAGAGTGTCTGAAATCGTTAGGTTTTTCTCTGCCACAAAGGTTGCAGTTCGTTCTTCGCGCAAAATTGATGTTTTGGCAGTTCTGGTCATCGCAGACCCAATCGCCGTCTGACATACGAAACGATTGCGACGAGGATTTTGTTGTCATCTTGAATATCTAATTTATCATAACATTTTATGCAATAATCGCCGCCATTATTGATACCACAATGAATGCTTCGACTCGTGACATGCGCTCTCAATCCCTTAATACAACTTTTAGTACTCCTTATGCTTCTCTAAACTTTCACAAAACTTGAAAACTTAAAAACTACTTGTTAACTAAACGTTTTTACTCTCTCAAACAAGCAATATATTAGTAATTTTAACGTTCAATCAGCAGATTAGGTATAAATGTTTTGAGTAAACACAAGATGTGAGTACTTTTCTCATGTAGTCAAGTTTCAAAAATGAATAAATAAGTAAAAGATATGTTAGGAAATAGTGAACAGTAGAAGAACAGCACTTATATCAAACAAACTAATGTTTTGTTTACTCACTAAATTAAATTAGTAGAAGTATTCAATTATATTCCTTCCTCAATATAGTCTTGCGCAATATTGCTCATAAAAGTGTAAGTTTGCACTCAAGTGTCAGCTCTGATAAGACTTGAATTTTTTTTAATCTTTTAGTACTATATTTTGAATCCTCAAAAAACTAGTGCAAACAAAATTGAAATCATACTGAAAATCGCTAAAAAAGTCAGCCGTTTGCTATCGGGTGGAAAAGATATTCTTGCTTTAATAATATTGTGAATCAAATAACTTCAATTGACATCGAATCAAATAAGGTAACAGTTGAATATGTTTGCGCAAAATTTGCTATTAGCTTATATTGTTATTAAAAGTTTGGGTGCATAATGTTATCAAAACAAACATATTTTCCATTCAATAGAAAAAACTGACTTTTTAGCGGTCTTCAGTATGACTTATAAGTTGTTTAGATTATTTTTTTGAAAATTTAATCATACTAGAAGATTATGAAATTCAAGTCTTATTAGAACTGACTGTTGAGCATAAACTAACGCTATTACGAGAAGCCTTGTAGTTGAAAATGTTGAATATCCACAACAAGTCCATATCGATTAGGTTTATTTGAATATACATTGACGCTATAGCAATAGTGTTCAGCTTAACTTGAACTGACTGATCAAATTCTTGTCCCATCATTAATCATATGTCATATGAAAGATAGGAGAATAGACTGACTATAGTAACTGTTGTCTGAAAAAGTTAAAAGTTTTAACTGAAACTTAACAGATCTCTCCTGAGGCTAAAATTCACTTTTGCCAAGTAAATTTCTAAAATTTGATATTTATTTCACTATGAGTTAAGATTGGAAATTTAGTTAAGATCAAAAGGGATAATTTGATAAATAATTGGAGTTAAGGGTAATACACTTTGTATATGCTTTAGGCAAAGGCACAACTGAACTTAATGTAACCTTTATTATATGAATATTAGTCTAAAGAATAAGGTTACTCAACGTTAGCAAACTTCGGTCTTTATACTTATCATTTACATTAACGTCAATTTTACTCGAAATTCTAACGATCAAGCTTGAAAGTATCGGCTCTTTGATCTCTGATCATGTTCTCAAATGGGCTTTTCTAAGAATTTCTAGCTCTAGACTATTCAACTTTACATTACTTGTCTTATTTGAAATTTGGACATAGTTGGCAGAGGCAGATTTGTTAGTAAGTTAGTGGGTGATGGTTGACCTATTTCAGCACTAACTCGTTCCTAAGTTTCAACAATGTTAGGCCAAATCCATTGGAAGAGTTGCATTAAAAGTTAGTCGAAGTTGTCAGTTTCTTTCTTGATTGTCGACTCTGTTTTGCTGCTTGTTTTGTGTAAACTGGCAGCGATTTTTGTTATAAACTTGTTCCTAAATATTATAATTTATTATATGTTTTCTCGCATTAATCTATTAAACTTTACCACATATCAAACGAATGAGTTTTATTAGTAAATAAAATGTGTTACGATTCGTGACTTATCTTAATTGGCTTTAACTCAATCTTGATTTCATAGCTTTAACTCCTGATAAGTTAACGCGGTTTATTATTAAATTTGTTGAGTTTTAAATCAAAACTTTTTCATCAGTTGTGAATTGTGTCGTTTCCCGATTCACATGAAAGTCTTAATCAGAACTTGATTTACTTAAGCCAAAAAGTTATTGTTTTCGTTTGAGACTAACTGAGAAACTGAAAGTTGAGCATAAGTGAATATTTAGATTCTGCTTTTTTCCCCAAATTCAAGGCTTGGTTATAGTGAAGAGACAATAATTGGTTCCAATTGTAAATATTGTCAGCGGTTTTGTCGCCTCCAACGATTATTGGATACATTTGAATAATAGTTTCAAATGATTAGTCGCCGAAGAATTCTTTCGCGTTCGCGTGACGAATGCGACACTTTTAACAATTATAATCCTTATGAAGAGGAAGAAGAGGTTTGGTTTAGCAAAGAAAAACTTTTTAAGGTAACCAACTTCAACTAATTAGTTATAATTGATTATTTTCGCAACTGCTTACCATATATTATGCATATTTGCCAATTGATTGCTTATTTAATTAGTTCTTTTACGGTTGCGTTTATACTAATTCCGCTTAATTGGTTAATCGCTGTCATTAATAGACAGACTCCAATTAAAAGTCTATTCTCTGTAGAGTCGTTGTTGAAATAGCGAATACTGCCATACACTCAAGCATAGTAAATTAATACAGTAATATTTCGGTATAATCAATTTTTGGAATCGACAATTCACGTTAGCTATAACGAGGTTTAGCCATATAAAGGCTATGTTAATAAGTCGTATCAGATATGTGGGGCCAGACTAGTGCCTGCATTATATAGAGGTATTACTGTAGAAAGTATTGGCGATTGCTCAACGTTACCACTAACTCGCCTTAAGACAAAGCATGGAACAGTTTAAGAGAACTCAAAGGAACCCAAAATGATTATAGAACTAATTTGAAAATATATTGGATTCATTTAACTTAAATAGTTTGCTCGTTGCTTCCTCGTCAATTTTAGACATCAATCAGTTGTTACTTATAAAAGAGATTTCATTTCCTAATTACTATCAAAATAGTAAAATTTGTTATAGACTCTTACAAAAGTGTTGATAATAAGAGAAAAAAGGTTTGAGATATTTCCTATCAGTTGACCCACATATTGATGAGCGCATCAATTGTTTAATTTACTGAACATCTATTTTGGAACCAATTAACTCTATCGGGTGGATTCAAACATTAAACCTTAATAAAGTTTGTGAAGCATTTTCATTTGAAATGGATTATAAGTTGCCTAAACTGTGATAAAGTTTGTGATCGTGAACTAAGGCTAAAAATAGCTTACAATACTAATTATTACTTTGACAAAACTATCTATTTCTCGCATTAGCACCGATTGCTTAATTGCAATTGAGGTCAAAACTGTGATTTTGGTACGAATTTGATGAGTTGTAATGGATTTATCGAAATACTTAAAACTATTTGAAGCCTTGCGAACATAGACTCTTATAAAAGCAAATCACATACTGTATGATAAGAGATATAAGATATAAGTTAGTGGAAAGTTTTTATGTCATGGTTTCTATTCCTAATGAACTGTTAAAATACTAAATTTGGTTTATATTGTTTTCACGTAAATGTTTGTGTAGAATCTTGAAAAGTACTTTAAGGGTGAAAATCGGGATTTGAAACAAGACAATCGATAAGAAACATTCTCTTCCTATTCCTTTTTCGATACGAGTACTAAAACTTATTTTCGATGCCCTAAATGCAAGACGTAAGCCACTGAACCAATTGAATATTAATTTAATTGTGATTAAAGTTATAGCAATGATTGATAATTAAGTTAAAATAATAACGTGTATCTGTGAACAA
Source organism: Archegozetes longisetosus (assembly GCA_018873245.2). Taxonomy (NCBI): domain Eukaryota; kingdom Metazoa; phylum Arthropoda; class Arachnida; order Sarcoptiformes; family Trhypochthoniidae; genus Archegozetes; species Archegozetes longisetosus. Next base: position 7,813,027 of record JAEMBT020000007.1, read on the forward strand.
CGTATTAAAATTTAATTACAAACGTTTGATTATTTCCGCATATGAAACATTAAGTCAGATTAGTTTTATATTATTTTTTATGTATTATATTATATTATATTATATTATATTTTATATTACTTTTTAATTTGATCAAAATTTGATATGAAAGAGGCAAAATTACGGCTAAACCACTAATTCGTGTTTTGGTCAGTCTAATTGCAAATTAAGTGATATGATTAGAAAAATTAGAGGCTCTGCGTCAATTCTATATTTTTTCCTGTCTTATTACTTTTAGTACAACAATAGGTACAACTATTCGTATAACTCTGCAACTATTGTTCTCTTCATATAATTATCAACTTAATGGTGAACAATTGAATGAGTTTTAAAAGTCAATAGTTAGCTACATCTCTCAAGTTTATTGAGTTTAATCACATTGTTGAGAAAAGAAAAATAAATTGCAAGCGTTTCAGTCTATTAGTTTGAGGGATTGGGTAAAGTTTACTCTATCTTTAGGCAATAGTTACATAAGAGAGTTTTAGTTGATTAAATATCAAATATAAATGGCCTTAAATCAAAATAAAAAACGCCTTTAAACATATTAATTTATTAGAATAATTTAAATTCACGCTTCACTTAATGCATATATTAGTATTAACTGACTATAAGAGTACTCATTAAATAACATGAATCATATGCTAACTTTTCTAACTATCATAAGCAACTTTACAGCCTACAATAGTTTATGGTTTTAATTTAAACTTGTTCTCAATTTTAAAACTCATTTTGAGTCGCTACGTCTCAAACTTAGCAGTTGTGATTCCTTATTTATTGAAATTTTGCGTTGGATCTGAAGCTTTTTAAAGCTTATCTCAAACATAGCTGCGAAGGCGTACAAACAATAAACAAAATGTACATACATATGATTCATAAGATGTAAATAAAAAAATATTTAAAGCCCTTTAAAGTCTTACATTTATATTTATAACGCACACACATCTTCAACATCCAATGTCATTACTGAAGAGAAAGCAAAGCTTACCCTCTATTGTGAATGAATGTTTTGAATAAAGTGCAAAGGCGTGATGATATGTGCGATCTAATTATTGAAAGTGGCCCAAGGGTGACATGTCTTATGAATGGGTTAAGCGATTCACTTTTAATTTACACTTCTTACTTTCATAATGAACAATAAATTTGAGGTTTTGCTTTGGTTAATTATTAAACGATTATCAACTAAACAATAACATTGACCACCACTATGCTTATTAACGAATTACTCTTCTAATTTAACTTAACCTAGCCTTTAGATTAATGAGCTTTTGTGTTATAACTTGATAGATTTTTAATTCAAATCAATATTTCATATTTTGTAATCTCACCAAATCATTAGTGATTTTTACGAGGATAAGACAACTATTTGATAAAGTCTGTCGCAATTCAAATTTCAAGTCCTAATAACTTATCGACTAAGTTGTAATCATTTTAGTTAGATTGAACGATTGTAGTGATTTTTGTTTGTTTCGCAATTGAAATATAATTGATTTTTGTTACTTTCACGCCTTTAGGTCTAATACGATATTATTAGTATAAATACAAAATTGAATTTTCCTAAAAAAGAAACCAAATTTGTTCCACTTCTATGCAACTTGAAATCACTTATCAGTCAGTGACAGAAAAATACATAGTTTCCAAGTATGAATATTATCATACTTTCAAACTAGTCGAGATTCTGTAATTTAAGAGACATGACTGACTTACACAACTTATGTAGACTGACATTTAAATGATTGAAAATTAATTTGAAAATTGTAATAAAAGCATGTCCATATTTTAAAATATACACTGTCGATCAATTGCTGTATCGCAAAATTGTATTCTGTATTCGTTTCAACAAAAAATCAGGCTTCAATCAACGTATAATTTATTCAATCTATAGACTCAATATGTTATAAATTGGGAAGAAATCAAATCCAAATTACACGTTTCAATTATTACTGACTTCTTGGCAAATAGTAATCAACATAAATGATTATTGAAGTTTAATTTAGAGCTCTTACTAGATACAAGTAATATTTGAATTAAGATAAATCAATTATAGTAGGATTGTTCGCAAGTATGTTGTTTGGGTGAAACAAGGTTCAAAGTTATATAACCATAATGTGGGACTGAGGGTTATATTATTGTATCCTCGCTTATACTGACAGTTACTGACACAAAATAGATGCATAACTACAAGAAAAGCACCTAAGCTATGTCATCTTGCTTGCCATGCAGATAAACTTGAGCTTAATTTTGAATTGGGATTGCTATTTAGTGTAAATGACTAAGAATTGAATTAGATATGAATTGATATAAAATGAATTATGATGGTCTGATAGGAATGTTAGCATAAGAAGGCACGAGTTTAACTTTAAAATAGTCAAGTATACCTTTTCTAAACAAACATAGTGTAAATAGGTTAATTTATAACGTGTAGCCCCTCATTGTGTGTTAGATTGAACAATATAGCCTTTAGTTTGATACTGAAGTCAATAATGCATGTAACATAACTTGACAAAGACAAATCTCCTCTAAATCTCTCAATAAATCTCAATTTCAGGATCATATTCAAGAAATTTTGATAAGTGGCAACAAATTGATGATGAAATTTGGGCAAAAATTATTTGCATGAATAGTAAGCGTAGGGTGGCGAAGGCTTATGCTCGCGCACCAGTTCTTACAATAGATGGTTCGCAAGACGGATTCGACGGGTATCGTATTGGATTAAATGGATTCGAAAACCCACTCCAGGACGTTAAGACTCAGGAAGTGATGCGATATATTGGAAAAGTATGACATTTTCTTAACTTTGGTTTGATTTTATTGAAAGTAGTTTTAGGTTAAACTAAACAAATTGACAAACGTTAGCAAAACATTCAAATTGATGTGACAGACACTCGTAATGTATTAAACTTTAATTGGATTTGCATAACAATCATAAACTTGAATCTTGGTAAACATTGGATGAGGAATGAGTTTAGTAATTGCTCTTTTATTATCTTGTTTTAATGCAAATACTGAAAATAAGTGTTGATTCACTTTCTTCGTACTCGTTGTGAAGTGTTTTGTTTTCAGCCAATTAAGCGAAACAAAACAATCAATATTTTATTATACACTCTAAAACTTAACAGTGTTTGATATGAACAAAAAAAGGTGGCTGTTATATCAAGCTTCCTGACATGCACACGAATGTCTCGCAGAATTTGATTAGTGATTTATTTGTCTTACTATATTGAATAAGTTATTCTATAAGTTCTTTAGTGTCTTGTATACTATGGTCAGATGAGAAGCACGTTATCACAACGAGCCACTTTCGATTACTATCAGAGATTTTTAAGTTGAAGAGTGTAAACAGAATGTTTGTTTGATTTACAGGGTTGTAGAATAAAGATCGACGAATCGGGAAACATAGTGATAAAGCGTTATAGTAGATGTAGTATCCACATAAAAGCGTTTCACAATCAATTCACTGACTGTAGCATTTCCAATGAAATAATCAAGAATAATGGTTTATTAGAATTACAGAAGCCTTATTTATTATTTGATATGATCAAGTTTGAGACTAATATGTCGAGAGAATTGAGGTCCGCGTATCCTAATAGAAGGAAACTGGAGAATCAATGTATATCTTGCATAGCCTTTGTTAAAGATAGCCCTAATATTCTGGATCTTCCTTGTTATGTAATGGTAATAAACATCGTAGCACTAGATTTGCTCAAATCCAAACTAACACAAAGTAAGTTTGCTAATTAATCAGATCTTAATCAGGTATTAATCTAATCTGAAAATATTTATACAACTCTTCAGCCATAGTTCCCCACACTATAAGACAAAAGGTTCCCGATTTTGTGTCACTATTTGATCGCTCAAATAAGGCGACAGAAGAAGATCCCTATTCTATACCAGCTAATGGGTCGTCTTATGACTCTAATTATTATGCAAATAATGGAACTTTGCTCAAAAGATCCACACTAAGAGAACCAAAACCTCCTAAACTGCCACCAAGAGATTTCGGAAAATATAAGGCCACCAAAAGAGGAACCATTAATAAGGTTGAAATTCCTACACCGGATTATTCTCAAGACGAAGACTTCTTTACTATGAGAAAACGCTCGGCTAAAAAATTACCATCTTTTTATGATAGAGGTATGATTTTCGAAATATATGTAACATCCATATGATTGATATTTCATATAACCTGTCGGTTAACCTTACACGACATAACCTGGCCTGACCTGACCTGACCTAACCTAATAGATTGTCCGATTCTTGCAACCTTCAACGATTAGACAATAATTGATTGAAACATTTGTCTCCGTTTTTAGATGAAGACCCATATTATTGTGGAATGCAAGCGAGAGTTACGGAATTCGCGAAACCTGTATCGACTCAATCGAAGAAATCAGTTGCTTGGCGCCAAGTGCGCAAAGTATTTTCGAGTGGATACATCAATACTTTATTGCCTCCATTGACGAAAAAGAAGAGATCCAAATCTTATTATTATTCCAATTATAATTCTTCCGAGTCTGATCCTTACGCCTCGCTTAATGATCCGTATGAAATTTATGAACCAATTTATGGAAAAGTTGGAACAAATAATTACTATTCTGGAAGAACATACGTGCCCTCCACTGTTCGGAGCAGGGCTTATGTCAGCGAATGGGATAATCACTACTAGATTCATATAATTACTCTATTTTTTCTATTGATTTTCTTTACGGACATTTTGCAACACAATGTCATTATATTCTCATTTGAAAATAAAATTAATGTCAAAGTTTACTGCACTGAATTTGATGCTAATTTAAATGCGAAATGCGGTTAGTCTTGCGGTCTTATTTGCGGAGTACACGAGGGCATTGGCTAAGCAAAATTTAGTTTGGCAACCTTTTCATAAATATCAAGTTAGTTGTGATGTTCAAAATTGCTTCAAATTTGATTGATAGTAAAGTATAATAAAAAATTCAAACTTACTTCCAATAAGTTGTCCAGCAGTTCACTCGTTCAACACAGTTTGGTTGAGTAAAAAAGTTTTGCTGCAAGTCTTGTATTACTTTATTAAATTAATGACTAAAAAGCAGTCCTTAGGTCACGACTGACCCTTAACTGCAAATTTTGGCCCTGAAGATGTTACAAAATTTAATTAAGTTGTGGCATGTTCTGTATGAGATAAGCTTTTAGATAATTTACTTTCATCAACCACTTACTATTCTCGAAGGGAAAGTGATTAATGTCTAATTATCGGATCTTAAGTCTTAATGACCTGTTTCTCACGGAATCTCTCTCTCTCTCTCTCTCTCTCTCTCTCTCTCTCTTTTTCTTGGCTAGTCAGCCAAATTTTTCTCTATCGAAAAACTCTGCTTGGAGTTGATGCCATTCTAAAAGTATTCAATCAGACTCCCAGACCTCTTTCTGGCATTATTTCAATTCCGAATCTAACTGAGCATCGAAGTAATTAAAGCAATTTGATGTGAACTGTAGTAAAGCATGAAATTGAAGTTGAATGCAAATGATTGGAAAATAAGTGACCAACAATTTTACAGTTTATTGAGTGTGACCTGTGCTGGAAAGCAACTCAGAATAATAGTGACTAATTTATAATTCAAACAGAGTTCAAATGTTCGTAAGACTAAACGGATTGCTATCATTTGGGCAAATAAGATAAAAGGTTCAGAATAAATGCATTTTTTTATCTTATATCAAAGCTTTCTGACTATTTCACTAATGGAACAATTAGTTCATTCAGATTAATATACAAATATTATATTTTGGTTCACTCACAATGTTTTAATACAAACCATTCACTGAAAAGCAATCAGAGATGTGATCCAAACGTTCAAATTTCAGATCAAATTAGGGAGTAAAGGAATGAAACATTCCACTATTATTAACTATAATGAGAGGCTGAAGAGTGACAATAAAGGTTTTATCTAAAATGGATCAAACCATTAGAGACTCTGAGTTGTATACGTTATGGTAAGATAAGTTGTGTACCTCTTATATTCAGCATTCATTGACACAAGTGTTGACGTGAGCCCTCTTATCAAATTTCAAGCCTAAATTTTATTCGATGATTATATGCACTCTAGCTCTAAAACAATATACTCTAGGCTCAGCCAAATGATTGCGTATCATCTTCAAAACTTGATCGAGAATCATGTCATTCGCAGATTCAATACTTTAATTATTTTTAGAAAAATAAGACTCTTCTCGTAAGATTCTTCAAATCTGAATTATTCTACTGCTTATTCTTTAGGATTTTTCGTATTTTAACTGAAGTTGAAAAGAAAATTAATAAAAAACCAACTATTCAATTGAAAATGAATAATAAAAGAGTAGTAAAAGTTTCCATTTGAAGAATTTGAATAATGATTTCAATACAATAGCTGTACTCGTACGAGCGCTGGGATAATATTCAAACTTGATTTCCATATCAAACATTAATTTAGACAATCATTAATCAAATCATAGCTGCATTTGTTGAACTTTGTATTGAATAAAATATTTATATGCACTCTAAACATACGATGGTGTAGAATACTTACACTCAGATACTTATTAAACTTTGATAGCGGACTGAAGTGATGAGTTGTCATGGGAAGCTTTCAGCCGAACCATAGTATCTTCAGATATTAACAAACTTATAAAGTATTCAACGTGTTAATCAAAGCAAATTAGAAATCAAACTTGAAAATAATCAATGACATCAGAGGTAGGTTGACATAGCAACGGTGTTTTAGTTGCTATCAAGGATTATTAAGTTTTCAACTGTGCATAAGTATATTAGAGCTGATACAGAAAAAGTCTCTAATCTCTAATGCAAACTTATTATCAGACAACTTTTTGTGTTTGAATATTTGCTTTTCAGATGTCTCATTATATTGAATACCGTAAATATTTAGATGTTTTATTGAAAATTTAAGTTTGACTTCAATGGCTAAATGAGATAAAATATTATAATAAATTACAAGCTTATTATCTGCAACAATAAGAGTTGCAGATACTCCAGATATGTGTAGCTGAACCGAATTTCGTTCGATCATTTGAACTAGTTTGAATAACTTGATTGAAAAACGTTTTAAATAAATAACTTTCAGTTTATTATAGCTTAAAGTGTGAATAAATCTATTAGTGTTAGTCTATGAATAAATCTATATTAGCTAAAAATAGTGTTTTTAAAAAGTTAATAGTTATTTAACTTTATGTAATGACAACAAATAATTACAGCTAATTACATACTTTATGACTTAAACATTTACTCTATAATCACTTAAACAAATGAACAAAATCTTAAATTATTTCAACAATTGGTCCAAACATAGATTGGCATACAGTAGATGAAGCATAAAAAATCATTTCGTAGACGTTTCTTATCATAAGATGTAGATATTTTGTTAGAAGAGATTATTATTATTATTTATGGTTTGATTATGAGCCAAAAGTGTTTTCTCCACTATAAGCCATGTAGAGAAAGCCATCTTCATCTTTGTGCTGCTGGTAAATTTCACCCATGAGAGCACTACAACAAGTAATTTCCGTTAGAATACTTCTTAAACTCTATTACTCTACATCCCGAAACAGTTATAATTAACACTCTAATGTCCTACCAATCTGTTTGTTATGATTTTGGGTAACTATATGGCATATAATCATCGTTGTTTGCCAACCAGATCAGTTTTGGAAGGTGTAGATTATATCCCATTTCGTTATAGAGAGTTGACTGTAACTAATATCCTTCACTTAAATTACCTCTCAAAAATTTCAAATTAAATCAAATCACTGTCTCATGCAGTAAATCAATCTATCTTTATCAATATTGACATTTAGTGAAAATATTTAACAACGTTTTCAAAAAGATCAGAAATGTTTTTAGTATGAATTAATGAAAGTTATAGTATTAATAGTTTTATATTTGACACGTACCAGGCTTGAGGTAAAGTCCTATTGACGAACAGAAAAATAGCTTTATTCGGATTCATCTGAGCTCTTCTTCTGATGATCCATTGGAATTGAGCGACACTACAATCATAGGGAACTAAGAATTTGTGTCTATCGATTTCGTTAATACTTCCATGGGGCGACTTTTGGATGATTACCTGATTTAAATGCAAACATTCGTGAGTGAATCGTTTGTGAGATCTATGCCAACCTATTCTCTACTCACTGGAATGCGATCGGGATATTTGCTTACTATTTCAAATGATTCGTGTTTTCTGTCCTCTATTCAAACAAACAATACAATTGAATGAAGAATGAAATGAAAATATTGATCATAAATAAGAAAATGCTAAATTGTATGCAAAAGTGAGCGACAAATAGAAAGGAAATGATCGCAACACAAAATATATTGTTAGGACTTACCGAGCGAATTCTGCTCTTTGAACTTCCAGCGCATTGTCAAAAACAAATCTATTATAAAACGTTAGACACAATAAATAATAGATGTATTGACTTGCTTAATTAGTACTAGGATTAAATAGCTACCTATCTACGCAACCACTATGACTAATAGTTTAGTTCATTTGTAAATATCTCAGCTTGATACTTCTTTCTAACTTGTTCCCAACTTTTTCACTACTCGTTAATTTATTATTATTTTTACATAAGTTCAGTTTGTTTAGTGCAAACACAGTAGATTATACGACAAAAGTTCAAAGTTACACCACCAAACTTCACTACAACTTCCTAATTAAATCGAATAAACCATTTAATTAACCTAAACATACGATTTATGAAAAGAGAAATTCAGATCATTAAGTTTGATCGATTTCCTTTTCCTATTCCCTATTGAAAAACTGCGACATATCACTCATTCTAATAGATCGCATTTGATATCTAGAAAAATTGTGGTAACTATCCATTTTTGTTTGAACTACTTTAAGCTTACCACTGAGTCACTCGTCAATTGGTGGTTTTAGAAACTACACAAACACATATTTGACTAAAATAATGGTCTGTTAATATAAGAAAACGTAGTTTTTGCTATTTTTCTGTAAGATTTCAACTACTAAGAGATAGATGTTATAGTTCAAGTTATTAAGCACCGTACATAAATATTAAATTATCAAGTTATTCAAACAACATTTATGTTTATCACTTCTATGATAATTACAGAAAATAGATTTTCTTTATTAGACATCTTCAAAGTCTAACTTCTATCATACGTACCAAGTCTGAAAACTATGACAATTGTTTTTTTCAAACTTGTAGAAAATGAGATTTTGACAAATTTTCATCTCTCTAACGAGTCAATTGTAATATAGTCCCGATCAATACTGTTAGAGGGCTTATATGCTATTAAGGAAAATTCTTGTTTTTCTTAGTCTTCGATAAGATAACGGCAATTGTTTTGGGTCTAAAATCTATAATATGATATCAAGTAAATTGCAAGATTTGATTGTAAAGAGACAGCTGTGAACAATGCTTCAAATGTTCAAAATAGTAGATCTGAACGTGAAACTAGAATTTGGGACCAGAACTTGAAAGCTGAATTTGGAAGCAGAGTTTGAAGTAAATATGATGATTTTGTAAACGATGAGAAAAGTGTTGAGTAGGTAGCAACTAAAAGTTAGTTCTCATACTAGTGCAACATTAGGTCGATCGCTAATTTGACCCAAAGTTGAACTCTTACTCGCTTGGGCATGCAACTGAGTAAACGATGCAAATGAGGACCAATAAAGTTAATAATATTTATTTGATGACACATTATATATTACACCTTTGGTTAAATTGGCCCGTCTTTATCATTAGAGATAAGTAACATATCCCGAGAAAGATTTTTGAGACTTTTGGTTATTTATTTATTTATTGACGCATTCAATTATACAAAAGTAAGATATTGAAAGTCTAAAGTGATTCAAGTATGAGAGTCTGGATCAAAACTACTGAAACAAAGAAGAAATGAAACACAAATTTTGCTGTATGGACAAAAACACTAGTTGTATTGTGGTTTTAATAGTTTTTCTGCTCAAATGAGCGTCAATTAGTAATAAGACTCTCCTAAATGTTATGGAACTCGTGTTTGATCCGTAGAATCCTAATAAGTTAAACTTTGCTACTGTTTATACTTTTGCCAGTGACAGTAAACTTTATAGTATTTGTGTTCCTCTCAAAAGCAAACAAAAACTACTTAATATAAATACAAACAAAGGAAGGATCAATTAATTAGTTTCAGTTTGATTGTCAGCATAAAAACTAGCACTTTGCGAGCTATAATGCCAATTTATCATTTTTTCCTAGTTTTACTAGTTTACTCATACTTTGTTAACTTTTTGCCTTCTCAAGCTCTCATCTATTGAGCTATTAATAGAGGAATAAATGATTTTCCAGTTCATTAGAAGCCTAAACTGATTTATGATTTTTATATTTGAAAGTATGAACTAGAGACGAAAATGTAAATCAAAACAAACACACCGTACAACTGATAACTTGGTGAAATATAAAATGATTTTGCAAACTCTCCGCAAAATACTTTCATAACTCTGATCAAAATGGACTCAAAGTTTATTGCAAGTTTCACTATATTGAGCGCATTGAAGATATTTGCAAGTTTTTATTTAAATTGAACATCAAATTTGCTTTTGAGTTCTCAAATGTGAGTTTCTATATTTGTATTACAGTTAGTGTTTTGGTGTGTTTTGTTACAGTGAAAAAGATATGGTTTCTACGAAATACATGTTAGCTAACCAAATACTAACACAAATCAATACTAATTTTGTAAATTTACCTAAAACTATAACAATATGGATCATTTTGAGACAAAGTTAATTTGAATATTTGTTAATTCAAATTTGAATTAATCAACACAAGAAATAAAATGAGTTTAGGGTAATGACTCAAACTATTATAATATTTTAGTAGTTTAGCTTGAAGTTTCATATCCTGAAGTTATTTTTGACAAAGCATTTGAAATGCTAAACATTAGCCGCTTTGAGCAAAAGTAGCACTATAAACAGCAAGATTGAACTCTCTTTTTCTTTTTCATGGAATCCATTCTGAAGTGTTGTGTAACTGCAAAAGAGAAGAATAGAAAGAAAGACAAAGACACACACAGAGAGAGAGAGAGAGAGAGAGAGAGAGAATATCTGAGCGATTGCTTCTGAACTTTGCATTAGTTCTCTCTCGACTAATTAATTAAGAAACTATTCTTTCCAAGTTTATAACAAATCTTTAGAAAGATAATTCTTTTTTAATTGGTTGCGTTGTTCACAGAATACTCACAGAATACTTAGAGAATCTCACAGAATATTTACCTTAATTACGTGAAAATTAATTTCAGCATTAAAGAGCATTCATCTGTTGATCAAATTATTAATTTATAACCTCCTAAACATATGTTAATGGCTTGTATTGAGAATTGAATTGAATTTCTAACAAATCTCAAGTGATTCATGTATTGAAATGGAAGCAAAACAAGAATAAGCATTCATTAGAAAAGGAAAGTCTTACAAATTTACATATCTATATAATAAGGTTATATTTGAATGCATTTTATTCAATGCTATGCTATGCTATGCTATGAAAGCAAGGTTAAATAATTGAATAGTTTTTTGCAATTTAGAGCTTAAGTCGATGATAACTAGAAAACTGTGAAACTGAAGAGTAAAGAGTAAACGATGAAAGTGAGCATTAGACGAAACTATATTTGCACTATCAATTTTGGTCTTTCTTCTCCAATGCCATTTAGCTTAAAACCCATCTCATCCCATGTACTTAGCCCCTAAACTTTGCTGGGTTCTCAGCCAAAATCAATGTAAATAAGCTCAGAGTAAGGAAGTATTTATGGAATCTGAACTACTTATTCTAATCTTGTGAATACAATTTCATAATATTTCATTTTGTTGTCTTAACGAATCAGTGTATAGTTCTATGATTTCTGTTTGCTTTCATTAGACTTATATGCAATTTTATTATACATGTTTTTGCAAGTCTTCCAAAAGCAGTAATTGTTATTTGCCAGCTTAACATTCTGCACATTATGTTGGTAAGAGTATGGTTTGTCACATTCAAATTATGCATAACTACGAGAAAAATAGCTAAATCACACCATCCTCTTTAACATGTACTGTACATCAATTTGAACTTAACTTTTAATTCGGATTTGTTTTGCCTAAAATGAATAAAACTGAAATTCATATAATACGAATTAATATGGGAAGAGAGAAATGTTGAGATAACAATGGATCATAATAAAATAATCGAGTATCTGAAGCCCTGAACAAACTAATTCGCTGTTACAGTGTTCTATAGGGCTGAGTGATTTTTCATTTTATTTTGATTCACATTTGATTAAAAGTTGCAATTAGTTAACTTTTAGAGCAAACTAACACAGTGTTATTGTAGTAAGATATCATTAAATAAATTAACTTTCTTAATTAAAAGTTTTATCTATCAAAATATTGTGTAGAGTCAATTCTGGCAAGTTTCAAGTGATCACTTAAATTTTTATAGATTGCATTGAAAGTAAGCTATTTCCCTCAAGGTTTCTCATAACAACATCCTTGCATCAAAGGTGCCATTGATAATTATTTGTATTCCTCGGAGAAAATCTTGCAAACTTTCTATTGGCTGAGCTTCCATTCGAAGAATAGTCATGACTAAATCTGATAAAATAAGCGCATAATGTATAATGGATTTAGAATATAGATTTTTTCCACAGATTTTGCAACAATAGCATCAAACTTAACTGAATGAGCATAGACTTTCAGACCCGGATTGAGATATTTGCTCGGGTCAGGGTATTGTATGTTATCTGTAATTCTGTTCAATTACTAATAGCACAGAATAGCACTAACCCAACCAAACTTAAATAATTAGCTAATGGGTTTGCTGAGATTTGAAGAGAAGATTAGATTGATTGTGTTAGTAAATGAAATTAGCGAAAAAGATGAAATATTATATTTAATAAAATAATCTTACATGAAGCTTATATGAAGCCGCGAAGTGGAAAAATCTTATTGAACCATTTAAAATATACCTAAATCAATGCTCTATTCACGTTTATGCGTCATAGGATACATTCTCATATAATACTTTCGTCATTTTCTAGATTTAATACATTAGAAAATTAGTGTCCTTTCTGTATATTCTATGCTTCAATGGATCTTCATTGTACACAAGTTACAGTCTGCTGAAGAAGTTAACAACTTGAAAATTCCACTACATTAATGGCATATAGCGCAAATTACGACATTCAATGTAAATTTACTTATAGTCAGAAGCTAAAGAATCAGTTGATAAACTATTGTGGAACAAATTTGAATTTTTATTTGCACGGAATGTTTGAGTTGAGTCTATAATATGATTGTTGGCAAAATAAATTCGGTCAACTTTTTCAAGTTAAAAGTAGACAAAGAATAAATGTTGAGTTTGCCTTGCATAAATATAATTAAGGACAACAATAAACTTTAATCAAAAAATTTCGAAAGCGTTAAGACTATAATTTTTTGATAAAATTAAAAACAAAATTATCTATCTGTAATTACGAATGGATTAATGTGCGAACGTTTCATAATTATAGTACAAATACTGACAGTTAATATCCAGTCCTTATTATCTAATTTACACAAATCCATTGCAGTCATGCGCTAAATTTGTTTTTAGAATCAAATATTTTCAAAATTAAAAGTTGGTATAATTTAAAACCTTGCTAACAAAGCACTACTCTTATGTGTCGTTCAATTTGCGAGAATGCATATCGTAGTAACTATAGTGATGGTAACACAAGCTCAAGTATTGTTCAGCTTAGATTATGGTGAGTAGCATCAAATCTCATGCCTATCATTAATTATTAATGGAGTAGCCCAAGACGTTGGTCTTTCTCTTGACCGATGCCTCACAGATTCGACTAATTTCACGGACCACATACTTTAAAAGCAATTAAATCGCACACCAAAATGAATGGGTCACAATTCAGTGTGAACTTAAGTTATATAGAGACAAAGATAAAGTGAACTCTTAGACTCAGATTGTCTCATACTGTTTTCAAAGACTGTTTCTGATAAACTACTAGATTTTTAGTTTGACCTTTCAAAACATTCATTGCAATTTTCAATCATTTCAAATCTGTTTGAAGAATTGAGAGAAAAAATGAAAAAATTCTAAGATTCTGCCATTGAAGTTAGAAATAGCACAAACTTGAAAACAGTTGGATTTGTTGCTAAAACCTTTTTGATGCAATAAAAAAGACTCATAAAAATACAAATGGAAACCATTGAATTGTATTACGATTCATTCTGAAGATCGCATTTCAACAAAACATTTTCAATTTTCAGACATATTTCTCGCAAGTTTTGGCAACTGTAGTGCCTATTCTCACAATAAATTAGATCAAGTGCAGTATGTTTGAGGCTATCAAACAACTGTGAATAGCTCTTAATGGACAGTATACCTAGAGACTTAATAATCCTCGATAGCAGCTAGAACTAAAATATTGTCATGACATTTTTCCATCAGATCATAGTATATTAAAGATATTAACAAACTTATTACATACTCAATACAGTAGTGAAATGAAATTAGTAATTAAATTTGGTAACTAACTCATGTACATCGCAGAAAGGTTGGTATAGCAATGGTTTTGAAATTTTTTCTCGATGCTATCGTCGATTATTAAGCTTTAACTGTGCATTAGTTATGACTTTTGCCAGTAATACGTTAAGTCTTAAAGGCAAGATTCACATCTTGATAAGTTATTAATACATAGGGTTAGAAAAATGTTGTTATGTGAAAATTTCACTTTATTAGAAGTAAGAAATGATACTAGTTAGTTCAATAAGAGAGTATTTCAAATATGTATTCTTCAAATTTCGATTTAGTAGTTTACTTCAATGAGTTTGGTGGCAATCTCTCATACTTTCAAATCGTCAATCATTAGTGAAGTATGCAAATAAAACGTGAAAATTTGAAGCTATTTATTTCAGTAAAGAAAACTGTTATGAAGGAAATAAAACTATTTAGTTTTATTAGAGGATAGTAAGTGTCAGTTTTGGTGCGCAAATATCTCATTTTAGTGAATGGCTATGGCGTTGCATTAAAAAATGAGATCAGATAACGTAAATGCTTTCGCAAATGAATATCTGACTTCTTGTTTGGAGTTGAATAGCACTAATGTTACAAAACGTGGTATAACGCTATTTCTTTCAAAGAGAAAATACATTAAACGTTTCAGTCTCTTTAAGCTTACAAGTTTCATCTGGTATCCCATATTTTATTATAGACTAACCCCTAGAATAATCTAGTATTGACTTTGACTAATTTTCGATACTTTTCAAGCTGGAATTAGTCTGTAGGTTTATTTGTTTTCATCAGAACTATAGTTTCTAATTATCCAGAATAAATAGTAGAAAACTTACTTTTGATGGTACTTTCAAACTGAGAGATTCTAGTATCGTTGCACTTATTGCACTCCGAACAATAGTCAATGTTTTGTTATTGTGCCAGAAGTTGTGAAATTAATGATTTATGAAATGAGAGGAATCATCAGAATGATTAATTGCGATATTATCCTTGTTTTTATATGTATAACAAATATTTTGGTCATAAGTTATATAAAACGCAACCATAGTTTCGATGAAATACTAAACAGTAGCGGTGTTACAAGTAGTGGGATTGAATGATTGAGCCAAATGGTAAGATTGCCTGTTGTTCAGAGTTTCGTATCTCAGACAAAATAGTTTAGTGAAAGTTTTACGAAACTGTTGTGACATTAGGCAATAGAGAACAAAATTGACGGCAGAGTTGATCAGCGCTAACATGTCCATTAAGTCTCCGAAGTTATTGTAAACATTCCTGAAGAAAACTTTGCCGAGAAAACCACTGAGAAGGGCAAGAATTCCAGATGGAAACTCACACACCAAAAACATGATAAGTACTGCGATTAACATTTTGGTGGTTCGATCACTACTTTGCTGACCCGGATTGCGAATTCTCTCCTCGTTCTTTGGGGAGGCAGTAGCTACCAATGAGTTCTTCATGGCTATGTTCGATGTATGAAGTCTTTGTTTTCGTTTTTTTGCTTCTACTAGTACTCGAATGAGAGCCAGACTGAGTATTGTCAATGAAATACATGGAATCAATTTTAGAAGAACACTAAAAACCCAGAAATTCAGCTTTTTTAGCAGCTCGTCGTTTTGAACTGCTATATCACTGAAGTCCACCTGCAAATTAAATTAAATTCAGCTTTGGTTAGTTTGGCTTTAAAATTGTTTTCTATCTGTTATCATGAATAATTGGTTTGTTTCAGTTTTCCTAGAAATAGGTTTCAAATTGAAAATTATTATAAATGTGCAGCGTTTGCAAATAGTTTGGATAACTTGAAGTATATTTTGCGGATTACTTACAGTAATGACTAAGTTTGCATTCGAAGCGATAACTATTCTAATCTCCTATAGGCTGAAAGCCTTTCACAAAAAATAAATTTTTTTGAAAAATCAACTTGTTTTCAAATAATAAACTTTACTTTGAAGAAATGACTTAAGAAAAAATGAAATATACATTGAGTTATTTAATCCAATCATTTTTAATCACCAGAATGTTATTTGAATACTAAGTAAAATGTTTGTCGTAATAGCTTAAGCAATCTAACAATGGAATTGTTAATGACATTAAAAAATATTTTTAAGACTTGCTTCTTCTTAATCTCTCGCACTTAAGATAATTTCTGTGGCAAGTTTTCATAACTGAGATTAAATTTGATTTGCAAATATTTCGCTAATAGCTTAAAGTAATATCCTCATAATTAGAAGTGACTCAATTAAATAACTTTGACAAATATTTCATTTGTGAGTAGGGTTTGCTTCAAAATAGAGTTCGTCTTTTGCAAAACATCAATCAAATAAGTATTACTTTCACGTTATATCACTCATTCTCTGTTGTGTGCTCCCATAATTCTCGAAGACCTGATCGTAACAACTAATACTAGGAGGTATTTATCATAGCTTGAAGTATATTGAATCTTCTGTAAAATAATAATCGATTTTGAAAGCATGCAAATGTTTGAGATACTTAATAGTAAAAGCGGTGGGATTTGATAGACTTGTATGCATAGAATAATAAGCCTCACAGAATGAATATGACTGAAAAGTAAGCTAAAGCTTTTATTTTCAGTCTATAACAAATTTGTAATAATTTTGTCAACTCTCGAGGTATTTCAATATAAAACAAACAAAATATCGAAAAAATAAGATGAAATATTAGGTAAAAGCACAAGCTATTTTTCACTCTAAAAGGTTGTGTTCTCTATTTAGTTCAGTACAATAGAAAAACTGTTCTTTAGAATTGGTCGACTTTACAAATGTTGTGTAACTTTTTTTTCACAAATCACTCGCCAACGTGTAGTTACAAAATAAGAAAAAATATCAATAAAAGCACAGATTTCTAATCTATATGAGAGCTTAAGACCCATTACATATGAAACTTTATCTGAAAAACGTACGACAGACAAAATGAAACATAATATATTTAAAGTCAGAACTGAAAACAATCTAGCAGCACGCATAATAAGATATGAAGCATACTTTAGATAATAGTCTTCTTAATTTTAACTTCTCATATACACTGTTTAGTTTCTATACATTTTTTAGATAAAATTTCATTCATTATTAACGGAATATTCCTTCAGACCAAGGTTGTCGCAGAGCATACAACGCAGTGAAAGTGATCTCTTTTTAGATAAGATCATCGGTTTTTTCATCACAGTTTCAAATTAGATCAGATTTTAGTGGTTGTAAGTTATAACTAACCGAAGCCTTACCCGATAGAATGTATGATTTTCGAACTCTTCGATCGAGAACTGATCAATAGTGAAGGAAAGAAACAAAGGTAGACAAAAACACGGAACTAATACATAAGCCCATAGAATGGCATATTTGGCTCTTTTCATTGAGCACCACGTTTTGCTATTGGTCGGAGAGCTATAGAAAAGTTTAGACAGAATTTAATGGGATTTTTCAAGGCATGAAATTGTGTGAAATTCTATATAATTCATACCTGACTGCCAGATATCTCCAAATGGCGAGTATAACAGTGAGCCATATTGAGATCGTATGACAAACTACAGTGAAATGAGCGTGAAATAAGGTGAATATCGCCCATCCGTATGTAAACACCACTTTTTCTGATGTATCGATTCTTATGAAATTGTGAATCGCAAACGGAATGTAAGACGCGATCACAAACATATCAGTCACAGCCATCCCCGTCAATATTGCATTCGTTGGTGATATCATGTTTTTTCTGCATTTTTTGAATAAATCTTTAAAAAGCATTCACTAAAGGCATCAAATCTTTAGATTTGGATTCAAAGATCCATTTCTATAACACTGAAAATGTTACGACGAAATGTTCAAGTTAGGACACTGATAAATTGCATTTTTGTTTAATTTTCAAAAGCGTGTCTTAAGTTGTGTTATATTTGGTATAATTTGTTGTTTATGAACCTGGACTCATCTGTAATGGGGTATTCAGAGTATTATATTGTTTGTATTATATTAGCAAAGCTGACAGCAATGCTAAAGCTCAATATCTATGCAATATCACTATTCGCATACCCGATTCCCAACAAGTTAAGGTTCATAAGCAACAAATTATTCATCATATGGACAACCTTAAGCGTGCTTTTGAAGATGTGTGAGGAATGGTTGCAATCACTGCCTATCAGACCTTCGTATCCCCTGATTAGGTAATAAAGTTGATATTATGAAAACTGATTGATATAATTTGTTATGGTTTGCGTAGTGATAAATTGTGATAAATTGAATGAATAGTGAGTGAAAATGGAATTTTATTGTAATGCTTAGGGCTACTCGAGACTCTTGTCTTTTATGGGTGTGCTTAATCATAATTTATACTGACCGTGTCAGCACTATTATGTTGAGAACGTTGGCTATAATGCCAAACACACAAATAGCTAAACTCAAATATCCATGAATTGGCCGATAGAAAAAGTGGAATCTTGCAAACTCATATCCAAAAAACGCTTCCAAATCCAGCTCTTCGCCAACAATTACGGTGAAGTTATCGGAATTGTTGGTTCTATCGAGTGGTGATACTGTAGAGGAAACTAGAGAATCTCCAGACATATTCTCCTTTCCTGTAATATAATAAATAAAGTTAGACAAAAACTTTTAATGTAATTCACTCTTCTACTGCATAGTCATCAATCGACAAATATTTACTCACATCTAATCGATTTTTCAATTTGATATTTTAAACTTTCATTTGTATAAGTTTTGGCTTAGCGAATACTGAAATATGTCAATATCTGAAAGAACAATTCAGTGTTTGCAAGCTCTCAACATTCCATTAGTATTTGGAAAAAGTGGAGATAAAAACCTTTGGTTAAAGTATGGAATTGAAGCGAAAACAAGTATTGCGACATTTAGCTATAGAATAAAGCATTTCTATGTTGAGATGAAGGTGCATCAAAACTTCAAATGCGTTTAGACCCTCTTTTTCATGATAAAATTCTCTTGTCTATGTTTCACTATTAATAATTAAGTTATCATCCATTTAATTAATTTATTGTAATCACAGCTGGCTCTTAAGTCAGAATATGCCACCAGCCACTGGTCTATTGCTTCATCTACAGCTATGAAAATCTTGCCAAACAAACTAGATAAATCAATCGATTCTACAAATAAGTCGATTTAAAGAAGAAGTTTTATTCAGATTTAGCTTCAGCTCTCGCCTTTAAAACTAATTTTTCTGTTTAGGATAGGAAAGTAAATTGATACTTATAAAATATATTAAAATAATTGGATCTACTAATCTATCTAAAAAATGACTAATCGATAAATGCACAGCATACTCTCTCCGATTTTTGTAAATACCCCGAAACTCTGATTAATATATCACATTTATTATGAGCTCGATAAACAAAGAACGTGAAATCTAATGCTGAAAAAACTCTTTTCCAACATTTAGGACTAATGAAAATAAATTCTGTTCAGAAATTCTTAATTAGGATTGGTTTTTGAAGTCAAAGACAGCAGTTATACAAGTTTAATATAAAAATAATGTAATAGAATTCCATATCTTTAATGTAAAATGATATTTTCATTAAAATTGAGTTAATTAAAAATGTATAGATTCATATTTAGAGAATCAATTTTCATCTTTTATATAAGTCTGGCAATATATGACAGGTTCACCGTAAAGTACGCTGGAAGACTGCGTGGTTTGCCGTCGCAACAGAAAATGCCCTTCCTATGTCAACTTGCCTGTCATGTGTATCAATTTTTTGCTATATTTGATTTTTAATTTACTTTCATTATTATATTAAGCATTCTATAACTTCGTTAATATTTGAAGATGTTACAAAAGCGTACCATCGCAACGCATCACTTCTGGTTGCTATCAACGATTACCACGTTTTTGAATGTATAGCAAAGAATATAACTTGAAATTGATGTAAGCCAAAAAATATATTTAGAGTTAAAATAAAAAGTAGAATAACAGAACGGAAACAATGAAAAGCATACGAAACTAAATTGAGAAAATGTCAAATGAATGTTTGCATTAGTTGTAAAACAGTTTTACTTTTATTAATCAAATTGTGGAAAATTGATAGCAGAAAATAAATAGAAAAGTGAAAGTATGAAGAATAATTAGCTTAATTGAATAGAAGTAAAATAAAATAGTGATAAATAAATTGGCAAGTTTATAGTGTTGGTAAGAGAAAAGCATTAAAGCCTATAATGCCTTGCTTTCAGATTCGGTCTATTAAACTAATGATGCACTTAACATGTATTACTAAGTTTCAAGATAAACAATCAAGAAGTCAGAGAAGGTTTGTTCAACTCTAATATCAGTTATCCAACTCTTTTCAATTCTAATATCAGTTATCCAACTATTTTCAATTCTAATATCAGTTATCCAACTCTTGAGATGCTATCCATAACCAAACTAATAAATCCTATCGATACTAGAATCTATAACATAAATTCATAACTTATTGCATTAGTAATCAAAATATTCAGTCGAAAAACACTCTCTTTTTAAGATATCCTACATTGAATCAGATTTTTGACACTCAATAACTCATCAAAAGCTTTGAGTCGTTGAAATTCTATATTGATTTAATGCAATCCTTGACAGAAGTTTCCAACGTGTAAGCCTGAAAAATTGCAGTTCAGACAATATTAGTTGTTATTCAGCCGAATGCTCACAAGTCAGCCAGACTTTTGATGACATGTTATATAAATGTCACATTTTATTATGTTTGATATCATATAAGTTAATATAATACACATTTATATTGACAAAACTTATTCAGTTTATACTTACAATTAGTTCGTACAAACAGCTAATAACGATATAAATATTTTTAACACAATGCAGAAGCCTTTTCAAATAGTAGTTGTAGTCTATCTTATGTCAACTGGAAAGGTCTTCAATTGTTAGTCTCGAATATCTACCATTTCTTATAATTGAACACGTGTCCAATCAATTATTTTTTATGATTGCCATATATTTTTAAATTCAGTTTTAATTATTCCAAAAATAACTCATTTGTTCTGAAAGTATTTGTTGGTTTCATGTTACCTTAAGAATATTCGTGACATATCTCGTTATTCGTTGAGAATAAATAGCCATTAGAGTAAAAGAAAAGGAAATATGATTTTTCTATTAAAGCTATCCCTCATAGATCACATAATGGTCAACTTGAAAAAAGTTTCTCTCACGCATTTACTCTGATTGGGAAGCATTCACTTTTAAAGGAAAGAGTCTTCTAGAACACATTTTATTTATTAGACCATCTATTTGAATCTGTTGATTAAAAGGTCAAATTTATCTTCAGACACTGGTTCGACAAAAGTATCAAATCCTATTATATATATTTAAGCTTATCTAACTGTCGCATACTGTTGAATGGAGTTGAAAAATCAATAAAAATCAAGTTTTCATTTTCTATGGATTTATTCTCTTTTAAGAATCATTCGACTCCATATAAGATACAAGTTCTACTATGGACTCAAATTGAGTACTTCAACTTCTACAATAATTGAATAGCTTTTTGTCCGTCAAAATACTAACTCGTTATTTAAAATCAAATATGAAATTGCATCAAAATATAGTAGTTATAAAAACGTTTAGATTGGCTTGAACAACCCTCTTTAAATGACGTTATAATCGAGGCATTAAAGTTGATTGAACCATACATTAACTTTACTGATAATTGATGAGTAGATTATTAATGACTAAATACTCGTCAGTGAGAAATACTTGATTGATTTAAATTGGTGCCAACTAGAAGTATAGCTATTCAATATACAGCTCATCAAATCCTCATTACTCTATCCCTAATACTTTCACATTAACACGAGTTTAGAGCACATTAACAAATCTATACTATCAGTTTGATAATGCTTTTCAGTCTAAACAATAGAGAACTATAGGTTTATTATTTTTAACTTTCTTTTCGTTCCTTAGTATAACTTTGAAAGTTTGATTCATTGAATTACACTGCCAAGTCTGGATATAACTTATGGACTAAATACCCAATCATTTGTCTTGTTTTTCTTGCAATCCATTTAAAAAATACTTTTTCAAGTAAATCATTCAAATTTGGGACAGAAAATACTTTACCGAAAGTTTAATTTTAAAAATAGAATTTATTTTTATTGCATTTTTAGCATTAAGTTGAAGACTATGGTTGAAAAATACTTTTGATGTGATAGCTAGTTTTGCATAAATATGATTTTGCATAATAAGAGTTACAAATATTGGATTTATGCTAATTTCTAAATCAGTTTAGTTATGTAATCAAAATAAATTTGAATTGGGTCACTTTTTAAAATAAATGAGCTCATCATTAAAACGAGTAAAATAAAACTTCAATAACTACTATATTTATAAGTCTCTCAGAATTAAAACGTTTAACAATTGCTCCAATCGTAGGGCAACGCTTCTTAGCAGAAGACGTAAAACTCAGTGACGCAGTTAATGTAAAAACAAATTAATTGAAAAATTTCTCTTTACAGTTGAAACAGATTCTCATAAATGTTGTTTGATCAATACTATATTTGGTGTGTTTTCATTTCAATTAATATAACTGATGTTTTTCATGTAACAAAGAGTCTATAAAAAATCAATTGCAAATACAAAACAAGACGTCATTTAAAAAGAGATTTAAAAATAGATTAAAAGAAGGATCTGAAGCTATATTGGACTATTGGTGAAGTGAAGTGAATGACTTGTGAGCTATTTATTGGCGTTAAGGTACACAAAGTGATAATCAATTAATAATAGAGGAAGGTTCAAACATTTATATATGGCATCTAGTTTATTATTGGATCAGTATCAACACTATAAGTGACCATTAGTTATGAAACTTTTCTTATAGATTCGATCCGATATACTTAATAAACCATTTATACCATCTTTTTCTTCCAATAAGCAATACACTCAGTTATGCAATCTATTTGTTTTGATCAAATTACTTAAATCAACTTCAATACTATCGTCCATTTCTGCAATAACAGTCTCTTACATCTTGTTCTGGTCAAAATTCAATATCTCCTTATTTATTTCAAATATTTCATTTGTTTTCATCCACTTTTCTAAGTTTTATTCTGGTTTTTCTGCTTACGTCCTTCTTGTGGGTCCAGCAGATATTACTCTCTATTTCTTCAATACTTATTTGACATTTTCAAGTATACACTCAAAAACTTAATGATACTTGATAGCAACCTGTAGTAATGCACTGTCATGAGGCGATTTCCATCAGACCACAATTAATCAGATATTAAGAAACTTATAAAACGTTTCACATAGAAATCAAAGCAAATTAAAAATCAACTTTGGTAAAAAGTTGATGCTCATCACAAGCAGATTGACATAGCAACGGACTTTTCCTCGTTGCTATCGTAGACTATTAAGTTTCGAACTATGATCAATAATGATCATAAGTTATTTCTAGTTCAAACATTATATGGTCTGTAAAGTGATAAAAACAGGAATTTTATTGTAACGAGTAAAACAAACTACAAATTCAACAGTCAACTTGCTTTTTTGCAATCAGAATTTTGTGTCCAGAATTGATCCGAATGGCTTTTTAGCCAGTATTCAATCTTATCTTGACTGTCATTTACTAACGTGCAGCGAATCTCCAAACGAGTCAACTTTACCTTTGCTTTGATTTTGTTTCAAATTTCAATCTGAGAAAAGTAAAATATCGTAAAGCACTATATTTTCCGGAATAAGGCATCGAAAAGGAGCTAATGTGAGAAATAAGTTTGCGCTACACTTCCGATAAAGGGATACAATATAGGGCATTGCTTCGCATCTTCTTTGCCTTAAAATACTTTTATAAAATAGCCAATGATTTCTCCGAATCGATACGACTTTCTGTTTTGAAAGCTCATCAATGGCAAACTAAACCTTATTTTGTTGAGAACCAATCTCATAAGTCATAACTTGCAAGCATTTTATAGATTTAGAGAGGCCTTCTGTGAAAAGTGACTTCAATATGATATTAGTTTCACTGGCATTAGATATCTAAAGCTCATTATAACTTTGCTTCAAAAAAAAATTCTGATTGGATTTTACAAATAGAGCTTTGGGTACTTCAGGCATAAACAATATCGGGTTCTCAAAGGTAGTTTAGTCAAAATTTCTTATAGCTTGCTTTGCTTTAGTAATTTTGATAAAAATTTACGATTATTATAGTCGGTAAAAATCTGATTTCGAATTTCTATCAACAATACTGATCGACAACAAAAGTAGTCTTTGGTAGCGACAGTAATGATCACATCAATTGTAATGTGATTAGATGCTGGATTTTGAAAAATGATCTTATTTAAGACTATTTTTGCAAAAGCTGTCGCTCACGACTGAATCGACAAAGTGAACATTTGTACGTCTGACGTTTGCTCATCTATCAATGTAGTTGTTGTCGAGTTATTAAATGATTATATATAAATATTAAATTATTTGACTTAATTTCAAAACGTGGATTAACTTTTATTCTGTGAAGGCATAATATAGTTAATATGACGATGAACTATTGAATGCTTTCAGCATTTCAAAGTCGATTGAAAGCATGATTTTTAATATTTAAAGCTAATAAACTGTTACTTAATGTCAAAGAATTATATTCTACGTAAAAAGCATCTTCGAATAGTGTGTTATGTTTTAAATTGGATGTGAGATTGGATTGAATTCTTTGTTTCTTATTTTTAATGAGCTTATTTGAAATGATGAAACTAAAGTTGATTTGAATTGAATTCTCTCTGAATAGAAACTTTTCTAATTGTTTGATAATATTATCTTGATAAAATTATCGAATCACTTCAACTGAAAAAATCTAAGCAAACAAATAAGAAAAGTTCACTTCTTGTATTTTACGATCTTTTATGATAGAATTCAATGATAATTTGCTATATTAGAGGTTAAATGCATTTGTTAAACTCGACAAATTATCCCAAGACATGGTGTGCTCGAATTAAAGTCCTACAATTGTCCTACAAATGCTATTCTGCAGTCAGATTACAATTATTCAAGTGTCGCACAAGGAGTCAAATAATGGTTGGTATCGATTCGAAAAGTGTGGCTGTAATGAGATATTCGCTATCTTACGATCCCAAACAAAATAAATTGTTGTCTAACAGGGAATATGAGGTAAGACATTAAGCGACCCAAAATAACGGTTTATTAACGAAACAGTTATGAAACACAACTATTGTTATTCACGCTAACCGTTATTTTATACCATTTTCATGTCTGAAGTACAGCTAGAAATTTATTAACAGTCGATAGTAACTAGATTAAAACGATACGAGAGAATGTATCCAAGGGGCTATTCGTATATCTATGAAATTACACCGTGTAAGAAAAACCAGAATTATGTACGTGTAGCTAAGAGTATATATGAGCAAACATGTCTTAAAACCATAGGAACGAGCTGTTCATCAGAAGCTATCTGTATCTATCACAGATTATTAGGTTTTAGGGTGTATTACAAACACTGTTTAAATATTAACTCCAAGTTCATTGAGTGCGTCACTGACTGACCGACTCTCTGTTTGCATATAAAACTTTCACTACAATTGTCAACTCACAGAAAATATTTTAATAAAAGTCAGAGTGACTCCAATGGAATTAGTTTTCTTTATTAAGTCCTAAATCTTTAGTTTAAATAATTAGACTTTTCTTGTTTGGTTTGATAGTATGCACCAACACTTTAAGAAACGACAAACAGAACGACTGAATCTCAAATTCGTTGCTCACAATGGAAGTGCTTTTTATATGAAAACGTGATCAAAGTTATGATTTAAGGTTTTAAAGCAGAATTTGCATTAATTTCACAAGAAATTCCACTCAACTCAATCAATTGAATTAATCTGAATAGGTTTGAATTGGGAACTAAACATTTTTAGCAGGACTACAACTGCAATACATTCTGATATATAAAGAGTTTGACGTTCAGGAAAAATAGTAGATATTACGGGCTTTTAGCAGTATTAGAAACTGAATTTCACTTATTTTGATCAACTTATCAATCTTGATAGGAATTATAAAGCAGATTAATGTAACGCTTGCTTCAAGAACAATTTCTTAATGGTTTTGATAGTCTTTTCCCATAATAAAACTAGTTTTTGCTTAGATTAATTGGTTGCTTTTTTCAAAACAACAAAACACTGTAAGAAATTAAATATTCGTTAATTTAAACGTTTAACTTCATTAGAAA
This sequence comes from Archegozetes longisetosus, assembly GCA_018873245.2. Lineage (NCBI taxonomy): Eukaryota > Metazoa > Arthropoda > Arachnida > Sarcoptiformes > Trhypochthoniidae > Archegozetes > Archegozetes longisetosus. Next base: position 7,839,740 of record JAEMBT020000007.1, read on the forward strand.
AATCTATGTTTTAGATGCAAAAATTGATTGACGGAATTGAAATTAAAGAATAATTGACTGAAGATAAGCTGGAGTTTTGAGATTCCTTGAATTTTTATATTCTAATAAAGTTTATATCCATACCGCTTAGTAACTTTCATAATAAAGAATAATGAAATATGAATTTAATATTTTTTCAAATACTTCAATCAGAGTTATCAAATGGATAGGCTCTTGACTCAGATTACTTTTAAAGGCTTGAAATGACACTTCAATTTTGATCAGCTTATGTAGAGCTTAGAACTTGTCCGAAGAAAAATATTCATTAATGCGAAACACTATTATTCTTTCTCATCAACATTAGTAGTCAATTAATAGGAATAATTATTATGAGTGCTTTATTCAATTAAGAATAGAAAGTTATGTGTTGCACTTTTTCATGAATAATAGAGTTGAACAATAAAAATAAAATATCTGTCAAAATTTCAACAGTTCAGTTCACAAAACTAACTTATTTTAACATCAAGTATTTTACAAGGTTATAAATATATTTTGAGACCACTTTCAGTGCTTATATTTCAACAAATACAAAACGCAAATCAACAAAATCTGTATCTAAATAAAGCTTATTTCGATTAATTTTCATGCATGAGAAATGCCTGGTTTTAATTTTACAGCAATTCAGAAAAATCTCGATTAAAAAGTAGTTTCCACTTAAAAAATTTCTTAATAAAAGGTTTTAAATAAATGTTTCAGTAGAAAAAAATCTTTTTGGTCCTAATTATATTCAAAACATCACTTTCCACCAATATAGAAAGATTACTGAAAAGTTGATGAAAATTAAGTCATGAGAATTGAAAAATATCAAAAATGCTGCATTTTACACTCAATAGTTTCTACCGGTTCTTAATGTTAATTTAACATAGAAAAAAGTGCTTTGAAAACTACTTTTTAATGAAAATTTTTCTAAATTTTAAAATTAAAATCAGACAATTTTACGCATAAAAATTAGTTGAAAATGAAAGTATTGAAGTAAGCTATATTTTGATACAGATTTTGTTTGTTTGCGCCTCGTATTTATCAAAACATAAGCGCTGAAAGTGATCTAAAAATATACTTATAACCCTGTATTTACTGTAAATCATAAGTTTGTTGACGTTTTATCGCGTATTTATTTCTAGTAGAAATGCATGAATTTGACCACTAAAATCTTAATAGTCTTTTATAGCAACTAGACGTGAGGGTTGCAACGGCATACATTGCATCTTTAAGTATTAAGAACTTATAAAATATTCAAGATAGTAATGAAGGCAAATGTAAAATCAAATTTAGTAACAAATAGATGCGCATGAGAAGGAGGTCGACTTAGCAACGGTGTTTTTCCTATTGCTATTGCGGATCATTAAATTTTTAACTGCCCACTAACGAAGAGGGGTATCAAATATAAAAGTATAGCTTAGGTAAAAGGTTGCATTTAAATTGTAGCAATCTGTTAATAGTAACAAGTAATAAAGTTATATCGGCCAATGCCTTCTTAATCTATTAATAAGGCATTAGAAATCAGTGTTTTTAGCGTATAATCTAAAGGTATGTTTTATACCTAAAGCATACTTTCTTGCAAAGCATTGTAAATTGATTAGCATACGATCGGCTAAATTCAACACAATTTCAACCTTTAATTAGAAAAGCGCGGACAAAAATAGGCTATAACAGGTCTAATATACCGATATATATCAATAAGTTGGAGATACTCGCTTTAGAAATGTCACAGATTTTTGTTTAAACGAAGTCTGTGTTAATGACACCTGAGTTAATTGTAGAAACTGTCGTAAATCGTTGTTTCGAACAATTTTTTGTACAAAATCATAATGATTATAACCATTAAATTTAATGCAATTTTCTTAGAAAAATTTATCTTTAAAATAAATCAAAATTATGAAAAAATTTTAAATTAGAAATTTAAATGTTATACTGTATTGCAAGAAAGTATGCTTTAGGTAGAAAAAATATCTTTAATTTGTATACTAGAAGCACTGATTTTTAATGCAATTTATTAACTGACCGAGAAGGCACTGGTCGATATAACAATTATTACTTGTTACTATTAATAGATAGCTATAATTTAAATGCAACATTTTACTCAAACTCCACTCTTATATTTGATGCCTCTTGTAAGTTAAGCCTGAGTCTTTTCCTCCCTTATAGAGTTATTTTAATTTTTATGAAGCCGATTTTTATTTATTTATAGATTTGAAACAAGTTATATTTATAAAATCTATATTAGATTAAGTTATTTGGAAAAACTGTTACTATCTTTCTTAGAAAGATTTCTGCATCTTCTCAAAGATATCTAAGTTGAAAATTGATAAAAGTAAAAAATATGTTTTATGTCAAAATCTTAGGAGTTTAGTTGTCAACTTGCGTGACACTCGCCTACATAGCAGCGTATGGCAAATATTTTGCATTAATGTTTACGGAATACAATTTTGCATATGGCAGTTCTTACCTAAATCGCTCTCACAGATTCTGCACTCAATTCAAATATTGCTATCAAGTTGACAATTTTCGAATAACTTAACACAACTGACAATATACACATCGGCTTTCTTTTCACTTGACATATTGTTTAAATCAATTCATTTTCAGCAATAGTTCCTATAAGAATATTTTGGATTCTTTTAGAACTTAAAGAATCTTAACACCGATTTTAGTTCCATATCAAAAATTAATTTTTTTGCTATCAGAGTAATGAATGAAATGCTAATACATAACGAAACAGAACTAAAAACTTTTCAACACTGAACTTACGCATCTGGACGCACATATTTCTAAAGTATAAAATGATTACTTTTGCAACTTCTAAGAACTTATTGATTGGGTATAAGGTATTTAATGAAAATAATGAAAGTTGTATCCAATCATAAAAAGTCAATTATTCTACACTTGTTTATATTGAGCGGTTTTATTAGTTTATAGCGTGTGTTAACAGGTTGCGATAATCGCCATGGATTACATGATTAATAAGATTATAGATGCAGAGGTATTAGCCGTGTGGCATTTAGATGAGAATTTAGAGCAAAATTTATGATATCATATGATAGAGTTAAGTTAGGTGATATGTTAGGTAGAATTGTGGCAAAACAAATCGAATGAATACATAATCAAATGAATACATAATCAATATATTACATAATCAATATATTGGGTAATATTGGAAAAGCAGATTATAGTGTTATTAAACAACTAACAAGTAAAAATAGAAATCTATTACCAATCCACACAACCAATCTGACATCAAGTATACAACCATTATAGCTTTGACCACTTGCCACTTGCCTTTATTGCTTCCAAAATATCATCATAAACTTGTACATCAAATCTAACTGAACTCCATTATAAATGTGACTCTTTCTCTTAGATTCACTTAAACTGTTATCGAGTTCACTTCTTAAGTGAACACATACTAGAGAAACAGTGGGGGAAAAGTATAAGAGCGTATAACTAGAATGAAAGGAGAGGATCGTCTCTCAAAGTAGTATATTTTGTTAGAAAATAGCCAACTTGTCATGCTGCTCATTGCCAGCAGATTTGATTGAAGTGTTTAAACGAGTCTCGAATCTGAAATGTTGACAAGAATGGAGAGCTCTAGTTTTGTGGCTACCTGCTTCAATCAATATTATTTCATAGCAGATTAGATGTGATTAATCTAGCGTAATATTCTATCCGCATTGTTTTGGCAAACTTTCAGTAGTAATCAACTTTTGTGTGTGGGGTAAACTTGTAATATAAGCTATTAATGGAAAGTATTACTCATTTGTTAGCTATTAATCAAATGTATTCTTTGCTCGTGTGCTATTGATGAAAAAGATATTTTTTTACTAATTAAAAACTCCTACACGAGGTCTTTTGATCTGATGCCGAGAAATTAAATTAAATGTCAGAATGAATTCGATAACAAAACTTAGCTAATGAGTTAATCTAACCTAACCTAGCCAAACCAAACTAAACGTTTTATCTATAATGAGAGATTAGTTTGCAGTGAGATTGATCTTCTTAAAAAGGAGATTGTTCTATAAAAAGGAAAATTTAAGTTAGCTTTAAATCATAACTCTTAATTTGGCATCTATGACGTCTGCCTCTATGATGAAAAAAATTGGTAGCGCAAAACAAATTTCAATGCTATTATTGCTTAAGAGCAGCGAATGCATGTCTGCGATACAAAGCATAAATAAGTATACGCAACATTATTACATTTGAATAGCATATCCATAACCCAAAAGATAAATTTTAAATTTAATGGATTTTCTCTTTCTCAAAATGAATTAAACATTGATGAAATAATATAATTTACTTTCAAATATCCTATATTTTTCACCATTTCGTTTGAATTTTCTATTAAGCTTTACTAACTTAAGAAGTAGATTAAATATGTTTTATTTGCAGCTAACGTCCCCGAATGCATTGGATACAAAATTTGATCAGGTATTAAAATGTACAAAAATAAACAAAAACACTGTTTAAGTTAAACATTGCCAAAACAAAGCCTCATAACACAATTTCACTAGAGAATCTCGCAACAGAATTTCGTAACAGAATTCCACTACAATATCTCATAACAGAACAAGATAATAGTATGAAAAATTGATGAGTTTTCTTCTGCTACAGTCAAATCATGTCTATTGTAGATATTGACAACAGAATCGTTGGCCAAAAAAAGTTGTTAAACTTCTTAATTCTCGGAACCATTATCTTATGTTTTGGTTAGTGAAAATTTAGTTTTGACAATCTTTAACTGTGTTTTGTTTGCTTTTTATCCAACTTAATACTTAATGGGCACTTTTTGTCATCATACTAACTCTCTTTTAGAATAAGAACAAAAGTTCAATTCACGTCTACTCATGGGATTAAGAATTTGGTCACTTCTTCTTTTTCTTATTCTCTTTCTTTATAAATGACCAACTTTTTCACTGGCGGCGATTGTTTAAAAAATATGACTTTTGTTTGCTTTTCTCTCAGCTGCAAACACATTGATAGAACTAAAAATGACTGTGGTCAGATTTGTGACGTTATTTGTCTAGCTAGTCTTTTATTTTATATTTTCATTAGAAGCACTAATGTGATTGAGAGGCCAACAATAGGACAGTCCTTCCGTGGACAGAGAGTAGAGAATAAAACTAATTTGATAAGTTCATTCTAGTTATATATATATATATATTACTATTTACTCAATCGTACTTCAACTAAAAACTCAAATTCCTTATCAATTGACTTTCATTTTGAATCGATTGATGCTAATATTAATTTTTAATGCTCTTAAAATTGTTGACATAACCAAAAATAGTAATTTTTTACGAAAATGTATTGATATCAGTATCTCTATTGTCGGCTTGTGATGAATTATTTTTCTAAAGCTTCTCATCTCGTATGTAGTATATTTGAGTATTTTCTTTTGAATCCGAGCCTCACTTTTAAGATTCAGTATAAGAAGTATTGAGGACTGCTTTTAAGTTGAAGGCAATTCAGACTATTAAGAATTTAGAAACTGATCCAACTTTTCATATTATTATCAAACTTTTAGCTTCACTTCAATACAGTATGAAATGAATAAGAGTTTGCACTAACAATCATTTGTATAATATGTAAACCATTCATACATGACATTTTATATTATGAAAACTTTTGGCGATAACACTTATCAAAGATCTATCTCTATACTATTTTGTCGCTAGTTAAGAGTTCAACAATTCACTCAAACCAAACTTATATGCAAATACGTCCTAAATATATAAGTTTTGTTACTTTAGTCTCAAACGTAAGACTCAGACTCAAAATCAAAAAATATTCATCTGTGTAATGAGCATGAAATTTTCATTAACTTGTCGTTTATATTGTATTAATAAAAGTCGGGCTAACCATTTGGGAGATTTAGTGATACTATTTGGCGTGGAAAAGTTGTTAAAATACAAGCCTATTAGGGATTGTGTAGATTCTGTAAAATGCAAAGTTTAGATTGAGAAGCATTCCATTGAATTAATTGGCTTAGAGGACAAGGTTTGGCATAGTTACAATTTTACAACCAGAATCAAAACTATATCAGTATTCTGAGTCTCAATGTAACAATATACATGTTTCCAAAACTAGTCCTTTCTTAATCCGACTTCTATTCTAAGACAAGTTCTCTCAGTCTGAGAACAATATACGGCTTATAAAATATTGTTAATCGATTGAAAAGCAGAGAAAATCAATACTTTCAGATTATATATTGACAAAATCTATATTTGCTTATTGTTTAGTTCTAGTTGAACTAAGAATTATTTATTCATGCGTAATAACAACATAGACATTTTAGTTTTAATAAAAGATTTAAAATCACTAATCTTATAAACCGCTTGAAAGAACTTAAAAAGTCTTAAAGATTTGATTTTCTATAATTTTGATCTAAAAGTCCATTAAAATGGATAATATTAGAAAGTATTAAAAGATATGTGATAAAATTATGAAATGTTATTTTGTATTGAGAATGTTTGTAAGTAAACTAAAAGTTAGCTAACATCGGTATTGATCAACTTGCAGTTTATACACTATTTTTGCCACATATATTATTCTCTCCAAGCATTATAAATATTGAACTCATTTAAAAGTCTAAATCAAATCTAAACACTTAATCATATAGAAATTTGTTTTTGTTTCATTATCATCTTCTTTGAGACAATATGGCTTGAAGAGAAAAATCGAGATCAAAGGTTCTCCAAAACAACAAATGAATACTTGACGGCAGAATATTATTAGTTAGTGTCAGACTATTTTCTCATTTCGAATAATATTGGTATGTTCAACAAGAATAAGAGGAATATTGGTTTGTTGAGCAAGAATATGTGCAAGAGACAAGAAATAAGTGATCAAAACAAAATCATGCTTATTATTTAGTATTAGAAGAGGCATAACTTTATTACTATTATTTCTACTTTATTTTATGCGCTTCTTATCGACACAATAATAAACCTGCATTTTTATTAATAAATATTACTTCATTACGTAACTTCTCAACAATAAATCATTTTCATCTCTAATAATCATATCTATGCTTTCCCTTATCTTTATGTTCTAACTTGCTCTCTATTTTCTAACTTATTTTTTATATTCCAACTTATTCTCTATTTTCTACTCCAACTAATTAAACCTCTCCATTCTTGTCATTGTAATCCGATGTAAATATGAAACAGTCTGAGCTGGTCTCATTCAGTCAATTGGATCATCTGAGCAATTTCGTTTGAGATCTATCTGTGATCTATCAATCAAATACTTAAATTATATCACGATTAATATGAGACTTATCGTAACTCCGTCGTGAACACATTTTGTTCTTCAACGTCTCAAAGTGTTTGTGCTAGACTTAAACATAAAACTTATGTCATCCACGAATTCCTCGCAGTATTCAGCCTCATATCGAAATACTTATTTCAATTGATCAACATTTTTAACGCTCATTCCAGAGAACAGACAGCTTTAGGAATTCATGGTTTCATGTCAAGATACGATTTTTTATTAATATTTTCACTCCGAAATCGAAGAGTTTTCGCTTGTTTTGATTATTTTCTACTGAATTTTTCTAATTTATTTTTCTTAAAAGCGTTTTTCTAAAGGAAAGAATATTTTTATGATAAGGAACAAGTAACCAATTTTTTGGTCCAGGAAATTGCTTTATTTTTGAAATACGAGTCTCATATTCTAGCATATCGATTATTAAATAACCGCTGAGTTGGTCTCGTTCCGAGTGTATTATCAAGAATTAACAAGATTTCTATTTGGCTCATTTCTGATCATTTACTACCTAAGATTGTGACAAGTTAATCAAAAATAATCTTAAGTCAACACAAATACCCCATATTGGCCGAATCAGCAGTAATCAGTAGTCAACAATTTGCACGATCATAGCTGATGGCAATTGAAAGTTAACCATCAGCTTGCGATTATCAGCAATGGAAATGTTGACAAAAATAATCATAATCTTTTGAATTATTCCCACTCAATTCAATTTTCTATTTATACATTTGATAGCTTTCAACGTAAATCGATGCACTAATCAATTAGTTTTCAAGCAATTCATATTGAATCACAACTATTTTCCACTTTTTTCAAACACTAAAACTAATCATTAGAAATTATTATTCGATTAGATGAGCGCCGATTGTTTGAATCAAAAATACGAATCTCAAAAAACAGCACAAGAATTGAAAGAATTTCACTTACCTGTAGAGCTAGTGTATATAAGTTGTAGAACTGATTATCATTGAAGATAATGAAAAGTTTAAGATTTGACAATAGGATTAAATAGACTGTGAAAGTAAGAGAAACAATAGTGTATGAACTTGTTTAGTTGAGAATTTTACTTTTGGATAGTTGTGTAACACTCGGCTGCAGATTCACTCAAGTCGAGAACCATTAATAATACGCAGAATCACTGTTTCCAATATTAGACCAATGAAGACCTGCTTTCATAGCTAATTCACATTCACAATATGGTCAATTCTTCCACTACTGAAAATTACTTTGTTCTTATTAGCATAGAATCGATGGTAAAAATTGTTAAATAATAGGTTCCTAATCAATAATACGAATAGTGGATGGTTTTAATAAAACATTTTTCTAAAATGCTTTCAATAGAATTTGATGAGAAATTTCACTTCATTCAATACTCATAAAGTTAAGCTTGATTTTTAACAACGATTTTTCAACTCAATCTTCAAACTAAAACTATAGCCTAGGATTTGTGCAAGAACACTGAGTTGGTTGGGCATCTTAAAAATAATGGACATTTGATCCCTTGTTTAACACCGACTTATAGACTGATAAGCTTTTCATCCCTAGCATTTGAGTTAAAGACAGTAAAAAATTTCAAAGTCACGTATCATAATCGCTTGACCTCAAGTGAGGCACAGCTATCTCGTGAAAAAATAAAGGATATTCAGGTATTAATAGTTTGAATTGCTCTAAATGTCGAAAAATTGATCAAATATTAAGTTTGAGACCTTTTATGCTTAGTTTGAAAAAGAAAAATTATCCAAATTTTTTCCAGATTAAGCTTTTCTGATTGAAGACTTGCCATTAATCCAAAATAAATTGAAGCTTAAATTTATTGCAATTCTGTTTTGCTATTCGAGTAAAAAATTTTGAGCTTTTATTTACTGAACCTAATCTCCAAGTATTTAATGCTCTGCAAACTGCACAAAAATGTCGAGTACTTCAAATTTGAAGTTTTTTAAAGAATTATTTTATCAAAACTAGGTGTTCAAGTGCGACGTCCAATATTTTCACATATCATACTCAAAGTGTTATTCAATTAACTGAATCGAAAGATTGAATGAATATACTTAAAGTGTAGAATAAAGTAGAAGAGAAATAAGAAGAAAATAAAAACGAAGTATAAGCTGAGAATGGTATGATTGACAAGTAAAAGATAATGGTGAATATCCATTAATAGAGAAGTAGAGTTAACAATGTGTAATGTTTTATGTTTGTTTTGTCTTCATCATTCACATCAATGTATTTGTGATTATAGAAGCTTCTGAAAATAAACTATCTACCTCCTCTTTCTAAACATATAACTATTCTTACCACTAGTCAATTCCTTTTCAATATCTCTTATTTTTAAATCTCTTTACTATTCTCTTTCACTTTCTCCTACTTATTAAATAAGTTATTTCACTGAAAAAATGTTTATATTAAATATTAATTTATGCAATTGATTATTTGAAATAATGTTCTCGAGATTTAAAGTAAACAATAACCCATTCTAATAGATAAATGTTGACAACATAGAAGTCATGAAAGGATGCAAAATGAAAGAAAAGCTATTCCTACGCTTTATTGGATATGAGGTAACTCACAATATCTATGGGAAAGCGTCATATTTCATAGACGTTCTTTCATTATGAATACTCAGTGGCATTCATTGCAAATATCTTTCAGTTAAAGATGAAAATATGATCGAGTGTTCAGATATGCCAATCGGGTGCAATTTCACGTGTCTCTTGTCTTACACAAGAATAAGTTAATAGAATAAAGTAATAAACCTTTTATCTAATGCAAATTCATGTTTTCATTTTCATAAATATTCAAAAAATTCAAATGAATCTTCTTTACTGTATGAAAATTTCGTTGTCTCGAGTATGACATTGAAGTGTGCAAAGTTGAAGAGTTATTGCGAATTCATGATTCGTATTGGGATGGATTCTAATGAGTTCAGTTATATTGAGAGGCATTTAAAGAAAGAAAGAAAGAAAGTTAGTGGAAAACAGTCCTCAAGCTGTAGAACAGGTGGAAGATTGGGAAGAGAGTGAGAGTTACTTACAACTTGTATACATTAAAGTTTACGCAAATATTCTATTAATAGAAACTGAAATTATTAAACTTATTTGTGAAGTTGCCATAAATTTTCTAAAAGCATGACAAACTGTTGTCAAAATTGGTACAAGTAATCAAGTAGGGACAAACCTAATGGATCTCTAGCTGCCATTAGTACAGTTTGATCAGTTTGTCAACTAAATGAAGGTTGAGTGGTATGAAGTGGTAATTGTATTTGAAATAAGATTAGGGACACACTTTATAGCTGACCTGACTGTATAGTGAGATGAGATAGAACTAAACATTAGTCTACTCATATGAGTCTTTTGAGGATTGATTGGAAATTAATGTACGACTTATTTTAATGTTATTGATACGCATAACTTACAAATATTGAATTTTCCACAAACTTTCTCAACACGAGTGTATGTTCAAGAATCTCAAATAGAATATTAAATTATTGTTTCGTCTCTTGAGATCAATAACTTGATTCCCTAATCAACAAAACTAAATTCGGTTCTGCAGAATATTCTATGAGCTGTACTCTACTTTGATTTTTAGGAATTTGTGAAAATCAACTGATATGTAAATACACTTAAGAACCTCATCCTTGATAGCAGCTAGAAGTGATGATTCTTCATCGCATGTTTTCCATCAGACCATAGTATTGAAGATATCAGAAAACTGATTTCATGGTCAATATAGTGGCGAAAGCAAGCTAGAATTAAATTTGGCGACAGTTTGATAGGCATGACAGGAAGGTTGACATAGCTTAGACTGTTTTCCTGTTGCTATCGTGGACTATCGTGAGTGTTATAAGATAAAAGAAAGATCTGGAATAATTTACATCTATTATCTGTATTTTACTGATTTGAGCATCGATCAGCTAATTATATTTTTCAATTTTCGAAGAACCTTCAGTAAGTCTGTTGCTTGAGTTGGCAACTTATCTAAAAGTAAACTCAGACAAGAATGGATTAGAGCGAAATGTTAGAATGCGTCAATGATAATACTTGAGTTTCAAAGGGATTAAAATGATTAATTATCATCTCTTGCATTAAATGTTTAGCAATTCAAATAGTGCTCATTGTTTTAGGTGCTAGTTATAACTTTATAAAATGAACGTTTAAGTTTATGCACCAAAAGACGATTTTCTGTATAAATTGACGGCTTCTATATTTAAATTATTTGATTGTTTGGAAAGTCAAATTTTGTAGTCGTCTAAACTGAGCTAAGCTAACCTAAGCTAAGCTAACCTGAGCTAAGCTAACCTAAGCTAACCTAACTTAACCTAACCTGACCTAGCCCAGCCCAGTCTAGCCAAACCTAACTTAATCTAAGCTAATCTTAACTTGCCCTTCAGTCACAACGATTCCAAAATGATCTAACATTGTGTGATAGTATTAATGCGCATCTTTGATACTATAAGCCATTTTTTCATTTGATTTGATCTCATACTTTCACAGCCATCAGCTATGTTTTGACATAAGACAGTATTTGCACTATTCATCACTGCAGACAACGACTAAACCAGACATATAAACCGGATTAGACTCGATTATTAATGCAGTCAGAGCATCTCTTCTCAAATCTTTTTCAACTTGGTTTTGACCAAAACTAAGCGATTCAATTTTCAACCAATAGTCAAACGGTCAGTCAGACATGCTTGAAACTAAAGTAAAGCATGAGAGGAGCACAAAACTGCTTATTTGTCTTAAAATTGATCGCACAGATAGAGTAATAGGAGTGTTTCAATTTGCTAATAATAACTGATATGAATGGACGCAAAAGTAGGAGTGGAAAAAATGTTATTATTTTCTAGAATGATTATCTCGTACTTTAAACATGCATTCGCGTAAGTTATTATTAATAAGTTGAAACACTCCTATTACACTTTCTTACCGCGCAATTAAAGATAAAAAACAGAAAGTCATTAACCAATGCTCAAAAATATAATCATTTCATTAAATAATACCCAATCTATGCAACAGTATATTTATATCTCTATCAAATCTAAGTTTAGATTCGTTTAGTTGTGCCAATTGAGAAGATCCTAAAAATAATAATTTTGTGAGTTCTCATATTAGATTAATAAGAAATATCGAGGTCTATATAAATAACTTTAGGATTTGAGTAACTGTTATGGATCTAAAAGAATTGATGCACAAACAACAGAAAAGATCGGCATTAACAGCAGGATTAATCACATTGAAATAGTGAATTGACATAAACATCTATGTTCGTGACATTTAAGAAATCCCTAAATACTACTCCTAAGTTGCGAAAGCACTCAATTTTATCCAGATTCATCATCATATTTGTTGATAATCAGACAGAGATATTTTGATTTTAGTTTTAAGAATAGCTCAATTGTTTTAAAATTCAATTATATAAATTCGAGTTTAAAGTTGTTTCTCTACTTGCGGTAAATATTTAACATTTATGTTTATCACCAAGTGTACAACATGTTTAAATACTAGATTTCACTTTTACGCCATTTGTTCAACATTATCACAAGTCAAAGTGGTGTCCAATAGTAGTGAGAGTAGTGTCTTTACTTTTCAGTTAGATTGATTTCTAAATTTATTTTTTGTAGGTGTCCATCAAACACTTACCTTTTCTGTGTATTCTATTGAAACTGAATGCTTTCAGTTTTGCTTCACTTTGAAGTCAATTGAAAAAACATTGATGTACTGCATATACTTGGTTTCGAAAATAATTTGATGAAGCTGTCAGAAAAATATATTTTTTCTTAATTCCACTTGAGATGGCACAAAGACCAATATATTTGCTTTACGAACAAGTGACTCATTTGAACATTTGTTGAGCAAATAGAAGAGGATTTGTTGGAAAGATTGGAGTAAAACAGTAGGAGAAGTTGACTGTAAGCCTGAAACGATTTAAGTGGTATTTATAATTTTATAAGTCATTGAAGAGAACAGATTAATGATCGGTGTTTTCCGACCCATAAGACATTAGTGAAGTTACATATAGTAAGCTAACTAACAATTATTACAAACATCATAAGTACAATTGTACTGTATTTTCTTAACAATAATTGCATACATCTATATAAGTTAAATCTACGTAAGACACTTTAATCTCCTAAATAACTCTTATTTTTCGATTTGTTTGAGTGAACAAAAAACAAATTTTTTGTTGTTACCAATGGTTTATTGATAAGATTGGAGTAATATCTGGTTAAAAATAAAAAGGATTAATTAAATAATTGTGTTTTGTATGTAACTAATAGGCTGATTAGTTTTGGCAAATAAAGTAAAACTACCATAAATAAACTTTTTGCTCTATTAAGTGAACTGTATTATAACCATAGCAATAAATTGAATAGAGAAGAGCATTAATTAATGCCAAGTTGCATTAGACTGTGCCGCTAATTATTAGCAATAACCCGAAACAGCACAACTATTTGATTAATGTTTAAAACTTCACACTAATTTATTGACTGAGTCGTTTTTCAAAAATTACTACTGAATTGAACTTGGATTTCTAAACAGCCTTTTGCTTGACCAACTGTCATATTATTCTAGTCTAATTCACAGAAAAGTTATTTTTAAAAGTTTTCAAACAATTTAACTCATATAAATTATGAATTAGCTATTTATAAACAACTTTTCCTTTCGTAATTGATTGCTAAAGATTACTTCTATTGAGATAAAACTTCAAGTTATCTTAAGAATAAAATAAATCATTGCTTCTCAATATCGTAAGTTGTATATTAAGTGGTTTGCTTATTAAGCCGTTTTTGACTAAATTGTTTTTCTTATTTATAGAAAAGTAATTTAATAAGGGAATCAACTTTTGACGTATGTTCAGTATTGACAGTTTAATGCAGAAACGGTCTAATATGCAACTTACAATATATTAGAAGAGATTCTTATATTTATCGCTATTCTGGCATAAAGTTACTTTACTGAAATAACTACTAAATTCTCAATATGAATAAAGTATTGATGCATAAAATTGTTGATTGAAGAAGAAAAGAAAAATTGCCAAATTAACTAAGTCTGACGTTTTCGCAAATTAACAGAACCTTAAGAAAAATTTAATTATGCAAATAGTACAATAGTTTTAAATTAATTTTCTCAGACGATAAAGTTTACAGTGGGTATGATTTGTTTTTAAATTATAGTTTTGAACTTCTTAGTTTGAGGTTGGAAGCTTTCTTATTTGATTAAAAATTAAACACAGAAAATAGTATTAAAATGGCTTGTTGAAATAAAAGTGCAACAATTATAACAAGTAAATACAGTAATTCTTAAAATAAACATGATATTCATAAGAAAATGTGAATCACATAAACATAAAGAATCCGTTTATGGTTTTCTTGTCTCGCTGAGAGAATGTCAGCTTTTAATTTGATCAAAAAATCATTTAAGAGCAACGTATAAAACATAACTATTAAGTAGGTTTTCCGCTCATTCGTTAAAGATTTTAGAGAAAACATTAAGTTTTATTGGATTATAATTGGTTGTATAAAATAATAGTTGATTGAAAAAAGAACTGTAATCTATAACTGGAAACAATGAATGTTAATGATTGTTATGATTCCGGTTGTGCAAGAGCTAATGTATTATTTTGCTTCCTTTATAAATTACATTGAATGCATTTTAACGTATAATCAATCATTTCTGCAAAAATGACAAAATTAATTCCCTTAAATCTGCTTTGAAAAAACCAAAATCGATTCCATGTTAACTTTTTTAGCACTTAGTTGACATCGAATTGAAGAATGAATAAAAGTTGAAAAAGCAATGAAAAGGATGACCGTTAAAGGGAAGAGTTTTTCTAACTTTGGTACATCAATTAACTCCTTATAGAAGTTTAGATTGAGCCATAAATCAAATAAAATTATTATTGCCGTCATTCACTTGATCCTGAGACTGAAAGTGGAAAAATAAGATAAATTGATTTGAACAATATTTCGTAACTTATTGAGCAATAGCTGAAGAAAAGGCTAGTTATCACACCTGACGTATCGATAAGTATAACATTTTGTTGTTTGATAACATTTTGCTGTTTGTGTTCAGCTAAAGAGAAAATAATCAAATGGATCATTGTGTCAAATTCACATGTAAGTAATTGTCTATAATTGAACGACTAATTTAAGACATTTGACAAGTGTTAGCGTAACAGCAGTTAATGTCATCAATACTGCTAACTGTTTAGGGAAAATCTAATGGGAGAGTGTATCGTTAAGTTCGATTATGTCAGGTTATGTTATATGACTTTAGTTATGTTAATGGCTATAGTTGACGAGCCATTGTCATGGCTATGTTCTGGTAGGCCACATTTCAGGTCTGTAAGTATCAAACCGTCTCAACAGAAGTTACAACAATGCATTTCATAATTTTAGTCTTTGAAATATAATCTTCAACATATAAATGATGAGTTGGGATATCGTATCGAACTATGCTTTTCAATCACTGCATACATATAATACTGTGCATAAAATAAGGATAAAAGCTCCGTTTATGGTTGATGTAGGGTTTCAGCATAAAAGAGTGATGTAGCTACCAGAACGTTGTTCTTATTCTTAGTATTCCTCTCATACTTCCAGTACAGTCGGACGATAAAGTATACGTCAAACTGTCTGCTTATAAAACAATAAAAGCCAATAAGAGATCAACTAAATAAGGGAATGATTAAAGAAATGAATAAAGTGGTTACTTTGATGAGCCTTACTTCACATAACGAGTGATAAATATTAAAGTGATCCCTAAGTATGTTAGTCGTGTAGAAACTCTATTTGATGCATGCTTTATCGTCCCACCGTACAACTAATTTAGGTTAGGTTAGATTAAGTTAGAAAAATGCTAGTCACAGAACAATGTTCTAGAATCTACAAGACTCTCTTACACAGAAACTCTACATCAACTACAAACCGAACTATAACCACAATAACATTTGCAAGCAAATATGATTTATCGTTTAAATTCTCATAACAAACTAAAATGAAATACAATATTTGTTTCTATCATTAATAAAATACGTGAACCTTTTCAGGTTACGCTTAACAGATGCCGATTGCAAAATTTTACTTTTCTCTCACATTAATCAATCAAATTTACTATTTATCTATAAATCTAGTTATAAATTTAACTGATTTATGAAAAACTAGCTAAAGATGTAAACCACATCAAATTATAGTATGAGTATTTTCTGATATTGTTCAAATTTGATTCGTTTCAAAACAAACATTTCTGTTTTTAATCTATTTGGATGACAAAGTTTGCGCAACATATTTCTATGCCTAGATTAAATTCAATTCACAATTCTGAACCCAACAATCTATACTTTAAATTCATATTATCCCAATCTTTCTCTTTTCAACAATCAATTCCCTCGATTCATAGCCCCAGAGATGAGAATTTGTTTACTTCTAAATAAAAACAAGTACTTTTGAGAGCTGGTAGATTATTTTAGCAATTCAATTCTTACTACTCTTCAATGTTATGCCTACGTCTATCAAACTTTTTTCTATTATAAAGTAAATTATGCTATAAAGTAATCATGTTCTACGCTTCTAATTCTAAGTAAACAAACTTTTCTTACTAGATAATCCTATTTATGAGCTTGCAAACTTTCCTTTCATTGCTCAATCTTAACGTTTCAGTTTGGACGTTCAATCAGTTGAATCTTAGCTAATATTTTCAATTTATTGATATGATCTTTGTGTCTTTCAATAGTTTAAATGTATGATAAAATAGTGTAAATCAGGCTTTTGACCATCTCAATCAATTCAAAGTTGAAAGTAGAACAGATGCAATGTTAGAGAATTTACACGTCAGAGAATAGTAGTGGCTATGGGGCTACAGGGCTATAACCCCTAGAGATTTTATCAAAATTCGAGTATCAGTCTTGACTGGAAATCAAATTTTTCAAAAAAAAACTTTCAAACTGTATTTGTTTGGTGCATCATTCCACTGTTTGCTGTTAAATATAAATGAAAGGCTTGATAACCAGAGCTACCAATCTGTTGTGATCCCAACTTTTGTCTAGTAGATAGGAACAGATTGAGCCTCCTAGATCTTAATCAATCTAAAAGCGTAAACTATAAATTCAAAAGCTTCTCTTAGATTTTCCAACCTTCAAACAAATCACAACTTTTTCCTACTTCCAAAAATAGTACAAATTTACCAACTTTTGCACGATTTTATGACAAATTGCTGAAGAAAAACTTAGATTTTAGATGAATCTACAAAAAATCTTACAAATAGTTTAAATATATTGAAGAGAATTGGTATAAGTTTAGCCGAAACTAAATTCTTAATTGATTTTCTCGTCTCCAAGTTTCTTTGAATGTCGGATTGATGTCACTTAACCCTTTACGCACATCCACAAAAGTAACTTGACCTAAGCTAAAGATGACGTCAAGTGGCTTTGTGACGCTATTCTCACCTAAGATTATATTATCACGTGGACACCTAACCAATTTTTAGCAATTTCATATGAACATTTCAACAAAACTATCTCTCATGTCCTTTTTTTGAAAATCTACAAGTTTCGGGTTAAGAAAATCGACGATTCGATCAAACTGACTCCTACTATCGAAGAGAGAACTATGAACAAATATGAGTAACAACCGGTCGCTGCGTGACGCTCAAATAAAAGACTGATCCAAAGTTGTGTTTCAGTCAAAGTCAATTTGAAATTAAATCTATTGAGATGTGAATCTTCACGTACTCTATATATAACGTAAGTCGCATGTTAAGCCGTGAATACTGCGCATGCGTCAAAATCGATTCCCCTATTAAGCTGTTCTTTTATAAATTAGAATACAGCCTAATGATAAAACGACTTAATATGGGGACGCAATTTGATGTATGTACAGTAGTCACAGCTTGATACGGAAACAATTTAATAAAGTAACGACTTATGGTATTGAAAATTCCCAAAATTCATGTTCAGATGTTCTAACTGTTCACTCGTTTGTAACCTAAATTAGCTCAAATGATAATAAAATCAATGTAAAAACTCATTAAATTATAAGTTTTTATGTCTTTTTATCCGTATTTTTACACATTTTTCACAAGTTTGACTTTTTTCTTTCACAATTTTTTGCACAACAATTGATAGCTCTATTAGTGTTGAATATGAAACGAGACAGATCCATTAATAAAAAGTTTCAATTTTAAAGAAATTGCTTAAATTCCAAGCACTTTATAACATGGAAGTGAAGTCGCGTGTATACTAATTTGTCTAAAATTGACATCAAAATCAAAACGCTTTGAAGTAAAAAATAGGCTAACTGAAAAATAAAAAGATGGAGAAACTCAATGAATCACAGGCTCAAGTTTAAAGATGAGTAATAGAGATTTCGATGAGTGTTAATAAAGTTTTGATGAAATTGATTGCAACACAAAAAATGATATGAAAAAACAAAATGATGTGTTCTATAATTACAGAAGTTTGATATGAGCATGTAGTTCAACTCAATAGTAATACTGAAAAGATATAAATATTGAGAAGATTTGATCAAAATATGAATCAAATAAAACTGATCATAAGTGAAATAGTAAAAGAATCTATAAAACAGTGTGTTTTCGTTATTAAAGCATGACTCTAATATGCTAGTAAAATTAATTAAATAAATTAATTGACATTCCAGCAATTGTTTGAGCGTAAATGGAATCGCTTAAAAGTTATTTCCATAAAAGATATTTCAAATTTCCTTTAAGCTATTTGATTATTTTCACTAACATATTGAACAAATGCTTTAACTACAAAACACTGTAAAATAAGGCTGCTTCATAGACTTATTATTTGACTTGTTGATGAAAAATGAGCTTTACTTCAATTCATATCGTCGGCTCAATGCTATCGAAAAAGTCAACTTTTGAGAAAACTCACTTTAAAGTGAAAGATCATAACGTTTCAATTAATAGATGGAATTCAATATAAGTAATACTATCAATTCATGATTGTAGGGTCTCTGAAAAGTGAGCTTTCAATTTTATTCAAAACTTTCTTCGCATACATTTGAAAAGACTATTTTTGATTTAGAATTAAATTTCACTGAAATTAAGCTGAAAAGTTAGTGCTATAACATTCCATCATATTTTGGTATGGAATTTGAGATTTTAGGAGCAAATTTTAAGAGAAATTAAGCATGATTTTAGTATCCGTGATAAAATAGGACGATCCTTAACCACACATATATTCAGATTCCAAATGGTCCAGGGACTCAAAACATGGTGGTCCCACCCCCTCAGACCCCAAACGCCCCGCCCCAACAAAAATTTCCTCAAATTCACTTATAATTTTTTGAGTTTTTAAAATATTTTTGGACTTAGGTTAGGTTTTGGTTAGTTCATGTTAGGTTAGTGTAAACATATATGGTTTAAGATGGTCCTATCTTACCACTGTTATTAGACTTTTGCCGGTCAGTAAATTCTAAGATAATTATTTTTCTCTTTATCCTATATTGTTTGTAAATTTTTTCGTATAATTTCAAAACCAAATTTCATTCAAAAGGAATTAATAGTGAAAACGGCGATAAAATAGGTTTAGAATATTATAGCACTTTTTATGCTAAAATTAGATAGAATGAAATTGCACTGAGTTTTTCTAGTGAACTGTAGTGAATTTCCTAACTTGTATGCTATAGTTCGATACAAAATTGCAGACAGAATAATCCATAAATAACCTAATTTCTGAAAAAGTTGCATTTAGAATGTTATAGCGCTCATAGGGCGATATTCTAATAAAGGTTTTCTCAAAATTTATGAGTCTTATGGGTATTACTATTGAATTGACCTGAATGCTAATATCAAACTTTATATTCAAAAAACTATTCTGATTATCTTCTCATATCAAGTATAGAAGTTCATTCTATGAAAATGTTTGAATTAAACAAAATGTGTTACTAACAGGCCGAGTTTTGTTTTGAATGTTTTATATTTTTATTTGATAGAATAGTTTTAAAGTGAACTTTAGATAAATTGATGTGTATACTAGTTGTCTAAAGTTCACTTCAAAACTATTCTATCAAACAAATAATATGAAACATTTAACTGCACTCAACACATCACGTTTTTCTTAGGTTAAAACTTCGTTTTAAACTTTATATTCCATATCAGATGGCAATCAGAATATTTACAAAACATACTTATTTATATTATTTTGTCTTGCAATCAATTTAATTATCAAAGTTTATTAATTGTTATAGAGACTTCTCATCTCTAAAGTTCAGCCTATGATTGGTTGGGTTTTTACTTTGCAGTTAATCTGTTTTTGTAGACTTGAAAACATTATTTCAACTTTAGACAAATGCTTGTTATAAGAACTATAACTTTCTCCTATTGAAGCCTTAATACCAGTGACTAAACCTGTCCGAGGAGTATATGAAAAAATTAAGTTCTGTGCTTGTGCCCTCCCAAACACAGTCACCATGAACGCTATCTACGATTCCACTACGGTCATTCACTATGAAAGAACGACTGGCTAGGATCTTGTGATTCTAGCAAGTAACCACAGTTTCCTTTGATCCTTAGCAAGAATAGTTAGAAATTCATAGCGAGTGCTTTTTCTTGTGGACTTCGTTAAACGGAACTCTGACGAACTTGTCAGTTCCGACATTTGTCAAAGTAATATACATGGGTACGGGGAGTTGGTACCGGAGCACCACAAATTTCCGTAAACCTTATTTTGCACTGAAATTTAGTCAGGACCCAGCTCTTTACTGTGAAAGATTAGGTAAACATATTGAGAGTGTGAATGCGCATTAGTGATATGAGTAATATTGCTGCCAAATACACCGTTAAATCTACTTGTAACTATATTGCCCATTCCCATGCCAAGAGCCAACACCCCTTCACACTCTTCAGTTCCAACTATATCTGACTTTTTTAGCTATCCAAAAACTAAGACTTATCGTAATTGACTTAGACATACCTGACAGTGATGCCAAGCAGAAAGTAGCCTTTCAAAATGGATTGTCACATCTTAATCTTCACTACAGTATCTCATTTGATAACGACGTGACCCTTAATTTTCTTCCATTAAGTAACACAATCGCACGATAAAGTACAAGTTAAATAGGGTTTCTTCGCGCCTAATATACCTAGGGATTACTTTATTGTTAAAGTAGTTGATACATTCAAAACTTTTACAAGTTTAAGTCTGACTATATTTCTATAATCTTTCCTCTATTCATTTCATCTTCTATCGGCTTTTATCGTGTACTTTATCGTGCGATTGTGCTACTTATTAATACACAGAGCTAATCATATAAGACTATAATGAGAAAAATTTCACATCCTCCTTAGGTGACAGACACTGTATATGATCATGAGTGACTTCCAAATTTTAAAACAATTCAACACTTTTCAAGAACTCATTTCAAGCCTTTCTATTTCAACCAAAGTAACTTTTACTCAATCATTGCTTAATTTAAATTTTGCTGAAATTACTTAATTTCGATGACAATCGCGCAACTGATACATATACTAACTGTTATTTACATGTATAAAAGTTACACTTTAGGTAAATATTTTGATCCTTCATATCATATGCACTGCCACTCAAAAGTATGGAAAAAGTAATTGACTCGATGTCTTGTCTTTGATCGAACATAATAGTTACTGAGTCAATTTTGGCGAACTTTGTCTCAAATTAAAGCGTAATAACTCGTGATTCGAACGATATAAAGATATAAAATAGTTTCACATTTTCAGTAAAGTTATAGGCAATCTAAAAATTCTCTTCACTTTTTCACGTGGTCATTTAGCAAATTTTTGACTCAATCAAAGCGAGAAAAGTCATTTTACAATTCTTTAAAATTAAATTAAACAGAATATCAATTCAATAGAACATTTTTCAATTGAGATATATTCATTTAAAATGAATTTCTTGAGGAAATTGGTCAAATTACCAGAATTTATTGAAGCCGTACTTCTTCAGATATTCCGAATGAGAGATGAAGGCAAAGAATATCATACCATAACTAAGATGATGGGATTCAGTCCCTCATATGTTTACAAAGTCATAGAAAGATCAACACACTTGAAGCAGCTTGTAATAAAAAGTGGTCAAATATCCTCCACAACGAACCGAGCTGACAACACAATTGCAGCAAATATGGCAAAAAAGTGGAAATTACGGCCGAACAAATCAAACAAGACCTGCAATCTGTGAATATCAACTGCAGTGAATCTACTATTTAACGATTAAGAAAAGAACATCTTTTGGTGGGATACCAGAGGCCAAAACACACTCCGCCCAAACCGTCCCAGAAGGCGAGCATTTTTTAGTAATCGCAATATTATCTTAATTAAGCCCTTTTGACGGTTTCTTTCAAGAAATTCATCTTAAATCAATATACACCATCGCTCAAACTGAATTTCTTGAAAAAGTTGTCAAAGGAATTTAATTAAGATAATATTATGGTTATTGCAAAATTTTCGCCTTCTGTGGCGGTTTGAGTGGAGATGTGTTTCAGCAACAACTTTGTAAGACAAAGTTGACCAAAATTGACTCAGTAATTATTAAGTTATATTCGATGAAAGGCAAGACATCGAGTCAATTATTTTTTTCATACTTTTGAGCAGTAGTGTAATTAACCATTTTTAATTATGCTTATACTGGAATCATATCCTAACATTTGGAGCTGACAACTTATTTTCAAAATCATATGAGCATGTGACAAATAATCTTCTTCGATATAATATGAGAAGCAATCACTAGAGCTACCAATTTGTTGTGATCTCAACTCTTTTCTAGTAAATAGGAACAAATTTGCAACTCTAGATCTTAACCCATTTACAACTGAATGCGAGAAATGAAGAAAAGCCTTAATAAAATGACGTAAGAATATGTATAAATGTCCCTAAAACTGAATTAATCATAATTGAAAGTATTACAATCTGATAAGAAAATGTGAAATTTTATTTTGACTCAATGTTTTTCGAACTTAGAATAAAATGTACAAGTCTTTTACTTATGACTAAATAGCAAATTATACTATTTTCATTGAAAAGTTTCATAACATAACGATATGAACTTCAAGTTTCAATGCTTTGTTATATTTTCCACTCGTCAGTCTAATATTACCTTATCTTATATCGAAGTTTAAGAGTTGAAAAAAGGGAACCTTTAAACTTATCAATTAATAAGTTCTTTTATGCATAAACAGTAAAAATTATTTTATTATGTGTGCCCTCATTGCTAAGGCTTTTCCTCATTTCTCGCATTCAACTGTAGATTCTAGACTCAAAAGTTTTTCTCAACTTTCAAATTCACTACTTTTATTCACTTTCAAAAATAGCACAAAATTAGCAACTTTTGCACAATTCTATAGAAAATTGCTGGAAAGCTTGAGTCTTAGATAAATCTACAAAGATAGTTTGAGCATATTGAAGGGGGAGAGCGCGTATTATTCATGAAGTATCCCGAAAGTTGATATTCAGTTATTTTTATAAAGTATCAGTCGATCAATGTATTTTAAAAGACATTCTAAGTATTCATTTGTTTGCAATTCAAATTAACCGAAATGATGATTAAGTCAAATTTGAAAGCTCATTCGTTTTTGCCTTTTAATCTATATTTTTGCACAGCTTTGGTTATCAAAACGCACAACAAATTGATAGCTCTATTGATAACTAATGAATAAACATCTGAATGTTGATCAAGGTTTGCCTCGACAAATATTCGCATTTGATTTGGGGCTTTTGCTTTCCCCTACCTCCCCCAGATCATAAACCTGGCTACGGTAATGCTTTCGAGTAAAATAAGTAACAAACAACAAATGTATATTATGGTTAAACTTCAAATTAATAGAAAGTTATTTATGAATCTTTATTGTAAAGTTAAATTTCCATAAAATGATTTCAATGAAAATATTTAGTGTGAAGGCAACGAGTTGTAAACTTTTCATACTTTTGATTACTCAATAATCATTTATCTGAATGTAATCTTAATGGAAAATTAGAGAAACACCTGAATTCATTACCCAACTGTCGTTCATGTTTAGGTATAAAATGATCACATTGTTGCAACTGAACAGATTCCTCAAGAATGTCTCGCATGACAGCACCGGTACAAACGAGTACCTTATCTCTGGTCAAGTATTTAATAGTTTGTATAACTTTTGTGATGCATTCCTCTGATAGAAAGGGTGGGTCAGCGATGACCGCATCAAACGAATGTTGTTTAAACTTTTCTTTCATATGATTATCAATCGGTTGGTTATAGTCGTAGTAAACAAAATTGAGAGGATATTTAGCCTCAAACCTCCGATCGAATTCAAATAAAACCAAATTAAGAGAACTGTCTTGATGGTTAAACTTGTCGAAAAGTTTAATAAATAACGTTGGACACGATATACAAGCAATTGATTTGTGTTCACCTAATCCATTGATGGCATTGATTACTTCGTCCGACAAATAGTTAGCCGTGTGTTCGTCGTACCAAAACTGACTCAATTGCTATGAAATGAATTAATCAACGATTAAGTTTTGCTTCAAATATTCCTAAAACAATTCATTCTAACCCAGTCTTCTTCTATGTGTCCATTATTTTGATGGTTGCTGTCATTCATTAAGACATATTTTTCTTCATAAAACTCTTTCAAAGCATTTAATGCGTGCTCTGAAAGAAGCAAATCTTCGTCAATATCTTTATTATCATTATTATCACAATTATTATTGACTGACATTTCAATTAATCAATTATGGAATCGAAAGTACTAATAAAATTGAAACTTTAAATATCGAGAAACTCGTGGTTTTGAGCATTGAATAAGTTTGATATGTGTAGTAGAGAGACAGTGTCGCCACCATTACTTTCACTTTCATTGATTACCTCATTATCAAATCAGCACTAAATTTGAATTAAGTCTCAAACTTTATTTTCTCAATAAAAATAATTACAAAAACTATAAAATTAGATTAAATCAAACTTTCAATTCATTTAATATGGACTCCAATTTATTTTTGCATTCGTCGATCAATTTTCCGATTTCTTCGTTTTTGTCACTTTGAGACCAAATAAACTTATTTTTGTCCAACAAAACTAAGATCGAATTCAAAGTCATTTTACAGGAGGACAATATTCTGGTGGATTTGGTTTCATCCATTTTGGCGCATTCGCAATATTCATCTGCAAGCAGTGAACAATGTTTCAAGACTTCAACAATCATTTCTGGATTCTTCTCCCATTGATTGTGTTGAATGGCAGAGCGATGACATTTTTGCAGACATTGAATCACTCTTTCGACATCATTAACTTTATTATTAATCAATAGTTTTGCGTAAAGTCTCCACACTTTACACGATCCACTACTGGTTGCAGCGATCCTTCCGAACAGTTCTTGTGCTTTAGCTGCCAATCTTGCAGCTGATTCGTGGTTATTATCGAGTGTTCCTTTGCAAATAGAATTAACTAATATTTGTGCGATTTGGTCATCGGAATACTTTCCCTTAATGTCAATTAATCGATGCCACGATTGTATGGCTTCGGCAAAGGCTCCAACGTCAACACAAACTGCAATATAGTTCTCCCAAATCCTCCACTCATCATAGTTGCATTTAAGAGCTTCCTGTAAAGTCCTCCACGATCTCGCCTTTTGGCCTAACTTTATATAAGCCTTTGACAGATTATTCCAGGCCTCAAAGCTATTTGTTTCGAACTGAACAACTCTTCGATAGGCAGATGCTGCCAATTCGTAGTCTTCAGTAATCATTGCAGCGAATGCTAAACGAAACCAGACATCGATTTGCATAGAATTGAGTTCAACCGATCGTTTGAAATATGGAATACTATCAGCATATTCTTTAAGGTTGAAATAGTAATTTCCCAAAGACTTTTGAGCCCTTGGATACTTTTGTTGCGACAATGTCCATGACTTGATGTAATATTCAATATCATCAGTTGTATCGCCTAATAAACAATACAAATATGGAGTTTCTTCTACTTTCAACTTGTCTCGTATTATAGCTTCTGCTTTGTCCCTACGCCCGATTCTAATAAAAAAAATTAAATCAATAATGAAACAACGTTTTTCAACAAAATTTAACTTTTTTCAACTTTACAATACCTCTGATAACATTCAATGACGTCGTCCCACAATTCGAGCCTCAGATATATTTCTAGTGCAGATTTAGTGACTCCGAGCGATACTAAAATATTGGCTAAATGTCTCTCTGTGATCCAGAATGGATTTGGAAGAATTGAATAGAAGTAATCAAATCTACGGAGTATCTGAGAACTGATTGGCTTGGATTGACGCACCACATCAACCAGTTCATTGGCTTGAGTCATTGAACGCTCAACTCTACGTCTACTATCCTTTTCAAGTATGCTTCTCATAAACAAACAATCGTATAGTATTGACCAAACTTTTGAATTTCCAATTAAAAAGTCTAAATAAGACAAAATTTCTTCGCGTAAAAGTTCGTCTGAAGATGAACCGATACGATGCGCAGACTTTACGAAAGATAACATCAGTGTTTGCTCTAGTTTTGACAAGTTGAAGTTTTGATCCTCGTCCTCCGTTGACAGAAACTTAACTTTTTGAAGTAATGTATCATCATTTAGAGCTACATTTTTAGGTAAATCAGAGTTTTCGTCGTTCTCATCAAACGAATCTTGTTTAGGTTCTGACGTTTGGTGTTCATTATTTCCGATTCTATCAATCTTTACCATAAGTTGTGAAACAGGTTTTTGTTGAAACTGAGTCCTGACACCTAAAGCACCGCTAAGTGTTATGGTCAGACCTGCTAATTGTTGGGCTGAATCTAAATTAGCTTTAACTCTTTCAATGTCTCCAAACCATAAAAATGCGCTCAACATTTCATTATGCAATTGTATCTTTAAATCTGAACCAATTCTTTGCTTCTGATCGCTTTTGATTATTTCTTCAATTTTCTTAGAATATGAAACAATTTCATTGAAAAGAGAATTTGATGGAACTGTTAATGAAATTTGATGAACGATTGCAGACCTCATTCGCCATAAGTTGTAAAACAAATGATCATCAGTTAAGAACGACTTGGTCGCGGTCAACAGAATACGAGATAATTTTAACAAAGAAAGACTTCGAGCTATTCTATAGTGTTGTTCGCCGTCGATATCAATGTCATAATCGTTATTAATAAGTAAATTACTTATGAATTGAATACAATTATCAAAATTTTTCTCATCAATAAATGACAAGAAGTTGTCGCAAACGTAAAGCTGTAACGAAGATATTCCGCAATAAAACACTATACGCAATATTTGCTCTCTTTTCAAATTCAATTTCGATTCGACTGTTGATAAATTTGTGTCAGTTAATGTCATATCAATAGAAGACAATATTTGTCTGACAAAAGGATTTTCCAATACTTTACAAAAGTTTTGTTTCATTAAATTCTCTATTAATTCATTTTCCAATTGATCACAGTTAGAGATTAATTCATTAAACAAATAGACATCTAATTGATTCATTTTAAAATTCATCAAATAACTTGTTTATCAAAAATTAAGTTAAATTTAATTAAAATCAAACAAAATATTATCGCACAAATATTGAAAACTCAAGCGAAGCCACGATTTTAAGTCACGTGACAATCATGTGCTTCGAAAGCATTAGTATATTATCGTTACATGTTGAGGATGTACAATAGGCAAACCCACTACCCCTTAGCATTAGTTATATCCCTCTCAATGTTAGTAAAAGAGCCAATCACTCGGAACACACTTTATTCTATTGTGTGACGCTAATGGGGATATAACTCATAGTAAGGGGCAGTGGGTTTGCCCATTGTACATCCTGATCATGTAGCGATAATATTGTATTGTATCAAATCTGCTCTTCATTGATTCACTTCTTTCTTATTGCTGACAAATGTTTGTTTTCAAACTTCTAACTAACGTGACATTTAAGGACTTGAAATAATAAAGGATAGGAGACATGAATTACTAATTAATAGCTTAGTTCTTATTGATTTTATGATTGATTTATCTATTTTTGGTAAGATGTTTGCGGCAAATGTTAAAAACTCTCTGTCTTTCGTTAATGATAAAACTGTTTATTTATATCATAAGTTGATTAAGTAAAAAAATAAAGAGAACAAAATAAATAATTATTTAAGGAGATATTGATCTAAATAAAAAGTTTGCAAAACAAGTTGAAATGTTAGCTTCCTAGAGGATGAAATGATTTCATATTTTTGTAGCAAGGCATTACGTAATGACGTAAATAAACACGTACTATGTCGCAGAGCCTGTACTTCAAAGGAATTTGGTACTTGGGAAAGCGTCCGCCCTTTTAATAAATAACTAAATTGACGAATCGCCAGACAATTCTTTTAATGTTCTAATTTCTGACTCACTTTATAATTAATTAATATCACATTTGCGTCAAACACTTGTTAGTCATTAGTTTTAACTCTGAAAACACGATAAACTTGTAACAAGTTTAGTTTCAAATTTAGTTTCTCACAATCAAAATGTATTCCAATTCGAGTGTTCGCTTTGATACAATTAGTGGTCATAATCAAAAATTGATGTCTTCATCGCAAATAGAGCTGAGTATATCGGCGAGGAAATTAGTGGATCGAGACCTCACATCGAAGTCTGACCCGCAATGTTTTGTTTACATCAGACAAGGAATAAGTGATAAGTTTATAGAAATTGGAAGAACTGAAACCATTAAAGACAATCTGAATCCCGATTGGGTCAAAAAGATTGAAATTCAGTTTCGATTTAATGAAAGCCAACAACTCAAGTTTGAGATCTGGGACATCGACCCCGTTTCTGGCAATGAATTCTTGGGCCAAATTACGGTAGAGTTGGCCGCAATTCTGGCTACCAATGGAGGCACTTATCGACAAAAGTTGACAACTGGTGGACGACACCCGCGACGTTTTGGTGGAGAAATGTTAATTCGCGCGGAAGAACTTTCGTCTAACAAACAAGTGGCTTTGATATCATTTTCGGCCTCAAGTCTGGATAAAAAAGACTTTATGGGAAAGTCTGATCCCTATCTCGTTATATCCAAGGCCAATTCTGACGGATCATTCAGTGTTGTCCACAAGACTGAAGTTATCAAAAACAATATAAATCCTCAGTGGAGACCATTCAATATACGTGTTCAACAGCTATGTGGTGGCGATTACGAACGCACTCTCAAAATAGATTGTTTCGATTGGGACGAAAGTAGCGCTCATGACTTGATTGGGTCTTTTACTACTAACTTCAAAAGATTATCGGCTGGCCCTTCACAGCAAAACATTTATGAGGTTCGCTTTTTATATTTAATCTTATTGCAGCTTTCTAACACTTTTCTCTTAATTAGTGCATAAACCCTGAGAAGAAAAATCGCAAAAAAGGATATAAGAACTCTGGAATTGTTAAATTGAATTCGATTAGCATTACACAAGAAGTAACTTTTGTTGACTATATTCGTGGTGGAACTCAGATGCATTTTGCGGTTGCTATTGACTTCACAGCATCTAATGGTGATCCACGTGATCCACGATCTCTTCATTTTATTGACTATAGTGGCCGTCCAAACTCTTATGAAGTGGCATTGAGATCTGTAGGAGAAATAATCAAGAACTATGACACTCAAGGATTATTTGCAAGTTATGGCTTTGGTGCTAAAATTCCTCCTCACGGACAAGTCTCACATCATTTCCCTTTGAACAACAACCCTTCGTACCCTTACTGCAGAGGAATCGATGAGATCGTCAGTTTCTATAAATCCACTTTAAACACAGTGACGCTTCATGGGCCAACTAATTTCGCTCCAGCTATCAATAGCACCAGTTCTGTTGCTCGTGGATTTCAAGACGGAAAGCATTATTTCGTTCTTCTAATAATTACTGACGGAGTCATTTCAGATATGGCCGAAACGTTAGATGCAGTCGTGAACGCATCGTCACTACCGATGTCTATAATAATTATAGGAGTTGGAAATGCAGACTTCAGTGCCATGAATTTTCTTGATGGAGACGGAAGATCAATTGTTTCCCAAGGCAGACGAGCCACTAGGGATATCGTTCAAGTGAGTAGTAATTAAAACTGTTTAACTTCAGAATTGTGTAGAATCTCAAAACTACATTCAAATTTTAGTTCGTACCATTGAATAAATATGTTTATGGCAATTGGCAACAAAACCAATACGAGTTGGGACGCGATGTTTTAGCTGAAATTCCAACACAGTTCATACAGTTTATGCAATCTCGAGGTTTCAAACCATCTGCCCCAATCAGTTCTGGAACTGGAAGTTTCCCTGAGCCCACCGGAAACGAGCCAACGCCTACATCTGCTCCAGTGTATCCGTCAGTTCCACCTTCTCAACCACCATCTGCTCCTAACGTACATCCAGCCAGTGGCACCGGTTATCCTCCAGCGATTGGTGCGTCTGCATATCCTTCTGCTCCGGCGACTACTGGTTATCCACCATCAGGTCCGGGCGCATACCCTCCTGCTCCAGCGACTACTGGTTATCCGCCATCAGGTCCAGGCATACCCTCCTGCTCCGGCGACTACTGGTTATCCGCCATCAGGTCCAGGCGCATACCCTCCTGCTCCGGCGACTTCTGGTTATCCGCCATCAGGTCCAGGCACATACCCTCCAACAACAAATCCGAGTCCACATCCTTCACCAAGCCATCCATACCCTCCCACAACAAACCCGAGTCCCTATCCTCCAACAACAAATCCGAGTCCCTATCCTTCACCAAACCATTCATATCCCTCATATCCTGCTGCATCTGCTCCAGGTCCATACCCGCCGTCAGGTCCACCGCATGGTACATACCCTGGTGCACCTTCAAGTACACAGCCAACTTATCCCTCTCACGGATATCCAGCGCCTAATCAGTCTTCTTATCCTCCTTATTAATAATGAATTTATAGCTTATTTTAAAATATGAGTGGCCATAAAATCGAAATGTTTTCTGCTTTAATGATTTTGTGCCTGTGATATCAATCTTTTACTCTTCTTTCATGCTTAGCACTGTATTTTAATCGTGACGATGCGTTCAATTATATGAAACGAGTTTTGAGCTCTAAATGAACTTATTTGACAAAACGTTGAACTTGAACAATAGTAATTTAACAAGATATGCATAATTTTAAGCTGTTTTTTCAAAACGTATAACTCATTTATTGTTATCAAATTGTTTATCTAAGTGTCAAAAGTGTTTAAATTTTACTGTTTTTAATATAAATCTCCAATTATTTACGTAGAAAAAAATTAAAGTATACAAATTTGTGCTATAAGTTGACTCAAAAATGTATTAATACTCAAGAGCTGAGCTCTAGCAAGGCTTCAAAATTCGTTATATCAACTTAATAGGCAAAACAATCTTTGAACACTCTCATACTAAAGACATTTTCAAGCTTAGATTCGTAACAATTAAGACTGAATTATAAAGATCATGAATGAGTAATTTGGGTGATTGTTATATTAGTGCGAATTGGTAATAACGAGACACTGATTTCTCACCTTTAAGTAATTAGGGAATAGCTCACTCGATAGCATAGAGCAAATCAAGAAATTAACTTTACAAAACATTCAAGATTTTAATGACTCAAATCATTTTAATTAATCTATAAATAGCTATCAACTTAAGTTTAAATAATTTAAACAATAGTTAGCTGTACTGTACTTAAAACAAAGCTGCGAACGCTTCGAACTATAAAATTTATAGACAATCAAAAGCAACCCTTTGCACATTTCTTACTTCTGACTGCACTGTATATAAGTTAATAATGGG
Source organism: Archegozetes longisetosus (assembly GCA_018873245.2). Taxonomy (NCBI): domain Eukaryota; kingdom Metazoa; phylum Arthropoda; class Arachnida; order Sarcoptiformes; family Trhypochthoniidae; genus Archegozetes; species Archegozetes longisetosus. The sequence goes on from JAEMBT020000007.1 coordinate 7,871,791, forward strand.
ATAAAACAGACCCGAAATGTAGATAAAATTTATAATTCAATAAATTAAAATGAAATAAAGTTAACCGCACTTCGAAAAATATTTGCAACAATTTGTTAAATAACGAAAATAGTTTGACTTTTCCGAGGAGACGAATTAACAAACGTTTTGCAGCGAAATATTTGCTTGTTTTGCATGATTTAGAGTTACCGATAATTAGTTCTTTGGATTTTTATTTACAAAACCTATTTATATATATATAAACCTAAATGCAAAGATCATTGTTCTGATGAAGTCGAAAGATTTAAACTTTTATTATGAGTAGGCGTTGAGTTAGTACTTCCTATTTTGTTGGTACTTCCTATCATGCGATCTAACTCTGCCTGAACGTCACTTCGGGTTCGGTTGTCAGGCATAGAACCGGGTGTTCGCGGAGATCCAACTCCTGGAGAACCAACTGATTTTCGATTCAATAAACTATTGAAAAACGTCTGTAACACCCCTTCTCCTCCTGGACTGTTCTTGGAACTGTCAATCTATACAAATCATTCAAATTAAGTTTTCGTTCAATAATTTACTTTTAATGTCTTACTTGTGCGCCAGTTGATGGAGTGTTAAGTGGTGTCCGCCTTTCAGATGGCTTCTGAACATTTGGAGTTGTTCTTATAGGCTGTTGAGATAAAACAATTCATTACTAACGAGTCACATAATAGAAAATTATAACTAAATATTGTTATTTAAGATCTTTTATAATCAGAAATTGTGATTGGAATCAAATAACAATCATAACAGGTCTGTTTGTATTCATCATTGATTTCTTATTTAGTTTAAATAAGTAAACTACTTTAATAAAATCAGAAATGTCCCAGTAACCAAACTCATAATTAATTAATATTTGCATAAATTAATGAATAATGAAAATAAAGCTGAATCGTTACCGCATTAGCTCCAGGAGGAACTTGTTGGTTGAGTTGAGACTGCATTTTAAGCAAAAACACCTGGTCATCTTCTGCTGTTATTTCAGTTTCTTTTTGCAAAGGCTATAGTGCACAAAAATCAAGCATAAGTATACAGTAATTCATGATAATAGACACAGAAATGTGTTAGGCATTCATCTATAAAGATTTGAATGATGTGAATAAACGAAACTTACTTTATTACTAACTGGTCCGATAATCACATCATTATAATCATCATCGGGAGAAACAGACTGAATATTTTCATATAATATTGCAATTTTCTTTTCATTATCCCAACCGGAAGGTCTACAATTGGATCATTCAATAAATAACTAATGGTTAAGGTAAGACTTATCGAATAACTTACATGAAAACTGCGTCTTTCTCTACAACGAGAGCAGGAGTTTTGAATTTAAGTCCATAAATACGATGGACTAGATATTTATATAATAGATCACAGTTCTTGTTAACTTTAACAGAAACGTATAGCAATGAGGCACCATCTGAAACAATTATAATAGTTAGTTACGCAATAGAAACATTTGCTAAAAATTCAGAACATATCAATTCGATCAGAAACAGGTGGAAGTGTAATCATGCTTCATAACAGGTCTGTATATATTCATCATCTACTAACAAATAAATTATCATAAAAGTAGTTTGACTTACATCTAAGACAAAACTTTCTGATGGCTTGTTGTATAAAATCAAAAGACTCTTCTTTATAGTCATATTCTTTTTCTAAAGTTGACATGTAGTCAGTTTTAGTGATTACAACGACAATATCGAGTCCGAGATTATGCGTTAGAACGCCTTCAGGTAAGGGATCTTTGACTGAGTTGGATGTCATACTATTTTTGAAAGAGGCGTCTAAATCACTATTACTTCTTAACTTAACGGGTGAGTTCACTAAACCCTCGATCTCGTCTCCGGGCGATATATATTCCTGGTATCTTCTTAAAACTATGTAAATAAAACTCATTATTTACATTTACATTTAACTTAAGCTTAAGCTAAAACAGGTGTTTATCACTTACCTTGTTGTCTATAATTTTGAAGTGTTTCGCTTTTCATATTTAACTTCTGGATGTGATCTTCTAAGACTTTAGTCCATTTTTCTAAAGTATTGATGATATCCCAGGGCTTAGTCATCGATGCAGTCAATAAGATAGTGGTGTCAGCCATTGTTTGCTCGTTCAGTGCAAACTTCAACAGCTGCGGATTCCAACTGCAATTTCCGTCCAGAATCCAAACCCCACATTGAGTTTGTTCATCTCTATACTCGTCTCGAACCAACAAATGATGATATTCTAGTCCCGAACCTTTCGTCGTATCCTCTATCCCTTGCATTTTGGCGATCAGTGATGTCTTACCAGAATCATTCTCACCTGTAATTCGTTTAAAATTATTATTGCACACGTTACGACAGTTAGTCATTACTAATAGTCGCATCTCTTTTGAAGCAATGTTTAAATTACAAACATTGAGATTCAATATACTATAAAAAGTAATTCTAACAAGTATTTAAACAATATTCGATCACTTGACAAATATATTTAATATTGAGCTACGAAAATACCTAACAAGTTTCATTTGAGACGATTTTTATCTAAAAATAACTTAATAATTATCTCATCAAATGCTTCAACGAATCTCAAGTAGTGATCGATTTAAGTGTAAAATAAGCAAAACTTGCTTCAACAATGGTTCAAAGTAAATGACACTTATGATAAATCATCAAACAATAAGAATAACTAAAATGTTGAGTAATCTAATGAACAAATGATTAATTAACAAAACAAATACCGAGAACTAAAATGGCTTTATTTGACGGCAACTTATTAGTAGCACTCGTTTGGACCTGAGTTAGGATTGAAGACCTATTGAAAGATAAACGAATTAATGCCAATAAGTAATAATTGATGAACTAGTGGCAAATATTGAATGAAAGAAAGTAATGAATGGTTAGAGGCATAGAGTGTATGACATGTTCGGTGTGGGAGTGGTTCAACTCATCCAAACACACCGAAAATTTCTTATAATAATCATCTCTTCCATTCATCTCATTTTATTTTCTATTCTTCATCCATTCCACTTGTTCTTAACACATACCAAATGTTTTGTTCTTCATTATCACTAATGCTATTGAGCTGTGAATTCGAGTCATTAACATTTGATTTGCTGTTAAATGACGCCATTATGGGATATGCGCTTATTTCATTGCATTTCATTCAACATTCAGCAAAATTACTAAACAAAACTTGTCACAACTTATTAGCCTTTCATCAGCGCATGCGTCCAAACATTACTTCATCGTCGTGTCGGCTGTTTCTTCAACTAATTATGTCTAAATTATGAAAATTCATTTTTAATCTAATATTTGACAACTTTTCTTTCCTTCACAATTTTCTCACTTTCTCACAATGATATTAAGAAACTTTTGTCACTCTCGTTAAAATAAACAGTTTTAAAAGAATAAGTCAACATAAAAGTACTAAAAGGCTATAAAAGTTTTATTTAGGGAACTATTACATGGTGTCAAATAGACTATAGTTTCGATAAGTTTATTACAATAAAATTGATATAAGTTAAACATTCAATTGTGTAATGAGCTTATTCAACAATAATTTGAACAACTCTTTCTAAGCAATATAATCCGTCTCTAAGAATATCTGCATTTGTATTATCAGTAAACTAATCGCAAACTCATATAAATAGAAACGTAAACTTTGAACAAAAATATTTTATACTCTGTTTAGTAACTCGTTATTTGATAACAACATTTGGCAATCGTTTAGTTTGTCACTTCAATCCACTACAATATGAGTTATATCTAAAATTATCCTCAAAACCAGCAATAATTGAAGACATCAATTGAAAATATGCACCATTTGTCCAGTAGGACCAGTTCTATTATTAATAGGAGTTTGAGCTTGACACATTTGAGCAAAAACAGAAAAATTCTATTGCCATCACTTTCTATAATGTCTCCAAACAGACACTTGTCTTCAACTGAGACTCAGTCAAGCACATTACCAAAAGGTTTACCTCAACTTCCAGTTCCAGCACTTAATCAAACGATGCAAAGGCTGAAAACTGCTGTAAAGCCGTTCGCTAAGAGTTCGGATGAATTGCAAGACTTGTATCAAATAATCGATGAGTTTTCGAAAAATAATGGAATCGGTTGCAAACTTCAGTTACTTTTAGAACTAAAGGCTTCCAAAACGACTAATTGGCTATCACATGACTGGTGGGTCAATAAGGCTTATCTCGAAGGGAGAGATCCGATCATTATTTGGTCAAACCCTGGTCTCATATTTCCGAATTTGCCGAAACCTAATAAATGCAGTCAAGCATTTGTCGCAGAGTTCATCTCTCGACTGATTGTTGGTGTTATTGACTTCAGAAATTTCTTGAGAAATGGAGGCAATCCCGAATTATCACCAAAAGATGCCACAAAATCAGATCCTGGTGTTTGTATGGACCAATACAACAAATTTTTCGGCACTTGTCGTAAACCTGGAAATCCTGTCGATAGCATCAGGTTCGGGACACTTGAGAATAATAATATTTCAATAATAATCAGCAGACTTAATAAGTTTTATAAGTTGTCATTAGCTCAAAGCGATAAAATCGATGAAATATTTTCAATAGTAAAGTCATCAGTTGTGAATATATTATCTGAATCTCCTTCAGAAACGATCCCAGTTGGAAGTTTCTCAGCACTGCCTCGGAATGATTTCGCAACCGTTTATCAGTTGTTAGATCAAAATGATTTAAAATCGATAGATGAAAGTGAGTTTGTAGTGAACATCGATCACATCGAAGACGGCTATTCATTCGAGAACAGCCAAACATATAATAACTTTATTGGGAAACAAATACTTCACTCAGACATCAATAATATAGGAAACCGATGGTTCGACAAAACAGTACAATTGATTGTAGTTTCTAACAAACAATGCAATGAGATTATTGGAGCGGGTTTTTGTTACGAACACACTCCTGCTGAGGGGCCACCGATTGTCAAATTGATGGAACACGCAGTCAAACATTTGGCCACATATCAACCACCACAACAAAACACTGTAGTAAAATCAGATGTTAAAGAACTAAAACTTGTACCAGCTTCCAATCGTTCTAAAGTTCTAGCTTGCGCTGAGTTTTCAATTGATAAATATTCGCGTCTTATTAATTCACTCGATTTGGAAGTACTTGAGTACAAGAACTATGGAAAAGACTATATTAAAAGTGCTAAGTACTCTCCCGATTCATGGATTCAAGTTGCCATTTCTTTCGCATTTTATAGACTTCATGGAAGGCTTGGAGCTTGTTATGAGAGTGGGAGCACAAGAAAGTTTGCATTTGGAAGAACTGATACTATAAGAAGTGTGACCAGTGAATTGAGCGATTTCTTCAAGTCACCGAATTTTCAAACTCTTAATAATGCGATAGAAAGCCATAAAAATGTTGTGAAGAATGCGTTGAACGGCAATGGAATCGATCGTGTTTTGTTAGGTAAGAATAGTTTAGATTAGATTTTATGTTTGGAACTTATCTTTTGTACTATTTATTCAATAGGATATAATTGTGTGGCACAAGAGCTAAAATCTGGAAAATGGACATGGGGTTTGACTGAAGAGGTAAAAAATGATCCATTGGGTCATTCGGACTATGAAACAATGGAAAAACTGTATAATAATGAGCTTTACTTGAGATCAAAACATTATAATCTGTCGACATCACAAGTGGCCACTATCTTTCCTAGTTCTTTCATGTGTTACGGACCACTTGTCTACGATGGCTACGGATGTTGTTATAATCCATCTAAGAATCAAATAACGTTTGGAATAAGTGCCTTCAAAGAAAATAATGGCAACACTAGTGCTTCTAAATATAAACAAGAGCTTGAGAACAGTTTGAATTTGATGAATGAAATAGTTTCTAAACAATCTAAGCTATAAATGCCTTTAAACTTGAAAGTGATTTTTATTTTTAACAATTTGTTACAAAATTAATAAAATTGATTATTCATCTAATTTTTGGCGAAAAATCAAATCAAGTTATAAGAAATGAAATGAATTGTTTGAATTTGAATAGTTTTAAGAGAATTTTATTAACAGGAAGGAAATAAGTCTTGCTTCAAAGTCAGAAATCGTAAAAATCAATCGACACCAGATTAACTATTAAATATTAAAATTGAAATTCATCTTAACCAAAGATAAGATAAAATTGGTTCTTAAAGGCTTTTAGTCTAATGAGTTCGAGATTTGCTTATCTATTTTACAAGTCATATAAATCACTGATGAGCTGAACTTTTTAGTCAAAAACAATGAACTCATTGAATAAATGGGCCTAAAGTTTAGAGTAGGACTTTCAAACCGCGGGCCACATTACTGCTCTCCAAGCAAAAACTGTCACTCTCGAAAAGTTTTAAGAACTATTGAAGTAAACTCGATGTACGAAAAAATATTTGAGGTAAAAATTAAATCATAGCTTGAGCTTCGACACTGTCCCGTAATCCTATCTTTCCAAGAGAAGTGGCCCGCGAGACAAAAACGTTTAGAAAGTACCGGTTTATAGGGTGCAGTAATGCCCCTTTTGGTCCCCTTTCACAGTATTAATGAATGGTATTTATGTGTAAACTGAATGAGGAGTGCATTGCGTGTTTGCGACACTTTGTCATCACATTTTTGGTCTAAATTGCATCGTTGAACTGAATTAAAAACTAGTTTTAATCAAATAATTAACTGGAGAAATAAGAAAGCTTTTAGTGTTTTGTACAGATAAATAATAAATAAGAAGTAAGTGATGGCAGTGCTGAATCCAAATTACGAGCAGATTGGCAAAACGTTTGTGCAACAATACTATGCGCTTATGGATGACTCCAGTCAAAGACCTAATGTCGCAAATTTCTATTCGGTATTCTTTATTGTTGCCATTATTTATACATATTTGATAGTTATTGACTTGATCTGTATTAGTTTGAGTTGATCAAACCTATAGACCGGTTGTCAGTAATGACAATGAGTTGACATTGTTTTTCATTTTTAAACATAAGTATTACTCAACGAATGTTATATTCAAAGCAGTGTAGAAGACAACTACTGACTAACTAATCCGATATTTAGGAACAGAAATCCTTGATGTCATTCGAAGGCCAACAAATGATGGGTCGAGCAAAGATAATGGAGAAGATCCAAAGTTTGACGTTTCAGAAGATCCAGCACATTGTGACCACGGTGGACGCACAGCCGACGTTTGATGGCGGCGTCTTGGTTGCCGTTTTAGGTCAGCTCAAGACTGATGACGATCCCGTCCATACTTTCAATCAAGTCTTTGTCTTAAAGCCTGCTAATGATAGCTTTTATGTCGAACACGATATATTCCGATTAGCACTTCATGTCTAAAATCCATCAATCGATTATTAACTAGAGTTAAAATGCATCAAAACATCAATTCAACTATTATTGATATTATGTCTTCTCAACTTAATTACAACTATTTCTATCAATGTTTGCGTTCTTATAAAGTATGAAAACGGAAAGTTTTTTAAATAATTAGCTTTCAATTGCAGGTCATTTAACACCGTTTTATTGATCTTATTTGAAACTTCCTCAATTAATCAAACCTACAATTTCGTTATAATTTTTAAATAATTAATAAAAAACATGTTCAACATGAAATTATAGTAAAAAATTAATTTCTGCAAATCATTTTCTTTGTTTCTTTTTCTCGGCCTCTTCTTCTTTCTCTTTCTCAATAATAGTCACATATTTATCGAGTTCTTCCGCTTGAAGCAAAACCATTTTCTGTCCCTTTTCCATCTTTGCCACCTCCAGATTCTTCCCTTGAACTACTTCTAGCAATGCCTTAATCGCCAATTTAATGGTCTCTTCTTTCGATTCTGCGATATCTGCTGAATAGTTTTTCTCCAAGAATTCTCGCACCGTTTTAGCACTTCTTCCGGTGGCGTTTGCTTTCCATTCATGATAAACACCTATTGATTTAAAACAAAACTAAGAAGAGTTCGGTCAAAGAGTTAGTGGTTTGATGACGTGCCTGAAGGATCTGTTTGAAAGAGTCGAGGGGTCCCGTCTTCATCAAAGCCGGCAATAAGAGCCGATATACCGAAAGGTCTTCTGCCGTTTGATTGGGTGTACTTCTGTTTAAGTTGAGCGATATATCTAGTGATGTACTCGAGGGTTACGGGATCTTCAACTGTCAGTTTGTGGCTCTGACACTCGACACGTGCCCTGTCTATCAATATTCTCGCGTCTGCAGTCAAGCCTTTAAATAATAATAACAATAAATAAAAATAAGCATCATCAAAGCCGAAACTACAGAAATCGATCGCATGTCATACCAGCGAAAGCCATCACCACATGATCATCAAGAAGACATATTTTCCTAACAGTTCTCTCTTCTTGTAGTTTAGCCACCGATTTCTTCTCAACAGCCAAAACGACGATTTCTTTGCCCCGAACTCCAACCTGAAGAGGAAATAAATGAGTTAAAGCAGATCTAGAGGAATATGTAAATAATGGAGTAGATTGATTGATACCGCAGTGGATCCCTTCTTGACAGCCTCCTGAGCGTATTCTACTTGAAAAAGATGTCCATCAGGAGAGAATACAGTAATAGCCCGATCGTATCGAGAACTGGACATTTTTAATTAAATATCACTTAAAATACAAACTAATATTAAGTTTAATATTGACTTAAGTCGAGTAGACGTGAAGGCAATGAGTAATCAGAAAATGAAATTTGAACAAAACATAAGTTGAAGTGAGTGGCCGAGAGATGACACTAAACAGAGTAAAAATGTTATAATATTTTCATTTAGACTACCTTTACATTAATCTACAAAATGCTTTTCCTTCAATACACCACTTTGTTATGCAGTCAAAGCCTTTTACAAGCTTTTTATTAGGCTTTTAAATGATAACAGGCTTTTAGATAACAATGAATTAGAGCTTTAATTTGAATATTTTCTTACAGTTAACAATAGAGTGAAATTAAAGTGAAAAAAGTACAAAAATTAGTTTTCAAATGTAGTGATTAGGTGACAGCTGAAGTGATTAGAAAAGATATATATTATACGATGAAAGAGTTACTATTATTACTAATCACTTGCCTCTCAGCCTTAATTCTACTCTTTTTTCTCATCTTTAATGGTATGGTATTATCTAAATGATTATCTAAACTCTATGAAACTTGTAAACCACCCAATGTTTCTCTAGTTTAGATTCAATAGACTCAGCCAATTAATGTGTTAATGATGGCTTTGTTTATTCTATCTTTATGCCACTTGCAATCTTATTGTAAGATTTGAAATAATTCAAATTTCATTTCGAGTTCATAAGGCCTTCATTGCCACAAAAGCTACAGAATCTCATTCTGTATTAAGTCTTCACTTAATTGAACGATAATCTAATTAAAGAGATGATAGGTTCAAGTTTAAAACTTAATTATACTTAATTAGCTGTGAACTATGAGAAATTTGATTCAACTGGTTTAGACGTTGAGCATAGATTTAGTTTTAGTAAAAGCTTTAAGCAAAAATTGCTTAAATAGTAAGATCAGGATCGATAAAATCAATGCAAGTCATAACTTGCTCCTATGGAATATTAGCTTTATTATACACTCCCAAACTTAACAATCCTCGATATCAACCAAAAGTGATCCCTTGTCATCAGAAGCTTTCCATTAAACCATAATATGTTGAGATATTAACGAACTTAGGCCGTACTAAATACAGTAATGAAAGCAGATTAAAACCAAACTTGGCGACAAATTCATGCGCATGAGAGGTTGCTATTGAGGATTATCAAGTTTCCAATTATAAGTTGACTAATGACTGAAAGATAATACGATTTTTTCCAATAGGTATTCCATGGGGAAACGCAGATATTTTTCTATTTTCCATCATCAGTCTTGTACTCATAGCGAGTTTAGTTGGTTTCTTGATTGCTATTTTTCGAGTTTACTGCTGGTCAACAACTCCAGCAACAAATCCAACGCCAACCACCTTATACACAGATCCTCCTCCTATTGGTTCAGTTGAGGCCGAATTTCAAAACGATTCAATTTCAGTCTTTCCAATGCGTCAATTAGAACCTTATGTGGATCTCAATTAGTGAGACTTTTCTAATATGCAATACAGTTCGGGACATTAAAATTATGCATAGCTACGTGAAAAACACACTTCCCATTATCATCTATTGTGATCAATCTCATTATCAATCTTATTGTGATTCCCTTTTTGTCTTTAATGATCAAATATTAAGCCTAATATTATACGAATTGAATCTCATATGACTTGTTATGAAAGACAGAAATACTCACAAAATTACTCATTCCTCGTTGCTATGCATCATTTTAGTTTGATCGAGCACACAAATGTATATTTGGTATAGAATTTTCGATGAATTTACTCCAGAAAATGTCTTGTCAACCATTGTTATCTATTGTTGTTTTGATACTAGTGGTGCCAAAAATCATCTTTTCTATAAAGAGTTACAGAATATTTGTCTAACTCCTGTTGTAGTATCAAAATGAACATAAGATTAGCATTTTTGAATATAAATTCTTGTCAATTAAGTGGATTGAATATAGCACCTAAAAATAGGTTATATATGTGTGATAAATCTATTTATTATTATAATTACAATCAATCTGTTCAAATGTGTATATATTGTATAACTATGTTGTCATGATTCTAGTCAACTAAATACTCTTATTATCATGTTAACTACACGTTGTCACTATTTTAATCATATAACTTCGGCAATAAAATTCATATTCTGCACATTTATATTGTTGAATTTACTTTTTTAATTTATGACTTGCTGTCATAATTCTTGTATAGCCAATCTTTAATTGAACTAAATATTTATTGAACCAATTCTATTTTATATTAAATCATTTTAATAGCTTTGACAACTCGAAAAATACATTAAAAATTGCTTCACTCCTATCACAAATTGGACTTGATTGCTTCAATAATAAATAGTTAAGTTTACATTCAAATTCTATAAAATTGCAAAAATTCAACATAAACAAATTTTAATTTAAAATATTTACTTTCATGCTGAATAGTTTGGTATTTAGTTTTGTTTCTGTTTGATTGGGAGTTTGAGCTGAATTTTCATAGAAGTGCACAAAACGGCAACAAAAGAAATGGCAGAACAATATAGTAATATAATGACAACAGCCATCGAATCAGAGGTAGACATGGTATCAATTGAAAAGTTGACTAATCCAGTGAATACATTGGCTACAAGGAATACTAACATTCCGCTATAACCTATTGATGAAAAAATAATACTCTGAAAAGACTGGCCTTTTTGAAAGACATTCAAGTGCTGTAGTGACTGGATTACAGCTTGAAGGAACAGTTCGAGTCCTATTAGCACACATATGAATGTAACCATCCAACAAATGAAACCCAAATTAGCTTCTCTTCGCGATACTTCTTCCACGTAAACATGACTTAATATCATAACTATGGCAGATATTAACCCCAATAGTAAGATGTGAACAGTCATTTGAAGCCACTCTTTTAGATTTTTTCTAAAATGAAAATCAATTTTGAAAAGTGATAATGATTTGTATGGAAAATTATCAGTAAATTTGATAATAACCTAATCGTAAGAAGAAATCTTCCAACTTCCACATAAAATAGATGTAATGACAAATATCCGGTAATAGAAATGATTCCTTCCTTATTAGCTGCAAATAAACCATTTCTGTCATCATTTTGAATAAACTGATTCAAACCAAATAAAGAGAGACAAATTTGATGACATATTAGTAGAACGATTGCTGTCAAACCGATGTTAATTCTCGATGTGAATAAACAACAAAATACTGTTGAAAATAGCTGTCAAATCAGATTTGAACAAAAAAAGTTAGTTTATATGAAAAGTTATAAAAGTTATAAAAGTTATAAAAGTTATAAAAGTTATAAAAGTTATAAAAGTTATAAAAGTTATAAAAGTTATAAAAGTTATAAATAGTTATGAAAAGTTCAAAATTGACTAACTTTAGTGAAAGCGAGTGTGAAGAAGAAATTCCAGTGAAGTCCATATTCAGTGATATGTTCGTGATAATTAAGACCCTTAACTGTGGCCAATCTTTGGAAGCCAAGCACTAGCATAGGGATAGTCGACAACACACTCTTTTTGAATAGAAACATACGTTTGTAACGAGGATCTGTTCCTAGTCTGGATTCAGGTGAAAGTCCACCATTAATGGCAACAAAACCTCCAACCCCGACATCCATTAAACTCCAGCCATAGATCTCGGTTTTGGCGAAACGACGAGAAAACACATTGAAATCAACGGCAAGTATAGCGACACAAACGCAGAGCAATAGACTTGACATTAAGTTTGAGGCAAACGGCAATCGATTCTCGTATACAACCTTCAAATGAAGTATTTGCTTCATGTTTACCGGTTTTGTTTGTTTTGTAACAAAACATATTATAATTAGAGTTATTGTTAGTGAAATGATACCAATGAAAATATGATAAATATACTGAGACCAAAGAGTGACACTTAATACAAATGGAGTGAATATTACTATAAATTCTATTATCATTCGAATCGCTTTTAATCTATTCATACAAATCAAACAAACTATTAGTTAATCATAAACTTGCTCTTCAAATAATACTAACTTCGGTTCAGTTAATGATTGAAATAACGACAAAATTGTAACCAACAAAAAGTTTGACAACTGTCCAATTGTTGTCAAGATAAGTACTTCTTGCGGGAGGATCCGCTGTGTCCACGAATAAAATTTTCACGTCTTAGCTTATATTCAGAATCCATTACTTAAGAGTTTAGTTTTGAAACTTTGAAAGTGTTTATGTTTACAAATTGTGTTAACTTATGTCCTCCCAATACTTACGTTTACTACTGATAACGAGTCCTCTATTATAGAACTCAACTACAAATGAGCGCTTAATTCAATTCATCGCTAACTTTACAAACTTTCAAAACTTCATTAAATTGATATTAACTTTATTTAATTGCATCCATATCTCAATAATTATTAAATACTTTGAGAAACAACAAGATTTTACGGAAGAGACTAAGTATAAAGTTTTACGTGACAGCAAAAGCTGATTTGATTTGATACTTATATTAATTATATCCAAACAGATTATTGTTTAGTATTTATTCAATATTTAAGCGAAACTAAATTCAGTTTACGAGTAATTTTCATTTAATTCTAACTTGTTTCGATTCTTTCCGACTAAGTATTGGTTAATATCTTGTTTGTTGAGACCACTTCGGTAATCAAACTATGATTTGTGGTCGATTGCCATTTATTACTTTACTTGAACCATCATTTTAGAGTGTTTTGCTGTCCAAACACTTCTCGCCGTAGCATTTAGCACCTCATTCGCATTCCTATAATTGACCACTTCAGTCACAGTCGCTCTCACTCTTCTAATCAACTAATTGTAGTTCGAAGATCACGATTGTATCCGATGGAAACCAACAGATGGATGAATGGAAAGACCGGTTCATTGCTTCGGGTGACAGTGATCTGTGCTCTGTTTGAAAGTGAAGCCGTGTAGGCCTGAACGAGTGCCAAAATATTGGATTTGGTGATGCATCAGTTGCGCTCTGGACCTCAATTCTTGATTGATTACTATTATTAATGAAAAGTTTGATAAAAATGGAATTCTAATGTGTGTTTCTCTAATATTGATTCGACATCTATTCCTTTCTTCTAGTCTAGTGTTCGTGTCCCTTGTATGCTAAGATATCTTTATCTCTTTCTCCTTTTCTTCTTCCGACTTGGATTGTACTACAAGAATATCCTTAGGTGTATTGAAAAAATAACAGAGCGAATCAACGACACAAAGCTGAGAGGGCAGTCACGAACTCAGATATCTTTATCTGTGTTCTAAAGGAACACAGATAGTCAAATGCTCTTCACACGAACGGGCACTTTTAGTTGAGTTCCGTTTATTTCCAAAGTCGTCCTAGGATTCTACTGATCTCCCTGTTGTCCACATTTTCGATTACTGAACAAAACGAACCCATTTGATAGAAGTTCGACTCCCTCTTCGTTGTCTTTGGAGTCTGGAAAAGCAATTGTGTGCCATTGTCTATAAATGGTTTCTGAATGATTTGAAACCTACTTAAATTGAGATACTTTGACAAGAACTTGAACCCAAAAATTTATAAATTTTAAGCTTTCGTTAAGGTTTATTTGATATATAATTTGAATTAACTGAACAAGAGTATGAGATAACGCTATGTTCAACTATTACTGATTCTTAAGTTTAGACTTAAACTAGTTTTCACTAAATATTATTTGCTAAAGAAGATTAAGGTTTGATTATTTGCTTTGTGGGCTAGTTCAACTTGTATTAACCCAAGACTTCGATCTTAGTATTATTGTAAACAACTCACATTTAAATTGAGTCAATTTTATGTTGAGTTAATGTTGCCTAATAGCCCACACTTAAATTGACTGCACGTCACAACAATACTTTTCTTTTTATAAGTCCAGCTAAGTTTATGTTATAATGATAGTGCTGTGCTTGTATTGAACTTAACTCAATTTGAAAAGTATTGTTGTCACAAAATCAAATTTGAAAACTATATACATACGAATTGGTTGTCTCATTATCAAGTATTAATAAATGGGTAGTTGTTGTGCTAAAAGTAAAAAAGAAGCAGAAAATAGTTATATGAAGCCAAGAGTTGCACCTCTCATGCAACAAAAAAGTCCAGCTTTAATTCAAGCTTCCAGCCCCTCGCAACTGCCCACTAATGTTTTAACGCTAGTTTATGAATTACCGTCTAACGAATATAGGAGTGCAGATGAAGTGGTGAAAGCACACGGGTACGAGATATTAGGTTTAATAGGAAAAGGTGCTTATGCTACAGTCCATAAAGCAATTCGATTAAGAGATGGTTTAGTGGTTGCTTGTAAAATAATGGATTTATATAAAGGTTTTCATCTCAAACAATTGAGTGCTAACGCTAAAAACGAACTATTTGTTATGGAAAAGACAAGTCATCCGCATATCATTAAACTATACGAACATTTTATCGTTAAAACTGCTAATTCTAAGTCTGTCTATATATTCATGCAGTTTGCAGAGGGAGATTCACTTTCGAAAGTAATGCGCCAGTTCAAGCAACCACTAGATGAGGAGACAGCTAAGAAACTTTTCGCTCAAATAGTGTCAGCAGTCAGTTATATGCATCAGTTAAATATAGCTCATAGAGATCTCAAAATGGGTAATATTCTATTGACCAAAGACATGAATGTTATTGTTTCCGATTTCGGCTTAAGTCGTGTTTCTTATCGCATCTCAAAAGGTGGAACAGTAAAGTCCCACACATTTTGCGGAACAATTCCATATATGGCACCAGAAATTCTAATAAATAAATTTGAAAAACATCAATATGATCCAATGAAAGCTGACATTTGGGCACTTGGAGTCATATTGTTTTGTTTAATTAATAGAGCTTATCCTTTTAGTCATCAAAAAGGCATCAGTCATATGATCGATCAACAACTGAAGGCTAAGTTCATTTTCTCACCTGATATCATCTCTAAACCATCCAAACAATTCTTAGATCTTCTTAAACGTCTTTTACAACCTGATTGTAATAAAAGAATTGTTATGTCAGATCTCCTTAATCATCCTTGGATTAAATATCAAATCGATTTGATAGATCGGAATATTAAATCTCAGTCTTCTCATTAGTTGTTTTGAATTATTTGTAAAACTTGATGAGTTTGAGCTCTCATAAAGATTTCATAAACAAAACTTATAGTAAATTAGTACAAATGCCGAACTTATCTAAATTGAACTTTTAACCACTTTACTAGATAAAACATGAGAAATGACTTTTTCAGACTTGTTACAATACAAAATGATTAGTAGCAAAAAATTAGCATAATTACAAGTCACTGAGAACTTGATTTGAGAACTTGATTTGAGTGATAAATCTTATTGAGTTTAGATATGCAACAATTGTGCCCTAAGAAGTTGTAACTATAGTCAAACATATGTTTACCCGAACTTTCAGGTTGATTCAAGGCTTTAAGTGTAGGCTTGACTTTTTAAGATAAGTACACTTTTCATTAATCTTTAACAAGACATCACAAGATTGCAGGTCCTGTATGCAACTTAATTATGCAATTGTTTGTTTTCACTCTCTTATCTTCAGGTATATAAGTGAACTACTTTTTAATCTGCAAAAAGTACTTTATTTTGTCAATTGTGTTCATGTCGTCAATAAATTGCACGAGAAAGATTACACTAATGTTTCAACTCTTCTCTGAGTTGACGTAAATATGCATCATTTTCTTGTAATAATTGTTTCAATTAGAAGTTCGTCCTGCATATGTTGGAGTACAATTTAGTTTTCAACTATCACTTGTTCATATTGTCATCTATAACTTTGTTAAACTGACAGTTTGATCGATACTAATAACAATTATTGGAGAAGTTAGTAAAATGAATGCAGAGGTATAGTATAAGAAAATATATTTTTCTCTTCATAAGCGCGAGTCAGCTAAAAGAAATGTCAATTCAATCCATATTGAAGATGAGAATATCGATTGGCTTGTTTTCCCTAAAAATACAAGTAATATGCCAAATGACAAAAATGAAACAATATCCCAATTGAGAGCATATTTGGCTTTCGTTTCAACAAAGCTAAAGTCTGATCAATGTAAACATCATCATAACTATTTTTTAATATATCCAACTTTTTATCATTTCTCGACCCTTTTACTTAAGCTTCTATAAGCCATATATCACAACACAATTTGATTCTTACATCAATTCTCCATTCTTGCAGTTTACTCTTACAGTATTTGCTAATTTATTATAACTAAAGTTTTAGAACTGAACTTTTGAAAAATCAACTCAATTGCATTAAATCTGACGGATATGACTGAAAGATTAGGTTCTCAATGGAATGTAATCATTAATATGAATGATCAAAAGAGACATTCAACGATGTTTTATAGGCTTTTATTTCTTTTAATGGCATTTTACTGTATTGTTGCAAACAAAACTAAAATTATATGACTAGAAATTGAACTTTTTAGAAAAGCTAACACCAGTATTGATTTGACTATCGATTTTGCTCCTGTAATGTATAGGTTAGCTGAATGTATGCCGATTCAACCTTTATATTATTGATATATTTGCGCAAAAATGTTTTCAGTGTTTATTTTTCTTACGCTTGCTAAAGTTTACAATTACAATAATTTGAACTGTCCTCTCATATTGATTGAAACAATCAAAAATGTTCATTATATAGTTGCAAGTACTTCACAAAACATTAATCTATTTTTCACGTAATCCCATTGGTTTATAATAACACTAATTTAATCATCTAATGTTCTGCAGGGCTCTGCTTCAGTTGACCTTACCTTTTGATTAATAGCATTAATTCATCCTTAATTAAAAATAAGGCTCAGATCACTTCGAGAAGCTCGAGTTTAGCAAATAATTCACGAAATATAAGCTGGAGAATCTGTCTGGACTTTGATCTATGCAATAATAATATATTAAAAGATAATCAAATATTGAAAGCATTCTAATAGTTATTTATAGCAATCACATATTTGTTTATTTCAGTAAAATGATCTCTGAATCCTGTTTAGATCAAATTGATTAGCCCTTTTTATGTTTATTTTAATTTTGATTTGTTTGAATTTGAATATCAGATGGAAATAACAAATAGATTTATGCCTTACAAATGAGTTCATCTCATTGTAAGTTCTATGTCATACTTGGAGTATTGTGAATGATTGCTCCAAGTTCAAAAATTACTTCTTTACATTAATCAAGTTAGTTAATTCTATTATTTGGCTATTACTCTTCACGGAATTCACGAAATTCATTCATCTCAATCAATTCGATGATTGCAATATTGATAATACTTGCTGTTATCTTGAATAAATCTTCAAGGTATCTACCTTTTTAATTTTCTCTATAAACTTTCTTAATAGTGGAGCGTTTATTAGTTCATTAGTTCAAAGCTAAACTAACAAATATATGATCAATAGGCTTGAAATGTGAAATATTCTTTCATTAACTAATGTATTGACAAATATTGCAGTAAAGTAATTGAGTGGCTTGAAAGTTGCGAAAACAATCTCTTATGGATCTCTTTCACTTAAAGTGTGTAATGAAAATTAGTCTAGAGCTATGTTCATCTTGCTTAAGTAAACTAACTTGAGCAAATTCATCTCTTAATCAAGAATATTCACAGCTTTTTGTTGACCATTTGTTTAAGCAGTTTTTATGAAGCTGTCTGACTCCATTTAGGTAAATCTATTTACTTAAATATGTCAATATGAACGCATTTTCATTTGATTGCTTATTAAACTGTATTGAATTGATCACCCATGTGTACTTTTTAACTTGATTTAGACTCAAGTTTGGTTTGATTAATACCTCAATCTAAGTCAACTTGATTGAGCAACATTAATAAGGCTTTAGTTTCTTATACTTTTCATGGCATCTATAGTGCAAATTGCACATTAGATAAGCCAAGTATTAAATATAAATTTGGCTGCATATCATAACTATATCAGCTTTTTATTTCATCTCATCTTCGGATACATTTGTAATTCAAAATATAGCCTAAAGCATCAAATTCTTAGCTCTACTACGAAATCAATTGAAGTTTAAATAAGTTTGAAGTAAATTCTGTTTAATGTCTAGAGTATTATAAATAAGAAATGAGTTGAAATTTACATAAGAAAACTAAACTCAACGTATTTATGCGTTATGAGCTTTATTTGTGATGAAAGTTTTACTTAAAACAAATAACTAAGTGAAAACTAGTGCGTGCCATCTCTAATTAGTTACATCACAAATAGCACTCCATAGTACTGAATCGACGTCATATACATTATAAAAGCAAGTCATTCAGATGTTTCTAAATTTCTTCTAAAACTTGACTTCTCCTTTGCTCAGAATCATCAATACTTCCACTAGTTATTCTACCAGCTTTTATCTCCATCTCAATTAATCTTGAGACATTTCCACATTTATCAAGTCAAAAAGTCTTTTGATAAATACATTTTAAGTCAAAATGTCACGGTTCATATTATATCAAGCATTATTGCGTGCTTTGAAGTTAAATTACCTGTAAATAAAACAACTTTGTATAGCTTTAGAGCTAAATCAAAGAATTTTTGCGTGTGGCTTTGAATATTAATAGCAATCCACTATTCAATCCGACTAACGGAACTTCAAATAAATGAGTTTCATATCAAAAAATTAAAAAATAAATTAAAAGCGCCTCCAAAGGTGTGGCGTTTAATCCCTAACGCTTTCATTTTGAATCACTTCTACTTTTCTCACTCATTATTTAGGAGCCCACAAGTTACCGTAGTTAAGTTACCGTAGTTTTAAAATGTTTCACACCAACCAACAGACTATCCAAGAGACTGGTCAACAGACCATCCGCGAGGCCAGTCAACAGACCAGCCAAACCAACTTTTCATTTGATGCTGTGATTAAGGAGAGCAGCAGCGACAATGAAGAAGTGATAAAAGAGTGTTTTACTCAATATGTTGAGTCAGGTTATGACGGGCTAACCTATAAAACATTTACTACTTTGTTAGAAGCACTTTTCGTCAACAAACATAACATCCCCTATCACATGCCTATGCAATGGAAAATAGATTTATTTCGCTTATTTGATCTCAATAACGATCAAGTTATCAATTTTCAAGAGTTTCACCAAATGTGGAACAATTGGATTAAAGTAATACTCAACCCGAGAAGTGCACTCATTGTAGTCGACGTCCAAAACGACTTTATCAGTGGTTCACTTTCTGTCAATCAGTGTCCAGCAGGTCATAATGGAGAAGATGTGATACCAGTAATTAACCAACTAATTGATTGCATCCCTTTTCACTTAATCGTCTACTCTCTCGACTGGCATCCCATCGATCACATCTCATTCTATGAAAACATAGACAAACGCAAATTCAAACCTATCAATAACTCTCGCGACAGCTCTAACACCAACTCTTCTGTTCAACTTTACGATACTGTCCTTTTTGAAGGTCCGCCGCAAACTGAACAGAAGCTATGGCCAACTCATTGCGTTCAACAAACCTGGGGCTCACAACTACACCAAAACTTGAAAGTGAGCCCTAAATCTGCTTTTGTCTATAAGGGAACACAATCCAATATTGACAGCTATTCAGTCTTTTGGGACAACCAAAAGTTGAATCAAACTAATCTCAATGAAATTCTTCAGAAGATGTCGATCACAGACGTTTATGTTTGCGGATTAGCTTATGATGTATGCGTTGGATACACAGCTTTACACTCGGCAGAGTATGGATATAGAACTGTAGTGATCGATGACGCCTGCAGAGGATTATGTAATAATGCTATCGATGAATTCAAGAACAAATTATGCGATAGCAAAGCTATTATTGTTAATTCTACTAAAGTCTGTCATTTGGTCAAGGCTCAAGATAGAAGGCCTGAACTTGGCGCAGCTCTTGCTTTCAAATCTTCCTAACTTCCCTTTCTTTTTTCTCTCTATTTCTCACTTTTTAGTCATTATATTACCCATTTGTTAGTTTTAAACTAATCATCTTTTGCGCTTTTTCTATCTACACGTCAGTCAATACTTTTCGGCTTATAATCCATTCACTGCAATGCATAAGAGGTCGAGAACTTATTGACTAATGTGACTCTATTTTCTGTACTCTATGTTAATCTTTACTCCAATGCTTACTCATATGTTAACTTTCTCTAAGTTACTTTTGCTCTAAATAACTTGAAAGTGCATTCAAATGACTCCTTGTCAAACTTGCAAAGTTATGTCATTTAAACAATCCAACACTTATTATTTTGGTAGTATAGCCTAAATTATTAGAAATAGTTCTTTTAGCTATTGATTTTCTCAAACATAATTAGATCAAATTGGAGAAAAAAAATTGAAAAATAGTCCAAAAATAAATGTATGCATACCTAACATTTAGGCTTTAGAATAATGATCGACAGCGTTGCTCAAAAACGCAACCATACAAATGATACTTCATAGAGAATAATTAGTCCGAATTTCAACTTTAACCACAAGTAAATCGATTCTATATCGGAAATTAACTAACCTTCTCTAATCTACTTTCTATTCGCTCTTTTCCTTCTCTCTAAACTTGCATTTATTTTTGTTAGCTACTCTTAAATTATATCTTTTTGTCTTAATTAGTGTCACTATCAAATCTCTACTTTCATTACTTCTATAACTAAAGTACAATCAATTGATTCACTCTGTATATTACTTATAGTGCTTGTCATCATTCGTTTAGTACAAAATATCATTTTAATTTCACTTCTAATTCGTTTCTAATTCATTTCTGTAGTCTTTAATAAAGGTATTCAAAAGTTACATTTTATATAATTTCAACTTTTCTGTTAGTCTGACTTTATTAAAAACAAGTTTTATGTTTATTTATTATTGTCTAAAATTATTACTAATAGGAGTTGTTAAAAGTTCTTATTATAAATTACGAAACTATAGAGAATGTACGTGAAAACAGTTGTTGCGCAAACTTTAATTAACATTTCTGTATGTTTATGTGAAAACATTATTAAATCGGTGAACACTTCGTTCAAGCCAACTTTCATTATTAACACTTTGACTCCCAGTTTAGCTAACATTTTTTCACCTAAACTGCACTTAATTCAAGGTTTATACAGTCTGTTCTCTTTATGATCAGTATGTTTACAGTCAATTCTTGTTCATAATGGGCTTTTTTGCTCTACATAAAGCACTCATATCTCATAAATCACAATCGCTATAGATAACCCTCTTATAGGCAAATGCTTTCAGCTCCATCGATCCATTTCTTGTAAATCGGTTTGACTGTATCAAACTCAAGGTTAGACTATTGCTAGTGCTATGGCTTACAAGTTATCACAGTTTCAAAGTAGCGGTTCATTTCGTTTGACTCATTTTGACACCAGTTTCACATTTAGATCTGACAGAAAGCCAATCATAGTGTAACATTTGACCAAAAGTTTGTTAACTATGCATCAGATGCACTGAATGACCGCTCACTCAACAACCTATCACATCATTGCATGACTTAGTCATCAAACTTGTCATTCAGATACAACTTGAAGGAGAAGATATTCAAATCTGTTAACTTGTTGTTTAGTTGGTTACTGTTATGCAAAAAGTTAATCAATACTTCGAGACTGAGATCATATTAAAGTGTGAGTAAATTTTTTAGTTATCACTATTTTGGGGTAAACAAGATTTAAGAGATTTAACATTTTATTACTTGTCGCGCACGTTTCACTCATAATCACTTATAAGACAACTCAAACACTTCTTGTAAACATCGAGTGTTCATATACTCACTCTCAAACTTACTATCGAGTCTCAATTCATTTTCAGTTTTTATTTCCTAAATTCTTTCACTCTTTTAGTTTATTTTGTGTTCAGTTCAGTCTTAGTTTGCTTTGTCTTCACTTCAGTCTTAGTTTACTTTGTTTTCAGCTCAGTCTTAACTAAACGATTTTAATTTAATATTGAATTGAAGTTTATATCTAATAATTTTAATTGGTATCTGTTTTAAATAAATGTGTAGATTTTAAATGTTTTAAAATTAGGCCCAAATCTTGTGAAATACTGAAATAATTGATGCGCAAAATCAGTAGGAATTAAGCCATAGTCAGTAGCACTGAATCTAAAGAAACCCCCCTTTTGTCAGAATAAGTGCGACGAATCCGATAAAAAGCTTAAGAGAATCATTACATCACTTATTATACGCCATTCGCACCTAAAATGAATGTCACTCTCACTCAAAGCCTTCACAAATGGGTATTTAACTATTTCTATTTCTTATTGTTTTCGTAAACATTCGCCTCTTTTTTCATCACAATATCGTTTTCTTTTTATTTGTTTTAATACAAAATAGTGCGAAGTAATGCAAAATAATATTAAATAATATTAAATATGCGAAAATAACATCGCATTCTATCTAACTATTTTGTATTACCTCTAGTTATTTTCAATTATTCAGTATTATCTCTAATCATTTTCATGTCGATTAACAGTTGAAAACATTCGCAATGAGTCGAACACAGGATTCAATTGAAAATAGTGCTCAAGATTTAAGTGATGGCCAATTGATTGCACACGTTCTCAACAACATGTATGTTATTGTTTTGATTAATTTGATCTTTAGTTTCGTTTCGATTAATATCCATTTATTGTACTTCTACTCAGTGTTTGTTTAGAACTATTTTTAATCAAATCATTGTTTATGTAATGAATGCGAAGAAAATTTGTTTTTATTTATTCTAATCAATAAGACATTTAGTTATTTGTATTACAATAAATATCAATATTATTGAAGTAATGGCTGATTGTATGCACTTGTAGTTCGCCCGCATTTTTCACCGAAGAATGGCTATCAACGATTAAAAGTAATAATGAAATGGATGAGAATGAAGAGGACGAAAATGACAATCGCGTGAAGAATTTGCAAGAAATTTGTGACAAAATAATAGAGTTTTATAGAGAAGTATTAGGCAAAGAAATTGAGGAGAATTTGAAACCGGATGTGAAGGCAATCGTATGTGATTTAAATAGTGAACAATTAGGTCTTTTATTGCGGCTCATCTTCGGCTGTGCCGTCAGTTCTGATGCTAAAGATTACTTCATCAAAACCATTCTGGAAATTAACGATGAAGTGATCATGAATTGTCTCAAGAATAGCACTGAAGCCATCGATGGTTCAGATGTGGAAACTATTATCAATACTAATAATAATTCAACTATTGATGTGTCAGAAGAAGACAAATCGAGTAATGCGTCTAATAATAACCTGAATAATGATTTGGTTAATGAAAACAATTCGATGAATACGAATTTAACTCAAGTTTCTTCTGAAGACAAAGCCAAAGAATCATTCGCTCAATTATCTAATAATGATCTCGAAACTAAAGTGAAACTATTGGAGGCCGAAAACTGCAAACTAATTAGTGAAAAGGAGAAGTTGGCGAAGTTGGTCGAACGTATGAATAAAACCGGTGTAGCAGTTGATTCGAACAATACGACGAATGGACTAAACGAAGAGCTATTGATACGTTTGCAGAACAAAATTGAAAACTTACAGACAGAGAACTACAAATTGTCGGAAATGAAAGAAAACTACCTGATGGATATCGAATTACTAAAAGAAGAGCTCAACAAAAGAGCTAATACTATTCAGTCGTTTGTTATAAATCGTGATGCAGTCGCAGGTGTTTGTGATCATAGCCTGCTGTACAAACTGATAATAAGGTTAGTTCTGTTCATATAACTTAATTCAACTCCAACTAATCACTCCTCTACTCTAATTGATAGCCAACTCTTCTTTGATGGTCATCGCAATCTTGCTCTCACTCTTTCTGGCATTGAAAAGTTGAAACAAGTTTGTCCTCCTTCAGATCGTTTGCATAATTTGGTTGCGATTGCGCTCAAAGCAGAAGGAGGTTTGTATAGTTTGTTTAATATTTATGGGGTTTGATGTAATCAAGTTATCACTAATTACTGTTTAATTAGATTCTCCATCTTTGAGTGATGAGAGCATACATCCAATGAACTTAATTGATCTGGACTTTGAAGCTGATCGAAACTCGGCCTCATCGCGAGCCAGTCTTTATGAGACATCTGCGAACAGAGAGTTCTTCAGAGGCCGTTCCTTTTCTCCTGATAACGAAACTCTTGTGGGTAACAATATTCACCAAGGAATGCTAGACATGGGACGTATAATCGCGAAGAACTCATCAATCGGTGACCCAGTTCATAACATGACTCACGTCCACAGTAACGATTCATTGGCGTCACGATCGACTCCTGAGCTGAATATGTCAACATTTAGTCAGTCAGTGAACAATAGCCTGCGACCAATAACACCAAATTCTCGAGAGGTAGAATTGAGTGGCCAGTCAGGTTTGATTGGAAGCGCATCGCATCAACTGGACTTAAGTGATCTCATAACTCAAATCAATTTGGCTCATTTGGCGTACTTCAATCCCGACCCGCAATCGGTTGCCTCCTCTTCAGCTAACACACCATCTCCTACTCCTATTACCCCTTCAGTGCCTTTAGAGAACGGTGGGCTAGTTCTCAATGAAGCTGCTCTCAAGAATATCAGCCAATTGGCCAAAATGAGCGCTAACGAAGTCCAAAATGGTTTAATGCCACCCAACTCTCCATCGCCGGCCTCTACCCTCGGTCGCAGTCCTTCGAATAATGGATCAAAACCTAATGTCATGCAGATCAGATGCAAATTCGGTCAGTTAGGTGGACAAAAGGGTCAGTTCTCTTCTCCTCACGGATTCTGTCTCGGAGTCGATGAAGAAATTGTGATCGCAGACACTAACAATCACCGCATTTGCATTTTCGATAAATCAGGTTATTTTCGACTATAATTTGTTTACTATTTGAGTCACTCAACATTTTTTTCCTATCTTTAGGCGACTTCAAGCATTCATTCGGTGTTCCGGGAAAAGACGAGGCGCAGCTCTGGTATCCTAGAAAGGTATGCATCCATTCATCAATCATAATTCGGGCTCCCATTTTTCTGTTTCAACAAATTTTAACCTAAAATAGCCACAGACTTGAGATTTAACTCATTCGGTTAAAACAGTTTTTAAAATAACTGTCAGAGCATTGAGTCATAGGAATGATTACAATTTTCATGATATTTAGTGATTGCTTTATCCGATATCAGCTGAATTGACAGATTTTAAATCCAATTTTAACCGAATTTTAAAGCTTTTTTGAATTTTTCAAGTATTCAAAACCAAACCCCTATTGAGAGTTTTCCGGATTTTTATTGCCGGACAAGAAAATGGGTTAAAACTAGAATTAGAATCGAAAATTGTTACTTGTATTGATATGGATTAATGTTGTAACATTTGATTGAAAGGTTGCAATAATCCGAACGCCGACGGGTCACAGCGCAACGGCATCTCCTCGTTATGTAATCTGCGATCGCGGAGCAGAACGCAGTAGAATGCAAATTTTCACTCGTTCGGGACATTTCGTGCGCAAAATTGCGATTCGTTATATCGATATAGTGGCCGGTTTAGCGATCACTCCTAATGGACATATCGTAGCTGTAGATTCGGTTTCTCCGACAGTGTTCGTAATCGCAGAATCTGGAGATCTTCTTCGATGGTTTGATTGCAGTGAATACATGCGGGAACCGAGTGATATAGCAATCAATAACCACGAGTACTATATCTGCGATTTTAAGGGTCACTGCGTTGTTGTCTTCAACGATGAAGGACAATATCTGAGAAAAATTGGTTGTGAAGGTCTGACTTCTTTTCCTAATGGAATAGACATCTCAGATGCTGGTGATATATTGGTGGGAGACTCGCACGGAAACAGGTTTCATGTGGTGGTGTTCGACAGGACGGGAACTTTGATCAGCGAATTCGAGTGCCCATATGTAAAGGTGTCGCGTTGTTGCGGACTGAAGATTACAAGTGAAGGATATGTTGTGACACTTGCCAAGAATAATCATCACGTTCTGATCCTCAACACTCTCTACATTATGTAAGACGTATCTAAACATTTCAACGCAAACTATCAATTCACTAAATTTTAAACAAAGTTTTCGATCAATACAACGAGTTATAAGTTTAGTATATTTTTTAAATCCTATACTTTGGGTCCATTTATAGAAATTTTAGTCAAAAAGCAATACTAAGTTTTTATTTTTGAAGAAAGAGCAATAACTCTATTCTCTTAAGTACTTTGAATTATAGTTCTTAGAAATGCCAATACAGTAAAACCTCTAAATTTGATATTATAGTTAAATGGTTTTTAGAAAGGATACCAAATCCTACAACAAATACATGACTTAATTGTTAACTTTTAAGAACCACTTAACTAGAAATAGAAGTTAGTTTTAATGCTTGAAGTACTTGAATAGTATAGGAATCAGTTGGAAGCAAACAGATTTAGCAGAGGTTTATCAGATGTCATTTTAGGAGGTGTTATCTTAGAAGATGTCATCATATTGGATGCCATCTTTGATGTTATGTTTGCAGGTGTCATCATGTTGGATGTCATCTTATTCGGTGTTATTTTTAAGAAGTTTAACCTTACAATATTTACCATTACATTTGCCACATTACTACTAGTCGAGTTATCAATCATTCTATATCTTTATCAATATTTTTATTATGCAATTTTTTCCCACCTTTTTTCTCTCTTTCTCTCTCTCTCTCTCTCTTCTAAATTTTCAATTTTCTTTCTATTACTCTTTTATTTGTTCTTGAAATCAATTTATATTTTCTTTAATTATTAGTTATCCTTTTGTCCAAATAATTTAAATGATACTCATATTTGCAAATCAAACACTTCACACAAGTGCCATTTATTGTTGATTGAAAATATTATTTTAAAAATATTATAAACGTTATAAGATGATTCAAATTGAAGTTGATTTTTGATTAGTGATCACATTTCTCAAGTCTTCCCCACTGAGAATATTCTATATCTATATCACCTTTTGCTTAATGACATTCCAATTTGTTGTAATATTACATATTTTGTTTTCAATCTATTGTAATATTACGTATTTTGATTTCATTTACTAGTAATTATTTCTTGTCTAGTCACTGGACAAATCAGTTTAATAAATATTTAATATGTTATAACTAACTAACTCATCGAAAGTCGAAGCAATCGTTGCAGGGTTTTGAACAATGTATGTCGACATTGGTTTACAGCAATGTCTGTCGGCATTAATTTTCAACTATCTATGTCGACATTGGTTTTCAACTATGTATGTCAACATTTCAAGCTTTATTTACTGCATTTTGATGTTCACGTTTTCAACGTTTTCAATTTTCAATTTATTATATATTTGGTTAATTTGTCAAAAGGATTTTTTAAGCCAAATTTAGTCAACGCCCGGAAGTCATAATTTTAATATTGGGCTATATTTTGTTCTTACGACTAGATTTATGACATTTACTACTATATAATCTAGTATTTAATTTACAAATTACAGTAATCTAATTAGATGTTAAATCTAATATTTTTTGTGCCCTTTTGGCCATTCATATTGCTATCATATATATTATATTATATTATATTCTATCTATTGTTACACTGAAAATTTTTGGCCCTTTTGGCTCTCACTTATATGCGTTATATCAAACAAATGTCAATTTATTCTCTACTACAGTCCAACTGTTTAACTCATGTCGACTTAAGTGTTTCTTAGAAGCTCGTCAGATACTATTGAACCTCCATATTTGAGTTGTTGCTGATTTTAAGAACCACTTAGCTCTACCTGTTCCTGTTAAGCAGGTGTGACTGTACCCTATTTTCTGTGGAAGTAAAGATACCTTTTGTATCTTTAATCAATACTACAAAATATATTTCTGTATTACACTTAGAAATCCGTATTGATAACCATTTATTGCAATCTATTTTTGCTTAACATATATTTTCATTATCTTAAAAGTTTAGTCATTGTTGATATACAATCACTTATATCTGTATACACTTTCTTTTGGTTTACTTTATTATAATTATACATTTTTGGCCTTATTATTAATAAAGTTTAAAGTCACTTATAATTTCATAAATTCCCTTCTAACTCATTTTTCTTTTTAATCTCGTTTGTTATAACTTTTGAGTAAACACTCACAACACAATAAATTGGAGCCAACTACTGTTCCTAAGACTTACACAAACAGCTCAGTCTAATTCAGATTCATATGGCACAGTATGAACTTATTTATCGCTAACAGCCTCGAATATAATACTAACTTAAATTAACAGATTTTGCTACTTTTCATTTAAAATTGGTTCATAATTTCATTATTAGTTCTTCATGCTTCTTGAAAGTAAGTTCAGTTAAGTCATGGCTCAATTTGGCTCCTATTACAGAACTAGTACTCGTCTACTAAATCATAACTTATTGTTATTACTCTAATTCTGCGTTTATAGCTCTTCAAACAGTTAACGAGTATTTGCCACGAAGTAGAAGTATAATAGAAATTAAAATTGTTGAAAATTAGGTATAGATTGTTATTAGCTTATTGATAAAGTTGAAAAGTGAAGCAAAATGATTGCATGTTCTAATCATAACAAGTTTGGCTAAAGAGTGTTTTGACCTTCAAACTTGAATAGAAGCCAGATCTGACCTAAATATAACTTGAGATCTGGACTAAAGTATGCTTTCCTCCTACCCTATATTATATCATCATATGTTATGCCCTTATGTTCTGCCTCACACGTTATGCAGTTATATGTTATGCTCTTATGTTATTCAGTTATGTTATACCTTCACATCTTATGTCTTATTATGTAAAATTGATCGTTTCACTGCTAACCGTAAACTATTTAATACCCTATTGACAACTGCACTAAAAACTCAAAATGACGTTGTCTTCAAGAAGGCCAATGTCAGGGACCTTTAATGCTAAATCAACAATATATAGACTCGAAATTAGATACTTTCACGTTAGGCAAGTGATAAGTACTGAAAACCCAGTTTTGTTATTAATGAATGAATAAATGATAAATGCACCGAACAGTGATATGACTATAAAACTGAAGCTGGTTAGTGAGAACATGAATATATTAAACAGTTCATCGTTCCTAATAACACATTTTATGTCAATTTCCAAATTCTATCAAACTACTTCACTTAGAGCTCTATTAACTCATCTCAAACATCTTTCCTGCTTAAGACCTTTCATGATGAGGACCTTTCATGATCAGAACCTCTCATGATCAGGACCTTTCTTGCTCAAGACCCTACTAAATATATAACTTGCAAATACTATTAGCTTGACACATGAACTCTTAAGTGAAAACTAATCCACGTTTACTAAATACCTATGCATTAGGGAGATTGTTGCAAATGACGGTCACGTTTGAGTTAAAGTTAGGTAATGCTGACTAGCAGATCTAAGCTTAAGTTAAATTTATAAAGTATTTAGACCATACTTTCCCTAATGCATACTAAGCCCCAAATACTACATAAAATCACTACTAATTCAGGATAACCTTGTTGACACAATCAGATTAAGATTATTCGCTACTAAAATCTGATCTGACTTAAGCTAAACTGTAAAATTGAAACGTTTTAGTTATATTTAGAATCGATTCTTAGAACTGATTCAATTTCACTGTCGACTGTCGTGAAAGTATGGCAAAGTATTCACTCTATCAAATTGACTAAACAAGATTTGAAAACTTGTCGGTCCACTCTATGATCAGGTATTATATGAGAATTAGTTCACATCATCCCTCCGCTCAAACTTCTCATTTACTAACGCTTGTTATCTCTAACTTAATACTACTTTTTTCTCTTTGCTTTCTGACTCTCAGCAATCAAACACTCTTTTTGGTGATAGCTAACGGAATCAACTTTCTAATTTACAAATCTTCAAACCTTCATCTATTTCTCCAAATATGCCTTTGGCTAAATTTTCGTGAAATCATATCAAATCCAGTCGAGTCTGCTTCAGAGTTCATATCGTGAAAATCATATTCACTTCAGAGTCCATTTCGTGAAAAGCATATTCACTTCTGAGTCCATTTCGTGAAAAGCATATTCACTTCTGAGTCTAATGACTGAATCAGTTTCATCTCAATGTAGAAAATGTTAAGAAGAAATAGTTTTCAAATTGTTCTTAACATTGTCCATCAATCTAACAGAAACCGTTGTGAACTTAGCCAAAGTTAATATTTATTTTTGAATTTTGTGATAAAATGATTTTCAACAATAAGTTTGTTTTGCCATCGATCCAGAAGAGTTTGGAAGTGTATGCGATAGTTGTGGTTTTCTATATAACAGTAATAGAATGTCAAGACTTTTATGGTGGATATTTTAGTTATCATCCGGAGTATTTGCATGACTTGCCGGCACCTCATCACTATATGGGACCTATTCCTTTCGGTCTACCGATGGGAGGCTTTTCTATGAACGGTAAAGGCCCTGCTTACGGACTTCAAGCTTATATCGTTCGTGGAGTCATTCCTTTCCCACTAACTGTTCAAAGCGTCTCAAATGTGGAACAATTTAGATTTCCTACTCCTCTTCAGTACATTGAAGAGTTTGGCTCTTTTTTCAAAATCTTCAAGTTTTGGAGAAGAAGATAACTACTCTGAACCATTCAGTTTTTAATTGAACTTTAGTTTGATGAAAGATTTGCTCAATTGTAAGCGTTTATAACTGGATCAATGATTTGATTGGCGCAAATCCAAGTCAAATGATTTGACTGACGAGTCAGAAAATCTTAAATTCATGTTTCAGAAAAGTTTATATAATTAGATTAGTTGATGATATGCTTGTTGTTTAAGTTTATATAAAATTACAACTGTTGTCGCATTTTTATTAATTTATTAATAAAATTTGATGCAAATTTCAGCTAATTATATATTTTTAGTTGTAATATAAAGATTGGGCTTCTGTTTAGTCATTCAATTGTGTTAATCGTAAATCAAACTGAAGATAGAATTAAAACAGAAATCATTTCAAATATTGTAAACACCACTCTTTTAATAAATAAAGCAGCTATTCAATACTTGTATTGTAACCAACAAAGCAGTTTTTAATCAAAACTATTTACGCTAAAAGTCATAGAGGATTAGATTGAAAGAAGATAATATAACATTTTCTAATAGTATGAAACAATATTCAGAAAGATTAGAAACTATATTAGAAAAGTTGAAGTTAAAGAACCAATTTGTATGACCTGTTTTTGGTCAACAAACAACTGTAGAGAAGTGTATGGGTATAGTAATAATAATAATTTATTAGAAGTAGAATTGCAGCCAGGATTATATATTTATGGTGCCTTCAAATATTAGTTATAATATTAGTTATAATATTAGTTATACATTGACTTGTCTGCTATATACCACTCACTTATATTCCTATCTATTCCAATTATATTCTTATACACTCCACTTATATTCATATCCATTCCACTTTTCAGGTCAAAGCCTTAATATTGAAATCTTACTAAATAAATAATACTTATTTCACCTCTTTTCTAACTTTGTCTATAGAATTTTTCTTAACAACTCAAAGGAATAACTCATAACGTTTAAGCTTTTTATCGTTGATCTAACTTTTCAATGGTGTAGATCTCAATTACTAGAATTACTGGCATTAAAAATAAATAAACATTTATATCGATTGCTTTCATTCATTCTTAGTTAAAAAGCATATAAGCAAATAAATGAATAGCAACTTATCATTTTCAACAAACTCAACTTAAACTTGAACCTAAAAATGAATAATTGATTTTGAAAAAACGTTTGTTAAAAAAGATAGTTTCAAAGAACAAATTTTTTGGGTCAACCTAACAACATTATGATAAATTTAAGTTTATAACACTTCATTTTGTGAGTCATTAATTGCAAAAATTTTATCGATATCAATATCATAATAGAAATAATGAATAGTGTTTTAGACTAAATTGTATACAATCAGTGAGTGGAAGAATAGAACGTACTCAGACTGCATGTGAATAAACTTTTACAGCTAAGTAGAATGATATGAACAACCAATACTAGAAATAGTATATTACCAAATCTCAATCAATCCTCTATTCGTTCTATATCTATTTTCTATACTACTCATTGTTTTCTTACTAAATTATGTTTTTTTCCCAACATTTGTCCACTTTTCAAATATCAGTTTGAGAGTTGTTGCTCTGGAAAAGTAAACTTTAACTATAAGTTTGATTCGAACAATAGGTAGTTGCGTAAAGATTTTGTGAGAATAATTGAGAACATTTTTCAAAAGTCTTCTACAGTTTGTTATTAAGACTGAAGTAAACACCAAACCCAATTGTTCATAGCCATCCCATGGCTAACTTTTAAGATTTATATTTATAACTTTTTCACATTCTATTGATTTAGTTTTTTGATGCTTTCTCACTTGGACTTTGTTTTGATAGTTCTCTACAGTAAATATGATTGATTCGCATTGGTTGCAGTTTTTCAATAGTCTCACTGCTACTACTCAATCGAAACTCGAAACCAATCATTTCATGTAACAAAATCAATTTAGGAATAACTTTCAGATCATATTTGTTATGCTTTAGTTTTGTTTTAAGTCAAATTTCAACTCAATTCATTATTATTGAATCTTATTGAACTCAATGTTATTGTTTTAAATTTTCGGTTATACTAATGTTGTTTATTTATAAGTGAAAGATGCAGTCAAAATATTTGCTAATACAGTATTACCTCGATATAGCGAACTTAATTATAGTGAATCGTTGTTATAGTAAAAGCGATAGTCCGTTGTCAACATACACAATTGATGCAGAACAACCTTTTTACAGTAAAACCTCGTTGCAGTCAATGTTAATTATTTGTTCTACGTGTTCATTAATCTCTACAGCTAATGACTATATCGAGGTTTTACTGTAATAAACATTGTCTTTCTACAAATAACTTGAGGCATAGTTTAACAAATGTAGTGTCAGTGAAAAAGGTTTAACGAAACGATTTTTTATTCAATTAGGACTTTTCAGAATCTTTAAAACAAGAAAATTAGTTCAAAAGCGTTGGAAAAGATTATGATAACAAGTTCAGTTTAGTCATAATTGATTTGAAGGCTGAGTATAGGACATGTTTTAAATAATATTTTCAGTTTGAGACACATTCACAAGTTTCAAAATTAGAAATAATTTTGAAAATCAGAAATAACAAACTTGAAAATTAAAATCTCATCCAACTTGGATTACATTTTGAGTAGTTCTCAAAAGGACTAATACGCACTCTTATGGGTAGGTTTGAAATTATATGTTGAAAAAGTTGAAATTAAGGGTAAAGACTTGTGTGCAACCAGTTCCAAGTGATTACCACGATTACGCTAACCACCAAATGAACCACTAGATATACCTAATCCTTCAACTCTTGTTTAAAGAGGCATTCACTCGTATTCTCTAATGCCAACTTTTGTCATATTTATCGTAAAAGCTCACAAGCAAATTATGTTATCTCCAATTTTGTGTTCAACATCGACTAATATGTGGTTAGATCAGTGCTATAGAGTCTTGTCTGTAATGTTAAATGAATTAGAGATAGAACTTTATAGCACTGACTCGACTATATGTTAGCAGACATAAGCTATTAGATAACTAAAAACAGAAAATGTACTTATTTTCCTATTTTTAATTTAAATATAAGTTTGCTATTTAGTTTAATGTTAGGACTTGTTTATTGCAAATGAGAGCATTCTTAAGAATAGCTCCTCAACTAACATTTATCAAATAATTAATTATGTTTTTCAAAATAAACACTTTATCAATGATTTAGTTGTTTAAAGTTTTAAGTTTTGTTATGCTTTCTTAAGCTTTATTTAAAGTTTTATGAAATATTAGAAATTCAAAAATTATTTAATCACACTAAGTTTAACCGCAAAAGTCAAGCTGAAACTGGTAAATTTACTCAATTTAGAATTTTGATGGTTTAATTGAATAGAGAGAGAGAAGTACGAGTTCATTTGCCGTTTGGTACAATTGTAAAAAGTGTCAGTTTTATTTATTTTTCTGATGCGTATCAAAACTATTTGGTGAAAGCAAGCTAATTCTTAGTCAGAGGCAAACGTCCGAGCTATGAGTATAGAGAATAATATATGATTTGACTAACTTTTATATTCATATTTGCAATTTAACTACATTTACGAAACATTCACTTGAAAATTATTTCTATTAAATTAGAGCAAGTTTTTTGTCACCTATTTGTAATTATGTTGATTGAAAAGCATTTCAAATGTATTAATCTTATCTTTATTATCTATACATTAGTCGATTACTAATTTAACACTGTTATACATATTTAAGTCTTGCTTTAATCCCTAATATATTCATTTAGAAAACGTTCGTGTTTTCAATTTGACTCAGTGTTTAGGTTGCATTTAGGTTGCAGTTATTGTCAGATTTCTCGGTTTTCTTTCAGTAGCTTTCAATTCAAAATAACTGAATAATAATTCAAGATTTTAAAATAATCAATGAACTCTTATTGCGACCGGATTTCTCATGTAATTTCAAATACTTGCAGTTAAAAAAGCTTTATAAAGTTTATCTAACGATCGTTAGATCAGGGGTTCCCAAGTGGTAGGTCGCGACCCAAAAATGGACCGTCAAAATCTTACAAAATACTGTTAGCAGTGAATCGTCACTTTTGAATAATTGATTATTTCAGTTTATTAGAAATGCATAATTTATTTAGAAAACAAACCGTAAGTTATGCTTTAAATCTGTAAAAATGGGCTGAAAATAAAGTGAAAATTTGCTGGCTGTCTGTTCACTCGGTGATCATTTGCTTAGAAAAGTGTCAAACATATTTCAAACTTCTTACAGAATGCCTGAGAAATCTATCTGAAATGTAGCTATCTTGAAGAGGACATATTATTTAGAATAGGATGTTTGCAAAGTATAGTTTGATAGTCCAGTAAATCATTTTCTATGGGTTTAGTGGGTCGCAAAGTGAAAGGTTTGGGAACCACTGCATTAGATAATGAGTAAGTTTATAATTTTTAATATTTTAGTAGCATTACCCACATTGTTAACCCTTATCATTCCCAAAATCTTAACTATTCTCATCAATATCAAAAATATTCGGTTCAAAGAGTTAGAAAGTTATTTTGGTCCAGCTTTTTATCGACTTTAATCACTCAAATAACAAACTTTTGATAATTGACATCAATCGAAGCATAAGAAATAAGTTAATCAAGCTCTTCAGGACAGTTCCTCATTGTATAAATTTAACCAATTAATTGGTAAATTATTTATGATCTGAGTTACTTTTGATTTGACTAGGAACTTAGTTCATCGACTAATGGTTTGAGCTTTGCAATTAAAAATCTAATTCATTTAAAATAGTTTCACTTTTCAAATGATCCAACAATCAAAGGTAATTATTTGCAGATCAAACGCAATCAATCAGAAATGGTTGAAATGATTTAGAAAATAGTTAGTGAAGTTATAAAAATATGAAGAAAATAGTTTGGTAGAAATGAATTGTAGAAGTGGTAGTGAAAAAAATTCAGGTGAATATATTATAAATAAGAGGTATTTGAATAAGGAACAATTTTCTAATACCTTTTGCTTTCTCTCTTTTGACTGCAATGTTAAGTCAACTAAATCTAATGTAAGTTCACTTGTAAACAGTTTTTAACTTCTTATTTAAGTGTTTTCTACTCAACAAAAATAGTTTTATTTATGAAAAACGTTTGTTCGTATTAGTTAATTATGAACAATCATTTCTTATTTTACTTTATAATAACAGATAAATCAGTAATAAAACAATCAAATGACTCGAAAAAACGTTACAATTCGATCATTAAGTTACTATTGATGTATTGCATTTGAGAAATGTGTCGATGAATTGGCTTTTTTAAGGTTTAACTCCTATATTTATGTGTTGGCGGCGCGTGGTTTATGTTATACGATGAAAATGAGTCACTACCAGGATCAGCGTAACCAGATCCAGGAGCAGAATAGGTTGAATCAGATTCTTGTGAATACCGAGGGTCTTGAGGACTCGCCCCAGAGCCTCCGTACTCACTGCTCGGGCCACTGCTTTGATATCCAGACTGAGGATTATATGGATTATGGCTATGCGATGAATGTCCTCGAGGTGAATATTCATTAGGGCTTGAGTGGTGTCCGTATTGAGATCCTCTGTGACCCTCATATGATCCCGGCTGAGACTCTTGAATTGAGCCATGAGAACTTTGTGATCCATATGGACTACTCTGGGAATCAGGATATTGACCACTCTGATAATGACTACCTTCTTGATAAGTTGGAGGAGCGCTTTGGTATCCCCCGCTGTTTTCCCCGTAATTTTGATGTGGTTCTTGTGGCGGTTGGTAATGAGAATCTCCTTGTTGTCCATGTGCTCCTTGCGCTCCTTGCGCTCCGTGCGCTTCGTGTGCTCCGTGCGCTCCATGCGCTCCGTGTCCTTCATGTTGTTGATAGGGCGACGCTTCACCAGCATCTTGTTGTCCATATTGACTTTGGCTGTCGTGACCGTATTCTTCCGGCTGATTGTGAGCTATTCCTCCTTCACTTCCTCCATCATCACCCTCATAATTTGCGGCTCCCGAATCTTCGCTTGGACCTTCGCTGTGTTGATAACGAGCAGGCGGTTGATGGCCGAAACCACCTGAACTACTGGCAAGAGATTGAGCCATGAGTTGCGCCAGCTCATCTTGACTTATTGGTAATGTTTCGCTCTCACCACTAGAACCTGAATATTGATTTCGATTCATTACTCTATAATAGATTCACTTTGAATGTGCAGTTCATAACTTAATAATTCTTGATAGTAACGTGAAAGGGTCATTACTATGTGAACCACCCTGTCACGCGGATCAATTTGTTGTCAAATTTGACTTTATATTTGCTTTGATTACTATAATGAATATTCTATAAGTTTGTTAATATCCTCTAAATTATGGTTTGATGGAAGCATACAATGACAATGCATGGCTTCTAGTTGCTATCAACGATTATCAATTTCTTGGATATATTTAAACAGTTGAGAGAAAATATTAATGTTTTGAATATATTTAAATAATTGAAAGAAAAAATGAATGAAAATATGATTATCTTACCAGGACTGTAAGAGAGGCCGAGAGAGCCCATGCCATCGGTTGCCATTAATGGATGTGGATTATAGAACTGGCCTAATGCAAGGCCGCACAAACATATGAATTGTAATACTAAAAGCATTTTGATAGAACGCTGAGTTTGTGGCAAGTTACCTTAGTTGACAGCGTTGTTAACTAAAGTTAGGTAATAGTTGAATTCGTATTTTATAAGCGTCTAAAGTTAGGGGTTTAGTGCCTCAAGCATATAATAACTGGTCTATGAAGTCTCTACCATTCGATTTTTTCGGGCTCTCCTTCACAATTACTTAGCTTTAGTAGAGTAGGTCACAAAAATTTATTGGCCTTCAAAAACTTTTTACTTTTCATTACTTCTATAAATAGTTGATAATTACACACAAGCTATGAGTACCTGAGAATGTCTTTACACACAACCTACGAGTACCTGAGAATGTCTTGACACAAGCTTCAAGCTAATCACAATCAGCTGCTCTGCTAGCAATTCACACCATTACTTATCCACTTGTTGATCATTATTAAGGATGCCATTAATTTCCTGATTTTTTACTTTACCAATTCAAATATTATCAATGTGATATACGGAAGTCTTTCTTGTAATCAATCATTTTAACGACATTATTTTATATTTAATTAATTCGTATCTCGAATCAGTTTTGTTATCACTTTCAGTGCGTCCAACCATTAAGCCATAAATAATTGAATGGGTTTACCAAAAAATACTATACTTTTAAAGGTAAATAACATTTTTCAGACTCGAGGAAGTGTTAGAAAGTGAATCGACACTTTTTGATTGTGTCACGTTAACTTTGAGCTGCCTCAGCCGGACTCAAAACTGAGTCATCTAATTTTTGTCACCATCAAACATATCTAACTCGTATCACATTGGTCTATTTTCAATCTAACCACTCTAACTACACTATAATTGCTTCCATATATCACTCTTTTAACTTAACAAATACCTCACTTATCGATTGTTATTAAATAGATTTGTTTTATATCTAAAATCTAAACTTTATCTAAAAATTTCAGGAAATAAGATATTCTATTCTTAAAAGCTGCAATTGTGTTTATCTTTTAAAATTAATTTTCGAAAGCTAATTTGAAAATATTTTCTCAATTCCAATTCTAATTGAACAATAATAAAATACTAGTTCTTATAGTATCTATTCGTTAGAGGTTGACAACCGAGTACTACGCCAAATGTGGTCAGACTCTGGACCCGGAAGTTTCAGTTTTGATGAAGAGATGCTAAAGTTTCATATTTAGGAAATTTTAGGAAATAGTAGAGATAAACTCAAATTGATTTCAGTTTATGCATATTTGAAAAATTAAAGACACAATAAGCTGATGAACGGGTTTGATAGATAAAAATTGGTTAAAATAATAGAATGAATTGCAATTGTATAAGGATTTTATAAACACGAATTGAAAGTTGAGCTAAATTCTGCAATAAATGTTGAGAATTAATCAATTGTTATATTTTTGGACAATGACTTTTCAAACGTGGAGTCAATAATGTATTAAATCTGAAATAAATTTGAGAGCGTGTTTCATATATTGTTAAAGTATTTAAAAAATTAGCCTAATTTCAGTAACGGTTCAACCTTCAAGATGAACAAATTTGAATATTCATAAGTTTTGAGTTGATTTCCAAAACGAAATAATAACTTTTAAGAGCAAAATAACTATTTATCGAGAAAAGAGATTAAGTTTTTCTAGAATTGAGGCTGAAATGAATATGAACTAAATTATAAGTTTATGAAATTATTTGATCGATTTTTGAATGAACGAACATCAGCTAAATATAGATGAAAATTTGTCACTTTGACTCTCCACTGCAATAATTGAAAAATAATAATAAATAATTAATTCCTTTAATCCAACAAATTATAGATATAGAGTAAAAGCGAATTTCTTTCTCAATCACTTCCATCTAAAGTGTTATATTTGGCTCAATAATAAGATATATATTGATCATAATAAGACATATATTGATCAACTGCTCACACCCATAACTGAAATAAAGTTTGTTCACATCTATCGAACACCACTCATTACAACTATTCAACAAATTAGTTATGCAAAAAAAGGTCAACTTTCTTGTTTAGCTTATATTCGATGGAAGGGTCACTGCTATCAAGTCCTATCTCTCATTCAATTAGCATTATAGATACCACTTTATTACGGATACTACTCTATTGCAGATACCACTCTATTGCAGATACTACTCTATTGCAGATACTACTCTATTACAGATACTACTTTATAAGCACTCACCCAACTATATGTTGTAAAGTTTGATGAAACAGTTTTTCAAAAATATGGTCAGACGTTCTTTTCGTCGAGTATGTCCAAACGTTTTAAAGTTTGATTACTAACTTCACTTTGAGATTAACCACTTATTGTTTGACATATTGAAAATGCCATTTTTGTCTGTCATTTAAACTGCTCTATTTTAGCATAAAACTAATAACTTGAATGTCTTATTTAAATCCTATTAACAGATTAATCCTAATTATTTAAGTTGAATTTTCACTCGTAATCATTCTGGGATTCAGTGAACTCTAATGAGACAAAACTAAACTTTTGAGATGTTTTCCCTATAAAAAATTACTGAAACATGAAATAAGCGATCAATCGGTAACTGGTTTCAAAAAAATCAGAGAAATAGTGTCCGAGAGAGTAAAGATAAATATGGTTTAGATTTATTACTGAAAGAAATGTTAGTTTCTGTAGACTTTTGAATAGATTTGAGTAGAAATGAAGTGACTTTTTCAAATTTTTATTGCAAACTCACGTTTGAGATCTTAATCTAGTAGTAAGACATAAGAAGATTGATTTTATTATTCAACTTTAAATGTAATTGATATTAATGAAATTTTTACTAAATTTTTAAAAGCTTCAATTAAATACAATAATTTTAAACGACATCTTAATCCCAAAACATTGACATAATAAGCTTAAACTGAAATAATAAAGCTTTTGAACTTAATTTAAAACATGAGCTTTCGTTAAATAGTCTTTAATCTAACTTGAAATTTTCAAATGCTATTAAGTTCTTATTAGTTAGACTAAATTTACTTTTAATTGACGACTAATAGCAAAATAGATGCAAATGCGTAGCAGATGCATAAAAGACTTAAGCAAATGTTAAAAAGAACAACAATGAGAAGTAATGTAAGTTGAAGAGACTGAAATACCATTAAGTAGTTGAACATGTTGAACGAGTTAAATCACCATATTGAGTTATGATCGTAATGTCTATCAAAATGTTTGTCTTCGTGACAGCATTTACAGCAGCATTTTTCTCTTTCTCCTTCTCTTTCTCTTTCTTTATCTTTATCTACTGGCAAAACAACAACTCTTCTCCAAAAAAATCCGTAAACCGGAGAATTCACCAAACACATCATCAAAAAACATAGATATAATGACCACCGAAGCAACTTCTTTCTACTAGGCACTAAATAATCAGAATAGAACGATATTAAATTCTTGTCCAATTGGCTGAAGAATACAAGTTGGATAAGTCTCTATGAAAGCAAAATAGAATTGTGTTTGTCATACTCACCAAACATTACTGAAATTGAAAGAATACACTAAAGTGGTTGGAAACAATCAGAACAAAATTTGACAATCAAATGACTAGGATTAAGAAAATCAGAGTATTTTAAGTTAGG
The DNA here is from genome assembly GCA_018873245.2 of Archegozetes longisetosus. Taxonomy (NCBI): domain Eukaryota; kingdom Metazoa; phylum Arthropoda; class Arachnida; order Sarcoptiformes; family Trhypochthoniidae; genus Archegozetes; species Archegozetes longisetosus. The sequence continues at coordinate 7,913,079 of JAEMBT020000007.1, forward strand.
ACCTCTCAAGTTCTATTTGTTACGCTTCAAAACCTGATAAGTGGTGTAAACTATTCCCAAATTGTTCTGATAATCAACAAGACATAAATTCAACAAATTTCCAACTTATTGATGGAATGAAACCAGAGATATATGATAACTATGCGGATATTTGTGTCAATAAACATGTTGGATGAGCTGATTTTACTTGAAGCATAACTTATGAACTAACTACTGTCAAGATCAATATTGCTAAATAGTGTTTACTCAATCTCATACTAGAATTCAACTAAACTTCTTTCATCCACGTCCTGAGCCTTTTAGATTACTTTAATGTATTCCCCCTAACCTATTCTTCATTTAATTATATTGATGTGATGGTCAATGCCGTAGCAGATTTTTGGTCCTATGAGCTAAATCAAATGGTTTGATTTGTTGAGTCGAACGCTAATGAACAATATGTGTTAAAATCAGTATAAAGGCTCAGAATAGGGTACCTTACCACGGATTGTTACCTGTATTATAGTTGACCACGCTCTGCGAAATACACTAAAAGCTTAAGTTAAGGTTAGGCTTGCCACAATCAGTATTGGCTAACTTTAGCTTAACGGAGACATAAGTATGATTTGCAACAATCCACAGTAAAGCTCAATTGGGCCTATGTTAAAATGAGCTCGAGTTTGAAAATTTTTCAAGTTTGAGTGCGTGTTCATCACTACCTATAACAAGCGATAGGATGCCTTATCAGATGACTATTGTTCGGTTGAGCGCTTCTTTTGCCAAACCGTCCTTCCTCTGGCAAAACCTATTTTGTGAGAAGCCATGCTTCGCATTGAGCTAAGTATCTGATCGTTTCGCTGAATTACCATTTTTAATGGAAGATGTCCCACAATCAGATAAACAAATTTAGCACAACTACTAATTATGAACAAGCCTTTTAAGAATGGATTAAGAGTCATTTCGGCAAACCATTTAGTACAAAGAAAAAAGATCCGAGTTTAAACCCAACCCAATATTTGAACAAATTCGTGCTTCGTTTGAATTAGTTAAGATCCTTGTAATAGAGAGTTTGGTGGGTAAGAATCAAAGTAGGAAAGGAGAAAATCAATTACTTATTCCACCTTTGTTTTATGTTTTAATTAGGCACTTCATTTATGAATTTGATTTATAAGCTTCATTTCATTGTCTTATAACTGCTTAAATTAATTAAGTGATCTTCTATATTTATGACAGAAGCGCAGACAAATAGAAAAACACTTTAAATTGATATCTTAGTAAGACAAGTAAATAGGAAGCAAACCTTATATCCGTGAAAGTAGATTTTTACTAAACTAAGCTTTAGTGACTAATGTGACATACGTGTGACTAATGCTTTTTTAGTTGCTAAAATGTTATAGTCAACTCGAGTCAGTCAGTCTGAATCTTACCTAAATTAAGGTATTTATTTATTTTTTCGATAGTCCAGTGGTTCAACTTACTCATACTCTAAATCAACCAAACACTTTCGTTTCAAATTATTTTGCAGCCATTTTTGCGTAAAACAGCTCAAATAACATCTAATATGGTATTTGCGAGCGATCAAATGGACGCATTTGTTGACTAGGTTTGTACTAATTTACTCAAATGAAAACGAGTGAACAATTGTTTCATTTATTTAGCCAAATGATCAAAATACGTGAATCAATTTTAGATTTTACTAAAAGTAAATCAACTTTGTTCATAAGTTATTGTTCGTAGTTGCATTATCGGAGCCTAACTCTATCACCGTAGTCCACAATCTGTGCGTCTTTATCCATTTCCCATTCATAATCACCACAGTAGCCATTAAGTATAGGAGCAGCTGGTATTCCTCTCTTAAGCATTCGACATCTGTGTTGATCGAGCCTATGTCGGGCTGTGTCCACATCTTGTGTATCGCTGCTGTTACTCCATAGCCGTTCGGCAGCACTGGAAGCACGTGGCCTAACATATACAACAAGACAATTAGTCTTGTGCAGACCTCAAACAAAATTTGATGATAATTACCATAGTCTAGACAAGACGTTAGTTCCGTCTGCGAATTCAGCCCACATGCACACTTCGCCACCAATAACTAGATCCTTTTCTTGTTCAGTTCCTGAGAAGAAGTTAGAAAATGAATTAAAGAAAACATGAGACTGAAAAAAGAGCTGATGATTGAAATACCATTAAAATTTCTTGGATCACAAGTATAGTATTTTTCCCAATCCTGTCCTGGATATGGCGTGGAAATATAGTTGAGATACCAACATGCAGACAATACTAACTGATAGCCTAGTATATGCAATCAGCAGAATTAAATCAATATGAATCTAACTGCAATTGAGTAGTCAATTTTCTCTACTGTTACCTTCTTTAGCTATTTTGGTGATATAGTTCTGCCAGTAGTCGAGGTCAGGGTCCAGACTTTTGTCTTTCCAAACGACAACAACTGAATCTTGTGCCAGCTATTGATTAGATAGAATAATCACTCTTAAAGTTAGTCAATCACTCATATATGTTTGAGTCAGTGCTATATGTGCTAACCTAACCTAACCTAACCTAACCCAACCTAATTTATTTGAGATTGCAGATAGGACTTTATAGCACTGCCCCTAAGAAACGAATATCTGAATTACTTTGACGCCGTTGTCTGCTGGGTCCTGCCACATCATGTACTTATATCCAACATCTTTCACGTTGACCAAAGTTTGCCTAACATAATGTTCTTCTACTTGGTGGACTGCCGTCATTCCGTGATCTTTCATGAATTTGGCAATTTCTGGACTCGATTGCCAACATGCGTAATACACTTCGTCCATCCCTTAATATTTAAATTTAATATTTATTTGTTTGACTCAAGTAATCATTTCGAAACAATTGAATCAGTTAATTGATGGCTCATCGAGTAGTACGTGAAAATTGATGCATCATTTATGCAATAATTACTGTCAAAAAGTGATTAGAATAACCTTAAGTTTTACTCTATTTGACGCGCTAATTGTGCTCAGAGTACTTAATAAGCTTGACAATTTGAATAAATAGATCCTATTATAATCTACTCTATAGATCTTCAGACTGCTAATCTTGATGTTCTATTTGATTTATTGATTTGTCATTAGATTGATTGATGATGAAAGAAAGCACTCTGAAAGTACACCTGAGTTACTGTGTTTCAACTGAATAACAATTGAGCATCACTGATGCGCAAAAAAGTCCATTCTTACTAAACTTTCTATTAGTAAAAGTGAAATAACACTTAAATGTATATTAGAGCCATTCTTACCTAAGTGAACGTAATCATCTTTGAAGACTTGTTTGAACTCGCGGTAAAGTTCTTTCATGAAGGCATAGGTTTGATTTTTGATTGGGTTTAACATTTCTGCTGATGCGTGTTGTGGGAAATTAGGTGTATACGGCCTATTGGGTCCCTCACCATAGCACGGAGTCAACAGTTCTGGGAATGCTCTACCGATTGCTTGTGTGTGACCTGTCATCGATCATCACAATTGCTTAAATTCTTATATCTTTATGCTATATGCCATGTAATGCTTCATTAAGTCTTAAATCTTTAGTAACTCTATTAGTGACTGAAACTGAAATTATAGTTAATACTAAATGCCTAAGACTCGTTTTCATCACCATATTATGTAGTGATAAGTATTTTCACTTTTTATATCAATTTTTATAGTCAACAACAAATTTCAATGTATGACTTAAGAGATCTGAGTTTATTTCTCAGATTGTCCTTCAAATTGTTGCATTGTGTGATATTGCAACAAATTATCACATAATTGATGAGACAATTCAGTTTCAAAAGTCATTATTAGAGTATAAAGAGACGTCAAACTTAGGTATCTTGATTAAAAAACAACACTCAATAATAAAAAGTTAAAGTGAAACCATTTTTAGATAAGAAAAGATAACGGAAACTTGGCCAGTAAACACTTAAAGCCAAACATTATGATAGTCCTATACTTTAATCTTTTTTTCTTTTAGGTGTCGACTCCTTGTTTGGGAGATTAAAAGAGGTCTAAATAGTCTAGATTCTGACACTTTTTATAGATAAAACCCCTAAATACTCTGTTACCGATTTAAATGTTGATTAACTTCTGTTTATTCATAATAAGATGTCTTTAAAGTTTTCAAAATTATTGCTTTTAAGTTTAATCATCATTCACCCAAATGAAGATTTCATTTTTTCGATTAAACATTTTTCAATCACTTAAATTGGCAATCAAATACTTGAGAATTGTTATCCATAGAAAGCCTCAAAATTTAGATTATTTAGATCACTCTTTAATCCTTCAGAGAGACGACACCCAGAAGAAAAAAAGTAAAAGTATAATTGGTTCAACTATGCTGAGTATCTAATCGCGTTTGGGTACTGAAGCTGAAATGGCTTAAAAAGTTAGATTTGACGCATTTGAAGACTACGTTCACTACAGACCTGGTGTATCGATTTCTGGTATAACTCTGATTCCTCTCATTCTAGCGTATTCAATAATATCCGCCACATCTTTTTGCGTATACACATGTTTCGGAGAATAAGCGCCTTTAATTGTCAACTCAGGAAATTGTTTGCTTTCAAATGGAAACGATTGGTCGTCAACGATATGCCAATGGAAGACATTAAATTTATTGTATGCCATAGCGTCCAAATTAGCAAGAATCACCCTTTTAGGCTGAAAATGTCGGGCAGAGTCCATATGCATAGCTCGAAACTTATATCGCGGATAATCGTGAATATTGGTTATATTGATTAGAAATTCTTTGGTAACTTCATTTTGATAAACTAACTGACTGAATGTTTCGATGCCTCTTAGAGCCCCCCAAACAGTTTTTGCGGTGATTTTACCAGGAGAGCCACCAATTATCTCAATAGTGTACTCTTCATCCTCATTATGTCGAGGATAACCGCATTCATGAAAATGTTCCACTTCTATGTAAACAGTTTTCAAAACAGGTAGATTTGGAGCCTTCACACCTTTTTGGTCAATAAATATAATGTCTCTGTATCTTTTCATTGCATTCCTCATCACATCACATGAAGGCATATTAGATTCAAATAAGAAGGCGACCGGATCAATCGTTAGTAATTCATTTGATCTCATCCATTTTTGAGGTAAAGGCCACGGGGAACCCGGCGCTGGAACGTGGCCCTAATTAATATTAGATTTTCATATTTGCAAATACTTGTCAATCTAAATCGCAACAGATTTACTTACTTTAAGCGGTAATCGAGCTTCTATTGGGTATAAATGACCATTTGTTTGGATTGTTTGCCAAAATAGCGCAATCAATGACAAACATAAAAAGTTGGTTAAACTCATTTTCTGAGAATGTTTTGCAAACTTCAAAATTTGATCATAACTTTTTATATACCCTATACCTCAGCAAAATTTATCAATTGCTTGGAAACCATATCTTCTTATCAAAGTGATAAATATTTGTGATACTAATAAAGATCAGACCATCTTATTTTTCAATAACATTTTAGTCTTGATTTTCAAATCGCACTTAAGTACTCTTTTCGAAAGCTTAATTTACTAATTGAGTTGCTATCTCTGTTGGCATTTCTTCCAAAAAGTTTCAACTTTTATTCAGTATACCGCATTGCTCTCAACAGATATCGACCAGATGAATGGCGCCCAACTTCTCATCTTTATCTTATAAAACCCTAACATTTTAAAACCACATTTTTCAATACCTCTTTCAGACATTTCAATAGCAAATCCCTCTTCAAGAATTCAAATTGCTTTTAGACAATTTGATAACTTTAGGAGCTTTTAAGAAATCAAGATGGTTATCATTTAAGAGTTCATTTATGCGAGTGAACCATTTGAGTTTTTTTCATTCAAAAAATGAAATTTTTTGTGTTATTTTCGAGTTTTAGACGGATTTGTGAATAAAACGCCGTATTACTCGTATGCAGATGGAATACTAATTGTCTCACTTAAATGTTCAAAAGTAATGCTTCAACTTCGTAAGAAACTTTATTTAATTCAAAATGAATTAAAATGTAAATTTGTTTCAATTTATCTAAACTGATCATTCTCCCATTAACCATCCATTAAATTCCTAAAAGTTTTCTTTGACTCAAAAAGTTTTTTAGGACCAGTAAAGTATGACATTCTTATTAATAAAGTCACATTCGGCTCACTGTTTTAATAGCATTTGGTTCATATTTTCTTTGAGTCAGTCCTAATGGTAAATTAGGTTTAAGTAAAATAATTTTCTCGTCATTAGCGTCAGTTAAGAATTCAAAACTAGAATACATTTTTTCAAATAGATTGATATCTTTGCTAATATTCAAGTCGATGACTGAAAAATTTAGGATAATTTAGAGTATTTTTACAATTAACTTTGTTGGCAACCTAATTTCTAATGTGTTTTTAACTCGTAATTTTTTTATTGCCAATTAAATCTGTTTCTCAATCTACTTATTTACGAGGCTTAGCAATAAGCTCATAAAATTTTCGTTTCAAAAAATCCTATTCTTTTACTGATTGCTTCACATTTCACACTATCAAATACAATTTCATTAAGTCTTCGATAAAACTTAATTTTCAATCCTCGAAACTATCACTAACAACAAGGCGTAGCTTTTCCAGATTGTTCCTCAAAGACTAATTGATCAAAAGAGGTGATAGTATCCAAATGTTTGAGTTGTTGTTGTGAATATTTAGGATTTGCGGGTCGCAGTACAACGACAGCTCTCATGCCTGCTTCAATGGCAGTTCCGGCTTTCTTGGGGTCATCGGTCAAGTACAATAACATTTTAGGGTCTGATTCACGTAACGCAGATATAACACATCTGTATTTATTCTTATCATATTTATAACCACCTGAGGAGTCGATACAATTAGCGATGGGCGCAGATAAGTCTCCCTCAACTGATGAGCGCAGAAACAATTTCTGACCTTCTGGTGGACCCGAAGCGTACGAATAGATCTTAATAAACTGATCATATCTCCAGTGCTCCATTGATGTCTTGACATCTTTGAAAGCATGTGTTTTGAGTTTGCAAGTGTTGTAGGCATCAAACCAAATATGGTAGAAGAGATTGTCCAATTGGATTTGTGATGCCTCGTGCTTGTTGTCCATTTGCCATAATATACTGTCCACCACTGACTTTATTATAACATCGACTGGTTTATTTGGTTCTTCTTTTTCGACAGCTGGCATTTGGATGCCGGCACTTCGATCGATTTCTGACTGTTCTCTCAGTTTAGTCACGATGTGAGCTACTGTTCTGTCGGCCCAGTTTCTGGTCAAATATTCAGATAAATTGTTTCTAACATAAAGTTTCAATTGTTTTGCAAAATCCCAAGAGGTGATCACTCCATAAATATCTACTAATATACTATTGGGTCGCGCTATTCTTAGCTTTTTATTTTTTAATATCTGATCGTTTGCTTTTTGTTCGTCTGCTTTTTGGTCATTTTGGTTCTGAATATTTGGATTTTGGTCAACCATTTCTTAGGACTAACTTCTAAATTGTCGTTAATTTATTTAAACTGAACAATGAAAGTGTTTTCTAAAAAGAGTTTATATTTGAATTTTTTGAAACAATCACATTCTGTAACAATAATTTGTTAAAATGTGTCTTTCAAGTAAATAAACGATTGTCTGCAAACTAGTTTAAACTACAGTAGAATTAAAAGTTTCTTAAAACTTAGTTGAGATTTAACTGAAATGTAAAGTGTCTAATGAATGAATTATTTAAATTCTGCAGTCAGTAAAAGCAGTAAATATTGAATAATATTAAACTTAACAATATTTGAAACTAAGAATATAAGAGTTGAAATAACTTTTAGACTTAATTGAAAATATTCAGTATGACCGAGTAATACTAAAAAACACTCTTATCCAAACTTGTTTTAAAACATCTCACTCAATTATATTCCAAAGTCAATTAACTAATAATGTCAGTAATTACGAGACTCATTTCATACTTAAGCTTTCGCAACAGTAGAAATGCATCGAAATAGTCAAGTTTACTCTAGCGTCACATCTGTATTGTTGCAAATCTAGCTTTGCATTTAAACTCAGTTTGGGTTAAGTTTTAAATGGTGTTTAAGTGTAACTATTTTGAAGCGTGAGATGATTGTTATAAGAAGCTACTAACGCGCGTTTAATTTAACTGATAAAGTTTTGTAGAGCAAATGCTTGCAATTATGCGGCGCAAAGTAGTAAAATTATCAATTTTTATCATTAACTATTTAATTGTTAATAACAACAACCATTTTATCGACCAATTCAACTTTTAATAAGCTCACTGTATTGCTAAGAATTGTTTTGTTAGCCATTCTCGCAAACAATCCAAGTAACTAAACTTAACAAACGAATGGGTCCAAATTGAATAAATTTATTCATTTAATTAAAATAGATTACAATCGATTATTGGATGACGAATGAAAATAAGAATAGCTAAACAAGAATTAGTATATTTATAAAAAGATTTCTCGGGATTGGGAAAAAGTTGGCAATAAAGATATTTTTATGACATAACCTGAAAACTAAATAATTTATCAAAATTTCTTTATTGTTTAATTGCTCTCTTGTTATTACTAACAGTTCCAAAGTTTCTCAAATAAGATATATAAACCTAGTTTAACTATAAATGCTTTCAATAGATTCATTGTTCTGGATATCGGTTATATTCAATCTATCAATAAAATCTTCTATGCTTCAAATTTATTCAATCTAATTCTTTTCTTCACTTCTTCCGCTTCATCAGTTCAAAGATTCTTACTCTCAACTATAATGTATTCATTCAATTCTGTTCATCTTTAAGGACATCAGCAATAAAAGCATAAAATAGTTATTTAGATTAATTTTGAATTATCCACAAAATAAGTACAAACACCGTTTCAACTGAACATTAGTGAGAATACTTTTTATGATTGATTCATGGAAAAGATGTCAGACTATACATGAGTGTTGAGAGAAGTTCAGATCAATTGATTTCGATTTCTTCGGTAAAGAATTCGCTTATATGCATATAAATAATCCAATACATGAGATTGAAACAAAGAAAGCAAACTGGAAACACCACACGAGAATATTTGTCGATGTCACTCGGACACACGCCAAACAAAGTGTTTGGGTTTCTAGAACCCGGGATCGGAAGTGCAGGTGGCGGTGTGCTCGGAGTGGTAGCTGCTGCCTCCTCCCCTTCACTCTCTCCTCCGACTATCGACACTTTTTTCTTCGCGTTATACTCAACAGAAGCTCTGTTCAATCCTTTCGACTCAACCATTCGGTACCGCATTTCCTGTCAATCAGTAAATCACCAGTTATTTACAACTCAAAAATTTCGAAATTCAAAGTCGAACTCTTACCGGAACACCACTCATACCTCTCGGTCTAGGTATACAAGGATTGATTGGGGACGAAGCGATCGGATAAATGGATGAGCGAGGCTCTAAATTACTTTCTAATGATCCTTTTTGTCGGTGTTGTTGTGCTATTTTTGCTAATTGTTGAGATCTAGTCTTTCTCATAGCAATCCTTTTGCCCATGTAGCCAACTGTCGCGTATTCTAGTAGTGACGCGAATACCATTATGAAACATGTCCCCAAAAACACATCAATACTTTTTATGTATGATATCTTTGGCAACGCCGCGTTTGTACTTGACATTAATGTTGTCATTGTTAACACTGTTGTTACTCCCAGTTGAACTCGAGCTGGAGTTGCGTTCTGTTTAAACATTTATTTTACATATTTAAATTACAAAAATATTATGATATGTCTTTCTCACTATCATATTGTCACGTGAGAATCACCAATTCATTCCGTTATTGTGTTTCATCTTCAAAAGCACGTCTCAAGTTGTACATACCCCTATAATTTGTTGCTTACGAATCCTGATTTGTTCGTTGAAGGGCATTCAAAGTGTTATATTGATTGAGACAGCTTACAGTAATTCAAAAGCTTTATTTGCATACAACTTCACTTTTTACGTACTTGATTGTGGAAAAGTCAAAGATCACAAGCAACAAATTACACAAGATATAGAAAACTTGAAACGCTATTTTGAAGATTTATCAGGAATCTTTTCAATCTGTCCAGCTCAACTTCGCTATCCTCTCGTGAATATTTACATATGAGCCCAGCTTCTTTATTCTCCAATAATTCATGTTATTTAGCATAACAGTGAAAATTTGAGCATAAAATCCAACATAAGATTCTATTTTTTGGATGAATTATTAAAATAAACATAATAGAAATTTCGACTCAAGCTCTAGATAATTATTATAGTGTTGTCCTCGTATTAAAGCATTAAATTTAAGACAGAAGTGCAATAAAATTTTTAAAAACAGATAAAAAAGTCTAATCTTAACATAAAATTTACGAAATAATTGAATTTAATTAACCATAAGACAAGCATACCCTGTGCAGCCAAAATGAGACCCAACTTATAATCACAATAAGACTGGCGGGAATGTAGATCTGGATTAAGTAATAACCCATACTTCTTACGAACTCAATTTCGCAAACTAATCGCGAATAATTGCCTACAATTGTCACAAACAGCAAAATAAACAAATCAATTAATTAATTAAACTCTCATATCATTTATCTAACCTGTGCTCAAAGTTTCGACTTTCTGTAATTGTTTCAGTCCTTTAACTTTGAATTGTGGTAGTTCAACGAGATCTGACATACCAACTGATCCCTTACCATCAATACCCCATTTGTACATAATATCCGCCATCGAATATCCATCTAAACATAGATTGGAGTTTTTAATATGACATTCAGTTCGATTTGTCACTAACTCGACAGAAAAAAGTTTTATATTTTTGAATATGATATTTTCTTCGTTTGTTATATTTACGAAAAATAAAGTAAAAGTACTGAATAATTCAAGTTTCAGACTATGACACAATAAATTTTAATAAGAAAGTTTAATCTTTAATCTAGCTGAACACGATCCGTAGTTGAAGTTTTGTGGCTTGGCCACTGATCAGCTATTTTATCACTAGTAAATCAAGTGCCTATCTATTCTCATCTTAGCATTTCTCTAACGCATTTTTTCAGGTATATTCACGTCAAATCATTCAAAGCCTTACAAGCCTTTGATATTTTTGATTGAACAGCGTTCAATATTTAATCATTGTTATAATATTTACTATTTGTCATAAAGTACATCAATAATCTATCAATATTTGAGTTTAGAATGGAAAACAAGGAAAATACGATTAAATTAAAGAGGTATTCAATAGGAAGGACATACAGCTTTCGATCTCAATAGTACAAAGTTGACGATCCATTGGAAAATATTGTAAATTCATAGGACAACTAGTCGTAACAGTGAGCCTGAAAAAGAAATTGTCAGTTATACAATACCAAATTTAAACATCATTTCATGCTGTCAGTTACTTTGTCAAGTAAGACTGATGTAACTAAAACCCATTTAACAATAATCTAATTATAATAACCTGATTGAGCGCAATATTTCTCCGTTAGATCGGATACGAATGAAAGTGTTAGGAGTGGTCGCCATATGAAATTGAGCTGATTTTTCATTAGCAAAGAAGGTGTCGGGGACCCAGATTTTGTCGGAAACTTCAGAGCCTACATAAAGAGCACTAATACCGGGATGCTTCTCAAATGCTAACCTGGTGTCACGCCAGCCCTGACGGAAGTAGAAGTCCGACGTGAAGTCCTTAAAAATCAATAATTCAAAAATCTCTTTAATCTATTTTCAGTTGACTTCAACTATTTTTTATTACCATTTGTACTTCTGAAACCGAACTGATGCTGATAATATGCATTGTAACTCCGACTTCAACTGGAGGGCCTGTTTATAATTGATTTTGATTATCTTTGGACTTGTTTCTATCTGATTGATATCATATGATATAAATTATATATAATTAGTTTTTGAATTTAAGTTGTATCACTGCAATTAATCCTGTATTGATTAGTTGACTTCTTGAAACAAAGTTCTAACTGTTAATGAGTTTTATAATAGCTGCAAATGACTTGCATTTCAAATATTTTGAGCTCGAAAACTAGCCTCCCATAAAATTTTGAGAAAAATAAAATCACTAAAATAAGGCTAACATATGCCTATCAGCTGAAGATTGATATTTAACCATTTACCTCTAACTTAAATAATATTAGGATTAATAAGAAAAAGTCAAACGTTCGCTTATAGTTTGAACTTTTTTGGATGGAAAAACTAATTTTTGAAAAGATAAACATCAATCGATGAAACACTGCGTCATTTTTGATAGTCTATTAATACTGATTTTGAAAAATGAATTTTTCATTTATAAAATGTTCAAACTACAAGCAAAGGCATGATTCTTTATTATCGATTGAAATGTTATAAAACTAATTAAAATGGCAAAATTTCAATCTCGAGTTGATAGGCATTTATTAACTCTTTTAAATAGGTTTTATATTTTGAAAGCTTCTGAGAGGCTACTCTGCGACTAAAGCTTTCATTAACTCTATTAAAGTGATTATATATTTTGAAAAGTTTGATGAGAGGCTAATCTTCGACTAAGCTTTCATATGCTATTACTAACTATATCTACATTAATTCATTATAATTATAGCTAGTGATAAGTGCGCACAACTTAATACTTGTCTAATAAACTTTGATAATTAAAATTAATGATAAATTATTGCATTATCCTCACTTTCATTCTTTTTGCTCAGTCATTAAGATAATTCTAGTTTAGCTCTTATATATTCAAATTGCATTCACTACTGTTGATTTAGAAAAAATACCCCAAATATTAACCATTATCAAATCAATTTTCACTTTAATTGTCATTATCTCTCGCTGCTCATATTCAAGATTCCAGGCTTGAAAAGTATTCAAACTCATTTAGTATTAGATTGTTAGCACAGATTAGATGCTTAGGGTTGAAAATTAGTTCCTCTGGTCTTTATTTGAATTTGGTTAGAAAATACTTGATCGCAGAATGCTAATTAAGTTGTGATTAATTTTCGTATCATTATAATTGTCATTACATTAAATATGCAACACTAGAAAGATTTGGATCCTTAAATTGATGCATAAAATACAACAAAAACAAAAGAGAACTCAAAATCATCATAAATTAATACCTGCATAGTTAGGCCGTACTCTTTTGTCGTAACTTCCATCAAAAAATTTATTCAATATCTTTGTAATATTGTTTCCGATTGCAGTTTGCCTGAACAGAAAACGAATAAATCAATGTGATTTCTTAGTCAAACTTATTAAGATTTTAAATTCTAAGTCTATTCAATTTTATTCTCATTGAATTTCTGAATTATTCAATGCTTTTGGTTTATTAAGCAAACTATATTTAAATTAACTCAAAGTGCTAAAGATGCTTAAGATTTAAATTAAGCTGAAATTGTAACTGTCCAACAATTGTTGATTGAAATACTAGTCTATTGGATGAAATGAAACTTACCGAGAAGAAATAGAACTTTGCTTATACAAAGAGAAGTAACTCATAAATATTAAAAGTTCGCTAATCTTCATATTTATATATTTAAATCACAGGCCATCAGTCAAAATAACTATTAGCATTTTCGATTCAACGTATACATTCTCTTTCTTTAGATCATTGAGTCCAAGTCTAAAATATGAAATTAGTTTCTAATAAGATCCACAAGCAAACAGATGAAACAATCTGGTGTAAACATTAGAGAAAAGATATTTTAGTGTTTAGATCAGATGGAATAGTGATAGAGTTGCAATGAAACAGTGCTTGGTTAAAAAGCAAATATTCATAGTGAAGATCACTAGTAGATAGAGATGCGCCAACCAAATTAAATATTATTTACACTATATAATAACCAATTCTCTCGCACTATATCTTATTTTAATCTCAAATAATCTCAGATACCATCAATCTTTCAAACGCTTAATATTACTCTATAGTCAATAATTGAGATGTCAGTATTATTTGATATTTTTATATCAATTATTGTCCACAATATGATCAGTTAAGCGAATCTTTTGCCATTTTTGGCACTAAAGCGCATGTATACCAAAGCGATCGAGTCAATTGATATTCGAGTTAGGATATTCAAACATGTCTTAAGCAGTATGTCTTCAACATTTCAAGCCAATCTATCTTTATATTAATTGCGCTTTAATATCAAATCTAACCTTTATTTTTAATCTTAATTATCACTACAACTCATGCATAAAATACTAAACTATTCTATTAACCAATTGATTGAAGCTAAACCTTTTACATGTCTCACAAATCTTTTCATAGATTTGAGCTCTCATTTCAAAACTAGAGTAAGAATAGGATTCATTCTATTAAAAGGTAACTCAGAAATACGCCAAGGTTTGCCTTGAACTAGCTTAAGATTGGTTTCCGCGTTTCACTCACTCTCAAACTAAACTCAGTTCAGAAGTAAGTATTGGCGAAACGGATTGTTCCATGTGTTGAGGCCACGGCTTTGGACTGCATTAGATCGCAGAGACCAAATCAAAGACATTTGAGGGGAGAACTGTTAAGGAATCGCGTTGTCGGTCATTGATCTTTAGGGAAAGTTCAATGCACTAAGATATGGGTTGCCAACCTTTGGATGGCTTATCCCTTTCACTTAAAAGACTCAACGGGGTGCCAACGATACGTATAAAGGAGATAAAGGATACCTTCGACCTACTTACGGGTCAAAAGGGGAAAGTTTAGTGGGGATAGAGTTGTGCTGATCGACTTTTGGTTCACATTGACTGACTGCTAGCGTGTAGGGTGTGCTATAGATTCTGTGCTATCGTACGAATTTGCGTTACACTATTTGCTCTAAAGTTTGATGCACTCTATTGTACTCTTGTTATACCTTCAGCCAATAGTTGCCCTAACGAACAATTCATCGTCTGACCTCTTTTCCATTCTTTTCACTTTTTCGCGTTTTACTGATCAATTTATTGTGAGTTTCTGCTCGCCATTATGTAAACAATAAGGTCTTCGTCGAGAGTTCATCAAAAAGTTCATCAAAACTCGCGAGCAATACCCTTATGTGATATTTTCAATTGTTTATACAACATTCTTACAATTGATTATCGCTTTGATAAATGTAATGCTCTCTAGTGTGATTGCGATGCCTAATTAATTAATTAATTAAGTGATTAATTTGTGGTCAATTAACAAATCATTAGCATCTTGTGGATTGAGTGCAAATGATTGTGCGATAACTGTTGGAATGATAGCTAAGCACATATAACTTACTATATTGTTATATAACCTTTACATAGAAAGCGATTATTTAAAGTGCTATAAGATTAAAAGTTAATTATATTCTAAATTAGATCGACTTCTAAACTTGACGTATCATTAGTTGTCTTCCTTCTACTATAAAGAAATTGATAGGCTTTCGACAACAGGGAGTAGACATTAGGTGTTCACCAGTGCTCGCAATCCACTCCCAACCCTCACCAAACATACACACCTAAAGAGTGTGCGATGTTTTGGCGGAAAAGTACAACTCTATCCCCACTAAACTTTCCCCTTTTGACCCGTAAGTAGGTCGAAGGTATCCTTTATCTCCTTTATACGTATCGTTGGCACCCCGTTGAGTCTTTTAAGTGAAAGGGATAAGCCATCCAAAGGTTGGCAACCCATATCTTAGTGCATTGAACTTTCCCTAAAGATCAATGACCGACGACACGATTCCTTAACAGTTCTCCCCTCAAATGTCTTTGACTTGGTCTCTGCGATCTAATACAGTCCAAAGCCGTGGCCTCGACATATGGAACAATCCGTTTTGCCAATACTTACTTCTGAACTGAGTTTAGTTGAGAGTGAGTGAAACGCGGAAATCATTCTTAAGTTAGTTTGACACTGATTTTGGTGTATGTGAAAGTTCTTTATGAAAGAGAAACCCCTTATACTTAAAGTGAAGTTTGACTTCGATTCATGTCATTTATTTAAAGCGGAAAAATTTCTTTTTTGACAAATGTTTAATTGTTTGGTAGTTACTAGTTTACGAATTGTAAATACTTTGTATATAAAATTAAAATTTAGTTAAAAATATCAAATGCTTGTCATCAAACCTTTGATTAAAGTCTTGAATAAAAAATTGGTTTTAAACTTCAATCAAATTACTATCAATTCAATTGTTGAGTATATTTAAGTCAATAACGATCTTATTTCTGTTAGTTTTTAACTGAGAGGTTTCAATTTTGGCCATTTCTAACAAACGTTTAGATGCTATAAATTCCGGTTTATCTTCGTATTTGTCACACATATAGACAACTTTTTTAATACCTGATTGTATAATAAGTTTTGCGCATTCGTTACATGGAAAGAGTCCAACAAAAAGAGTGCAGTTTTTACATCAGAACTATTCTTATTGAGTATTGCATTCAGTTCTGCGTGACAAACATACGGGTATTTCGTGTCCAGTACATTGTCGGCAGTTCTGGCCCATGGAAGGAGGTCATCACTGCAACCAATGGGCATTCCGTTATAACCGATCCCAACGATCTTATTTTCCTCATTTACAATACAGGCGCCGACTTGCGAGCTCGGGTCTTTGCTTCTCATCGCTGACAGGAATGCCACAGACATGAAGTATTCGTTCCATTCAATATAGTCTTCGCGTTTGGTCACTCTTTCAGACATTATTTCGATTTGGCTTAAGCTGATCCTAAACTTAATGTCGATTACTTTCTATAAAGTTTATGTCAAATAATACACAAATTAATTCGATTCAAATTTAGTCAATATAAACAAAGCTTAAGCCAATTAAGATTTTAAATATTTATTTAATTAATTTAGAAACCCTTTGAGTCGCGTCTCGTTAATTATTTGCTTCCAAAACTTTTTCAAAACTAGAGATGTTCGCAGTTATGCCCGCATTGAATAACTTTTGTATTGAATACTTGTACCGAAAAATTGAAACAATAAATAGTTGAGACTTCTATTCAAATGAGTTTATGTCATATTTTGAAAATACTAATAGTAATAACTAAATAACTTATTAATCATTCAATTCAGTTCAACCAAGTTTCATATTTTCAACACCATCTGATAAATACTATGTCTTCGCGCGAAAGTAATCCTGGAATTCGTGAAAGAGATCTTTTGTACAAACTTATGATAAGGTATTTATTGCTATTGTTTTGATTGTTTTCAACAATTAAGACTGATTACTATTTAATATTAATATAAACTTTAATCAAAAGTCAGCTCTTCTACGATGGCCACCAAAGTCTTGCCCTTTCGTTATCTAATCTGGCAAAAGTACAAGAAGCTTGTCCACCATCTGATCGGTTGTTAAATTTAGTGTCGATTGCTCTCAAAGCAGAAGGAGGTCTGCATTGAAATTATTATCTCATTTTAATGAACTATCAAAATCTGATACTCTTTTAGAGTCTCCATCAATCAGTGGTGATGTCATACATCCGGGAACTGGTATTGATTTGGATTTTGAGACCGAACGCAACAGTAGTTCTTATCAGACGAGTACATACGAGACCGTATATGTGACCTCACATAAGGGTCCGTGTCGTGCCGGCGCATTCTCTCCAGATGGGCAACTTGTGGCCACCGGTTCTGTTGATGCCTCCATCAAAATATTAGATGTCGAACGAATGATCGCCAAAAGCAGTCCCGGGTCTGATTTGCAAGACGTGAATCCTGTCCAAAGCGAAACACATCCAGTCATTCGTACTCTTTATGATCATATGGAAGAAGTGTCTTGTGTTCAGTTCCATCCCACAGAACTATTGCTCGCTTCGGGCAGTCATGACATGACCATTAAGTTATATGATTACGCGAAGCCATCGGTTAAAAGAGCCCTCAAATCAATTCAAGTTTGTATTTATTGTTTGAATCACTTGAAATGATTATTAAATATTCGGTTTAATTGATAGGAAGCACATATAGTTCGTTGTCTAGCGTTTCATCCTTCTGGTGATTATCTATTAGTTGGTACACAACACCCAACTCTACGTCTCTATGATGTGAATACTGCTCAATGTTTTGTATCGGCCATGCCTTCAGATCAACATTCAGGACCCTTGACACAGATTAATTATTCTCCAAATGCATCACTTTATGTCACGTCTTCGAAAGATGGTGATATCAGGCTTTGGGATGGAGTCAGTAACCGATGCATTAATATCTTTCCGCGCGCTCACGACGGTTTTGAAATATGTTCAGTTGTCTTCTCCAGGAATGGAAAAGTATTAATAAATCACTCATTCAATATTATTTTTTGGTGCCTGACCATAAAACAGGATATATTGTTAGCGTTCTTTTTTATTGAATTTTCTCAAAAATTTAGAATTGAAATCGTATATAACAGCGGGCGCTCACAATACATTCTTTTATAGCTGGTTCGTGTGCTTTACCGCTCTATTGCTGCAAATCGCCCCTAAGCAGATTTAGTAAAGATTAGTTGAAATCTGATAAGTGCTAACACGTACCTACTTAAACTTATATTTTTTTAATCAATCTGATTTGCAACAACACCGCGAAGCCACATTTGTAGTGTTCAACCAAATATTTATTTAAATGATTGTAATTTATAATTTGATAGTATGTACTATCGAGTGGAAAGGATTCTTTAGTCAAGTTATGGGAGCTATCGATGTCCAGGTGTTTGATAGCATACACGGGCGCTGGAGCTTCGGGCAAACAGACGCATAGAGCACAAGCTTGTTTCAATCACACCGAAGATTATGGTTAGATCTGATTCAGTTTCATTCTTGTCTTATTAACTGAACGTTTTTCTACTTAGTTTTATTTCCTGATGAGAAGTCGACGAGTCTTTGTTGTTGGGATTCACGTAATGCTGAGCGACAACAGTTGTTATCATTAGGACATAATAACGCGATTCGTCAGTTTTGTCATTCCTTAACGCAACCAGCATTTCTAACATGCAGTGATGACTATCGCGCGCGCTTTTGGTATCGGAGACCCGATAGCGTCAATCTGCCCTAAATATTGATACACAAAATAGCTTAATATTCTCTTTGTTGTCATTATTTTTTATGAATTAGTCATCTTTGTACACATAATTCATTTAAAATCATTGAAATAAAATTTCAAATTAATTTGGAAATATATATTTCAGTCGTTCTCTAAAGGCTGCCAGAGATGATATCCACTTTAGTGATGCTTCGGCTATAGTATACTGTAGAAAGTTTGGCGATATCGTTGCATCTCGTACTTGCATTTAGATTAAGGTGCCGATAAATTGTTCTTGAAATTTTTATTTTTTGGTTCTAAAGATAATTTCTAATCACTAGAGTAAAGGTCAATGGTAAGCATAAGCAAAACTTTTTCAAAATTTGAAAGATTAAATTCTAGTTAGTAATAATTTGCCCAATTAAAATGAAATAACTAATAGTATATACGATAGTGTGAAAAAGTGTTCAACAATTTAAAGGTGAGTAATAGGACCAAAAGTCGATAGTTATTGTAAATTAACTCTCGTACAAAATAGCTGTGACTTTTCTGAGAATTAATATTCCTATGATTACTACAGTTGAACATCTTTAGGCTGGTTTTGATTTCAATTGGATATTGTTAACTAGTTTATGGGTTCAGTGTTATAGTTCGACTTCTATTTGAAACTATATTTCAAATTACTCTTATATCTGAAAATGTGTGTTTCTCTAAACAAAATGCAGAAAGGTATTCGTTCTATTCTTAAAATACGGTATTAGACACACTAATATGATTTGTGGAAATAAACCATCTAAATCAATTTGTAGTGCAAATTAGAAAATTATGATTTATTTTTTCATATGAATGTGATTAAAAATGCTCTCTCAAGTCAATGCATGAAATTTTTGACTGTATTTTTCATATAAAGTACCTAATTCGTAAATGCTTTTAATACAAAAGTTAATATCCAAATAGCTTTAAATTGCAATAATTTTTTATTAAATGTATTTACATATTAAATGCTTTATATGAGAAATACAGCCAAAATGTTTATGCATTTACTTTAGAGAAGCAGCATTTTTAGTCATAAATAGTCCTATATAGGAATTTATATGAAAATATAAATTGTAACTTTCTAATTTGCACTACAAATTGATTTAGATGGTTACTTCCACAAATCATATTAGTATGTCTAATAGCATATTTTAAGAATAGAACGAATACCTTTCTGCATTTTCTTTAGAGAAACACACATTGTAAGGTAAATCATTTATCTTAACTATTAAAGTAGTAATGAAAGAAAATTTTGAGATGTGATACAGACACCGTATTGATTTTGGTTATATATTTTCCTGTTAAAACCTATTGCTTGGTGGTTTTAAATTCCAATTGCAATTGATGTTTACTTTGTTTTTTAATAATTATTACAACAAGCTAAGAGATTTTCATATTCAAAAATGTACAAATTTTTACTTGAAGTTAGCGAGGGATTTGAATTGGGGCGCACAGACACCCAGGACCTCGCGGATACCCAGATTCCCCCAAGCACCCAGACCTATTGCTTCGCCACAATAATGAAAAAGCATGACCGAGCTTTCACACAATCTTGTCAACTATACTCACTGTGAATGGGCAAGATTTACGGCTAGACCTCGAACAGCTAATTTCCGAATGGCTAATCCCTGTTTTGAATCCCCTAATAACTGATTGCCAGAATGATTATCCCATTTTTTAAACTTTGGAATAAACTAGAAAAGAATCTTTTGAACTAGTAGTATTGAAATTTAAGTGAACAAAAAAGTGTGGAGCATTTTTAAAACCACTTTTCTTTCAAAGGTAAGTCTGAATGAAAATTTAAAAAATACCGAAGCATTCCCATAGGATTAATATACGATTTTTTTATTCTGAACCTTACATTAAGATTAAAGCATCAAAATGTATGCATTAAGGCATATACACATTGAGACTTTAATGCTTTGAGGAAATTGTCCTATATTAGTGTTTGAATAAAAAAGGCCCAATTTATATTTGTTTAAAGTAAACATATTAATGTTCTTTATTAATCATAAGCACTTCTAGTCGATTATACTTTTTAACTATTAATCAATATATGACCTATACTTTTGTATGTAAAAATCATTTATTAAATATGCAAAAGCTGAATAATACTGAGTCAATTTTATCTCAATCAAAGTCGTAATGACCAAACGCTTAAGACTTATAAAGTAAATAAAATCGTTTCAAGCCTTTTACTTCAGCTTAAAATTGAAGACAATTTCCCGAATGCATTAAAGTCCTCACATATAAGTTTTGATTTCAGGATTCCACGCCAAAAGTTCGTGGAATTTAGTTCGTGCGAAATTAGTTCGTGTAAAATAGTTCGCGCGAAAAAAGTTCGCATATGAAAAAAGTTCGTCTACGAAGAATGTTCGTATAAAGAAATCGACGAGCAAAATGCTCTTATGTAAGTATGATTTTAGAAAATAGAAGTGCCATCGGAGCTCTTGCAAAATCTTCCTAATAAATCGACGTTTATGGGGTCCCGCGTTCTCATGTAAAACAACAGGGTGCCTAAATTGTGCAATATATTGTGTTTGAATTGAATAGGTTGTCCATTGGTCTATAGGGAGTTGACCATCATATGAAATATATCATGTAATATATCAGTAGAAAGGTCTAATTAGGATGATGAATGTTGTTGCTGGATGATGAATAGATTTTAGTCAAGTCAGTTAAATCTATGAAGTATTTTAAAGGATATTTCAATGTAATTAGACTAAATTTGATGAAGATAAAAGTAACTTTGATGATTCCAAAAATTTTTAGATTGAAACTTTTAGTTTCTAAAAATCATATTTACATACAAAATATTTGCTCGTCAACTTTCGTACTACAAACTTGTTATCGTAGTCGAACACTCTTAATACACGGACTTTTTCGGACGAACTTTTTTCATACGCGAACTTTTTTCGCACGAACTAAATTCCACGAACTTCGTACGCGAACTCTGATTTCAGTTAATTACTAGACTCTTAACTAAGTCTTCGATAATTTTTAATGCGTGAAGTTTTCATAGTTTTACTGAATAAGTTGAGTATAAAGTCAGAAATAGTATAACATATGAATGGTTTACATACTATACAAGTGATTTTAGTGTCAACTGAAGTGAACCTAAAAGTTTGATAACGATGTGAAAAAGTGAATGAGTTCCTAAACTCTTAATAATCTAAATTGCTTCAATTTAAAGTGGTCTTCAATACTTCTTAAACTCATAGTCTAAAATATAAGGTTCACAAGATTGAAGAGAAAAGCATTGACATACGCTTAACTGATAAAATGATATTAACTTCAAATTGAAAACGATTACTAAACCTGAAATTTATCATATTTAGTGTACGTTATACTGATGAAAATCTACTAATAAAGTAATTAAAAAGAATGTTTAGCCAATACGAGATTAGTGATTGTGAAACTAGCAGTTTGAAAGTTTTCCCTGGTTTATAAGAGTTTTGAGCAAAACTAAATTTTAGAGAACTTAGTGGCACATCAAATTTAATTTAATTAAGGATATCTAGTAAATGAAATTGCGATTCAAATAAAGACCTATATTTTATACCCAATAAACCTTTTAAAAAAGGATAGGCAAGAATATTACGATTTATTATTGCGAATCACGTTCACATTTGAATTAAGCTCAAGGGGTTTAGGTTAAGCTTATACAGTATTGTAATTACGGAGAAATACCTGTTATTAAGTTTCAAAGTGTAAACTCTATTTGCACTATATCTAAACGTAAACAAGGAGATGTGATATTTGAATACGAAGCCTAGTTGTTTCAAGATTTGACAGATCAATAGTTTGTGATTGTTGAGAAAATCTCATTCACTTGATAATGACATTGAATCTAAAGAATATTTTATATTTTACAATAATATCTAATAAATTTATTATTAAAATTCAATATTTAGCTGAGTAACAAAAACGAATGAACATAAGTATTAATTAGATATTTATAATAAATCACAAAATCATATTATAAGGTATTCTCATATATAAAGCAACTTTAAAGCTAAATTTATTTGAAATAATGATTTAAACCGGTTATCTATATTGAGGTAATTAAAGGAAAAATATCATAACAAACATTCGAAATAGAAAGTCAGGTTTGGCCGCTACTCAGGGCTCTAATCAGTCTTTACATTTTAAAGTTTAAAATGTATTTTATTGACCTAATCTTCGGGATATATTTTGCCAAAGAGGGGATTGACAGCTGAAACACTTTCGATTAGTACAAAACATATTTCTTATAGCAGTTTGTTGTGTTTGATTATAATAATTAGTTTATAGGTTTACATAACTATGGTCTTCGACGGCTTTTTGTAAATTAAGCTTTTCATAAACACAACTATTTATAAATAAAGCTCTTTATAAATAAAACTTTTATCTTTGTTTTGACATATTTTCTAATTTCTGTAAAGATTCATTTGTCGAAACATGTTGTTTGATAGAAACTGACCAAACAGTTAGTTGCAATAATTAAAATCGAAGAAAAGTAAGTGATTTGAAAAAGATAGAAGTTATCTGTACTTTAATTATTGAACTTAATTAGCTACTTTTCTTAATTGTTGTGCTTGAGGGCCTATTTCTAGGAAACTTATACAGTTATTCGAGATGAGATCAAACACTCATATTTGTTCGAATCCTAATCTTTATGAAGAACCAATAACTTTATTTCCTATTTCTTTATGTCAAATCTAACTATTTTCGAAGTAATTTCACTCTTTATCAAGCTTGTCACTCACTTAGTCTTAATATTAATGCCATTGTGTTATCATTATTTTGCTTCCGATATGTCACAATTAATTCATCTTTGAATTGATCAGAAAATTTAATGAAATTCACTTTTAAGATTTGGTAAATTTTCAAATTTGATTTGAATTCAAGATTTTATAAATCTACTAATTATTTTAATAGCAATAGATATTTCTTAATCTTAACTCGAATCTGATTTTCTCTTCTAATTAAATTTGAAGAATTTTTAGCTTGATTTTAACCTATAATTCTTATCTGTTTTGCAATGACTTTCAAAGAGATCCGAAGATCAATCTAATTAAAAAGTTATAATCTGGAAAAGCGAAAGTTTCATTTGGGAAATGCAAATAAATAAATTCACAAGTAATTGATTACTTGCTAG